>CM037030.1:0-2400000 GCA_020875875.1 Dioscorea alata | reverse complement strand
ATTTTGGTTAGAAATTTTGTTAAGTTGGATTGTGAGACCACATGTCATGAGTTTGGATTTTATGAGTAAGATACAAAATTTGCATATGTTGATTTTGATATTCTATGTAATGATGGCATCTTGTGGTGAACCAAATATAATTGTCCTTTTTTGTAGTGAATTGGGATGGGCCCCTCCCTAGTAAATGATGTAGTATTCCTTGCTCATGATCATTCGTGTTACAAATTAATGATATTATTTTATTCATCAATAAACGAAGATTGCAAGACCACGGATGAATTGAATATGAACTGAGGCCCTTAGAAAAGATTATGGCAAAGCATTAAAATTCTATTCAGTCTGCAAACACATACTTGATGTTGAAATGCAAGATTTTTAAGCAATTGCATTCATCCTTTATATTTCTGTAAAGATCACTGAAATGTTTTTTGGCCCAAATACTTTTCTGCATGCCAGGTGTTTTAGAATAGGAGGAATCACTCGAGGAGATTACAGAGAGAACTTTAAACACATTCATCCTCCTAAAAGATAAAAAATCTACATTCAACTATGATATTAGGCCAGCATAAACAAGTTCTTGAAGGACTATATTTCAAAGTTGACATACCTATCTACGTTTAAAGACATCTATCCGTGAATTATTTTTCCTCAAAAGTTGAAAGCCTTCTGAGAATTTTTTGTTTTGGACTTCATACGACAGGATAAATAGACTATCTTTGTACCACACCACTATGATCTAGCAAATAGCAAGACATTTTAGCTGTGAACTTATGCATTTCGCCTCAAGAAGAATTATCTTGTGCTCTCTGTGTCAGCAAAAATATGAAACCTTTCTTGATATCAGCCATTTTTGGTTTGATTTTAAGGGGCTGGTTGGCAAAAATATGAAATATTTCTTGATATCAGCCATTTTTGGTTTGACTTTAAACATTTGCATGTTAAACAATGTCCCTTTGCCCATTTTATCTGATTGAATGGTAAAAGTCAGATGCAAACAACATAATTGATGAATGCTTTCTAGTTGTACATCATGTAAATTTATCATACTAAGAGTGGCAATGAGGGAAATTTCACTTTCATATGTAAAAATAAATTAAAACAAAAGCTTTAAAATTACAGATCCATATATGTTTTAAAATATAGTTATGATTTATTTAATTTTAGAGAACAACACCAGAAGTGTTGCTTACTGAAGGGGTGCTATTAAAGTTGTTGAAAGTAGTGCTAGTGGTTTCTTTGGTTAAAGGAAGGCTGACAATGCTACAATTTATGATGCGTTTGTTTACATATATACCCTGGAGAAACCTGTAATTACAGATTTACCTTCATAAAGTTTCCTCTTTCATATAGACCACACATATACCATTCCTGTGGTTAACCATGGGTTATTCTAAATCATTATATTATTTTATAAAAGGACCTTTTGACCCCTCTTAAATGCTTTGGAACTTTTATACACTCAGTGACCAAGAGAGAAAAGGGTGATAGCGATGAGACACCGGAACGGTAATAGTCTAAAAGATGGCTTCCAAAGTGGAGAGGGAGCCAGATTAAATAGGGCATTATCCCAGTTATTGAAAGACCTTTCTTGTACATGTATTGAGGCATACAGAAGATTTACATATCTGCCTTAGATGTGTACGTGCAATAATCATATAGAAAGATATATTTTCAAAATAAATCTATTTTATAAATGATTATAACTCAAATTGTTAAAACATGTCATGTAAAAAATAAAAATATGATCTATATAAAATGTTAAGTGTTAGATGCACATATCAAAGGTATAAAAATGCTCGTCTTGTTTTCCATCCATTATTAAGTTATAATTTGTTATTAATTGGACAAGGTTATCTATCTAAGAATCTCAATTTTTCAGAAGTGTATATGAAATAAGAAACTTTATGAAGGTATACATGTAATTTGAGATTTTTGAGGGGTATATCTGAGACAACACTTTTATGACTTAACTATTAAAGGAAATGAAGAACTGAAATGAGTTTTAGTATTCTTTAAAGGTAAAAAAGCAGAAGTGAAACAAAAGATTGTATGTGTATAATTAAGAATGACAACACCATTTGTGAAATGTTCCATCGACTTATAATGGTGCTCAAATTAGTATGAGCATTCTGAAGAGTCTGAGATCGAAGATTTCTCAAGCTTATTCCGTTCCCTTTTGTATCTTCTTTTGCGATGTAATCTTGACCTAACAAGCCAACATTCTACAACATCTCCACTTAAAGTTTATCTATAGTAAAACCTTTACCTAGAGCACCTGAGTATTTGGTCTTATAATTTTAGATTTGTTTGTTGAACTAAATTAAATCTTGTATCAGTGTCCTTCAATTGTTCTTCTATTATTTGCTTCTCTTGATAGTTGATACTGTAGTTGCTACTTTCCCTTGAAGCTTGTCCTTTAATCTTTTACAATATATGTCTGTAAGTAGAAGGACAGGTTAAATTGAGCGTTGATTTTATGTTCAACTATTCAGTTACTGAAAACTAGATATGCTTGTCTTTGTAAAATTGATTATGAAGCCAACTCCATTGTGTGATTTCTCCATTGTTAGTTACGGTTAGCTTTGAAGCAGCCTTTTTTTTTTAATTTTTAATTTTATTTTTCTCTTTCTTTCTGTGACAAAGTTAAGTTTTTTCTTATCTTGGATATCTTTTACTTTCAGGGTGTGCATGTGACATTGCGTTTTAGATGCCAAAGAACTTTCTAATTATTGAAATCTCGTCCAACACTTAAATGGGATGTTTAGCTGTAAGCTTCTAGAATTCATCAACATTTTGTAGCTGAAACCTACTTCTACTGGAAAGCTACCAGCTTTTGGATAGAAGCTGAACCCAACTTTCCTTTTATCTATGAAGTTGGCCTTAGCTTACTTACATTCTATGTTGTCATAATCTCAAGAATTAATGAGTCAAATATATTGTATCTTTGGAGTGTTCATTTTCTAAACTTCTTAATGCTGTTTTCCCTTTAAACTGCTCCTTTAATTAATCCTTCTTAATCTTTGAGTTCATGTTTTGTGTCAAGAGCAAAAAATGTTAATTTCACCCTTTTTAGTTGTTTAATACTTGAAATTTTTTTTTGAATTCACCAAAGGAAAAGATCTTGACATTAAAGCTCTTTTATTATACTAGCCAACCAAGGTATGTTTGTTCGAAGCTTTCATTTTTGAAGTGTTTCTAGAGAAGCAATGGCAAATGCACTCTTTAGTTCTCATGTGAGAATTATTGCTTTTCAAATATATATCAATCATTTATACTGCCTGTGTAAAAATTATAATCTGTTTGTTCCATTTTGGAGATGTAATCATTGAATCTTGATTTAATGGCATTTTGTTCTTTAATTTTCAGGAAATATTTGATTATTCTCATGTCCCTGGTCAAGCTTTGCTTCATCGAGGGCGTCATCGACATGGTGCTCGTCCTACAACATCTGGGCAAAGGATCAATTTGCTTTTATGGTGCAGAAGGTAAAGATCATCACGTTCTTTGCGTGAAACATATGACAGGAAATCTTATGTTCCTTTTGACTGTATCCATCAATCAGTTAAAATTATTGCAACTTATGTGACTTGTTGAATATAATTGTCGGGGGATTTCATTTAGATACATGCATACTGAAATAATATAATCAAATGCCAGAGAATAGTGAATCTAGAAATGGAGAGTTTGGACTTGAAATGTAAATTTATTTATTCTCCTTATTATGTGGAATTTGATTGAATTTCACTCTAGCAGAAAATCACAACATAAGCACCAAACAATGTAAAGCGTAAATTTGTATCCTTTTGGTGAGTTTGTGCATTTATTGTCCCCAATTTGTGACATTCCTTAGATGCATCTGATAGTACTTACAAGTTCTTTGTGAAATTTGTAACTCTTTCCTTACATTCTTTTCTTTGTTTCCTGTTTGTCCCCTCTTATTAACTTTTGTCCTCTCTCTCTTTCTGGTTTTTGTGAAGTTTTTGTATCTAATCTGCCTTGCATCCTCAACAATTTAGTGGGTTATACCTCAGGTATGCAGGAATTTGAATAGAAGTATTCATTTAATTATTCCAAGGAGAAATAAGTCATCTTATTATCTGGAAAATTGCTTGACTACAATTCAAAATTGTATATCTGTGGCAACTATGGTTTACAAGCCATGTTTATGTGTTTAACTGAAGAAAATGTTTAGTACTTCGCTAGAATAAGATCCTTTCATTGGTCATTTGTTGAAAAATTATGTTTAAATGGATCTTTGTTTAAATATAATATTTTAAAACCAAATTGGTTGGAGAGCGTAGAGTTGGTTTTGGAGAGCGTAATTTATGTTTGAGGGTTATTTGTATCTTTGTTATTTTCTTAAATAGTGTAGTCTTCAACTCAAAATATATAGTTGACTTTAATTGTACAACTTTTTTCTAAGTCCCTCCACATTAGCAGTCCAGATCATTGAAGTTGATTTATTATACCATGATCCTTGGAGGGCAAATCATTGTGTTATATTTTTCTTTTTATCTATTGATCAAGCAGTTATAAAATGGACAGCTTTTTACAGTACAATTCCTTTAAAAGTACATGGAGTGAAAAATGTATACTAGGCCATTGATTTTGAAACATATTTACTGAAATTACATGTTACAGATAAGCACATGGAATAAAAAACTCCAAAATATGTGGCTGCAATTACATAAATTATATTGGATGATTCAGATTTCTTGAATGATAGTACTCATGATGCTATTTGATCTGCGAAGTTTCATGCTTGAATTGTATCAATAGAATTTTTCCTATCCGTATTATTTTAGAACAGAGATTTCTTATAGTTACTGGTTAATCATGGCCCAATCCTTTTCTTTTTCTTTCATTGTACATTAGGAAAGTTTTGTTGTGATTTTAATTAAACAGTGAATGGTTTAATTGCCTTTTGCAATCATATTGGTACTTGTCTTTGTGAATTTTTAATTTTGAAATCTTCCTTTTCAAAACATAGGTAGAGCATACTATTTCATTGTTTGATTCTGATTTGAATGGCTGACTTGTTTGGAATAGGGATTGCTAGCTTGTGGTGCTAGTGTTTAATTGATTTCGATGCAATTTGTCTACAGTTCGGTATTTCGAGAGATGAAAAAGTATCAAAAGGACTTCTCTGGCTGGTGTGGTTTGTGCCAGCGTGAAAGGAAGGAAAGACAGCGTCAATCTGTTGTTGCCACCAAACTGGTACACTTCTGATCGGATTTTATTGTCAATTATTCTAGACAAGTAGAAATGCTACTAATTCCATGCTAATTACTAGATTGAATTTTCCGAGTCTTCTCAACAGGCATTCCTTCGCAGTGGAGGAGGGCCCCTTAACTGAAGTAGGTCTTTTGTAATTTATACCGGGTGATTGTAGAATCGAGCCTCTTGTCGTATTGCCTAGCCGGCTCTTAGAGGCTCTTGATGCTCTCACGTCTGTTTAGTTTGTTGTTTTACAAAGAATGTTTTGTATATACATGATGTTTTATTTTTAAGGGATTATTGTTAAATCTTGAACCTTTCTCAAATATGGATTATGTTCAATTTCTGGGAATGGTCTGCAGTTGAAGGAGGGGGAATATATATATATATATATATATATATATATATATATATATATATATATATTCAAGGGGATGTCTTGGAAATTTTTTGGGGGAGTAGGACAAAACATGAAATGTGTATTTTCTGCAAGCTTTCTAGTTTGTTATGGTGGGGGATGGTGCTGCACAGCAGCATTGAGACATCAACCATGACAACTGCATGTATGTATCTCTGATTCAGAGAAAAGAATAGTGTATGTTTTTGCGGTGTTATTTTATTTTTGTGCACAAATTCAAAGGTTAAGGGAATTCTGAACTATTTCAACTGGCTAACGAGTTTTGTGCTTAACCTCAAAGCATGAATTAGTTACTAGATGGCAGCAATTCACTACCATCTCGCCTCAGTAATGTGACTACGTGTTGCCTGATTTCCGATAGTCCGTCTTAAGCAAATTAGGAACGGCCATCTGGGGAGATCAAAACCCTAGTGAAAAGATGACAGATGCATTTCACATTGCATAGTTTGCTAAACTATCCGCTAAACCATTGTGAGCTCTCTGAATCACCACCATGTTGTAGGGCTCTCTGAATCATCATTGTGTTGTGAAATTATGGAGCTAGGTATGATTCTTTGTGTTGTGAAATTATGGAACTGGATAAAGTAGGTTCGTAGCAAAAGTATTTGAAAATAATAACAATAAAAATGAGGAACATATTTTACGTGAAAAGCCCTGAAATAAATTATGCAAAAACCACAAACAAAGTAGAATTTCACTATTGTAAAAATAGAAGTTACAAGATTTCTATTAACAAAGAGAACAACTTCTCCTTTCTCTCATGTAATAAAAACACAAACTCTCTAATTTCTTTTTAACTATTTTCCCCCCACTTCTCTCTCACCCTCACTCACTTTTCAACTGAATGACGCACTGAATGGGCAAGAGTGTGATGTGATTAAGAGTTAATTAACTCACATAATCTCATCCACCAACCAAAAGTAGTGCAACCATTTTTGCCAAAACAAAACATCACATGCAGACAGTCCATCATCTAGAATATTTTAGCATTTCTCCTACTTGAAGATTTTATTGAAAGTTAATTATATCTATACACCATTCTTTCTACTTTGTCATTCGATGTTGCTTACGTTTTTGCCAAGTTGTTCTTTGTGTGAGTTTTCTGCATATCCACTGTCCCTTCTTCCACTTTCTTTCGAATGAAGTGGTGCTGAACTCTGATATGTTTTGTATTTGAATGAAATGTTGGATTTTTTGCAAGATGCAAAGCACTCTAGTTGTCACAATAAAGAGAAATATTTTCTCACTTGTGCCCGAGTTCTTCTAGCACCATCTTCTACCACACTACTTCTTTACTAGCTTTTGTAACTGCTAGGTATTTTGCTTCTGTCATTGATATAGCCACGACTGACTGCAGTTTTGAAACCTAGCTTGCAAGCCTTTAAATTAGTGTGAACACATATCCTGTGGTGGATTTGCTTTTGTCAAGATCACTTGTATAATCAACATCAACATATCCTTTGACAATAAAATCTGATCCCTTGTAACATAATTCAACATCTGAGGTTCCTTTAACATATATGAGGATCCTCTTTACAATATTCAAGTACTCCCATCCAAGATTCACCATGTATCTACTTACCACTTCCATTGAATGTGCAATGTTTGGTCTTGTATAGATCATGGCGAACATTAGGCTTCCCACTGTAGATGTATACGGTACTCGAGACATCTCCATTCTCTCTTCTTCACTGCTAGAACGCATATTTGAGAATAACTTGAAATTAATAGGAAATGGGGTAGATTTGGCTTACAGTCTTGCATGTTGAAGGGTCGTAAGATCTTATTCAAATAATTCTTTTGAGAAAGCCAAATCTTCTTCTTATTTATGTCTCAGTAAATTTGCATCCCTAGAATAATATTTGTCTGTCCCAAGTCCTTCATTTCAAATTCCCTAGCCAATTGTGCCTTCAACTCGTTAATTTGATCTTTGTTGGGGCCTGCTCTCAACATGTAGTAACAAAAAGACAAAACCTTCTTCAAATCTCTTGACATATACATAAGGGTCTGTGTTGAATCTCATGTATCCAAGGCTCATGATGAAGGAATCAAATCTCTTGTGCCAACATCTTGGCACCTGTTTTAGACCGTACAGAGATTTGTTTAACTTGCAAACCAAGTTCTCTTTACCTTTTTCTTCAAATCTTTCTGGTTGGAGCATGTAAATCTCTTCTTCAAGATCTCCATAAAGAAATGCAGTTTTAACATCTAATTACTCAAGTTGTAAGTCAAATATAGCACACATCCCTAGGACTACTCGAATTGTTGTGAGTCGAACCACATGTGAAAATATTTCATTGAAGTCAATTCCTTCTTTCTGAGCATATCATTTCACCATCAATCTAGCACGATAACAATCTACTTGATCATCATTGTTGCGCTTGATCTTGTAGACCGATTTGTTGCCAATAGGTTTTGCTCTTGTGGTAGTGCACTAGTTCCCATGTCGTATTTTTATGAAGAGCTTCAATTTATTCTTGTATTGCTGTCATCCACTAAGATGCATCTGAATTGTTTAGAGCTTTTTAAAGACTTGATGACACTCCATCCTTAGTTAGAAGACAGTATGCAATATTACCCTCCATAATGTAGTCGGAATGCCAACTTGTATCGTCCTTGTACGAGTTGACCGCCAAACTTCTAGAACTTCATATTCAGCTGGCTCTTATACTTCGTGCTCTGTTATAGCTTCAGCTTCTTTTTCTACTTGTACTGTTATAGTCTTTGTACTTTCTTTTGAAGTGCTTTCACAACCTACTTGCTCTTGTTCTTTGTCTTTTATGAAGATAACATCTCTGCTGATTATAACCTTCTGGGTAGTGGGATCCCATAAGCGATACCCCTTAACTCCATTAGCATATCCTAAGAATATACATTTTCTAGATTTTGGATCCAGCTTTGTAGTTTCTTGGGTATTATACATTACATACACAGGACTTCCAAATATATAAAGGTTGAATAGTCAACTGGCTTACCAGTCCATATCTCCATTGGTGTCTTCAACTCGATTGCAGTTGATGGAACCCGATTTACCACATAACATGCGGTGCTGATTGCTTCTGCCCAAAATTTGTTGTCTTGGCTTGCAGCTCCCATCATTGCTTTTGTTCTTTCTAACAGAGTTCTGTTCATCTGCTTTGCCACTCCATTTTGTTGAGGAGTGTATACTATAGTGAACTACATTTTGATGCCTTTTTACTTGCAGAATTCATCAAATTTTTTGCCACTGTATTCTCCTCCATTATCTGTCCTCAAGCACTTGATCTTCTTGCCAGATTCAAGTTTCACCCATGTTTTCTAATATTTGAAGACTTGAAACACATCTGTCTTTATTTTGATAGGATACATCCAACATCTCCTGGAATAGTCATCAATGAATAACGCAAAGTAATTTTCTCCTCCTAGGGACATAATTGGTGCTTGCCACATATCATAGTGAACCAATTCTAGAATTTGTTTGCTTCTAGAATTAGATGTGTTAAACTTCAATCAATGGTGCTTGCTCACAATGCAAGACTGACAAAATAGTAGTGTTACCTTTGTGAAACCTTGAAGTAGATTTTCTCTGCATCCTTTCTCTGACATGTACCCAAGTTTTATGTGCCATGTCATTGTGCATCTTTTACTTGGACTACTTGTGGCAACTAAAGCTTCTCCTTCTTGCAAAGTTTCTCCTTTAAGCATGTATAAATTTGTAGCTATCTTATCTCTCTTCATACATACAAGCGCTCCTTGAATTATCTTTATCACCTTGTTTTGAACTTTATTTTTGCAACCAAGATTATCAAGTTGCCCAATAGAAAACAAGTTCTTATTTAGTCCCTCCCCATGTCAGACTTCTTGAATAGTCTGAATTGTTTCATCATACATCTTTTGTTTGATAATGCCAATACCAACGATCGTTTGAGCTTGATCGTTGAGCTGTACACAGAACCTTCAGAGATAGGTTTATAGTGATGTAACCATTCTTTTCTGTAAGTCATATGAAAGGTTGTTGTTGAGTCTAGAAAGCAAACAATAGCAAACCTTTTCCCTGTGTTTGTTACTACTTTACATACCATGGCATTTCCATCTTCTGAAGTGTTTGCAACATTTTCTTGAGGATTGGAATCCTTTTTATTTAGATTGCAACAATCTTTCTTCAAGTAACCTTTCTTGCCATAATGATAGCACTTGAAAGTCTTCTTACTCCTTGATTTTGACCTACCATGACTGTAGCTCCCATTAGGCCCACATTCTATTATAATTTCTCTTGTCGCCATTATGGTCTCTACTTATTACGAAATTTACAACCTTTCTTCCTTGTTCTTACTGATGAGTGTACAATGTCCATGTATTTCAAATTATTTTGTACACTCAATCGGCATGTATTAGAACCATATTGTGAAATTCGATGCTAAATATAGTGTATTTCTCATTAACAGGCTTAGGGCAGAGCTTCAAGACAAGATAGAGCCGAAAGAAGCATTTCGGACCTAAAATGATGAAGTTGGAGCTCCCATTAGGGCCACATTCTATTAGCATATCTCTTGTCGCCATTATGGTCTCTACTTATTATGAAATTGACAACCTTTCTTCCTTGTTCTTACTGATGAGTGTACAATGTCCATGTATTTCAAATTATTTTGTACACTCAATCGGCATGCATTAGAACCATATTGTGAAATTCGATGCTAAATATAGTGTATTTCTCATTAACAGGCTTAGGGCAGAGCTTCAAGACAAGATAGAGCCGAAAGAAGCATTTTAGACTTAAAATGATGAAGTTGGAGCTCTCTCGGCATCATTAGAACAAGGACAAAGCAAACTAGGTGGCTTACAGGTAGCTTACAGTCGTAAGTAGATTCTAGAGACCCTTGCAGGCATGTTTACACCTGTAAGAGGAATTCAGATCAAATTTAGAGGACCTTATGGGCAAGGCTTATTCCTGTAAGGATGCCCATAAGAACCATCCAGAGGAACTTAAGACCACATCATACGCCCCTAAGAGCAGTCGCAAGAAGCAGAATAATAAAGTTTACAGTCCAACGCTTATGACCATAAGCTGAACCGCAACACATACAGAAGACCTTACGGATGTGACTTATAGCCATAAATGCTCCTGTAAGGATCTCGACCATCTTTTCCAGCTATAAGTCCTTACAAGGGCATCCAATTCCTTTCTTTTGGGCGATTCTTGGAGGTGAAGTTAGGAAAGATAAGAGGCAAATCTTTAGCACCTAAGGAGCAATTTCAAGGGGGATTTGGCTCAACATTCAAGGGGAATAAAGATTGTAGCTGTCAAGCTCACCTTGGCGGTGTACATGGAAGCTTCTCAAGGGTTTCTTCGGCTATTCTTCAACGGAAAAATGGAAAAGGGGGTTTCCATGGATTTCATGTTTCCTCTTATTATTTGTATCTTGGATGTTTGCAATCCATTAATGGAGGTCTAATTTGTAGATGTTTGGCCGTAGTTAAAACTCTAGGGTTTACTTCTTTAACATTGGTTGTTGGATCTTTTATGCTTTAATTATTTTCTTTATTGCAATCACTTCTATTTGAATCTAATTACGCGTTTGAATTCTTGATTGCTAACAAGGTGAAAGCCCTAGCTATCACGTTTAATGTGCTACGTGATGAGTAGAAATACCTACCTAGCATAGAAATGCCATGATTAGAGGAAATTGTGAGTAAGCCTAGGTATAGGGTACTTTGGAAACTCCGTCTCCCTCAATTCTCCTGAGTGAGTTATTGGCAATCTCCGTGCTCTTTGCAATCATATGGAGTAGATTTTAGGAGAAATCTCATTTCCGTTCTGTATTCGGATTAGGGTAATCCCTCTTTGGGGGAGATTATCTACTTAAGAGATTGTCATTAACTTACAATAAGGTTTCATACAGTGTTAATGCAATTGTGTGGATGTTTGTATCATTTTTGCACCTATTCAGTTATTCTTCACTTGAGAAATAAGGGTTTAGTATAATTTTGAAAACCTTTCGGTTCAAATAGGATTGACCTTTGTCTCGATCACATGGTCATAAACTCTTAGCCACAAGCCCATGCTTGCTACCCAGTTCGAGTGGTTGTGCGCCTGCGCATATCGGCCTACTTCGGCACCACTCGATCAGGCCACAACGACTTGCCATGGCACGTCCCGCACCTATGGCAAAATGTCATATTCGTTCATCTGAACATGAAAAGACATAGTAACCGAATGTAAGGGTCTCATACCCTTACACCTACTACCCTAGGAACCTTTATTGTTTAAGAAGACAAAACTCATAAGAGGGATTTCTCTTAGGAAAAAAAATCCTTCTTTACTAATCATAACTATGGAAGCCTTTGAGGCTATTGTCATCAATTCAGATTATACCAAGATAAATAATCTTTACAAGATGATTTGGATTCCTGGTTTTCCTATTCATGATGAAGATATTTTTCTTTCTTTTCTCTCTTTCAAAAAAGATAACCAATTCCTACCCTTGTTTGTTATCATTTTATTCGAGCTTCATCATATCCCTTGTAGCTTGGCACTTAAGAGAAGAGGCCTTGTTAAGTAGATGGCTTATAGCCAAATTTTGGGTCTCCAAGTGCTATTGTAGTGAGCTATATGCCTTTAGAAATAGGGTGATGGAGTATAAGGATTCTAAGGACTTCAAGGGCCACCTCAAAGTACACATAATTGACAGACTTAGCAAGTTTAAGAACTCTGATATGTTCCATGCTGAGGTTACTTACCGAGCTGTTAGACGAGCCAAAGAAAGATTCAAGATGTGCAAAGAGGTCCCACTTACAAATCCACTACTAGATAGCTTTCAATCAAATCTTGAAGCTACTTTCCATCTAATTAACTTTGACTTCATATAAGATCCAAGCAATAGCCTTCTCATTGACTAGCCTAACACTCCAACATTATCAATATAGAAGACTTTTTCTCTAACATTGACGATCTTCCTGTGTATACTATAGACCATTTTGCCAACAATGAGATACCCTAGTCATTGCCCATAACATTTAAAGCTATCATGGTTTTGTAGAATCTTCATATTTTTAATGTGAATTAGAAATATATTACAAAGCGGTTCCCCTAAAAGAACACCCACCAAGAAATTACGATAAATTGCTTGGTGGAAACTCACTTTAGTTGACTTGTCTTGCCATTAACCTATGGAATTCATTGAGTCTTTTAATGATTTGGACAAAAAAAGGTTATCCATTTTAAATGAAGGGAATGAAGGAGCTTATTTGCAATAACTAATTTCCTTCTTTCCATACATCCAAAATAAGAGCAACATTATAGAAGCACACCTAACAACTTATGTAAAGCAGTAGGAAATAATAACGCTAACACACTCATTTATTTTGGAGATCTGTGGATTTGCGAGGGTAGCTCTTTTATGTAAGGCTAATGCTGCTTCTACAAGGTGGCAAGTCACATGCTAAGGAATCTTTAATAGATTTCCCTAGTTAGCAAATTTCTCCTTTTTCTCTCACACCTCTTGGAGTCCCTTTCGTAATCCCTTTTCTTCTGGTATTAGATTAGTACTAAAAGTGATTCTAATCCTTCTTTCCAATTTCAAAATGTGTAGAAGATTTACTTTCCTTGATAGGGAATTGTGAATGATCAGATGAAGATCTCAAACTTTAAGCAATTTAACAGAATGCATCTCATTATAGCAAACTTTTCTTTTCTTTTTTATTTTTATACTTGTAATTTCCCCAATAATAAAACTTTTTCCTTACCATATTAATCTCATCAGAGCTGCAATTTTTTTGTTAATAAAAAAAAAAATCCTTTTCTACTATACTATCTTGTATTGTATCTTAGAGATGACTTTCATTTTTGCTCACATTTGAAGCAGTACCTCCCTACTTGACTTTCCCTCATAAATTATTTGAAGATAGACTTGAGTATTTTTTAGAAAAATAGGCCGTCCATAAGAACTATGATATGAACAAATTAAGTTTCTAAACTAATTAAGTCACCTTTTTTACCATTAAGATGATAAATTTTGTCATTACAAGAAACTATAATCTTGCTTATACCCTAAAGAAGGCATTAATCAAAGTAACCTTTTGATCTCACTTATATATACTTTCACACCTGAGCTTTCTTGAGATGAGGTAATCAGTTGAATACAGATGACCTATTCCTTTCAACTCTGAACAAGGCTAAGAGAAATAAGCCTATGGGCCTTGTTGACTCATCTCCAAGATGAAATAGTCTCTCTGTAATTAATGACTATCTTTTCAAAAATTGAATAGGGTGGAGATGAATTACTCTCTAGCTAAGTGAGCTAGACACCTTTGGTATCCTTCAAACGCATGTGGTCTTCTAACATAATGGTATTGTCATCTCATTAAACCCATGAGAAAAGGTTAATATGAATAGTTCCTTAGGAAATTATCCTTAAACCTTGAAAAGGTGGACTTAAGTAAATCTTGTGGGCTCTACTGATTTTTCATGTTTAACCTTTTAAAAGGGATGACAAAAAAATCTAGACCTTAGAAAATCTAGACCTTCTAAAAGCTGGACCTTAGAGAACAAATAAAGGCATTTTTGGGAGATCACGGGGGTTCTAGATATTTATCTCCTTAAACCTCGAATAATGTAGAGATGATCTAGCCCTTAAGGAATCTCCCTAGCTTGTGAATATGGCAAAGAGAATCAAATTTGTATGGTTATGTGATAAGTGCTCGTATTATAATAATGCGAAGTGTTTTTGTCTTATATTGAGTATTACTTTTATCAGATTTTATCATTAAATTGTGTGCATTTGTGTACTTTTATGCATTGTAGGTTTGTGGAGCTAGTTTGGAGGAAAAGAGTAATCGTGTTCGCCGTTGTTGGGGAGTTTTCGGACCGAGCAAGGAACAAGGCACGAGTCTAGACTTGTGGGTGTGTGCCAACCTCTTGTGGAAGGGCACAAAGACAGTCACATTCACAATAAGTCTAACTCGTGTAGCATAGGAGAACTTCGCCAATGAGGAGAATTGAAACAATTGGCATGATCTACCGTTGATTATGTGATCAAATCAATGGCCTCAATGAAGAACGATGAATTCGGGAGCGTTTCGGCAAAAGTACTATAGCAGTAATGTAGCAAGTTACTGTTTACTGTTTGTCGAAATTCAGCAAAACAGAGACTTTACACAGACGTGTGAAAATTCCACACTGCCGTGTGAAATCCCGATTTCAGCTGATTTGAAGCCATGACTCAACAGTATTTAAAGGCGCTTTTGAGACTTTTTCTGGAGCTTTTAGCATATCTTTTCACCTAACTTCTGGAGGGTTGCGGCTAGGGTTTGGAGAGGACCTTGTGGAGGATCAAAGCGCGCCATCGGTATCGACATCGACGCCCGGCGGCCGCATAAGACCACGGCCACACACTACACAAGGGGGTTTTCATCTATGCTTTTGATTTGTGCTTATTCTCATAGTTTGATGGATTTGTATACCTCCATGAGGAGCTAAACCCCTTGTGGGTATTCGGACTTGTAAACCCTAGGATGATTATGTTTCTATGACATGTTATTATGCTTTTCTTTATTGATGAATAAAATTGAGTTTCAATCTTAATTGCATCTTATATAGATTTTCCCTTACCCGTGACACTAGGGTTAAGAATCGTCTAGGTTATTCTTTGGAGGTGTGACAACTCCTATAGGGTTAGACTACTTAAGATTGAAGAGGGTCGAGAGGGTGAGTTGTGAGGTAACGAAACGTCCCCTTTCCCCTCTAGTGTGATTTTCCCTACCTCCGCGTTCCTCGAGTTCTTAACGGTCAAAATAGAGCGAAGTGCTAGGAGATGAACTCCCCTGGGGTTTAGTTGCGCGAGCAACAGAGTGAACGGTTGTAGTGAATCCTAGTGCTGGGGCTTAATTGAGACTAGAGTTCTGTCACTTGGACCAAAGGGTTAAAGCTATACATATAAACAGGGTTAATCACTAGGAATCCCTAGAGCTTAAAGCAATCCCACGTAGTGTGAGTCTTAGGAAGATGGACTCCCCTAGGGCTTAGTTGACAGGTCAACAAGAGTCAAGGGTCGTAGTGAAACCTAATGCCGGGGCATAATGTTGGGGTTAGTCACGGTTGACCTTAGGTTTGGGACCGTGTCTTTAAGGATATCCTCGACTCATTAAACATCAATAGGAGAGTATAATAGCATTGTCTTATACTAGAAGCATAAATCCTAGGGGTAGCTTGTTTGGGTATCCTATTTCACTTATTGATTGTCTTTCTCTTATCACTATTGATTGCACTCTCTTAACTTCCATATTTCTCTTTATTTCTTCTTGTTTTTTATTACCTTTCACACACACAATTGATCTTGCTCTCGTTTTTCGTATTTCGCTTAGTTAAATAGCAATCGCTTGTATCTATGATCCCTACTCTCTGTGGAATCGACTACCCTCTCTTATCACACTAGCAATGGATGAAATAGGGTACCCGGACAAGCTACCCTTAGGACTTATGCTTCTATTGCAAGACTATGCTATTATACTTTCCTATTGATGTTAATTGAGTCGAGGATATCCTTAAACACACGGTCCCAAACCTAAGGTCAACCGTGACTAACCCCAACACTATGCCCCGGCATTAGGTTTTCACTATGACTCTTGACTCTCGTTGACCTGTCAACTAAGCCCTAGAGGAGTACGTCTTCCTAAGCCTCACACTACGTGGGATTTCTTTAAGTTCTAGGGATTCTTAGTGATAAAACCAGTTCCTATGTATAGTTCTAACCATTTGGTCCAGGTGGAGGAACCCTAGTCTAAATTAAGCCCCAGCACTAGGATTCACTTCAACCCTTCACTCTATTGCTCGCGCAACTAAGCCCCAGGGGAGTTCCTCTCCTAGCACTTCACTCTATCTCGACCGCTAAGAAATCATGGAACATGAAGGTAGGAAGAATCACACCGGAGGGGAAAGGGGATGTTCCGCTACCTGACGACTCACCCTCTTAACCCTCTTCAACCTTAAGTAGTCTAACCCTATAGGAGTTGTCACACCTCCAAAGGATAACCTAGATTGTTCTCAACCCTAGTGTCACGGCTAAGGGAAAACAATTACAAGAGATAATTAAGATTGAAACTCAAATTTATTCATCAATAATGGAAAAACATAATAACAATATCATAGAAACATAATGATCCTAGGGTTTACAAGTCCGAATACCCACAAGGGGTTTAGCTCCTCATGGAGCTATACAAATTCATCAAAATATAAAAGAAACCACAAATTGAAAGCATCAATGAAAACCCCCTTGCGTATAATGTGGCAGTGCTCTTGTGCGGCCGCCGGACGTCGGTGACGATGCCGATGACGCGCTCCGAACCTCCACGAAGTTCTCTCCAAAACCCTAGCCGCGCTCTCCAGAAGTTGGGGAGAAAGATAGGTCAAAAGATGTGTAAAAAGTCTCCAAAACGGGTTTTTATAACGTTGAGTCGCTGCTTTAAAATTGGACTTATCGAGATTTCACACGACCGTGTGGAATTTCCACACACCCTTGTGAACTCTCTTGTTTTCTGAATTTCGATTGAAAGTGAACATTAGCTTGCTACAGTGTTTTGCTACACTGCTCCCCGAAACGCTCTCGAATTCATTATTCTTCATCGAGGCCATTGAATTAGGCATACAATCAATGGTAGATCGTGCCGATTGCTTCAAATCTCCTTCTTTGGTGAAGTTCTCCTAAGCTACACGAGTTAGACTTACTGTGAATGTGACTGCCTTTGTGCCTCTCCATAGGAGATTGGCACACACTCACAAGTCTAGGTTCGTGCCTTGTTCCTTGCTTGGTCTGAAATATCCCCAACAATGGCTTCAAAATAGCTCCACAAACCTACAATGCACAAAAGCACACAAATGCACACAATTTAGTGATAAAATCTGATAAAAGATATGCTCATTGTAAGATAATAATGCTTCGCGGTATTATAACACAAGCACTTATCAAACAACAAACCGAACCTATTGTGACACAACTACTATTGTGATGATCTAATAGAGTATCTCGACCACATGAAGGAAATGATTATTTGCTACAATGATAGCATGATTTGTATGCTAGAGCAGAGCAGGAATCATGGAGATGGTATTCTACTTACGATTTATAAGTAATGATGGATATGGACTCTAGTAAGTGGCAAGATACTATATACAAGCAGAAATGGATTCGATATATTCTAACCAAGTTTAAAATCCAATGGAATGCCCAAGGGAATGGTTTCCATTGGGTGCAAGTGAATCTACAAGAGAAATATTGATCCAGATGGCAAGGTAGATACCTATATGGTTGCAGTAGTGGTGAAAGAATATAGTCAAAAAGAGGGTCTTTACTATTAGAAAACCTTTTCACCAATAACTATGATAAAGGATTTTGCTTGCAATAGCCTCATACCTAAATTGTAAGATTGACATATAGATAAGTAGACTGTGTTCCTCAATAGATACCTCACGAAGGATGTCTATATGGAACAACCCAAGGGTTTTGTGTCTGAGGTTGATCCTTATAAGGTATGTAAGCGCAATAGGTCAATTTACTCACTTAAGCATGTCTCCCACAATTGAAATCTTTGTTTTGATGAAGTTATCAAGAATGAAGATGAGCCACGTGCCTTCAAGAAGATAAATAGAAGCAAAATGTCATTCTTGGTATTGTATGTAGGTGGCATTATACTCATAGGGAATGATATAGGTATGTTGACTTTAGTTAAGGCTTGGCTCTCAAGCACATTCTCCATGAAAAATTTGGGAGAAGCCACATATATCCTTGAAATTCATATTGATAGGAATAGAGTGAATAGGATGATGGGGCTCTCTCAAGCCATTTATTTAGATAAAGCCCTAAAGTGATTTGGGATGGAGATCTCTAAGAAATGTTCTACCTATAAGGCATGGAGTGCATCTCTGGAAGTCCATGATTTCTTAGGGTGAGGAAGATAGAAAGGAGATGAATATGGTGCCCTATGCCTCTGCGGTTAGAAGTGTGACATATGCCATATTGTATATTAAACGAGCATTGTGTGCGTTATCAGCATCGTGAGTCAGTTTGAAGCTAACAAAGGAAGGAGTAATAAATATCTATGAAGTATATACTAAATAACTTAATAAGAACTAAAGATATGCTTCTAGTCTATGAAAATGGAGAGTTAAGAGTGGATGGTTATGCAAATTCAGGCTTTCAATATGATGCTAATGACCGAAAGTCCACTTCAGTGGTCATGTTCACTCTAAATGGAGGAACAATGAACTAGAAGAGTACTAAGTAGAATACTATTGTAGATTCCACAACTGAGGCTTAATATGTGGCTGCTTCAAAGGTTACTTGGAATAAGTTCTTGACAGAACTTCAGGTAGCTCCAAGTGTGGAGCTCTCATTGCTACTTTATTGTGACAACAATCGAGCCATACCTCAAACTAAGGAACCAAGTTCTCACAACATATCCAAAACATCTAGTGGTAGTACCAATCATTCAAGAGATCGTTGGAAAAGGCAATGTAGTAATGTAGAAAATAACCTCAATGAATAATATAGCATACCCACTCACCAAGCCACATCACAAACAGTTCTAAATCGACACCTTGAGAAGATGAGTGTTAGATACCAACCATAATGCACTACACCATAATGGGTCTTTAGCGGCATTTATTTAGCGGCGTTTTTGCAAAACGCCACTATATTTAAGACTTTCACGACGTTTTTCCATAAACGCCGCTAAAAATCTAATTTACCAGCATTTTTTAGAAGTGCCACGAAAATACTATAATTTAGCGGCGTTTTTCTAATAAACGCCACTAAAGTAATGTAGTTAGCGGCGTTTCTGTAATAAACGCCGCTAAATTCCTGATATTATTAAATTTAAAAATAATAAAATTTATATTTCGTGGCGTTTTTAGAATAAACGCCACGAAAGTAATGTCATTAGCGGCGTTTGTTACAAAAACGACGCTAAATTCCTGATATTATTAAATTTAAAAATAATAAAATTTATGTTTAGCGTCATTTTTTGATTAAACGCCACGAAAGTACTACCATTAGCGGCGTTTTTCTAGAAAACACCTCTAAATTCCTGAGATAAATTTTTTATTTTAAAATTTATAAAATTAAAACTTTTGCGGCGTTTATACCAAAAAAAACGCCGTGAAAATTTAAATATTTTTTAATTTAAAATTTAAAAATTAAACTTTAACGGCGTTTATTCGTAAAAACGCAGCTAAAGTTTAATTTTTTGAAAATTCAAAACTTTCGCCATCTTTTCCAGGAAAATTTGAATTTAGCGCCATTAGTATTAAAATTTTTATTTAGCGGCGTTTTTATTAAAAAATGCCACTAAATACCATCAGTTTTTAGTTTTTCTATAAATACCTTTGATATTGATGTTAGGATGATAATAGAGAAGATGAAGAATGTGTTGGTGTTGGTGACAATGATGATGATGATGATGAAGAAGAAGCTAGAAGAAGGAGTAGGAGGAGGAACTAGACATAAGAGGGAAGAGGTAATAATAATAATAATAATAATAATAATAATAATAATAATAATAATAATAATAATAATAATTAAAGAAGTTGATTTACTTTTTTTTTAAATTAACATTATTTTTTAAAAACGCCGCTAAAGGTGACTAAAACGCCGCTAATTTAGCGGCGTTTATCTATAAATAAACGTCGCTAATGTAATTGGTAAATTAATTATTTTTTTAGATACAAAACCCACTAAAAGTTGGAAAAACGCCGCTAAATTAGCGGCGCTTTCATATAAACGCAGCTAATTGCTGGAACATTGCCGACATCATTTTTGGCGGCATTTTTGCCACCATTTTGAAAAAACGCCGTTATTATATTTAGCGGCGTTTTAAAATTCCGCTAAATGTTAAAAAAAAACGCCGCTAAAGACCCATTATGGTGTAGTGAACATTGCGCTCATCCCCAAGGTGGAGTCACCTGAATCACTGGGAGACTACATGCTAATTAGTCTGATCAACTCTTCTTTAAAAATTATCTCCAAACTATTGGCATCTAGACTGAGTGCGGTTATGGATGAGTTAGTTGATTCAACCCAATCGGCTTTTTTGAGAGGTCGATATATTTTAGACAACATTGGCATAGCGGAGGAGCTGATCTTCAGTATACATAAGCGTAGGTTACTAGGCTATTTACTGAAGGTCGACTTTCTGAAGGCATTTGACACGGTGGACTAGGTTTTTTTGTTTGATCTCCTGAAGGCGAGGGGCTTCGGGAGAGATAGTTGGGTTGGATCTGGGTTATTTTAGCCTCTTCTAAAGCAAACATTCTCGTTAATAGCTCTCCTAGTGGGTACATCCGTTATCAAAGAAGGTTATGGCAAGGGGACCATCTCTCCGTTGCTATTTGCTCTTGTCTCAGATGTGCTTAGCGTTATATTCTTTAACACACTTAACTCTAAAGTACTAGTGGGAGTCTCGCTTGGGGACTTCAAAAGTAAGTGTAATCGCTACTATACGTACGATTTGTTGATGCTGACCATGGTGGGATTGGAGGACCTCTGTATTTTGAAACTGATCCTTTTGGTATTTGCTGGCATGACGGGCTTGGAAGCTAACTTCACCAAAACTTGCTAATATTCGCCTAGAATGGATGAGTTACTTAATGCTTCGGCGGTGGCTACATTGAATTGCGCATCAAGACTTCTTCCAATAACCTACCTGGGTTTATTGATTTCGGGGAGAAGGTCACATCGACAAGAGTATGATGGGCTTATTCTAAAAGTTAAAAGAAGATTGTCATCTTGGAAAGTTAGGCATCTCTCTCTTGGTGGGCTCCTTACCTTGGTTAACTCGGTGCTCATGGCGCTGCCTACTTACTGGATGTCCATGTTCAGACTACGAAATTGGGTTATTAAGGAATTAGACCACATCAGGAGAGATTTCCTTTGGTTTGGACCTGATCTTGAGCATCCAGGCTGCAAACTTGTGAGTTGGAAGGCTATTTGTTGTGCTCGGGACCAGGGTGGTTGGGTAATCTTGGGCCTTACTAACTTCAACCAAGCACTGCTAGGAAAGTAGTGGTGAAAATTTGCGATAGACCCAAAGTGGGGCTAGTGGATGTAATCCTGTTCAATTATGACAAGACGAGATGGAATCTGTTCCCTAGGTTAACAGGGAGAATTTTTTTTTTAAGGGACAGTTGGTTGTCTCCCGCCTTTTAGATGTTGCATCTCTCATGTTATTTCCTCCGGAGCAAAGACCCTATTCTGGAACGACCGTTGGTTGAATAGTAGGGCTACAATGTTTGTTTGGCCAAATAGCTTTAGAGAATCTCAATGCCAAAATGCTTCAGTGTTTGAGCCGGGCTATATGTTGGAGGAACCGCCCTTCAATGTTGACCTTGACGTATTTCAATTCACTGAGAACCTGTGGTCAATGCGTCGGGATGCTGGAGACAGAAAGAGATGGAGGATTTCTGGAAATGGATCTTATTCGGTGAAGTCCTTCTATAATTTTCTTAACGATGTTGGGCGGAGATGTCAGATCTCTAGATTCTTTTGGAGGAATTCTTGTCTGAGGAAAATTAATATTTTTAACTGGTTGGTTTGGAAGAATAAGATCCTTTTCCTTGAGAATCTTGTGATCAAAAGATGTAATAGAATCCCAACTGCAATTTGCATAATGTGCCACTCTGGGATCGAGTCGGTTGATCATCTCTTTATTCATTACTCGTTTGCTCGGGCGGTGTGGGAGTATGTTGAAGACTTCTCAATATCCCAAGCCTCCATTGTCAATGATCAATATTTGGTGTGAGTAGAGAATGAATGTGAGGCCTGCGGCTAGGGATTTGGTCGATCTAGTTGTAAAGGCGTTGGTGTGGAATATTTGGCTGGCTAGAAATAAGTGAATCTTTAATGCTAATATCTTGCATGTGCTCTCTATTATCTTAAGAATTGATCATATGCTTCTATCGTGGTTTGATGCTCTTGCAAACAGTGCTAAAGAGAAGCTTGGAGAGGCTATGAATGCTGTTAGAAAGAGCCTGAAGTTCTTAGGTCCAAGGGTGGAGCTAGACAAGGGGAACTTGGCAGCCGAGGAGGTAGAGGAGTTGTCCACATGCTAGTTGCTTGGTCATTTTTGTTGGGCTATGAGGAAGCCTGTTGATATCGTCGCTTACTGTTTCTTTTCCTTTGCTCTTTGTTTAGGTGGGGTGTTTGTATCACTTCTTGTGGTCTGCGTCCTGGTTGCACTTTCCCTTTCTTTTGAGGGTTTTGGTTGTTTTCATATATAACTCTTAAAAATTGAATTTTGTAAATCGCCATTCTCTTATAGCTTATTATCTATAAGTTAATTTTAAATTTTTACATAATATATTAGCAAATATATGAAAACAAAACACTCATATGAAATAACCATATTAAATAATACAAGAATATTTTTAACCTCTGTGAGTGAGTACTAGTTCGGCCAATGCCGGCTATCAAATAAAGACAGGAATTTTGGCAGTACTAGTTAAAATCTTTCTGTTATATTTTACTGGAAATTGCCAAAAACACCGCCAGAGTTTGCAATATACTCGAATTCACCCCCTAAATTTGAATATCCATAAAAACCTCTTCCTTTTGAATGGTATGATTTTCAAACCCCCAGGGCTGTAACGATGATTGATAGAGTTAATTCAGAATTTTTTAGATGAAATTGCCCTTACGTGGGAAGCTGTGGCAAGTGCGAATTTTTTTTAACGATAATGCCCTTGTGTGTAATGATTTTTCTGTGTTTAGAGAAAGAAGTTTAATTTTCTTTGTTTAATCCGAAATAACACCATTAGTGGTGCTGGTTATTTCCTATCATCACCTCTTCAGCTTTTCCATTTACGAAGTTGTCATCACCTGGACATCTTGCGAAGTCTTATTCTTTCGTTCCACCATTGCCTAGACATCTTCATCTTTTCCCTCTTATCTTGTTCAGTTTGCGCTTTAAGGTATTGAGGTGAGGTGGACGCCTTTAAAGAAGTTGTGTTGTTTGCTTTTGTTTTTTCATTTTATGTGGTGTTTTTCCCTTTACGGTTTCATGGATTGATTATTGGATGATTTTGTAGTTTACTGGGAGAATATTTGGGTAGGGTTTTGTTTTTGTGTTTCGTCTCATTACACGATCGAAAGCGCTAATGTTGTGCTGAAGGCGATTTCTCGATTGCTATGCAATGTCATTGTGTTGTGTAATGTTTATAATGCATGCTTTTCCTTTAATTCGATATGGTTGCATTATGTAATGTTTAATAGTATCAGTGTAATTATTGAGGTTTCTGTGTAATAATTGTCGTTTCTGTGTAATAAATGTGGTTTTCGTTTAATATATTGGGTTTCTGTTTAACAAATGAATTTTTTGTTTAATAATTGAGGTTTTTGTTTAACAACTGAAGTTACTGTTTAAGAATTGAGTTTTCGTTTATAAATTGCTTTTCGTTTAAGAGTTGTGAATACTGCTTGATGTGTTGTTCTTCTTGTAGGTTTGTGCTCATGGCGGTCAACCTAGTCAATGCTCGATGCTACTTGACACTGGTGGTCAAGACTTTAGCCGAGTTGAAAGTTCACATGAGTGGACAGCACTGGGAGATCATCCGAAGGACACCTTTTGCATCATTCACTGAAATTGAAGATGTATTCCAAGAGAGGGCCCTTCTTGATTCTCTGGTGCAGAGGTATGATGCCCACACCAAGAAATTCATGATCGGGGCAAGCCTGCTGAGTTTCAGGCTTGAAGATGTGGCTCTCATCCTTGTACTACGCTGTGATGAAGAGGTAGTCGTCTTTCAGAAGAAGAAAACACACTCAGCTTTTAAAGTGCAGTATTTATTGAAGACCTACGAAAGACACAGAGACTCCATCAAGAAAACACTTGAGCAAATAGTTCGACAGAGGAGAGAAGAGGAGAATTTTGTAAGACTCCTGATGGTCTACCTGATGGATATTGTCCTCTTCCCGGACACCTCCTTCTCGGTTCCGAATTTGCTTATTGATTATGTCAATGACCTACCTGGAATAGGACGATATGCATGGGCGCAAGCGACGCACAAGTGGCTCGTGGAGGATGTTCCACAAGTGGCTGCTCGAGTGCAAGAGAGATGAGCCGGGAAAAAGACGAACACGGGGTACCTCAAAGGTTGCTCGATTGCACTGGCCATATGGTTCTATGAGGTCACAAGCACTGGAAAGAAAGTTCATTTTGGGAAGACCCCAAAGATTCTGTGCTACAGTGAGAACAGTTACCTGAAGCAAGTGTCAATGGGACCCATATTGTCATCTCTCAAAGTAAAAGAGGTAATATATCATTAACTTTTGTCTGGAGTGATAATTTTGTGTGTAAATCTTGTTTCTATTTAACTTTGGTTTATATCGTTTGACAATTTTTTTTGTGTGTTTAAAACATGCTTTTAGTCTTTAAAAATCTCTGTTACTCTTTAAGTTATTTGGTTACCGTTTAACTATATTGTTTTGTGTTTAAAATAAGCTTTTAGTGTTTAAAGTTCTCGATTACTGTTTAACTTTTTGGGTTACCGTTTAACAATATTTGTTTGGTGTTTAACATGAGAGATATCACTGAGATTGTCTTCTTTAAAATTTTTAGTTTCCTGAACTAGTCGCCGTGAACACGGATGAAGAAGTCTATGTTCTGGCCACTTGCCACGTAGATACCACAGTTGTTTGAGGTGACATTGCTCCCGCTCCACTGTCGAAACGGAGAGATGAGAGGCCACCACAGACAAGGCGCATCTGACGGCGATCTCATTCTCTCAGCCCACCCTGCGCGCGTACTTCTCGGCACAGGGCAAGCCCCCTTCCACCCCCCACGAGGTTAACAGCCGACGACGTCACCGCACATCTATTGCAGGCGTGTGAGATACTGACACAGGAGTTCCCCGGGCTAGTTGCTCGCGTGGAGGCGTTGGAGTTGCATGCTGCGTCCAACACGACGTCTCTTCCTTTGCCGACTGAGATTAATACAAGTTCAAACAGCCCGGATGCTACCAAGCCCGCCCCGGCGTTCGCCGAAGACGACGTCATTGGCATGACCATCGAAAAAGGCCCACGCTGGAGAGGCTTGCTTCTCGAAGAAGATCAAGTATAAGTCTACCTTCGTCGATATCCAACGACAACACTTCAGATTGATTTGACGAGGACGAAAGGCCTGCCACACCGCCAGGGTCACCATGAGGTGGAACAGGTGCGCTCGCAGAATCAGAATACCTGCCAATACTTCAGTTTAAGCGGAAATATAAAAATTTAAACGGAAACTTAAAACTTTAAGCGGAAACATAAAATCTTAAATTGAAACTGAAACTTTAAATGGAAACATAAAATTTTAAATGGAAACCCAATAAATTTAAACAGAAACATAATATTTTAAACGGAAACTGGTATGGGACATGGATAATCTTATGGTTTTGCTTTGTTTTACATAGAAACTTATTTTTTAAGCAGGAAATGGAATAATTAAGCGGAAACATATAATAATTAAGCAGAAACATATAATTTTAAAAGTAAACATAAACGAGAGAAGAAATCATTTTGAGTAGGATACGACAATGGCACATCATCTGTTTCAACCATGAGACCGACTGCAGCACATTTGAAGAGAGAGTACACATGACACATTTGCTAAAGTCAACCTCATTTTCTATTGGACAAATCGTTTTATTTCCATCAGGTGTGATAAACTTCACCTTGACACTGGAAACATTGAGATCCCATTGCTCACATATCTCCGCTAAGATTGAATCCCAAGAAATTTGTGCCGTAAACACTAGCACTCGTCCCTTCCCGTTGTATCTAGCAATACCATAAAAACTCTCCGTAATAAACCTGCACATAAATATAAATTGTTACTCTCTCTTCAAGTATGATCAAACTCGGGGAAAGGAAGAGATTCTCACCTTGTCAGGCAACCGGCATAATTCAAACGAATGCAGATCGAAGTTTGTTTGAGAAAACTCGAGGAAATGAAAAGATTCTCGCAGGATGATTCTTCCAAACTTTGTTTGAGAAAAGGAAAAAGGAAAGCAAAAATGAATGAAAAAAATGCCAAAAGGCACATAAAAAGGTTTGACATGATCTGATTGGGCGGTTTTTCCCCCTATTTACAAGGGTAAAAAAGGAATTTCACAACATGGACCCTGTCCAACTAACCCACAGGGGGCAAAAAAGAAGTTAAACAATAACAGAAGGGTTGTCTGAGGTATTCAAAACTTTTGATTGAAAAATTTTAAAATTCCCGAGGGATAAACAATAATTTTTCCTATATTGTATGCACATCTATCTTATTACTGTTATTGAATGTATTATCAATTGAAGACATAAAGAGGTATAGTAATCAGTGAATCGTCTAATAATTTGATCATTTTTATGCATGTGCTTAATATTTTTAAAAACAGTAAACATTATCTTTTCAAAGGAGTAAGATACAATTAAATTGGGAGTTAAAAATTTTCCCATTTTAAAATTGGTTGCACTAGCCTATAGGTCCAACCCAGCCCACACAGTAAAGAGTCAATGTCATGGGATTGTAATGGAAGCAAGCCAGACATTAACAAGAATTTTCGGTGTATTGTGGGATCCCGAAGGACTGTCCACACGCTTCAGCCGCCGCTAACAAACACATGCTTAACCTTGCAAATCTCCCCTAATCTCAATCCTAAGTTTTGAAATTATTTTATAATAGTACATCCATTTCTGCCTTCATCCTTACTGCTATTTATTAAGTACTTTTTGTCTACTCTATTATATTCATTGACATGGCTGCCACTCAACATTGAAGCATATGATATTAATTATACATATATATTTTAAAGTATATTTTATAAGATGATGCTGAGATAAGATGCAAGTTTTTAAAGATTACCTTTACCACTTCTAAAATAAACAAACCACGTATATAGGTACATGCATATTCCAAGTAAACATCTGTGTAAAACGTTTGTGTCATCTTAAAAACACTAGTTCAAATCTTAGGTTACATAAAGTGGAAACACATGTATATTAAGAGATTAACTCCGCACTTATGCATGCCAAACTTGCTCACAATTTTTTTTTTTTTTTTTGAAAAAGTGAATAAACTACGAGTTCATTACAAAAAAAGAGAGGGAGGAACAAAAGAAACATAGGAGGGGAGAGGAACAGGGAGCTTGTTCACATTTTATAAAAAAAACTATATATATATATATATATAACGGATTTTTTTATAAAATTAACTATGATTTCTTTATATTTACCGTGATGGAACCAAGACTTGATGGTAAGAGAGGCTGAAGCCTAAAGGCAAAACATAAAATATAAAAAAATAATCCAACAAAATAATTATTTTAAATGAAGAATATGTGCTAATATAATAAAAATTTGAATACACATATTAAAAAAAACATAAGGTATCATTTAAATTTTTGTTATTACCTATAACAAATATATGAGATTTTCAATAATTCAACTAATAAGAATATATCTCAAGTTTGTAATTTTTTTTAAATATACTTGTATATATGTTATAATATATTTGCTAAATCTCATGATCAATTTAAATTTTTTTAAATTACTAAAATTTTTTTGTGAGTTTTTTTAAGTTTTTATAATTTTTTATTTAAAATTTTGAAATTTTAGTAATTTTTAAATTAAAGAAATAAAATATGAAAAAAATACATGCACCAAGGAGGATTTGAACTTGGGCAGATTAAGATCACATGCTTTATAACTAGACCCACTAATCACTCAAGCATAATTACATTACACACTTTTATATGTGTAAATAGTCTATTTTACATTAACTTAAACTATGGAAAAACTGTAATCATAAAATTTTATATTGCCTAAAAGGTGGTGTCTCCTAAGTCGAGGGGGGCTTTAGCCCCAGCTAGCCGTCACCCCCCTTCCCCTGTTAATTAAAGTTGTTTACATTTTATCATATTTATTTAAAATATATTTTTGGGTTCCGCCCTTGCCCTTGCCCTTCTTAAAGTTGTTTACATTTCGTTCTGGCCAATAATAGGAAATATAAAAATCGTGTATGCCCAAATAAGTTTTTAAAAAAAATTAAAAAGGCTCTAAACAAATAAAAATACAAACAAGCTTTTAAAATGTGCAAAATGCTGTCTGCCTATAAATTAATAATGAGTTTTTGAAAATAAATAATTAGTAGCAAAAAAATTCAATAGTATCTTTTTTTAAAAAAAAATGGGCTAAAAGAACTGATAGCTTAAAAATAAAGTTTTTTCCACTAAAATAGTAAGTTGATATTTAATAAGATATTAAGATGGCTCTATCGTTATTTTCTTTTATAAAGGAGAAAAATCACATATGAGGGCATGCATCACATCATAAAATTGATTGTTCGCTTCATACGCACTCCACCGGTGGACATGGGGATTATACTATAAGAACAACTTTAATCATTATACTAACCTACAGTTTAATATTCGTACCACCTTATTGACCCATTAAGTTCTTGCTCATTAAATTATCTCCCATAATACTTATACTATAATATAAGATCCACAATCATATCATTTATTTTTTTAATTATTTATATTATATATTTCATTAAAACATATCTATTTAATAAAATATTAGATATTTTTAATAAACTAATTAAATAATATATTTAAAAAAATTATTTCAAAATAAATATTGAAAATAATAAAAATGTACAAATAATAATAAATTATTATATTATTTAAAAAAAATTAATTAATTTGTGGATGATAAAAAATAAAAAGTGATTTATTAAATTGATGAAGAAATAAAGAAACAACTTGATATAAATTAAAAATAGTAAAAATATTAAATAATTAAAGTCATTAATAAAAGATATAAAAACACTAATTTAATCATCTTCGTTGACTCCAAAGTAGCATCAAATATGCTCTACCAAGTTTGATCGAAGTTGATGGTGTACTTCCTGACCACGTAATTTTATATTTCTTCTTAGATATTGTTGAAATTCTTGAATTAACCCTCAACCGACGATGAATGGAGATTCATTTTCATCATCACAATCATGTTATGTAATATTATGCATGTGTCCATTATATCTTTTAATTTTTTTCTGTACTAAAAGCAAGTACGGACACGTATAATTGCCCACCGAGATTGAGCATGTCAAATGCACGCTTAATGTCATTTTGTCTAGCCTCTTGCATTTGGTTGAACTTGATCTTTTTTGTGGCTTTCATAATTGAGAAACCTTGAATGAATGTTGCTCAATCTGGATATATCCCATCAGCAAGATAATATCTTTTCGTGTATATTGTACCATTAACACTGAACCGAATTTTAGGAGTGTATCAATATAATACGTCATTGAACAGAGGAGACTGGTTGCACACATTTATATCAATATTAGAACTAGCATGTAATCTATGCTGCCAAGAATACCGGGAAATGCGTGATGCTCAGAATGTAGTTGAAATAACATCCAACATCATCAAATGGGTTTTCTTAAATACATTGCCACAAAAATTTCAATCATACATTGACAGAATTTAAATAAACATTCAACTACAGTACATTCAACAATTCTTACGTACTCATCATTCTGATCGGTTGGTGCCCCCATATGCTAATTGTCGGATAATAGTAGTATTTTTTTGAAGTTGTGAAACTACCCGTTCACCAATTGTGTTTACCCTTAATTGGAAATATTCTAAATGGCTTGCAGTGCTTCTATGATTCGCAAGAACAATGCCTTGCATATTCAAAATCTTTGACGAAATATATATTATCAAGATAAACTTGTTCATTAGTGAAGTAGTCATTGAAAAGCTTTTCATATCCTACTTCTGGATCATGATTCAAATGTTTTCGGCTTCTTCTATGCCTACTACATGACCCAAACATGCTCATGGATGATTTGTTATCTCATGTCTGCTTTTCGTGAAAAAAGACCAATTGAACATCGCTGCATCTCTTTTGGGGAGACGGTTCAGTTTCCCCATGTTTTGTTCTGCTCTTAAGTCCCTGAACTTATGAAGTCTCGTTTCCGTAGTGGACCAATTCGTTAACATACCACCAAGCCATTTTTTATATTAGCTTTTACGATTATTATAATATAGAGTACGAGCACGTTCGTTCAACTAATCATCACTCCATCCACTATGTTGCTCTCCCTAATAATTTGTTATATAATTGGTTAAATTTATTAATAAGTGGAAGCATCCAAACCCAATGTTGCTTACAGCTAATTGTTTGTCTTCTTGGACAAGATCGCCTATTTTTATTGAAATACTCAGTCACTCGTTTCCAAAACATCATATCATTCTGGGCAGTGCATATAATGCCAACAGTTGAAATTATAAGCCATGTACTCATGAGCATTTTATCATTTTTCATGGTCCATTACTGCCATATTTCAACTTGATCTTCATGTTGTTATTCATCTAGAATGATTTTCTTACTTTATGGTTGTGTGGAATAAGAGAAAAATTTTGAGTCAGAAAATGAACATATTTTTGTTGTATTTTGTTGATTAGTACTTGTTTCTGTGTTGAGTTATTGACTTGCCATGCTTGGATTGAAGAAAAAAAGGGTTCCGAAAACATAAAATAACTATTTGGAAATTTTGGTTGATTTTGGGCAATTACATAAAAGTAGGAAAAATTTTATGAGTTTGGATAATTTTGTGAATTTCGAGAAAATTGAAATTTTGCACATTTGGTGGAAAAAAGAATACGAAAAATTTTAAAAATTATTTGAAAAATGCTGAGTTTGGGAAGATGGAGAGGCATTTTTATCCATGATAGAGTAGAAAATTTAAAGATGAAGAAGTGGAGAAAATTTTAAGTTTTGTTTGGGAATGCCAGTATATATATAGAGAGAAAAAGTTTTAAAATTAAAAAAAAAACTCCAACATTTGGATGATGTAATTGTTAAAACTTTTGATTTTTCTTTAAAAAAAAAATTATTTAAAAGATGGGTCTCATCACATTTGTATTTAAAAAAAATAATTTAAAATGTAGGGAGGGCCTACTAATTAAACGATTGAGCACTCAATGACCACCAATTTTCTCTAATGGATAGAGAAATCGTTAAGCACTCTTTCTCTACCTATTAGAAATGTTTTAAGTCCGCTCCACAACCGGAGATTGTTTTTAAACCATTGTAAACATTTTTTTAGTGGGATAAATAAAAGCCATTTAGTCTCTAGCTCTATTTGGATAAATAATATCTAACTTGGGCCTGTGATAGTAAATACACATGAAGTGAGAGCCAGACTGAAATGAACCTGGATATTATATTTGAATTTTTTATGAAGTTCATTAATTATATATATATATATTTTTTATTTTTAAGAAGATTCTTTTATTAGCCGTGACTTGTTAACCACTAGAATGAAAGGATATTTAGGTGTCCTAACTAACAAGTAATAAGCAACCAGCAATGGTAATGTTGAGTGCTCCTGATGACATCATAAATGTAGCTTATTTATAATGACAAAAACAGGATCACCGAATGCATGCGTACCATTCCATTTCTATCATTTTCTTTGTTTGTTGCATCCGGGTGCAATGTACATGACTGGTCCTTGCGGCCACGTCTCTATCTAAGCGTCTAAATTTTATTTTTTGAGGAAAATAACAGTAGGTTACGTCAACGCGTTGGAAAATTTTTATTTAATTTTTTTTTAAATTTAATTTAAATAAAAAAATATTATGAAATAATAATAATAATTTATTATTTTAATGTGGTTTAATGATTTTTTAAAGATAAATTCCCCATAGGAAAAAAACAGTATTTCTCCTGCATGGGATCCACATTAATATCATCAAACAGTATTGTTCCTAGAGTGCATAAACAATACTAAAGAATAGTTAGAGAAAAGTTTTAAATTCTCGTCCCGTTGCGCATTTTTTTGATGAATTACCATTAGACTACCAGTGGTTTCTCTGTAAAATAATTTTACCTCACTTCTCATTGGTTTGCCGGTTAGCACTTATCCAAGTGACATCTTGTACCTTCTTTACAACTAATGTCAAAAAATATTTTTGGTATTTTATTAAAATATTAATTTTACAAGACCATAAGAAAAAATAAAAATAAGAAGAAAATTACTTATTAGTCCCTAGAATTTTTTGTTTATTCCAAAAAGTTCTTCTGACAAAATATTATCCTTCACAGTCACTCTTTTTTACAACCAGTTCTATTTCATCCCTTTTATCATCTTTGGAAGTTCAAATTCTGTTTAATAACACACAAATTTGAATAGATTCGCTGTGGATACACCAAAAACCAAAGAACAAACCTAAAAATTTAAGGTGATGTAAGAATAGTGAATCCAAAGTACCAAAACCAAAAAGCAAAACTAAAAATTAAACGCGATGAGAATAGTAAAAACGAGGTAATCTAGCCGTTGGACTTAAAAGTAATTTTGGAAAAATGAGGGACTTCCAAGAGATTTGAAAAATCAAAAGTTCTTTTTTTTTTGCCCAATGATAAAGTTGTTTGGATCTTTTGAACAATTCTTCTAAAAATAATTAAAAAAATTAGATAAACTATGTAATCAAATCGAAAACAAGTAAAAAATTTTTAGTAATTTTTTTTTATATATTTAAATACATCATTCAAACTGGACCACATTTTTATTTATAGAATTATTTCATGAATATTTCTATAGTCATATAATTTGTTTTTGTGATGACAAATTTAATACTTCTATGAACCATACACAAAAGTTAATTTTTTTCCCCATTTGAAAGATTATATTTTATGGTTAATTATACAATTTATTTTTCCATGAAATGCAAAAAAAAAAAAAAAAAAAAGAAAAAAAGTCCATTAGAAAAATAAAAGAATACTATATAGAGTTAGGCTCAGACCTAACCAAATATAAATTGAAGACTCAATTCATAGTGATTGTGACATAAAGAAGCAGCCAAAGAGAAAAAAGAATAATAAGAATAATAATAGCACGAGTGTGATTGCATGAGCAGCATAGTGAAGTAAGATGTGGAAATTCTCATCAAGGAATCCCCTAAATGAGACCATACTAGACGCATCTGGAAAGCTCTTTCCTTGTTTCAATCTCACACGCAACGCTGCAACCATAAATATTCATCTCTTAATACTCTTATATATTATATACATATGCTTTGATTTGATGATTTAAGAATTTTTTTTAATTAACCCAAACTTTTTAAAGTTTAAAAAACTCAATTTTAAATTTTGCAATTTAAATGAGACGGTGAGGTCATTTTTTTTTGTTCTCCATTCTTTGAGAGCCACATTTTTTTTAATAGGTGGTTAAACGAATGGGACCAATGACATTATTTATTTATTTATTTATTTTTTTAATGAGAACGACAAATGCAGTGAATCAAAGAATAAACATATATAAAAATGTACTATAGCGTTTTTTTTACTACGTAACTTTGAAAGAAAGAGAGTGTTCAAGTTTTTTTTTTTTTTATTAATAGGTAACAAGTATACGAATAGTACTGCCGGGGGAAGGATTTGAACCCATGACCTCCCCATTTTATACTTTGGTGTCATACCATTGAGCTATCCAATGGTTGGTTTAGGATACTAAATATTGAGTAAAAAAATCTCACTATAACTACAATATAATAGTTTATATTTCAATAGGTTCAATTTAATTTAGTTTAAAAAACAAATTGATAAATTTTTAGGTTCAACAATCAAATTCATAATTGGCTCTTCAACCATATTAAAATATTTAGTTTGGTTTTCAATATTGAGTAGACCATATTTATCCTTAACTTGCACAGAAAATGTTCATTTAAATTCAATACTTACTTGTCAGTTTAATAAATTATATTAATTTTTAATTCAGTTAACATGTCAAGAAGTGCAAAGTAAAAGTAAATAAATAAAGAAATAAAGAAATAATCAAAATAACTTGTGCAACTTAATTTTAGAGTGAGAATAAATTCTATTGTAACCTACACTATACATATATATATATATTTTATGTAATATGCAAATTTAAAAATTTTTGAGAACTTTACACCATATTATATCAGGGTGAAAGTTTTTTTTTTTTTTTGTTATTTAAACAATATAGATAAGCCACATTTAATATTTTTAAAAATTTTTTAACCATATTTTAAAAAAGAGTCAAACTCTCGATCTTTGATCTTCTATATTTCAAGTTAATCACATTATTACTCATCTATTGCAATGGTGGTAAAATATTTATTTTCCCCCAAAAATTTTTTATAATATTTTTAAAAATATATTAATTATTTTTTTATTTTATATTTTGAATTATTATTTAATTAAAAAATACAAGTTTTGACACATGCTAAAAAAACTTACTTTTTATAGGATGATATAGAAAATTATATTTTTCACAAATGTATAAAATAAATACTGTTTATAAATATATAAAGGGTAAATAAAAGTTCTTCAAGTCCGTTCTTATTACTGAACGACACATTACAAACTATTCATAAAAGAAATAGAGTGAAATTACAATGGAGTTACTTTATATGGAAGGACCAACTTAGCTACTAATGGAAATGAAAAAAGGAATCCAACTTGCTTTATAAAAATTATTAAATTAGCCCAAAAAAAAAATTCAGAACATTAAATAATTAAAATAAAAAAACACTTAAAAATAACTGGCATGAACACTGAAAAGTCTTCCAAGACATCATAGAAAAGAAATTGACCATTAAAAAAAACAAATAATAATTAAAGGTTCAATTTCAAAAAATTAAAAAAAAACCAAATAGAAATATTTAATTAAACAATACAATAAGGTTATATACGCAAAAAATTTCATTAACTCTCTATATAAATGGACCCATCTTCTCTAATTTTTCATCCCCAAGTTTCCCCCAAACCCTTGAAGAATCAATCAATGGGGCTCTCAAATGGCCTCAGCGAAGCTCCAACAAACTCAATCCCACTCCTTCTCATCATCGCCGCCGCCGGATGGATCTCCTCCATCGTCCGCTGCCTCCGCCTCTTCTCTTCACCATCCTCTTCCTCCTCCGCCGTCTCGGCATCACACGGTCTTGCCAGCCTTATCGCCCTTGCCGAAACCCTCAACTCTTCTCGTCCTTTCTCTTATGACGCCTCCGGCGAGGATTGCCTCGTTTGCCTCTCTGGTCTTGTGGCTGGAGATCGTGTTCGGAGACTCGCTTGTGGCCATGTTTTTCACTGTGATTGCTTGGATGGATGGCTTGATGAGATGAATTTTAGTTGTCCTTTGTGCCGTTCTTCTCTTGTCTCTTCTCTTCAACCTTATCATTAACTCCTTTTTTTTTTTTTTTTTTTTTTTGGGTTTTTCTAAACTTTTCTTTTTTGTTTCTTTTAATTTTAATGTAGTTTTTGTTTTTGTTTTTAGTTTTTTTTGGCTGTGAATTTATGTATGTTGAGGAATATATAAAACATGAAATATTGGGGTTATCTTTTTCAACTCTTTTTTTTTTAATAATTCATTTATTTTCTATTGGCTATATTAAATTATTATCTGTAGCTTTTTTTTAAAATTTTATTATTTATTTATTTTTGCTTGGATAGGGTGTGAAAATAAAAAGGTTGTATGATTCTTGCGTGAAACTAGGGGTGTTGTTCTGGAATGTTCTTCAACTTGTCCAATTTTACTATAGACCCCTCTCTATACTCTTCCAGAATTCTATGTAAATCCATAAATAGCTTGTAAACTCTCGGAAATTGGCATACGGTCCTTATTTTGGTAACATGTCTACTTAAACTCCCCAACTGTGGTTGTGAAATCTCTGTTTTGCCCTTTTATTTGTAAAAAGGAAAAAGAATTGAGACCTTGAAACTGCCTGTCTCAGTTCCCTCTTTCTCACCAGCACAGAAACAAAGGATCAGGATTCATTAAAACATGTGTTTGGGTGGACTTCTGTGTTCTGTGTATTGGACCTTCATGTGTTTAATTGTTTCTATCTTAGTGGTCCTCAATATACTTTGAGAGTTTTTTTTTTTAATGTATTTCCTATAAATTTAAAGCCTTTTCCTGTGTTTTTAAGTATCAAAAGCCAAAGTTTCTCAAGTGTCTGCATTTAGGAAATGACCAAATGGTCTTATTTTGAAATAACATGAATGCACATAGGCTCAGTTTTGGATGGTTATTAGTGTGTTTTTTTTTTAATTTAACTAAAAGGAATATGGCTTTTTAAAGCTATTGTTCTCCTCTTATTTATTTATTTATTTGGTCCTAACCAACTTTGGATGTTCATTTTTGGGTCTTTTGCTATTACTACCAATCACGTATTCTTTGAGAAGGGCTAAAACTTTTGATTAAAATTGTATAACTTGGATCAAAAGAGATTTGAGTTGCGTTCTTCGGAATTTTAAAGCAGTCCCAATGTCAGAAGCAAGCCAAAGAAAAATATTGAAGGTGGGGACCCTAATTATAGTCAATGTAGATTGCTATTTAAGCAGCGTGATCCAAATAATGGATGATTTAAAGCTACGAATGACTGATCACCAATTATAAATTTTGTAATAGGCATCATTTACTGACAGGGCCCAAAAGTACACAGGTTATCGAAATAATAAAATATCCCGGTGAGAGGGTAGTCGAATCCACAGAGAGTAGTGATTGAAGACAAGAGGAATTGCTATTTAGCTAGTGCGATATAATGGTGGTGAGAAAGAGCAGTGTGTGTGCAATAAAAAGAAATAAAAATATGAAAGACAAGAGAGTGCAAACAAAGAGTAGAGAGAAAACAATTAATGTAAATATGGGGTACCAAGACAAGCTCCCCCTATGACTAATGTTTCTAGTGCAAGACTAGTATTATACTCCCTTATTGATATTTAATGGATCGTGGAAATCCTTAAACACACAGTGCCAAACCTAAGGTCAACCGTGACTGGTTCCAATACTATACCCCGGCATTAGGTTTCACTACAACCCTTCACTTTGTCAATCTCTCAACTAAGCCCCAAGAGAGTCCATCTTCCTAAGCCTCACACTACGTGGAACTGCTTGACGTTCTAGGGATTCCAAGTGACAGACTCTGTCCCTTGGTATAGTTCTAACCTTTTGGTCCAAGCGAAAGAACCCTAATCTAAGTTAAGCCCTAGCACTAGGATTCACTACAACCCTTCACTCTGTTAGTCGCGCAACTAAGCCCCAGGAGAGTTCATCTCCTAGCACTTCGCTCTACTTTGATCGCAAAGAATTCTTGGAACACGGAGGCAGGGAAAATCACACAGAAAGGGAAAGGGAAGTTTTGTTACCTCTCGACTCACCCTCTCGACCCTCTCCAATCTCGGGTAGTCTAATCCTATAGAAGTTGTCACACTTTTAAAGGATAACCTAGAAGATTCTTAATCCTAGTGTCACGGTTAAGGGAAAATCAATACAATTAATATGTAAGATTGGAACTCAATTAAAAACATCAATTAAGAAAACATAATAAAAGTCATTGAAACAATGTCATCCTAGGGTTTAAAAGTCCGAATACCCACTAGGGGTTTAGCTCTCCATGGAGCTATACAAAATCATCAATGTATATGAATCAACAAGCATAGCAAACATGAATAAAACCCTTTTGTGATGCATGGCGATGGTCTTATGAGGCCGCTCCGTCTTCTCCACCAATCTCCTTGTCAAGCCTAGGGCACACCTCACCGGATCGGTGCGGACGAAAGCTCCCCCAATAGCTATATTTCAAAAGACTTCTATGTTGATGCCGTAGACTTGCTCCAAACCTCCACAAAATCCTTTCCAAACCCTAGCCACGAACTCTCCAAAAGTTGGGCGAAAAATAGGTGGAAAGTCCCCGAATAAATATAAGTCGCGGCTTTAAATAGGCTGAGATCGGGCATCCACACGGGCGTGTGGAATTTCCACACGCCCGTGTGGATTTTCTAGAATTGAATTTCTGGCGTGCAGTTAACAGTAAACTGTTACACGAGGTAGACTTTATGAGTGTGACTGCCTTTGTGCCCCTCCAAATCATAGAACAATTCGAGCACATTGGAGGTTGGCACACACCCATAAGTCTAGCACCCATGCCTTGATCCAAGAAACACTCAACAAACGCGGACGTGACCTAATTTTGCTCGTTTTCCTCTAACTCTTCTCCACAACCCTACATGCACAAAAGAACAGAAATACACACTAATAAATGATAAAATCTGAGAAAAGTAATGCTTAATGTAAGAAAATAATACTTCGTATTACTTAAACACGAGCACTTATCAAACTCCCCCACACTTAAGCTTTTGCTTGTACTCAAGCAAAAATAAAACATAAAAGTACTTGGGATGAATAATTGAAAGTGCTCGGCCTTAGGTTCACCAAAAGTATGCAAAAGAAGCATTCTACAAGTAAGGGGAAATTAAAAGATCGCATACAAGATATCAATGCTCTAGCTATAAATTTAATAAAAAAGGACAACAACTCCAAAATGTGTAAGTGTGTCTGTGAACTCACTCAAGTTAACCCAAAAAGTACTCCTCAAAGCTCTTATTAAAAGGACTTATTTATACACAAGGAAGGAGGTAGTAGCTTCACACAACCTCGAAGATAGCCCTTTCCTAAGCGGCCGCCAAAGGTGGCTTTCACACTTTTGAGGAGGTAGCTCTTTCTATCGGGGTAGTAGCTTTCACGCATCCCATGAGATAGTTTTTTCTTTCATTAGGGCATAACTTGTATCTGACTTATGAGAGTAGCTACATACTTTATAGGTGGTAGCTCTTTCCACCCCAAATGCACAAATAAAATCTAAAAAAATATTTTCAAACTCACAAGTTTTTTTTTTTATTTTTTTTATTTTTATTTTTATGTATATCTCAAAACAAAACTAGAAACTCAACTAAAACAAAGATAAACTAGTCCTCTAAACATTGAGCTTCGAGTTTCTAAAAGGTTTCAAGAGTGAGTAGTGCAATATGAAAATAATCGAGCAAAAATTCTCTAAAATTCAAGTGAAAACTAGAGCATGATAAGACAAAATGTTAAAAATTCTCCTAGACTTTAAGAATACAACCGTTGCAAGTAAGGTGAACCGCCACAGGCTACATAAGCATAAACAATTGAGCGCACAAGTATAAGGGGTGTGCAATGTGAACTCTCCCCCACACTTAAGATGTACATTGTCCCCAATGTACACATGCAAGCACAATAAAAAGTATAACAATTCAAGCAAAATATGTGGGAGTGGGCAATTGAAACAATACTCTCCTGAACTCCAAGTGTTGCGTTTGATGGAGCTAAGTTCATTAAGAGTTGAGTCTCAATGGGTTGTGGAGCACACACGGTCCCATAATCGTGCCAATGACTATTCCTCAAATTCCAAACATCGAAGACCATCTGCACACATACACAAGGGGTTTAGTGAATCTCAACAAAAGCAAAATAAACTCGAGAATATAAAGATGAAGCAATGAAATACAACTCGAGAAAAGATAAAAGCAAAAGAAAATAAACTCAGAAGGAGAATCCTTTCTGAGTACTACAAGTCCAAAATATGAAATAAAAGTACAAAATAAAAAAAATAAAAGAAACTATGGCGCCTCAGCGTCGGTGTCCTGAACGGTAGCCGCTGGTGCTGCTGTTGGCTGGGTTGGTGCTGGTAAATCTGCCGGTGGACCCTGTGGATCGGGCAGTGATGGTGGTGCTGAGGACATTCGGGGTCGCACTATAAATAGTGAAGTCATGACCCCTTCGAGTAACTGATGAAAATTGTTAACTGGGCCATGACCTCGTTGTGCTACGTAACCTGTGTTGCTTTGATCTCAGTTACCACGGTCTGGAGGACCCCCACAACACTCTCGAGGAGCTCTAACCTATCCTGGCCTCGAGACGGAGAAAATATGCTTAGTAGAGGTGGCTCCTGTGTTGTGGGTGGTGCCTCTATCTCGATCTGTACTAGAGGTGGCTGCAACGCTGGCTGCGAACCCCCGGCCTCGTCTCTCTTCTCCTTGGCTACCTCAGGCTAGGGTACGATCATAGAATAAACTCCTGGCCTACATTTGTGGACCATACCTATCAGCCTCATCGCCTCAATGCCGAGGGGAGCTGGTACAGTAGTTTTCTCGGCCCCTCACACTCCGTCTAGGAGACCCATACCTATGATGAGCCTCTTGATGTAGGGACTCAAGAAAATAACACCAAGTCTGGTGTACTAGCCCTGATGGCGCAGGTACTCCGCCAGAATATGTCCCTAGTGAAGCTGCTCACTCTGTACCATGGAGTGTAAATACAGAAGCTCCTGACGACTTAACACCCCTGTACTATCGCCCCTACCACTCACTGATCGGCTCAGTACGACATGTATATATCTGTAGGCCTGGCGAGAGAGACACGTCCCCTTAGAGACTCCCGACTCATACTGCCCCTGCCCACACAATGCAAGATACGCTCTCTGGGGGGTCAGAATGCCTGGGTAATTGGTCGGGAGCCGCTCATACTCCTCTGTATCAATATACGCCGCGTCATAGAGTCCCAACCGAACTGAAAACTGGGTGACACTCATGCTATGATACTGTCTGAGGGCTTTGAAATGAATGGCGTCAATACTGTCAAATCTGGAGTATGAGCGATCGAACTCGAATGACGCGAGGACCTCTAGCGTCAATGCGCAGATAACTAGCTCTCGAATCTGCAATAACCGTTCCCAGCTACACACAGAGAGTAGCTCCTTGACCTCATCTGCAATGATATCACCCCCCTGTACTGCTCGCAGTGCACTCAAGTCGGGGTAACGCGACTACCCAAACTTGAGTTTCGATAACCGCTCAAACCTGGCCTGGTGCTCAGGTATAGCAAGCTCCATCTACTCGGGGGACTTCTCACGAGGTCGTTTACCTGCAGCTTTCTTTGATCTGGAAGCCATACCTGTAATATTGAAAATAAGATGATCAAATAAAGCTTAACAGTTCAATCTGCAGGAATCCATACGGCCGTGTGGAAATTCCATATGCCCGTGTGGATTAGTGGACAGTGACAGGAATACGGTCGTGAGGCCAAAAATTCGTACAAAGTGCTCCAAAATGCTTTGAAACTTTCCACATTTATTTAATAAGTATATATGCATGCAAATAAAGTGGAAGTTCACAAAATGAACCAAAAGAAATACGATTGACGAAGAAAAATGCAAAGAAAGGGCTTACTGACAAAATGAGAATCGAGGGTTCATAGGGGCAGTCACACGCCCCTGTGTTCTCTCTGGTTGCTTTCTGAACACCCCCACACGGCCGTGTGGAAATTTCGCACGGCCGTGTGCCTTTACAGGGGAGCTTCATAGGGGTAGTCGCACGCCCTTGTGTGCTCTCGGGATAGTACTAAGGCTTCTAAACAAATCCACACGGCCGTGTGCCCAATCTGGCCAAGACACAAGGCCGGCCACAGGGGCACCCACACGCCCCTGTGGCCTCTCTGGAATCATTCGAGAAAAACCTAAGTGTTCCACACGACCGTGTGCCTTTCACAAGCTCACTCACAGGGGCAATCACACACCCATGTGTTTTCTCGAGATGGAAGGGAAGTCTCTGTAGAGTTTCACACGGCCGTGTGAAAATTCCACACAGCCGCGTGTCTTAACACAAGGGCATCCACACGCCCCTGTGGACTTTTTGGATGGAGAGTTGAAGTTCTGCAGGAATCCACACGCCCGTGTGCCCTTCATAGGGTCGTTCACAGGGGCACTTACATGGCCCTTGTGACGCTCGGGATGAGCCCTGAAATGTTTCACACGGTCGTGTGTTTTCTTTGGATGACTTAAAAATTTACAAACTCTACCGAAAAATTTAGAAACTAACATGCAACACTCAGAGCCTGTATATATGATAAAAATATGATCAGAGATCCATGAAAACACACTCAAACGACCCAAAACTTCATCAATCACAATTAGGCACACGAAAACATCAAAGATCCACAAAAAAAATAACAACACTCATGTATAAGAACCAAGACACCAACACTAAGACTCTTATTCATGCTAATGCTAAACTAACTCCTAGAAAAATAGTAAAAGCTTGGGTTGCTTCCGAAGAAGCGCTTGTTTAACGTCAGTTAGCTTGATGTACCTGAGCTTACCTCATAGGGACTCATGAATGAAAGTTTCCCTCTTCCCTACAACTTGAAAGCATGCTTGACACAATTTTTGTAGTTTAGAGGGGGGTTATCGAGTTTGTTACGACACAAGGGCGAAACACCCTTACTCCTTGAATGCTCATCCCCGCTTGTGTTGAGGCTCTTCTTGGGGCGTCTCCTCGCCCTCCTTATTTTCCGGATCACCTTCTTCATGACTCCCAGGGCCGGTTCCACTTCCTCTACAAGACCAAGTGATAGAACATCTTCATTCTCCATGTCTTGGTCTGGCCACCCTTCATACGGGTCCGGATTCATCAGTTCCTGCACATATTCATCGATTAGTTCATCGGTAGTGTCAAGATAATATAAGATATCATCAAACTCTAGAGAATGTCTCATGGCTTCGGCGAGGCAATAGGTGAGCTTTTTGTCTCTGATTCTCAAAGTGAGCTCTTCACCGTCCATGTCAATCGATGCCTTGGAAGTGCGCAAAAACGGTCTCCCAAGAATCAGCGGAACATCAACATCCTCATCGACATCCAACACTATGAAGTCCACAGGAAAGATGTATTTGTTGACTTTAACGAGCACGTCTTCAATGATACCCCTTGGATGTCTAACTGATCGATCGGCTAGTTGGAGTGTCATCCGAGTGGGCCTAGGCTCTTCCAAGCCTAGCTTTTGAAAAAAAGTGTAAGGCATGACATTGATGCTATCTGCCGAATCCGCCAATGCCTTTTCTTCACCCAAGTTCCCAATGTTGCACGGAATGATGAAGCTTCTGGAGTCTTTCCTCTTGCTTGGTATACTCTTTTGTAGCACCGCCAAGCAAGTGGTATCTAAAATCACTGTTGCACTTTCCTCCAATTTCCTTTTGTTAGTCAAGAGGTCCTTCAAAAACTTCGGGTACTTAGGCATTTGTGACAACGCCTCCACGAATGCAAGTGTTTAAACAACCCCAAGAACTTCTTGTATTGCTTGTCATTTTGATCATTCTTTAAACGTGAAGGATAGGGGATTCTTGGCTTGTAAGGTGGATGTGCCACCTCCTTTTCCTTTGGTGCTTCCTCTACCTCCACAACTTTGGGTGCTTCATCACTTTTCTTCTCAAGAGGGAGATTACTCTCAACCTCCTGGCCACTCTTCAAAGTAATTGCCTCCACTTGTTCCCTTGGATTTATCTCCGTGTTGCTTAACAAACTCCCTTGAGGTCTCTCGGATAGAGACTTCGCGATTTGACTAACTTGGTTCTCCAAGTTATGTAGCGATGGGGTGTGGTTGCGAAGTGTGGCTTCCACCGATTGAAACCTTGCATCTGATGATTGGACAAACCTTGTAAGTGCCTTGTCTAAATCGGTCATCTTGTTCTCTAATCCCGACACCCGGTTCTCTAAATTCGGTGCTTGTTGTTGTTGAAAGCCCGGTGGTGCATTACTCTTTTGTTGTTGTTGCCCTTGATTGCTCCATGAAAAATTTGGGTGACTCCTCCACTCCGGATTGTAGGTGCCACTATACGGATTCCCTTGACCTCTCATTGCATTACCAACAAAATCAACTTGCTCAACCGTAGTAGTACCACCAATGGCAATCGGACAATCACTAGAAGCATGTTCTCCCCCACATCCATTGTAATTCGTAATGGCCGCCACTCTTGGTGAAGTTAGAGTGTCTAACTTCTTACTCAAAGACTCAACTTGGGCTGCCAAAGAAATTACCACATCAATCTCATGAAGTCCGGCCATCTTCTTCCTATCTCTTGAGTTCCATTGATAGCTATTCAAAGCCATCTTTTCAATGAGGTGTTGGGCTTCATTGGGGGTCTTGCTTCCTAAGGTACCTCCTGCCCCTCCATCTAACAACTGCTTCGTACTCGGATTCAACCCATTGTAGAAAGTATGAATGATCATCCACTCGAGGAATCCATGTTGTGGGCATCTACGCAGGAGTTGCTTGAACCTATCCCATGTCTCGAATAAAGACTCCAATTCCGTATGTACAAAGGAAGAAATCTCATTCCTAAGCTTCGCTGGCTTTCCGGGAGGGAAATATCGGGCCAAGAATGCTTCTACCATCTCCTCCCATGTTGTAATAGATGCTCTAGGTAATGAGCGCAACCATTACTTTGCTCTTCCCTTCAAGGAAAATGGGAAGGCCCTCAATCTGATGGTATCATCCGTTACACCAATAATCCTGAGCATGTCACACACTTCCAAGAAGTTTTCAATGTGGTTGTTGGGATCTTCATCGGCCAAACCATTGAATTGTGCGGACTGCTGTAGCATTTGGATGAAGCTTGGCTTGAGATCAAAGTTCTAAGCTGTAATAGGGGGCCTCACAATGCTCGATTGCGTCCCCAAAACTGTGAGTCTAGCATAATCAGAGAGACTCCTCTGCCGTTCGTGCTGTTCTGTCATAGTATCCGACCTTTCAGTATCTATTTCATCTTGATTGGACTATTCTTACACAGGTTCTTTCCCTTTTCTGTGTGCTCTCCTTCCAATTTCTGTGTCTTCTTCAACTAGAATCGAAGGATTTCCACAAGTCATAAACTGGAGCTGAAACCAAAGAAAAGAAAACAAATAAGAACGATGAAAGAATAAGAAAGTATGAAATAGAGTGAGTGGTGAATAGCTAAAATAGCAAAAAAGCAAATGTCTCAAACATGCCTACTCCCCGGCAGCGGCGCCAAAAACTTTGACAAGAGCTCGAAAGTACACGTGTTGTCGAAGTAATAAAGTACCCCAGTGAGAGGGTAGTCGAATCCACAGGGAGTAGTGATTCAAGACAAGAGAAATTGCTACTTAGCTAGTGTGATATAATGGTGGTGAGAAAGAGCAGTGTGTGTGAAATAAAAAGAAAGAGAAATATGAAAAACAAGAGAGTGCAAGAAAAGAGTAGGGAGGAAACAATAAATGTAAATATGGGGTACCCAAACAAGCTCCCCCTAGGATTAAAGTTTATAGTGCAAGACTAGTATTATACTCTCTTATTGATGTTTAATGGGTCATGGAAATCCTTAAGCACACGGTCCCAAACCTAAGGTCAACGCTGACCAGTTCCAATACTATGCCCCGATATTAGGTTTCATTGCAACCATTCACTCTGTCAATCTCTCAACTAAGCCCCAGGGGAGTCCATCTTCCTAAGCCTCATATTACGTGGAACTGCTTGATGTTCTAGGGATTCCAAGTGATAGACCCTGTTCCTTGGTATAGTTCTAACCCTTTGGTCCAGGCGAAAGAACCCTAATCTAAGTTAGGCCCCAACACTAGGATTCACTATAACCCTTCACTCTGTTGCTCGCGCAACCAAGCCCCAAGGGAGTTCATCTCCTAGCACTTCGCTCTACTTCGATCGCAAAGAACTCTTGGAGCATGAAGGTAGGAAAAATCACACCGAAGGGGAAAGGGGACATTTCGCTACCTCTCGACTCCCCCTCTCGACCCTCTCCAATCTTGGGTAGTCTAATCCTATAGAAGTTGTCATACCTTTAAAGGATAAGCTAGAAGATTCTCAACCCTAGTGTCACGGTTAAGGGAAAATCAATAACAATTAATATGCAAGATTGGAACTCAATTAAAAACATCAATTAAGAAAGCATAATAAAAGTTATAGAAACAATGTCATCCTAAGGTTTACAAGTCCGAATACCCACTAGGGGTTATCTCTCCATGGAGCTATACAAAATCATCAATGTATATGAATCAACACGCATAGCAAACATGAATAAAACCCCCTTGTGATGCGTGGTGATGGTCTTGTAAGGCCTCTCTGTCTTCTCCACCAAGCCCCTTGTCAAGCCTAGGGCACACATCGCCGGATCGGTGCGGACTAAAGCTCCCCCAATAGCTATCTTTCAAAGGACGTCGATGTTGATGCCGTAGACTCGCTCCAAATCTCCACAAAATCCTCTCCAAACACTAGCCATGAACTCTCCAAAAGTTGGGCGAAAAATAGGTTGAAAAGTCCCTGAATAATTCTGAGTCGCGGCTTTAAATAGGCTGAAATCGGGCATCCACACGGCCGTGTGGATTTTCTGGAATTGAATTTCTGGCGCGCGGCGAACAGTAAACTGCTACATTGATTTGCTACAGTACAACCAACTGTAGATCATGTCGTTTGCTTATTTTCTCCTTATTGACGAGGTTCTTCAATGTTACACAGAGTAGAATTTATAAGTGTGACTGCATTTGTGCCCCTATAAATCATAGAATAATTCGAGCACATTAGAGGTTGGCACACACCCACAAGTCTAGCACCCATGCCTTGATCCAAGAAACTCCCAACAAACGCGGACATGACCTAATTTTGCTCTTTTTCCTCTAACCCTTCTCCACAACCCTACATGCACAAAAGAACACAAATACACACTAATCAATGATAAAATCCGAGAAAAGTAATGCTTAATGTAAGAAAATAATACTTCATATTATTTAAACACGAGCTTTTATCATTTGCCCACTTCTTAGAGCAAGGATCATTCAAGAGAAGGGTCTTTTCATGTTGTCATGCCCTGACTCTAGCAGGACATGTGGTGCTTAATCGCCACCACAATAAGGAGAGGGTTCCACAATGTCCCTCATATTTGAATCACCGTAAGGCTCAATACAAACCTACTATCACAAACTTACTAAAAGAATGAGACAATTTCAACAATAAAAGCATAATAAGGTTCCCTCACACTAGGGACCCTAAATATAGGAAACATCAATAGAAGTACAGGCCATGGTTTCAAAATTCAACCAGAGAGTACAAATACGAAAAATAGAATATCGAAATCAGGTCTAGTAGATCCATAGAGTTTATATACCAACTGGAAAATTAACCTAGACATTGAAGTAAACACATGTCACTCTAATGGCTGCCTAGCACAAGCAAATCCAATCTCGCAATCTGAGAAAGTAGAAGAAAGAGATAGTGGTGAGTAATAGGTGTTATCCAGTGAGTGATCATTACAACATAGACATAGCAGAGTAATAAAACATTCCAAATAGTAATCAACATACTATTAATAATATATAAAAGAATTTATAGAAATTCAACAGCTTAACAGTTAAAACATGATTTATTAGTAGTACATGTAAATGAAATCTTCAACACATAAAAATACAATTCAAACATAGGCTGGTCTTAAATAATTCTTAAGCTAATCATGACTGTGACTAAGTACGAGACCACCAAGGTGTTTTAAACTTTTAAAATTCAAAACGTTGCCTTCCTTGATGTTGGCCATTGAGATCCCCTCCATGTGACGACCCTGGGTCTTTCACATGAATGAAGGTATTACCATTCTTGAACCCTGTTAATGGCTCTGCACACCTCTTGAGTAGGGGTAAACATAGGGTTGACCACGCCACTTCCCATTAGATTGGACACAAGCAGGGATCCAAAAAGCAATGAAAATAAGAATGGAAGACTAAAATGCATGTGAATGCGATGTTAAATGTTGAACATGCAACATTAGGGTTATAGGGCAAAACGACATTATTTTGGACCCAAACGCCCTTAAACTAGAGCAAAACTAATTCCAATGAAGTCCAAGAATGAAGAGCTTCAATTTGGACGAAAGAAGTACAAGAAATGGTAGAAAGATTTCGGTGCTACGGTAAAAAATTAGCACAACACCAAGAACTGATACAGTAAACCAAACATAACAAAGAATTTTATCTCAATTTGCAACATCAAACAACAAAATTTCTTTCCAATCATCAACAATAATGAATCATAAGGTAAATGGTTTCATTTTAAGCCCATAATCTCCCACAAATCAAGTATAATCGAAGATTTAACTCTAGGTTCTCAACAAGAAAAATACGGTGAAAATACCAAGAAAGTACAAAATAAAAACTTGGGTAAAATCTCGTACCAAACTCAAGAGTAGGTGAGGAAGAGTTTTCGGGCTTTAATCAGCCATAATTAGTCACTGAAAATTTTCTAAAGATGAAGAGTTCGGCAGAAGAGAAATGGCAAATTACCATCTTGCTCTCCTATTAAACGAATGAATAAAGGATGGTCTACATGACCGAACTACCTCCGGTTTTGACTGGAATTTCTCACAGAAGCCACTGTGCAATCATGCAAGAATGCCACTTGTGCTAAATAACTATTTTACCCCTAATGTATGTACAAAAATCTAAAGAAGTATGAGGTCCAAAATTAGGGTTGGGTACAACATGTTTGATAAGTGCTTGTGTTATAGTATCGCGAAGCGCTATTATCTTACATTAAGCATACCTTTTATCAGGTTTTATCACTAAATGTGTGCATTTGTGTTCTCTTGTGCATTGAAGGTATTGTGGAGCCTAATTGGAGAAGAAGAATGAAATTAGGTCGCGTTCGCCAATGTTGGGATGTTCTCGGACCAAGCAAGGAACGAAGCACGTATTTGGACTTGTGGATGTGTGCCAACCTCTTTTGGAGGGGCACAAAGGCAGTCACATTCACAACAAGTCCAATCCGTGTTACTTAGGAGAATCTCGCGAAAGAAGAAGACTTGAAGCAATCGGCGCGACCTACCGTTGCTTGTGTGCCCAAGTAATGGCCTCGATGAAGAACAATGGACCCGGGAGGCGTTTCGGCAAGTTACCAAGCCTGTTCAGCTGAAGATTAGTGTTCCAGAGAAGTCACACGGGCGTGTGGAAATTCCACACGGCCGTGTGAGCCATTTTCCAGCCAGACAGAGAAGTCACACGGGCGTGTGGAAATTCCACACGGCCGTGTGTTTTGCAATTTCAGCCATCCAGTGAAGACACACGGGCGTGTGGAAATTCCACACGGCCGTGTGAAATTAATTTTTCAGCCGAGACAGAAGCTTCACACGGGCGTGTGGAAATTCCACACGGCCGTGTGAAGCCCCCGATAAGTCCAATTTTAAAGCCGCGATTCAACAATATAAAAGGGGATTTTTGCAACCTTTGGAGGGATCTTTTGACCTATCTTTTCCCCAACTTTCTGGAGTGCGGCTAGGGTTTCGGAGAGGGTTTCGTGGAGGTTCTAGCGCGTCGTCGGCATCGATTTCGAGGTTCGACGTTTGCACAAGACCACGGCCACACTAATTCGAGGGGGTTTTTCATTGATGTCTATGTTTTATGCTTTATTTCTCACGTTGATGAACATGTATAGCTCTATGAGGAGCTAAACCCCTCGTGGGGTATTCGGACTTGTAAACTTTAGGGTTTCTTATGTTTCTTTGACATTGATTATTATGCTTTCCATCATTGATGAATAAAATTGAGTTTTTAATCTTGATTATCCTTTCATATTGTTTTCCCTTAAACGTGACATTAGGGTTGAGAGCAATCTAGGCTTTCCTTTGGAGGTGTGACAACTCCTATAGGATTAGACTACTCAAGATTAACGAGGGTTGAGAGGGAGAGTTGTGAGGTAGCAATGTACCCCTTTCCCCTTCGATGTGATTTCTCCCTACCTCCGATTCCTTGATTTAATAGCGGTCGAAATAGAGTGAAGCATTAGGTAGATAAACTCCCCTAGGGCTTAGTTACGCAAGTAATAGAGTGGAGGGTTGTAGTGAATCCTATTTGCTGGGGCTCAATCTAGACTAGGATTCTTCCACCTGGACCAAAGGGTTAGAATTACGTATAGGAACAGGTTTAATCACTAGGAATCCCTAGAGCATAATGCAACTCCACATAGTGTGAGGTTTAGATGGACTCCCATGGGGCTCAGTCATCTAGGTGACAGAGTGAAGGGTGTTGTGAATCCTAATACCGGGGCATAGTGTTGGAGTTAGTCACGGTTGTCCTTAGGTTTGGGACCGTGAGTCTTAGGATATCCTCGACTCAATTGACATTAATAGGAGAGCATAATATTATAGTCTTGCACTTGAAACATAGACCCTAGAGGTAGCTTGTCCGGATACCCCCCTTTACTCATTGTTAGTCCTTCTCGATTTTCCTACTTGCACTTCTTTCTTCCATCTCTCTATTTAGTTTATTGATTTGCATTATTTTCACTCATCAATCTTATTATCGTTCTCCGTATTCTGCATAGCTTAATTAGTGAAACCTTATATTCTATCTCCCTATTCCCTGTGGATTCGACTACCTTCTCACCAAGGTAAATTTATTACTTCGACAAACCCGTGCACTTGCGGGATACACGCAAGGGGTCGTGTCAATGTTTGATGGGTGAGAAACATGCATACAATAAGAAGAGAATCATGCTCAAGATTGGAGGGTCTATTTTTGCCTCCCAACATGAGGATCTTGTACTAATTATGTGATTATCATGCGAAGCTAAAAAATTGGATACTGACAAGAAAGGCTTTATGAAAAATGAGAGGAGTGCATTGCTTATTAGGGAGTACTTTAAGAGAGCCCTTGGCCATAACACATATAGGATTGCAAGGAACTAATGTGGCTAGTGAAAAGGAGAGCTTGTATGTGAATTAAATTTTTTGCAGCTCCTCACCTTTTACATTATCTGGGTGTTCGTTATCCTAATTGCATCAATAGCGATCCCATGATGGGTTGGTTGCTATGCTAACAACTTTGAGAACATGGGGAGTTTCGCATAGATTTTCATTATCCACTAGTGTATGATGGTAGACATCCTTAAGGTAATTGCAAAAGTGAAGAAGAACTAGTGGGTTGGTTACAAAAGTTTGATACATATGCCAATGTGTCAACCTATGGTTTCATGAAGTTATAAGGGCCAACAAATGGATAATCGAGGGTTATTTCTCAAGGATCTTCTCTTATGGTGTCACATTTTCCATATGGATGTTGTTGTGGGTGGCCAAATAGGGCATCTTGGTGGCTGACTTATGAGTTATAATTGTTTGCATTATAAACTGCGTATGGTTAAATGTTTGTATTTATTAAGATTGAGCTTTTGATTTTTTTTTCTCTATGTAAGTCTTTCAAGTAAATGTTGGTATAATGTTTTAGTATAACAATTTACTATACTAGTGTAATAGTTTACTGAATAACTATAATAATTCACTATTATAATTTATCAATATACAGTATATGCATATCAATTTACGTGTTACTATTATATTTTATTATGTTCTACATAGAAATGTATTATGATATTATTTGCTGGACTTATTCTTTGTATTTGTTATTGTCCTATTTCCACCATTACCTCAATTATCTTGATAGAGAAGGCTAAAGTCGGTAAGGATAGCATATGGACTTGTAGAAGCTTGGCCGACATTGGTAAGGAATGCAATGAGGACTTGAGACTACAGTTTAAGGAAAATAGGATAAAAGTATGAAATCCACATGATGGATAGTTGATCATCATGCTAGATGATATCTATTGTTAACAAAGATTTTATATCAATTGTGTAGGACCAAGTTTCCTATATACAAAACTAAGTTAACTCTTTAAAGAAAGGCCATAACTCTATGAGGCTTTTCCTCGACAACTTAAATGTAACTCAAAAGGACCCATGGTTGACCTTGTAATTAAAGCTATTGTAATCACTAGCAATTCAACATTAGCATCAAAGAAGTACCCTACCTTAAAATAGCAATTAATTGTAGTACATTTGGACCATTTCCCCGTTTACCTGAGCTATACTATTCTAACACCTTACGCACTAAGGAATACTACTGTTGTGCTACAAATGGGTATCAAGTAGGTTGTTCACTTGTTGAAATCCATGATGATAATAGCTATATAATCATATATGAATATGACCATTGAATAGGTTATTGACTTTGCCATTAAGTTTGAACTACTTTATAAAGGTAGTAAGCCATCTTCACCATTATCATATATATATATATATATATATACACCCCCATTAATGTTTAGTTATCCATCTTTTCACCTAATCAAGGAAAGCTTATATCTTCCTTTTTTTTTCCCCCAGGAGGCCTCTACCTAATCCTAGTGCTAAGCTTCCCCATCTTCCCTTTCCCAAAGAAATCCATCATCTCCCATTGCCAAGGTATATTCCATGTTTTCCCCCACCTACGAATGCCCCTCAATTTCACCTATTATAGAGGTAAGCCACCTACTATCCCCTATTGCTGATGAAAACCTTTGGAAGCCCCCCACATCTACCTATTGGAGAAAAAAGTTCTCTACGTCCCTTCTTTTTAGGGAAGCTCCTTTTCCTACTAGCAAGGGAATCCTCACCTTCCTTGTACCAAGGGAAGACTTCCACCTTCACCTACTAACAAGGGAATTCCCTTACCTCTCTCTTTCTTAGGGAAAAACAATGTTATTAGAATTGCAATTTAAGTCATAAAATTATACTATTCTACAACTCAAATAGTTAGACCATAGGGAACTAATCATTTCTCTTTAATTAATTGTAGTTCTATAAAATCTTCATAGTTGCAAAAGAATCAATGGAATTAGTTAGAATCACGACCCCAACATGATTCTAATGACTCCATGAAGCCTATCTAACATGATTTATGAATAAATATATGATTACATAAATACATGATTGATTTATTCAGCCTTTATTTTTTTTATAAAAAAATAGATAATTTATATTTAACTCCCCCCCACATTCAACAGTCACTTTATAGTTATCTCTCTCACCACTCGCGTGCCTTTCACAAAAGCAACATAGCCTTAATTTTCTTCAATCCTCATCAGAATAGCTCCCTGTCACTCTCTTTGATCATTATTGAGGTTTTATCTCTGACTTGATTGGTTTACTGCGCCGTACGGATTTTAGTTTTTGATGAGTGCATTCCATATATATATTTTCATACCCTTTTCATGTATTTATCTTGTCCTCGAGCGTTTATTTATTGTGATTCGGTGCTATTATGGGTATTATTGTGTATTTGTGTAAGGAAACAGGTTCTTGTACAAAAGAACAGGATTCAACACAATTAAGTGTGAAAAAAGGGTCAGAATACAGTGTCCCAGACAGAACACGGGCTCAACACCCCCGTGTTCCTTCCCCTGATTTTCTTAGAAGAATTCTGCATCAATTTGAAGTACGGCATTGTAGCAAAAGCATTGTAGTTCAGTACTGTAGCAAATCACTGTAACACGAATTTGGAGAAAAGCACGGTTTGCATGCTTGATAGGGGCCCGAAAGTGCACAGGTTGTCACAGTAATAATAGTACCCCAGTGAGAGGGTAGTCGAATCCACAGGGAGTAGGGATCAAAGACACAAGCATTTGCTATTTAGCTAGTGCGATGTACGGAGAGTGAAAACAGAATCAGTGTGTGTATGCAAGAGTAATTAAAAGAAATAAAAGAAAAGTATGGGAAACAGGAGAATGCACGCAAAAAGTGAGAGAAGGATAATCAATGAATGAAATAGGGTACCCGGAGAAGCTATCCCTAGGATTAATGCTTCTAGTGCAAGAAAATGCTATTATACTCTTCTATTGATGTTTAATGAGTCGAGGATATCCTTAAATACACAGTCCCAAACCTAAGGCCAATCGTGACTAATTCCAATCATTATGCCCCGGCATTAGGTTTCACTATGACCCTTAACTCTTGTTGACCTGTCAACTAAGTCCCAGGGGAGTCCATCTTCCTAAGCCTCATACTATGCAGGATTGTTTTAAGTTCTAGGGATTCCTACTGAAAGACCCTGTTACTATGTATAGCTCTAATCATTTGGTCCAGGTGAAAGAACCCTAGTCTCAATTAAGCCCCAGCACTAGGATTCAATACAACCCTTCATTCTGTTGCTCGCACAACTAAGTCCCAGGGGAGTTCATCTTCTAGCACTTAGCTCAATCTCGACCGCTAAGAACTCATAGAACACGGAGGTAGGGAAAATCACATTGGAAGGGAAATGGGACGTTTCTCTACCTCACGACTCATCCTCTCGAGCCTCTCCAATCTCAAGTAGTCTAACCCTATAGGAGTTGTCACACCTCCAAAGGATAACCTAGACGATTCTCAACCCTAGTGTCACGGCTAAGGGAAAATCAATATAATATGCAATTAAGATTGGAACTCCATTAAATTCATCAATAAAGAAAGCATAATAACATGTCATAAAAACATAATCATCCTAGGGTTTACAAGTCCGAATACCCACAAGGGGTTTAGCTCCTCATGGAGCTATACAAATCCATCAATGTATATGAATGAATACAAATCGAAAACATAGATGAAAACCCCCTTGTACAGCGTGGCCGTGGTCTTGTGTGGCCGCCAGGCTTCGATGTCGATGCCGATGGTGTGCTCCAATCCTCCATAAAGTCCTCTCCAAACCCTAGCCGCGACCCTCCAGAAGATAGGCGAAAAGATCCAGAAAAAGTCCCAAAAGGACCTTTAAATAGTGTTGTGTCGCGGCCTCAAATCGGCTGAAATTGGGATTTCACACGGCCGTGTGGAATTTTCACACGCCCGTGTTAAGTTTTTGTTTTGCTGAATTTTGGCAAATAATGAATAGTACTTGTTACATTATTTTTGCTACAGTACTCTCGCCGAAATGCTCCCGAATTCATCGTTCTTCATCGAGGCCGTTGAATTGGGCACACAATCAATGGTAGATCATATCGATTGCTTCAATCCTCCTATTTGGTGAAATTCTCGTATGCTACACGAGTTAGAATCGTTGTGAATGTGACTGCCTTTGTGCCCCTCCAAAGGAGATCGGCACACACCCACAAGTCTAGACTCGTGCCTTGTTCCTTGCTTGGTTCGAGAATTCCCTAACAACGATGTACACGATCTAACTTTGCTCTTTTTTTCCAAACTAGCTCCACAATCCTACAATGCACAAGAGTACATAAATGCACACAATTTAATGATAAAACCTAATAAAAGTAATACTCAATGTAAGATAATAACACTTCGCATTATTATAACATGAGCACTTATCAATGCTCTTGACACGGGCATGTTATCTGGCTAACATAGGGGTGTTCTTCTTGACACAGGCGTGTCAGTGCTGAATTTTGTGATTCGCATTTTTCGGAGATAATCAGTGGCAGTGGCACACCCTTAACACACTCGTGTTCACCCCAAAAAGTACCTTTTAAGCCCAGATCTAGGTCATTTGAAAGGGAGTCTTCATCCTTCATTCTCCTTCTTCTTGGTGGCGGCTGTCAATCTTTTCCTTTTCAATTTTCTCAGGCCAGAATGGAGCTACGGTGCAAGATTGCGAGTGGAGGTGGGGTTAGCAAACGGAGCTCGACAAGGAAGACGATCTTGAAGAAAAGGGAGTCATGTCTTCTCTTTATAGATCTATTATTGTTTCTTCCTTATTGTACTCGCCACTTAGGGGCTAATTGGCCGTAGTGCCCTGGATCTATGAACCTGGATGTTTATATGTTTTGTTAATCTTCTTGCTTTTAATATGTCTACGGAGTTCTTTGGTTTCTTCTATTTAAATCATGTGTTTGCATAACACGATGAGTTCGATTTGCACAGTTGTTTGGGTAAAACTTGGTTTGTGGCTTGTTTAGCAAGAAACCATAGTTACTCTAGTAAAATTCGGTGTATTTGAGAGCCATAGATGCAACATTGCTCTTGAGCACACTCAAGAACCTTAGGATGTACCTGGTAGGTATTAGAAGTAAGTCCATTGCATGTTTCTCCAGGGGATTAGTCCGGGGCATTGCTCTATCTCTATCTATCTCACCTAGTTCCATTCCAGCCCTTACCTGTCATCCTTCCCTCTTTAGGATCTAATTGTAATCATCTTACCAACTATTGTTGGATCGGCTAGACATTAGAGGAGAGATTAGTACTTTGAGTCTAGTCCTTGTGGTTCGACAACCTTACCCCTCGCGGGGTACCACTGTATTACTTGTGTGTGACCTGTGCACTTGCGAAGAACACATCAGTTTTCACCATATTATTTTCCTTTTTATTTGAGCTTTATTGACAAGTTATTAAAAACATTTACTTATAACTTAAAGCTCTTTAAAAATAATCTTTTTATTTAAATAAAACACACATTTGATGATTGTTATCTTTGCATTTAAATTAGGGTTCTATCATCTATGATCTACTATGCTATTTATCATAGATTATTATCGAATCAACATGTCCAGTTTTTAATCTAAAATATATTAAAGGAATAATGCAGCTTGTCAAAGATTAGATCATGGTTGGGAGCATGATAAATAAATTGATAAGCATGCTAAAAACGTTGAGTGTAGATATTATGGGAATGTTTATTTTGGTTATATATTTTGATTTAAGCATCATTCTCCTTGCACACGTCAAAATGTTAAATTATTTTCTAAATTACCTAGAGATTATAAGAATAAATTTCTAGGTATCTTAAAGGTAAATTCAAAAGAATTTAGGAAAAGAAAAAGAGAAAATGTATGGACACAGGAGATGGCTCAAATGAATATTGTTAAGAGATAAATAGCAAGAAGGGGAAGGATGCTATGGATGAAGTTGTTAGTAGGAAAAAAGGGTTAAACAACTCTAAACAAATAATGGAAAAAAGAAGAAAGAGAACAAGTATGTCAACAAATTACTTGGGTTTTTCAAATTACTTGGTTCTAGCATGATTGACTTGATTCTTTGCCAAGTAGATTGCACTTTGACTGTCACAATGCAATCTAACTCCACCTTACTCCACCTTACTCAGTTGTGGATAATGCTACAATAGACTGAACAGTAGATTTTCAACAAGTAGGCCCTCCTGCAAGAGTAAAGACATATCCTATAGTAGACCTCCTGCCATCCAAATCTCCTGCGTAATCTGAATCCACATATCCCTCAATTGAAGGATCACCCTCTTCACTGCCAAACACAAGGCCATAATTTGCAGTGCCTCTGAGATACCTAAAAATCCACTTGAATGCTTCCCAATGCTGCTTACCAGGCGTTGACATGAATTTGCTGACTTGACTAACAGCATGCGCCAAATCTGGTCTTGTACAAACCATAGCATACATTAAGCAACCAACTGCACAAGCATAAGGAACTGAAGACATACCTTCAATCTCACTTTCTGATTTTGGGCATTGATTTTGAGAAAGTCTGAAGTGGGCTGCCAATGGAGTGCTAACTGGTTTAGCTTTGCTCATGCCAAATCTGTCCAATACTTTCTCAACAAAATTCCTTTGAGATAACCATAGTTTCCTTGAGCTTCTATCCCTACATATCTCCATACCAAGAATCGTCTTGGCCACTCCCAGATCTTTTATATCAAACTCCTTTCCCAGTAAGGCTTTCAATCCTATCACATCATTCATATTCTTCGCAGCAACTAATATATCATCCGCATACAGTAGCAGAAAAATAACAGAACCATCATCAAGGCTTCGAACATAAACACAACAATCATACTCACAGCACTTGTAGCCAATCTGGATCATGTACAAATCGAACCATTTGTACCATTGCCGTGCAGATTGCTTCAAACCATAGAGCGATCTTTTCAAACTGCAAACCAACTGCTCCTGCCCAGGTTTAACAAAACCTTGTGGTTGCTCCATGTATATCTTTTCCTCCAAATCACCATGAAGGAAAGTTGTCTTCACATCCATCTGCTCTAAATGTAGATCCCATCTGGCTACCAAGCCCAACACCACTCGGATAGAAGTGTGTCTGACCACAGGAGAAAATATCTCATCATAGTCTATCCCCTTCTGTTGTGAGTACCCCTTTGCCACAAGTCGAGCCTTGAACTTTTCCCCTTCTTTTTTTGATACAGACTACTTTCTTTTGTAGACCCACTTGCACCCAATAGCCCTCTTCCCTGGAGGAAGCTCAACCAACTCCCAGATCTTGTTTTTATAGAGAGACTCGATCTCTTCAATCATAGCACTAAGCCACTTATCTTTATTGTGATCACTCATAGCTTCTTGGAAAGAAGTAGGATCTGCATCACTAACTGTAAGTGCAAAAGCAACTAAATCTTCAAAACCATACCTGGTTGGTGGCTTAATTATGCATTTAGGTCTTCCCAGTTCACCATCTGAAACTGGTCTTTCGTCTCTTGAACTTGAACTCTTAGCCTTTTCAGGTTGTTGAAGTTCCACCTCCACAGTATTTTCTCTATTTTCCACTGAAATTGGCACATGATTTCTACCACTTTCCTGCAATATTGACTACTCATCAAATACTTCATCTCTACTGATCAGCATCTTCTTCGCCATTGGATCCCAGAACTTATAACCCTTGACCCCTTTGACATATCCCAAGAAGATACATCTTTTAGACTTCGGATCAAGCTTAGACCTCTGATCACTAGGAATATGCACATAATCCGGACATCCAAAAATCTTCAATCCTGAAAGATCAATGTTATTACCTGTCCACACTTCCTCTGCGGTCTTCCCATCCAGAGAGGCCCGTGGTGATCTGTTGATGAGGTAACACGCCATGTTGACTGCTTCTGACCAAAAACTCTTTGGAAGTTCTGTATTCAACCTCAAGCATCTCGCCCTTTCAGCAATAGACCTATTCATCCTTTCTGAAACACCGTTCTGCTGAGGTGTTTTATGAACTGTGAAGTGCCTTTGAATACCCTGCTCTTCACAAAAATTCAGACACTGTGAATATGTGTACTCCGTGCCATTATCTGATCTCAGATATTTAATCTTTCTTCCAGTCTGATTTTCAACTTCTGTTTTCCAGACCTTGAACTTTGAGAAGACTTCAGATTTCTGTTTCAGAAAATATACCTAGACCTTTCATGAGAAGTCATCAATAAAAGTCATGAAATACTGAGATCCTCCTAATGATAGGTCTCTGGTTGGCCCCCATACATCAGAATGTATATAATCCAGAATGCCCTCGGTTTTATGTTTACCAACCTTGAACTTCACTATTTACTATATTCCCAGTAAACAGTATTTGCAGAAATCTAACTTACAGCAACTAACTCCCTTCAACAGACCTCTTTTATGAAGAGCAACCATCCCACTTTCACTGAGATGACCTAATCTCATGTGCCAAAGGAAAGTACTGTCATGATCTAATTCTGCAATTGCTGCTCTACCTACAACTGTATTCCCAATCAATCTATAGATGTTTCCAGCACTCGTCTTTCCCTTCATCACAATTAGTGCACCCTTGCTCACCATAATTCAATCCTCCTCGGTTTTGTAGCCAAAACCGTTCGCATGCAATGCGCCGAGTGAGATCAAATTCTTTTTCAATTCTGGAACATGCCTGACATCATACAAGGTACAAACAACACCATCATGCATCTGAATTTTGATCTGTCCCTTTCCAACAACAACACATGCCTTGTTGTTACCCATGTAGGCAAAACCAAAACTGCCAGATGTGTATGAGCTGAACCAGTCTTTGTTGGGAGTCATATGAAACGAACAACCAGTATCCAGAATCCAAGAATCCGGTGGTTGACATGATGAAACTGAAAGAAGATCTCCATCACTGCAATCTGAATCATTGTTCTGAACAATATTTGCAGATTTTGATGAATCGTCAGTCTTCTCATCAAACTGCTTTTTCTTCATTGGACAATCCTTTCGAATATGCCCAAACTGCTGACATCTGTAGCACTGTACATGTTTTCTACCTCAAGATTTTGATCTAGAATTCTTTTTTCCGAAACTCTCTTTTCCTTGCCTTCTTCCACGTTCCTGATTCCCCTTCACATAGAGTCCTTCAGTCACAGAACCCTCAGAAATTTTCTGCCTGCGCTGATTGTGGGCTAACAATGCGGTAGTGATCTCATCTACCTTGCTCGTATGAAGGCGGTAAAGAGCACAATAAATTCATTGCCTTATCCTCATCTTCAATCCGAACCTCGATTCTCTGCAAATCACTGATGGTTTGATTGAAGTAGTTAATGTGTGTCATCAGATCTCCACCCTCTTGCATCTTTAACCCGTATAGCTTCTGCTTCAGATACAATTTATTCGTCAAAGATTTTAACATATACCGGGCTTCCAATTTCTTCCAAACCTCCACTGGAGATGAGAGATGCATGACGTGATATAACACATCATCTGCCAAGCAAAGCCGAATCACTGCCGCCGCTCTCGCCTGTAATTCCTCCCAATCTGCATCGTCCAAGCCTTGGGGTTTAGTCTCCCACAAAGCTTTCAACATCCCTTGCTTTGCCAACAGATCGTTGACCCTTCGTTGCAATAAGCTGAAGTTCCCAATTCCATCGAACTTTCCCACATCAAACTTCGCAACAGGATTCATCCTCTTCAACAAATCTCTCTGATACCAATTGTTGAAAAAGAAATAATCAATCACGCAAACACAAGAGAATTAACGAGGTTCGGCAGAGTATGCCTACGTCCTCGGGAGCGAAGCGGCTGTTGATTCTCTTATTAGAATTCATTAGGGTACATATTACATGAATATATATATAAACCCTACCCGGTACAATTTACCAAAATACCCCTGTACAGCATCTGCCCTTTCACCTTGTATATGAGCCATATACAACAGTCTATATTAGGTGGGTATTTCTACTCGTCATAAAGCATATCGAGTATGATAACTAGGGCTTTACCACAATATCAATCAAGCATTTAAACACGCAATTAGATTCAAATAGAATGGATTGCAATAAAGAAAACAAGTAAATCAGATGAATCCAACAATCAATGTTAAAAGATAAACCCTAGAGTTCAATTATGCCCAAACATCTAACAAATTAGCCCTCCGTTAATAAAGGGCAATCATCCAAGTTACATGACACAAAAAGAATATAAATAAATATAGAAACCCCCTTCTCAATCACGCAAAAGTAGATTACTAGAAAACTCCCTAAAAGATTCCACAAACACCACCAAGGTGATGCTTGACGGCTATGATCTTCCTTCCCTTGGTGATCAATTCAAATCTCCTCCAAAAGTTGCCTAATATGCCTTGGAGATCCTTCTCCTTTCTTCCCTTGCCTCACCTCCAAAAGAGGTTGAAGATTGAACAAAAGATGCCATAAAAATCCTTATTAGGTCTATTTATAATTGGTAGCTTATGGGCTTCTTATAGGCATAAGGATGTGGCCATAAGGAGCTGGAGAAGATGGGTCGCGAACCTTACGGGAACACTTACAGCCGTAAGTCCCATCCATAAGGTCTTCTGTTTGTGTTACGGTCTTGTTTACCACCATAAGCGTTGGATCATAAGCTTCACTGTGCTGACCTTTGCGGCTGCCCTTACGGACGTATGCTCTGGCCATAAGCTCCTTTGGATGGTCTTTACAGAAATCCTTACAGATGCAAGTCATGTCCATAAGGTCCTTTGGTTTGGCTCTGAACTCCTCCTTACAGGCATAAGCATGCCCGCAAGGTTCTGTGGAAGATGCTTAAGGATGTAAACTTCTTGTAAGCCATCCTATTTATCTTGTCCTTGCTCGATTAATGCTAAGAGAGGTCTAGCTTCTTTTTTGGTTCTCTTTCGTCTTTAAATGTTGCTCGAAGCCTGAGAATGCATGACATATTATGTTTAGCACCGAATTCTACAATATTATCCTAATACAAGCCAAATGAGTGTACATAATGATAAGAAATAATAGAATATTGTACACTTATCAAAATACTATATTTCTTAATTGGATGAGAAAATTCACAAAAGATAGGGAGCTTATTAGACTAGTTGTTACTCATTTTACCATTCCAGATTTGACATTGAGATCTTTTATTACTAAGTTAAGTGATCCTTTGCTAGTGGTGTTTGCATCTTAAAAAAGAGTAAAAGCATATTTGCATTAATTGTTAAGTGATTTCAGTAAGGTGTTCATACTTGTTTAAAAGTTACATTGCCTTTTGTCAAGATGCTTTGCATCATGTAATCCAACATGAATGCAATGGGTTTTATAAATGATGTAATGGAAAAAGCAAACTAAAAAAATAAAAAAAACTTCAAGAATGTGAAAAAAAGAGTTTTTATTTTTTAATATATAACATTTTATTAGCTTATTCGAGTTAATCTTACTGATAATTGCTTTAGTTGTTATGAAGCTATGTGCCAATTATTGATATTATCAATTCTCCATGGGAAGCTCAATTACATTGACCGTAACATGCTATTTCTTGCTTCTTGAGTCCTCTCTTTCAATATAGTGCAAAATTTGGACCTATTTCAAAAATCAAAATGGAACTTTATGATTGTCTAAATAAAATGGTTAGTTATCCCAATGAAGTGTGAAGATTGATTTATACATAGACGATTTCAAAATACAAAGGACCGCTTTAGCTTACCTACTGCAATTTAAATAAGAGAAAAGAAATATCTAGTTTTAATTCTATTAATTCTAAAATATCTCTTTAATGTTAAATTGCTAATTACTATTTATTTATTTGTGTGTGTGTGTGCGCGTGTGTGTGCGTGTCATTTTAATGAAATAGTGTAGTTGATTGGTAGGACTCATATGGAGATGAAATTCTTGAATTACAAAATGTTCACCATTAGGATACTAAGCTTAACTTCTACTTCTTATCAATATGAGTGGACTTGGAGTACATTTCAAATGATATATTTAATAATTTTTCATAGATTTTTTAATCTTATTAAAAATTACGTAATGCATTTTGTTATGCACTAATGTTATTGATAAGCTTTTAGGTCTTAAATAGGTGCATGGAAGATGAAGAAATCATTTGCACCAATATACAATTTGAAACTAAGATTTTGAGATGGGGAAAAAATTAAAATTAAAAAATATAGAACTACTGTCTTTTACTGATCTCCTTTTTTATAATGAGTGAATAACAGAGTAAAAAGATCCAACTTAATCACCATAATCATCACTTAGAAAGTGATGATGAGGTTCCTGAAGGAAAAGTTAACACAAATCATTTAAAAACATTTGAGAGTGGCACTAATCTAGCAAGATAAGAGTGTTAGGATTATGCCCTTATATGCCAACGAGGATACTTGTATAATGGAATTTCATTTGTATTATACATTCTTATTATTATTAATAGGCTTTTTTTAATTAGTTTTGAACATCATAAGTCCATGTGTATTAAGTTAAACCTTTTACTCTTTATGGGATAAGGAGAAAAGCACTTGAAGGGTTTAGTACTTATACACTTAAACAGTTCATAAATCAAAAAAATCTTTAATTGACTGTTAAAGATACATAAAGATTTGTATACCATATACTTTGATAAACAGTGCTAGTTAAACACTATGGTATAGTGGGAGAATATGTCATAACTGATGTTGGTGTATTCGAACATGACTCACAATAATCTAATCACATAGGTTTTACTCTTTGACAGCCAATGATTAGGATTGTTGGTTATGATCATATGACCTTAGACCTAAGGTATTATGATCACAATGTGCTTGTGACGTCTAGTCTATTACTAGAGTCATTAGGCTTAGTTTACCTTTTGGTAGGCCGACCTCAAAGTGCGGCTATGTTGGGCAAGTATCAGTTGAGAGTGATCACCAAGAAGGAATTTATTCTCCCGGAAGTAAACGAGTTGGTATCCTATATGATTATAAGCATGTGAGAAGACCTTAGCTAAGATAGTCAAACTAATCATATGGAACAAGAAAGGTAGTTTGGTAATCTTACTCTATTATAGTTATTTGCATATTATTGAGTTCAGTGAGTTTGACAATTACTATGACTCTCACTTGGTTGAGATACAAAAATGAAAGATTTATACACATATGGTATTCATAATAAAAAAGGTTCATAATGATCGACTCATTCATGTCCAGTTGGGCCACGACATGGGGCCACAGGTTAGCTAAGTGTCACCCACGTCCTTTGGTATCCTCCCATTGCCAATCAAAACAAACCTAGAGAGTCACACTTAAAAGAATTAAGAATCAGTCTCATTTTGAGTGTAGGGATAAAATTATCAATTTAAAATTTATGAGATGAGTGAAATTATAAATCGGTTTATGGTTTTTGTCTTAAGTTTAAATTTTAATTTAAATTCAATGGAGTTGAACAATTAATCAAATTTATAAGGACTTAAAGACAAAAGTGGTTTTAGTTACATTAGGACTTATATTTCTAATAAAACATCAATGACAATATTTATCATGTAATGAAGTTTCATTTTTCGAATAGGACTTCATAATAGAATAATATTTGTCATATTTTATGAAATCTCTATAAATATGACTCCTTTCTAACCCTAGAAAATATCAATTGATTCTCTGGTGAGAAAATCCCCAATCTCTCTTCCTCTCTAACCCTATCCGTTATTTGGAGAAGAAAAGGAGACTGTTTCTCAATTCCAGTGTGTGATCTAGAGGCGCGGGACTTTCATTCAGCGCTAGAAGATCTACAACAGTCAGATGACCAATTTTGCACATCAAAGGAAAAGTTTTGGAAGATTCAGAGGTAATTTTCTAGACCTTTAAATCAAATTAGGGTGTCTATTAAAACAATTAAACCATATCAAAAATTTATTCTTGCTTCCTCATGCTTCTAATGGTGTTATTTAATTTTGCGATATTTACCAACAGTTGCATCATAGCTAGATTAATTAATTTAATTAACACTAGGTTAAATCACATAATTTCATTGGTGTTTAATCGGAAGAAAACATGATAATATTGAAATTGAATTTATGTATGTTTTTTTGATTTCTTAAATTAGGGTTTTATTAATGTTTTATTTTATAATATTACATGTGATAAAATCCTTGAAATTTAGATTAATAATAATAATAACAATTGTTACAATAATTAATAAAAAAAAATTGCACCTGCACAAGCCCGGCGTAGCCCCGCGTAGGGTGCGTCACACAGGCCCTGCGTTGGTCAGTGCACGGCGTTGCGTAGTGTGCTGCGTTGGGCCCATGCGTAGAGCTACGCAATGTTGCGCGCAGGCCCTATGGGGCCCATGTCCAAGTGCACAGCGCCGCACTGCGTGTGGGGCCTATGTTGTATTCTTAATTTGTATTATTTATTGGTTATGATTATTATTATTATTAATTTTATTATTTATTTATTTATTTATTTTATTTAAATAAATAAATTAAATTGACACCAATGTGGAATATATGATTTCTTTTTTTATTTTGATGTGTTGAATAGATGAATGGCATATGATCATGAATCTTAGGGCTTTTATGTTTATTTTATTTTGTGTTTATATATCTTTTGGCCATATTATGTCCAATATAATTTTCTTTAATTTTTGTAAAAAATAGATTGTATCTAGAATACACTATTTGTAAATTTTAGAGAAAAATATAACCTAGTGACACAAGGGTCCAAGACTACATGGAGCAAGAAGCTATTGATTTGTGTTAATCTTAGAGAGTTATGATCGCATGTGTGTGATCGCTTGAATATTAATTACATGCAAATAAATTCTCCCAAATGAAAACACTAAGTTGAAGGGCATGGGATGTCCTGACTCTCCACCAATCTTTGGGTGATTAGTGTTATGAGGGTTCATGATATCGTCCATGTATGAGGGGGTCTTGACTTCGTTTATAACTTTAGGAACCATTCACGTTTTGCCTAAGTATTATAATTATCATTATTTAATCTCATTCAAACAATAATTGGTTGTTTTATTTATGAAAACCTAAATAGACTAGGAGTGGGCAAATATCAATTTAGGAAAACATAAGATTACGAATTGCCTTGATCTTTCATGAGATGAATTCTTATTTTTATATATCATGTCTTAATGAGTGAGTTGTTATCCTAGAGTTTGTTTTGTATCCAAAGCATTTCTAGATAATAATTAGGCATGACTAACCTTACCAATTAACCATATTTTTGTGAGATTTATTTAATATTAGATTCATTAAGTATTACTACTGTTAAGATAGTAAGGTATATAGTATATTACTAACCTATAAACAAATCATTGTTAAATGACATACACTATTCATTGTGTAATCTTCCTTAAAGTTTCTCTTTTGAGTTCATCTAGGGCTTCCTTATCAATCTAGATGATGACTAATCAATTATAGAAAGTAATAAGAATAGATTTAATAAATAATTTAAAAATATTATGAATAAGAAAGATAAAAAAAGGTTTGAAGTTTTGTAGACCCCTACCATATGGATAATTCCATATCTTTCTTAACCTTCAAAGTAACACTTGAACCTTAGCTTTATCATGCATCCTCATTAGAAACCGCCCTACTTGTTTCAACAGGTATCCCAATGAGCATCACTACTTGCTATCATTTAAGTTAGGTTCTGTCATTTTTTTTCATATTTGGTTAGCTACATACTTTTTGTTGATCTAATGGAGGTTAGAATATTTCAATTTTGAAGTTTTTTTTATATATTTTCAATTGCAAATAATACATTAGAAATAACATCTTTTAAATGTTATAAAAAATTTCTCTTTGTACAACATTCCTAGTCTTATTTATATTTTTCCCATTATTGTCAAGAATCAAAATCCTTAATCCTACAGATGATGTAACTCTTGGCAAAACAACATAAACTTGTCCATGTGAGAAGACAGGTCTAGGTAAATATAGATCTACTAATTCTAGTGTTTGCCCTTGACTATTGTTTATAGTTATTGCATTATGAAACTCTAATAGGGAATTGTTTCCTACACATCAAGAAAGGCTATTTAGTATTTTGTATAGACATAATGATTCTAGGAATGTAAACTTTCTCACCTATGTTAGAACCTGCAATTATTCTTGCTTCTATAATATTTGGACAGAGTTATGTAACTATCAATCAATTTCCATTGCAAAGGCCATTTACTTTTATTATATTTGTTGTTAACATAATGACAGAACCTAACTTTAAAGTTAGTTTGGTTAGGTATACCTGTGATCTTTAATCTAATGAGGAATTCAATTGAGTATAATGACTCATGAGCTTCAACAACAACTGTTGAATATTTTGAGATATAATCTAAGCTTAAATAGTTATTTTTAGGAGTTTTTATTCTTTCAATCATTGCTTCATTTATTATGGCAACATTTCATTGTATGCTGTGATAATAGCTCTCTATCTAAGATAGTTTACATATGTATAATTAATTTAAAATTGTGGATAGATAGCATCAAGAATTGATTTGATTGAATATCCTAAATTATGTGTTAAGAATTATTGTGTAATTTCTATCTAATAACCTTCTTCATCATAATTTAAGTATGTGATGAGGGTATAGTCATAGATAAACCATCAGACAAAGCCAGACCACATATGAAAATTCAGAAATGAATATCCCAGAGGATGAATCTCCTGCGATGTCATAAAATGTAGGTCTCTTGAATTTAAGACCCGATTCCAGTGCGAAGTTTTTGCCACATTCTGAACTAGTGAAATATATAGAAGAAAAGTTTAGGGTACAGGCTGAAATTATGAAGTTTTTTGGTTGTTCGGTGATTATTCTCTGCATCTCGAAGCGTTGAAGTAACATCATTTGAACTGCAAGAGAAGTTTAAATAGCCAAAAGCAGCCATCTCAAGTGCTCTATGCAGAATGTGCATTGAACAACTGATGCATTTTCTTGGGTGTTAAATGGCCTTGAGCATAATGATCTTGGATCTTACACTTCACCAAATTATAGTATAGAGGCAGAGAAGGAGAGCTGGTTTTTTAAAACTAGCTCTAATGAATGTGATTAAAAAATTAATCCCATTTTTAGAACCGGTTTAAAGCAAACGACTGTATAATTGTTTAAATATTATAAGAAAAATTAGCCAATCTCACTGTGGACCTTTTACATAGCTCGCGTTGGTGAGAACTCCATCATCCTCCCCTCTCAACTGATCTCATAGTTCTTCTTATCGACGGCGATGGCGACGATGGTGATGACATTAAAAAACACGTAAAGGTGTTGATTCAATCCCCTAATCTCGCACACCACTCCATATATTCAACCATGACAAACCCTTGTAAAGACTGAAGAAGATCCATTTCTAGGCTTCATGTGCTTTTGATTAGTCCCATTCACCGCAACTCCCCAGATATTTCACTATTTTTAGTGCTCGTTCAAAGTTCCTAGCTGATCTAGGATTTCTACATTGCTTTTGTTACAGGTCCATCAGTGTATTAACTGTGGAGGAATTTAATCAAGAGGAAGAGAAGGGTTAGCTGCTGAGAATGAAGGGAAAAGAAAGAGGAAAGAAGCAATTGACACCCGGTACCCCGACAGTTAAAAGTGGGTAGAGATATAGCTAAGGGTAGCAGAGTAATTACACCCTGTTTGAATTTTGTGAAATGTCATAAGTTAGCCCTGGCTATTACTATTTGGTTGAATGGAGGAGAAAAGGCATTGTTGTCATTTTGCTGGGTTTGAATCAGTAGAGGGAATGAAGGGAGTGAAAAGTCATTAAGTGCCCCTGAACAGTTATTTTGGGTACACTGAGGGAACAAGGGCATTTGCATCTTTGGGGGGAGAGCATTGTGAATGTTTCAATTCAGTCATTGTGGTTGTCAGCAATCGGGCCCAGCTGTCCCGAGAATTGAATGAAGTCTCTCTGGCCTCGGGAAGGGAGGCATTATTGAGAGCATCTATGTTGTTCTGGATCCTGTTCATCTTTCCCCTTGTTTGGTGAAGGATTAGAGAGATCTCCAAGCTTTTCACAGCTTTTGATCTTTGTTTTATGCTGAGTTGTTTTTAATTATTAAGTGATGCTAGGGTTTTGAGGAAGCGGGGTTTTTTTGGGTCTGCGAGAGACATCCTTGAGTTTAATTCTGTGAATTTTGATAGAAAGAGTGTGCATATCCATGTCTAATAGAGCTTCATCATAATCAAGTCGAAGATATCGTTTTTCACGGTGGCATATCGGTTGCTAATGTTCCCAAGGCCATCGAATGTGACAAGGGAGAGAGGATGCGATTTAGATCCTGTGCTCTCTCTTTTCAGCAGTCATATTCAGCAACTTGAATTTGCTCCTTGGTTTGATGTTCTATTTCTCTTACATGTCACATCATGTGTTCAATTAAATGCTCCTCTACTTTGAAGGATTGGTTATTTGACTTAGCATGTTCTAATTTATGGCAAATGAATAGATCATTTGGTAATTATGATGTTTCGTTTAATTGCATGATAACTTTGAAAAGAGGAGATGTCTATTTTGTTTGTCTTTTCAATATATTCCTTTGGAAAATGTTAATGGCATGGTGTTGTCACCATGTATTTTCTTATTGTTTGGCATGGCCATTCCAAAGTCTTTGATGCAGAGACATGTGAGTTTCATATAGAATTAGTCTTAGATTAAAATAATCTTATAGACCATACTAATTTCTTTTTACTCATTGTTTCATCCATCACAAGTGTGCACTTCAAGCAATAATAGAGTACATTTTGCTTTAATCTAAATGAACCATAAAATAATCTTCAACACAACTTGTTATTTAATCCATTGTATTACTAACATCTTAAGCAAAGAATTTGGGCATCATTTTGAGCTTATCTTTTGTTACTATTTAAACTAAGCATTTAAAACCAGGTTTTATCAGGCAACTTGATTTGTGATTGATTGTGTTAGAATATTGAATTAGTGGCCATCAACTAATGAATTATAATTGATGATTATTGATGATAATGCCAGCTTTTTAAAGTACTGCAACCTATATGCTATCATTGGCCAATTAGGAAAATTGATGGAATCAGTTGATGTGGCTTCATCAAAAGGGCAATTTGTGTGGTTAACCTGCTTTTTAGTAAGGGGCATTTGCATATGTACCCAAAAAAAAAAAGTTTGAAATTATATGTATATCACTGTAAATAAGGAATTTGCTTATGTATCCTAGAACTTTAAAAATTTTTGCTTGTAATAATGGCCAAGAGTGTAAATGATATATTTGCTGACATACCCAAGAAACCTTGAATAATTTTTTTCTAGTTGTCACATTCTCTTAAAAACATAAATCCTCCTGAATCCATGCTATTGTGTTTTCCATATTCATAGATTGAAATATGAGGACTAATTTGGATATGAGGTCTTTTAAATATGGTTTTATATCATGTAAAAGTTTCATGCTATTATATTATTTACAGTAAGACATACAAATATACACTTTCGGAAGGGGGATATAATCTAATATTTGCAGTAAGACATGCAAACAATAACTCAGGGTTCCATGAGTTATTGCTTTGCTTGTCTTAATTGTGGGAATCCAAAACTTCTTTCTTTTCAGTCTAGGTTTTATTTTATTTTTATCCTTTTGGTTTCTTCATATTTCTCTAGCTTATTGCTTTAGATGTCACCATATGCAATCAACCAATTTATATTGTGGCCCTCATGTTTATGCCTTGAGAATGCTCATTTCTCTATCTTCCAATATAAAGTTGCATAGTCACTATAGAATTATACTATTTTCCAATCTAGTTAGTTGCACTGCTAGGAGGACCACCACTGCTAAGAGCCTGTAAATGTTTCTAAAGGTAATGCAGGTTATATTTGGATAATTTTTTTTTTTAATTCATGGTTGATTTTTTTATCTCTTTGTATTGAATTGATTGATTTTGCCCTAAATTATTCGTGTTTCATGTAGAGAAGAAGTCCAGGGAGAAGCATGGAAAGCATCAGAAGAAGATTTCTGATTCAGTGAGTGTTCTTTCTTTACCCTAAATCATGTTCCTATTTTTTGGAATTTTTATTTTATTATGGTTGCAATTACTTATGCTGATAGAAAAAATGTGATATATATATATATATATATATTTGTGTGTTCTTGGATGGAGGTTGGATGGAGGGAATGAAAATGGAGGAAAAGAATTGATAGGGATGAAAGGAAAGATAAATTTCATTGTTATATGTCTTGTTAATTTGCATATCCATCGTATTTTCTATGTGTTTATCATGATTTTTAATTCATTGAGAAGAAAAGGAGGAACCCAATTAGAACTTACAATGAAAACCAGTGAATTACCTAACATAGCAAGTGTAATTTCTTTTGTTGAGTGAAGGGTTGTGCAAATATAATAACACATCTAATTATGAGAAAGATCGAAATGTAGTAGCTCTGCAAGATTTCCAATCTCCTCTTGTTATGATCTTGTTAGTTGATTAGAAACAAGCAATAATTCCTCCAAAAAATGAAAGCCTTGCTAGGGATAAAGGAACAAAAGCAGTTCCTTTAGCATGTGATAGTTTATATCCAACTTGTTTAAGTTCTAATAGTGATTGGATTGCAAAAGTAGTTCTCATAAAATAAATAAATAATCTTAAATGTATTTTATTTTGGTATCTATAATCATAGTCAGTTACTAATTTTAAGTCTCATTGCTTTATGCCTTTGAATCTTTACTTTGGTGTTCTCTTTCGTTTCCATTATTAGTAAGTCCAGGTGGCCATTGCACATCTCTTGTTCGATGTTATTAAATATATGCTATGATTTAGTTGTAAATACTTTGTCTTTTCTTCATTTATATATATGACTCATCTATGTTTGTGTAGGTTCTGATGCAACTGGATGTGTGAGAACCCTAGCATCCTTTTGCGGAGTATTTGGGTTCCGACCTTCTCATGGTATTGTATCGACTATTGGGTTTCTGACAAGCATGCAAAGTTTAGATACTGTTCGTGAGTTACGAATCACCATTTCAATTACTCGGTTCAGTTTTTATTCTTGTCATTCTTGAAGTCATTAAACATGAGTCATTTTATGAACAAAAATAAGTGTGAGCACTTGCTCTGCATGACAGGAAGAACTTATTGAACATTAGCAGAAAAATTTCAATTTGGGTTTTGTAATCCTTAGAGCTTTTAATTGTTCTAAGTAATGCAGTATTCTTTTAAGCTCACAGCGCTCTATCTATATGTGAATATCATAGAAGTTAAGTATCAGCAACTTATTGTGATATTCAACAAGGGATGTATATATCTTGTGTTCATCCCATGAGTTATATCAGTTAGGAAATTGACTCCAAATTGTTCAATATTCTTGAATTATCAGTTAGAGACATTACTAGGCTATTATTCCCAAACATTTCACAGTTGAATTATGTTTCAAATTCTGGCAATGCACAAGTCATAAGGCACATTATGTATTAGTTTTTGTTTGCATACAAGTGAATAATATTAAGCTGTTATTGTAAAATCTATGAATGACAAGAAAAAGAGAAAAACTCCTTTGATTTTTTCTTTTTCCCAACTAAGCAGATCATCATTGTAAGTTTATGATTATTTCTTTATGTTGGCCTACCTATTGATAAAATCATATTCAATCTGGCATAAAAGAGATGCATCTCTAGACACCTACTGGAATGATAAAAATGATGAGCATCTGTATGAATGCATTGGAAAGAGGAACAATTATTGTAACCATTTATCATAGCTATGCTAAAGTTTCTTACTTAAATCTAAGTTTGAAGGTGATTTGCATGTCTATCCTCTCACTTATCACTCACTCACCACCATTTATTTACTTTGCCAACTAAAGACACTTGGTCTTGTATTGTAGATGGATATCGGGACACCACCACAACTGATTGTAGCCATGGATTACATCATGAATTTTAAGGTATTTGTTTATTTTCACTTTGAAGGAGCTGTTGAAGAGCTTCAAATAGCTGCCCCTCTTCTCATAACAGTCTATTACTTGGCTAAGGAAAGATGTCATTTCATCAAGTTGATAAATTAAAACTATAGAGATTTATTAAAGTCACCTTTTTTTGTATGCAATTAAGTAAAATTCCTTAAAAAACATATAATGAAATATTTCTAAATTAATGGAATTCATTTGCATCATCAGAGTGCTCTGTTCTTATTTGATAGGATTCATTAATGGAATTCATTAAGAAATTAATAATTAAAATAATTATGTAATAATTCTGCAAAAATATGTGACAGTTGTCAAAAGACTACTCTGCTTTTACTGGTTTATTGACATAGGCATTAATAGTTACCATGATTGTATATGTATATATATATAGTCTAACAAAAAAAAAAGAACATTATTAAACTATGATTTTATCACCAAAGACAAATACAAAATGTGATTATGATCCATTCACATGATAGAGCTACCAGGATCATGTATGTTGTCCTGAGGATACTCATAGTCATACACATACTGAGTAAGTGGCATCATTTGATAATAAGGAGGCACATAAATTGCCTGCTGATGCTTCTTCTTGCCATCATCTTCAGATGGTTTTTTATCATCCTTTTTATCATCTTTCTTCTCCTTAACAGCAGCAACATTGACCATACCTCTTCCCACTATTAAGTTTATATATGAGCATATTCTTTATTCCCCACTTTTAGATTAAAAAAATATTTCAAACTATGCATGATATGGATTTTATAATTTAGCATTTAATAGTTCTTTATTTGATTTTAATTATAATTATAGCTCTTTATTTAATAGTGGTTGTTTACTTATGTAGAAGAATTCATAGTTAAAGATCGAGAGGGATGAAGATTAAATGATGCACAAAGCTTTTTTACTTTGTATGATTAGGAAAAAAAATTGTAATAAAAGTAGACAAATAGTGTAAAGCTCTTTACATTTTGTTATTAATCAAAATGCATTGCATTTGAACTCATTATTTATTAATAAAATTCAATAAAATTGAATTTAGAATATTTTTAAAGTATTGAAAAATTTATGTTTTTAATTTATAGGTTAAACAAATTTATTTATTATTAGTAGAAATAAACTAAAATTCAATTCAATTGAATAAATTTAGAGGTGGTTATAACCACCTCTAAAACTATTGAAGAAGGATAAGGAATAAGAAATTATTAGCTATAGAGGCGGTTATAACCACCTCTAAAACTAGTGAGGAGGGATAAGAAATAATTATCAATAGGAGCGATTATAACCGCCTCTAAAACTATTGGGGAGGAATAAGAAATTATTAGCTATAGAGGTTGTTATAACCACCTCCACGCTTGTTATGAAAAACCGCCTCTATAGATAAAACTTACCCCAACGGTTGGTACAAACTGGCTCTAAAGCTTAAAGCTGGCTTAATACTAGGCAGTTTAGAGGTGGGTGAAAAACCAACACTATAGCTATAGAGGCGGTTAAAACCACCTCTATAGGTCTTAAAAACCACCTCTAAACCCCTATTTTGGTGTAATGTTACTTTATTTGTTTCCCCATCACTTTGTGCAATATTCCTTCTGTTCCACTTTATATGCACTGAACAGTGAGGATGAAGAGGCATTCAAGAAATTGCAAACAATGGATTCAAGACTCTCCACTAAGGTATACATTTTTTTATTCAGCCCTTTTTACATAATGTTTTATATGTGACACTGTGTGTTGCTTAGTATTATCACCAATTTATTTATCATCACAAGTGTAATACTTGAACAATCTTTTATAGATACGTAATGATATTTGTACAAAATAGGTTTACTAAACAAACTTTCTAAATGATTGACAACCATTTAATACACCATGAGATTGTGATTTTGGTGAACTTGAGGCAAATGTCAATGGTTATCAACCATTTTGTAAATCTATTTTGTAATACTAATTTATTAAGCATAGCAGAGTAGAAGATGACGAAGGAGATTTGGGATCACATCACCAAGTTGTACGAGGCCAAGTCACTCCAAAATAAAATTTTCCTTAAAAGGAGACTCTATACTTTGCGTATAGCGGAATCTACTTCAGTGACAGAGCACATGAACACACTGAACACTCTATTTTCCCAACTCACATCATTGGGACATACAATAGAGTCAGGTGAACGTGTGGAAATTCTACTCCAAAATCTACCAAATTCATATGATCAACTTGTCATCAACTTGACAAATAATGTCCCCACGGACAGTCTAGTCTTTAACAACATTGCAGCTGCTTTTCTGGAGGAAGAGAGTTGCCGCAAGAACAAGGAAAACAAGTTAGCAAGTTCACAACAAGTGAAAGCCTTGATGGTGACGAGAGGAAGACCAGTAAAACATCTATCCAGTGGGAGCTACAATCATGGTAGATCAAAGTCAAGGAGTAAGAAGACTTTCAAATGCTACCACTGTGGCAAGAAATATCACTTGAAGAAGTGATAAATGCCTAAACATATGTATTTCCTATGTATTCGGGCGTATGTATTGCGTATTTTTATATGAGTTGACGCCCGTTTTTGGTCTGAATTGGTTTCTTTCGTGTTACAGGTACCAATGAGACCCTTTCGAGCTCGTTGACAGAATTTGAGAAGAAATCGGCGTCGAAAACACTGTTTCTGAGCGGGGGGGGGTAATGTAGCAACCACTGTAGCACGAAGACTTGAAGAACAACTTGGTCAGGAGATTCATGCAGGCTACCATGCGGGCACAGCAGAGGACGCATACGGTACTGTATAAGTTTTACTGTAGCAATACTGTAGCAACTTACACGATTTTGGGATTTCTCGGGAATTTTCTCTCCCCGCATGCGGGGCCGCATGGGGGGCCGCCTAACTCGCTGGAACTTGTTTTTAAGGGTTTTGAGTGCATTTTGAGAAAAGGGGAACCTAGGTCTTGGGAGAGCTTGACTTCACCACTTTCTTTGGGAGCTTGAGGCCGGGTTTTGGAGGCAATTCTTGAGGAGAGGACGACGGGGAGAGCACGACACGATGAATCCACGCCTTCGATTTGCATTCGAGAGGATGATTGACAAAGGAAGCCACTCCTTGGGTGGCGTTCATGGAAGCGTTATTCGGGCTTGATCTTTTCAGGGGGTGTTTTCATTATGCATTTGGTTGTTTCTATGTATTTTCTTGCTTACGTTGTGATCATGAGCAACTAAACCCCAATGTCACCGGATGTAGGTGAACCTTGGGGGTGAACTTGTGTTATTTGGATGCTTCTTTCTAGTTTATGCATTTGGCTTGGTTTGTGATCCTTGTTTGGTGGTTCTTGATTGCCTTGATATGTATGAGAACTCTATGTATCAATTCCTAGACAATGCTAGGTTGCATGACCATTGCCCTAGTATTAGGCTCACCAAGCTTGGAAGGGAATACATGTACGAATACGCCGTGACCATCGGGTATTTGTACCCCTCCAATTGTTGGGGTTGTCCTTGATTGTGTTTCAACCCTAACTTGAGAAATCCACTAGACCCATTGCAATCGTAGGAGAATTTGGGCGGAAGCAATTCCGTATTCCAATACTCGTACCGGATTAGGGACCAAACACCGTGACCATCGGGTTGGTCTAATTTAGGGTTTCTCGGTCTAAACCACCCAGGTGCATGCTAGTTAGGGCATCCTTAGCACTTTAGTAGCCCCCGAGGGAATCCTCATCCGTGACCATTCCCTCGCCTTGATTTCCCTCCGTATTTGTATTTACTATTTGCATGTTTTTTAATATCCGTAGATTATTTGTAGTTATCTCTATCAAGTAATTGCTAGGTTGGACAACATTGTGATAAGGAAGTAAGAATAGATTCTCGGGCCCTTAGGAATACGACCCCCTCGTGCTCGCGTGAGGGATATTACTTGGCGACCCCGTGCACTTGCGGGTGAGCGAATCAAACGCATACCAAGAAGGATTGTTGGAGTCTAAATAAAAAAGATTCTAATCCTTAAGGGAACGCTGCAAACACTTCAGATGATGGAGAGGCCATGGTGTGTGAAGCAGCAACTGCAATAGGTAAAAGATTTGCTGATGTATGGCTTCTTGATTTAGCAGCCACTTTTCACATGACCTCTCGAAGAGAATGGTTCCATCACTATGAACCTATCTCTGGGGGATCTGTGTACAGCTGTAATGATCAAGCCTTGAAGATCGTTGGCATTGGCACCATTAAATTAAAGATGTATGATGGTATGGTTCGGACTATACAAGAAGTTGGACATGTGAAGGGCCTCGAGAAGAATTTGTTGTCTATAAGACAACTTAATGATCTTGGTTGCAAAATTGAAGTCCAATACAAGATCATGAAGATAATTCGAGGAGCACTTGTATGCATGAAGGGAGAAAAGATAGCTACAAATTTATACATGCTGAAGGAAGAAACTTTACAAAAAGGAGAAACTTCAGTTCCCACAAGTAGTCCAAGTGAAAGATGCACACTGACATGGCACAGGAAACTTGGACACATGTCAGAGCAAGGAATAAAGATCCTTGCAGAGAGAAATCTACTTCAAGGTCTCATAAAGGTAACACTACCCTTTTGTGAACATTGCATTTTGAGCAAGCAACATCGACTGAAGTTCAACACATATGATTCTGGAAGCAAAGTAATTCTAGAATTGGTTCACTTTGATGTATGGCAAGCAGCAGTTACATCTCTGAGAGAAGCAAATTACTCTGTATCATTTATTGATAACCATTCTAGGAGATGTTGGGTGTACCCTATCAAGAGGAAGGCTGATGTGTTTCAAGTCTTCAAATTTTATAAAGCACGAGTGGAACTTGAATCTGGCACGAAGATCAAGTGCTTGAGGATTGATAATGGAAGAGAATACACTGGCAAAGAATTTGATGAATTCTGCAAGCAAGACGGCATCAAAAGGCAGTTTACTACAGCATACACTCCTTAACAAAATGGAGTGGTAGAGCGGATGGGTAGGACTCTGTTGGAAAAAATAAGAGCTATGATGGAAGTTGCATGCTTAGAAAAGAAGTTCTAGGCAGAAGTGGTCAACACCGCCTGTTATGTGGTGAATCGGGCTCCATCAATTGTAATCGAGTTGAAGACACCGATGGAGATGTGGAATGGTAAGCCAGTTAATTATTCAAACCTTCATATATTTGGAAGTCCTGTATATGTAATGTACAATACCCAAGATACTACAAAGCTGGATCCAAAATCCAGAAAATGTATGTTCTTAGGATATGCTGATGATGTTAAGGGGTACCGGCTATGGGATCCCACTGTCCATAAAGTTGTAATCAGCAGGGATGTTATCTTCATAGAAGATAAAGAAGAAGAGAAAGTGAATGGCGAAAGCACTTCAAAAGAAAGCTTAGAGACTACAACAGTACAGGCAGAAAAAGAAGCTGGAGCCACACTAGAGCACGAGGTAAAAGAATCAGCAGAATCTGAAGCTCTAGAAGTTCGATGGTCAACTCGTACAAGAAAGACACCAAGTTGGCATTTTGACTATATTATGGAGGGTAACATTGCATACTGACTTCTAATTGAGGATGGAGAGCTATCAACTCTTTAAGAAGCCCTGATCAATTCATATGCATCTCAGTGGATAGCAGCAATGCAAGAAGAAATTGAAGCTCTTCATAAAAATAGGACATGAGAACTGGTGTCACTACCACAAGGGTGAAAGCCCATTGGCAACAAATAGGTCTATAAGATCAAGCACAATAGTGATGATCAAGTAGATCGTTATTGTGCTAGATTGGTGGTAAAATGATATGCTCAAAAAGAAGGAATTAACTTCAACAAAATATTTTCACCTGTGGTTCGACTCACAATAGTCCGAGTAGTCCTTACGATGTGTGCTACATTAGACTTACAGCTTAAGCAGTTAGATGTCAAAACTGCATTTCTTAATGGAGATCTTGAAGAAGATATTACATGCTCCAACCAGAAAGATTTGAAGAAAAAGGTAAAGAGAACTTGGTTTGCAAGTTAAACAAATCTCTGTACGGTCTTAAATAGGCGCCAAGATGTTGGTACAAGAGATTTGATTCCTTTATTATGAGCCTTGAAAACAGCAGATTCAATACAGACCCTTGTGCATATGTCAAGAGGTTTGAAGAAGAAGATTTTGTCTTCTTATTGCTATATGTTGATGATATATTAGTTGTAGGCCCCAACAAAGATCATATCAAGAAGTTGAAGGCACAATTGGCTAGGAAATTTGAAATGAAGGACTTGGGACGAGCAAACAAGATTCTAGGGATTCAAATTCACTGAGATAGAAATGATAGGAAGATTTGGCTTTCTCAGAGAAATTATCTGAAGAAGATTTGGCGACACTTCAACATGCAAGACTATAAGCCAATTTCTACCCCACTTCTTGTTAATTTCAAGTTATCCTCAAGTATGTGTCCTAGTAGTGAAGAAGAGAGGATAGAGATGTCTCGAGTACCTTATGCATCAGCCGTGGGAAGCCTAATGTTCGCCATGATATGTACAAGACCAGACATTGCACATGTAGTGGGAATGGTAAGTCGGTACATGGCGAATCCTAGTCGAGAGCATTGGAATGTTATTAAGAGGATTCTTAGATATGTAAAGGGAACCTCAGATATTGCATTATGTTATGGGGAATTAGACTTTACTGTCAGTGGATATATTGATGCTGATTATGCAAGTGATCTTGATAAAGTAAATCCACTATTGGATATATGTTCACACTAGCGAGAGGAGTTGTGAGTAGGGGTGGCAATAATCCGGGTCCGGACAAAACCGGGTCCGGATAACTACTCTTATAAGTAATTAATTTAATGTCCGGACCCGGCCCGGTTTTAAATCCGGACAATTGTGGCTTGTCCAAACCCGGCTTCTTTCAAAACCGGGTTGTCCAAATGTCCGGATTTTATTTGAATCCTATAATATACATTTAAAGTTCATTCAAATACTAAACTATATAAAAATAATTTAATTCATATCAAATACAAAAAACAATGTCAACAATACAAATTAATTCATACAATAATCCAAGTTTTAATAAGTATTACATAAAAATACATGTCTTGATAATACAAAATTAAATAACAAGCCAAAAATAATACCCAAGAACACATGTCTTAATGATATAAAATCATATGAAAAACTTTAATGCAATCTTCAAAGCTAATTAATCTCAATTTCATTTGAAGCTTGATTTGAAGTTTGAGCAACAAGATCAACCTTCAACATCCCTTCAATGCCATCATCAAAATCCTTCATTTTTCCATGGCCACCTAGATAATAACACAACAATTAAGATATTTGTATTAGTCTTCATATAAATATTATGTGAGTATTGTTTGAAATAACAAAATTTCACAAACTTACCCATTGATGCATATAACCAATCTCGTCCACATATTAAAGCTTCTGCAATGTCTAAAGTGAGAGAACTTCGATATTGGTCAAGCACTTTACCTCCTGAACTAAAGGCAGACTCAGAAGCAACAGTGGTAATATGGATTGCCAAAATATCACGGGCCATTTGACAAAGACGTGGATAACGATATTGAACAGAGCTCCAAAATTCTAAAACATTCAAGTTTTTTCTTCTATCAGATGGTGGTTCTTCCAAATACAAATCCAATTCTGACTTTCGTACTTGTGAAGCCAAGCACTTACTTTGAAATGCTTCATAGGCCTATACATATTAATCATGTAAAAGCAAAAGCCTTTGAAAAAATAACATAATTAAAATAATTTAATTGCTTATGACTCATGAGTGCTCACCATTAATGGATCATTTGGATCTCCTTCAATAACTTAATCTTGAGTTGTTTGGATTGTAGAAGAACTACCTTGATTTTGTAAATCAATATTGCAATATTCTCCAAATAACTTTTGAAGCTTCTCACGAATATTATTCACCTTGTTATTGCCTTCATCATCACCATAGAGTTTCGTAAGAGCAAATTCAACAATATCCATTTTATAGCGAGGATCCAAAATCACCGCAATAGCCAAGATAGCACTAAAAGCTCCCCAATATTTATCAAACTTTGCTTGCATTTTTTACAATGAAGAACTTCTAAAAAGAATGGGATTTCTTGCTTCTTGCAATATACATTGGATCCTCCACATCCCAAGAAAGAATAAGTTTGAAGTGGGATACAAGGTGCCCGAAAAAATATTTGTCACATCATAGAACACTTTCAAAAACTTGACCATGTTTTCGATGCGATTCCATTCTTCTAAAGTAGGACAATGAAGATAATTAGAGTCATTCAATGAAAGATGAATAAATGCATCTCGATAATGTAAAGCCGACTCTAGCATTAGATATGTTGAATTCCATCTTGTGCTAACATCTTGACGCAACCCTTTTTTGCAATTAATGCCCATTTGTTGCGCACAATCATGGAACTTCTTCTTTTGAGATTGTGACCCTTTCATAAATTTCACACTCTCTCAAATCTTGTAAATACCACTATCAATTTCTTTTAGCCCATCTTGAACTATCAAATTCAAAATATGCGCACAACAACGGACATGAAAAAACTCACCATTAAGAAGCAATCCATTTCTCATGCAAAGTTGACTTTTAACAAAATCAACAAATGAATCATTGGAACTAGCATTGTCCAGAGTTATGGAAAACAATTTCTTCTCCAAATTCCACTCATTCAACAAAGAAGATATCATTTCAGAAATTGCAAACCCGGTGTGTGGTGTTGGCATGTAATGGAAATTTAAAATTCTTTTTTGTAATATCCAATCTTTGTCAACAAAATGAGCAGTGAGAGAAATATAACCATCAGTCGTAATGGATGTCCATAAATCAGATGTAAGACTAATCCTCCCAGGTACTGATTGTAAAATGTCAAACAACTTCTTTTTTTCTCTTCTATAAAACTTTAGTACATCGGCCTTAATTGTATTGCGTGTCACATGATTAACATCAGGGTTAAGATAAGATATCATATTTCTAGTACCCTCATGATCTACAAACTGAAATGGGTATTCATACAAAAGAATTGCCATCACTATATTCTCCCGGTGTTGTTCTTGATTCAACTTTTGATGCCTAAGTTCAACATTTCCCTTTTCAAGTGATGAAGATATCAACATTTGCCCCACATCATGATTTTTTCTTGCAGGACATTTCAAAATATGTCGTTTCATTGTATTAGTTCCATAGCTACTATCAGCTACTATTATAACATGACAATGTTGACATTCAGCCCTTTTCAAATTATCACCATCTATAGCATGATTTGGAGGAAGAGGAACAAAGTCATTCCATACACTTGATGCATTTTTTCTTGGCCTTTTACTATTACCTTGATTGTCAACTACACTACAAGATGCATCAATTTCTTCAGTGGATGACATCTTTCAAATTCTGCAAAATAATTTTAAAAAAATAATATTGTAGAATGTGAATGTTAAGCAAACATAGAATTTAAAATATAAAGATCAATGAGCTTTTGAAATAAACTAAGGTGTTCTAATTTCAAGAGATAGACAAAGAATTAATGTGGAGGGAGATAAATAAATAGATAATCAAACAAATAAATAAATAGATGGATAAAGAGTAGAGACATACCTAAAAACACCGGAATTATGACCGTCACCGGAGATGGAGTTCATGAGAAATTATGAGGATGAAAATGAAGCCGTGAGCGCCTCCAGCTTCTAATTCCAATTGAATCACTCCAAACGTGACGAAATAAAGGCCCTTGGAAAAATTCCAAAAGTGAAGAAAGAAAGGCTTCTGGCTTCTGGCAGATTTCCAATCGTGAAGAAGGTTCACTGCACACACGTGACACAAATTTTTAAAACATAATTCAAGGGTTCAATCAATTCAATGCTCAGCCTCCCATTATGTTTTATATTAATATATATTGTTTCAATCATTCAGTGTTCCATTATATTTTATATTAATATTTAATAATTCAATCTGTTCCCATTATATTTTATATAAATATATTGATATTTGATTAATAATTAAAAAGGATTTGGGCCAAAACAATTGGTCTTTATATCAAAATTTTTAAAATACTAAGGCCCGGTTGTCCGAATTGCTTGGGTCGGACCCGGCCCGGATTTAAATCCGGACAACCAGACTTTGTCCAGAGCCGGCCCATATTAACAAAACCTCTGTCCAAACCCGGTTTATTCCGGGTCGGACAAAACCGGGCCGGCGGGCCCGGACAGATTATTGCCACCCCTGGTTGTGAGTTGGGTTTCAAAACTGCAATCAGTCATGGCTACATCAAGGACAGAAGTAGAATATCTGGCAACTACACAAGCCAGCAAAGAAGCAGTGTTGTTGAAGATGGTGCTGGAAGAACTCGGGCACAAACAAGAGAACATTACTCTATATTGTAATAACCAGAGTGCATTGCATATTGCAAGGAATCCAGCATTTCATTCAAAGACAAAACATATCAGAGTCCAGTACCACTTCGTTTGTGAGAAAGTAGAAAAAGATACATTGGACATCAAAAGATTCATACCAAGGACAACTTAGCGGACTTTATGACAAAAGCAATCAACGTTGAGAGATTTATATGGTGTCGATCCTCTTGTGGTCTAACAGAGACGTAAGCAACATCAAATGGCAAGGTAAAAAGAATGGTGTGAAGATCTGATCATTTTAAAATCAAATCTTCAAGTGGGAGAATTGTTAGTCCAAACCAATGGCTCATCTTCACCAACCTATGTGCTTAAGCCATTGTTTTGAGAATTTGTGGGCTGGTTCAACCGACTATTCTTCTCTATAAATTGAGAAGAATGAAGCCAATTTGACACACAACCAAGTATAGAAACAAAGTGGGATAAATTTTTTGAGAGGTCACCAAACTTTGGATTTTTTTCAATTTGATCACCAAACTTTAATTTGTATCAAAAAGGTCACTGATATTTGATTTATCTTCACCGGCAGGTCACCTAGGTGCTTCCCGCCACCTTTTGCTGATGTGGCTGCCGGAGGAGGCCAATCAGCACCCACATCACATGTCATCCTACCAATATGGCTATCCTAGTCATGTATAATATTCCACGTGGACTTGACTCACCACATCACTAGGAGCCACTCCACGTCAGCAGGTCTTCTTCATCGTTCTCACCAGAAAGGCAAGAACACTATAGGAGACCAACTGATGCCATGGCAAAGAGCGCTGCACACAAGGAGGAAGGTGACCTAACGCATGATAGGCCAGGAAACACTCCACATCAGTGGGTCTTCTTCATCTTTCTCATTAGAAAGATAATGACACCATGGGAGACCAATGGTCTTCTTCATCTTTCTCATCAGAAAGGCAAGAACACCATGTGAGACCAATGGGTCTTCTTCATCTTTCTCCTGATATTTCACAATAAAATGGACCAAAGCAGCAAAAAAACTGAATGAGGATTCTCATTACACCATCACAAACCCGAGAAACAATAAGAATAATCCTTTACTAAATGAAAGTTTATAGGAAACCCTATCAGTAACTTTTTTTAATCAATAACTTAACTATGTTTATTTAGCATCAATAATCCTTTCTCCAAGTCAATTTCCAATTTTCGTATTTTCTCACCGAAGAGTTAAATCCTCATAAAAAAACCACATAATTTGATTATGTAAATAGTGATACCACAATTAATTCTACCACTAATTTTTAAGAAATACATATACAATGACTAAAATTAAGATTCTAAAAACTAATAATCATTTTAGAAATCAACATATCCGAGTTCATAACTATGTATCTTCATGATAATTGCCAGTAAAACAACAAAACTTACAACTTTAATAGCTAAAATGTTGATTATTATCAATTGTTAACATAAAAACAATTGATTGGTTAACATGTTCAATCCAACAACATAAATGATGATTAATTTCATTGTCCTGCATAATAGAACTGATAGAACTGATATTTGCCAAAAATCTCTATTAACATTCAAAGTTTGTCTGTCCTGACATATAAGTGACAATAATTTCAAAGGACTCATGTTTGTGAAGCTAGAATTGCCAACATACAAAATAAGTGTGACTTCACAAAATTAATTTTTTACTCATGTAAAGAATTACAGATTTTCTTAAACCCAAAAAAAAATAGCTGAATTTTCATTTTGCCCCATGTCGCATACATTTGTAAGCCACTCAAGAGGGTCTTCCATAGCTCCCACTAGAAGTACCTCCTGGAGAGACCCAGGCTCTCCTCTTCTTTACAGCATCACCGTCTTTGCTCTTCTGTCCATCCTCTAGATCTTTTCCTTGAATCTTCAGCAGTGAAGGTCTTTCAGTATGTAGAGGTAACTTTTTGGTCCCCTTAGTATCAAGTTTCCCTCCTCTTGAATGTGCACAAGTGTCAACATTTTTTGCAACATTTGCATCTTTTTTTTTTGCCTCCTTTTGTATGAATTTTTTGTCTTCCCAGCCTACTTCCATATAGAGGAATTGTAAAGGTGGATTGACCTTGATCAATTACATTAATTAGCCACAGAGTAATGTTAAAAAGAACATAAAAGAAAAGAAAAAAAAAGTGTTAAGTAGTTCAAATCATCACTTGTGATATTGGCTCTTTAGAGCTTGGTTGCTGTGATGCACTTGAGTGGTCTTGGTCACCTTTGATCAATGAGTCAACCTTTAATACCCATGCAATAGAAAATAAGTGACCCTCATCATAAAATTTTAAAAATGGTGGAGTTTAAAAAATAAACCAAGAAACAATCCATTGTGAAATACTCTTCTAGAACTTGTGAATCAATGTCCTCTGTCGGATCCTCTTCCCATGCTGCATTTTGTTCTGCATTTTGTGTCTCATCTATAGTTTTATTTCTCTCCTGGCATGTACACATGATTAATCTTCAATTAGTGGCTGATCAAATAAGACTAACAAAATGCAAAACAGAATAGTGTGCAAACCCTTTGCATCAATCCATGGTATTTTTTGTTATGTCCTTTAGCACCACAAATGTTGCATGTCATTGTAACTCCTCTTTTGCTAACTTTGCCATAAGTGTACCCCTTGTTGTCTTCACTGACTTCCCTTCTTCTCATTGTGGTCTTCTTGCCCTTTCTCCTGGTAGCTGGTTGAGGAGGAACCATGGGTCCCTGATTACTCTTGGGCCAAGAGTCCCTATCATGAGTGGGATTCAAAGTGTGTCTGTAGGTATCTAGGTAAGTACTGACCTTGTAGCAATCATCTAGAAAGTTTTCAAGTCTGTCCTTATTGTAGTATATAACTGAAATGACATGACAACAAGGGATACCCGTCAACTGCCACCTTCTACAAGAACAACTACCCTCATCCTTGCCTACTACATTCTGCTCATCAAGTCCTAAAACCTGATACTTGGCCTCCCCGACCAAGTTGTTGTGTAAATAAAACTTTCTTCCTTGAACTTTTCCAGTTTTTTAACAATTCTAGGGCAGTAAGCAGATGTGACTCTTTGCATTGCATCTCTTCTTCTCTGTATCCTTATCATTAGTTAAGTTCTTATCATTTCATTCATTGTTACAATCCCCTTAATCCTGGCATCTAAAATGTGCCCATTGAAGAATTCACACATATTATTCAAGAGGATGTCACATTTAAATTGTGTTTGAAAATGTGACCTAGTCCAGTGATGTGGATCAATGTTTCTCGTGTATTGAAAGACACCTTGGGACATCTCTCTCAGGTTGTTCATGGCTTTATCAAAGGCAGGAGGGTTAGTGGCAGTGGCACAGGCCCAAAGCTGATCTTTAAGAGCTTTTCCCCTATAGGTTTTTCTAAAATTTGTATGGATGTGCCTAACACAATATCTGTGCTCACTATAAGGAAAAAGTTCTTCTATAGAAGGAATTAGGCCCTATTCATACCCAACACCCACAGACACATTGAATAGAAAGGAGAAAAAAATAAGCATTGCAATAGTAGTGGCAAACATAAATAAAGAATAAATTAAAGAAGGCATCATGCAAAAGAATCTGAATCTGAATTACTTAATTGCATCAAACATACAATAAAGAAGATACTAAATAACATGATCATATAGGCATTCTATACTTACTATTATTACATGATCAGTGGGTCCAAACAAGTTTACATTCTATACTTACTATTACATACAATAAAGAAGATGCCAATAAAACAAATTTGCATGGACATTAATCAAAAAATTTTCAACTGCATTAGTTACTTTTTCCACAGAACATTAGTTAATTGCATATACATGGATAGAAACAAAATACATATATGGATTTGCTTGGCTTGAAGTAGCAATCATTTGTAGACCAAGTAAATATAAACAAACAGAACATTAGTTAATTTTCCAGAACATTAGTTAATTTTCAACAGAACATTAGTTAATTGCATCAAGGTTAATTTTCAACAAATCTAATCAAAGTTAATTGCATGATCAATAAATTCTCAACAGAACATGTGAACAAAACATGTCAATAGAAATTAATTTTCATCCAACAACCAAATTTGGATGATTAATAAAACAAAGGAAGTTAGAAAACAATGAGCTAACCATTTGCCTGTCAGTCATGAATGCCCAGTTGAAGCTATTTGTGATTTCCAAGTCATCTGCCAATAACTCCATGAACCATTTCCAATTTTCTTTATTTTCTTTATTCATAGTGGCCCACGCAATGGGGTAAATGCTACCATTAGCATCTATCCCCACTGTTGTTAGTAGCCGCCCTCCATAAAGCCCCTTTAGAAAGCATCCATCCAATGAGATCACATGCCTGCAACCTACCAGAAAACCCTATCTTAGGGGTGCCATGCAAATATACATTGCCTAAAACACCCCTACATCACATTTAAATTTTATGGTGGACCCCAGGTGGGTCCTCAACAACTCCAACCTATAATCATATAGCTTCACCATCTGACTCTCTTCATCACTATCTATAAGACTTTGACACATACAACAACATAGATGAACTGGATTAGTTAATTGAATACATCACATAAAAACTTACACACAAAAAAAAAGGTGTTACTAAAAAAAAAAATCACTAGGCATATAACTTACCTTAATGCAATGCATTTAGCCCTATATGCCTTCAATCTACTGATGTCCACCTCTTGATGGGTCTTCACTGCTTGAATAATACCTGCTATCTTCCAAGAAGGGTCAGCCCTGAATTGTTCCAAATAGGCCTTTGCAATCCAAGCAGCACTAACATGTCTGTTGTTATGGTCCCTTGTGCAATCATGTTTTAAATTACCTGACTTTATTTGCACTGTGTTCCCATCACTCACCATGGGTGAAGCCCATAGATAAAAAGGGGATCCCTTTTTGCCAAATGCCTTGCACCTTTTCTTAGAATTTGGTCTAAAGTTCATAACATACATGTTCTTGATTCCATAATTTTGTACTGCATCCTTGAACTGCTTGAAGCTCCTAAACTTCATTCCAATTGCAAATTGCGGGTTCTTCACATTCTTCATTAAATTCAGAGTACTTGGACTTTTTAGATATCGATTCATCCTCATCAATCGAAGAACATGAGTGTAACTCATCAGAAACTGCATAGTCTGAATCTATTTCAACATCACTTCCTACTCTTGGAGGTTCTCCACCAACATGTACAATAACCCTAGGGATTGCAGTATTCTCTCTACCTTCATCATCTGAATCATGACTAAAATTGTAGTCAGAGTCATAAAATTCACTGTCTGCTTCTTCATTTTTATGTTTATTATCTTTCCCCATCCGAATCAATGCACCTTCCAAATCATTGTCTTCTTTATGCATTTCCTCTGCTCCATGGTCTTCATCATATCCAACTGATCCTTTCCCATGGTCATTGACATCTCCACTTTTGCCAAACTTTGTAATCCTAATACATACATACATCTCCCTTGTGGAATCCATACTTTCTGCCATTGTTAGGGCATCTATGTCATTCTTTATTTCCCTTAGGCCCCTGGATTCACTGCACCTATCCAACCACCAGATACTGCAACCATCAACATCTAAATTCAATTCCCTAGCCATGTTAATCAGTTCAATCCTGGACATTTGATCAGTGCAGCAAAAGTCCACATATCCTGCTAAACCTTCTACGCCACCAATCATATAATGCATTCTTATTGAGAACAACTCGACATGGGGTATTGAAATGAAAGTAAGTCCAATGTTATATATGTGTATGGCTGTCATATAGAGTAACCTACAAAAATTCAAGCAAGCATTGAAAAATCTGGTGGTAACCATTGTAAATAAATTCTATTTATGTACTTAAAAGAAAAAAAAATACACATCCCTGGCACAACACCTACTTCCATTTACTTAGTTTGACACACATTTCTCCACCTGACAAAAGCATACCTAGTGCCATTTGTTATTACTTTTAGCAGACACAATTATCACATTTTATTTATTTATTCAAAATAAATTAATTCTTCTAGCTTTCAGGTTGTTATTGATTTTAACCATTACTGTAATATGAATCATAACACCTAATTCAATTCCCTTTTCTTCACTAGTGGTGTTAGTAAAGAAAAAGAATAATAACTAAAGACTTTGTGTTCATTATAGAGCAGTTAATGATAAACAATGATGGATAAATTTCCTATTTCCTTTATAGAGGAATTAGTGGATGAATTGAATAGGGCAGTGTTCTTTTCCAAACTAGGTTTAAGATTAGGGTGCCATCAAATTAGAATTCATTAAGAAGACATTAACAAAATTGCATTTAAAAAACATGATGGCCATTATGAAAATGTGGTAATGCCATTAACTAGAAGTCCTATTTTCCAAGGTCTTATGAACGAAATTTTTAGGTTTTATTTGGGAAATTTGTGCTCGTTTTCTTCGAGAACTATTTAGTGTACAACACACTTTTGGATAATCACTTGAAGCATTTGGGCATAGTTTACAATCTTAAAAGTCACCTATTTTTTGCTAAAAGCATTAAGTGTACTTTTGCAGTAAAAGTTATTGATCATTTGGAACATTCAATCAATGAACATGGGATGGAGATGGGTAAGAAGAAAATAGAAGCTATTCTAAGTTGGCATGTTCTAAAGCTAGTCAAGGAATTGAGACTATCTCTAGGATTAACTGGATATTATAGAAGATTCATCAAAGGCTTTAGAATTATATCAAAACCACTGACTAAAATGCTTAAGAAGGGTAATTTCAATTGGAGCAAGGAAGGTATTAAAGCTTTTGAGAGGCTCAACTAGGCAATGGTAAGTGCATCTGTACTAGCTTTACCAGAATTAAAGCTTTTGAGAGGCTCAAAGCATGCATGATGGTAATTTTAGTGGTTGATTGATTCTAAAGCAAAATTCAGAAAAGTTGGCAATAACTGATTTAGAATTTACAACAAGATCCTTGTTCTAAGCCTCATGACTCTAAAGCATATTTGTACGCAATGATCTGGTTCTGAAAAGTTGGTTGTTTTGCTCATCACATGGATATAATCTAATACATGGATATAATCTCCAAAATTGGAATCACAATCCAAATAATACATCCTTTCCAACAAATGCCAGACAAAAAGAAGACAACAATATCCAATAACCTAGATACTATACACCAAGTTTTGGTTAATGAAAGGTATACACAACCATAAAGAGCTTTGATAATACAACAACAACAACAACAACAACAACAACAATACCAGTTAGTTTATAACCCACTTCCCAATTTTTTATACTCATTTAGCTTTCCCATTAATGACCTAATCATAAAAAAAAAAAATTATTTATTTGGGTGGTCCTTGAAAAAAACGATAACCCCACTTTTTGAAAGAATGTTTACAATTCAAGCAAAGTTGGCAGGGAAGGGTGAGGAAATTATAAAAATGCCCCTCTTGCCTAGAGTGTGCCATATCATATTTTTACTAAGAAAATTTTCAACCTCATCATCATTCACTTTTCATATCATTTATTTTTCCTATTTCAAGTTGCATTAAGATCAATTTATTTAGTTTCACTGTTTTGTATTGTTTGTCTTGATGTCCTTTATGATATTCTGAATAAAAGGATTTGAGCTTCACTAGTTACTTTCACATTTTGCATTGTTTAGCTTGTCTTGTTAGGGACCACAACTAAGGATACAACTACTTTGTTTAAATTAGACAATACAACGACATTCACTTCAATAATCAAATGGATTATCTCCTTTATAAAAAAAACCCCAAATGGGAACACCATCCATCAACTATGTCTTTGAATATAATACATGAATTCACATTTTACACTACAATGTAAAAAAAAAAAAAAAAAAAACAAGATCTGCATCTCCAAGATTAGTGTTTTTGAAGGGGGTCTTACAATATTCCGGTGCTGGATCATCCACAGATGCGTGTTTCTCCTAGTTCACGGGCATCACCACTAATTGAACTTTCCTTGTTTGCTCACAATAAGGATGAAAAACTCTAGCGTCTTCTTCCTCCTTTGCACCATCTGTTAAGAATGGTGCTAGGGTATGCAAAATACTTGGAAAATCAAGGGCGAAGAAGGAGATGATCTTCTAGGGCATTCCACCTGAGGATGGTGATGTCTTGTCACTCGAAAGCGGTGATGTTTGACCTGCTGACATGGAGTGATTCCCGGTGATGTGGCGAGTCAAGTCCACGTGGAATATTATACATGACTAGGACAGCCATGTTGGTAGGATGACATGTGATGTGGGTGTTGATTGGCCTCCTCCGGTAGCCACATCAGCAAAGGGGGGCGGGAAGCACCCGGGTGACCTGCCGGTGAAGATAAATCAAATATCAGTGGCATTTTTTATACAAATTAAAGTTTGGTGAGCAAATTGAAAAAAGTCCAAAGTTTGGTGACCTCTCAAAAAATTTATCCAAGCAAAGTGAGAGTAAGGAAATTGGAGAGAAAAAAAAAAGAGTGAGAAAATATTTTGAGAGTTAGTCTATTCCCCTAGTATAAGAGAGAGTATTGGTTTTCTCCTTATTATTAGAGAGAGTTTGTAACTCCTGAAATTTTCTCACTTAGAAAATTCTTCTATCCTTACCCGTGGTTTTTACCCTAATTATTTAGGGGTTTTCCACGTAACATCTTTGTTTCATTTATTTTTCAGCATTATTCTTATTTATTTTGCTGTGGTACTACTCTATTCGGTCTTACATTTTATAACAGTTTTTTTCAGCGTTAATCAATAAAGTTTTGTGTCTTAGTTTCATGATAAATATATTTTTGGACACAATCCTAACTAATTGCTCTAATACAAATTCATCAAATTAAGCTATCAAAGTTAAAAATTCATAATATAATCAAAGTTTTTCATGGAGAAAACTATATATATATATTTCTCATATATGTGTTTTATTATATACAAAATATGAGATATTTTAATTATTATTTCTTCATAGATATTTTTATAATTATTGGTTTGTTACTTGTCTTTATTTTAATATATTGTTATAAATGAAATTAAAGTGTGCAGCCTCATCACTGAAAGCACTTGGCTCATTCCATTACTCGACATACTTGGAAATCAAGTCAGGTCATCAGCATCGGCGCTCAAACTTATCTTTTTAGCCTCTTTACCTTAAATTGTGACTTTTTAGTCCCCTTACCATTTTAATTTATTCATTCAGTCCTTTAAATTCTAAACCTTAATAGCTAAGAGTGTTAGCTTGTAATTAGTGGAGAATATTAGTACTCTACTAAGGTCTTATTAAGGTCTTATCCTTGTCTAGTAGTTAGGTAAACCTAACGATGGTTAGCTTGTTAACCAAAGTTAAGATTGCTAAAGGGCCAAGTCTTGGAGCCTATATAAGGCCCTTTAGTGTTTGTAAGAAGATATCTTGAAATCATTGGTGGTGATAAATAATATCAAGAGCTTCTATCATATCCTTATCTTCTTCTCTTATCCTTGGTCCATAACTCTGATATATCCAAACCCTCACCTTGGAGAGTAGGCTTCTGCCCCAACCTTTACTTCACCCCGGTGGAGCTGGCGCCGGAGTAAGTTGAAAGGCACACCCCGAGAGTCTACAGCAGGGTCTTGGAGCCTACATGTGAAGAAGCCCCCGAGTAGGTTGAAAGGCACACACAGGAGGTTACTATGGTATCAGAGCCAAGGTTTCTTTCCTTAGAAGCAAGGTAATTTTAATCATGTAGGGGTAAAACCCTTAACAGGGTCCCCTACATGTAGATAGTAAGTTTTATCTTAGTTTTATAACTTTATGTTGATCCATAAATCTTAAAACAAAAACAACTAAAAATTTTGAAAATTTAATGGCAACCAATGAAAAGATAAATCCTAAATATTTGTATGAGATAATCCATCTTTTAGCACTTAAACATAATCTAAAATATTTGAATTGAGAAAATCCAACTAGCATAAAGAGTAAGTAAGATAAACTGGAGAGCACCACGAAGTACCCAAAGAGGCGAGGGAGAGCCATTAGAAAAAGGGGAAACAGACTGTGGAGGTAAGTCTTAATTACTCTGAAAATTGGAAAGATTGACTCTCAATATGGAGGATATAATCATAATTCTTAATTATGGGCATTTGTATCATATTAAGAAAAGTGAACATAAGATAATTAAAAAGAAGGATTAACTCTCAATATAAGGGATAAAATCATGATGCTTGGTCACCAATGGGCATTTGTACCAGATCAAGATAAATGAATATAAGCCAATTAAAAAAGAAAAGAAAAAAAACCAAAAAAGCAAAAAATCAAAAAACATGCAACTTTATTTTCAATAATTATGGATCAATATAAGTTATTTAACTAAGTTTAAGTTCTATCACATTATATGTTGGTGATCTTGTTTGAGCATAAAATTTCTCTCTTACCTTTCTTTGTGAAATTTTTAATTTCTGCAATTTTACTTTCAGTATTTTACTTTTAAGCAATTTTACTTTAAGGGGACTAATATGGCCCACTTAAAAGTAGTATAGATACTAAAAGGTCACAATTTAAAATAAGGGAGTAAAAAGGTAAATTAAACAAATAGAGACTACTTAAAAAATTATACCTTTTTTTTATCTTATCATAATCTATGATTCCCATTCATAGTTCCTATTTTAATTCTTTTAATGTTAGTTTTTTGGATTTTGTTTCTACTTTGAAGTTTTTATTTTGTAATGATTTTACATGATGTTCACCACATGTTTCTGCATTTAAAAGTCTCGATGCTAATAACCCTAGAAGTCTCAACAAATGGTGACCATGGAATATCAATGCCTCAATGCTAAGTGTCAAATCTATTTAGAGCAGCTCTAGCATCTGAAAGTCATTCACCCAATGCTTTGGCACCTTTATGGCATGGTGTGCTTTATCCGCCTCACACTTCAGAGGTTGCAAGCAGGATTGACATTTATATTTATGGGTTTTACTGTGAAGAACAACTCGATGTTTATCAAATCCACCAGCAATATTGTATGTTCTATCGAAGATAGAACACCATTTGAGTACAAACTCCTTTTGCTCTTCGGTGCCTGAAGGAAATAGATTTTTTTTTTTTTTTACTAATAAGCTACATGCTCCATCCTCCCTCTATTTAAGAGATTGTTAGAGGGCCAGTCTCTCTTTGTCTAAAAAAAATTATCAAAGGGACAAATAGGTGTTTAAATATTATTTTTTATATTTAATTCATATTTTTTTATAAAAAACAAATTTTAGTTGATATTTGTATTTCACCTTATTTAGAGGTAAGTATTAAAAAAGTCTCCCTAAAACAAAACCTTAATTATCCAAAAAAAAAAATCAAAATATCTCAAACAAATACCCAAAACATCATTAAAATTTATATAGTTTTCTTTACAATAAATTTATTATAACTAAACCATACCGTTCTTCTACAATGCCCTTTGCTTCTATAGGACAAAATCGATGATGAATCACACTTAAGAAAGAGATTAGAAGTGGAGAGAGAGAGAGAACGAGAGGGGAAAAACAAGCGTTTGATTATTTAATAGTAATCAAGTTTTAATTATAATAAAACTACAAGTAATAGTTTTATTAATATTTTGTATTATTATCTGATCTGAGAACAAGTCTAATCAAAATCCAATTATCATAATTCAACTTCTAACTCACCCAAAATACCTTAGTTTTTTTTTTAAATTTTATTTACAATAAACAAACAGTTTAATTTCAAATTTATTTTATAAAATATTTATTTATATATAATTTTTATAAAGTTTTCTAACTTTTTTGATTTTATAAATAACTTCTTTTTTAAGACAATGCTCAAAACCCAAATTTAGATAATTTAATTTTGTTTTGAATTCTCTAGAGTGTAAGTAATAACAGTCTATCAATATATATATTTTAAAATAAATTTACGTACATGTTATATCAGCAAAATTTTTATTTTTTTAAAAAAATTTTAAGTATTTATACACAAATGGTGTTCTGTATGTTACAGAACATTCGAACATGCTCGTGGATTCAGTGGACATCGGATGTACACAAGAAAACCTACAAATACAACAGTGGAACCTGTATACAATCTTTGGCCTCCATTTTTCTGTTTGATAAAACACATACTTGTTCACTGATGATGATCTTTCGAATCTGAACCATATTTTCTACTAAGGAAATCAAATATGTAAATAGAAATTGGAATGCTACTTTTTAGACTCAAAATTGAATTAAATGGTTTTATGTATGTTGTGGGGAAACTACTTGATGTTTTATGATTTTTACTTTTTTTTTGTATTTTTAAATTGATGGTAATAAGTTATGGCATATGCTTTAATATTTTTTACGTAAGGTTTTCAAAGATCATTTTTTTTGAGAAATTGCTCCATATGAAAATATTGTACTGATTTATCAAATGTTTCCGATATTAAAGCTTATGGGAACATTAGAAATCGTTTTTTTATTATTAATATCTTTCCAAATTTAAAGGAAAATTAGCTATATATATATATATATATATATATATATATATATATATAAACTCGTAGGATATTCAATTTTACATATTAGAAAGCTATATATGTTTATAAGAAACCAAAATATTTACATAAAATATTAATTATTAAGCTTGAAAAACTTACGTAAGAAAATGAAAAAAGATTATTAAAAAATACAATGTAGAAAGCTAATATGTATAATATAACTAGATAAAATAAATAAATAATTGTGGAGTAAGGATCCGTTAGGGATATGAATTTAATTATTCCAAGTTCAAAATAATATAAATTCTAAAATATTCTGTCATTGTTGATGACACATATATACAAATGGTGTTGTAATTCCCTTTTTTTAATGTCATATTTAACATTAATTTTATTTAAAAAATTTTAATAACATTAATAATAAATATTGGTACCTTCATAATACAATAATATAGTATGTTGAAGTATCCATATAACAACAACATGAGATGTGAGAACATCATGGAATAATCTTCCATATCAACATTTCCTCGACTAAAACATAGTTTAAAATCAAGCAAGAAGATCCAATAAATTACATATGTTGTATTGATATTTAACAAAAAAATAAAAATAAAAAATTGATAAAGAAAGAAAAATATACTAAATATATTAATATATATAACTTTGTGTTTTTTTACATTTAAATAAATCAAAAGTTACCACGGCTAACATCTATGCAAATTGGTTGCTAAAATCTATGAATATTGGTTGTTTTGCTTGGTGATAAATGTTGCACAAAAGAAATAATGCGATACTTTGATCTCTTATGTTGTAGACACCTGAATCATTGTATCCATACTTGTGTTTTGAATACTTATAATCATCATTGAAATAAATAATATTATTTTTTTTGGTTTATCAACCACAGTAGTTGTTGGAATCAACATTGCATGATTAGCGCCCAAAACCAATACATTACTATTTATGCTTTTCAATTCAACGTATTTATTCATTTTTTTGATCCAGCTTAAATAGCATGAAAATCCTTGTATGATAATCGTCATCCTCGTCATTATTGCCATCAATGTAATGCCTATAAACAAGTAGCAAATCTCCCATAAAATCTACCAAAATTTTTCCCTTCGTTCTAAGTGGTAAATGACTCAGAAGTACTCATTTTCATCTGGAGAACTAATTTCTATTAACTTGTGATTCATACTAAGTTCAACTAGACACACTTGACTATGCGCTCCAAAAACATAAAATGCTCCATTATACCATATGACATCCTCAATAAAAAAAAAAATTTATTGTCTATCGTAGTCCATATTAAGTCACCAGGCCTCCAAAATCCCAATTTAAAATTGCCAAATAAAATAACAATTACAATATAGTCAAATCTCTTGTAAGGATTGCATGATAACACTCCTTTATAAATAAACTTATCAAGTCTTTTTTCCGGCTCATGCAGCTTAAAATTTTCATACAAATGTTTATAAAGAGCATTAGAAGCATCATATTTTGGTGGAGTGATGAGTGTACAATGTTCATATATTTCATATCAATTTGTGCACTCAATTGGCAAGTATTAGAACCATAATATGGAATTCGATACTAAATATTGTGTGTTTTATATTAGCAAGCTTAGGGCAGTGCTTAAAGGAAAGGGAGAGGCAAAGGAAGCATTCTAGACCAAAAATGCTGAGTTTGAAGCTCTCTTAGCATAATTAGAACAAGGACAAGGCAAACTAGGTGGCTTACGGGTAGCTTATGGTCGATCTTACGGCCGTAAGTACATTCTAATAGACCTTGCGGGCATGCTTATACCCGTAAGGGGGGATACATAGCTAATTCAGAGGACCTCACAGGCAAGGCTTACTCCCGTAAGGATGCCCGTAAAGACAATCCATAGGAGTTTACGACCACAGTAGACGCCCTTAAGGGCAATCGCAAGAAGCAAAACAGTGAAGCTTATTGTCCAGCTCTTATGGCAATAAACTGACCGTAAGCTGTACCGTAACAATATCAAAAGACCATACGGATGGGTCTTACAATTGTAAGATTTCCTGTAAGGCTTGCGACAATCTTCTCCAACTCCCTTACGGCCTAGTCCTTACACCCGTAAATAACCCATAAGCAGTCGGATATAAATAGAACTTATGAGGATTTCTAGGGCATTCTTCTCTATTTAATTTTCTTTTTTTTTTTCGTGACTCTTAGAGGCAAGGTTGAGGAAGAAAAGGGCCGAATCTCTAGCACTCTAAGGGTGATTCAGAGAAGGATTCGGTCCTACATTCAAAAGGATTGAAGATTGTAACTGTCAAGCTCATCTTGATGGCCTGCGTGGAAGCTTCTTCGGTGACTCTTTATCCTAACGATTAAAAAGAGGGTTTTCATGGATCTCATGTCTTCCTCTATTCTTGATATCTTGAATACTTGCTTTCCATTAATAAAGGGCTAATTTGTAGATATTTGGGCATAGTTGAACTCTAAGGTTTATTTCTTTGACTTTGGTTGTTGGATCTTTGATGCCTTAATTGATTTCTTATTTGCAATCATATCATTTTGAATCTAATTGCATGTTTGAATGCTTAGTTTTTATCGAGGTGAAAACCCTAGCTATCATGTTTAATGTGCTACGTGATGAGTAGAAACACCCACCTAGCATAAGCATGCCTTGATTAGATAGAATTGTGAGTAAGCCTGGGTATAGGGTACTTTGGAGACTTCGTCTCCCTCAATTCTCCTGAGTGAGTTATTGGCAATCTCCGTCCTCTTTGCAATCATGTGGAGTGGATTTTAGGAGAAATCACATTTCTACTCTATATTAGGATTAGGGGTAATCTCTCTCTTTGGGGGAGATTATCTACTTAATGCGATTGTGTGGATGTTTGTATCAGCTCTGTACCTATTCAATTACTCTTCACCTGAGAAATTGAGATTTAGTATAATTCCGGAAGCATTTCAGTTCAAATAGAATTGCATGTTTAGAACTTTAGACGACCCTTATCCTGTACTCAATAACCTTAGAGGAATGCTATGGCTGTTCATCGGTTTCTTCCTTGATTTCCCTCCTACTATTTCTCTTATTCTCTTGTTTTCTTTTGCTCTAGTTTGCATACAAACATTTCACTATTTAGGCTATTTTCGGATCTAGAGTTATTACTAGTACTCACTTTCTTCCCTATGTACCGACACTCTGCATTTATGAACACTTTATTACGCGGTCGGCATATACACTTGCGTCCCTATCATGGAGGTAACTAAACTTGGCAGTTAGAAAAAGGATCCAACAAATTTATATTAAGATCTAGATCTATTGTAATTAGCCAGCCATTTGAAGAACCAACACAAAGCCTCCAATGTAACTCAAACATTTCTATTTGGTAAACCTTCTCTTATGATGAATTATAGAATCTTGAGGAATCATTATCGAAAGAAATCCATCAAGGAAGTTGTTTCTGCAAGAAATGACGTCTCTCTTTTGTCACCTCATACCAAGCTGAACACACAGCACTTAATCGAATATAATCTGAAAAAGAGAGAAACTTTATTATCTCTTGTAATATATCCCTCGGAAGATTCACATAGTCTACCATATCTCCTGCAAGTTACATAAAAGAGAAAAATATAATACTTCCATCATTCATTTCAAGAACAGACAATGTTAATTTAAATCAATGAATTTGATCAGATAAATATAGGATACACATATCTTATCTATAGTTTATACAACGAGCTTATTTGATTTAGATGTTATTTCTTTATATTTAATTCATATTTAAAAAACAAATTTTAGTTGATATTTGTATTTCACCTTATTTAGAGAAAAGTATTACAAATCTCCCAAAAAACAAAAACTTAATCAACAATAACAAATCAACATATCCCCAAAATCCCCAAAACATCATTAAAATTTATATGGCTTGCTTTTAAAATAAAATGATTATAACTAAATCATACCCATTCTTCTCCAATGCCCTCAGAGGACAAGTGGCATATGTATTTAATTATAATAACATAAATATTATGAACGTATGTCACTTTTGTCACAATGGAAAAAACATATATAATAAATAAAAATAAATAAAGACATGCGTCCTAAATTGATGATGAATCACACTTAAAAAGAGATCAGGAGTGAAGAAAGAGAGGAAAAACAAGCATTCTTTAATTAATTTTTTATTCTTTAATTGTAGTCAAGTTTTAATTAAACTACAATTAACAATTAACAGTTTGTTATTATTATCTAATCCGAGAACAACTCTAATCAAAACCTAATTATCACAACGGAACTTCTAACTCACCCAAAATACCTTAATTTTTTTTAAATTTTGTTAACAATAAACAAATAGTTTAATTTTGAAATTATTTTATAAAATCTTTATTTATGTATATAATTTTTTTAAAATTTCTCTATATTTTTTATTTTATAAATAAATTCTTTTTTTAAGACAATCATCAAAACCTAAATTTAGATAATTTAATTTGGGTTTGAATTCTCTAGAGTGTAAGTAATAGTCAATCAATATATATTTTTTAAAATAAATTTGTGTACATGTTATATCAGCAAAATATTTATTTTTACAAAAAAAAAATTTAAGTATTTAATAAATAAATTAAAATTGATCATTGCTAATTTCATAATTTTGGAGGGTTCAATAAAAAATTATTTGTTTGTTACGAAAATAATGTTCTCTCTAATACATTGATTATTGAGGCCTCACAAACACCAAATCTTAAATTCATAGAGACATAGTAATAAGCATGAAACATAGAACCCAACTCCCAAACACCAATGATTTGATTATTCCCAATAATTATGGAAATCAAATTAAACACTTTCCAATGACTAGGTTTTAATTAACAAAAGAAATCCACAAAATTCTCTACCAAAACATATATAATCTATTAATACTCACTTGTAAACATAATAATGACTCAAATTATTGTCAAATTAGAGAATTTAGAGTAAATATCTTGATAAAATGAATTTTGAAATAAAAAAGAGCAAGTAAGCACTCATTAACTCTAAAAGTGAAAAAATTTAGAAGAAATTTGTCCAATATCATGATCAAAATGAAGAAATAAAGGTTTTAAGCAATGAGAGTAAGAGAAAGATCAGGGATTTACCTTCAAGAGAAAAGTCTATAAGTGCTAGGCCAGCGGAGATGATAGTGTTGTGGTGAAACCTGTGTATTGAAAATTTATAACTACCTCAAAAATCTCAATAATTTTTTATATGGAGAAAATAAAATATATAAAGTAAGAATTAAATAGTTATTTCTATTTAGGCTAAAATTTGAGTAAGAAAGTTATATATCAATATAAAAGAATTTAAAAGAATTTAAAAGTGTGGTGCTTTATTTGGGAACTTCCTAATTTTTGATGATTTTTGTCTATTTCCAAAATTGATGAAAATAATTTATGGCTCATGCTTAAACATTGGTTATCTAATTTTTTTTATAACATAACAACAAATTAAATAAATAAATAAATAAAATCCCACGTGGCATGTTAGGGGGCTAAACTGGTTTTCTTTCCTTCTTTTAAGGTTTAGGACTATTTAGCTATTTATTGTTTCAACCCTTAAAAAAACGAAAAAATTATTTATAAAAGTTAATGTGGGCCCCAGATTTTTTGTCCCTATTCATTTGTAAAAGCCATGCAAGCCCTGATTTCCGGCCAAAATTCTGCAAAATTTTGTAGCAATTCATAAAGCTTGTCTTAAGCCTTGTTTTTAATCCTTGTTGCCATCATGTCTTATAGGGAGTCAATAGAAATCCCTCCTAGCTACTATCCTGTGTGTGTGTGTGTGTGTGAGAGAGAGAGAGAGAGAGAGAAGCCTGTGATCTCCTTCAGTGAAATTCCGGCGAACCTCCGATGATGAGATTGATGGAGTGATTGAAGAGGACGAAGCTACTTAAAATCAAGATACTAATTTAGAGTTCAGTTGAAGATTTACAGAGCTTCGTAGTACTTTATAGTTGAAGCCATGGAGGGAAACAGTGTTTGAAATTTAAAGGGTTAGGATCTGATCATCTGGCAAGTATGCATAAGTTCGAGGCATATTAAGAATTGTAATGTTAGCCTGGTTAGTCAAGTCATCCTTTTGTACTTATAAGTTGTTGAACCTTTAAGTATGTATGTATGTAAAAGAGAGTGTGGTGAACTGATAGATGAGTGGAGAGTAAGTAATGACTTTGACTATGCTGATGCTGGATCTCTGGTTCTTAGATCTATAATTCCTGTTCATCTTCTTCATAAAATTTCTTAGTTTTTCTTGTAATTTTTTATCTTTTTGTCTTCAAATTGGTATCAGAGCTAGGTTGAAGAAGACTTAAAGCAAAGTGAAGGTTTGTTCTGGTTCAAGATGGTTTCAAGCAGCACAACTATCAGCCCCAATTTAATGGAGAAGACTATGATCATTGGAGTATCATGATGATGACTTTATTCAGGTTTAATGGGCTGTCAGATGTGGTAGAAAAGGGTTTCTCTAAAGAAGAAAGCAAGAGCCCAGAAAATAAGCAAAAGGATGCTCATGCACTGTTTCTTAACCAACAAGCAGTACATCGTTCCTTGTTCTCTCGGATTGCTGCTGCTAAGTCTGCTAAAGAAGCATGGACCTTCCTTCAAACATAGTTTTCAAGGAAATATCAAGATCAAGGCCTTGAGAATTCAAGCTTTGAGGCAATCCCTTGAAAATCTGCAAAAAAAAAAAAAAAAAAAAAAAAAAAAAAGGAAAATGAAAGTGTCCAAGCCTATATTGCAAGGGTGACTGATTTATGTAATCAAATAAGAAGCTTGGGAGATGAGTTGCCTGAATCTCTGGCTGTTGGGAAGGTCCTTAGAAGTCTAGATTCGAAGTTTAATTTTGTTGTTGCAGCAATAGGTGAGGCAAAGTATCTCACAAGCATCACCATGGATGAGGTGGCAAGATCTCTACAAGCTCATGAATCTCTTCTTTTGAGCCAAGATGATGTTCCTGATGAGAAGGTGTTTGTAGCCAATTCAGAAGAAAAAGCTCTTATCATAAAAGGAGAGTCATCTAATGATATGAATTGGTATCCTAGTCGTGGGAGAGGCAGAAGCTTCTTTAAAGGAAGAGGAAGAAGTAACAGTAGAGGTAGGGGTAGATATGTCGTTGATGCTACTACAGAGAGAAATATGAGCAACAGTTATGTAGATCGAGGAGGTCATGCAGTTTTTTAAAGACCTACAAGAGGCAATCTAAGAAATGTTCAATGCTATCACTGTAAGAAATTTGGGCACATACAGTCCAATTGTTGGTATAAAGACAGAAGCATAAGTGAAGGGTCAAGTTCTAATGATGATAAAAATGCAAGTGGAGAAACTGAAAATTTGTTCATGGTGCACACTGAAATTGGAACACCAAAAGCTTCAGTTTGGTTACTTGATAGTGGGTGTTCAAGTCACATGACAGGAAAGAGGGAACTATTCTAAAAGTTGGATGAAACTCATATGCATGTAGTCAAATTAGGAGACAATAAGGAGATGCAAGTTGCAGGAAAAGGTTCAGTTGGTGTGACTATGAAAAATGGAAAAACAAAACTGATTCATAATGTACAATTTGTTCCCAATTTAGCTCACAATTTACTTAGTGTGGGGCAATTAGTTGGCAATGGATATCAGTTGATATTCAGACATGGAATGTGCAAGATTTATGATGAAAAATCTGGTGATCAAATAATGGTTGTGAACCAGAACAAGAACAACATGTACCCTGTTGAATTCTCTCAATGTGAGCAATTAAATGCAGTTATATCACCTGAAGAAAATTCATTGCTATGGCATGATAGATATGGGCATCTCAGTATTTAAAGTCTTTAGGTGCTATATCAGAAGAGGATGGTCATTGGTTTTCCAATGATGGGACAATTTAAGAACTATGAAAGCTGCATATATAGAAAATCATCCAGACAACCATTTATTGCTGGAAGATCTTGGAGAGCCAAAGGAAAATTACAACTGATGCATTCTGATCTCTTTGGACCTATGCAAGTGGATTCACTTGGAGGATCCAGGTATTTCTTATTATTTATTGATGATTTTAGCAGCATAAGTTGGGTTTACTTTATTAAAAACAAGCATGAAGTGTTTTCTTGTTTCCAAAAATTCTTGGCTCTTGTTGAGAGGCAATCTAGTCAAAAACTAAAATTATTAAGAACAGATAGAGGAGGTGAATATATGTCCAATCAATTCAGAATGCTATGTGAAAATAATGGTATCAAGCATGAATTTATTGCACCTTATTCCCCTCAGCAAAATGGTGTTGCTAAGAGGAAAAATAGAACTTTGGTAGAAAGGGCCAGGAGCATGTTAAATAGCAAGTCTTTACCTATTAAATTCTGGGTTGAGGCCATAGCTACTTGTGTCTATCTAGCAAATTTGTCTCCAACAAAGGCAGTAATGAACAGAACTCCTTATGAGGCTTGGTTTGGATACAAACCTAATGTGTCACATTTGAAAATATTTGGGTGCTGTGGGATCCAAAATACGCGTCTGGCATCATGAAGCAGACACCATACGATATATCGAAGCACAAATATCATATTTGTTTCGTGGGTTCTTTCATTCCTAATAGAGGCAAGCCTCTATTATTAATTACCCCAGATATTATCTTGGGAACCTCCGATTAAGGGCAAAAGTACAAATAAAAAAAGGAAATGAAGAAAAAAAAATAATAATAATAAATTTATTGTGAAAACATAATGATCAATTACATATGAATATTGCCATATATATAGGCATACATATTTTATTTATTTATTTATTTATTATTATTTTATTTATATTTTTATGACGCCGTCGTCTGCCTTGGGGAACACGCTTCGCCGCCGTCTCATGCCTCATTGCCGCTTAGAGATTGGCTATCTCGAGTGTTTCACCGTCATTTCGAGATTTATGCCACTTTTAAAAAATCGTATTCTTATTTGCCACATAACATATTTCATGATCACTTTGCAATTTCCAGAACAAATTTTGCCGTTGCCTTGAGATAAGCATTTTTTGTCATTCCTTCGAGATGAGTTTTCTCATGGAAGAATCTCAGAGGTGTTAATTTGATTGTATGGCCTTGATTTCATCATCAAGCAAAAATAGCCTGAGTTCGAGGCGATTTGAGATGAAAGGTTTAGACTGGATTAGAGAGTATTTAAGTCTTTTCCATAATTTGGAATTTGAGAGGGGAAAGATGAGCGGCTGAGATCTCATCCATCAAAAAGTTGTGTTTAAGTTCTAGGCAGCTTCAAGATTAGTGTTCTGGTGGAGGGCCAGGATTTCATCATCAAGGAATTTGGCATGAAGCGAATCAAGGGCCGAGATTGACTTAATCAAGAAAAGTGCATAAGTTCAAGGCAAGGATTGTGTTTTGGATGGACGGCCAGGATCTGATCATCAAAGAGGTGTGTTTAAGTTCGAGGCAATTTCAAGATTTGGATATTAATAGACGGCCAAGATCTAATCATCAAAGGATTTGGTTTAAGTTCGAGGCAAATATAAGATTGGATTTCAATGGACGGCAAAGATCTGATCATCAAAGGAATTGGTTTAAGTTCGAGGCAACCATAACATTTGAATTTTAATGGACGGCCAAGATCTGATCATCAAAGGATTATGTTTAAGTTCGAGGCAACCTCAAGATGTGGATTCTAATGTGTGGTCAAGATCTAATCATCAAAGATGAGTGTTTAAGTTCGAGGCAAGGAGACTAAGTGGTCCAGTCACTTTGCACGTCACTCAGCGCACCCGTTTCAGTTTGGTTACTTATCTTTGACAGATTGAGTTAAAAGAGCTATCTTCATGAAAAATTCTCATCTTGCATGAATTTTCTTGTAATATTGATTGAGTTTTAAGCTTTGTTATGAATACTAAAGTTGTTCCTCTCCATATCTAGAATCTATGTAGTGATTATCACGCATTTCTTGCCATTGTATCCAAGGCGATATTTAATTTTCACCAAATAGCACAATAATGCAAACGTTAGAGGTCAGAGGCATGACTCAAATACTTAGTCAGACAACAATCTTGAAAACGTGTGTTGGCCATTCTCCGAAGACATATGATGCTGCCACACATCAGAATTACAGAACCCGTACTTTCCTCTTGTGTCTGTCTCTACTCTCTCTCGGACTCCCATTAATCTTTCTTTATGAGCTTTACTTAAATGTTTCTTCTTGCTAGTTATTTGCATTAGCAATCTTCAGTGGATCTGTGACTTCATTAGTATTTTGGATGCTTAAAGTTCTGAATGTCAGTTCGATATTGTCTTGATGTTTTTTTTTTTGGATAAACTTCCATATAATAAAGAAGTGTCAAAGTTCAAACATAAGGTCCCATGTGGGGTATGACACAGTGAAATAGTGAACTAGAATACATATAAAACCAATCTTCAGCCTCGACACTAAGGAAATTAATGAGCACGTCTCACTACAGTCTCAAATTTATGGCCATGGGCTGCAGCAAGCGAGAACAATTGTAGCACTCCTGCTTCTTCCTTCAAAACAATGCACCAAGACCTACCCTCCCATGTACTCAACACAATCAATGAAGTCAGAAGCCTTTTCAAAGAGATCAGTAATGTCTTCATCTTCATAATCGATGACTGAGAAGTTCCAATAACTAAATATGTCAGGGTACTGAGAATTTGATTGTCCAATTTCACTTGAGCACAAACACAATACGTGAGTGATGATGTGTTTTAGTGTTTCATAAGCTTGTATTTCGATTGATTTTCTAGTGTTTCTATTGCAGGTACCCTCATACACTCTGATGGGCATTTCACATGGTCTAGCACTGTTCAAAAGAGTGCTTTCCTTAACACCACTTGCTAAAACTTGCTCTAGATTGGACCTCACTGCTGGTCATAAGTAGATAAGTTGATAGTCTAAATATGAAAGGTAGCAGAATACTACAGATGAAGCACAAGAAATTCACATAGCAATAACCAGCAGGAGGCAAAATTGCTCATTTTTTTACAAATCCTAAAAGTTGAAAACCAAACAATAAGCTTCAGCAGACTCTTAGAATTTGGATTCTAAACCATGACACAGCACTACTAGTGGACACAGTTCCACAGAACTCACGGTTTTACATCACTTCTTCAGCAGAGCTCGACAAAAATGTCCTCTTACAATAAGTGCTTGTTCGAAGCACCAATGCATGTGGTTGGATAGCTTCAACCAATGCAGCACAGAGAGAGCCCTTTAGAATTTACAAGAGCAAATTGAATGACACAGTTTGCAAATAAGTCTAGCTATTTGAATCGAGGTACTGTAAGCAGTTCTGATACAATCTTTGCACAGGCTTCTTCACCGAAGTACTTGAGGCATTTTTCACCACATTGCTGCTGAATTTCTGAGTTGGGAGTTGCACATCATTCCCTTAGAATTGAGAAGCCAGGATCATAAGAATTGCTTGGTTCTTCAACTCCAGAATAAATTGAATAACATAATTTTCGAAAGAATCCAGAGCTAGGAGGAACCCATTAAGAGAAACTTCAGAAACCAGTCTCACACGAAGCTCTCCAATTAAATGAGTAATACAGCATTGCAGGACACAACACCCATGTCGATATGTTGCAATATCAACACAATATTTTGCAGCAGCATCAAGTATTAACTTATTATACTCATTGGTAAGAGATTGCAGGCACACTATTGTGATTGACATCATGAAACAAGTCCATAGATGGAGCTGGAGAAGCAATTGATACTTGCATCAGAGGTAGATTAAAAAGGTCCGGCTCCAGTTGCTAAGTTTTGTTGGCATTATTGAGCTCAATGACAACATCTACTAAGCTTTCCAAATTAAATGATTTCAATGACACGGTATCAAAAAATCCAAAGCTGTCGAATCAGCCTCCACAAAAAAAAGGTCCTCACCGGCAGGCCAGCATGACGAGCATCCACATCATGAATCTATAGTACCCACAACAGCCCTCGATCCTAATTTGTGTTATTAACTGCTTCAGCATCTAGTTCACGAATAGCCCTTCGAGAAGCACTCCTCGGGGTTCCATTATTCACCAAGCGATTCGGCAACACTAGAATTGACCCCATCGGCGCCTATCACCGCGTCTATCTCCATCGTCTTATTCTGGCCACCAAGAGTGCTGCCATCGTAGTGGGTGTAGTGGATCTTCTACTGCTTATTGGCCCTTTTCAACGTGCCGAGTTGGAGAAAGAACCCGTTGATAACCTCGGCCTTTGAAGCAGTGGCACGGTCACAGAAGTAGGCGTCGAGTTCCTGCAGATCATGCTGATGTACTCATTAGGTTTCAGAGTCTGGCCAATGTCGACAGCGGCATTAGAGGGAGAGGGGTATCATCTTCATCTTGGTAACCATACGATCAATAATGCCGAGAGGGAGACCGAACTTGCCAACCATGCAGAGAAAGATCGCACCACCGCACGGCTTGCAACTATCGAACTTCCTCTCGATCAAGACAGTCTCGATGCCATCCTTCGCTAAGGTCTCGGCGACAGCACTACCAGCCAGACCTCCACCGATGACAGCGACGCGGAGACGTCAGTTGGGGAATTTAGGGCTGGATTTCGAAGCTCGGATGGTGGAGCGGCGGAGAAGGATGACATTCATGGGACGGGAGGATTCGAGGGCGAAGCCGAGGAGCGGCCTTCAAGCCGAGACGGCAACATGGCAGAAACGATCATACTCGAGCATCAGATGCTCAAGGTCCTCATCATCGGTGACAGAGACGAGGCATGGCACTTCTCGAGATTGTTTTGGATGACAGTAATGGCGATGGAGTTGTCTATCGGCGGTGAAGTAAAGCGCGAGACTTTGCAAGAGCTGGATGCCATGGACGACGGATGAGGAGGGGCTTGAATCATTTCATTTTTTTTATTATTATTATTTATTTTAAAAAAAAATTCACCTTCTGCTTAATCAAGATCGTAGTTGTTTTTTTTTCTTTTTGTTTGATTCTCTTTTTTTTTTTTTTTGTCAGATTGAGAAGTGGAGAGAAGAATCCGAAAAAATTTTTTTACTCTCTTCTTTTTTTTTTTTTTTTTTGTCTTTTGTCTCCTCGTTTTTCTGTCTGGTTCAGAGAATATCCAATTTTTTTTTTTTTTTTGCGATAACCCCACCCCTTTTTAAAAGCTTTCCTATTTCTATCCAAAAAAAATCCCAACCCTCGCCGTAGAATCCCAACCCCGGATCAGGATAGGATTAAATCTAAATCTAATTATTTTTTGAATCAAATTCGAATTTAAAATTTAAATCAAATTCAAATTTATTATTTTTTTTAATTTTATTTAATTAATTTTATTTATATATATTTTTATTTATTTATTTATTTTTAAATCAAACGAGGATGGGATTAAATTTAAAATTTAAATTTTTGAAATTCAAATCCAATTTTCCTCGGGATATGTGTTTGGGTGTCTCGAGATTTGCACTTTCTTAGGTTGCCTCGAGATATGTTCTTTCTCAGATTGCCTCAAGATATGTTCTCAGGCTATATGAAATTTAGGATCACCTCGAGATGTGTATTCAGGCTATCCTAAGATTTGAGATTACCTCGAGATATGTTCTCAAGGGTAATCTTGTAACTTGCATTTCGCCTCGAGATATGTTCTCAAGGGCAATTTTGTAATTTGCCATTTTGCCTCAAAATATGTTCTCAAGGGCAATTCTGTAATTTGCATTTTTGCCTAGAGATATGTTCTCGGGGACAAATTTGTAATTTGTCATTTCGCCTCAAGATATGTTCTCAGGGGCAATTTTGAGATTTTGGATGGCCTTGAGATCTGTGCTCTTAGCTAATCCGGAGATTTGAATATTTTTAGATCGCCTCGAGATCTGTACTTTCGGCTGATCTTGTAATTTGAATATTTTAGATCGCTTCAAGATCTGTGCTCTCAGCTGATCTTGAGATTTGAATATTTAGATTGCCTTGAGATCTGTGCTCTTAGCTGATCTTGGGATTTAAGTATTTTAAATTGCCCCGAGCTAGCGCTCTCCAGCAATTTCAAATTTTAATTAATTAATTAAAAATTTTTTTAGATTATTTCAAAAATGTCTTCTGGATTCCTAATTTGATTAGGATTTGACTATATCTGATTTTAATTAATTTTTTTATTTAATTTGAATTAGGACATGCAATTCTTTGATATAAACAAGTGCATTGCTTACACAAAAATTCCAGCACAAAATTTACAGAAACTTGACAATAGGGCTCAAAAATGCATTTTTGTTGGATATTCTACTGAATCTAAAGCCTGCAGATTGTATGATCCTCTCACTGGAAAAATTGTCATCAGCAAGGATATTGTGTTTGATGAACAAAAACACTGGGAATGGAAAACAGACAACTCAAACACTCAAAAAATTGCTCCATCAAATATTCCAATTGTGGTTGACAACTCTGACAGGACCCCTGGAAATAATGCAGGAATTAATAATAACAATTCAGATAGTAATTCAACAAGTGACACAGAAACTAGTGATACTGAAAGAGTGACAGTTTCTGCAGAAATTCAAAATACAGAAATTCAGAGCACAATAAATAGCAATCAAAGTGAAGATACACCACCAGCAAGAGTTAGGCTGCTTAGGGAAATTTATGAACATTGTTCATTTACATTGGCTGTATCTGATCCAACAACATTTGAAGAAGCAAAAAAAATTCCAGAAAAGCCATGGAATCTGAATTGTCTGTGACACACCCCTTGCGTGTGTGTACCACAAGTGCACGGGTTGTCAAAGTAATAATAGTACCGCGGTGAGAGAGTAGTCGAATCCACAGGGAGTAGGGATTGTAGATACAAGCGAGTGCTATCTAACTAATGCGAAATACAGAAAGTGAGAGCAAGAATTAGTGTGTGTGTGAAAGAGTGATCGAAAGAAATAAGAAAATAAAGAGAAATATGGAAGATAAGAGAGTGCAAGCTAAAAGTGAAAAAGAGAAACAATCAAGAGTGAAATAGGCGGACAAGCTACCCCTAGGATTAATGTTCTAGTGCAAGACAATGTATTATACTCTCCTATTGATGCTTAATGAGCCGTGGAAATCCTAAAGCACACGGTCCCAAACCTAAGATCAACCATGACTAACCCCAACATTATGCCCCAGCATTAGGTTTCACTACGACCCTTAACTCTTGTTGACATGTCAACTAAGTCCCAGGGGAGTCCATCTTCCTAAGCCTCACACTACGTTGAATTGCTTTACGTTCTAGGGATTCCAAGTGATTAGCCCTGTTCCTAAGTGTAGTTCTAACCCTTTTGGTCCAGGTGAAAGAACCATAGTCTCAATTAAGCCCCAGCACTAGGATTCACTACAACCCTTCACTCTGTCGCTCGTGCAACTAAGCCCAGGGAAGTTCATCTCCTAGCACTTCGCTCTATTTCGACCGCTAAGAGCTCTTGGAACACAAAGGTAGGAAAAATCACACCAGAGGGGAAGGGGACGTTTCACTACCTCACGACTCACCCTCTCGACCCTCTCCAATCTCGAGTAGTCTAATCCTATAGGAGTTGTCACACCTCCAAATGATAACCTAGATGACTCTCAACCCTAGTGTCACATCTAAGGGAAAATGAATACAAGAATAAATCAAGATTGGAACTCAATTAAATTCATCAATAAAGAAAGCATAATAACATGCCATAGAAATATAATCATCCTAGGGTTTACAAGTCCGAATACCCACAAGGGATTTAGCTTCTCATGGAGCTATACAAATCCATCAATGTATATGAATAAACACAAATAGAAAACATAGATGAAAACCCCCATGTGTAGCGTGGCCGTGGTCTTGTGCGGCCGATTCGTCTCTTCACCAAGCTCCTCGTTAAGCCTAGGGCACACCTCGCCGGATCGGTGCTAATGAAAGCTCCCCCAATATCTATCTTCCGACGGGCTTCGATGTCGATGCCAATGGCATGCTCTAATCCTCCACAAAGTCCTCTCCAAACCCTAGCCGCGACCCTCCAGAAAATATGTGAAAAGATCCAGAAAAAGTCCCCAAAGGGCCTTTAAATAGTGCTGAGTCGCGGCTGTAAATCGACTGAAATCGGGATTTCACACGCCCGTGTGAATTTTTTGAATTCCTTTTTCTGGCGCACAGTGAGTAGTAAATTGCTACAGTAATTGCTATAATGATCTTCTGCAGTAACTGCTGCAGTACTCGCGCACCAAATACTCCTAATTTAATCGTTCTTCATCAAGGCCGTTGAATTGGGCACACAATCAACTGTAGATTATGTCGATTGCTTCATTCTCCTCATTGGCGATGTTCTCCAATGCTACACGAGTTAGACTTATTGTGAATGTGACTGCCTTCGTGCCCCTCCAAAGGAGCTTGGCACACACCCACAAGTCTAGACTCATGCCTTGTTCCTTACTTGGCCCGAGAACTCCCCAACAACGGCGAACATGACCTAACTTTGCTCTTTTTCTCCAAAATTGGCTCCACAACCCTACAATGCACAAAAGCACACAAATACACACTAATTAATGATAAAATCTGATAAAAGTAATGCTCAATATAAGATAATAACACTTTGTATTACTATAACACGAGCACTTATCGGTCTGCAATTGAAAGAAATCATACTTGGGAATTAATTTCAAAGCCACCAGGAAAGAAGATAATTGGAGTGAAGTGGATTTTAAAGAGAAAATATAAATCTAATGGTGAAATTGATAAGTATAAAGCCAGATTAGTGGCCAAAGGCTACAATCAAGAATATGGTGTGGAATATGAAGAGATATTTGCACCTATAGCAGGGATGGACACTATTAGACTTTTACTTGCTTTGACAGTTCATAAAAACTGGCCAATTTATCAATTGGATATTAAATCTGCATTCTTAAATGGGGAGATTGAAGAAGAAATTTATGTAGAGCAACCCAAGGGGTTTGAAATTCAAGCAAAAGAGGAGATGGTGTATAAACTACATAAAACTCTCTATGGATTAAAGCAAGCCCCAAGGGCTTGGTATGGAAAACTTGATTCTTATCTTCAGTAACAAGGATTTAAAAGAAGCATGACTGAACACACTTTATATGCAAAGGTTGGAGACAATGATGCAGTACTACTGGTTTGCATTTATGTAGATGTTATGATTTATTTTAGCTCCTCTCTTGAGATGATGACAAGATTCAGAGAAAATATGCAAAAAAATCATTTGAGATGAGTGATTTAGGCTTGATGTCTTATTTCCTGGGTTTTGAAATTAAACAAGATGTAGCAGGAATTCACATATCACTTTGTGCGAATCATTCTGGGTAATATTCATTATCTTGAATGTCCAAACACGTATGTTGATTTATTTGTTGAAGCACCAGGGTTAGAATAGCCTTCATTCGAATTAGAAGATTGACCATCATTCAAATGGACCTTAAAACCGTCAAGCTCACCGGAAACTAATCGGTTTTTCATTGCAGTTAAAATTTAACAGTTGCTTTGAACAACTGAAGTGAACAAATATGGTCAAACATTTGCTTATCACTATGCCTAGTTGTAGTATTTTCACTTCTTTGTTTTCGATTCTGTATTTTTTTTTTATATATACCACATAATCTCCATCCATTTTCTTTTGTTACTTGTGGCCTCTAACTTATCGACTACATGTAATAGAGCAGGCTTCTTGACTTGACTGGACTTAGCCATTGTAAAGTTAGATTAAGCGGATCCTTTGTAATAAAATTAGAATAAAAAATTAAAAACAAAAAATGTAAATGGATAATAAGATTATAATTTGAATCCAATTATGCAAACATAATTAAAAATCAATATTGCAAAGAGGAAATAATTATATTTTAATTTAGAAAGTATGGACCATGCATGAGAATAATATAAAGCACATATAAATTAATCAAATTGTGTTTTGTTAAAAAAAACAAACAAAAAATACACATGTCATTGAATCAATTAGAATATTTAGATTGGTGGTTGATATCATTTTCTAAAATTATGTACATAATATAATAAAATAAAATATAATATAATACAATACTATAGTATAGTATAATTGTTAATAAATTGAATCCTTGCCGAGCATGCCATATTTCTCATATTCAAATCATTGCAATGTGTTTTATGTAGATGAAATGTGAGAAGAGAATAATTCTCATAATCATAACAATATTACATATAATATCATTACTCTGACATGAATCTAAACTAATCATATGTTATCTGACAACCTAATAATTTACTATTAAAAAAATCATATTTACCCAAATAGCTTAGCATTTGCATTTAACATTAACATAAACAATTCATATTAGTAAATAATTAAAATAAATTATACACAATCTAATACTTTAACATTTGAAAACAACATATGGAATAATTGAGATATTTGAATTCAATGCATAGGAAGTGAACATATACAAAAGGAAAATAGGCAAACAATGATAATTATTAAAATTCTTACACACCAATTTATGATGGATCGAAAGTTTGACAGAGAGAACTTGAGAGCCTGTCAAATTCATAAATTATATACAACACCTTAGCCTTTATTTGTATAACATAACAATTATTGTTCAAGCCAATAACTTATAGATATTTCATAATTTTTGAAGTTTTAAAAATTTTAAATAGATAATACTAAAATATATTTTTTACTTACAGCATAAATTTTGATCTTGATTGGTTAGAGTTATAAAAATGAAATTTGGGATAGATACTTTATGACTTAGGTAGAATGGCTTTAAAAAAATAAAAATATCGAAGTCAAAATACTTAATGTAACTATGTTCTATGGTTATGACTATGTATGGATTAAAATAAGAAATTAGAGTTTGTTTGTATAAATATTTACTATTTTCCCCTTGTATTAGTTTGATAACTTAATACATTATTTACTTGGTACCTTCTCTTGTAATGTTTGTGTTTTTGTATATGCATCTGTATACCAATTTAAACTTTTCTGTATAAGTAAATAGTACTTTTGCATTTGCATTTGCAATTTGAGGAAATGATTTATACAAATGTTTGTTTGTTTTCCCATGATTGTGGATAATACACCATAATGGATAAAAGTAAAAAATATGTACAAATATTGCAAGACTAAATGAAAGATTGTTTTTGTTTCTATAAATTTTATAGAAACTCATTTCATATATAATTATTACCTAACAATACAGTGATGCACACTGTAGGTAAATCAGAAATAACAATGGTTTACCTGGACAATATGATCTTTACTTTGGCGTTCTTGTGATACCCGTAGTTGATTAAATAAGTTTCTACTCCAATATTGTCTTTTTTTGCTGCATAAACTATTTAATTGTTATTTTATACCTTTGCATATTAACTAATGCATTGCAATGATATTGAGTAGTATCGAATTCAAGAATGTCAAATGATGTAAACAATATTATTTTTATAAAATAATAATAATAATAATAATAATAATAATAATAATAATAATAATAATAATAATAATAATAATAATAAATGATGGATTTATTCATAAAGATTAGGAATCGAGCTTAGTATACACTTAGCCAAAAACTAAACAATTTCGAATGCAACAAATAATGTTTAACAAACCAAATCATTTTAATTTTTTAAAATAGATGATTACTTATTAAAATAAACAATTTCTAATGTAGCAAATAATGTTTAACAAACCAAATCATTTTAATTTTTTAAAATAGATTATTATTAGTTATTAAAATAAAATTAAGCTTACATGGCTACATTCATTGGCATAATTAGTATCTTAAGAGATGATTGTTGTCCTTAAGTAGTTTCACATTGGAATTAACTGCCCCCAAAATAATCATTTATCGTATCATGCAATTTGGTTCATTCGGAAATTATATATATATATATAGGGGATACATCTCCTAGGGACGTCCCGAGATCTATATCTGGGGATGTCCCTAGGAGCCGTTAGATCATTCTCCTGATCTCCAGCGCCAAACCTCTCCACCCGCAGCATCATCCTCAACCTCTCCACCCGCAACATCATCCTCAACCTCGACCCAGATGGCTTTCGATCATCATCCTCAAGCGCGAGCCTCGATCTCGTCCGAAGGATCCCGATGTACTCCAACAACGCCAACAGCCGAGCCTGGATGAAATTAGACGCCGAAAACTGCACACCATATCGCCGGGAACCACCAAAATCCGCACGGCTCCACCACCAACGCCTCCCAAAGCTCGATCATCGTCCTCAACCTCGACTCGAACGGCTCCACCAACGCCTCCCAAATCCTGTGTTTTAATTTCTGTTAGATTCTTTGGTTGTTTGGATTTTGAGGTTTCAGAATTTTTTTTCTATGTTTTTCTTTTATTTCTTAATTCAAAATCATGTTTTTTGATGTTATGGAATGGGATGGGATGTTGTGCAGGTGGATATCTGTTAAAGGGTTTATGATGTTATGGGAATCTTATGGTTTATCTTATTGAATTTTACCTGGTATATCTGATCCATTGCATTTGAATTTTGATCTACATCTGTTACTCTTTTCTAATTCTCATCTGTTCTGTTTTTTATTTTTAGTTTGTAGTGTTTATGTTTTTAACTTTGGAGTAGGTTGATATCTAAATTTTGATGTGATGCTATTTGTTTAGTGCCTTTTTTGGTTTATTGAATGATTTAGTATAAAAATGCAGGTGGGAAACTTGTTTACCAATACGCCAAGAAGAGGGCGAGTGGGCCAAAGTGCCCAGTAACTGGGAAGAGAATTCAAGGAGTATGTAGCCTTGTTTTCCCTTAATTTTTTTCTTCATTATTTGTATGATTGTATTGAGGTTATAACGTTGTTTTTAAGTTTTTAACCTGCTTGAAGTATTGAAGGCATAAGCTTGTCATTGTTTTTCTATTGTTCCTGGAAAGTGTTATGTTTTGCTTGTGTTTGTGTATCTATTCTATTACCATTGTCAAATCACATATTCTTATGTTTTGCTTGCGTCTGCGTTTATGTTTTGCCTACTGGGCTTCAGATACATAAGGTGACCAGAGCTACAACCCAAATACCATTCATCTTGTGAGGCTTGAATCAAATGGAATGCCTACGATTTAGCGGAGAACACCTCTGCAGTCCTAGATAAAAAGCCAGATGATCAGTGTGAGGTGAAGGGCATATGTAGGCTTAACAATTACTACACGTTCTTTGGAGGAAAGCAGGTGTGCTTGTGTATGCCTCATTTTGATAAAATCAGTAAGGATACTCAGGCTAGATGTCACAGGAACTTCATTTTGATTGCCTGCCTGGGTGTTGGTGGGCTGATCATTTCCAACCTCATCTTTGTTTTCACAGTATTCAAGTGTCAAGTTGTAGTGTGTAGAATGATATGGAGAAGCAAGTGCTAATTGGTTGTGCAAGTACTCTGAATGCTAAATCTCTCAGTTCCTTTGTTTCACCACCATGAAATTTCCACCACTCCTACATATCAAAATTAAAAACACAACCTCAATTCATCAAACACAACACCTTCACATACCCTACAAAAACAATCAAAATTAAACCCTAATTCATCAAACCAACAACAACCTCAATAATATCATTTAAAAACACAACAACCTCATAAAACTTACTGTCTTGGTTGATCACACAAAAGGAAAACACACACAGTGCTTGTATCAATAGCCATAATGAATACCTGCTAGTGCATACAACTAAAAAACATCTTTAAAGGCAATCTTAAAAGGGGTACAAATGACCATAACATCCATTAATAGAAGTAAACTGAAAAAGACCAAAAACCAAAAATCCAAAAAAAAAAATTCCCAGATACACACAAGCTTTGGGAGGCTGAGGGTGGAGAGGTGCCGTCCGGGTCGAGGTCGAGGTTGAGGATGATGCTGCGGGTAGAGAGGTGCCGTCCGGGTCCGGGTCAAGGTTGAGGATGATGCTGCAGGTGGAGAGGTGCCGTCCGGGTCAAGGGGAAGTCTGGGGATTGCTAAGGATGCTATTTTGAAGCTCTCTTAGGTTCTGAATTTGTTATATTGGGGATACAATCAAAGCCGTTAGATCAAATGATCTAACGGCTCCTAGGTACATCCCCAGATATGGAGTCTGGGGACGTCCCTAGGAGATGTATCCCCATAGGCAGTATTTCTTTTGTCTAATATAGAATTACTAAATAAAACTATTTATTGCTAAATAAATTTTCCAAACCATCCAAAATATACATACTAACTAACATTTACATTTAACATATTAAATAAAGGATCTTAAATCCGATCATGTCTTTGATATTGTCTTTTATGTTTACAATGTTTCATTGCAACACAATATAATAATGTTGCCTGAGCATCATCATATCTTGTCAATAAGTCCTCGAAAAATCTATATCTTTTAATCTCAGTCATATGTGTAGTTTCTAAATTAAAGTGCTCCATATAAATGTTTCTTAATTCCCATGCTATTATGGAGCTGAAATCTCGAGTATTCATACTCACCACTAAATGAGTATGTGGTACATACACATCAACAACAGCTTGTCTTTTAGTATTAGTTTCTGAAATGTATTGGGTTATTAACTCAAAGCTAAAAGATTCTGAGGTAGAAGATTTTTTAGAACTAATTTGACCTTGAATACCAACCTCAATATCAACCTCTACAGTAAATTGTACTTGCAAGGTAGCCCGATCTTCTGCCTCTTGTCTTCTTTGTTTTTCTCTTAAATACGTTTCCACTCTTTCCATTGTAAAAGACGCATTACCTAACATAATATAATTATTACAAATAATAATTTTTAAAAAATAAAAAAAAACTAAATAGTGTCCTAGACATTCTCTTAAAATTAGAGGAAAAAAATAATATACATATCCAATATAATAACAAATCAATTGGAATTTCATAAAAAATATTGCATCCCCACAGTCTACAAACAAACAAATACCAATATAAATATATGGTCAAAACCAATCCTAATTGCCTTCTCTCTTGCTTGTTACTCTCTGTATATCTTATATAATTGTAAATATGTATAGTATGCAAACATTTCGAGTATAATATAACACTATAAAGACAATGAATACTATGAATATAGCATTAAAAACTTTATGTTGTGGTTGCCTTATATTAAATTCTATTACATATTATTATAATAATATAAGTAGAACATTAAATGGTCATTCAGTGTTATTTACTTGAATTGCTCAATCTTGAATTCATTGTGCTAATGTAAACTGTAGCTAATTTAAAAAAAAAAAACTTAGCTAACTTCCTTTTGCCACTCAAAATTTATGAGTGTTAGTGTATAGGCTAAGCTATGAATAATGCTTTCAAATGAAACTAAATATAAGTGAAAGGGAAAATCTCAAATAATACAAAGAACAATTTAAAATATGGACCGAAAACTTGAGTGATGGATTTGCTCATTAAAGCATAAGAAGTAATCATAATATATAGGCAAAACCAAAGCATGGAATTGTACGGGTACTGGAAAAAATTATTTAATCACAATGAATAAGAATTTAGAGATAAAATTAGGTTTCCATCTCTTCATCTTTATGCGATTTTGAATGAGCTGGTCACAAATTTAAACTTGTTATTTCACAAATAACGAAATATTCTCTAGTTACCATCTTATTTAAAAAAAACAACCTATGTGACACATTGATTCAAAACAATTAACCAAATAGTAGGTCTTTTTTTAAAATAGATTAATTCGATAGTAAATCTAATAAAACCCATCTTGAAGATAAATATAAGGCTTTTAAAAACATAAATATAAAAAACTTTCTCATATAATAAAAAATCAATTGGAATTGCATAAAAATATTGCATCCCCACAGTCTAGAAACAAACAAATACCAATATAAATATATGGTCAAAACCAATCCTAATTGTCTTCTATCTTGCTTGTTACTCTTTATAGATGTCTTGATTGTTACTCTCTGTATATCTTATATAATTGTAAATATGTATAGTATGCATACGTTCCGAGTATAATATAATACTATAAAAACAATGAGTACTATGAATATAGCATTAAAACTTAATGTCATGGTTGCCTTATATTAAATTATATTACATATTAATATAATAATATAAGTAGAACATTAAATGGCCATTCAATGTTATTTACTTGAATTGTTTGATCTTTAATTCATTATGCCAATCTAAACTGTAGCTAATTTAAAACAAAACTTTGTTAACTTCCTTTTGCCACTTAAAATTTATGAGTGTTAGTGTATGGGCTTAACTATGAATTAATGCTTTCAAATGAAACTAAATATAAGTGAAAGGGAAAACCACAAATAATAAAAAGACCAATTTAAAATATGGACCGAAAGCTTGAGTGGTGGATTTGCACATTAAAGCATAAGAAGTAATCATAATATATAGGCAAAACCAAAGCATGCAATTGTATGGTTACTGGGAAAAATTATTTAATTACAATGAATAAGAATTTAGAGATAAAGTTAGGTTTCCATCTCTTCATCTTTAATGCCATTTTGGATGAGTTGGCCACAAATTTAAACTTGTTATCTCACAAATAGCGAAATATTCTCTAGTTACCATCTTGTTTAAAAAAAACACCCTATGTGACACAATGATTCAAAACAATTAACCAAATAGTAGGTTTTTTTTTAAATAGATTAATTCGATAGTAAACCAAATAAAACCCATCTTGAAGAGGAATATAAGGTTTTTAAAAACACAAATTTAATAAAATTTCCTCATATAACAACAAATCAATTGAAATTGCATAAATATATTGCATCTCCACAGTCTATAAACAAACAAATACAAATATAAATATATGGTCAAAACCAATCATAATTGCCTTCTCTCTTGCTTGTTACTCTCTGTATATCTTATATAATTGTAAATATGTATAGTATATATGCATACGTTCCGAGTATAATATAACACTATAAAGACAATAAATACTACGAATATAGCATTAAAAACTTTATGTCATGGTTGCCTTGTATTAAATTATATTACATATTATGATAATAATATAAGTAGAACATTAAATGGTCATTCAGTGTAATTTATTTGAATTGTTGGATCTTTAATTCATTGTGCCGATGTAAACTGTAGGTAATTTAAAAAAAAAAAAAGGTTTGCTAACTTCTTTTTGCCACTTAAAATTATGAGTGTTAGTGTATAGGCTTAACTATGAATTAATGCGTTCAAATGAAACTAAATATAAGTCAAAGGGAAAACCTCAAATAATATAAAGACCAATTTAAATTATGGACCGAAAACTTGAGTGGTGGATTTGCTCATTAAAGCATAAGAAGTAATCATAATATATAGGCAAAACCAAAGCATGCAATTGTACGGGTAATGGGAAAAAATTATTTAATCACAATGAATATGAATTTAGAGAAAAAGTTAGGTTTCTATCTCTTCATCTTTAATGCCTTTTTGCATAAGCCGTACACAAATTTAAACTTGTTATTTCATAAATAACGAAATATTCTCTAGTTACCATCTTGTTTAAAAAAAACAACCTATGTGACACATTGATTCAAAACAATTAACCAAATAGTAGGTTTTTTTTTAAATAGATTAATTCGATAGTAAACCTAATGAAACCCATCTTGAAGAGGAATATAAGGCTTTTAAAAACACAAATATCGAAAAATTTCACATATAATAACAAATCAATTGGAATTGCATAAAAATATTGCATCTCCACAATCGAGAAACAAACAAATACCAATATAAATATATGGTCAAAACCAATCCTAATTGTCTTCTATCTCGCTTGTTACTCTTTGTAAATGTCTTGATTGTTACTCTATGTATATCTTATATAATTGTAAATATGTATAGTATGCATACGTTCTGAGTATAATATAATACTATAAAGACAATGAATACTATAAATATAGCATTAAAAACTTTATGTCATGGTTGCCTTATATTAAATTATATTACATATTAATATAATAATATAAGTAGAATATTAAATGGCCATTCAGTGTTATTTACTTGAATTGTTTGATTTTTAATTTATTGTGCCGATGTAAACTGTAGCTAATTTAAAAAAAACTTTGCTAACTTCCTTTTGCCACTTAAAATTTATGAGTGTTAGTGTATGGGCTTAACTATGAATTAATGCTTTTAAATGAAACTAAATATACGTGAAGGGGAAAACCTCAAATAATACAAAGACCAATTTAAAATATGGTCCGAAAGCTTGAGTGATGGATTTGCTCATTAAAGCATAAGAAGTAATCATAATATATAGGCAAAATAAAAGCATGCAATTGTATGGGTACTGGGAAAATTATTTAATCACAATGAATAAGAATTTAGAGATAAAGTTAGGTTTCCATCTTTTCATCTTTAATGCCATTTTGCATGAGCTGGCCATAAATTTAAACTTATTATCTCACAAATAACGAAATATTCTCTAATTACCATCTTGTTTAAAAAAAACACCCTATGTCACACATTGATTCAAAACAATTAACCAAATAATAAATGTTATTTAAATAGATTAATTCGATAGTAAACCTAATAAAACCCATCTTGAAGAGGAATATAAGGCTTTTAAAAACACAAATTTAAATTTTTTTTCTCATATAACAACAAATCAATTGAAATTGCATAAATATATTGCATCTCCACAGTCTATAAACAAACAAATACCAATGTCAATATATGGTCAAAACCAATCATAATTGCCTTTTCTCTTGCTTTTTTACTCTCTGTATATCTTATATAATTGTAAATATGTATAGTATGCATACGTTCCGAGTATAATATAACATTATAAAGACGATGAATACTATGAATATAGCATTAAAAACTTTATGTCATGGTTGCCTTATATTAAATTATATTACATATTATAATAATAATATATGTAGAACATTAAATGGCCATTCAGTGTTATTTACTTGAATTGTTCGATCTTTAATTCATTGTACCGATGTAACTGTAGCTAATTTTTTTTTTAAAAAAAACTTTGCAAACTTCCTTTTGCCACTTAAAATTTATGAGTGTTAGTGTATAGGCATAGCTATGAATTAATGCTTTCAAATGAAACTAAATATAAGTCAAAGGGAAAACCTCAAATAATATAAAGACCAATTTAAAATATGGACCGAAAACTTGAGTGGTGGATTTTCTCATTAAAGCATAAGAAGTAACCATAATATATAGGCAAAACCAAAGCATGCAATTTTATGGTTACTGGGAAAAACTATTTAATCACAATGAATAAGAATTTAGAGATAAAGTTATGTTTCCATCTCTTCATCTTTAATTTCATTTTGCATGAGCTGGCCACAAATTTAAACTTGTTATGTCACAAACAACGAAATATTCTCTAGCTACCATCTTGTTTAAAAAAAAAACAACCTATGTGACACATTGATTCAAAACAATTAACCAAATAGTAGGTCTTTTTTTAAAATAGATTAATTCGATAGTAAACCTAATGAAACCCATCTTGAAGAGGAATATAAGGCTTTTAAAAACACAAATATAAAAAAATTTCACATATAATAACAAATCAATTGGAATTGCATAAAAATATTGCATCTCCACAGTCGAGAAACAAACAAATACCAATATAAATATATGGTCAAAACCAATCCTAATTGTCTTCTATCTTGCTTGTTACTCTCTGTAAATGTCTTGATTGTTACTCTATGTATATCTTATATAATTGTAAATATGTATAGTATGCATACGTTCGGAGTATAATATAATATTATAAAAATAATGAATACTATGAATATAGCATTAAAACTTTATGTCATGGTTGCCTTCTATTAAATTATATTACATGTTAATATAATAATATAAGTATAACATTAAATGGCCATTCAGTGTTATTTACTTGAATTGTTTGATCTTTAATTCATTGTGGCGATGTAAACTGTAGCTAATTTTAAAAAACTTTGCTAACTTCCTTTTGCCACTTAAAATTTATGAGTGTTAGTGTATGTGCTTAACTATGAATTAATGCTTTCAAATGAAACTAAATATACGTGAAAGGGAAAACCTCAAATAATACAAAGAACAATTTAAAATATGGACCGAAAGCTTGAGTGGTGGATTTGCTCATTAAAGCATAAGAAGTAATCATAATATATAGGCAAAATGAAAGCATGCAATTGTACGGTTACTGGGAAAAATTATTTAATCACAATGAATAAGAATTTAGAGATAAAGTTAGGTTTCTATCTCTTCATCTTTAATTTCATTTTGCATGAGCTGACCACAAATTTAAACTTGTTATTTCACAAACAACGAAATATTCTCTAGTTACCATCTTGTTTAAAAAAAACAACCTATGTGACACATTGATTCAAAACAATTAACTAAATAGTAGGTTTTTTTTTAAAATAGATTAATTCGATAGTAAACCTAATGAAACCCATCTTAAAGAGGAATATAAGGCTTTTAAAAATAGAAATATAAAAAAGTTTCGCAAACAACTTATATAAAACAATAACCTATCTAATATAAAACAATAGAGATAGGAAAATGATAAATAAATAAACATAAATATAAACCACTTCACAGCAATAATTTAGTCTTTGAATACACACAAATTTATTATATTTATTTTAAATGTTATGGTAACACTTCTTTAGCACCAACAATTGTAAATTTAAATGCACATAATTTTATTCTTGAGTGTTGGATTTGATCATTAAAACATAAGAGTAAATTATAATATATACCCAAACTAAAACATGCAATTGTATGGGTCTGGGAAAAAAATATTTAATTACAATAAATATATATTTACAAATTAAGTTAAATTTCCATCTTTTTATGTTTAATGTCAATTTTTTATGAGCCAACATCAAATTTAGAATTGTTGTGGCACAAATAATGAAATATTTCCCAATAATTTTTTTTTTATAAAAAAACTATGTGACACATTGTTCTAGAATAGTTCACCAAATAGTATATGTTAGGTTTGTAAATAAATTAATTTGATATTAAACTTAGTCAAATCCATCTTAGAGAGGAATTTTATATATATATATATATATATATATATATATATATATATATAAGTGGTGATGATTTTTTGATTGAATTCATATAACTCATGGTCTCAAACTCTAGAGCCCTAATATAAATTTATATAAAAAAATATATATACTATTTTTGGTAACTATCGCCTCAAGCCGTCTTCATCCTTTTGTACTTTAGTGGCGGAAAAAACCTAGGAAAATGTGATCTTCTTCCTTGCTTGCATAGGCATCCTCAACTACGATGCCTTCATGTCCACTGTGAAAGTGACACCTCGGTTAAACGAGACTGGAACATTAAGGTTTAAGAGATGCAAAGCTATCACCATTAACGAACAGTGGAGAGCCATTGGAGATTAGAGATCACCATGTCATGGAGACGACTCTGAGAAACATCATCATTCTAAAAAAATCCTAGCAAAACACATCTAAGAAAAAGGTTACTTTTTCCCCACTAAATTCATGGTGGACAAAACCACAGTTGTTTCTCCTATCTTTGTATTTGAAAAATTTCCGGCCTTGATATCAGGATCTTTCTTTTTCTCTTGTTCTCGTGAGTTGTTTATGGAGATGTGTATCACTTTATTTGGAACGATTTTGGGATTTGTGTGTCGCTTTATTTGGAGCGATTTAATTGGTGGATTTGGTTGCCAACCTTACTATTTTTTGAAATAAACAATGACCAAGTACAAATGTTGTTTGGATAGCTTTGAAGGACTACGAAGAGGGAAAAAATAATGCAAACAAATTATTATAATTTTTTTTTGTATTTTCTTTGTCCATTAATTCCCTAATCTCCGGTTTAAATGCATTGCTATTAGTGGGAGATATATTTAATCTAATTAAACAAATCGGCTAATCAAGATTAGCATTATTATGAAAATCTCAAATGAATGCAAATGTGCCAAATGTCGTGTGGAGAAGGCTTGAATGCACTGCTATTAGTGGGGGTATATAGCGTATATATTAAAGATATATTTACTAGCTATAAAGCAACAATAAAGTTGATCCGAGTTTTGAGAATCTCACAAAAGAAGAGATTGTGAATACTATTCCTCTCAAAGTAAGGACTAATATTTGGTTTTCATAATAAAAATTAAAAAAATCAAGTTGCTTGGCGGCGTCTTTCCTTATGGGCTTATTGCGAGAGTCCGCCTATCAGAAATTATTTTTTTAAAATTATAAAATTTTTTGAAAAGTTTTAAGTAGATTTTTAATCCTAGAAGTATAAATAAAAATTTAGAATCATTCTAATTATGAAATTGTACAAGGTTGTATCGGAAAAATACTCCCAAACTAAGCCAATTCTAGGCCACGTGTAAAAAAATAAAAAAATAAAAAAAATCTTCAAGACCCGTTCAAAAAAAGCGTGTCTCACGCTGGGTCGGGTATCGCAAGTCTTTGCTTCCACGCGTCTCCAAATCCGAAGCCCACCGACTTAAATAACAATAATAAAATACCAACTATCAATCTGACCGTCCAATCCCACCGCTTAATCTCCACCGTTTGTTAACCACCGTAACCTCTACAAAAGCAAGGTCTTGGTTTCCTTTTGCTTTGCTCCGCCCTTAGCGCTCCCAAAGCTTTGATGGGGGATGGTCCCTGAGTGAAGCGGGGTGGAGCCATGCGTGGATGTTGGTGAGGTCTCTTTGATGGTTTGATCTTCTTCGATGGATGTTATTTTGGATTTTGGTGATCAAGTTCAGGTCTTCGATTGGGTATCGAATTTAGTGTATGAATGTTTTTTGGATTTGGTGTGTGTTGGTGGTTCTCTTCGATTGTCTTGGTCCCCTTGGTTTGGTCTTCTTTGATGGATGTTATTTCATGTTTTGGTTATCAAATTCAGGTCTTGTTTGGTTGGCTATTGAATTTACTAATTTAGTGCATGGCTGTTGTTTGGATTGGGCGATCGAGTTTAGTGATCTTTGTATTTGAGTTGTGATACGTGATTGCTGGATGTTCTTCGGATTTGGTGATCGGAATCTTCCAATTTGGCGATCGGATTTGGGGATTTCTTGATCGATGAAGTTATTGGAGATATGGAAAGCTTATGCTGTGACTGGTTTTGTGATTGGGTTATCAGAATTTTCCTTCTTTGTTTATTAATGTGATTGGGCTTATATATGTTGGATTGATCTTTCTTTTGTGATCTTCTGAGGTTTTCCTTTTCTTTTCCAGGTTTGAGGTATCGGATAATTTGGTGGTCGAATGTTGGGTGACTTCGCTGTTCTTTTCTCAGGTTTGATCGATTAGAGAAGTATGAGTGGTTGATGTTTCTATGAGTTTGGATTGATCTCTGATGCTTTTTAGAAGTTGCATGATTCTGTGCTTTTGGCTTTGCCCATGTTTCATTGATATTGGTGGGGGAGAGTATGAAGTTGGATACTGACTTTGTTTGGTTTGCCCTTAATAATTGGTTTCGTTTTGTATGATCTATGTGGTTGTTTCTGTTTGTGAAGAATTTGCAGTTAATAACTGGTATCGTTTTGTATGATCTATGTAGTTGTTTCTGTTTGTGATGGATCTTCTGATGCAAAATTGGTGATTGGAGTGTTTAAAAGCTGTAGGTCGGATTGATTTTTCTTCTGTTGTAAATTAGAAAGCTGAGCTTCGATGTTTGGATTCAGGCTGTATATAATTGAGAGTTGATTTTAATCTGTGTATGATCTGGGTGATTTGCTTTTAAGTTAATCGGCTCGTTGACTGTCTCAGCTTTGCGGGGAGATCAATGATTGGTGCTTGGACAAGTGGGTGATGAGTCTGTGAGTAATTTTTTCACAGATTTTTTTTATGATTATGTCTCCTCAACGAGGTAGTCTAGAGCATTAGCTTCTGATGGGCATCTTTGTGCCGTTGCTCTTGAACTGATGGTGCTTATTGGGTGTTACCCTGATGCAGGGAACTTAGATGGGGTGGCATTGATAAAACAGAGTTTGGTGTTTCGAGGCTTTGATCAGCAATTGATTTTTTTGGAAGAGGGTTTTTGCATCATTTCAAACTTGAACTTCTCTTATTTATGTTAGATATATATTGCCCTGTTCGATTTATATTGGTTTATTGTTGGTATTTTGGAACTTCAGTGTTATAGCCATGAATGAGGCTGAAATCAGTTCGTGGAGCTTGTGCTCTGTCAGAATCTGCGGTTTGTTACTACTGGAAAAGGGTTATGTAACACTAAACAAAGCATGGTTTCACTACGAGTTGTTTTCGTATTTTGGTTAATTAATTATTGTTTTTTTCAAATTTCAGGTTTGTAGTTATTTATAAAGCAAAAGTAGGTGAACTCAAACTTGGGCTGAGGGTTTCTTCTTGTTCCAAACCGGTTTGATATCAGTACAAAAACATTGATTTTATCTCAGTGATCTGTTTTTCTATTTTGTCCTGTATATTGTTGGCATATTGGAATTTGCAGTTGTTGAAGTTGATTCATGGTGCTTTTATTTCTTCTGGATCTCCTTTTTATAGAACAGAATAACCAAAGGGGGTGTCATATCACTAAATAAAATGTGATTTCGTTACAATAAATTGTTCTCTATTTTGATGTATTTATCGTTGGTATTTTTGAACTTCAGGTATCAAGTTGTCTATGAGGCAGAAATTGATTTCAGGAGCTTGTGTTTTATTGGAATTTAAGGTTTCTTAGTTCTAGAGTTTGTCATCTTCAAAGGGGGTTTCATATTACTGAACAAAACTTGATTTTATCGCAATAAACTTTTTCTATTTTGATGTATTTATCCATTGTTAGTATTTTGGACTTTCAGGTATCCAGTTCTTTCTGAAGCAGTAGTTGGTTTTGGAGCTTGTGCTCTATCGAAATCTGGGGGTTGTTAGCTCTAGAGCATGGTGTCTTTTGAAGGGAGTTTCTTCTATTCTCTAGAACCTAGTACCTTCCAACAGCTTGTTTTAATTAATCTAAAAAGTTCGATCTTCCTGCCTTTAGGAATTGATAATTGTTGAGCATGGTGATTACACTCGATATGTATATTGTAAGTTGGTTGTTTTCTAAGTTGCGCCCTTTTTAGTACATTTAGTCATCTGCATTTTTGAAGTACTCCTAATATGTTATTTATGTGATTTGCTTTATTTTTATTTTTTTCCATATAGGGTTCAATGGGTGGAGTCATCTTCAAGGTTGTTATGGTTCGGGGTGTGAATGCGTTGTTGATTCTAGATGTTTTTCTTCCTTAGATTATTGTTTATTTATCGAGTTTTTGTTGGATAACATTATTTGATTTTATAAGTCGAGAAACATTGGTTGTAGTTGGTTAGAAATTTTTTGTTTGATTGATTTCCTTTCCCTTACTGTTCTTTAATGAATTTGGAACTTTTTATGCAGTATGGTATTATGTAACATGGTGTTGCTTTAGGAATGATTTTAGATGGAAAGACTGTTACTCTGCTCTGCACCTTTATGAAACAAGAGCTTTTTTTTTTGTTCTGTTGAATATGAAATAATTCTGTTAAGTGATTTGGTTTTCTAGGTGATGCGGGTAGTTGACATGTGATCTGTCATTGATGATTTGGGTAATTGGACAGGTATAGAGAATTGATGATAAACTATCATTATTGATGCTTTTGTATAGTTAAGTGTTACTCATGAAAAATGGTTGTTGCTTTGATGAGCTTTTAAATGACTGTCTGTGAATATTTTTGTTCATCGAGTTTTTTGATCATGCCATGTAGGTTTGATTCAACGAGGAAGATCGTTGGCATTAACTATTGAAGGAGGTCTACTTTGGTAGTATCTCTTATTTGGTTTGATTAATAGTCATTTTTTGCCCGTGCGCTTAATTGATTAATAGTCTTTAGGCAGAGCCTGGATTCTAAAGACTTCCATTTGGTGTGTGGAGGATCTAATTGAGGATTTGATCTTTTCGAGAGGGGTTTTTTTTTTACTCACTTTACTGTTGAACTCAATTCTGATTACTGTTCAATATTTTTCCTTGGTTGAAAATGTGTGTGGCGATTTAGTTTTGCGGGATAAAATTGCCAACTTGTTTGATCAGGGAAATTGGAAAATTGTTTTGTCTGGTGCTCAGTTTGCTGGTTAAAGACTCATGTCAATGTGCAAGGTTATTTCACCCTTTTATATTTTGGTCTATTTCGTTTGAAATTTGAACTTCATTGTTCTAGTTAGCACTAAGTGAAACAAGACTTTGTTGCAGAAAGTTGTTTTTGTATTTTGATCTATTTATTGGTGTTTTTGAACTTTAGGCAGTGTAGCTACTGATGAGGGGTTGGTTCAATTAATTTGAAAACATTGACTTCTTGTTTCTAGGATGCAGTATAAATTCCCCTCCTCTTTCATTTAGTTTTCTCTTATGGTGGTATTTATGTTTTTTTGGTTCTGTTTGTTTATGATTGGAGTTATCTTCACTAACTTCATGCTCCATGGTTTGGGTGGAAAATTTTGTAGGGCTCATTTTTTTTATTTTTTATTTTTTATTTATCAAGTATTTGGCTGGGTAGACTTAGTTTATTTTAGAAGTCCAGAATCATTGGTTGATATCTATGATTTGCACTATTGCTTTCGCATTTTTTTGTAGGGTGTTGCTTTGTGCATGATCTAAGGTGGAAGGAGTCTCGTACTACGGTGAACTTAATATGAAATGAGATATTTGTTGTCTGTTAGTGCATTTGACATATGTTTTGTAACTTTGGTTTACTGTGTTGTGCAGGTAGGTCATGTAGGTTGCAGACAAGTGATTTGTCTAGCGCATTGATCTGGTATAGGAGTCGTTTTAGTTTTAGGTAATAATAATAATAATAATAAACATCTTTATTGACACTTACATCTTTATTGGTGAAAATTTGCTTTAGTTCATAAATTTGTTTGCTTCAATTTGGGAACGTGGCAATCAATGGGAATCGTAACTCGTCTTCGGAGTGTTACTAGAATGATCTTTTTTATTGGGGGAGAATCTAGCAGTAACTGTTTGTGTTCCGTCAGAGTTTGGGGTTTCTGATCTCTTGAAGCGGGTTTCATACTTGGCAGAAACATAATTTTATTGCTGAAGTGGGGTTCATACTTGGCAGAAACATAATTTTATTGCTGAAGTGGGTATCATGCATGGCAGAAACATAATTTTATTGCAACTTTTATGGGGATGTTTTTGAACCTCAGGTTTCTAGTTAAAAAAGCAATGCTGCTGAAGTTGTCTTGTGGAATTTTTGCTGTCTGTCAGTGTCTGCAAAAGGGGTTTCCTATGACTAATCAAAATCTGTATCTTGATAAATTCGCTGTTGTTTTGTATGGTGTTACTTCAGGGATGATTTACATGGAATGAGAGTTTCATACTGCTGCAAAGTGCATTGATGATTGGGTAACTGGTTTGGATTTATTGCTTTATGGTAGTTTTTTATTTTTATTTATTTATTTAAATTTTTTTAAATATCATAGCCTCTTGTTTATCCTCTTTGGCTTTTTTCATTGCTAATGGAGATGGTATAAACTGGCTGTTTCCTTTTGGTCAATGTGAGAGCTCTGTGGTTCTTATGTGATGGAAATTGGAGAGTGATAGGCACATTGCGGTATTTATGTTCACTAATCTTTGCCTTTTCTTTTCTAGATGATTTACTTTCTAGTTTGAATTGAGTGAGTTAACCTCCTTTTTTGGTCGCTCTGTTCTTTCTTTCTGTGGGAGTTACAGAACCGTGCAGATAGCAAGGGATGGGAATTCCTTCTGTGCCTATTGGTTTTATGCTTACATATAAGGTCAAAGTTCACTAGTTTTTTACCTCCAATTAATTGCGCTGAAGGTCTTTCGTTGTTTTGCTGTTTTGTTTGATCCTGATTATGTAACCACAGGTCTGACTGAATAATTGTGGGAACAAGGTGGTGGTTTTGGTTTATATTTCAAGTCTGCAGTGGAAAACTTTTGGGTTTCTGAAATCTCCATGGTTAAACCAAGCTTTTGATGTTTTGAGGAATTGTTGCTCTTAAGATTATTGCGGTGCAGTGAATTGGAGGTACTCTGAAAATTCCAAAAGATGGTTTGAGGTGAACCATATGGAAATTTTTTTATCTATTTTCTGCCTCTGAATGAGTTGTACCGTTAGGAATTGTACATGGGGTTGCTTGGATTCAAGAGACTGTCATGGTTGCTGGATTTGTCTGATTGATTTTCTTGGAAAGGGTTTCTGGATCACTTCAAAATTGAACTAGTTTTGCTTCCTATTTGCTATATTGGCCTCTTGAAGTTTTGAACATGTTTGTGGTCTTTGTGCTCTGCAGGATTAATTGTCAATTGGCTAGACTATGGAATATTGTTGGAATTCATTGTTTGGTGCTTGGCTTTTAAAAAAAGGGGGGGGGGGGGGGGGGGGGGGGGGGGGGGGGGGGGGGGTTCATGTCACCACACAAAAATATGCTTTCTCCGTAAGCTGTTATTTTTATTTTGATCTATTTCAACAAGTATGGCTGAATTATGGATTGTAGAAATTGCCTTTGGCCAGAATTTGGAGTATCTTAACCGAAATCAGTATCTTTCACTTGGGTGTTCTGTGTGCTTGGTGCTTGGTTTTCCTAAGAAGCATTTCATGTACCCGTACAAAAATTGCTTTCGGTATAAGCCATTTTGTTGTTTTGATTTATTGTGAGAGCTAAGGCAGGAAACGGTGTTTTGTGCAAATCATCTTCTGTCAGAGTTTGATGGTTGAAACTAGTGCCTTTCAAAGGGGATGTTATTCATAACTAGACAACACAAAACGACTTTTCAAAGGGGGTGTCAATACAATATCATGATTTCACTATGTTGTTTCCTAAAGATCTTTTTATTGTTTGTATTCCTGGTTTGTGGTGATCAATGGTTTATTATTTTTGAACAGACTCTCAACAATATTATTGACAAGAATTATTTGATTATGTTTGATACTGCTTTTTCTGTGTATGATCTAGATATTTGTTCATGTTTGCGGAGGATTTGGTGGTTGATATTATGGTCTTTTAACCCAGTGTGCTTAACTGATAGAACTTATTAAGTGGGGCACTGCTTTGGGGAACATGCGGAGGGTAGCATGGATTCTAGATGGTTTCAGCTGGTGTCCATGGCTGAGAGTCCAATCTCCAATTTGATCTTTTTTGTAGTGCATTTTTGGAGCATTTCATCATATTTGAGCTAGATTGATTTACTTTTGATGTATAGCTAACATGTCTGCATGGTAATTTGGTTTTGTTTGATAAATTAACTGGCTAGAGCATATGGAAAATTGGAAATCCATCATATGCTTGAGGCTTGGTATTCTCGAAAGGGGATTTCCATGTCACTAAAAATAAAAAAATAATACCACAGCATGTTTTTTTTGGTATGCTTGATATATTTTGTTGTTTTTTTTAAATCGGTTTGTACTGTTTGCATTTCTTCATGACTTGGGACCTTTTCTCTCGAAGTTTGCATCTTTATTAATATCTTCCATAGGAGTTTTCATTTCAGTAGACACTGGGACCTCTCTTCAAGCTAGTACTGGCCTCTGTTAGAGTCTTTGGGGTTTTCTAGCTCTTAGTAATGAAGAGGATTTTACTGTAAGCTGTTTTTCTGTTTGTCATTGTTATTTTTCAACGTAGTTATCAATGAGGCAGATGTTGCGTTGTGGTGCTTGGGCTAACAGCATTTATGTTTTGTGGTACTTATTTTTTTCAGAAGGTAACCTTGTTTTGATTAATATGAGAACTTTGATTTTCTTGGTTCTAAGAAACAAGTACTGTTGATGATGGTCCTTATGCTGCACTAGGTACAGAGCTTGGTTTTTGTTTATTCTACAAATAAACTTAGCGTGCTATTAGATTGATAATTCTTAAGAAGTGTTTATAATTGTCTCTGTAGTTATCAATGAGGAAGATGCATGTTTGTGTATGTTTGTGCACACTGTTAGAGTTTTGGATTTCTTATCTCTATAGGGACCTTTCAGGTCAGTAATTAAAAAATAATTTAACCTCAAGCTGCTTTGAACGTTTTAATTATTTATCAGTGCTAATTTTTTAACTTGAGTTTCGTAGTCTGTTGAGTCAGAAGTTGGTTTGTGGAGCTTGTGCTTATGCCACTATCTTCAAAAACAGGTTTTGGTCTCTAAACAAAACATTGTTCACCACAGATGGCTCTTTTAGAATTTGGGGTATCTTTCTCTGTGGAACTCAGTATTGTCTAACTGGGTTGTTTTAGTTAATTTAGAACTTTTGAATTATTTTCCCGATTTTGTGTAACAACTAACAATAATTGTTGATGATGGTTACCCTTGTTTCACAATGTATAATTTTTTATTTGCTTGTCATTGATTTAGCTCTCTGATGAATCCCTCTTGATCTGCCTGACTCCTGCGTATGAGTCTCTTTTGCTGCTATTATTGATCGTGGAGGAGATTTGTTTTTTATGGAATGTGGTTGTAGAAGTGTTCTCTTTTATTCCTTAGTTCAGACATGTTTGATCTATGTTTTTTAGTAATCTGGTTAGGTAAGTAGTGAGATGGTTGCATGTTTTGTATGTTTATTTCCTATCATTTTCTGATCAGTTATTTTCATGCTTATGAATTTTAAGGCTGATTACTGTTACTAACCATATTTAGTTTTGCCCGCTGAAGTTCACAGTATTCTTCTTTTGAACTGATTACATATATGATTCAGTGTATTTTATACCTACAGAGGATTAATGGTATAACAGTGCTGTAGATACTCTTGATAGACATCATAATTCACTCCTGATATCATGGCATTTCACTAATTAGTTTTCCTTGTTGCTAAGATAGGTAATGAATATGTATGTCAAGATTTGGTCTGTCGTTACTTTTTAATTTTTGGCTTCTTTGACCTAATTTAATTTATCAAAAGATTTTTGTGATTGGGTTTGTCTTTCTTTCTGAAGTTGGTGGTTTGACAATTTTGGTGAACCTATCTATATAAAGGGATTTAATGTTTTGTTATCGTGGATTTTATTGATCATTCTCTTGACTCTTGACTTTATCTATTATCCTGTTTCCACTATGGCTAAGGGTTTTTTTTCCGGAGGTCGTAATTGTAATGGTATTGAATATGTGGGCTAGTCTAATTTTGTGAAGCTGCTCTGTATTGAGGGAGGTTTTCTTTATTAAATTTGTAGTTTGTTGACGCTTATTTGATTTCTTAATACATTTTTCAATTAGTTAATATTAATATGATCAACCTACCTGTTCTAGGTCAAGATTATGCTTTTAACATATGATGTTCTTAGAGGACTATGAATTTTGCTGATTGTTCTTCGACCTTTCATCCCAGAACAATGCGTCAGGGCTTCTTAAACTCACTTCTGCATTGATGGCATTTATTTTCGCAACACATTTTCCCTTTTTGCACATTGGAGCTTTGAGATTCCCATTTGTTTATCAATCAACTTATATTAATATGGATTTTGACATTAATGCTATCAGTTTGTGTAACTTATTCCTTGATGACGCTTGGGATTGGACTTGATTTAAGAGTTGTTTACTCTTAATCTATTACTCACATAAATGTTTTAGAATTCCTTCTCAACATCAATTTAATATTGACCCAAGAAATTTGATGCACTTGTGTGATCAGTGCTATCTGGATGTGGCACCATACAAGAATATGTATTTTTTTTTTAAAGACAGTATGCATCTATGCATCTTTTCTTAAGATCCGGTGTGGTAAGTTGTGAACACGTTTGAATCATTTATTTCCTACGGGATCCTATAAAGGTAGCTTTGGTTTCACTTATCTTTTTACATTTTACTCTCCATCTTAATTTTTTTATTGAGACTAATTTTTTATAATTTTTGATTATGTTCAAGTTTTTTTTTTGTCTGCATATTTTTTTAATATTTTTTATCGTTATAAATTTATTTTTTTTAAATAGTGATATCATGATTTTAAAAATTCTATTTACTATTATATAAATTTAAATTTTGATATGATTTAAATTGAAGTTATATTTTTTTAAAAATAATTTTTTTTCTAGGTGTTTTTTATTTTTCTAAAAGTAATATGGTTCACATTGTTTATACATACAAAAAGCGTTTTTTTTATTTAAATATTTTTCATCATTTGAAAACCCATGTAACTTATGAGTACATATTTACATACCGGATTGGTTTTCATTAAATTCAAATTTCTCTGATTTTTGGAGACTCGACACCTGTATTTGTGTCTTACTAACACTTAATGAGTTTTTGGTTGCAGAAGCAAATGATTTAAAATCTTTGTATTTTAAACTGCGCCCTTTTCGGTTCATTTAGTCATCTGTTTTTTTGAAGTACTTCTTTTAGTATGTTATTTATGTGATTTGTTTTATTTTATTTTATTTTTTTCATATAGGGTTCAATGGGTGGAGTCATCTTCAAGGTTGTTATGGTTTGGGGTGTGAATGCGTTGTTGATTCTAGATGTTTTTCTTAGATTATTGTTTATTTATCGAGTTTTTGTTGGATAACATTATTTGATTTTATAAGTCAAGAAACATTGGTTGTAGTTGGTTAGAAATTTTTTGTTTGATTGATTTCCTTTCCCTTACTGTTCTTTAATGAATTTGGAACTTTTTATGTAGTATGGTTTTATGTAACATGGTGTATCTTTAGGGATGATTTTAGATGGAAAGACTGTTACTCTGCTCTGCACCTTTATGAAGCAAGAATTATTTATTTTTTTGTTCTGTTGAATATGAAATAATTCTGTTTAGTGATTTGGCTTTCTAGGTGATGCAGGTAGTTGACAGGTGATCTGTCATTGATGATTTGGGTAATTGGACAGCTATAGAGAATTGATGATAAACTATCATTATTGATGCTTTTGTATAGTTAAGTGTTACTCATGAAAAATGGCTGTTGTTTTGATGAGCTTTTAAATGACTTTGTCTATGAATATTTTTGTTCATCGGGTTTTTTTGATCATGCCTTGTAGTTTTGATTCACGAGGAAGATCATCGGCATTAACTATTGAAGGAGGTCTACTTTGGTAGTATCTCTTATTTGGTTTGATTAATAGTCATTTTTGCCTGTGTGCTTAATTGATTAATAGTCTTCATGTAGAACCTGGATTCTAAAGACTTCCATTTGGTGTGAGGAGGATCTGATTGAGGATTTGATCTTTTCAAAAGGGGTTTTCTGACTCACTTTACTGTTAACTCAATTCTGATTACTGTTCAATATATTTCCTTGGTTGAAAATGTGTGTGGTGATTCAGTTTTGCGGGATAAAATTGCCAACTTGTTTGATAAGGAAAATTGGAAATTCATTTTGTCTGGTGCTCAGTTTGCTGGTAAGGACTATGTCAATGTGCAAGGTTATTTCAGCCTTTTGTATTTTGGTCTATTTTGTTTGTAATTTGAACTTCATTGTTCTAGTTACCACTAAGTGAAACAAGATTTTGTTGCGGAAAGTTGTTTTTTGTATTTTGATCTATTTATTGTTGGTGTTTTTAAACTTTAGGCAGTGTAGCTACTGATGAGGGGTTGGTTCAATTTATTTGAAAACATTGACTTCTTGTTTCTAGGATGCAATATAAATTCCCCTCTTTCATTTAGTCTTCTCTTATGGTGCTATTTATGTGTTTTTTTGTTCTGTTTGTTTATGATTGTAGTTATCTTCACTAACTTCATGCTCCATGGTTAGGGTGGAAAATTTTGTAGGGTGCATTTTTTTTTATTTTTTATTTATCAAGTATTTGGCTGGGTAGACTTAGTTTATTTTAGAAGTCCAGAATCATTGGTTGGCACTGTATTTGGGTTGATATCTATGATTTGCACTATTGCTTTCGCGTTTTTTGTAGGGTGTTGCTTTGTGCATGATCTAAGGTCGAAGGAGTAGTAGGAAGGAGTCTCATACTATGGTGAACTTAATATGAAATGAGATATTTGTTTTGTCTGTTAGTGCATTTGACATATTTATGTTTTGTAACTTTGGTTTACTGTGTTGTGTAGGTTGCAGACAAGTGATTTGTCTAGCGCATTGATCTGGTAAAGGAGTGGTTTTAGTTTTAGGTAATAAAATTAAACATCATTATTGACATTTACATCTTTATTGGTGAAAATTTGCTTTTGTTCATAAATTTGTTAGCTTCAATTTGGAAACGTGGCAATCAATGGGAATCATAACTCGTCTTCGGAGTGTTACTAGAATGATCTTTTTTATGGGGGGAGAATCTAGCAGTAACTGTTTGCGTTCTGTCAGAGTGGGGTTTCTGATCTCTTGAACTGGGTTTCATACTTGGCAGAAACATAATTTTATTGCTAGCTTCATGTATGTCTGACTTTTATGGGATGTTTTTGAACTTCAGGTTTCTAGTAAAAAAAGCAATGCAGCTGAAGTTGTCTTGTGGAATTTTTGCTGTCTGTCAGTGTCTGCAAAAGGGGTTTCCTATGACTAGACAATCTGTATCTTGATAAATTCGCTGTTGTTTTGTATGGTGTTACTGCAGGGATGATTCTCATGGAATGAGAGTTTCATACTGCTGCAAAGTGCATTGATGATTGGGTGACTGGTTTGGATTTATTGCTATATTGTAGTTTTTTATTTTTATTTATTTATTTATATATTTTTTTAAATGTCATAGCCTCTTGTTTATCCTTTGGTTTTCTTCATTGCTAATGGAGATGGTATAAACTGGCTGTTTCCTTTTGGTCAATGCGAGATCTCTGTGGTTCTTATGTGATGGAAATTAGAGAGTGATAGTTAGGCGCATTGTGGTATTTTCACTAATCTTTACTTTTTCTTTTCTAGATGATTTACTTTCTAGTTTGAATTGAGTGAGTTAACTTCCTTTTTTGGTCGCTGTGTTCTTTCTGTGGGACTTACAGAACCGTGCAGATAGCAAGGGATGGGAATTCCTTCTGTGCCTATTGGTTTTCTGGCTCCATATAGGGTCAAAGTTCACTAGTTTTTTCCCTCCAACTAATTGCGCCGAAGGTCTTTTGTTGTTTTGCTGTTGGTCATTACTTTCAAGTTAATGTGTTTTGTTTGATCCTGATTATGTAGCCACAGGTCTCACTGAATAATTGTGGGAACAAGGTGGTTGGTTTTGGTTTATATCTCAAGTGTGCAGTATTCTTTAGTATGGTAAACTTCTGGCTTTCTGAAATCTCCATGGTTAAACCCCAAGCTTTTGATGTTTTGAGGAGTTGTTGGTCTTAAGATTATTGCGGTGCAGTGAATTGGAGGTACTTTGAAATTCCTAAAAGATGGTTTGAGGTGAACCATATGGAAATTTTTTATCTATTTTCTGCTATTGTACATGGGGTTGCTTGGATTCAAGAGACTGTCATGGTTGCTGGATTTGTCTGATTGATTTTCTTGGAAAGGGGTTTCTGGATCACTTCAAAATTGAACTAGTTCTGCTTTCTATTTCCTATATTGGCCTCTTGAAGTTATAAACATGTTTGTGGTATTTGTGCTTTGCAGGCTTAATTGTCAATTGGCTAGACTATGGAATATTGGAATTCATTGTTTGGTGCTTGGCTTTCAAAAGGGGGGCTTCATGTCACTACACAAAAATATGCTTTCTCCATAAACTGTTATTTTTATTTTGATCTATTTCAACAAGTAAGGCTGAAATTATGGATTGTAGAGATTTCCTTTGGTCAGAATTTTCTTAACTGTGAAATCAGTATCTTTAACTTGGGTGTTCTGTGTGCTTGGTGCTTGGTTTTCCTGAGAGGCATTTCATGTACCCGCACAAAAATTTCTTCCGATGTAAGCCATTTTGTTATTTTCATTTATTGTGAGAGCTAAGGCAGGAAACGGTGTTTTGTGCAAATCGTCTTCTGTGATAATTTGATGGTTCTTACCATGGAAACTAGTGCCTTTCAAAGGGGATGTCATTCATAACTAGACAACACAAAATATGACTTTTCTGTGATCTTTTGATCAGTTTATTGCTGTTGTTTCCAAACTGCAACAACTTGTATCTTTTGAAGGGACAGATGAAGCATAATTTCTCCCAATCTGGTTTTGATCCATGTATTGTAGCCATTTTCATGCATCAGGTTGCACTTATCAATGTGGCAAAAGTTGGTTGATAATTGGGTTTTTCTTAACCTTGGAAAGGGGTGGTTCCATGTCAATACAATGACATGATTTCACTGTGTTGTTTCCTAAAGATCTATTTTTATTTTCTGTACTCCTGGTTTGTGGTGATCAATGGTTTATTATTTTTGAACAGACTCGGAACAATATTATTGGCAAGAATTATTTGATTATGTTTGATACTGCTTTTTCTGTGTATGATCTAGATATTTGTTCATGCTTGTGGAGGATTTGGTGGTTGATATTATTGTCTTTTAACCCAGTGTGCTTAACTGATGGAACTTATTGGGTGGTGCACTGCTTTGGGAAACATGCGGAGGGTAGCATGGATTCTAGATGCTTTCAGCTGGTGTCCATGACTGAGTCCAATCTCCAATTTGATCTTTTTGTAGTGCATTTTTGGAGCATTTCATCATATTTGAGCTGGATTGATTTACTTTTGTTAATAGCTAACATGTCTGCGTGGTAATTTGGTTTTGTTTGATAAATTAACTGGTTAGAGCATATGGAAAATTGGAAATTCATCATGGCTTGGTATTCTCGAAAGGGGATTTGATGTCAATAAAAATAAAAAAAATAATACCACAGCATGTTTTATTTTTGGTATGCTTGATATATTTTGTTGTTTTTTTTATCGATTTGTACAGCTTGCATTTTTGTCTTAACTTGGGACCTTTTCTCTGGAAGTTTGCATTTTTATTAATATCTTCCATTGGAGTTTTCATTTCAGTAGACACTGTGACCTCTCTTCAAGCTAGTACTGGTCTCTGTTAGAGTCTTTGGGATTTTCTAGCTCTTAGTAACGGAGAGGATTTTATATCACCAATACAAATTTTCACTGTAAGCTGTTTTTCTGTTTGTCATTGTTATTTTTCAACGTAGTTATCAATGAGGCAGATGTTGGGTTGTGGAGCTTGGGCAGTTAGCATGTGGGTCTTGTGGTACTTAATTTTTTTCAAGGTAACCTTGTTTTGATTAATATGAGAACTTTGATTTTCTTGTTTCTAAGAAACAAGGATTGTTGATGATGGTCCTTATGCTGCACTAGGTACAGAACTTGGTTTTTGTTTATTCTACAAATAAACTTAGTGGGCTATTAGATTGATAATTCTTAAGTGTTTATAACTGTCTCTGTAGTTATCAATGAGGAGGATGCATGTTTGTGCATGTTTGTGCACACTGTTAGAGTTTTGGATTTCTTATCTCGATAGGGACCTTTCAGGTCACTACTTAAAAAATAATTTAACCTTAAGCTGCTTTGGACGGTTAACTATTTATCAGTGCTAATTTTTTAACTTGAGTTTTGTAGTTCGTTGAGTCAGAGGCTGGTTTGTGGAACTTGTGCTTATGTCACTATCTTCAAGGACAGGTTTTGGTTCTCTAAACAAAACATTGTTCTCCACAGATGGCTCTTTTAGAATTTGGGGTTTCTTTCTCTGTGGAACTCAGTATTGTCTAACTGGGTTGTCTAACTGGAGTTCCATAATGTATAATTTTTATTTGTTTGTCATTGATTTAGCTCTCTGATGAATCCCTCTTGAGCTGCAGACTCCTGGGCATGAGTCTCTATTGCTGCCATTATTGTTCGTGGAGGAGATTTGTTTTTGATGGAATGTGGGTGTAAAAGTGTTCTCTTTTATTGCTTAGTTCAGACATGTTTGATCTATTCTTTTAGTAATCTGGTTGGGTTGGTAGTGAGATGGTTGCATCTTTTGCATGTTTATGGCCGATCATTTTCTGGTTAGTTATTTTCATGCTTATAAATTTTAAGGCTGATTACTGTTACTATCCATATTTAGTTTGCCCCGCTGAAGTTCACAGTATTCTTCTTTTGAACTGATTTCATATGTGACTCAGTGTATTTTATACCTACAGAGGATTAATGATATAGCAGTGCTATAGATACTCTTGATATACATCATAGTTCACTCCTGATATCATGGCATTTCACTAATTAGTTTTCCTTGTTGCTAAGGATTAATGATATAGCAGCGCTATAGATAATCTTGATATACATCATAGTTCACTCCTGATATCATGGCATTTAACTGATTAGTTTTTCTTGTTGCTAAGATAGGTAATGAATATGTATTTCAAGATTTGGTCTGTTGTTATTTTTTAGTTTTTGGCTTCTTTGACCTAATTATATTTATCATAGGATATTTGTGATTGGGTTTGTCTTTCTTTCTGAAGTTGGTTTGACAACTTTGGTTAACCTATCTTATTTAAAGGGATTTAATGCTTTGTCATCATGGATTTTATTTATCTTTCTCTTGACTATTGACTTTATTTATTATCCTGTTTCCACTATGGCTTAGGGTTTTTTTGTTTGTTTTTGTTTTTGTTTTTGTTTTTTTTTTTTTTTTTTTTTGTAGGCCGTAATTGTAGTGGTATTCAATATGTGGGTTAGTTTAAATTTTGTGAAGCCGCTCCGTATTGATGGAGGTTTTCTTTATTAAACTTGTAGTTTGTTGATGCTTCTTTGATTTCTTAAAACATTTTTCAGTTGGTTAATATGATCAACCTACCTGTTCTAGGTCAAGATTATGCTTTTAACATATGATGTTCTTTAAGGACTAGGAATTTTGCTGATTGCTCTTTGACCTTTCATCCCTGATCAATGCATCAGGGCTTCTTAAACTCACTTCTGCATTAATGATATTTATTTTTGTAACACATTTTCTCTTTTTGCACATTGGATCTTTGAGATTCCCATTTGTTTATCAACCAACTTATATTAATATGGACTTTGACATTAATGCTATCAGCTTCCGTAACTTATTCCTTGATGACGCTTAGGATTGGACTTGATTTAAGAGGAGTTTACTCCTGTCTATTACTCACATAAATGTTTTCATCCAGCTAGAGAATTCCTTCCCAACATCATTTTGATATTGACCCAAGAATTTTGATGCATCCATTGATGCATCAATCTTGTATGATCAGTGCTATTTGGATGCGGCACCATACAGGAATATGTATCTTTTCTTTAAAGACTGCATCTGTGCATCTTTTCTTAAGGTCTAGGTGAACACGTTTGAATCATTTGTTTCCTAGAGATCCTATAAAGGTAGTTTTGGTTTCACTTATCTCCTTACAGTTTACTCTTCATCTTAATTTTTTTTTGTTGATTTTACTCTTCATCTTAAATTTTTTTTTGTTGAGACTAATTTTTTATATTTTTAGATTATGTTCAATATTTTTTACTATATATTTTTTAATATTTTTTATCTTTATAAATCTATTTTTTTAAAATAGTAATATCATGATTTTAAAAATTCTATTTACTATTATTTAAATTTAAGATTTGATATGATTTTAATTGAAGTTATATTTTTTTAAAAACAATTTGTTTTTACAGTGTTTTTTATTTTTCTAAAAGCAATATGGTTCACATTGTTTATACTACATATGAAAAGCGCTTGTTCTATTCAAATATTTTTCATCATTTGAAAACCCATATAACTCATGAGTACATAATTACATGCTGGCTTGGTTTTTCATTATATTTAAATGTCTCTGATTTTTTGAGACTCGACATCCGTATCCGCGTCTTAGTAATACTTAATGAGCTTTTGGCTGCAGAAACAAATGATTTAAAATCTTTGTATTAAGTTTGGGCATGGCTTTGTTTTACTGCATTGCTTGATTGTTTATTGGTTATATTTTGTATAATCTAGGTAGTTCGTGTGATTTACGATGGATCAGTTTGTTGATATTATGTCTTAATCAGATTACCTTCTTAAGGTTATATGGCGGTTCAGTTTTGTGTGGCTGAAGAAATTAGAAATCAAAGGTGGCCAAATGCTGGCGCTTGCATGAGTTTGGAGATGAGTCCTTTTGTTAGTACTTTTCTTTATTTATTTAGTTTATTATGTTTTGCTTCTGGATGGGTGTAGTTTGATAGTATTTACCTTGGTTTGATATGTACTCTTTTGATCAATGTGCTCAAGTGATTAATAGTGTTTGGGAAACTTATACACAGTATAGCTTGGATTCTAGGGTTGTGGTGATTTGGTTTTTCATGATAGATTGAGTGGTGTAAGTTGTGAGTTGGTTGGATCATGGAAAATTTATAATTACAGTGCTGGGTACTCATTATGCTCGATGGGGTCATTTCACTATTCACCACAATATGTTTTTGTGTTTTGGTCTACTATGCTATTATTTTTATATTAAAATTGTTTATGGAGGCTTCTTTATGTAGCAGGGTGTTGTTTTAGGGATGATTTTACATGGAAGGAATGGCTGTTACTCTGTTCAGCACCTTTATGAAACTAGATTTTTTTTTTTAATTTAATCTGTTGAATTTGAAATTCTCCTGTTTTGTAGTCTGATTTGCTAGGTAATGATGATAGTTGACAAGTGATTTGTCAAGTGTGTTGATAATTTGGGTAATTGGGCATATGGATAAACCATCATTATTAATGTTTATTATATATTAGGGTTATGAAAAATGCTTGTAGCTTGAGGATTGTTTAGATGACTTTGTGATTATGCCTTGTAGATTTGATTTAACAAGAAGGAATACATGGGTAGTAACTATTGAAGGATGTTTACTTTGATAGTATTTCTCTTATTTGGTTTGACCAATACAGATTTTTGATCTAGTGTGCTTGACTGGTTAATTGTTTTTTGGTGGGGTAGCTTGGATTCTAGTGAGGTTTTGGTGTTTGCTTTATGTGTCCGGAAGATCTTATTGAGGACTTGATCTTTTTAAGAGGGGTTGTTGAATCACTTCATAGGTGAAATTATTCAGATTATTGCTTGATATATTGGATATGTCGCTTGCTAATTGTTTTTAATTCTTCTTTGCTTTCATTCAGCTTTCTCTTAAGGTGTATTTAAGTTATTATTATTTGTAGGGTTCATTCATGGTTGGAGTAGTCCTCAGTGCCTCCATGGTTTGTGGTGGGAAATCATAGCTGATCTAGATGGGTTTGGAAGTGATTTTTTATTTTACATATATATATATATATGTTGTGTTCTACTTGGGTTGATGTCTATGACTTGTATAATCGCCTTTGCTTCATCGTAGGGTGTTGCCGGTGTTGCCTGATCTTAAATGGGAAAGGAGTCCCATACTACTGTGCACATTTGTATGAATTGAGATATTTGTTCTATTTGTTGATGTATATTACATATTTCTTTTTGTGATGGTTTACTATATCGATTATGTAATTCATGTAGGTTGCAGACGAGTGCTTTTTCTGTTACATTGATCTGATGATGGAATGATTTCAGTGTTAGAAAAAAACTGGTAAAATATATTTATCCCCTGAATGTTATGTTCACTTCGCTAATGATTGGTTAAGATTTGTTTGCTTCATAAATTTATTTGCTTCAGTTAGCAAATGTGGAATTGCAAGAATAGCTGTTTGTGGTACTGCAAACTTTATTTCTCAGCCTGGACTTTGAGAAAATAAATCTCTACGAAATTAATGTGTAAATTGATCGTTTTCTGGTGTTGTTCTTGAACAGGTTTTTGGTAAGCAATGTGGCAAAAGTGAAATTTAGTTTTTTATTTACCAATTAAGAAGAAATTAGGTCCTGTTTTATTAGAATTTGGTGGTCTTATTTGTGAAACTAATTATCTTCAGCTTTTGAACTTCTTTCCCTGTCTAGGGAATGAGCATTGTTTGAGCGTGGATACCTTGATTTGCGATGGAACAATTGTCTTTTGGTTTTAAACTCCATGTTTTTATTTAGCTTGTTTTTTATGTTGTTTCTAAATTTGCCATTTCTGTTGGTTTTTGGGGCCCATTAATGGTTGGGAGTCATCTTCAATGTTATTCTGTTTGGTGTGGACATTGTTTTATGATGGAATATGGTTGTAGATTTTTTCCCCATGTTCATTTATTAATTTCTTTGTTTTATTATAGCTGCTTGAGCTCGAGCCGAGTTTATTTCTAAATAAACTCTATTAGTGAGGCTCGGGTTCGGCTCATTAGCACGATTAAGGTTTGACAATTTATTTTTTATTTTTTATTTTTTATTTTTGTATTTAATAGTGTCGTTTGAAGTTCGCTTAATAAATCGTTATTAAGTTTGGCTTGATTCAATTTGAGCTTGAGGATTATTTTTTGTAAAATAATAATTTAAGTTTATATATAGAATCATTTAAGGTTTGGACCGCCTGGCTCGAGTTCAAGCTCATTAGAAGCCAATCTCAAATTAAAGTTAGTTACTATAACAATTTGTTATTGATAGATTTTTTTTTATTTATTTTAAGAAAAATTAGATTTTTTATTTTTAAAAAAATTATATTAACATATTTAAATGAAATTTTACTTGCGAAGAAGAGCGACTTAGGTTTAATTTTTTTTTAAAATTAAAACCAATAATTTAAAATATTATAAAAATATCATTCAACGAATTAGGAGATTTAAGACTAAAGAGTGAAAGATGAATAGAAGCTTACTTTTAATTTAAGATTTGTTTATAAAATAAAATTAAACTTTGATAAATTTATATAAAATAAAAACTCCAACAAATTTTGAGAATAAAATTATTTTGGTGATGGTGTAATCTGGCTGTTTCCTTTTTGGTCATTGTGGGAACTCTCTGGATCTTTTGTGATGGAAGTTTGAGAGTAAAGGTTAGGAGCATTGTGATATTTGCGCTCAATTTTCTCAATGCTTTAGTTTGTACTTTGAATTGAGAGAGAACTTAATGCTTCTTTCTTGTGGTTGCTGTGTACTTTTTGTAGGGCTATAGAACGGTGCAGATAGTAAGATATGGAAATTCCTTCAGTTTTTTGCCTTCACAAAAGATCAAAGTTAACTAGTGTTTTCCCTTGAGTTGATATCGCTAAAGATTTGTTGTTGTTTTGCTGAAGGCCATTACTTTCAATTTGTGTTTTGTTTGATCCTGATTTAATGTTACCATGGGTCTCGCTTAATGATTCTTGTAAGTTGTGGTTTTGGTTTCTATCTTAAATCTGCAGTATTCTTTTGTTTGTTCTAGTCTTTGAAACTCTTTTTGATGTAGTTCTTTTGTCATAAGGAATTGCTTCTTTCTTGTGATTTGCATGATGCAATGGAATGTGAAAAGATATATAGGTCTTGTTGATCACTCTGGTAAATTATATTCAAGGTTTTCAAACTACCTTTGGTTTTCCAATATATCCATAGCTATTTGCAACACTAAGCTTTTGATGTCTTAAGGAATTGATGCGTCCTTAAGATTCTAATGGTGCAATGAAATGGAGGTATTTTGAAATTCTAAGATATGATGCACTGTCAAGAAGCTTACATGTAGCATGGATGCAAGGGACATTCATTTGTTGGTGTGCTTTTGTTTTAAAAAAAAATTTATAAAACTAGGTATATTCTAAATTATTTACGAGTTTAAGTAAAACAGAAAAGTTGACCTGTATATCAGGGATGCCTTTTAACGTACTCCGATGTCGGCTCCAGGGGAAAGGAGGCTCTAAGACCTAGGGTGAAGTAAAGGTTAGTGCGGAAGCTCAAGCTATTCAGAGTATGTGGGTGAGGGACTAAGCATAGAGAGGGAGAACAAGAAAGAGATGAGAAAGACCAAGGGATTCACAAAGGGAAATTTTTTGTTTATTTTATCCAAGTGTGTTTATCTTACAAGCATAAGGGTTGTTATATATGTGGGTGTATTCGATCGATTTCGAGCCGAGCAGCAAGCTACTCGAGCTCGAGCTTAGTTGAAAATTTGGTGCTCGATACTCGGCTTGAACTCGATTGAGTTTTATTATGTAGCTCGAGCTCAACTTGATACATAATTCGAGTTGCTCGAGCTCGTTCGATTAAGCTCGATGAAAGTTACTAAACTTGATTCGATTATAGATAATTTTATACTTGAATTCGGGCTAAAACAAACTAATATATAATATATATACACATAAATACAACTACTCGATTAAGTTCGCGAGCATTCGAGTCAAGTATTAAAATGCTCGAACTCGGCTCGCTCGACTACTCGAGCTCGACTCGACCCTATGCGAGTCGAGTTCGAGCTTTTCTCGAATCGAGCTCGAGTAGCTTGTGAGTAGTAGTGTATCATTTACACCCCTAGTTATATAGACCCAAGAGAGTAGGTTTGTAACTGTAGACTCATTGTAGCTATCGTATAAATGTGGAGAATCTTATACTCCACAAGAAAAGAATAATATTTTTGTAATTAGTGGAGAATATGAATACTCCACTAAGGTCTTGCCATTGTCCCCTATTACTTAGGGGTTAAGTAACTTAACTATGGTTAGTGTCACGGGGCAAATCCACCGATTCGGCATCGTGCGGCGACTGACTGCGTCCCGCGCACCAGCCCAGCCTTCTCCTCCGTTCCGCCCAAGGACCTGGTCAAGAAAAGCAACAAGAAGACAAAGAATACCAAGTATGGAAGAGAGAAAAATAACTCTCTTGAAGTTGTATATTTTGACAACCTTGCCTCAAGGCTTACAAGCACCAACTTGCCCCCAATGGCCTTCCCTTTGCCCTTTTATATAGGCAACCCGAGATCAAAGATAGCCCTCTCCGGATGAGGATAAGACCAAGCTGCTTACCTCAGCCTCACGTCGGCCGATAGCGACCGCCGTCCGTACAGGTGGCCGTACTCGCCCATGTGCCGCGCCATGCCATGTCAAGTCCGAGCCCTGCCCGACTTGCCCGAGCTATGTCTTGTCACATCCGAGCTTTGCCCGACCTGCCCGACTTGCCCGAGCACTGCCTTGCCTGCCCAGCGTCCTGTCGGTCCGCTAGCGTCAGCCCTGCGCTCAGCGCTTGCGTCACTCCGGTAAGCTGCCCTAAGCCTCGGTCATCCTCCTTACCGATGGTGATCCGCCCAAACCGGCACCATTTCTCTTGGTAAGTACCACATGACCAACTCAACCATGTATATATTCTAGGTCAATGCCTTAGAATATTTTTGGCCTACTTCTCTCGGCCCAGCACTGTCGGTAAGATCACTCTCCCCGCTCGGTCATGCGCGCACGGCCCTGCCGATGCGCCCCGATCAAGCCCTGAGGTAGGTTGCGCGGGAGATCACCCCGCTCATGACCGAGAAGTGATAACCGACCGTACATCTTGTGCTGCGCATGATCACGCCTAGATCATGCTCTCGGTCAAGCGGCCTGGTCACGCCCGTGCCAAGGGCGGACGCCGCTAAGCCCCGCTACAAACCTCCCCCACCTGAAGAGCCCGACGCCCTCGTCGGTTGAGCTTGAAGGTACGCCTGAATCAACTCTTCGAATTGCCAAAGAGTTGTGTCCTTCTCCCAGCTCGCCTCTGTCTCGGGAAGATCCTTCCATTGGACTAGGAAATAAGTCCGCCGGTTCTTCTTGCTCTGCTCTTCTACCTTCCGATCCAGAATTTTCTCGGCCGTCCGAGTAAATTCCTTTCGCACGGTCGGTGGCGCCCGCCTCGACCGATTCCGCTCCGGGTGCTGTTGATCGTCATGACAGGGCTTCAAGAAGCTTACATGAAAGGTTGGGTGTAATTTCAACCTTTCGGGTAGGTCTAGCCGATAAGCTACGCTCCCTACTTTCTACACGATCTCGAACGGTCCATCATACCGCGAGATCAGACCCTTGTGGACATCCTTCCGATGCAATTTCTTCCACACCTGCGGTGACAACTTCAGCCACACCCGATCTCCTATCTTGAACTCCAAGGGCTTCCTCCCTTGGTCCGCATATTTCTTCATTCGCCTAGCAGCCTTTGCCAAGCTATCCCTCGCCTTCTCCATCATCTCCTGTCGCTCAAGTGCGAAGTTGTGTGCGGCAGGACACCTGCTGCCCGCACTGCGCTTAGCAACCTCGGGTGGAGTGAGGGGCTGAAAGCCATATGCTAGTTCAAAAGGACTCTGACTGGTTGCTGACGACTGATGCAAGTTGTAAGCAAACTGCGCCGTGTCCAGTAGGTCCAGCCAATTCTTCTGGGAAGCCGAGACATAGTGACGAAGATACTCCTCGAGTAAAGCGTTTACTCGCTCCGTCTGCCCGTCGGTCTGTGGATGATTGGCGGTAGAGAACTTCAGCTCTGTCCCTAACAAGCCAAACAATGCCACCCAAAACCGTCCCGTGAACCGGGCGTCTTGATCACTCACAATGTCTTATGGAACACCGAAGTGCTTCACCACATGACGCAGAAAAAGTGCTGCTGCCTTCTCAGCTGGACAAGTAGCTGGTGTCGGAATAAACACTGCGTACTTGGTTAGCCGATCAACGACCACCATCACCGCGGATATGTCACTGACTTTAGGAAAGCCTGAGATGAAGTCCATGGAAATCGACGCCCACAGTCGATCCGGAATAGGTAGTGGTTGTAGCAGTCCCGCTTCTTTCCTCCTCTCCGGTTTGTCTTGTTGGCAGACGTAACAAGACTTGACATAGGCCTCTATGTCACGGTTCATGTCTGGCCAGTAATAATGCCTGGACAGAAGTGCCTTCATCCTTTCCCTACCCGAGTGGCCCGACCACCGAGTATTATGATGCTCCTTCATCAACTTGAGTCGGAGCTTGCCTCCCTTAGGCACGAAGAGCTTGCCGCCTTTGGCGTGGAGCAACCCGTCCTCCACCCAATACCTGCGAACAACACCCTCCTCGACGTCCTGTACTAGCTTCAAGTATTTGTCGTCAGTCTTTGCGACCTCTCTGATCTGCGCCGACAGATCAGATTCCACCTGAGTCAGTGCGGCTACATACTCCACCACTTGCTTCCTGCTAAGAGCATCCGCAACCTGGTTATGCCTGCCGGGCTTGTGTTGCCACTCAAAGTGGTACTCCTGAAGAAACTCCTGCCATCGAGCCTGTCTCGGGGAAAGCTTCTTCTGGGTCGCAAAGTAGGTGTTGGTGACATTGTCTGTCTTGATCACAAAATGTGTTCCCAAAAGATAGACTCGCCACACCTGGAGACAGTGGATCACCGCCAACATCTCTTTCTCGTGAGCCGAATACCTCAGCTTCGCATCCTCGAGCTTCCAGCTCTCAAAGGCTACCGGATGTTCCTCCTGGACAAGCACGTCGCCTACAGCCTTGTCAGATGTGTCAGTGTGTACCTCAAAAAGTACCTCGAAGTCGGGAAGCTTCAACACCGGTTCGCTGGAAATAGCTGTCTTCAACTTCTCGAAAGCTCGCTTCTGATCGTCGTCCCAGCCCCACGGCCGGTCCATCTTCAACAGATCAGTCAAGGGAGTCGTCATCTTCGAGTATCCCTTGATGAACTTCCGATAGTAGTTGGCCAACCCAAGGAATGAGCGCAACTCCGAGACTTTGCCTGGCGCCGGCCAGTCAAGGATTGCCTCCACCTTCCTCCTGTCCATCCGGACTTCTCCTTGCGAGATCAAGTGTCCTAAGAACTTGATGCTTCGCTGTGCGAACTCACACTTCTCCAACTTGATGTAGAGTTGGTGTTCCTGCAGCTTGCAAAACACCTTCCTCAAGTGACGTATATGGTCCTCCATACACTCACTATAAACAACTACATCATCAAGATACACCACAACAAAGTCATCGATATATTCATGAAATACCTCATTCATGAGACGACAAAATGTGGCGGGGGCATTGGGGAGTCCGAAGGGCATTACAAGGAATTCAAACGCTCCAAAGCGTGTTACACATGTAGTCTTCGGCTCATCCCCTTCTGAAATGCGCACCTGCCAGTATCCAGAGCGCAAGTCCAGCTTGGTGAAGTAGGTTGCCTTGGTTAGACGATCAAACAAGTCTCGAATCAGCGGCACCAGATACTTGTTCTTGATCGTCACCTTGTTCAGTGCCCTGTAATCCACACAGAGTCGCAGGGACCCATCCTGCTTCTTCTGAAAGAGCACTGGGGCTCCATAAGGGGCCTTCGAGGGTTGGATGAACCTCGCATCCAACAGCTCGGTCAGCTGACTCCGCAGCTCCAGCAACTCCGCAGCCGACATCCTGTACGGCGCTTTCGCTGGTGGCTTACAGCCAGGTACCAGTTCAATCTGGTGGTCGATAGCTCGCCGGGGAGGTAGACGCTTGGGTAACTCCGAGGGCATAACGTTACTGAACTTCTTCAGTACCTCGGCCACTTCGTCGGGGACCTCCATCTTCACCTCTGGCTTGATCTCCAAGAGAGCCGCCAGGTAGGTTGGCTCTCCGCGCTTCAATCCATGCTCTACCTGCATGGCTGAGAACAAGGGCTCCTTGCCCTTCTTCTCCCTTCGTATACCTGTCATAAAACACGGCTGGTTCTCATCCATGATTATCAGCCCGCCCAGATGAGGGATCACCGCAGCCTTCGCCTCTATCAGAAAGTCGACTCCTAGGATGAGCTCAAAATCATCCAAGGGTACAGCCAATAGGTCGACCTTACCCTCCCACGCTTCTACGCGGATGGTAACTCCTGGAACTCGCCCAGCTACCGTCTGGGCCTCTGAGTTGATGGCCTTCACACGGCTGGAGTGCGCACCGACATGAAGCTCCAGCCTGGCGGCGGTGTTGTGACAGATGAAGTTGTGGGTGGCACCCGTGTCCACCATAGCATCAATCTCCCTGCCACTCAGGGTGATATGAACATACAAGAGGGACTGGGAAGTACCTTTCACAGCCTGCAGGGCTCCTAAGAGCTGTAGGGGATTGACTCTCGGAGGAGAGTCAGGGTCACTGTCTCCCGAAGTGACCAAAGCAGCTAGCTTCTCCCGCTTAGGGCAGTCCCGAGCCCGATGCGGTCCATCACAGATAAAACATCCTGATGTCTTGCTACTCTGGCTGCTCGTCGGCTTGCCCTCTGGCCTTGGCCGATCCTCCTTCACCTTCGCTCCTGAAGGCTTCCTAGAGGGAGCTTTCATTGGCTTCTTCTCGAACTTCTTCTCCTTAGGCCGAGACTTGGCCTTCTCCCCTTCGAGTGCGGCGGTGTTCCGAAAATCCACCAAGGATTATGCCGTCGCAATGGCATAAGCCAAATCCTTCGCTCCTTGACGTCTTACTTCCAGCTGCGCCCACTGCTGCAATCCTGTCAGAAAGTAGAAAAGCTTGTCCTCCTCTGCCATTTCGGGGATATCTAACATCAAAGATGTGAAGTCTTTGACGTAGTCCCGAATAGTGCCAGTATGCTTCAACTTCTGTAACGCCAGTCTTGCCATGAAAGTAGTGTTGCCGGGGAGAAATTGTTCGCGCAACTCCTTCTTCAGGTCCGACCATGAACAAGTTGTTGAGCGTCCCGCTCGGGCATCCTCCACCTGCCGGGTTCTCCACCAAAGCTTTGCGTCCCCAGTCAGATACATCCCCACCAAGGGAACTTGCTCGACCTCCGGGACCTTGGCCGTCTTGAAGTATTGATCGACGTCCCACAAAAAGTTCTCTAGGGTCTTGGCACTCCTCACACCATTGAAGGGTGCTGGTTCGGGAACCTTCACGCGAGGAACTCCCTCCAGCGTGCTAGGGGACCCACGGCTTTCCTTGAGGTGATTCAGCTCCCCCGAAAGTTCTTGCATCTTCGAGGTTAAAACTTTCGTGGCGCGGCCGAGTTCAAGAACTTGGCCGAGAAGGTCTTCGTACCTCTTGGAAATGGGCACGACCTTGTCATCTTCGGCCTTGGCGCCCACCACGTTGTCTAGTTGACCAACAACTAGCTGAATCCTCGCCATTTGCTCCTCAAGGCGATCAAGCCGCACCTTGGTTCCTTTCGCCATCTTGATCTTTTCTTAACCTCGGAGCTCTGATACCAACTGTCACGGGGCAAATCCACCGATTGGGCACCGTGCGGCGACTGACTGCGTCCCGCGCACCAGCCCAGCTTTCTCCTCCGTTCCGCCTAAGGACCTGGTCAAGAAAAGCAACAAGAAGACAAAGAATACCAAGTATGGAAGAGAGAAAAATAACTCTCTTGAAGTTGTATATTTTGACAACCTTGCCTCAAGGCTTACAAGCACCAACTTGCCCCCAATGGCCTTCCCTTTGCCCCTTTATATAGGCAACCCGGGATCAAAGATAACCCTCTCCGGATGAGGATAAGACCAAGCTGCTTACCTCAGCCTCACGTCGGCCGATAGCGACCGCCGTCCGTACAGGTGGCCGTACTCGCCCATGTGCCGCGCCATGCCATGTCAAGTCCGAGCCCTGCCTGACTTGCCCGAGCTATGTCTTGTCACATCCGAACTTTGCCCGACCTGCCCGACTTGCCCGAGCACTGCCCTGCCTGCCCGGCGTCCTGTCGGTCCGCTAGCGTCAGCCCTGCGCTCAGCGCTTGCGTCACTCCGGTAAGCTGCCCTAAGCCTCGGTCATCCTCCTTACCGATGGTGATCCGCCCAAACCGGCACCATTTCTCTTGGTAAGTACCACATGGCCAACTCAACCATGCATATATTCTAGGTCAATGCCTTAGAATATTTTTGGCCTACTTCTCTCGGCCCAGCACTGTCGGTAAGATCACTCTCCCCGCTCGGTCATGTGCGCACGGCCCTGCCGATGCGCCCCGATCAAGCCCTGAGGTAGGTTGCGCGGGAGATCACCCCGCTCATGACCGAGAAGTGATAACCGACCGTACACCTTGTGCTGCGCATGATCACACCTAGATCATGCTCTCGGCCAAGCGGCCCGGTCACACCCGTGCCAAGGGCGGACGCCGCAAAGCCCCGCTACAGTTAGCTTGTTAACCAGAGTTAAATTATGTAGGGTTTAAGTCTCTTGGGTCTATATAAAGACCCTAATGCTTGTAAGATAGACATACTTGGATGAGATAAATAAAAGACTGGAGCTGTCAATTTGGGCCTAGCCTGTCGGGTCAGCCCACCCCGCCAATTAAAATAGGTGGGTTGGGTTAGCTTTATATCTAAACGGGCCAGCCCGCGCGTGCTAGCCCGCCAGCCTTAAATTATAAAAAAAATTAAAAAAATTTAAAATTATTAAATTAATTAGAAAGTTAGAAAAGGTAAATACATGTTTATAGAGGGGTTTCTATGCAAAAGATATTGATTTTTTTAACATTTTGTTAAATTTTACAAATTTAATAGAATTAAGATAATTTTGATGAATTAATGATTTTTAGTAGTAATTGAGGTTTTTATTTTGAGATTAATTTTTTAGATTTTGTTGATTTTTTTTTATGAATTGTGGTCAAATTATGTCAAAAATATAAATAAATATGTGAGAACTATGAAATATAATTATTTTTTATTATTTTTATTTTTATATTTTTGGCGGGCCAGCTCACCCTACCCCGCCAAATGATGGGTTTTGGAGGGCCGCGGGCCAATCCGCCCCGCCGGCCCGAATTGACACCTCTATAAAAGACCTTCCTTTGTGGATCCCTTGGTCTTTCTCTTCTCTCTTTTGTTCTTCCTCTCTATGCTTAGTACCTCACCCTCATACTTTGAATAGTTTGAACTTCCGCCGTAACCTTTAGAGGAAAAAGAGTGGATGTAAGTCTTGACTTTGAAAACTAAAAAGATCTACTCTCAATATAGAGGATATAATCATAAGTTTTGATCATTATGGGCATTTGTACTAGATCAAGGTGAGTGAACATAAGATAATTAAAAAGATGATTAGCTCTCAATATGAAGGATAAAATAATGATGCTTGATCAACAATGGTCGTTTGTACCAGATCAAGATAAATGAACTTAAGCCAAACGACTAAAAAAGAAAATTAAAAATTAAAAAACCAAAAAATGTAGATTTAATTCATGTTGTAGTTGTAGATTTAATTCCAGTCATAGTTGTAAATTTAATTTTTATTCCAGTAGTAGTCATAATTGTAGATTTAATTCCAGCAGTAGTTGTAGATTTAATTTTTATTCCAGCAATAGTTATAGATTTCATTTCTGTTTCTACTATACTTACCATAGTAGGATATATAGATATTATTATAAGTTCTTGTGGGTTGAGCTACGGCGAGAACTCATGGAACTAGTAAGGATAATTAGCATATTATTCTCTGTATTTCTTATAAGTAATTTAATTCTTGTTTCTATTATAACTATCCTAGTAGGTTACTTAGTTATTATCATAATAAGTTCCTTTGGGTTTCGCTACGGCAATAATCCATGGAACTAGTAGGTATAATAATGAAGTATATCGTATATGAAAAGAGAGCCTTAGACAACAAGGGAAATAGAGAGACCCAGTCTTGTCTGGTCATTTCTCTACTACCTAAAGGGGTTTAATTGCACATCTCTATGGAGTACAAGTACTTCATTTAGATAAATTTATGAATCCTTTAGTAGAAATTTATAATTTCATTAGAAATATTTATCTTATAAGTATGATATGTACCTCTATTATGCTGATAACAATATGGTTAGCCATAAAAACTATATTTCTAGTCAGCTAGATTTATTATATCTTATTCTAGAAGAAATTAGGAATAGATATGAAAATTACAGCCCATATTTTAGTACAGAACTCTTATATTATAACCTTATATAATGATCCTAAGCTCCCCTCTTACAGTATTTCATTGACTGTAAGTCGATAGAACACAATACCCTGCTTGTGCCCTTATGAAATAAACGCAATACCCTGCCTGTGCCCTTGTGAAGCTGAAGAAACTATTCTTTTAATAAAACATGTCACTGATAGACAAGGTAATATAAGCACGTATATCAGATGGGTAAAAAGAAAAGATTGGTTTCCCCAAGAACATAATATTAGAATAGAAACATTAGAAAATTGGAAGAATAATTTAATTTCCGAATATAATGAATTTAGTGGATGTTTTAGTTAACACATGTTATACCTTTTAGAAGAAAGCATTGAAATGGTAGATTTATATTTATCATCCCTTACAAAATATATAGGAGCTTCTGTTAAACTAGAAGAACAGATAAAAGGAAGGAAAGCTATATGGTTATTAGAACTAAAAAGTTATTTAAGAATGAAATTAGAATTAGAACAAAGAGCAGAAAGATTAGAAGAACAAAGAATTGTAGAAATAATAGATAATAAAATAATAATACATAAGACTTATATTCCTTGGAGAATTTATAATTTAGAAGCTTATAATAGGAATAAAGCAACTCTATTAGATTGGAAAAGGAAATTAATAAAGAAATATAAAAGTATTGAAGCTTGTTATAGTTAATAATGGACCTTAATAAACTAAAATATTTAGATTTAGAATTACCTAAGTTAGAAGGAATGATAGTGTCAGAAGAAGGATTTAGTATAAAATGTTACTTTGGAAGATCAGAACATATAATGCATAGTGATAATCCCCATATGAACAGTCTAATCGATATGATAATTTCCTTAGAAAAAAATTTAGAAAAGTTTAGTGAAAATATGGAAAATATAAATACACATATTCATAATTGTATTCTTACTAGAAACAAATTATTAGAAAATCTCATACTAAATATCGATTATATAAAAAACCAAAATAATGAATTAATAATGGGTCTTAGGGAAAATAATAGTTTAGATAAAGAAAATAATATATCTATAATATATAAAGAAATAGAAAAATTAATAATCATTATGAAAAAATTAGGTCACTTTTAAAAGAACTAAAACATTTAAGCTTAACATAATAATGACTAGTGGGAAAAATTCTTACTTAAAGGCATTAGAAGAAACTAAAATGTATCAACCTAGTGGTAGTAAAGTATATAGTAATTATTTTGCCTTAGGGATAGCTGACCAAGAGGTAATCAAACAAAATAATACAATAATAAATTTATTAATTTAAATAATAGACAAAATAGAACAATTAGAGCATAGGTTAAAATTAATAGAAGAAGAAAAAGAAAATAATACAAGAATAGATTCTTTAATAACACAAATAAATAATCTTAAATTAGGAGAAAACATTAATATAAAAAGAAAGAAAATAATAGCATTTTATTTGGTAGAAAATAAGTATTAATCCTTTCCAGGGGAAAAGTAGAACCCTAGCTAATAATATAGCTAGCACTTCTAAAAATATTACAAGTGAAAATAGTAACATAAACAAACCTTCATTTATTAATAAATTAATAAATAATAGAAATAAAACAAATAATCTTACTCTAGAAGAAATAGTTGGCATAGACAGAGATATAGAAATTTATAATACATATAAAATAGAATTACTTAATCCAAAAATCCTTTATAAAACAGGAAATTTTAATTTTAATACCTAATTAATTAGCTTTCTACAAGGTTGTACTCTACCGACCTATAGTCCATGAAATACCATAGGAGGGGAGCCTAGGATCATTCTAAATTGTAATATAAAGGTTCTGTGTGCTAGAGAAAGGACTATAATCTTCAACAGGTAACTTTAACTTTAATACCCAATTCATTTGAATTAATAGAGAAGAAGAAATTTTTGTATCCACAGAAGAAGTTAATATCCCCCTAATAAGCAAGCATAGTACAAGAAAAATTAAAGAATCTGGAAAAAGGTTGCTTCATTTAGGATTAATTGTAATTGGAATTAAAGGATTAATTCAAAGAGAAATTCCTGGAAAAGTATTAATTACAATCTCGGATAAAGGATGGCAGTCAGATGCAAAAAATGCTCTTATAGCCGCTGTAGAAGTAGATATGAGCAATAATTTTGGATTATTTTACTGTAGCCTTGATTTCTCAATAAGTGTTAAAGACTTAGATTTAATAGAAATAGGAATTCAAGCTAAAGGATATGAAGACCTAATAAAAAATAGTAACTTTTTGATAAATATAGGATTTATTGGAAAATTAACAGATAGTAGTACTACTAAATATAAATTAGATATTAATGGCATTATTAGTGCTATAAGTAGTAGAGGTGTAAAAATGATTAAGCCGATGATAAGTGACTCTTCCAAATTTATTGGTCTTGAATGGACCTTAAATAAAAAACTCAAAAAAGAAAGTAGCAGTCCCAGAAACATCTATTATTTATAAAGATTTGAATAATAATTATAGTACTAGGTTTGGAAACTATAAATAAATCCCTATTGAAAACCAACAAACAAATTTAGAAGCAGATTTCCAAGAATTAGATGACTAAATTACCAGAAGGAACAATTATAATCCAAAGTGGTATTCAGTTATTTGAAGAAGAAATTTTAAGATTAGACACTGAAATAATAGAAAAAGGACATATATGAGTTTATGATAAAACAATAGGCGACAAATAATTTATGAAATTACCAGAACCATTAGGAACAATAATACATAAAACAATATAAAAAATTACAAAAATTACCTCAATTAGATAATATCGCAACAAGAATAAAATTTATAATTGAACAATTGGTAGAAAAATGTACAGAAATGCAAATAACAAAACAATTTAAAGGAAAGGGAGAATATAGTTTTTGTAAAAATATATATACATCTCAAAGATATGATATAAAAGATAAACCTAAGAAAAAATATTATGAGAATAAATCTCCTCCAAAAAAAAAAATTATTTAAAAAGAAGTACTTCTAGGAAACCCTATTTAAATAAAGAAAAGCATGTTCGAAAATTTGATAAAAATAGAGAACATAAAAATAAGCTAAGCTGTTTCAATTGTGGTAGCACTAGTCATTTAGTAAGAGACTGGACTAAAAGAAAAAATTATCATAATAAAGAATCAATTTTAGTCGACTGTGTTAATGAAGATTTATTACAAGTAGATGAATACGTTAGTGATACAGAAAGCATATATAGTATAATAAGTTATTTAGATCCAGATGGATCAAATGATTATAATAGTAATGATGAAGATGATGATTTTATAGAAAATATATTAGGATCTAATAAAAAATATAGTGACTGGCAAGATAAAGACTTAGACCAATTAGACCAAATAGGAGACATGTTGGCATATTTAGATATTTAAAATGCGAAGACCTCCAGCATATCAAGAGGCAAATACCATAAAATTAATAAAGACCATCCAAAACAACTTACAGAAGAAATTCATATAATACAGTATATGTTTGCAAAAATAAGAGACATAATAAAGAAAAACAAAAAGATAAAAATTATTAGGAGTTTAGTATTAGATAGGTTAAATGATTACATGACATGTATAAGAAAACATGAAAAGAAACTCCAAGAAGATAACCCGGAACCCTTAATTTCATCTATACACCCATTAGATTTTCTTGTCACAGAATCTGAATTAGATTATCTTGAATTTGGGATAGAAAATTTTGAAAACATAATTCTATTAGAATGAATAGAGAATGTAATCAATAATCATAATTGGATTAGAAATAGAGGTAGTAGTGATAAACCATGTAATTATTGTGGGTTATATCCGTCATTAAAACTAAGATTTAGATGTACAAGATGTTCAAGAGAATGTTGTAAATTTTGTCTGATAGATAAAAACCAACTACCACCAGAATCATACCATATAAATGACTTGCCTAGGATTAATAGGTACGAAACACTAGAGTTAAGAATATTGTATTTAGAAACACTTATACAACAGTTACAAGATAGATTGCAAAAACTAGAAAATGGAACTAGATAGATCAATATTATTAAATCACCCCTATATTAGCCAAGAAGTAAAAGATTCTTATAAAAAGATGTGGGCAAATATGGACCAATATTATGAAACATTAAATAATAAAATAACGCCTATTGATAAAAATGAAATAATAAACATTATTGAAGAAATTGAAGACAATAAACAATTAAACGATATTGTTACAGAAATAAGAGAAACATATAGGAACTCTAGTCAACAAATAAGTCCTTATGAAAGATCAAAAATGATTAATAGACCAATATATAGTATTAAAATTCCTTGTAGAATGCAAATAGATGAATGGAAATTAGATATTATCGGATTAATTGATACAGGCTGTTCTTCTTCAGTCTTAGATGAGAATTTAGTCCCTCCCCAGTATATAAAATCTTTATCACCCGAAAACTAATATAAAGCAGAACATATGGGTGGTAAATTATTTACTTATACAAAACAGTTAGCCCCTTGTAAGCTAAGTTTCTTTACACATAACCAACTTCTTACAAATTACCTAAATTTTAAGGGTAATATTAGTTTAAGAGATTTCGGCCTTAGAAGAACAAGGTTTAAATATTTTAATAAATTTCTTTCATGGATGTTTGATAAGTCCTTTAGGAATAAGCTTTTTAGGAGTTCCCTTCTTACCATATGCTTCAGAATTTTTAGTTGAACACCAACCTATTAAAAAACCAACCTGTTGTGAAAATTGTAAAGATAAACACCAAGCTTGTTGTCAAGAAAAAACAAGTGAAACACTTTTAGAATTTAGTAAATGTAGTTTATTTGACGAATTAACACTTGAACCCCCTCTAGATCAATTAATAAGTTCCAATTTTTTTTATGACCTGTTATCTTCTGGTCATTTAGAAATTGATGATATGCTTAGTAAATTAGAAAAAGAAGAAATAATAGGAGAAAACCCATGGAAACATTGGGATAAAAATAAAATAGTTTGTAAATTAGAACTAAAAGATCCAGAATTTAGGATACAAAATAAAAAAAAAAATAGAATCTATAAATGATTATAAGATGCATATAGAAGAATTATTAAAACTAGGAATAATACGAACAAGTACCAGCAGACATAGGATCCCAGCTTTTATTGTTAATAAACATAGTGAACAAGTTAGAGGTAAAAGTAGGATGGTTATTGATTATAGGAGATTAAATGATAATACCATTGAAGACGCTTATGATATTCCAGATAAAACTGAACTTATTAATTCAATACAAGCTAGTAAAATTTTTAGCAAATTTGATTGTAAATCTGGATTTTGGTAAGTGAAAATAGATCATACTAGTATAGAATGGACAGCTTTTACATGTCCCCTAGGACACTTTGAGTGGTTAGTAATGCCCTTTGGAAAATATATAGATGATATATTTGGAAAATATATAGAAAAAATGCTCCTATCATATTTCAAAGAAAAATGGATAATATATTTGGAAAATATATACAGTTTGTATGTGTATATATAGATGATATTTTAGTCCATGGTAAGACTAAACAAGAACATGTTAGTCATCTAAAATTAGTCCTCAGTGAATTTCTAAAAAATGGCATAGTAATTAGTGGAAAGAAAGCTCAATTCTTTAGAATTAATATAGAATTTTTAGGAGTAGAAATTGGAAATGGAAAAATAAAACTATAACCTCATATAGCCAAGAAAATACTAGACACTCCTCTAATCAGAGATGTAAAGTCATTACAGCAATTTCTGGGATTAGTCAATTATGCTAGAACATTTATTAAAAATTTAGGAAAATTAATAGGACCTTTATACAGTAAGAGTTCTCTTACTAGAGTAAAAAAAATTTAACATAGAAGATGATAAAAAAGTAGAAAAAATAAAAGAACTAGTAAAAGATTTACCAGATCTTAGATTACCACTAGATACAGATTATACGATAGTAGAAACTGATGGTTGTGAACTAGGTTGGCGAGCAGTTTTGAAAACAAAACCTAATAAATATTCTTCAAAAAAAGAAGAAACAATTTGTAGATACAGTAGTGGAAAATATAAAAAAAAGGACCTACACATAGTATAGATCAAGAAGTTCTAGCAGTATGTTATGCATTAGATAGCTTTAGACTCTTTCTCATTAATAAAAAAGAGATCTTGGTTAGGACAGATTGTGAAGCCATTGTAAAATTTTTTGAAAATAAAAATAGCAAAAGAATTAGTCAGCGAAGATGGCTATCTTTTTAAGATAGAATTCTAAATTAAAATTATAAAGTTAATTTTGAAAATATAAAAGGAAAAGATAATGATCTTGCAGATAGACTCTCTAGGTGCATGTTTTCTGAGCAAGTTCTAGAAAAGCCGCCATAATTAAATGCCTACTGTAAGTATAACCCTTTACTTGTCCATACGATTAGAAACAGATGGGGATTACGAAACCAGTAAGTTCCTTTGTATCTGTTCTAATGTGGGAGTAAAGTATCTTGTACCAAACCTTAGCTGGATCATACGCTTAGCCTTAATGGGGATTATAATGCCAATAAGCTCCTCTGAGTTAAGAGCTAATGTGACAGCTAAGTTCCTTTTCCTTCCTAGATTAGAATATTTGAAAAAAAATTACTAATAATTTTTTATTTGCCTTTGCAGATGGAATCCGCTTTAGCTAAAAATCAAACTTTTCCTCTTTCAAAAGTCCAGTTTCCAAAAAATCCTTACACTAGCCTAACCAGCTATCCCTTAGGATCACCTTTTTCTTTCAATATACCACCCCATCTTGTTTTAGATCCCCAAGAAAGAAACTATATTGATAATCTGTGCGCAAATAATTGTAATCCAAATTTCCCAAAAATCCTTACTTCATTTAGTGATTACCTCCATGCAAAAAACATGAAAACCCAGATGAGTGAACCTGTTTTACGACAAAAATCCTTAGACGCCTTTTTAGAACTACAACAGACAAATCAGATTCTTTCTGGCGAAGTGATGGATCTTAAGCAACAATTAGAAAAATTGAAAAAAGAATTCGAGAAAGAAAAGAATGAAAAAGAATTACTTCAAAAAGAATGGGAAAAAGACTTAGAACAAAAACAAAAAAACATTTGAAAAATTTCCACAAAAAATCAGTCCAATAAGATCTATATTTATGAAAATGGTTTTTTATGAAAAACAACAGATCCAGTTCGAGGTAGTAGAAGCTTTACAAGCAAATGCTCAATCACCACCAGACTTCAAGATAAAAGGTCTCAGTTATTGCATGACAAAATATTAAGGACCAAATCACACTGAATCAACAGAATGTGTTTGTTCAGAAGGTTTCTCGATCATACAAGCAGCCATAAATGTCAGAGAATGGGAAAATGCTTTTTTCGTTAACCAAGGAAAAATTACAATTGATCTTTTAATGGAACTAGGGTTATTAAAAAAGTTAGTCATTACTGAAGCATAACAAATGAAGTCTCTAAAACAATTTCCTGCCAAGATAAAAATGATTTTAAACTCTATGTTCGAATTCTATCCAAGACATTTTGCAGTTCTCGACATTATGAGCATACCTCCTACTTTTTAAGGTTATCCTGCTCAAGTTCAACACTATATTCGGATTGACATGGTCCACTGTGGGAAACCAAAAGTTTACCAATGGGACAATGAGATTTTTTCTACACATCACATTGACATCTCAACAATTGATCGAATTAAGAGATGGAGGGCTTATGCCTTAAGTGTCGCTCCTAAGAAATTTAAAGCAAATTATCTTATCGAAGAACAGGCTAATTTAAAAATATTTTCCTCTGTCTGTACTAGGAGCTATAAATCGCCAATGCAAGGAACACTGATCACCGAACCAAAGTTCACATAACATTTCAAAAAGTGTAATGCATCATGGTATGAAACTACTCTTGGTTATAATCGGATTTTCATTAGTGAATTGGATGATGATTTTCTCGACTGCGCCATGCAATCTTTTGATAATTCAGACCTAAATGCCCTTGATGACATTGGTGAAGCTAATCTTGATAATGCGATAGAAGGCTTAGCAGATTCCTTTTTATCGTTACTATATGTGAATTATTTGAGTGCTTGTACTATTTAGATTTGGTCTAAAAAAGCAAGAAAATTGTACAGTTTAAAATAGGGTGGTACCCCTATTACTTGTACTTTTTCTGCTTTCCACAAATACCCCTCCCTTTGTGAAAATAATAAGGGTATTTTCGTATTGTACTATGGCCTTGCTCGCCTATAAAAGTAGACTCCTTGTAACATATTTGGTGTGAGAAAATTGAATGAAAGTTTGTGTGAAGTCTTTCTGAAGTTGTGCCTTGATCTTTCCCAAGTTCTCCTTAAAGTTAGTTTTCTTCTCTTCAATAGTTGAAATAGAATTAAGTAGTTATTTGTTTATTCAGTAGTTCTATGATAGCTTAAACTCCTCTCTTGAAAGGGAAAGGAAGGTCTTATTAGAATGATCTCTGTAAAGGGTTGATTGGTAAGCTACCAAGGGTTACCTCTAACCATGCTATCCAGAGCCATGGTGAAGGTGTCTACCTTGTCTAAGTGAAGAGCAATAGGTGAAGTGTCTTATTTGGCTCTTCTCAGACTAAAGGACCATCGAATAAGTACCCGTTGAAGGCATGGAGGCCGTGTAAAATATAATATTTTTTGGAATGAATTTTCATAATCTTCAGGTCTTACATCTTTTTGTTTTCGTATAGTTAAACTCCAATTTCTATTATTATCTTTATCATAGCATCTTACACTTGTTTCCCAATATTTTAAATAATAATTCTTTTCTTTAAGATATCTTCTAAGTCTAATTAGCCACCTAGCTTTCCTTTCTTTTATTATATCTTTATTCTTTACATTATTTTTATCAAGATATGGTGTAACAGTTCTTAATATATTTCCTACAAGGTTGTATTCTACTGACCTATAGTCCATGAAATACCATAGGAGGGGAGCGTAGGATCATTCTAAATTGTAATATAAAGGTTCTGTGCTAGAGAAAGGACTATAATCTTCATACTTATTCCTAATTTCTTCTAGGATAAGATATAATAAATCTAATTGGCAAGAAATATTAAAAGTATTCTTAACATCATGAATATAATAATAATATAGATCATATTTAAAAAGATAAAGATCTCTAACAAAATTGTAAATTTCTATAACACTCATGTTTTGCTTAGTTTGTAAGAGAACTTATTATAATAATAACTAAATATCCTACTAAGATAACTATAATAGAAACAGGAAAGATAAAGATCTCTAACAAAATTGTAAATTTCTATAACACTCATGTTTTGCTTAGTTTTTAAGAGAACTTATTATAATAATAACTAAATATCCTACTAAGATAATTATAATAGAAACAAGAAGTAATTTACATATAAAAAACACAAAGAGAAGAATACTAAATCTCCTTACTAGTTCCATGGGCTATTACCGTAGCATAACCCAAGGGAACATATAATAATAACTAATTATCTTACTAAGATAGTTATAATAGAAACTGAATAAAATACTAATTATCTTTACTAGTTTCATGAGTTCTTGCTGTAGCGCAACTCACAGGAACATATAGTAATAACTAAATAGCTAACTAAGATAAATATAATAGAAACAGAAATTAAATCTAAAGTTATAAGAAAATTAAAAGTTGCAAAATTTAAATCTACAATTAAATTGAAAGTTCTAAGACTAAGAGAAACCATGATGAAAAAATTCCTTACTCAGTACTCAGAAGGGTTCTTATTAAAATAATCTCTACCTTTCTTACTTTCCTTATTCATGCCTTACCTCTGATATTTACCTCTTAATGTTTCTCTTATTTGTATCTTCTCAGACATCATACCTATGCTACTTTTTTCCCTCACACGGCCTCCATGCCTTCAACGGGTACTTATTCGCCGATCCTTTACTCTGAGAAGAGCCAAATAAGATACTTCACCTATTGCTCTTCACTTAGACGAGGTAGACACCTTCACCATGGCTCTGGCTAGCATGGTTAGAGATAACCCTTGGTAGCTTACCAATAAACCCTTTACAGAGATCATTCTAATAAGAGCTTCCTTTCCCTTTCAGGAGAGGAGTTTAAGCTATCATAGAACTACTATATAAACAAAAAACTACTTAATTCTATTTCTACTATTAAAGAGAAGAAAACTAACTTTAAGGAGAACTTGGGAAAGATCAAGGCACAACTTCAGAAAGACTTCACACAAACTTTCATTCAATTTTCTCACACCAAATATGTTACAAGGAGTCTGCTTTTGTAGGCAAGCAGGGCCATAGTACAATATGAAAATACCCTCATTATTTTCATAAAGAGAGGGGTATTTGTGGAAAGCAGAGAAAGTACAATTAATAGGGGTACTACCCTATTTTAAACTGTGCAATTTTCTTACTTTTTTAGACCAAATATAAATAGTACAAGCACTCAAATAATTCACATATAGTAAGGATAAAAAGGAATCTGCTCAACCTTCCATCGCGTTATCAAGATTAGCTTCACTAATGTCATCAAGGGCGTTTAGGTCTGAATTGTCAAAAGATTGCATGGCGTAGTCGAGAAAATCATCATCCAATTCACTAATGAAAATCCGATTATCACCAAGAATTGTTTCATACAGTGATGCATTACACTTTTTGAAATGTTCTGTGAGCTCTGGTTCGGTGATCAGTGTTCCTTGTATTGCCGATTTATAGCTCCTAGTACAGATAGAGGAAAATATTTTTAAATTAGCCTGTTCTCCGATAAGATAATTTGCTTTAAATTTCTTAGGAGCGACACTTAAGGCATAAGCCTTCCATCTCTTAATTCGATCAATTGTTAAGATGCCAATGTGATGTGTAGAAAAAAATCTCATTGTCCCACTGGTAAACTTTTGGTTTCCCATAGTGTACCATGTCAATCCAAATATAGTGTTGAACTTGAGCAAGATAACCTTAAAAAGTAGGAGGTATGCTTATAATGTCGAGAACTGCAAAATGTCTTGGAGAGAATTCGAACATAGAGTCTAAAATCATTTTTATCTTGGCAGGAAGTTATTTTAGAGACTTCATCTGTTGTGTTTCAGTAATGACTAACTTTTTTAATAACCCTAGTTCCATTAAAAGATCAATTGTAATTTTTCCTTGGTTAACGAAAAAAGCATCTTCCCATTCTCTGACATTTATGGTTGCTTGTATGATCGAGAAACCTTCTGAACAAACACATTCTGCTGATTCAGTGTGATTTGGTCCTTGATATTTTGTCATGCAATAACTGAGACCTTTTATCTTAAAGTATGGTGGTGATTGAGCCATTACTTGTAAAGCTTCTACTACCTCGAACTGGGTCTGTTGTTTTTCATAAAAAACCATTTTCATAACTATAGATCTTATTGGAAATCTGCTTCTAAATTTGTTTGTTGGTTTTCAATAGGGATTTATTTATAATTTCCAAACCTAGTACTATAATTATTATTCAAATCTTTATAAATAATAGATGTTTCTGGGACTGGTACTTTCTTTTTTGAGTTTTTATTTAAGGTCCATTCAAGACCAATAAATTTTGAAGAATCACTTATCATTGGCTTAATCATTTTTACACCTCTACTACTTATAGCACTAATAATGCCATTAATATCTAATTTATATTTAGTAGTACTACTATATGTTAATTTTCCAATAAATCCTATATTTATTAAAAAGTTACTATTTTTTATTAGGTCTTCATATCCTTTAGCATGAATTCCTATTTCTATTAAATCTAAGTCTTTAACACTTATTGAGAAATCAGGGCTACAGTAAAATAATCCAAAATTATTGCTCATATCTACTTCTACAGAGGCTATAAGAGCATTTTTTGCATTTGACTGCTATCCTTTATCCGAGATTGTAATTAATACTTTTCTAGGAATTTCGCTTCGAATTAATCCTTTAATTCCAATTGCAATTAATCCTAAATGAAGCAACCTTTTTCCATATTCTTTTATTTTTCTTGTACTATGCTTGCTTATGGGGGATATTAACTTCTTCTGTGGATACAAAAATTTCTTCTTCTCTATTAATTCTAATAAATTTGGTATTAAAGTTAAAATTACCTGTTTTATATAAGACTTTAGGGTTTAATAATTCTATCTGATGGGTGTTATATATTTCTATATCCTTATCTATATCTATTACTTCTTCTAAAGTAAGGTGATTTGTTTTATTCTTATTAGAAATTAATTTGCTAATAAATGAGGGTTTTCCTATATTACTATTTTCATTTGTCACAGTACTTGCTAACGTCCTACTCGTTCCTTGAAAAGGAATAGATATATTCATTTTATAATTCCTATTTTATAATTTCCTTCCAAATAAAACACTATGATTTTCTTTTTTCTTGATACTATTAGTTTTATCTTCTCCTAATTTAAGATTATTAATTTGGATTATTAAAGACAAATTTGTTAGAATCTCATAAAAAATATAGTGAGTGGCAAGATAAAGAATTAGACATACTAGAAGATATGCTAATTTATTTATAATGAGAAGACCTCCAGCATACCATAGAGATAAATATCATAAAACTAATAAGAACCACCCTCAACAACTAAAAGATGAAATCCATATGGTAGAATATATATTTTCTAAAATAAGAAATATCATAAAAACTAACAAGAAAATCAAAATTATTAGAACCTTGGTATTAGATAGACTCAATGATGACATGACATGCATTCGGAAACATGAAAATTGACTTAAAGAAGATAAGTCATAACCCTCTTATATATCAGAAGAATTTGATCCTTTAGATTTCTTAATAACAGAAGTTGAATTTGATAGTCTTGAATCTGGTTTAAATAACCAGAATAATTTAGTTATTTTAGATGAATAAAGACTGTAGTCACAATTGGACTATAAATAGCGGAAGTAGTGATAAGCCTTGTAATTTCTGTAATCTTTATCCTTCTTTAAAATTAAGATACAGATGCTTTAAATGTTTAAAAGAAAGCTGTAAATTTTGCCTAATAGATATAAACCAATTACCTCCTGAATCCTCTTCTAATGAACCTCCTAGGATTAACAGATATGAAACATTAGAATTAAGGATCTTGTATTTAGAAACAATTATTCAACAATTACAAGAAAGAATACAAATAATAGAAAATGGAACTAGATAGGACTATATTATTAAATCATCCATATATTAGTGAAGATGTAAAAAATTCTTATAAGAAAATGTGGGCTAATATGGATCTTTATATACAAAAAAATTTAGAAAATGAAAACTTAGATAAAAAGAAAACTTAAATAATATAGAAGATTATGTAAATAAAAATGATAAAAGTATTACTGAGAATTCTACAAAAGAAATTTTAGCTATAAATGACAATTATAATAATATAGAAAGTGAAGAAATAATTGCTAATGCTAATCCTCCTACAACATTAAAGGAAACTGAAATGTTAAATACTCCAATTTATAGCATTAAGATTCCTTGTAGAATACAAATTGATGAATGGAAATTAGATGTCCTAGGCTTAATTGATACTGGCTGTTCAAATACAGTCTTAGATGAAAGTCTAGTGCGCCCTCAATATATTAAAAACTTATAACCAGAACATCAATATAAAGTAGAACAAATGGGCGGTAAATTATTTACTTATACTAAGCAACTAACCCCTTGTAAACTTAGTTTTTTTCAAAAATAACCAAGTCCTTACAAATTACTTACATTTTAAAGGTAATATTAGCTTAACAGACTTTAGCTTATGAAGGACAATGTTTATTATAAGACTAAATATATTAATTAATTTTTTTTCATGGTTGTATGATAAATTCCTCAGGAATAAGTTTTATAGGAGTTCCTTTTTTACCTTATGCCTCAGAACTTCTATCTGAAAACCAACCAATTAAAAAACCAAGTTGATGTGAAAATTGTAAAACTGATAAGTGTTGTCAAAAAAAAAAAAAAAAAAAACAAATGAAACACTTTTAGAATTTAGCAAATGTAGTTTGTTTGATGAATTAACACTAGAACCTCCCCTAGATCAATTAGTGAGCCCAAACTTTCTTTATGACCTAATATCTTCTGGACATCTAAAAATAAACGATATTCTTAGCAAATTAGAAAAAGAAGAAATAATAGGTGAAAACCCCTGGAAGCATAGGGAAAAGAATAAGATAGTTTGCAAGTTGGAATTAAAAGACCCAGATTTTATAATACAAAATAAAAAAATAGAATCTACAAATGAAAACATAAATGATTATAAAATGGACATAGACGAATTATTAAAATTAGGGGTAATACGAAGAAGTACTAGCCGACATAGAAGTCCAGCTTTTATAGTAAATAAGCACAGTGAACAAGTTAGAGGAAAAAGTAGAATGGTCATAGATTATAGGAGATTACTTAGAAGTAAAATTCAGATATAGTAAAGAAGCTGAAGAAACTATTCCTTTAATAAAACATGTCACTAATAGACAAGGTAATATAAGCACGTATATCAGATGGGTAAAAAGAAAAGATTGGTTTCCACAAGAACATAATATTAGAATAGAAACATTAGGAGATTGGAAGAATAATTTAATTTCCGAATATAATGAATTTAGTGGATGTTTTAGTTAACACATGCTATACCTTTTAGAAGAAAGCATTGAAATGGTAGATTTATATTTATCATCCCTTACAAAAATATATAGGAGCCTCTGTTAAACTAGAAGAACAGATAAAAGGAAGGAAAGCTATATGGTTATTAGAACTAAAAAGTTATTTAAGAATGAAATTAGAATTAGAACAAAGAGCAGAAAGGTTAGAAGAACAAAGAATTGTAGAAATAATAGATAATGAAATAATAATACATAAGACTTATATTCCTTGGAGAATTTATAATTTAGAAGCTTATAATAAGAATAAAGCAACTCTATTAGATTGGAAAAGGAAATTAATAAAGAAATATAAAAGTATTGAAGCTTGTTATAGTTAATAATGAACCTTAAAAAGCTAAAATGTTTAGATTTAGAATTACCTAAGTTAGAAGGAATGATAGTGTCAGAAGAAGGATTTAGTATAAAATGTTACTTTGGAAGATCAGAACATATAATGCATAGTGATAATCCCCATATGAACAGTCTAATCGATATGATAATTTCCTTAGGAAAAAATTTAGAAAAGTTTAGTGAAAAATGGAAAATATAAATACACATATTCATAACTGTATTCTTACTAGAAATAAATCATTAGAAAATCTCATACTAAATATCGATTATATAAAAAACCAAAATAATGAAATAATAATGGGTCTTAGGGAAAATAATAGTTTAGATAAAGAAAATAATATATCTATAATATATAAAGAAATAGAAAAAATTAATAATCATTATGAAAAAATTAGGTCACTTTTAAAAGAACTAAAACATTTAAGCTTAACATAATAATGACTAGTGGGAAAATTTCTTACTTAAAGGCATTAGAAGAAACTAAAATATATCAACCTAGTGGTAGTAAAGGATATAGTAATTATTTTGCCTCAGGGATAGCTGACCAAGAGGTATTTAAACAAAATAATACAATAATAAATTTATTAATTCAAATAATAGACAAAATAGAACAATTAGAGCATATGTTAAAATTAAGGGAAAATTACTATTCACCCCTCGCGAATTGCAAAACTTCCCAGACAGCCCCTGCAAGTTTGTAATACCCCAGAAAGCCCTTCCGTTAGTGTTTGAATTCCTTTTTCCCCCCTGTCGTTCATTTGTACAAGGTTTATGCTGTGAAATACCGTGCGTGCCCTTGCAAATGGTGGGAAAAAAACCGCCCAGTCACATCATGTTAAACATTTTTTATTTGGCTTTTGTCAATCTTTTTTATCCCTGCTTGCGTTGATTTTTCTGAAATAAAGTTTGGAAGATTCATCGTTTGCATTCGTTTGAACTCCGCCGGTTGGCCGATAAGCTGAGATAAGGTGAGAATGTCTTCCTTTCCATCACTTTGATCATCCTTTAAGTGAGAGTACCAATTTATATTTATTTATATGCAGGTTTCAGGTTTTTAATGGAGAGTTTTTGTGCAATTGCAAGATACAACGGTGAGGGACGAGTGCTAGTGTTCACGGCACAGACTTCTTGGGATTCAATCTTAGCGGAGATATGTGACCGATGGGGTCTTGATGTTTCCCATGTTAGGGTGAAGTTTATCACACCCGATGGACATAAAACGATTTGTCCAATAGAAAATGAGGTTGACTTCCAGCGCATGTGTCATGTATACTCACTCTTCAAATGCGCTGCAGTCGATCTCGTTGTTGAGACAGATGATGTGCCATTGTCGCATCATAGTCAAAACGAATTCTTGTCATTGTAAAGTTCTTATCCTTTATCTTTACTTTTGAAGTCATATGTGTTCGCCTAATTATTATAGTTACCGTTTAAATATTGTATTTTTTATTTAACTACACCATTTTCCGTTTAACAAATAGTTTCTGTGTTTAACTTATTATTTTATTGTTTAAATATACATGTTTCAAGGTAACTTATTTTGTTCCCGATTAAGTTACTGATGTTTTCCGCTTAACTGAAGTGTTGGCAGGAATTCTGATTCTGCCAGCGCACCTGTTCCATCTCATGGCGACCCGGACGGTGGAGCATGTCTTCCGTCCTCCTCGGATCATCCCGAAGTGCTGTCGTTGGATATCGGACAACGTTTCGTAGACGTTGACCATTTAAGAGACGCGCTTCGGAATTTTGCAATCAAGAGGAATTTCGACTTCAAATTCATAAAGAATGAGAAACACAGGGTGACTATAGAATGCGCTGCCGTTGGTTGTGGCTGGCGCCTTCATGCATCGAAGGAATACAATAAAAATACGTTCAGAATAAAGACAATGCACCCGTCACACAATTGCGGTGGTGGAATTGGCTCGGTGTCACATCCGAAAGCGTCGAACAAATGGGTAAGCGCACGAGTGATTGACAAGCTTAAAAGCCAGCCATTGTACAGGCCTATCGACATTCAGAAGGACATGTTACGGGAACACGGTGTCCACATTCCATACAAGCAAGCTTGGTTGGGTAAAGAGCGTGCCCGGGTGATTCTCGACGGCAGCGACGTCGCCAGCTATGATCTGCTGCTTTGGTACGTGGATAAGGTGGCCGAGACAAATCCCGGCAGCATTGCGATTGTAGAAAGAGACGGTGACAGTTTTAAACGCGCATTCTTCTCGTTCCGTGCTTGTATCATGGGATTCAAGCGGGGTTGTAGGCCGCTGCTGTTTGTCGACGGTACCCATCTTCTTGGAAAATATCGTGGTACGTTGCTGGGCGCCACAGGCAAAGATGGTAACAATGGGTTTTTCCACTTGGCCTTCGGTATCGTCGACAACGAGACAGATGCGAATTGGACGTGGTTTATTTCCAAGTTAGGTGATGCGTTATACGATGACGGCGATTATGAAGAGATTATTACATTTGTGTCGGACAGGTCTAAGGGGCTTGTGAACGCCATTGCAAGGGTCTTCCCCTCGTCCCCACATGCCTATTGCCTTCGACACTTGGAGGCGAATTTTATGAAAGCAAATGGCGGACTTGGGAAGGCATTGAAGGACGAGTGCTGGTCCATATGTTTTCGTATTGCGTGGGCGTCAACGGCTAAAGAATTTGATGATACGGTGAATGAATTGCGGGCCATATCACCAGAAGCGCACCGCTGGTTGCTTGAAAAGTCAGATTTGTCACATTGGTGTAATTATTTGTTTAAAGGTCAACGTTGGGGCAACATGTATTCAAATGTCGCAGAGTCCTTCAATGCGTGGATAAAAGAAGCTCGCCATCTACCAGTGACGAGAATGGTCGACTCCATACGGTATTTGAATGTTTGATTTTCATTCGGTTTAAACTTCTTCGTCACTGTTTAACTTCGTGTGCTTTACGTTTGCCTATAATGGTTTCTGTTTAACTATGATGGTTCGTGTTTAATTATAATTTTCTCTGTTTAAATAATTACGTTTATGTTTAACTATTCTTGGTTTACCTTAACAATCAATTATAATTTGTTATGATACAGGTTCAAATTAATGCGGATGATATGCACCCGTCGTGAGCAAGCGAACAAATGGGACACCTACTTATGCCCCGATATACATAAGAAGGTAGACGAAGTGGTTGCGGAAAGCCGAAATCTTTATGTTGGTCGTTGTGTCGATGATCGCTATGAAGTCCTTGACCATTGCAGCAACTCCGTCGATCTATCGGGTAGAACATGCTCATGTCGCAGGTGGCAAATTTATGGTATCCCGTGCACACACGCTTGCGCTGCAATAATGCAGACAGACACCAACGTTCATCAATTTATTAGCGACTACTTCACCGTCGAGACATACAAACTGGCGTATAGGGAAGCTATTTTCCCAATACCAGACGACGACAAGCCTACAGACGACAATCGAGAACTCCATCTGCGTCCGCCGGTTACGAGAAGGCAACCTGGGCGACCCAGACGGAAGAGGATCGAGTCGCAAGCTTCCGCGGTCCGCGAGTTACGGTGCAGCCGCTGCCACGCGTCCGGCCATAATCGTAGATCTTGTACTGAACCTGTCGCCGAGTAGGCATTGTAAATAAACACCTGTCACGCGACATTCCGGCAAATAGTTACATAGTTAAGTGGATAATGATATAGTTAATTGATAACTTAAATAGTTACATACAATTTACAAACAATTAAATATTAAAGGAGATAGTTAAACCGCAAGTGTATTTATTTAACTGTTAACATAAATATACTTACGAGTCCATGACACAGTTGAGGAAGATTCTTATTATCTTCTCTTCGAATTGGTCGAGACGCGACATTCCGGCATATTTTTTCTTCTTCGGAACGAATTTTTTCTGCGCCTCGTCGACGTCTCGTTGCCCTTCCTTGGCAGCCTCTTTATTCGACTCCGGTACTGCCACAGAGTCTTTAACATGTGACGGTGCCGGTACGGCCACAGCGTCGTCGACGTCTCGTTGCCCTTCCTTGGCAGCCTCTTTATTCGACTCCGGTACTGCCACAGAGTCTTTAACATGTGACGGTGCCGGTAAGGCCACAGCGTCGGCGACAGCGTCTTTTTTCGGTTCAGCTGCTAACGTGGGCTGACTCGACACCGGCAATGCCACGGAGTCTTTATTCACTTCTGGTGCCACTGGCGCCAGGATTGTGTCTGCCTTCGTCGTGCAGCAATCGTACGCCGGCGCCGGTGCCTCCAACACAGGGAGGTCACTGACAAGGGATTCAATTAACGTGTCGACGGCGGCAGTCGCATCATCGGGCAGAGACACATCCATTGCAGCCGGCGGCACCGCTGCCTGTTCTTTTTCCAATGGCGAGCTCGGACCTGAAGTTGGCTGAGCCTCCGCCATTGTTGGTTCGACAGCATTTGGTACTTCTGTTGCCTCGACGTCGGCCGGCGGAGGGAGACACATCGTTGCAGTCCTCCACATAAGCCTCTTCCTGCGCGGGACTCTCGCGAATGCCCTCGCGAGAACGTCGTCTCTGGCAATCGCCGGGGCTGCGTCCGTTGCATTCGGGCTGCCGGAGATCGTATCATAGTCATCCGGCCTCGTCGTGGCCTGCGAACGCGCCTCCAGAGCATCAACGCGAGCAACAAGACGTGGGATCTCTTGCAACATTAACTCGCACGTCTGCAATAGACGTCTGGTCAGCTCGTCGCCTGTTGGTGTCGGGGAGGGGGGTGGAAGGGGGCTTGCCCGTCGGCGAGCAGTCCGTGCGCGGTGCGGGCTCCGAGAAGGTGATCGGCGTCGGACGCGCTTTGACGATGCTGCCCGATCATCTCTCTTTCTCGCAGGCGGAGCGGGAGTCTTGCTCGCCAGCGGAACGGGAGCGGAAGCGGGAGGAATAACACCTCCGTGGCCGGTGGCAGCTCCGCGGATGGCCCCAACAAATATTTGTTCGTCCTGGTTGGCGGCGACCAGTTCGGGAAACTAACAATTGTAAAAATCCAATACGTTTAAACAATAAACATACGAGTTAAATGTTAAGAAAATAATTTAAATTGTAAACATAGTTGTTAAATACGAATTATTATATTTAAACACTAACACAGATTGTCAAACACAAAAACGGTAAACTTAAATGAAGATTCATTAAATAGATTCATTACCTCTTTTCCTTCAAGTGATGAAAATAAAGTCCCCGTCGACACTTGCTTCCGGTAGCTGTTTTCACCGTAGCACAGGATCCTTGGGGTCTTTCCGAAATGCAACTTCTTGCCGGTGCCGGTGAGCTCATAGAACCAGGTGGTCAACGCAACCGAGCAACCTTTGACGTACCCCGTGTTGGTCTTGTTCCCGGCGCATCTCGCTTGCACTCGAGCGGCCGCTTATGGAACGTCCTCCATTATCCACTTGTGGGTCGCTTGAGCCCATGCAAATCGTCCCATGGCTGGTAGGTCGTCGACGTAGTCAACGATCCAAACAGGAACAGAGCAGGAAGTGTTAGGGAAGAGGATAGTACCCATGAGGTACACCATGAGGAGCTTTACAAAATTCTCCTCTTCCCCCCTCTCGCGAACTATCCGCTCAAGTGTGTTCTTGATGGAGTCTTTATTTCTCTCGTAAGATCTTGAAAAATACCTCAGCTCGAACGGCGAGTGTGTCTTCTTCTTCTGGAATACGACTGCGTTCCCATCACAGCGTAGACCAAGGATGAGACCCACATCTTGAGGTCTGAAACTCACGAGGCTGGCCCCGATCCTGAATTTGCTGCTGCGGCCATCGAACCTCTGCAGCAGAGAATCAAGGAGGGCTCTCTCTTGGAGGACGGCTTCAATCTCGGTCAAAGCCGCGAACGGTGTCCTTCTGATGATCTCCCAGTGTCGTCCAGTCATGTGAACTTTCAATTCATTCAAAGTCTGGACCACCGGTGTCAAGTAGCATCGGCCGTTAACTAGGTTGACCGCCATGACCAATACACTACAAGAAGAACAATACATTTGTTTAGAGTGATTTATTAAACAATAACTCTATTAATTAAACAGAAACTTCCTTTGTTAAACGGAGAGTACGATTGTTAAACGGAAACGACATGTATTCAACATAAAATCCAACCATTACACTGATACTTTTAAACACAACTCATACCCACATCAAATTAACGGGGAAACACACATTATAATCATTTGAAAACAGAATGAGTTTGCATAACCATCGAAAAATCTCCTGCACCACAACACTCTCGCTCTCGATACTGTGCACAGACAAAGAAAACCCTAGACGGAAAATCTCACTGCAAACTACAATATCATCCAATAATGAAACCATGAAAATGTATGGCCAAAAAAACAACAGAGACGATACTTTACAAACGAAATGGCGAAAAACAAAAGAAAAACCGCACAGCTTCATCGCCTCATTACCTTGGTTGGAAAATCGACGAAATGACGAAGACTAGAGCGGGAGTTCTCCTTCGAAACACTGCCGAACAGGCGATGATAGCAAGATGCCCAACCGATGAAGCGGCGATGATAGGAAATAACCGGCGCCAGTAATGGTGTTCTCCAGTGATTAAACAAATAAAAATAAACCGCTTCCTCTTTAAGCGGAAACATCATTGCACACAAGGGCATTATAGTCAATCCACGCTTCAAATGACACAGCATCCCACGTAAGGGCAATTTCGTCATATATATTCAAACTTAACACCGTCAATCACCGTTACAGCATTGGGGGGTTTAAATTTCTATAAAATCAAAAGGAGGGTGTTTTTAGGGATATGAAAATGTGTGGGGTTTTTTTGTGCATATTGCAAACTTTTGGGGTTTCTTTGGTAATTACCTGTAAAATTAATAGAAGAAGAAAAAGAAAATAATACAAGAATAGATTCTTTAATAACACAAATAAATAATCTTAAATTAGGAGAAAACATTAATATAAAAAAGAAAGAAAATAATAGCATTTTGTTAATTATTAAAACGAGAGTTATTTTATTAATATTTTGAATATTATTATTATTAGAGTGATAATTATTGAAGTATGAATTATTGAAAATTATTTTTATTATTATTAGTAAATTATTATTGCTGATGTGTACAACCTTGAGACAATTTTTAATGTATATCACAAATAGTTTTAAGTTATATTAAATGAAAGATATTGGAACTCTTATAATGGTCCACGTCTGTGTCATGACCTTATGATGCGAAGACCTTTGAAAGGACGCCCTAAATCCATAAAGGATTCATAACGAAATGGATATACGGGAAGGTGATCAACCAACTGTTTTTCAATAATAATTTACCAATAATAATAAAAATAATTTTCAATAATTGTCACTATAATAATAATAATAATAATGTTCAAAATATTAACAAACTAATTCCTGTTTTAATAATTAACATTAATGATTCTAATTTCAAATAATGTTTTTTATTTAAATAACAATTTTTTTAAAAAAAATAGGTTAAAAAGATCACAAATAAATTATTTAAATAATAATTTTTTATAAAAAAAATAAAAACGGGATTAATGTTGCACAGAAAGCGGGATCATTGATCCCATTTTCCAAAAAGGACAAAAAATTAAAAAAAAATTAAAAAGCTAAAAATGGGATCAATTTTACTATTTTCAGTTCAAATGCACTAAAAACGAAAAAGTTCAACCCATTTTCTTTAAATTGCAGTGAAACCAGGATTAACCTTCCCATTTTTCCCAAACTCGTAAATAATTTAAAATATGCTTATTTTTTGTAAATAAATAAAAAATTGCATTATTAAAAAAAAAAAGCTCTTTGTTGGTGTATGGGCCTGATCAATTTTCTTGAAAGGGGGGTTTTTTTTATCACTTCAAAATTTAACTAGATGTGATTTCTATATGATATGTTGTCCCTTTAGAAGTTGTGAACATGATTGCGCATGATTTTGCTCTATAGGATAAATTATCAATTGGCTATATTTTAGAAATTGGAATTCATTATGTGCTTGGTTTTCTAGAAGGATTTTATATCGCCCCACAAAATATGATCTCTCTGTAAGTTGTACATTTATTTTGATCTATTGTGACAAGTAAGGCAGAAACCAATGGTTTGCTTAAATCTCCTTTGGTCAGAATTTGGAGATAGATGATCAAGGAAAATAGTATCTTTTGTGGGGTATTTTTATGCTTGATGCTTGGCTTTCTTTAGCGGCTTTCATGTTACAACAAAAATGCTCACTGTTAGTCATTATGTTGTTTTCATCAATTGTGAGAACTAAGACATAAATCCGTGGTTTGTGAAAATTTGTCGCCTTCTTAGAATTTGGGGTTTGTTATCTCTAGAAACTAGTATCAGTTGAAGGGGATGCTTTTCATTATAGACGAAGAATGATTTCACAGTAAGCCATCTTTAATCTATTCATTATTACTGTTTTCAAACATCAGGTTGTAGTTATTAATGTGGAAAAAGTTGGGGAACAACAATTAACTTGGTTAGAAGAAGTTCATGAATTTCTTATTTTAAAAGAAAGTCTTTTTAGAAATTTAGAAAGGGTTGAAGAGATCAAGTTTCCTCAAAATAATTTTAAAACATGGAAAAAAGATTTGGAATAAAAGTGGGATAAAATACAAGCAAAATATTGTTAAATGGATTTAAGGATAATGGATAAAAATTAGATGAACTAGCACCACCTATACAAGTAATAAAAAATATAGATAATATTAGAAGATTTTCAATATAGAATTTATCTAAAAATAATGAACCAATTAGAACTTTATAAAATTTATTACCACCACAAAAATAAATAGATATGATTAGAGAAAAGAATATTCAATTAATTTTAGGAGAATTATTGTACAAGTATGGTATATTAAAGTTTAAAAATAAATTGTATGAACATTATAGTGAAATCCAAATATGTAGTCCAGATGTGGGCTCCTTTCTTTCCACCCGGCCTTTAAATTTAGGATTGACCGGTTAAAAAGCATAGATCACAAATCAAATTTTAATATTTTGTAGACTTCGAGAGATTGTGGGTTCATGACTTCCATTAGGGGCAAGCCCCTAATGTTAATTACACTGGACATTGTCGCAGGAACCTCCGATTAAGAAAATAAGTGTGAACAAGGAAACAAGATGTGACAAATAAATTTCATTCATTTCGATAAACATGGACTTCATTACAAGAAGTTTGAAATTTAATCATCTTGACGCAACAGTGGTTGTATCTTTTTATCTCCTTCCGACTATTTCGCCGAAAAGCGCGCTTTGACTTTTGTTGACTTTTGGTCTTCGTCAAACTTTGCATCTCGAACACGATTTAGAAAACTTGTGAACTGGTATCTTGGATTTGAATTTGCATCTTGGACTTGATTTGGAACTTGATTTGACTTTTCATAAGCTTCGGCCTTTAGGCTTGTGAAACTTTTTGCAACTTGTGAACTCTTCAACGCTTTAGCCTTGAGGTTGTTGAGCTCATTTGTAACTTGAGTCTTGAACATTTGATCTTGCATTTTTTTTATTTGATTTGGAACTTGATTTGAATTTTTAAATGCTTCGGCCTTCAGGCTTGTGAAACTTTTGGAACTTGTGAACTCTTCAACACTTCAGCTTTGAGGTTGTTGAGATCATTTGATATTTGAGTCTTGAACATTTGATTTTTGTATCTTATATTTGATTTGGAACTTGATTTGAATTTTCATATGCTTCGGCTTTTGTGCTTTTGAAGCTTTTAACAACTTATGAACTCTTCAACGCTTTAGCTTTGAGGTCGTTGAGTTCATTTGTTGATTTGCTTGAAACTTGGAACTTGGACATTTGAACTTGCTTCTTGGACATTTGATTTAGATTACAAACTTGATTTCACTTTTATAAGCCTCGGCTATCATGCTTGTGAAGCTCTTTTTTTCTGTAACTTGTGAACTCTTCAACGTTATATCCTTGAGGTCGTTGAGCTCATTTGTTGATTTGTTTGAAACTTAGAACTTGGACATTTTGAATTTGTATATATTTTTTATTTGATTTGAAACTTGATTTGAATTTTCATATGCTTCGGCTTTCATGCTTGTGAAGCTTTTTGCAACTTGTGAACTCTTCAACACTTTAGCTTTGAGGTTGTTGAGCTCATTTGTTGATTTGCTTGAAACTTCGAATTTGGACATTTTGAATTTGCATTTTTTTTATCTTGGATTTGATTTGGATTTCAAGCTGTGAATCTCTATGTTGATAAATCACAAACTTGATTTTGACATAATTTGACTTTTGAAAGGCTCCGGCTTTTGTGCTTGTGAAGCTTCCTTCAGGTCTTGACTTGTGAAACTCTTTGAGTCTTTGACTTCTAATATCCTCAGACTCCTGAGCTCAATTGTCGATTTATTTAATTTTTTATGTCTTGACTTGTGAAACTCTTTATGTCTTGACTTCTGATGTCTTCAGACTGTTGAGTTCATTTGTCGATTCTTTTTTTTTATATCTTGACTTGTGAAACTCTTTGAGTCTTGACTTCTAATGTCTTCAGGCTGCTGAGTTCATTTGTCGATTCATTTGATTTCTCTTTTCTTCTTTTTTTTGTCTTGACTTGTGAAACTCTTTGAGTCTCGAGTTCTGATGTCTTGAGACTTCTGAGTTCAATTGTCGAACAATTTGATTTTTTTTATATCTTGACTTGTGAAACTTTTCTTGAGTCTTTGACTTCTGATGTCTTGAGACTACTAAGTTCATTTGTCGATTTATTTGATCTTTTTTTGCACATCATCAAGGAGTGACCTTTTGTGTGATGACTTTAGCATGCTTATTCTTGGATTGGACTTCAAGTTGTAACCTTGAACTTGATCTCTTTTAATTTTGGAATTTGAGGACTTCGGTATTTGATGCTTGTGGAGGACTTTGGCATTTGATGTTTGTAGAGGATTTCTGCATTTCATGCTTATGGAACCCTTATAACTTTGGACTTGTGCTTTTTTTGTCTCTATTTGGAGAAAAGCTTTCTTTCATTTGAGAAAAATCATTCTTTTTTTTTTAACTCCCAAGTGTGGCATGTTTTGCACTAGGCCACATTTTGGATCAACATCTTCAAAGAAGAATCCTCAATGACCTCTCTATGAGTGTCAAGAGGTAATGGGGAGGTTCTCTCAAAAAGAGCTATCGCCATATGTTGGAGCGAGCTGCAAGAGAATTCTTCAAAAGTCTTCATCCACTCTTTCAGCTTGTGTGATTGTCAAGAAGCAATGGAGAGGCTCTCTCAAGGAGAATATACACTCGCCATGCATTGGATATCACAACTAGCTTCAAGAGGGGTTTTTTTTTTTTAAGAGTCTTGAATAGCCCATTCGCTTCTGTGATTGTCAAGAGGCAATGGAGAGGTTCTCTCAAAAGGAGCTATCGCCATGTGTTGGAGCGAGCTGCAAGAGAGTTCTTCAAAAGTCTTCATCCACTCTTTCAGCTTGTGTGATTGTCAAGAGGCAATGGAGAGGCTCTCAAGGAGAATATACACTCGCCATGCATTGGACATCAAAACTAGCTTCAAGAGAGTCTTTAAAAGTCTTCGATAGCCCATTCACCTCCGTGATTGTCAAGAGGCAATGGAGAGGCTCTCAAGGAGAATATACACTCGCCATGCATTGGACATCACGGTAGACTTCAGGGGTCTTGTAAAATTACCAAAATGCCCCTCATCTTTGCTAAAAGCCCTTTTTTTCTTTTCCTTTTTTTTATCTTTTCTTTTTTTTTCATTTAAACCCTCATACTTTTCATCATTTTTTTATTTTATCAAATTTTGCAAATAACACCCCAAACTTTCACATTTTCATATTTTTCATGACTTTTGCAACTAGGCCCTCGAGCTTTCATATTTTCACATTTTTTCATAATTTTGCATATATGTCCACAAACATTTCATTTTTTATTTCTCCATGGATTTTGCATAAAAGCCCAATTCTTTTTACAAATTTATTTTCTTAGCAAACTTTGCAACTAAGCCTTTTCTAGCAAAAAAAGTCCAAATATCGAACGATGAAGTGCTAGCCAAAGCATGTTTGAACTCAGCATGTTAAAAGTTCAAAACTAACTAGAAGAAAATCTAAAGGCTAAGACATGAGATAGAGGTTTTGATTGAGAGAACATACTGGCATGTAATACATAGGCATACTACCATGTCTACAATTCATAGCTCATTTAATCAAGGAGTGCATGGTTTGTAAAGCAATCCTAAGTTTGGGTCTCACCATGACAAACATTCACAATAAAATTCAAATATTTTTTTTTTCATAGATGCAATTAGAACATGTATATGTTCATGTATATTTGGATGAATTTCTATAAGAGCATATACCTCTTTGAAGATGTGAGCACTTCACGAACTTCTTAAGCATGCCTCGAGATTCGTGCTAGGGTTGTGAACACTGTCTCGCATTGTTTTCTCGCCGTTGATCTCCTCAGGAGTCGGAGAATAGAACCAACGACGAGGTTTCTTGGGTCTTGCCAGGGTCGTGAACACCGTTTTTGCATTGTTTCCCATCGTTGATCTCCTCAGGAGTCGGAGAATAAAACCAACGACGAGGCTTCTTGGGTCTTGCCAGGGTTGTGAACACCGTTTTGCATTGTTTCCCGTCGTTGATCTCCTCAGGAGTCGGAGAATAAAACCAACGACGAGGAAATGAGCAGTGTGCATGTTCTTGTCTCGAGATTCGTGTTGAGCATCATCACCATCACCATCGCCGAGCATCTCCATGGTGTTATTCTCTGCTCTCATCTTCAAAATGGAACTTCATCGAAGGCGTAGATGTAGTTGCCGGTGTAGGTTATCCTCTCGCCTTCCTTCATGCCTCCTTTCCCCATACTTCATGCGAGCTCCACCATCAAGAAGAAGAGAAGGAAGTTGGACCAATCAAGAAACTTCCTTGCTTTCACCGGGTCCCACCATGGAAAGGTAAGAGCATAGTTTTTTTTTTTCCGGGCCCCGCCGCCACGGAGAGGAAGAGAATCCCCTTTCCACCTCTCTCTCTCTCGTTCTTTTTTATCTTCCCCCTTTTTTTTATTTATTTTTTTTGTTTTAAAAATCCCCTCTCTCACCAAAATCCGGGCCCACCATAACAAGAAAAAAAGATTTTCCTTTTTTTAAAAACCTCTTTCTCTTATCCAGCCTCTCTTCTCTCTTTTTTTTTTTTAAAAAAAAATTCAAATCTTTTTTATCCAAATCCCAACATCCAAAACAAATTTTGTTTTGGATATCCGGGATTTTTTTTAATTTAAAATTTGAATTAAAACTTTTATTCAAATTAATTAATTTTTTTTATATAAACACCAGATAATGATACTTAAATTTTATTAGATCGAATCTCTGAAGATGCATATAATGAACTTACTAAAGCAGGCTATACAATAGTTCACTTAGGATTAATATTAGTAGGAATTATTGGAATGCATAGAAAAGGATTATGAACTAAAGTCTTATTAAGTTTAGTAGATACTAGACATATTGAAAATACTACTAATGGAATGATAGCCTTAATGGAAATAGATATGAATAAAAATATGGAATTAGTTTATATAACTCCAGATTTTGTAGTTTCTTTAAATACCTTATACAAACATATTAGATTATTATAAAATCTAAAGGATACAACATGACAGGTATGGAGCCGAACTTATTAATTACTAAAGGATTCATCGAGCAAGTTGCAAATAGCAGTGGAATTAAATGTACTTTAAAACTAGTCTTAAAAGTAAGCGAAATTTTTGGTCGCAAAGGTATTGCAGCATTAGAGGCAAAATATAATTATTCTGATTTAAGACCAAGAACTGAATGGGATTTAGATATTGTAAATACATAGGAAAAAGGAATTTTAATTCCAAAACAAGTAGAGTATTATAAACACCAAGGAGGGAGAGTAAGTTTAAAAATGAAAAATTACAAAAATAGACCATCAACTAGTTTAGTACAAGAAGAAAGTGAATAATCACTCCTTGTGCTTGACTCGGATGATGACAAAGAAAAGGCAAGGAATCTAGTTAATTTGATGGAAGATTAAAAAAGTCCCTACGTAATATAGCCCTAAGGACTATTTGTCTGCCTGTACATACATTATCTTTTTTACTTTAGCATTAAGGCTTGTAAGTACTGACATCTTACTATTAGCATTATTTGTGTACCGTATTGAATATTACTTTGTGTAGCACAGGTATTTTTTTACCCATGCAAGGGTTTTCTTCCCTCTATATAAGGAGGAGCCCCCTCTTTTGTAAGATATCGCTTGTAAGATATCTAAAGCTTACAATAAATTTAGACTCCTTGTAATCACCTTTCGCCTCTTTCCTCTCTTTGGGAAAAGGAGGTTAGCTCTTTGGGGATGTGGGGCTGGCTTTTCAAGGTTGATGACCTAGAGTTCCATCATAGTTTAAAGAAACAAAGAACAAAAGAGAGGAAAGAGGTGGAAAGTGATTACAGAAGTCTAAATTTATTGCAATCTTTAGATATCTTACAAGCGATATCTTACAAGAGAGGGGGCTTCTCCTTATATAGAGGGAAGAGAACCCTTGCATGGGTAATAGCACTAATAGTAAGATTCTATACAGTAATATTCTATACAGTACACATTACATAGGGACTTCTTCAATCTTCCATCAAGTTCGTCTTATGGCAGATGCCAGTAATAGTACAAGAGAGGGGGCTACACACAGTAATATTCTATACAATACACAAACAATACTAACAGTAAGATGCCAGCACTTACAAGCCTTAATGGCAAAGCAAACGAGATTATGTATGTACAGGCGGACAGATACTCCTTAGGACTACATTACATAGGGACTTCTTCAATCTTCCATCAAGTTCGTCTTGTGGCAGAAGCGGGGATTATTGAGATCTCTCTCGATCTAGTTCGTCTGGCGGCTCCACATTGAGAGCTTGGGCTAGAGGGGTAAAAACAAAAAAACAATTTAATCCGTCAGGTTGCTCACTGCGGGAGTGCCGAAGGTTTCTTGGTGTCGGCTGCTCATTGGTCTTTGCCTAATAATAATGCAAGTATGGCAAAGGATGTTAATGTGTACCAGCAAGGGAAAAACACAACTCTTTCAATCAGGACTGTTAGATTCGGAGGGTTAGGTGTAAGGTAAACACTTAATTTCATAAGAATGTAAAACACACACAACCAATCATGCAAGAATAGGAAGACACACAAGTTGGTTACCCAGTTCGGCACAACCTTACCTACATCTGGGGGGCATAGCCCGGTGAAATAATCCACTAAAATAGGTTAGGAATGAAGAATACAAATACGCTCTATCACTCACACAATGACAAAGAAAACCCTCTTTAGATTGCTCGATCCCCACTCTCCTTAACCTACATAACTTGGGATCTCTCACGCGTGGCTTATCCTAAATCTTCAAGTAGGGAATTTTATATCGACCTACCTATGTCCCAATAGATCCTCCTCTTTTAGACTTCTCCACAACTTCCTAACTTCGACACCTTCCAAAGTTAGATATTGCAACACTAAGTTGTAACACTGCCCACCTTACTAAAGTTGACTGAGTTCTAGCCTAGTTGCAACTGAACTTGAGACATCTCCAACTCTCCCCGATCATGCTTCAATTCGCTTTGTAGTAGTTGACTCATCTTGAGCTCCTTATGCCTGTAACTACTTTCTTCCTCACGTCATTTCAGCAAGCCCCTCTCCCGAGGGTCGCACTTTGATGCGGGTCCCGTAAGTACACGGGGTCGCCAAGTAATACCCCTCCCGCACGCGCGAGGGGGTCGTATTCCCAAGGGCCCGAGAATCTACCCTTACTTCCTCTTCATATGATTGTTTGGCCTATCAATTCAAGTTTGATGAAAAGAAAAGTAAAAAAGGCAATTAAAATGCAAGTGAAGTGCTCTAAAGCGGAGGCAATAATCGGAGGGTAAGAACAATATAAGGAAAGGGTCATGGATGAGGATTCCCAAAGGGGCTACTAAAGTGCGAAAGTTGCCCTAACTAGCATGTAAATGGGTAGTTTGGATCGAGAAACTCGAAATTAGATCAACCCGATGGTCACGGAAATTGATCCCTAATCCAGTACGAGTATCGAGTACGGAATTCCTTCCACTGGAATCCTCACAAGATTGCAATGTGAATGATAGGTTTGTCAAGTTAGGGAGAAGACACAATCAAGGTCAACCCTAACAATGGAGGGGTACAAATACCTGATGATCACGGTGTATTCGTACATGTATCCCTACCAAGCTTGGTGAGCCTAATACTAGGGCAATAGTCATGCTTCCTAGCATTTTCTAAACATTGATACACAGAGTTCTCATGCATACCAAGCATTCAAAAACACCAAACAAGGTTCACAAACAAGTCCCAAATGCATAAAACTAATCAAGCAAACATTCTACACAAGTTCACCCCCAAGGTTCACCTACATCCGGTGACCTTGGGGTTTAGTCGCTCATGAATACAAATTAGTCAAGGAAATATATGAAAACAACCAAATAATACAAAGAGAACACTCCCTCAAAAGATAGGGGCCGAATGACGCTTCCAAAGACGCCACCCAAAGAATGGCTTCCCTTGTCAATCTTCCTCTCAAGTGTGGATCAAGGGGGTGGATCTCGTCATATGTCGCTCTCCTCGTCGTTCTCTCCCCGGAAATGGCCTCCAACGGTTGCTCCTAGCTCGGAATTGAAGATGGTGGCAAGTAGAACAAGAACTAGGGCTTCTTCCCCAAAGAAAATGAACTTCAAGCCCTTAAAAAGTCATTCTCGGGATGCCATGCGGTCAGCATACGGGCACTGTAGCACAACGAATTTTGTGTAAGTTGCTGCAGTGGAGTGCTACAGTACTCTCTGCTATAGTAAAATTGCTACAGGGCTGTATGCGGCCAGTTATACGCTCGTATGAGTGTCCGCATGGACCTCCAGACTTAGCCGTTTCTCCAAGTTCTCGTGCTACATTACTGTGACAATACCGGGCCTCAAAAGTGGTCTTTTCCTGCAGATTTCTTCTAAAAATCTAACTGACGAGCTTCCCACGGTAACTTCTGTGCCTGTAACACGAAAAAAACCAATTTAGACCGAAAACGGGCATCCACACATAAAAATACTCGATTAATACGTGAACATACATACATAATACGTACAGTTAGGCATTTATCAAACATCGTCACACCTAAGCGTTTGCTTGTCCCCAAGCAAACAAACATGAAGAACAGGGGCAAGAAGATAAACGACTAATTGTACGACCTCAAGCTCGACAGTAGAGAACCCCACAAGCACAGATAGAATGACAGATAGATAATGAGTTGTTCTATTGGTAACCGGGTAAGGATAGTCCTGTTCCATCTAAAGTGCACTAATGAGTGTGTGCTGACTTCCAACCTCAACCTCCCTACCATGGATCACCCAAAGGTGTCCAATCATTCCACATACAATGAAATCAGCATTAGTATGTTAAAGACACCCTCAATACCCAGTTAAGAGTCCTTTGGGTCCCGAATAAAACTTTGACTCTCGAGTGGCTGTGCAACAGGCTCTAAGGGATACAGACAAGATACTTTATTCTTTACTTACATGTATACATTTTTCTTCTAAGTCTGACTAACGTAGATTGCACAAAAATCTTTCAGACGGATGCACATGCTGGCCAGGCACAAGAGCCACCCATCCTACTTGATTACAGTCCATATAGACGCATTCATGCTGTACTGGCAGAGGAATACTGTCATAGACTCATTTTTTTTTGTTTTTTTTTTTTTTTTATAAAGTATCTCGTATCCCCCGGCATAAAACCTATTAAACAATCTCACTTAAGGCCAAAGAAAACAACAAAGGGCATCCAAGGCTCTTAAAAAGGCATTGAAAGTAGACTTTTAACACTTTAATTCCAAAACATTGTAATGGGTTAGTTTGAGTGTATAAGGTGGAAGTAAATGTGCAAAAGTCTGTCAGTGCACTAAAGATAAAGCAGGACACCATTTAGGCACAAGAATGAAATACAACTCACAACTGTTAATCATTCATGCTAGGAAGTCCTAAACTAAGTGTCATTGCTATCATAGGTAAAACAAGCATGCAATAAGGGCAAAGCACTCCATCCCCACACCTGAAATTGTACATTGTCCCTAATGTACATAAATCAGCAGAACATGGTGATAGGTATGCAATAAAAATAGGGAGATGGAGCAAAGAGACTTTCCCAATTAGTTGATGCAGTGAATCCGAGGTGAATGCAGAAAGGGGCAAGTCACTGGGGCCAAGAAGTGCAAAACATTCTCAATGATCAGTCCTAAAAACAATAGGAAATGCATCACAACTCGAAAAGTAAATGAGGAGAAGCGAACAGACAAAATCCAAACTAGATAAAAAATATAGTTTAGTAGGGCCAAAACCCTAACTAACTAAGCAGTACAACATACATCAAAATAAGCCTAAGTGCACACAAGCAAAATACAAACAACATGAAAATAAAAATAAAGAATGAAAGTCGGTGCCATGAGTCTAATGATCTGGTGGAGGTGGTGACGCCATGCGCGTGGTCGTGGCGGACGAGGTGTCGGCAAATGAAGATGAGCTGCGCAGGAAGGTGAGGATCTCATCAACGCTGCTCTCGATGTGGCTCTATCCCCTCTCGAGCGTCTGCAACTATTGCTGGACCTCGAGGCGAAACTCTGCAAACCTGGCCTCAAGAGAGAATGTACTGGCTCCAGTGTCGGGCTCAGGTTCGGGGGTAGACTCCGACTCAGAATCAGATCCTGCCTCTGGATCCCGCGAGGGTCCAGGGTTCTGAGAAGTTCCTCCTGCCTAGCGTCTGAGTCGATATGTGGTCCCTGATCTCGTAACTATCCCCATAGAAAGTAGGGTCAGTAATCCAAGCTGTGCAATGGACCCCACTACTTGCATGCCCCGGGTGAGCTCAATCAAACCAAGGCCTCTGATTAAACGTGTAATGTATGGGCCGGAAAATATCATCCCGAGACGAATCGAGGTCCCCTGATGGGCAAGAAGCTCAGCAAAAAGATGACCCAGGTGAATGGGGTAGCACTCAATAATGCTATACAGCATAAGTAAACCGGTACATGTAACTACCCCGGTAGAATCAGATCGACCACCCACACCTCTAGATAACAAGGCCTGAATGTATCTGTGAGCTAGATTCAACATCGTGGAAACCTTCTTTGATGACGTGCAAGCAATGGACTTCCAGAAGGATTTATGGGTGAGTGGGCGCGTGAAATCTCGGGGCAAATGTTTGAACTCAGAAGTTTGGATGTCCTCATCGGTGTAGAGCCCAAGAAAAACACTCAACTGGTCTTGAGAAATCATGTGCTTCTTGCTGAATGCCCTAAAGGATAGATGGTCGGTTTGTCGGGTGAAGGGGTGGTGATTGGTCACCTCAATCGAACTAAGTACCTCCAATGTTATTTCCTTGTAGGTGGGTTCTTCGATCTCAAAAACTTTGTCCCAACCACCTTGCGAGATGTATCCCTGAATGGTACCATCTAGACCCAACATCTTCAAAGTTTCCCAATCAATTTTTTGGACCACACCAAAACTTTTTCTCGACAATAGGGCGAAACGCGTCTTGTGGGCATCATTAGTGAATCTTGGCTTGTAGATGGGCGGTGGAGAGCTCCTCCGGGCTCGCTTTGAAGCCACATGCTTGGTCAGCATCCCTACAAGACCATACAAGCACCATTAAACCAAAAACATATGAAAAGAATGCTCAATAAGGTTAATGGGCTGAAATCTAAGTATTGCTACAGTAAACTCGGGAAATTTTGGCAAGAGTTTTCTTCTTGTAATAGTAGCAAACCAAGTTTACAAAGCTTCAAATTCAAGGCAAACATTCACAAGAAGCATTCACAACAACATTCCCAAGAATTTCAGCCCAAAAACACAAAGAAAAACCCTAGAAATGGAAAGTTAGAGAGTTTACCTCAAACTAGGGCACCCAAGTGAAGATGAAGTGAAAATCAGCCAAAAACTCGATAAAACCTCAAAGATCTTCCAAAAACTTGATTTCTAGGATGAGGAGAGCTTTTTAGTGCAAAAAGAATGAAGAAAAATGGTGGAGAAATGAAGCGGAGAAGAGAAGAAGAAGATGAGAAAATGTGTGAATAGTGAAAAACATGGAGTGAATATGAAGTTTAATTCACTCGGCCAACCATACGGCCATCCATGCGCCCGCATGGATAGCCGCATGACTCTCGGGATGTCCATCCCGAGCAACCATGCGGGCGCATGGATGCCCGCATGACTCTCGGGATGGGCATCCCGAGCACTTATGCGAGCACATGCATGCCCGCATGAGTTTCTGGATTGCTATACGGGCATGCATGCGGTCAAGAAATGACCGTTTTCCAGATTTTTCATCAAAGACTCATCCAAAAATCCAAAAAACTCATGAAAAACAAAGCCGAAATCACTAACAACCATTAAGAACATGCAATTTGATGCGTCACAATGAATCAAAAATTAAAGAACTCATGACAACCATTGAAGATCATGATCAAAAAAATTAAGAAAGATAGCTAAATAACCACAACAACACATTTGAAATCTAAAGGACAACAAGCATCAAGCACATCAAAAATACGAAAACACACAAACACACAAACTAAAAATACAAAAACAAACTTGCAAGGAATTCAAATGCTTGGGTTGCCTCCCAAGGAGCGCTTGTTTAATGTCCTTAGCTCGACGCCTCTTACCTCATCATCATGGTGGATCAAAGGAAGTCGAATTACCTCCAACCTTGTGTGAAATGTTGTTCCCCGAGAAATAATGCTTCAACTGGTGACCATTGACTTTAAAGGTTCCCATTTGTGAATGAGAAATCTCGACGGCGCCGTGAGGAAACACTTGAGTGACGGTGTAGGGGCCATGCCATGGTGATTTTAACTTCCCGGGGAATAATTTTAATCTTTCATTGAATAGTAATACTTGGTCCGCGGGCTAGAAACACTTGGCTCGTTTAATATGCCGGTCATGATATTCCTTCATCTCTCCTTATATCTCATCGATGTGTCATACGCCAAGGATCACCATTCCTCTAACTCATTTAATTGGAATTTCCGCTTGCGACCACACAAATGGGGATCAAAATTGAGTTGCCTTATGGCCCAGTAAGCCTTGTGCTCTAGTTTAACCGGCAAATGACACGTTTTTCCATAGACCAATCGATAGGGTGTTGTCCCAATATGCGTCTTGTATGTTGTCCTATACACCCCAGAGTGCATCATCAAGCTGGTTGGCCCAATCTCTCCTATGATAGCTAACTGTTTTCTCAAGAATGCGCTTCAATTCCCTATTTGATACCTCCACTTGACCACTGGTTTGTGGGTGATAAGCAGTCGAGATTCTGTGAGATACACCGTATTGTTTCAAAGCCTTCTCAAACTGAGAGTTGCAGAAATGAGTGCCCCTGTCACTAATGATTGTCTTGGGTGCTCCGAACCTGGAAAACAATTTTTTTAGAAATTTTACAACAACTCGTGCATCACACGACAGGAAGGCCTGTGCTTCCACCCATTTGGAGACATAGTCCACTGCCACTAGGATATATTTGTTGCCCTGCGAGCTAGGAAACGGTCCCATGAAGTCGATCCCCCAAACATCAAATACCTCGCATACTTGATTCCATGATCGAGGCATTTCCTCTATTTTCGAGATATTACCCGTTCTCTGGCACCTGTCACAATGTTGCACCAATGTTTGTGCATCTTGGAACAAAGTTGGCCAATAAAACCCTGCATCAAGTGCCTTCCTAGCAGTCCGGTTCCCACTATAGTGACCACCTGTCGGCCCAAAATGGCAATGCTTCAAGATTTCTTGCCCTTCCCCCAGTGAAACACACCTTCTGACAATTTGATCAGAGCAGACCCTGAATAAATGGGGATCCTCCCAAATATAATGCTTCAGGTCGGCAAAAAACTTCTTCCTTTATTGGTGAGTGAGCCAATTAGAGAATGTTTTCGCAGCTAGATAGTTTGCAAAGTCAGCGAACCATGGGGTCTCATCTGTTGCTACCACCTAAATACCACATAATTGTTTCCCAAGGAATGAGTCATTTATTTCTCTCCTTTCCAACACGTCATCATTGGGACCCTCAAGGCGGGAGAGATGGCCAGCAGCTAAGTTTTCTGCCCCTTCTTATCTCTTATCTCCAAATCGAATTCCTGAAGAAGTAGCACCCAGCGGATCAGTCGAGGCTTAGCATCTGACTTGCTCAACAGATACTTTAGGGCAGAATGGTCTGTGTAGACAATCACCTTGAATAACACCAAATATGACCGGAACTTGTCAAATGCAAAAACAACCGCCAACAATTCCTTCTCAGTAGTGGTATAATTCTCTTGAGCATCATTCAAAGTTTTACTTGCATAGTAGATAGGATGGAAGTGTTTGTTCCTTTGCTGCCCAAGCACTGCACCAATAGCATAATAACTCGCATCACACATCAGCTCAAATGGCAAACTCCAGTCAGTCGGTTCTTCTACTAGTTTCTCCTTGAGGGTTAAGAAGGCACTCATGCAATCACTATTGAATTCAAAAGGAGCATCCTTCTCCAACAGTTTTGTCAATGGACGGGCGATGGAAGAGAAGTCTTTCACAAATCTTCTGTAAAACCCAGCATGACCTAGGAAGCTCCTGATCGCCTTCACTGAAGTTGGAGGGGGAAGTTTTTCAATAGTAACGACCTTTGCCTTATCCACTTACATCTCTGAAAAGTGGCCGGCGCGTTGCAAAGCCCAAAAGACATCCGCCGGTAAGCGAATGTACCATAGGGACAAGTGAAAGTGATCTTCTCTTGATCTTCTGGAGCCATAGGGATCTGAAAATATCCAGAGAGACCATCCAAGAATCAATAGTAGGAGTGTCCGGCAAGTTGCTCAAGCATCTGATCAATGAAGGGTAGTGGAAAATGATCCTTCCTTGTGACATCATTAAGCTTTCTGTAGTCTATACAAATCCTCCATCCTGTCACCGTTCTGCTAGGGATGAGTTCATTCTTCTCATTGGTCACAACTGTCATACCCCCCTTCTCATTGGTCATAACTGTCATACCCCCCGTTCTGCCGGTAATTGCATCAAGAAGTTTGATGACTTCATTCTTCACTACCTCTTTTATGTTAGGGTTCAGTCTTCGTTGGGGTATCGCCATAGGCCTGTGATTGTCTTCCATAAGAATTTTGTGAGTACAGAATGACGGACTGATCCCCCTAATATCAGCGATTTTTCAAACAATTACCTTCTTGTGTTTCTTGAGTACATCTAAGAGCTTACCCTTCTGCTGTCCTGTCAAGTCTGCTGCGATGATAACAGGAAGTGTAGAATCTTCCCCCAAGAAAGCATATTCCAAATGTTCCAATAGTGGCTTCAATTCCAGCTCAGAAGGTTCTTCAAGTGATGATTTCAATCTCCCATAATTACTTAAATCATGCTGAACAATTCTCTGATCTTCCATTTCAGACAAACTATCACTCCCTAAGCTGTCTTCCATTACTTGAACCTCTGCCCTAATAGAATTTACGTCCTCCCCTTGCATGTAATCTTTTTCTTCCGAGTTTTCTAATCCTGTTTGGTCTGTCATTTCTTCCATTAGAGACGTTGACTCTGAGTGCACGTTTGAATTTTGTTTGACCACTCGTTGTTGGGGTCAAGCTGACAGCTTGATGGGCCAGAGTACTGTACCAGATTCACCCTTTCTGACTGCATATACTGTTGGAGAAAAGATTCAATATTGTGATTTTCCATTGTTAAATTTGTTGAGTTTTCACAATACTGCCCCCTCCACTGAACATCATAAAAGCTTGGAGGATTCAATGCAGTCCCGACATTTGAGTAGTGAAGATACGCCTCCTGAGAATGATAATAATCACTCCAGTCACTGGATGGAAACATAGTTAACCAGTAGATAAGAGACATTTACAAGCAGGAGTGAATAAAGTAAGAGAATAGGGTGCAAATGCAAAAACAAGGAAATATATACAATGATGAAAAATACGAAACAAAACAATGGCCAGATCAACCAACTCTAAGTTTTCCGGATATCTCTCGTGGGTCCCCGGCAACGGCGCCAAAAACTTTATGCGGGTCCCGCAAGTGCACGGCGTCGCCAAGTAATATTCCTCACGCACGCGCGAGGGGGTCGTATTCCCAAGGGCCCGAGAATCTACCCTTACTTCTGACACGATCCCTTGCGTGTATCCCGCAAGTGCACGAGCTTGTCAAAGTAATAAAATTACCCTGGTGAGTGGGTAGTCGAATCCACAGGGAATAGGGATGTAAAATACGAGAATTTGCTATTCAGTCGTGCGATGTACGAAAAATAATGATCAGAGTGATGAGTGAATTTATGGAAGCAATTAGAATAAAAGACAAGAAAGTAAATAGAGAGATGAAAGATAAAAGAAAAGCAAGTAGAAGTTAAAAGAGAAAGACTAGCAATGGATGAGATAGGGTATCCGGACAAGCTCCCTCTAGGACTTATGCTTCTAGTGCAAGACTATGCTATTATACTTTCCTATTGATGTTAATTGAGTCGAGGATATCCTTAAACTCACGGTCCCAAAACTTAAGGTCAACCGTGACTAACCCCAACATTATGTCCCGGTATTAGGATTCACTACGACCCTTGACTCTTGTTGACCTATCAACTAAGCCCCAGGGGAGTCTATCTTCCTAACCCTAACACTACGTGGGATTGCTTTAAGCTCTATGGATTCCTAGTGATAAAACCTGTTCCTCTATGTAATTCTAACCCTTTGGTGTAGGTGGAAGAACCCTAGTCTAGATTGAGCCCTAACACTCTATCTTGACCGCTAATTAACCAAGGAAACGGAGGTAGGGAGAAATCACACCGGAAGGGAAAGGGGACATCGCTACCTCACAACTCTCCCTCTCAACCCTCTTCAATTTTAAGTAGTCTAATCCTATAGGAGTTGTCACACCTCCAAGGGATAACCTAGATTGCTCTCAACCTTAGTCTCACGGCTAAGGAAGAACAATAGTAAAAGATAATTAAAACTAAAACTAGAATTTATTTATCAATAATGGAAAAGCATAATAACAATGTCATAGAAACATAATGATCCTAGGGTTTTAAATGTCCGAATACCCACGAGGGTTTAGCTCCTCATGGAGCTATACATGTTCATCAAAATATGAAAGAAAGAATAAAGTAAAAGCATTGATTAAAACCCCATCGTGTATGGTGTGGCCGTGGTCTTGTGCGGCCGTTGAACGTCGATGTCGATGCTGATGACGCGCTCCAATCCTCCACAAAGTCCTCTCCGAAACCCTAGCCGCACTCTCCAGAAGTTAGGGAGAAAGATAGGTCCAAAAGCTTTGTAAAAAGTCTCCAAATCGAGCTTTGTGCCCCTCCAAAGGAGGTTGGCACACACTCACAAGTCTAAGCTCGTGCCTTGTTCCTTGCTTGATCCGAAAACCTCCCCAACAACGGCGAACACGATCTAACTTTGTTCTTCTTTTCCAACTTGGCTCCACAAACCTATAATGCATAAGAATACACAAATGCATACTATTTAGTGATAAAATCTGATAAAATGTATGCTCATTGTAAGATAATAACGCTTCGCGTTACTATAACACAAGCACTTATCAACTTCCTCTTCGTATGATTGTTTGGCCTATCAATTCAAGTTTGGTGAAAAGAAAAGTTAAAAGGCAATTAAAATGCAAGTGAAGTGCTCTAAGGCGGAGGCAATAATCGGAGGGTAAGAACAATATAAGGAAAGGGTCATGGATGAGGATTCCCAAGGGGGCTACTAAAGTGTGAAAGTTGCCCTAACTAGCATGTAAATGGGTAGTTTGGACCAAGAAACTCGAAATTAGATCAACCCGATGGTCACGGAAATTGATCCCTAATCCAGTACAAGTATCGAGTACGGAATTCCTTCCGCTGGAATCCTCACACGATTGCAATGTGAATGATAGGTTTGTCAAGTTAGGGAGAAGACACAATCAAGGTCAACCCTAACAATGGAGGGGTACAAATACCTGATGATCACGGTGTATTCGTACATGTATCCCTACCAAGCTTGGTGAGCCTAATACTAGGGCAATAGTCATGCTTCCTAGCATTTTCTAAACATTGATACACAGAGTTCTCATGCATACCAAGCATTCAAAAACACCAAACAAGGTTCACAAACAAGTCCCAAATGCATAAAACTAATCAAGCAAACATTCTACACAAGTTCACCCCCAAGGTTCACCTACATCCGGTGACCTTGGGGTTTAGTCGCTCATGAATACAAAATAGTCAAGGAAATACATGAAAACAACCAAATAATACAAAGAGAACACTCCCTCAAAAGATAGGGGCCGAATGACGCTTCCAAAGACGCCACCCAAAGAATGGCTTCCCTTGTCAATCTTCCTCTCAAGTGTGGATCAAGGGGGTGGATCTCGTCATATGTCGCTCTCCTCGTCGTTCTCTCCCCGGAAATGGCCTCCAACGGTTGCTCCTAGCTCGGAATTGAAGATGGTGGCAAGTAGAACAAGAACTAGGGCTTCTTACCCCAAAGAAAATGAACTTCAAGCCCTTAAAAAGTCATTCTCGGGATGCCATGCGGCCTGGCATGCGGTCAGCATACGGGCACTGTAGCACCCCGAATTTTGTGTAAGTTGCTGCAATGGAGTGCTACAGTAAAATGCTACAGTACCCCCTGCTCCAGTAACTCTGCTACAGTGGTCTTTTCCTGCCGATTTCTTCTAAAAATGTCACTGACGAGCTCCCCACGGTAACTTCTATGCCTGTAACACGAAATAAACCAATTTAGACCGAAAACGAGCATCCACACATATAAAAATACTCGATTAATACGCGAACATATATAAATAATACGTACAGTTAGGCGTTTATCACACTTACCAAGGCAAGAACAACCATCTCACCAAAGATGGCCACCAAAGATCTCCCGATCTTCTTTTCAAACTTGGTCCAAGTTTGGTCTTCAATTATGATCTTCAATTGCTCCATTAATATATTACTACTAAACTTAATCTCCTCTTATCCAAGTTTAGCCTTCAATATTTTTGAAGCATGATCTTCAATCATCAATGCTTGGGTCTTCAAATCTTCTCCATATATGATTTGTATCCTTGAATAGCTTCGCCTATAATTAGCCTTCTTACTAACTCAAGCTTCATGCAATCTTCATGATGATTTTTTAAATCTTGTCAATCAATCAATTATTCCTCTCTTTTAGAAATAGACTTCTCATGAAAAGATTCTACCAAAGATACATCATCCTGGATCTTATAAAAAATAGATAAAATCATATATATGATAAAAACTAGCTTTTTAAGAGAGATTATTTTACCTTGATGCTCATACTAAAAATAGATCTTTCTTAAATGAATCTTTTGAGAGAAATACTCAAATCATAGTCACCTACCAAGATCTTCTAGCCTTCATATCATCATGCGCCAAGTCACCATGTGTTAGTCACATTATCATCCTTGTCACCATTATTTGCCACATCATTTGATTACTTGCTCTTGAACTTGCAACCCACTTACCTTATATAGTTTCTCTAAATATAGCTTTCATCTCATCAATTAGATGTGACCATAGATATTATTGTGTCTTCAAATAGATCTCCTCTCCAAAAATAGTTGTGTAGATATGCTCTACATGCATTTTGCGTGCTCTTTAAGAGAGATCTTCCAAGGTTGATGCTCTTATCAAAGATAACTTCAATAGATTTTCTCCACTTGGTTCAATGAGAGAGATTCTCAAAATATAGGCTCCTACCAAAGATAGCTCCATATGATTTCTTGAGAGATCCTCCAAATATAAGCTCCTATATTGAATTCCCAGCCTTCATGTCTTCTTTCGCTACATAATCATCCTTTGTCAAGTCATCTTGCCATGTCTCCTCTTGAATTAGTTTTAGAGGGTTCATGTGCTATAAATCCTCTTGATATACATCATAGTTCACTCCTGATATCATGGCATTTCACTAATTAGTTTTTCTTGTTGCTAACATAGGTAATGAATATGTATCTCAAGATTTGGTCTGTCGTTACTTTTTAATTTTTGGTTTCTTTGACCTAATTTAATTTATCAAAGGATTTTTGTTATTGGGTTTGTCTTTCTTTCTGAAGTTGGTGGTTTGACAATTTTGGTAAACCTATCTATTTAAAGGGATTTAATGCTTTGTCATCATGGATTTTATTTATCATTCACTTGACTCTTGACTTTATCTATTATCCTGTTTCCACTATGGCTTAGGGGTTTTTTTTTTTCTAAGGTCTTAATTGTAGTGGTATTCAATATGTGGGTTAGTCTAATTTTGTGAAGCCGCTCTGTATTGATGGAGGTTTTCTTTATTAAACTTGTAGTTTGCTGATGCTTCTTTGATTTCTTAAAACATTTTTCAGTTAGTTAATATGATCAACCTACCTGTTCTAGGTCAAGATTATGCTTTTAACATATGATGTCCTTAGAGGACTAGGAATTTTGCATATTGCTTTTCGACCTTTCATCCCTGAACAATGCATTAGGGCTTCTTAAACTCATTTCTGCATTAATGGTATTTATTTTTGCAACACATTTTCGCTGTTGCACATTGGAGCTTTGAGATTCCCATTTGTTTATCAACCAACTTATATTAATATGGACTTTGACATTAATGCTATCAACTTGCGTAACTTATTCCTTGAGGACCCTTGGGATTGGACTTGATTTAAGGTTGTTTACTCCTAGTCTGTTACATAAATGTTTTCATCCAGCTAGAGAATTCCTTCCCAACATCATTTTGAAATTGACCCAAGAATTTTGATGCATCCATTGATACATCAATCTTGTATGATCAGTGCTATCTAGATGCGGCACCATAAAAGAATATGTATCTTTTCTTTAAAGATGGTATGCATCTATGCACCTTTTCTTAAGATCCAGTGTGGTATGTTGTGAACACGTTTGAATCATTTATTTCCTACAGGATCCTATAAATGTAGATTTGGGTTCACTTATCTCCTTACATTTTACTCTACATCTTTTTTTTTTCTTTTTTTTTTGTTGAGACTAATTTTTTATATTTTTAGATTATGTTCAATTTTTTTCACTGTATATTTTTTTTTAATATTTTTTATCTTTATAAATTTATTTTTTTAAAAAGTGATATCATGTTTTTAAAAATTCTATTTACTATTATTTAAATTTAAATTTTGATATGATTTAAATTATTTTTCTCAAAACAATTTATTTTCTACAATGTGTTTTAATTTTTTTTTCTAAAAGCAATATGGTTCACATTGTTTATACATGCATCTAAAAAAGCACTTGTTCTATTTAAATATTTTTCATCATTTGAAAACCTATGTAACTCATGAGTGCATATTAGTCTCTACAGAAGCCATCTGGATGGTCTCACTAGTTTCTCCTATGTGAAAGCCATTTAATTGCTCAACTAAGAATTGTGCTTCCAATGCTCCTGTTTTAGCTTTTAAGCTAGCTAATTCTTGTTCTAACTCATTTATATGCTGGGCTTGTTCATGAATAGGAAGTGGTCCTAATGGGACTTCTATCTTAAGTTTTAGTTTGGCACATAATTTACATAGCAAAAGTTTACATTCTAAGCAGATTGTTCTGGCCCTTTTAGGCGGTTTAAGCCTACAAAAAAATCCAATTGTTGTTGGCATAATCAACATCTGGATGATGATTCCAGTTATGAGAACATTTTTGTTGAGAATCTATAAGCTTTCTACTAGCTTTTTCCAAATTTCAATCAAGGAATTTGGGGTTAATCATTAATATTTTTTCTGTTGAGATTAAAAGTCTCTCATTTTAGTCTATCTAATATCAGAGAGAAGAATATATGTCAGAATCATTAGGCTCTTCCCCATCATCTGGGCTTACAAATATCCCACTGTGGTTCTAATTCAAGTTCTTCATAGATTGCCATCCGTTGCCTATTCACACTCCTATTTTTACATTGGTTGGCAAAATGTCCTAATTCTCCACAAATGAAACATATGCATTTAGAGAGTTTACCAGTGGCTCTGTCTGTTATAAATTTCCGGACTTGGTTGGCTTTAGTATTTTGACCTTTATACCTTGTGGATCTTCTTAAGGTTTTTCTAGGTTGAGAACTTCTTGTGGCCAGGGACACTAATACTTTTACAAAAAGAAAAATCTTTGGGCTGTCTACGAAGTTCATTGTTCTTACATAAGTCTTGTAACACTTTGTATGTAAAAACAATGAACTTCATAAGTAGGCCAAAGATTTTTCTAGACTTTACATAAGCTTTTTTGGATGGTTCTTATAGGCGTAAGCTTTGCCCGTAAGGTCCTCTGAATTGAATCTGAATCCCCCGCAAGGAATTATTTTCTTGAAATTATAAAATTTTCTGAAAAATTTAGAGATGCCTTTCAACCTACTCCAGGGTCGCCGGACTCCGGGGTGAGGTAAAGGTTAGGGCGGAAGCCTTCTCCCCTAAGCTGAGAGCCTCCCTTAGGGCTCAGGGCATAGAGAAGGAGAACAAGTATAAGAGATGTGAGAATATTAGTGAGAAGATGGTTTAGAACAAAGGAGATTGATAAGAAGATATTTCTCTTGTATTCAACCAAGGGTTCCAAGCTTCTACTTCTTACAAACACTAAGGGGCCTCATATAGGCTCCAAGCCTTGTCCCTTAAGTAACTATGACAAGACTTAAACCTAACAATAATAATTACAAGGAGATAAGGCTTGACAAGATAAGACTTGACAAGACCCAAACCTAACAAGGACATGTCCTTGAACTTATCCCTAAGACTTTAAGGATTTAGAGATAATGACACTTACCTAAATTCACTGTGTCTACAGTGAAAACACTATTACAAGCTTAGGGGAAAAGAGTGTGGAGGTAAGTCTTGAATTATTCTTTAAACTGGAAAGATTAAGCTCCCAATATCAGGATATAATCAGTTTTCTTACTTATGAGCGTCTGTATCATATTAAGAAGAGTGAACAAAAGATAATTAAAAAAGAAGGGTTAACTCATAATATGAAGGATAAAGTCATGATTCTTGATCATATCAAGAGAAATGAATATGAGCCAACTAAAAGCAAAGAAAAAATTGAAAAACTAGAAAACCAAAAAACATATGCAATTTACTTTCAATAATTATGGATCAATATAAGTTATTTGACTAAGTTTAACTTCTATCATATTATATGTTGGTGATCTTGTTTGAGCATAAGATTTCTCTCATAATTTTCTTTGTGAAAATTTTACTTTCAGTAATTTTAATTTCAGCAGTTTATTTTCTACAATTTACTTTCAGTCTTTAAATATCAGCAACTTTTTCAGTTTTGCACAGTTTATTTCAGTACTTTATTTCAGCACTTTTATTTCAGCAAGTAAATATTATAAATCAGAAAAGCAACTAAAAAATAAAAAACCAAAAAGAAACTAAAAATCAAAAAACAAAAAGTAAAAACAATATATAAATCAAAACAAATCAAAAACAAACTAAAATTACTACTTTGTGTAGTACATCTAAAATCAAACTAAGAAAAGTAATCAAATAAATATATGTATAAAATATTAAAACAAAGTGAAGAAACAATTAAAATTAACAATTATAAATACTAAATCAAAAATCAAAAATCAAATGAATAAAAAATATATTATCAAAGAATTAAAATAAACAATAATATGGAATTCTTAAAAAATCTAAAAATGGAAGAAAAAATTGAAAATATATATCCAGGATATAACTGGATAATAGACTTTGAAGAATTACCAGAAGAAATAGATGATATAATATTTCTAATTGAATGCAAATATGATAAATATGATTATCCTATAAAAAATAAAATAGAAGAAACTTATATAATTGAAGAATTAAATACTATTGAAAATAAAGAAGAAACAAACATAATGGAAGAAATAAACAACAAAAATGAAGATGAAGAATATAATGAAATAATTAGACAACTAGAAGAAATCAATGTTGAAGAAATAATGATGAATGTAGAATCAGGAGCAAGCCATAATCCAAATAATCAAAAAACAGAAAGTTCTAATACTAGACCAATAATAACACCAACAACAATTGAAAAAACAAGTAGAACAACCCAACCATTACAATTTCCATCTCAACATAATAACTATTATGAACAAAATTATAAAATAAGCAAAGAAAAACCAGATCCCTTAGAAGTTATAAAAACAATGCCAAAACAAAATAATGAAGGAAATATCAAACTGAAAAAACAAACATACAGTTTAGATAATAATCCTAAATATCTATTAGAACAATATAACCAAGTAGAAAATTTTGAAAATTGTAATCATGAATTTGAGCCATATAAAATAAATTATAAACAAAAATGTGATAAATGTTATAGATTTCATATTACAAAACATAGGGCAACATGCCAAAAATGTGACTTATCCTTATGTAGAAAATGTGTTCTAGAATTATATAAATTAAGTTTTAAAGAACAAAAAATTGAACAAGAAGAAAATAACATAGATACAACTAATAATAATATAATAGAACAATTACTAAAAAGAATAAAAAATTTAGAAGAAGAAAATGATAAATTAAGAAAAGAACTAGAAAAAACAAAAGAAATAAAATTAAGAAAAGAACTAGAAGAAGAATTTGAAAATAAAAAATTAAGAGAAGAAATAGAAAGGTTAAAAAATGAAAAATTAAATCTAGAAAATATAGAACTTAAAAACAAATTAGAAAATTTAAGAAAAGAATCTGAAAACAAAAAGATAAAAGAAAGAATTAAAGGAGAAGAATTAAATAATATACAAGGAAATAATAAAAATAATCCAATAATAATAGAAGATGATGATAAACAAGAAATAGAAATACAAGTAAATGATAATCAAGAAAATAAAGGAAATAATATAATAAAAAATGAAAACATAATAACAGAAAGTATAATGACAATATATTATAAAGATAACAATTTATTAAACATAGACTTTATTTTAGAATTTAAAGATAAATTTAAAATATCAGGAAAAGGAATAATAGATACAGGAGCAAGTAAAACATATATAACAGAAAATCTAGTCCCAGCAAAATATAAAGAAAAAACATCTCAAAAAGCAATAGTAAAAGATGCATTTGGAAATCAATTAACCTTAAATGAAAAATTAATAGACTGTTCAATAATATTAAACAATCAAAAATATAATTTACCATATACATGGATAAAACCAATCACAAATGAAAACTCAATACAATTTTTGTTAGGAATGAATTTTATAAAAAATCAAGCAGGAGGAATATTTATCCAAGGAGAAAAAGTAATGATATTTAACAAAGCAAATCATTTAGAAACAACAACAAAAGTGCAATCTTTAGAATATTTATCATAATTAAGTATCCCAATAGATGAAGAAATAGAAATCATAAACTATATAGAATTAAATCAAATAACTCCATTAAAAGACAAAATAGAACCCACTTTAGAAGATTTAAGAATAGATGGAACAATAGGGGAAAATCCTATAAAAAACATAAATAGAACAAGTGAAGAATGCAAATTAGAAATAATAAATCCGGAAATAAAAATAACCTGCCCGGTAATAAAATCAACCCCATATGAGCAAGAAGAATTTAATAAACACATCAAAGAACTTCTTGATTTAGGAATAATAGAACCAACAAAAAGTCCTCACAGAACTAGAGCTTTCATAGTAAATAAACACAGTGAAATAGTAAGAGGAAAAAGCAGAATGGTATTTAATTATAAAAGACTTAATGATAATACAGAAGATGATAGATATCCATTACCAAACAAAGAAGCATTATTAAACAAAATAAAAGGAACAAATATTTATAGCAAATTTGATTTGAAAAGTGGCTTTTGGCAAGTCAAATTAGAAAAAGAAAGTAGAAAATGGACAGCATTTGTAACACATAATGGACATTATGAATGGAAAGTAATGCCTTTTGGTTTAAAAAATGCCCCCCAAATATTCAAAGAAAAATGGATAACATATTCAGAAATGATAATTTTATTCTAACATACATTGATGATATTTTAATATTCAGCAATCATTTAAAAGAGCATGTAAATCATTTACAAATCTTTTTTCAAAAATGCAAAAAACATGGTCTTGTTTTATCTGAGAAAAAGATGAAAATAGGATGCAGAAAAATAGAATTCCTAGGAGTCATCATAGGAAAAGGGGAAATAGAATTACAAAAACATATAGCAAGCAGTATCTTAGAAATGCCAGACAAATTAGAAGGATTAAAACAGATTCAATCATTTCTAGGGAAATTGAATTATGCAAGAAATTTCATACCAAATTTAAGCAAATTAGCTGGACCATTATACAACAAGACAAAACAAAATGGAGAAAGAAAATTCAACAATGAAGATATCAAATTAGTCCAGAAAATAAAACAAATTGTAAGCAATATAAAACCTTTAAAATTGCCTCCACCAAATTATTATTTAATAATTGAAACAGATGGTCGAATAGGTGGATGGGGAGCTGTTTTGAAATTTAGACCCAAAAAAGAATCCTTAAAAAGTGAAGAAAAAATCGGTAGATATGACAGTGGCACATACAATACTAAAGTAACAAGCACAGATGCCGAAATTTTAGCTTGTATAAAAGCAATGGAGAAATTCAAATTATTTGTCATAGAAAGCAAAGAATTTTTGTTAAGAACTGACTGTCAAGCAATAGTGTCTTTTTATCATAAAAAGTCAGAAAATAAATTATCAACAAATAGATGGTTAACATTCATAGATTATATAGTGGGAAATGGCTTTCATGTAGTTATAGAACATATCAAAGGAAAAGATAATATCATTGTAGATCAGTTGAGCAGAATTATACAAGAAAGCAAACATGATTAGACAAAAGACTTGTCCATCCGTATAGTGAGACTGTGACTGCAAAAACCAGCAGGTCCATTCGCGTTCTTACTATGGTGGAAGTCTGGATTATCCTTCCCATAACACTTGCGAAAGCAAGAAATTTTTATTTAACTAGTTTCTTTTTTGCAGATGGCAACATCAAAGAATTCAGCAATTCAAGGAAAAACTCCACTAAATATCACACCCTACCCTTCCATCTTCCCAAAAAGATCCATTCAAAAATTCCGTACTACAAATATTCTTGATCATCAACAGCAAACCATTCTTGATGACCTTTGGGCTACAAGAAACAATTCTCTATTCCTTCAATCTATGAAAAATCTTAGCCAATATTTCCAGGACCAAAATGAAAAACCTGATCAAATAATTCCCTATAACTCCACAACCAAAAATCAACCACAAACCAAAGTTTTCTCTCCACCTGCTGTTGAACATTTTATTGCCCAAGATAGAAAAATTAAAATAATGGAAACAGAAATAGAAGTCAAGAAAAAAGAAATTGAAGAACTCCAAAAGAAATTTCAAAAGATAACTGATGATCATGATGAAATGACCAAGCACATGATCAAGTCTCAAAAGCAGAAAGAAGAAGTTCTGGAAAGGTTTCCTCCAATAATTAAAGATGTACAACAGATCATCTTACAAAAAGTTTTGAAGACAGAATATGAAGACTTTGTTCAAACACAAGTACTTCTCAGAGAAATGGCTAAAGATGAAATACAACCTCTGGGAATGGCGTTCTCAGTAGACCTGTTCAAAGAAGAACCACATCGACATCAGAACTGTCAATGCGAAAAGGGGTTTCTCATAGTCAAAGCATCTTTTGAGCTCTCTTCCTGGATCGACCAAGAAATCAAAGGAGTAGCTCTTAGTTTTGAGAAACTAATGAAGTTTGGAATGATTGGAAGAACAGTACTCACAAAGTCCAAACAAGTCAAATTCTTTCAGAAACATTGGAAGCTTTCTTATTTATTGACCAAGATATTCAAGAAGACAAAGTTTCCTGCAGTCATAAATCTAGCAATTACATCAATCCCACCAAGCTACAATGAAGGATATATAGAAGATGCACGACACCGGATTACAGTTGAAGTCTTTTCAAAATCTGTTCCTTATCAGACACACCTTCCAATTGGAGCATTCAAGGAGGAACTTCAACAATTCGACACCTCTGTAGCTGAACAAATATCCCTGTGGCGAGCATTCACTTTTATCAATAGTGGGCAATCTTATTACCATCCATTAGCACTTGAAGATGCCACAATGAAGGTTTATGCAAGAAAAGAGGTACTCCCCATTGACATTCCTTTTCCTAATCTGAAATTCAACAACCCTTCCATGATCCAACATTTCAAAGATGTCAATGCTCTCATCTCACTTTCTCATATGGGAGATTACTCTACTGGATATCTACCTCTTATTGAAGAAGAAGATGAACTTCCTTTGGGCTTCCCACGAGGATATGACTCAGATCAGTCTCTTCAGACAGATGAAATGACTCTTACTCATCCTGTGGAGAACTGAAGCGGTGTTTGTTTTTTTTTAGTATGTAAAATAAGCGGTGTTTGTTTTTTTTATTGTGTAAAATAAGAAGTAAGCTTGTAATAGTGTTTTCACTGTAGACACAGTGAATTTAGGTAAGTGTCATTATCTCTAAAAGTCTTAGGGATAAGTTCAAGGACATGTCTTTGTTAGGTTTGGGTCTTGTCAAGTCTTATCTTGTCAAGCCTTATCTCCTTGTAATTATTATTGTTAGGTTTAAGTCTTGTCATAGTTACTTAAGGGACAAGGCTTGGAGCCTATATAAGGCCCCTTAGTGTTTGTAAGAAGTAGAAGATTGGAACCTTTGGTTGAATACAAGAGAAATATCTTCTTATCAATCTCCTTTGTTCTAAACCATCTTCTCACTAATATTCTCACATCTCTTATACTTGTTCTCCTTCTCTATGCCCTGAGCCCTAAGGGAGGTTCTCAGCTTAGGGGAGAAGGCTTCCGCCCTAACTTTTACCTCACCCCGGAGTCCGGCGACCCTGGAGTAGGTTGAAAGGCATCCAGAAATCCACAGAAATTTTACGTAGATTTTTAATCATAGAAGTATTAATAAAAATTTAAAATCATTTTAATTATGATATTGCACGAGGGTTGTATCGAAAAAAAATACTCCCAAACCAAGTGAATTCCAGGCCACACGTTAAAAATAAAAAAAAAAAAAAAAAAAATCTCCAGGACCCGTTCAAAGAAGGCGTGTGGTTCACGCTGGATCGGGTATCGCAAGTCTTGGCTTCCACGCGTCTCGCAAACCCACCGACTTAAATAACAATAATAAAGTACCAAGTATGAATCTGACCGTTCAATCCCACCGCTTAATTTCCACCGTTTGTTTACCACCGTAACCTCTATAATAGCGAGGTCTTGGTTTCCTCTCGTCTTGCTCCGCCCTTAGCACTTCCAAAGCTTTGATGGGGGGTGATCCCTGGGTGGAGCGCGGGGCGGAGCCACGCGTGGATGTTGGTGAGTTCTCTTTGATGGGTTTCTTCTCCATGGTTTGATCTTCTTCGATGGATGTTATTTCGGATTTTGGTGATCAAATTCAGGTCTTCGATTGGGTATCGAATTTAGTGCATGAATATTTTTTTCGGATTTGGTGTGTTGGTGGTTCTCTTCCATGGTCTTCGTTCCCTTGGTTTAGTCTTCTTCGATGGATGTTATTTCAGGTTTTGGTTATCAAATTCAGGTCTTGTTTGATTGGCTATTGAATTTACTAATTTAGTGCATGGCTGTTGTTTGGATTGGGCGATCGAGTTTAGTTATCTTTGTATTTGAGTTGTGATACGTGATTGCTGGATGTTCTTCGGATTTGGTGATCGGAATCTTCCAATTTGGCGATCGGATTTGGGGATTTCTTGATCGATGAAGTTATTGAAGATATGGAAAGCTTATGCTGTGACTGGTTTTGTGATTGGGTTATCAGAATTTTCCTTCTTTGTTTATTAATGTGATTGGGCATATATATGTTGGATTGATCTTTCTTTTGTGATCTTCTGAGGTTTTCCTTTTCTTTTCCAGGTTTGAGGTATCGGATAATTTGGTGGTCGAATGTTGGGTGATCGATTAGAGAAGTATGAGTGGTTGATGTTTCTATGAGTTTGGATTGATCTCTGATGCTTTTTAGAAGTTGCATGATTCTGTGCTTTTGGCTTTGCCCATGTTTCATTGATATTGGTGGGGGAGAGTATGAAGTTGGATACTAACTTTGTTTGGTTTGCCCTTAATAATTGGTTTCGTTTTGTATTATCTATGTGGTTGTTTCTGTTTGTGAAGGATTTGCAGTTAATAACTGGTATCGTTTTGTATGATCTATGTAGTTGTTTCTGTTTGTGATGGATCGTCTGATGCAAAATTGGTGATTGGAGTGTTTAAAAGCTGTAGGTCAGATTGATATTTCTTCTGTTGTAAATTAGAAAGCTGAGCTTCGATGTTTGGATTCAGGCTGTATATAATTGAGAGTTGATTTTAATCTGTGTATGATCTAGGTGATTTGCTTTTAAGTTTATCGGCTCATTGAGTGTGTCAGCTTTGCGGGGAGCTCAACGAGGTAGTCTAGAACATTAGCTTCTGATGGGCATCTTTGTGCCGTTGCTCTTAACTGATGGTGCTTATTGGGTGTTACCCTGATGCAGGGAACTTAGATGGGGTGGCATTGATAAAACAGAGTTTGGTGTTTCGAGGCTTTGATCAGCAATTGATTTTTTTGGAAGAGGGTTTTTGCATCATTTCAAACTTGAACTTCTCTTATTTATGTTAGATATATATTGCCCTGTTTGATTTATATTGGTTTATTGTTGGTATTTTGGAACTTCAGTGTTGTAGCCATGAATGAGGCTGAAATCAGTTCGTGGAGCTTGTGCTCTGTCAGAATCTGCGGTTTGTTACTACTGGAAAAGGGTTATGTAACACTAAACAAAGCATGGTTTCACTACGAGTTGTTTTCGTATTTTGGTTAATTAATTATTGTTTTTTTCAAATTTCAGGTTTGTAGTTATTTATAAAGCAAAAGTAGGTGAACTCAAACTTGGGCTGAGAGTTTCTTCTTGTTCCAAACCGGTTTGATATCAGTACAAAAACATTGATTTTATCTCAGTTTTTCTATTTTGTCCTGTATATTGTTGGCATATTGGAATTTGCAGTTGTTGAAGTTGATTCATGGTGCTTTTATTTCTTCTGGATCTCCTTTTTATAGAACAGAATAACCAAAGGGGGTGTCATATCACTAAATAAAATGTGATTTCGTTACAATAAATTGTTCTCTATTTTGATGTATTTATCGTTGGTATTTTTGAACTTCAGGTATCAAGTTGTCTATGAGGCAGAAATTGATTTCAGGAGCTTGTGTTTTATTGGAATTTAAGGTTTCTTAGTTCTAGAGTTTGTCATCTTCAAAGGGGGTTTCATATTACTGAACAAAACTTGATTTTATCGCAATAAACTTTTTCTATTTTGATGTATTTATCCATTGTTAGTATTTTGGACTTTCAGGTATCCAGTTCTTTCTGAAGCAGTAGTTGGTTTTGGAGCTTGTGCTCTATCGAAATCTGGGGGTTGTTAGCTCTAGAGCATGGTGTCTTTTGAAGGGAGTTTCTTCTATTCTCTAGAACCTAGTACCTTCCAACAGCTTGTTTTAATTAATCTAAAAAGTTCGATCTTCCTGCCTTTAGGAATTGATAATTGTTGAGCATGGTGATTACACTCGATATGTATATTGTAAGTTGGTTGTTTTCTAAGTTGCGCCCTTTTTAGTACATTTAGTCATCTGCATTTTTGAAGTACTCCTAATATGTTATTTATGTGATTTGCTTTATTTTTATTTTTTTCCATATAGGGTTCAATGGGTGGAGTCATCTTCAAGGTTGTTATGGTTCGGGGTGTGAATGCGTTGTTGATTCTAGATGTTTTTCTTCCTTAGATTATTGTTTATTTATCGAGTTTTTGTTGGATAACATTATTTGATTTTATAAGTCGAGAAACATTGGTTGTAGTTGGTTAGAAATTTTTTGTTTGATTGATTTCCTTTCCCTTACTGTTCTTTAATGAATTTGGAACTTTTTATGCAGTATGGTATTATGTAACATGGTGTTGCTTTAGGAATGATTTTAGATGGAAAGACTGTTACTCTGCTCTGCACCTTTATGAAACAAGAGCTTTTTTTTTTGTTCTGTTGAATATGAAATAATTCTGTTAAGTGATTTGGTTTTCTAGGTGATGCGGGTAGTTGACATGTGATCTGTCATTGATGATTTGGGTAATTGGACAGGTATAGAGAATTGATGATAAACTATCATTATTGATGCTTTTGTATAGTTAAGTGTTACTCATGAAAAATGGTTGTTGCTTTGATGAGCTTTTAAATGACTGTCTGTGAATATTTTTGTTCATCGAGTTTTTTGATCATGCCATGTAGGTTTGATTCAACGAGGAAGATCGTTGGCATTAACTATTGAAGGAGGTCTACTTTGGTAGTATCTCTTATTTGGTTTGATTAATAGTCATTTTTTGCCCGTGCGCTTAATTGATTAATAGTCTTTAGGCAGAGCCTGGATTCTAAAGACTTCCATTTGGTGTGTGGAGGATCTAATTGAGGATTTGATCTTTTCGAGAGGGTGTTTTTTTTGACTCACTTTACTGTTGAACTCAATTCTGATTACTGTTCAATATATTTCCTTGGTTGAAAATGTGTGTGGTGATTTAGTTTTGCGGGATAAAATTGCCAACTTGTTTGATCAGGGAAATTGGAAAATTGTTTTGTCTGGTGCTCAGTTTGCTGGTTAAGGACTCATGTCAATGTGCAAGGTTATTTCACCCTTTTATATTTTGGTCTATTTCGTTTGAAATTTGAACTTCATTGTTCTAGTTAGCACTAAGTGAAACAAGACTTTGTTGCAGAAAGTTGTTTTTGTATTTTGATCTATTTATTGGTGTTTTTGAACTTTAGGCAGTGTAGCTACTGATGAGGGGTTGGTTCAATTAATTTGAAAACATTGACTTCTTGTTTCTAGGATGCAGTATAAATTCCCCTCCTCTTTCATTTAGTTTTCTCTTATGGTGGTATTTATGTTTTTTTGGTTCTGTTTGTTTATGATTGGAGTTATCTTCACTAACTTCATGCTCCATGGTTTGGGTGGAAAATTTTGTAGGGCTCATTTTTTTTATTTTTTATTTTTTATTTATCAAGTATTTGGCTGGGTAGACTTAGTTTATTTTAGAAGTCCAGAATCATTGGTTGATATCTATGATTTGCACTATTGCTTTCGCATTTTTTTGTAGGGTGTTGCTTTGTGCATGATCTAAGGTGGAAGGAGTCTCGTACTACGGTGAACTTAATATGAAATGAGATATTTGTTGTCTGTTAGTGCATTTGACATATGTTTTGTAACTTTGGTTTACTGTGTTGTGCAGGTAGGTCATGTAGGTTGCAGACAAGTGATTTGTCTAGCGCATTGATCTGGTATAGGAGTCGTTTTAGTTTTAGGTAATAATAATAATAATAAACATCTTTATTGACACTTACATCTTTATTGGTGAAAATTTGCTTTAGTTCATAAATTTGTTTGCTTCAATTTGGGAACGTGGCAATCAATGGGAATCGTAACTCGTCTTCGGAGTGTTACTAGAATGATCTTTTTTATTGGGGGAGAATCTAGCAGTAACTGTTTGTGTTCCGTCAGAGTTTGGGGTTTCTGATCTCTTGAAGTGGGTTTCATACTTGGCAGAAACATAATTTTATTGCTGAAGTGGGGTTCATACTTGGCAGAAACATAATTTTATTGCTGAAGTGGGTATCATGCATGGCAGAAACATAATTTTATTGCAACTTTTATGGGGATGTTTTTGAACCTCAGGTTTCTAGTTAAAAAAGCAATGCTGCTGAAGTTGTCTTGTGGAATTTTTGCTGTCTGTCAGTGTCTGCAAAAGGGGTTTCCTATGACTAATCAAAATCTGTATCTTGATAAATTCGCTGTTGTTTTGTATGGTGTTACTTCAGGGATGATTTACATGGAATGAGAGTTTCATACTGCTGCAAAGTGCATTGATGATTGGGTAACTGGTTTGGATTTATTGCTTTATGGTAGTTTTTTATTTTTATTTATTTATTTAAAATTTTTTAAATATCATAGCCTCTTGTTTATCCTCTTTGGTTTTTTTCATTGCTAATGGAGATGGTATAAACTGGCTGTTTCCTTTTGGTCAATGTGAGAGCTCTGTGGTTCTTATGTGATGGAAATTGGAGAGTGATAGGCACATTGCGGTATTTATGTTCACTAATCTTTGCCTTTTCTTTTCTAGATGATTTACTTTCTAGTTTGAATTGAGTGAGTTAACCTCCTTTTTTGGTCGCTCTGTTCTTTCTTTCTGTGGGAGTTACAGAACCGTGCAGATAGCAAGGGATGGGAATTCCTTCTGTGCCTATTGGTTTTATGCTTCCATATAAGGTCAAAGTTCACTAGTTTTTTACCTCCAATTAATTGCGCTGAAGGTCTTTCGTTGTTTTGCTGTTGGTCATTATTTTCAAGTTAATGTGTTTTGTTTGATCCTGATTATGTAACCACAGGTCTGACTGAATAATTGTGGGAACAAGGTGGTGGTTTTGGTTTATATCTCAAGTCTGCAGTGGAAAACTTTTGGGTTTTTGAAATGTCCATGGTTAAACCAAGCTTTTGATGTTTTGAGGAATTGTTGCTCTTAAGATTATTGCGGTGCAGTGAATTGGAGGTACTCTGAAAATTCCAAAACATGGTTTGAGGTGAACCATATGGAAATTTTTTTTATCTATTTTCTGCCTCTGAATGAGTTGTACCGTTAGGAATTGTACATGGGGTTGCTTGGATTCAAGAGACTGTCATGGTTGCTGGATTTGTCTGATTGATTTTCTTGGAAAGGGTTTCTGGAGCACTTCAAAATTGAACTAGTTTTGCTTCCTATTTGCTATATTGGCCTCTTGAAGTTTTGAACATGTTTGTGGTCTTTGTGCTCTGCAGGATTAATTGTCAATTGGCTAGACTCTGGAATATTGGAATTCATTGTTTGGTGCTTGGCTTTTAAAAGGGGGGCTTCATGTCACCACACAAAAATATGCTTTCTCCGTAAGCTGTTATTTTTATTTTGATCTATTTCAACAAGTATGGCTGAAATTATGGATTGTAGAAATTGCCTTTGGCCAGAATTTGGAGTATCTTAACCGAAATCAGTATCTTTCACTTGGGTGTTCTGTGTGCTTGGTGCTTGGTTTTCCTAAGAAGCATTTCATGTACCCGTACAAAAATTGCTTTCGGTATAAGCCATTTTGTTGTTTTGATTTATTGTGAGAGCTAAGGCAGGAAACGGTGTTTTGTGCAAATCATCTTCTGTCAGAGTTTGATGGTTGAAACTAGTGCCTTTCAAAGGGGATGTTATTCATAACTAGACAACACAAAACACGACTTTTCAAAGGGGGTGTCAATACAATATCATGATTTCACTATGTTGTTTCCTAAAGATCTTTTTATTGTTTGTATTCCTGGTTTGTGGTGATCAATGGTTTATTATTTTTGAACAGACTCAACAATATTATTGACAAGAATTATTTGATTATGTTTGATACTGCTTTTTCTGTGTATGATCTAGATATTTGTTCATGTTTGCGGAGGATTTGATGGTTGATATTATGGTCTTTTAACCCAGTGTGCTTAACTGATAGAACTTATTAAGTGGGGCACTGCTTTGGGGAACATGCGGAGGGTAGCATGGATTCTAGATGGTTTCAGCTGGTGTCCATGGCTGAGAGTCCAATCTCCAATTTGATCTTTTTTGTAGTGCATTTTTGGACCATTTCATCATATTTGAGCTAGATTGATTTACTTTTGATGTATAGCTAACATGTCTGCATGGTAATTTGGTTTTGTTTGATAAATTAACTGGCTAGAGCATATGGAAAATTGGAAATCCATCATATGCTTGAGGCTTGGTATTCTCGAAAGGGGATTTCCATGTCACTAAAAATAAAAAAATAATACCACAGCATGTGTTTTTTTGGTATGCTTGATATATTTTGTTGTTTTTTTTAAATCGGTTTGTACTGTTTGCATTTTTTCATGGCTTGGGACCTTTTCTCTGGAAGTTTGCATCTTTGTTAATATCTTCCATAGGAGTTTTCATTTCAGTAGACACTGGGACCTCTCTTCAAGCTAGTACTGGCCTCTGTTAGAGTCTTTGGGGTTTTCTAGCTCTTAGTAATGAAGAGGATTTTACTGTAAGCTGTTTTTCTGTTTGTCATTGTTATTTTTCAACATAGTTATCAATGAGGCAGATGTTGCGTTGTGGAGCTTGGGCTGTTAGCATTTGTGTTTTGCGGTACTTATTTTCTTAAGAAGGTAACCTTGTTTTGATTAATATGAGAACTTTGATTTTCTTGGTTCTAAGAAACAAGTATTGTTGATGATGGCCCTTATGCTGCACTAGGTACAGAGCTTGGTTTTTTTTTATTCTACAAATAAACTTAGCGTGCTATTAGATTGATAATTCTTAAGAAGTGTTTATAATTGTCTCTGTAGTTATCAATGAGGAAGATGCATGTTTGTGTATGTTTGTGCACACTGTTAGAGTGTTGGATTTCTTATCTCTATAGGGACCTTTCAGTAATTAAAAAATAATTTAACCTCAAGCTGCTTTGAACGTTTTAATTATTTATCAGTGCTAATTTTTTAACTTGAGTTTTGTAGTCTGTTGAGTCAGAAGTTGGTTTGTGGAACTTGTGCTTATGCCACTATCTTCAAAAACAGGTTTTGGTCTCTAAACAAAACATTGTTCACCACAGATGGCTCTTTTAGAATTTGGGGTATCTTTCTCTGTGGAACTCAGTATTGTCTAACTTGGTTGTTTTAGTTAATTTAGAACTTTTGAATTATTTTCCCGATTTTGTGAAACAACTAACAATAATTGTTGATGATGGTTACCCTTGTTTCACAATGTATAATTTTTTATTTGCTTGTCATTGATTTAGCTCTCTGATGAATCCCTCTTGATCTGCCTGACTCCTGCGTATGAGTCTCTTTTGCTGCTATTATTGATCGTGGAGGAGACTTGTTTTTTATGGAATGTGGTTGTAGAAGTGTTCTCTTTTATTTCTTAGTTCAGACATGTTCGATCTATTTTTTTTAGTAATCTGGTTAGGTAAGTAGTGAGATGGTTGCATGTTTTGTATGTTTATTTCCTATCATTTTCTGATCAGTTATTTTCATGCTTATGAATTTTAAGGCTGATTACTGTTACTAACCATATTTAGTTTGGCCCGCTGAAGTTCACAGTATTCTTCTTTTGAACTGATTACATATATGATTCAGTGTATTTTATACCTACAGAGGATTAATGGTATAACAGTGCTGTAGATACTCTTGATAGACATCATAATTCACTCCTGATATCATGGCATTTCACTAATTAGTTTTCCTTGTTGCTAAGATAGGTAATGAATATGTATGTCAAGATTTGGTCTGTCGTTACTTTTTAATTTTTGGCTTCTTTGACCTAATTTAATTTATCAAAAGATTTTTGTGATTGGGTTTGTCTTTTTTTCTGAAGTTGGTGGTTTGACAATTTTGGTGAACCTATCTATATAAAGGGATTTAATGTTTTGTTATCGTGGATTTTATTGATCATTCTCTTGACTCTTGACTTTATCTATTATCCTGTTTCCACTATGGCTAAGGGTTTTTTTTCGAAGGTCGTAATTCTAATGGTATTGAATATGCGGGCTAGTCTAATTTTGTGAAGCTGCTCTGTATTGAGGGAGGTTTTCTTTATTAAATTTGTAGTTTGTTGACGCTTATTTGATTTCTTAATACATTTTTCAATTAGTTAATATTAATATGATCAACCTACCTGTTCTAGGTCAAGATTATGCTTTTAACATATGATGTTCTTAGAGGACTATGAATTTTGCTGATTGTTCTTCGACCTTTCATCCCAGAACAATGCGTCAGGGCTTCTTAAACTCACTTCTGCATTGATGGCATTTATTTTCGTAACACATTTTCCCTTTTTGCACATTGGAGCTTTGAGATTCCCATTTGTTTATCAATCAACTTATATTAATATGGATTTTGACATTAATGCTATCAGTTTGTGTAACTTATTCCTTGATGACGCTTGGGATTGAACTTGATTTAAGAGTTGTTTACTCTTAATCTATTACTCACATAAATGTTTTAGAATTCCTTCTCAACATCAATTTAATATTGACCCAAGAAATTTGATGCACTTGTGTGATCAGTGCTATCTGGATGTGGCACCATACAAGAATATGTATTTTTTTTTTAAAGACAGTATGCATCTATGCATCTTTTCTTAAGATCCGGTGTGGTAAGTTGTGAACACGTTTGAATCATTTATTTCCTACAGGATCCTATAAAGGTAGTTTTGGTTTCACTTATCTTCTTACATTTTACTCTCCATCTTAATTTTTTTAGTGAGACTAATTTTTTATAATTTTTGATTATGTTCAAGTTTTTTTTTACTGCATATTTTTTTAATATTTTTTATCTTTATAAATTTATTTTTTTAAATAGTGATATCATGATTTTAAAACTTCTATTTACTATTATTTAAATTTAAATTTTGATATGATTTAAATTGAAGTTATATTTTTTTAAAAATAATTTTTTTTTCTAGGTGTTTTTTATTTTTCTAAAAGTAATATGGTTCACATTGTTTATACATACAAAAAGCGTTTTTTTATTTAAATATTTTTCATCATTTCAAAACCCATGTAACTTATGAGTATATATTTACATACTGGATTGGTTTTCATTAAATTCAAATGTCGCTGATTTTTGGAGACTCGACACCCGTATTTGTGTCTTAGTAACACTTAATACAAAGATTTTGGTTGGTTGCAGAAGTGATTTAAAATCTTTGTATTAAGTTTGGGCATGGCTTTGTTTTACTGCATTGCTTGATTGTTTGTTGGTTATATTTTGTATAATCTAGGTAGTTCATGTGTTTTATGATGGGTCAGTTTGTTGAAATTATGTCTTAATCAGATTACTTTCTCAAAGTTATTTGGCGGCTGAAGAAATTAGAAATTAAAGATGGTCAATTGCCGGTGTTGCATAAGTTTGGAGATGAGTCCTTCTGTTAATATTTTATTTTATTTATTTAGTTTATTATGTTTTGCTTCTGGATGGGTGTAGTTTGATAGGATTTACTCTTTTGATCAATGTGCTAAAGTGATTAATACGGTTTAGGAAACTTATACACATTATAGCTTGGATTCTAGGGTTGTGGCGATTTGGTTTTTCATGATAGATTGAGTGCTGGCAATTTTGTGTTTTCGGGTAGGTTGTGAGTTGGTTTAATTATAGAATATTTAAAATTACAGTGTTGGGTATTCATTTTGCTTGATAGGGTCATTTAACTATTCACCACAATCTGTTTTTGTGTTTTGTTCTATTATGCTAGTATTTTTATATTAAAATTGTTTATGGAGGCTCCTTTATGTAGCAGGGTGTTGTTTTAGGGATGATTTTACATGGAAGGAATGCTTGTTACTCTGCTCAGCACCTTTAAGAAACTAGATTTTTTTTTTCAAATTTAATCTGTTGAATATGAAATTCTCCTGTTTTGTAGTCTGATTTGCTAGGTAATGATGATAATTGACAAGTGATTCTGTCAAGTGTGTTGATAATTTGGGTAATTAGGCACAGATAAACCATCATTATTGATGTTTATTATATATTAGGGTAATGAAAAATGCCTGTAGCTTGAGGATTGTTTAGATGACTTTGTGATTATTGCCGTTTAACAAGGAGGAATACATGGGTAGTAACTATTGCAAGATGTTTACTTTGATAGTATTTCTCTTATTTTTGGTTTGATTATTGACATATTTCTTTTTGTGATGGTTTGCTATGTCGATTATGTAGTTCATGTAGGTTGTAGATGAGTGCTTTTCTAGTATATTGATTTGGTGACGGAATGATTTCAGTGTCAGGAAAAAACTGGTAAAATATATTTATCCCTTGAATGTTTTAGTTTCCCTATTATTATGTTCACTTAGGTAATGATCGGTGAAGATTTGTCTGCTTAATAAATTTGTTAGCTTCAGTCATCAAATGTGGAACTGCAAGAGTAACTGTTTGTGGTACTGCAGACTCTGTGTATATTGATCGTTTTCTGGTGTTCATGGACTTTAGGTTTTTGGTAAGCAATGTGGCAAAAGTTGTTTTGTGGGTTTTTTTTGGGAAATTTAGTTTTGTATTTACCAATTAGGGAGAAATCAGGTTCTGTTTTATCATAATTTGGTAGTTATTATTTCTGAAACTAATTATCTTTCGCTTTTGAACTTCTTGCCTTGTCTAAGAAATGAGAATTACTTAAGGGTGGATACCTTGATTTGCGATGGAATAATTGTCTTTTGGTTTTTAACTCCATATTTTTATTTAGTCTGTTTTTGATGATGTTATATTTTTTAAGATGATCTGTCAGTTCTAGTTCTGTGACGATGGTTCCCTGCATTGGAGATTTATAAACTCATGAAGATACTGAAAAAAATATCTTTAAGTTTGTTTCTTCACCCAGAAGATAAATTGCTTTATGTTTTTTGGGTGCAACTCCTAAGGCATATGCTTTTCATCGTCTAAGAAGTTCTTCAGTTGGAATAGTAATGAAATTTTGAAAAAATGCTTGATGATTTTACTAATAAACCTTAGGCTTTCCATAATGAACCATATTAATCCAAATATAATGTTGAACAAAAGCTGGGTAGCCTTTGAAGAAAGGAGGAATACTCATGATGTCTAGAACAATAAAATGTTTGTAATATGTCTCTCCATCATAGAGGTTATGATAGTCTTTAGTTTAGGAGGGAATTGAAGCAGAGATCTCATCTGTTTTTCTTCAGTGATAATCAATTTTTTAATCACCCCAAATTCAAACAAGAGATCAATAGTTACTTCTTGTTGATTTATCTTTAATACTTGTTCCCATTAATAAAGATTGATTATAACCTGTATTTAGAGAATCCTTTGCAAATGCATGTCTGGATATCTGAGTGTTCCGGACCTTTTTATCCAGTCGTACAGAAGCTTAATCTCTTAATTCTTGTTTCAGAAGTTAAGACCATTTCTTGAAGTGTCTCAATGAGTTGAAATTGTTTCTTTTGTTTATTAGAGTAGATTATGTCCATAACCATATTCTGCAATTGGCTGATTTTTCTTGGGAATTTTTCAAATACCTTTTTTTTTCTATTAGTTATTTTTTCCTTTTCTGTTTTAAGTATTTCTTTCTCGTTTTTCTCTTTTTCATAATTTTTTTTTTACCTTTGCTAATTGTTATTGGAGATCAGCCACTTCTCCAGCTAGAATTTGATTAGTTTGTTGGAGTTCCAAAAATGGATCAAGAGATTTAGGTTTCAATGTAGGATTATTTATCTGGGGTTTTAAGTTTTTGGTCTGAAGATAATCACAAAAAGAAGTAAGGATCTTAGGAAATGTAGGATTTCGATTATTAGCCTAGATATTGTCTATATAATCTCACTTGTGGATCCAACATGAGGTGGAGTGACAGATTGAAAGAAAAAGGAAATTTTGAAGGATAATCTACTAAGCCTGTATAAGGGTTTTTTGGAAATTAAACTTTTGAAAGGGGGAAGGTTTGGCTTTTTCCAAGAGAAGCATCCAACCTATAAAAATATAATTCTATTAGTAAATTATTTTACATAAATATAATAAGGTAAGGTAACTTAGCTGTCACATTAGTATATAACTCTAAGGAACTTATTAGTTTATATAATCCCTGTTATAGCTAAGTATATGAACCAGCTAAGGTATGGCAAAGGATTGCTTTGCTCTCACATTAGTACCGATATAGAGGAACTTACGGGTTTTGTAATCTCCATCTGTAACTAAGCGTATGGTCAAGCAAAGGGTTATACTTACAAGAAGTATACTCTTATGGTGGCTTTTCTAAGACTTGTTCTGCAAACATACACCTGGAAAGTCTATCTGCAAGATCATTATTTTTTCCTTTAATATGTTCAAAATTAACTTTGTAATTACCGTTAAGGATTCTGTCTTTAAAGGATAATCATCTTTGTTGACTTATTTTTTTGCTATTTTTATTTTCAAAAAACTTTACTATAGCTTCACAATCAGTTCTAACTAAGATTTTTTTTTTATTAATTGAAAAAACTCAAACTATCTAATCCATGGCATACAGTTAAACCTCTTAATCTATGTTATGTGTAGGTCCTTTTCCTTTGTATTTACCACTACTATATCTACAAATTACTTATTCTATTTTGGGAGAGTATTTTTTTGGCTTAACCTTTAGTACTGCTCCCCAACCCATTTCACAACCATCTGATTCTATTATAATGTAATCAGTATCTAGTGGTAGATTTAAGTCTAGGAGATCTTTAAGTAGTGCTTTAATCTTGTTTACTTGTTTATAATCTTCAATATTAAAATTCTTTACTCATGTGAGTGAACTTTTGTTGTAAAGAAGTCCTATTAATTTTTCTAAATTTTTAATAAAAGGCATAGCATAATTTACTAATTCTAAGAACTGTTGTAAGGTCTTTACATCTTTAATTTGAGGTGTATCTAATATTTTTTTAGCTATATTTGGTTGCAATTTTATTTTATCATTCCCTATTTCAACTCTTAAAACTTCTATATTACTTGTAAAGAACTTAGCTTTCTTTCCACTTATGACAATCCCATGTTTTAGGAATTCACTAAGTACTAATTTTAAATGAATCATATGCTCTTGTTTAGTTTTACAATGTACTAATATATCATCTATAGACACATACAAATTGTTAATATTTTTCAAAAATACTATCTATTTTTCGTTGAAATATACTAGGAGCATTTTTTAATCCAAAAAACATAACTAACCATTCAAAATGCCCTAAGGGGGCGTTTGGTTTCGCGGTAATGTGAAAATATTACCGTCTGTTACGTGGTAACCTGAAAAGATTACCACGTTTGGCATTGCACTGAGAAAGATTACCACTTGTTACGTGGTAATCTGGATGGTAATATCACATTACCAACATAAGAATATTACCAAAAAGGTGGTAATAGGATTACCACCAAATTTGGTGTTTATCTTGGATTACCATGGTAATCTCATAACTTTTTATATTCTACCAAATTGATTATCACGAACCAAACAAGGTAATGAATTATTCAAAGTAATAAGAGTTCCCAACCAAATATGGTTATATCAAATTACCACAATATTCCTAACCATATAACATTCTCACACATATTACCACGGTAATCATATTATGTGATAATATATTATTACCATGAACCAAACGACCCTTAAGGGACATGTAAAAGCTGTCCATTCTATACTAGCAGGATCTATTTTTACTTGCCAGAAACCAGATTTACAATCAAATTTACTGAATATTTTACTAGTTTGAATTTAGTTTGTAAGTTCGGTCTTGTCTGGGATATCATAAGCATCTTCTATAGTGTCATTATTTAATTTTCTATAATCAATAACCATTCTATTTTTTTCTCTAACTTGTTCACTATGTTTATTGACTATGAAGCTGGAATTTTTTTGTCGACTAGTACTTCTTCGTACTTTTAATTTTAATAATTCTTCAATATGCATTTTATAGTCTTTTATATTTTCATTTGTAGATTTCATCTTTTTATTTTGTATTCTTAAATCTGGATCCTTTAATTCTAGTTTACATACTATTTTATTTTTTTTCCAATGTTTCCATGGGTTTTCCCCTATTATTTCTTTTTTTTTTTCTAATTTACTTAGAATATCATCAATTTCTAAATATCCAGAAGATATAAGATCATAAAGGAAGTTAGGGCTTATTAATTGGTCTTAGGGAGGCTCAAGTGTTAACTCATTAAATAAACTGCATTTACTAAATTCTAAAAGCGTTTCATTCAGTTTTTCTTGGCAGCAGCCTTGGTTGTTTTTGTTACAATTTTTACAGCAACTTGACTTTTTTACTGGTTGGTTTTGAAGTAAAAATTCTGAGGCATTTGGTAAAAAAAGAACTATAAAACTTATCCCTAAAAATTTATCATACAACCATGAAAGAAATTAATTAAAATATTTAATCCTATGATAAATCTTGTTCTTCTTAGGCTAAAATTTCTTAGGCTAATAGTTCCTTTAAAATGTAAATAATTTGTAAGAAGTTGATTATTTTTAAAAAAACTAAGGTTACAAGGAGCTAATTGTTTTGTATAAGTGAATAATTTTGTATCCATCTATTCAGCTTTATATTGGTTTTCAAGTCGTAAATTTTTTATATATTGTGGAGGGACCAAGTTTTCATCTAAGATTGTACTAGAACAACCGGTATCAATTAATCCTATAACATTTAATTTCCATTCATCTATTTGTATTCGATTGTAAATTGGATTATTTATCATTTCAGATTTTTCATTATGATTTTCAGCTATTTTTTCAATTTATATAGGTTTATCATTATCATTTATATTCGGATTGATATGGTTCATTATGGAAAGCCTAAGGTTTATCAGTGGAATCATCAAGCATTTTTTCATAATTTCATTACTATTCCAACTGAAGAACTTCTTAGACGATGGAGAGCATATGCGTTAAGAGTTGCATAAAAAAAACATAAAGTAAATTATTTTCTGGGTGAATAATCAAACTTAAATATATTTTCTTCAGTAACTTCACGAAGTTATAAGTCTCCAATGCAGGAAACCATCATCACAGAACCAGAACTGACAGATAATCTTAAAAAATGTAATTCTTGTTGGTTTGAATCTACTATTGGAGATGATAAAATTTTTATTAGTGAACTTGATGACGACATGCTAGATTATGTAGCTGGAGCTTATGATATGACAGATTTAGCAATTGATGATATTAGAGAAGCCAATCTTATTAATGTAATGGAAGGTTAGGTGTAGATTCTTTGTTATAAAAAATGTACCTTGTATAATATAATAAAGTGTGGTGTGTAACTAGGAGTACTTTATGTAATTTAATATTACTAGTGTGATTTCCGCTTATCTAAAAAGTAAGAAGAAGGTATAGTTCAAAATAGGATAGTACACCTATTACTTGTCTTTTTTCTCACTTTCCCAAAACACCCTTTTTTTTGTAATAAAAATAAGAGTATTTTAGTCTTGTAAAAAAGTTCTACTTGCCTATATAAGCAGCTCTCTTGTAATGAATTTGTAAGAGTGAAGTTTATGAGAAGTTGTGTGAACTTGTGAAGATCTTTGAGCTCTCTTCTAAAGTCTTTCGCAAGGTTAGTTTCTTTTCTTAAGTAAAAGTAGCATAGCAGTTTATTTTCCATATAGTTATTTTTCTTATAATAGCTTAAACTTCCTTCCTGAAAGGGAAAGGAAGGTTTTATTAGGATAATCCTTGTTATGGGTAAGCAACCATGGGTCACCTCTAACTATTCTAGCCAGAGACATGGTGAAGATGTTTTACTCTGTCTAAGTGAAGAACAACAAGAGAAGTATGTTGCTTGGTTCTTATCAGGTTTGACAATATTTGTTTTATTCATCCTTAAAGACTAAAGGACCGGCGAAAAAATATCCGTTGAAGGCAAGGAAGCCTTGCGAAAGGAAAAAAGTAGCGTAGATATGATGTTTGAAAAGATGATATAATATAAATAATTGTTTATTTCAAACAAGCAAGAAAAACTCTTAGGTTTGGTAACATGGAGGAGAAGATATCAGAGGTATGAAATGAATATGGAAGACAGAAAATGGTGGGCAAGGATTATTTTAATAATAACTTTCTGAGTACTGAGTAAGGATTTTTTATATTATGAGCCTCTTTAAGTTCATTACAAAAGTAGTGGTAGATTTAATTTTTGCAACTTTAAATTCAGTTTTAGTTACAAATTTAAATTATGTTTCTACTATATTTAACTTAGTAGGCTATCTAGATATTATTATAAGTTCTTGTGGGTTTCGCTACGGCAATAACTTTTGGAACTAGTAAGAATAGTTAGTTTATTACTTTCTGTATTTTCATAAGCAATTTATTTTCTGTTTCTATTATAACTATTTTAGTAGGATATTTAGTTATTATCATAATAAGTTCCTTTGGGTTTCGCTACGGCAATAATCCATGAAACTAGTAAGAATAGTTATGAGGTATATCGTATATGATAAGAGAGCCATGACCAACAAGGGAAATTGGGAGACCCAGCCTGGTCTGGTTATATCTCCACTACCTAAAGGGGTCCAATTGCACTCCTATCTGTAATATAAGTACTTCATTTAGTTTTATTATGAGTATCACAAAAATTTATATTTTTATTAGAAATATTTACCTTTATAAATATGAGTTGTATCTAAATTATGTTTACAATAACAATAGTCCTAATAATATTTCTTGTATATCTTGTCAATTAGACTTATTATATTTCATTTTAAAAGAAATTAGAGATAGTTATGAAGACTACGACCCATATACTAATACAGAACCATTATATTATAATCTTAAATAATGATCTTAGGCTCCCCTCCTATGGTATTTCTAATTTTACATTATGCCTATTCAAATATTTTTGAACCATTTTAAGATAAGGTTCTGTAAACCTATGAAGATTTTCATCAATAATATCTAATAGGAATAACATTTTATTCTTGGAAGTTTCTTATATTATGATGCTGGGTAGTTATTCTTTGCTTATAATAAATTAATCTTTCTTGTGATCTTTCATATTCCCTAAGATTCAAATCTTTCTGTTTTTGTAAAAGATAAGACCCAATGTTCATAACCATCATTTTCTATTATTTTATCAAAACATCTACAATATGTTTCCTAATACTTTATATTATAATTTTTTTCTTTTAAAAATCTTCCAAGTTGTATTAACCATAATGCTTGTCTTTCTTTTATTATATCTTTTCTTCTTACATTATTTTTATTAATGTCTTAAAAGATTTAAAATATTATCTACTATTTGTAAAGCTCTACTTAGTTCTTCACTAGTATTAACTGGAATATAAATTAACTCTATTATTTTCCTAGCTATGATACCAATTTCACAGCTTCTAGTATAATTTACTGTATTCTACTGACCTATAGTCCATGAAATACTATAGGAGGGGAGCCTAGGATCATTATTCAAGATTATAATATAATGGTTCTATATTAGTATATGGACCATAGTCTTCATAACTATCTCTAATTTCTTTTAAAATGAAATATATACCTCATTACTATTCTTATTAGTTCCATGGATTATTGCCGTAGCGAAACCCAAGGGAACTTATTATGATAATAACTAAATATCCTACTAAAATAGTTATAATAGAACTGAAAATAAATTGCTTATGAAAAATACAAAAAGTAATAAACTAACTATTCTTATTAGTTCCATGAGTTATTGCGGTAGCGAAATCCACAAGAACTTATAATAATATCTAGATAGCCTACTAAGTTAAATATAGTAGAAACAGAATTTAAATTTGTAACTAAAAATGAATTTAAATTTGTAAGTGAGAATTAAATCTACCACTACTTTTATAATGAACTTAAAGAGGTTCATAATATTAAAAAACCTTACTCAGTACTCAGAAAGTTATTATTAAAATAATCCTTGCCCACCATTTTCCGTCTTCCATATTCATTTCATGCCTCTGATATCTTCTCCTCTATGTTACCAAACCTAAGAGTTTTTTTTGCTTGTTCGAAATAAACAATTATTTACATTATATCATCTTTTCAGACATCATATCTACGCTACTTTTTTCCCTTCACAAGGCTTCCTTGCCTTCAACGAGTACTTCTTTGTCGGTTATTTAGTCTTTAAGGATAAATAATACAAATATTGTCATGCCTGATAAGAGCCAAGCAAGATATTCCTCTTGTTGTTTTTCACTTAGACGGAGTAAAACATCTTCACCATGTCTCTGGCTAGAATGGTTAGAGGTGAGCTATGGTTGCTTACCATCAACCCATAACAAGGATTATCCTAATAAAACCTTCCTTTCCCTTTCAGGAAGGAAGTTTAAGCTATCATAAGAAGATTAACTATATGGAAAATAAATTGCTATGCTACTTCTACTTAGGAAAAGAAACTAACTTTGCGAAAAACTTTAGAAGAGAGCTTGGAGATCTTCACAAGTTCACAGAACTTCTCATAAACTTCACTCTTACAAATTCATTACAAGGGAGCTGCTTATATGGGCAAGCAGAACCTTTTTACAAGACTAAAATATCCTTATTTTTATTACAAAGAAAGGGGTATTTTGGGAAAGTGAGAAAAAAGACAAGTAATATGGGTACTACTCTATTTGAACTTTACCTTCTTCGTACTTTTTAGATAAGCGAGAATCACACTAGTACTATTAAATTACATAAAGTACTTCCACTTATACACCACACCTTATTATATTGTACAACGTACATTTTTGACAAGAAAGAATCTACACCTAACTTTCCATTGCATTAACAAGATTGGCTTCTCTAATATCATCAAGTTCTAAATCTGCCGTATCATAAGCTCCAGTTGCATAATCTAATATGTTCTCATTAAGTTCACTAATAAAAATTTTATCATCTCCAATAGTAGATTCAAACTAGCAAGCATTACATTTTTTAAGATGATCTGTCAGTTCTAGTTCTGTGATGATGGTTCCCTGCATTGAAGATTTATAACTTCGTGAAGTTACTGAAGAAAATATCTTTAAGTTTGCTTGTTCACCCAGAAGATAATTTGCTTTATTTTTTTGGGTGCAACTCCTAAGGCATATGCTCTCCATCATCTAAGAAGTTCTTCAGTTGGAATAGTAATGAAATTTTGAAAAAATGCATGATGATTCCACTGATAAACCTTAGGCTTTCCATAATGAACCATATCAATCTGAATATAAATGATAATGATAAACCTATAGAAATAGAAGAAATAGTTGAAAATCCTAATGAAAAATCTGAAATGATAAATAATCCAATTTACAGTATTAAAATTTTCTATCGAATACAAATAGATGAATGGAAATTAGATGTTATAGGATTAATCGATACTGGTTGTTCTACTATAGTTTTAGATGAAAACTTGGTCCCTCCACAATATACAAAAAAATTACGACCTGCAAACCAGTATAAAAGCTAAACATATGGATGGAAAATTATTCACTTATACAATAGAATTAGCTCCTTGTAAACTTAGCTTCTTTAAAAATAATCAACTTCTTACAAATTATTTATATTTTAGAGGAACTATTAGCCTAAGAGATTTTAGCCTAAGAAGAACAAGATTTATCATAGGATTAAATATTTTAATTAATTTCTTTCATGGTTGTATGATAAATTCTTTAGGAATAAGTTTTATAGGAGTTCCTTTTTTACCATATGCCTCAGAATTCTTACTTGAAAACCAACCAGTAAAAAAGTCAAGTTGCTATAAAAAATGTAAAAAATAACAACCAAGTTTGATGCCAAGAAAAACCGAATGAAACGCTTTTAGAATTTAGTAAATGCGGTTTATTTGATGAGTTAACACTTGAGCCTCCCTTAGACCAATTAATAAGCCCTAACTTCCTTTATAATCTTATATCTTCTGGATATTTAGAATTTGATGATATTCTCAGTAAATTAGAAAAAGAAGAAATAATAGGGGAAAACCCATGGAAACATTAGGGAAAAAATAAAATAGTTTGTAAACTAGAATTAAACGATCCAGATTTCACAATACAAAATAAAAAGATGGAATCTACAAATGAAAATATAAAATACTATAAAATGCATATTGAAGAATTATTAAAATTAGGAGTAATGCGAAGAAGTACTAGTAGACATAGAAGTCCAGCTTTCATAGTCAATAAACATAGTGAACAAGTTAGAGAAAAAAGTAGAATGGTTATTGATTATAGAAGATTAAATAATAACACTATAGAAGATACTTATGATATCCCAGACATGACTGAACTTATAAACTCAATTCAAACTAGTAAAATATTTAGTAAATTTGATTGTAAATTTGGTTTCTTGCAAGTAAAAATGGATCCTGCTAGTATAGAATGGATAGCTTTTACATGTCCCTTAGGGCATTTTGAATGGTTAGTTATGTCTTTTGGATTAAAAAATGCTCCTGGTATATTTCAACGAAAAATGGATAGTATTTTTGAAAAATATAAACAATTTGTATGTGTCTATATAGATGATATATTAGTACATAGTAAAACTAAACAAGAGCATGTGATTCATTTAAAATTAGTACTTAGTGAATTCCTAAAACATGGGATTGTCATCAGTGGAAAGAAAGCTAAGTTATTTAGAAGTAATATAGAATTTTTAGGAGTTGAAATAGGGAATGGTAAAACAAAATTACAACCTCATATAGCTAAAAAAATATTAGATACACCTCCAATTAGAGATGTAAAGTTCTTACAACAGTTCTTAGAATTAGTAAATTATGCTATGCCTTTTATTAAAAATTTAGAAAATTTAATAGGACTTCTTTACAGCAAAAGTTCACTCACATGAGTAAAAATTTTTAATATTGAAGATGATAAACAAGTAGACAAGATTAAAGCACTAGTTAAAGATCTCCCAGACTTAAGGCTACCACTAGATACTTATTACATTATAGTAGAATCAGATGGTTGTGAAATGGGTTGGGGAGCAGTACTAAAGGCTAAGCCAAAAAAATATTCTCCCAAAATAGAAGAAGTAATTTGTAGATATAGTAGTGGTAAATACAAAGAAAAATGACCTACACATAGCATAGATCAAGAGGTTTTAGCTGTATGCTATGCATTAGATAGTTTTAGACTCTTTTCAATTAATAAAAAAAAATCTTAGTTAGAACTGATTGTGAAGCTATAGTAAAGTTTTTTGAAAATAAAAACAGTAAAAGAATAAGTCAACGAAGATGGTTATCCTTTAAAGAGAGAATTCTTAACGGTAATTATAAAGTTAATTTTGAACATATTAAAGAAAAAAATAATGATCTTGCAGATAGACTTTCCAGGTGTATGTTTGCAGAACAAATCTTAGAAAAGCTACCATAAGAGTATACTTCTTGTAAGTATAACCCTTTGCTTGACCATACGCTGAGTTATAGATGCTGATTACAAAGCCAGTAAGTTCCTCTGTATCTGTATTAATGTGGGAGCAAAGCAATCTTTTACCAGACCTTAGTTGGTTCATATGCTTAGCTATAACGGGGATTATATAAACCAATAAATTCCTCTGAGCTATACGCTAATGTGACAGCTAAGTTACCTTACCTTATTATATTTATGTAAAATAATTTACTAATAGAATTATATTTTTACATGATGGATGCTTCTCTTGGGAAAAGCCAAACCTTCCACCTTTCAAAAGTTTTATTTCCAAAAAACCCTTATACAGGCTTACCAGATTATCCTCCAAAATCTCCTTTTTCTTTCAATCTGCCACTCCACCTTATGTTGGACCCACAATAGAGAAATTATATAGACAATATCTGGGCTAATAATCGAAATCCTACATTTCCTAGGATCCTTACTTCTTTTTGTGATTATCTTCATACCAAAATCTTGAAAACCCAGATAAATGATCCTACCTTGAAACCTACGACATAACATAAACGGAATCACGCTCTGTAGGATTTGAACCTACGACATCGGGTTTTGGAGTCCCACGTTCTACCAAACTGAACTAAGAGTGCTTTCTTACAACAGGAGATCAAGTTGTAAAGAAAAGGATGATTTTTGTACCGCATGCATATTGTTGTATAAGAAAACTTAAAATTTTGTCCAATTTGAATCAATCTCAATTGATCCCTCATTATTGCCCATAGGATAAGTAATGGGTAGGGATGACAGGATTTTAACCTTAGTTCTATTTTTTAGGTCTCTTGATGCATTTTTGGAACTCCAACAAACTAATCAAATTCTAGATGGAGAAGTGGCTGATCTCTAACAACAATTAGCAAAGGTAAGAAAAGATTATGAAAAAGAGAAAAACGAGAAAGAAATACTCAAAACAGAATGAGAAAAAGAGTTAATAGAAAAAGAAAAGATATTTAAAAAATTCCCAAGAAAAATCAACCCCTTAATTCTTGTTTCAGAAGTTATGGCCATTTCTTGAAGTGTCTCAATGAGCTGAAATTGTTTCTTTTGTTTATTAGAGTAGATTATGTCCATAACCATATTCTGCAAGGGGCTGATTTTTCTTGGGAATTTTTCAAATACCTTTTCTTTTTCTATTAACTCTTTTTCCCATTCTGTTTTGAGTATTTCTTTCTCGTTTTTCTCTTTTTTATAATCTTTTTTTTACTTTTGCTAATTGTTGTTGGAGATCAGCCACTTCTCCATCTAGAATTTGATTAGTTTGTTGGAGTTCCAAAAATACATCAAGAGACCTAGGTTTCAAGGTAGGATCATTTATTTGGGTTTTCAAGTTTTTGGTATGAAGATAATCACAAAAAGAAATCCTAGGAAATGTAGGATTTCGATTATTAGTCCAGATATTGTCTATATAATTTCTCTCTTGTTGGTCTAACATGAGGTGGAGTGGCAGATTGAAAGAAAAGGGAGATTTTGGAGGATAATCTGGTAAGCCTATATAAGTGTTTTTTGGAAATGAAACTTTTGAAAGGGGGAAGGTTTGGCTTTTCCCAAGTGAATTATCCATCCTATAAAAATATAATTCTATTAGTAAATTATTTTACCTAAATATAATAAGGTAAGCATATAACTCTGAGGAACTTATTGGTTTATATAATCCCCGTTATAGCTAAGCATATGAACCAGCTAAGGTCTGGTAAAGGATTGCTTTGCTCCCACATTAGTACAGATACAAAGGAACTTACTGGCTTTGTAATCTCCATCTGTAACTAAGTATATGGTCAAGCAAAGGGTTATACTTAGAAGAAGTATACTGTTATGGTGGTTTTTCTAAGACTTGTTCTGCAAACATACACCTAGAAAGTCTATCTGCAAGATCATTTTTTTTTATTTCTTTTTTTTTTTGGGACCTATTAATGGTTGGGAGCCATCTTCAATGTTATTTGTTTGGTGTGGACTTTGTTCTTTTTTTGATGGAATATGGTTGTATATTTTTTCCCCTTGTTCATTTATTAATTTCTTTGTTTTATTATTAGCTCCTTGCTAGTACAATGATTTGATTTTAGTAGTCTTGAAACTTAGTTTGATGTTCTATTTAGGGGTGTAAACGAGTCGAGCTTTGCCATGTTCAAGCTCGACTCGTTACTATTTCAACCAAGCTAAAGCTTGAGCCGAGCTTATTTCAAGCTTTTATTAGTGAGGCTTGGGCTCGGTTTGTTGAGAAATTTTGAGGTTCGGGTTCGGTTCGTTAGCTCGATTAAGGCTTAGTAATTTTTTTTATTTTTTATTTTTGTATTCAATGGTGTGTCGTTTGAAGATTGCTTAATTAATCATTATTAATTACAGCTTGGTTCGATTTGAGCTCGAGGATCATTTTTGTAAAATAATAATTTAAGTTTATATATGGGATCCTTTAAGGTTTGGACCACTTGACATGAGTTTAGGTTCGAGTTCAAGCTCGTTAGAAATCAATCTCAAAATAAAACAAATGACTCTAGCAATTTGCTATTGATAGTTTTTTTTTTTAATTTTTAAAAAAATTATATCAACACAAATTTAAATGAAATTTTATTTATGAAGAAGATAGATTTAGGTTTAATTTTTTTAAATTAAAACCAATAATTTAAAATACCATAAAAAGATCATTCATCGAATCCGGAGATTTAAGACTAAAGAGTCAAAGAGGAACAAAAGATTACTTTTAATTTAAGATTTGTTTATAAAAATAAAATTTAAATTTGAAAATTTATAATTATATAAAATAAAAACTGTAACAAATTTTGATAATAAAATTATTTTGATAGTATATAATTTTTATAAGTTATAGCATTATTAATGATCCTGTAAAAAAAGCTTGTTAATTATAAATAGTTTTATTAATTATTCTCATAAATACATTTGTAAATGATGTTATAAATGAATCTCTCAACAATTCTCATAAAGAGCTTTTACGTCTAATAAATATTCCCTTTAATGATTTTTATAAATAAGCCTCTAACGAATAAATATGTCCTTTAATGATTTTTATAAATAAGGCTCTAACGACCTTGGTAGTTTAGAAATAATATGGACTTCACAGTATCCATCCCGTTTGTATTGTCTGATTAAGCTTTGTAGCTTAGGTCCAAAGAAATTTGGGACATCTTCCATTTGGTCAAGGCTCAATAGCAATAGCATGCCTTGGTAGTATAATTCAGACATTAATAAACGAATGAAGGGGAAGGGGAATAGAAGTATTACCAGGAGATTCTTCTGAGTTTTTCCCTTCACTATTTGTACTCAGAGATGCAAAAAGAAGCAAAGAAGCAAGAAAAAGGCCTTAGATCAAACTCAGGGATTTTATTTCTCCAAAACTATTTCATATTCACACCCTTAACTCTTAAGGAGAGGCCTCCTTATATAGAGGGAGGTCCATGACTAATTATATCAGATACCCTTAGTACAGTATAAAGTAAGGGTATTACAAAATTACATAATATATCTTTCTATTATTGCTACAATGAAGGATATTTTAGTCTTTTTACACAGTCTTTTCTAGAAGCCGAATCTAGTCTGTTGATGCACCATCCAAGTTCATTTCTGGGTTCAAATTTATTGGTTGTATCTGTGTGAACCCTTCTGGTTGTCTTCCTGGTATTTCTGTAGCACTTTTGCATCTTGCTGCTATACTTTGCAGCACCCAAACTTTTGTTGTAGGGTTTCTCCTAGCATCTCCCAGTTTTCAGAGGGCCCTTTGAAGTTTACAAAGTAGTCAGTATATGTATGATTATCATTAAGATACTTTGTATTAAAAGAACCTGTTGTATAATCCAGCCATTTAGGAAATGTTCTATTGAGCAATATATGGTGTCTCGCTGGTAGTATTTCATTTCCTTGGTTCCTTGGTAGTTCAGAAATAATATAGACTTCACAGTGTCCATCCCGTTTGTACTGTCTGATTAAGCTATGTAGCTTAGGTCCAAAGTAATCTGGGACATCTTCCATTTGGTCAAGGCTTAGTAGCAATAGCATGTCTTGGTAGTACAATTCAGAGACTAATTCTTTAAGTCTGAATATACTCTAATTAATTTTTGCTAGTAATATTGAGGGTGCATACTTGTTTTATACAGGTAATCCCATATATTGGACTAGTTCTAACCCATCAGTCTCTTGTTCATTTAAATCACAAATTTTTCTTGTGATATTTGTAAGTCAAAGTAAAAAGTTTCTTGAACTTTGTCATTAATTAGAGTGCTTACTTCAAAAGGTAAATTTCTTAGCCAGGTTATTCTGTAATTTCTTTTTATACCCATTAGTGCTGAGAATTTTTGAAATTGTGCATGCCTATCCCCTGTTGAGATAAAGGTCTATAGAGAATCTTTCTCTTTTTGAATTTTGGGTATTGTCTGTGAGGTAGAGCCTTCTTTAGGTAATGATTGTGGAATCTTTATTCTTTCAGTTTGGGAAACCTGTCTGAATGCCTTCTCTGTTGACTGTTGAGAATAATATCCTCTCCATCCTTGGGGTGTATTTCTTTTGCCTACCGCCTTTGTAGGTTTCCCCAAGTATGGTATACTCCTACCTTTTTGCCTTCAAAGATTATAAAATATTCATAATCTCTTTTTATTTCTTTAGCAAAATAGTGACATAAAGCATTAATGCTTTAATCTTCGCGTAGAAGCTCTCCATAATGCATTAGTAATAACTTATGTTGGTCTTTTAATTCTAGACTATAAGGAATTCTGAAGTTTCCTTTATTCCCTTCGATATAACGTGGAAGTTCCTTTCCTTTCAAGTTATCACTTGAAGTAGCCATTATCTGTATGGGCTTGTTGATATGATTCTTGATAGACGGTTTACTCCTAGATTATCTTTGCCCTTGATATGTTCAATTAACACTGTTAGACCTATTCCTGTAAGTAAGTCACAGAAATTTAACCATCTATTAATATTTAGCTTTTTATTATTTAGTTTATTATAGAAATTTACTATTGCTACACAATCTGTTGCAAGCGTAAATTCTTTTTTATCATGTAAAAATATTTTAAACTTATCTAAAGTATATATACAAGCCATTATTTTTGCATCTATTGCAGATATAGCGGTTTTATAAACTCAACTACAATATCTTGCTATTTTTTCTTGTGAAGGCGAATCAGCTTTTGAAGGTTTCCATTTAAGGATTCCTCCCCAGCCTTCTAGACATCCATCTGTCTCTATAATAATATAATTGTTTGGTTTTGGCAAGATTAAAGGAGGTAGTTTCACAATTATCTCTTGAATCTTGCTTACCATTTTCCAATCCTATGGGTTAAATTTCCTTTCACCCTTGGAGGAACATTTATTATAAAAGACTCTTGTATACTTACTAAGATTAGGAAAATAATTCCTAGCAGAGTTCAGTATCCCAAGAAATCATTGTAGACCTTTTATAGTTTCTAATTGGTCTTGAGGGTAATCTAGAATACTTTTAATAATATGAGGTTGGAGCTGAACTTTTCCCATTCCTATTTCAAGTCCTAAAAATTCAATTCTAGTTACTCCTATCTTCATTTTTGTTTTGGATAATATCAATCCTTCTTCTTTGCAAATATTGAAGAATGTAAGTAAATGTTAGACATGTTGTGTAATATGGTAAAAAATATAAGAATATCATCTATGTATACACAAATGAATTCCGAGTATTTCCTAAATATGTTGTCCATTTTTCTTTGGAATTTTGCTAGAGCATTTTTTAATTAGAACGGCATCACAAGCCATTCATAATGCCCTTGTGGACATATGAATGCTGTCCATTCAATACTCTATGGATCCATCATAATTTGGTGGAATCCTGATTTTAGATCAAATTTGCTGTAGACTTTTTTGTCTTTGATTTTTAATAATAAATAATCAATACCTGGTAACGTGTATTGATCTTTGTAGGTGTTGTCATTCAGCCTCTTATAATTGTAGACCATACGACTTTTGCCTCTTACTTATTCTGAGTGTTTGTTAACAATGAAGGCAGCCGTCCTGTGTCTACTCATAGATGGTCTAATCACCTTAAGACTCATTAATTTTGTGATATGTTTTCTTAGTGATGGGAGTAGAGCTCAAGACCGAAGCTAGTAGAACTTTGCTAGCAAGCTTTGTTGTAAGACCATCTCTGTTGAAGCAAATTTTGGAATCTCAGAAAGTTGATGATGGGTTAGCCAGTGAGAGGTATAGGTTGGAGGAAGGAGTTGCTAGCGACTTCAAGTTGCAGAGAGATGCTCTTTTGGAGTTCCGAGGTAGAGTGTGCATTTCGAAGGATACCAAGCTTTGAAGAACCATTTTTAGTTTAGTTTAGCCTCCTAAGTTTGTGAGTGGGTTACTAAAATGCATAATTCTAATAAGATCTTTAAATACTTTTAATTGTTCGATGAAAATATTTAATGACTTTATCCTATTAAATTGATGTTTCAGTTGATTGGAAATGGCTTACTATGTTATTGACTTATATATGAGTTTTCTAGACATTTGAATGGAAATATTCATTATTTTACTTGTATTCATAAACGGGATTAGTTTGTGAAACTTCTTTGTTCGCATAATCATGCTTTTGGCATTTATGGATATGAAAATGGTTTTTATTCCTGAAATACGGATGTTTGTCCTAGATGTGGACATTATGATATGTTGAACATAACTTGTATTATTTGGACACCAATAGGTCTTGAACATATACACGGAAGTGTTGGATTACATTCTGGATGTTCTTGATAGGGTGGGTTGGATGGTGACGGGGGCTTAACCCTACCTATTGCAGTAGGGGGTCTCTACAGGCCAGACTATAGATGTGGTATGGAGGGACCATTGTTATATGCCCATTTTAGGTGGTGTGGAGATTTCCTAATTGGGTGGTACATCGGGAAACTGGAGTCACCACATGGAGTCCCAGTGGGCTAACGTCATGGGCATGAGGACCTAGTTGCGGCCACGGCTAGAGTTTGGGAAAGTTTTCTAGGCCACTACTTGTACGATTGATGTGTGAACTTAAATTTTGGAAATCATGCTTTCTTGTGAAAGAAATCTATATGATGTGACTTCTTTTACATTCTTGGAAAGAATGGTTTGTTGATGAGTATTGTTAATAATCCTTTCGAAAACTCGTATTATGCCAAAATCATTATTTGTGAATGTTGGGAACTTCGTTTGATCAAATCGATGTTTATGCTTATTATGAAATCTATATATATATATATATATATATATATATATATATATATATATATATATATATATATATATATATATATATATATATATATGCTAAAATGCTTTGAGGCTATAAGTATACTCTTGAAAGCCTATGTTTTTGGATTTAAATATTGTAGTTCCATATCCTGTTAGATTTGTACTAATCCACTCACTGAGTTACTTTAGTTACTCATCCTGTCCTTTCTTTCTAGACTTTATTGTCTAGTAGCGTCGTGAGGAGGCGAAGTGTTGGGCATCTACTTGTTTTGTCTTTCCTCTCCTCGAGCTTTGATGTATGTTCTTTCTTGAACATGGATCCACTAGTTATGTGACTCTATGAATATGTATTACTTGCATACTTGTCTTTTCTTGAAAACCTTGGTTGTATTTGTGACTTGTATGTGTCCTTAAATTCTATAGACCTATTTTATGAAATTCTTGCTTCCCTGTGCAATTGTTGTGTTCCATGCCTTGTATAATTCTTATTTGTGATTCGTGTTCAGCTTTATGTAGTCTCAAAAAATTATAAGCCTTGTGGTGACTCGAGAGTTGAGTGGTGTATATCCCTCCTCGTATTGTTGAGGCGGTTGTTGCGTGTCAGTCCTGTGGGGCAGGGCATGACACTTATATATCTAAAAGCACCTTTTTACCCCAAGTAAGTATACCTAACCTCACCAACTCATTATATTTTTATGATAATTATCGAAGTTTAGATTCAGTACTAGTCATGTCAAGATTTGTAAGGTTTGTAAGTATGTGCATATCTGATATGCAAATCAATGTTATTCGATCTATTATCTTCCCAAACTTTTCTCTCCAAGTTTATCTAGCACTTCCTAATCAATCTAAACTACCAATCAATTATAAAAGACATTAAGAATAGAAACAAATAACTTCAAATCATTAAAATTATTAAGAATAATAAAGATAAAAGAATAGTCGAATCATCACATTATGGATTAAGGTCGATTAAAATCCTAAACAAGACTATTAAGTTCATGCTAACCATTGAAATCATCATTAAATAATCAATAAACATTAAAAAAAAATGTAGAGAAAAGCTCTTGCTCAGATTCATCCTCTACTTGCTTAATTAATTTATCATTATTTCACTACTGATCTTTGCCCAAGCACTTCATAGATGTTTTTTTTTTTTTGAAAGATAGCTGAAAAGCTAAGAAAAAACAAAAGCAAAAACAGAAAGCAAAAAGGCAAATTAAAAAGAGAGGTTCTTCTAGTGTAAAAGGTCTTCAATCCAAGTGGGTCGATCTCTTCCATGAAGGAAGAGAGAAAGTCTTGGATTTGTTCTTCCAAAGTTTGTGAGCGAATCAGCGATGATGTTATCTTCACGGGGGATCGTTTCCAAATTGATGAGAGGCAAGTAGTCAAGATTCTGTTTAAGCCTTGTAAAAACAGGATTTGTATGCCAAGCAACACTCGGGTAATAATTCTTTAGAAGTTGAGCTAGTGCAGGGCAGTCGCAGCAGATACGATTGGGTCCCCAACTCCAAGTGGTACAGATATTGAGTGCAAGGTTGATCGCCGCCATTTCCGCCATAATTGGTGTGTCAAGGGACTCACCAGCAGCCCCTACAACCAAAACCGTAGTCATATTGCGATAATCAAAAACCCTAGACCAGAAGGGGTAGAGCATGAGTTCCAAGAAGCATCAGTAAATATAGTAATCATAGGAGATGAATTAAAAGGCAGAGGACATTCCTTGTAAAATTTGTTGGCGCAAGTAAAGTGGTCCGAGCAAAGGGCCCAAGCCCTGTTAACAATTGTCTTCACGTTCACTACTTGGCCCCGATAAACCACATCACAGCGATGCTTCTAGATTAGCCAAGCAGTAGTGGCGATCAAAGCTTTGTTTATGGATTTAGCATAAGGGGAAAGAGTGTGATCAACAAGCCAAGCCCCAGAGCTAAGATAGCTTATGCCAAGGTTGCACAACCCCAGTTGTGAAAGCAACAACTACCAACAATACTGAACCTTAAGACAATTCCAGATTAAATGATCAGCCGACTCACTAGCAAGATCACAAAATGGACAGGATGAAACAGGCCCGATGTTAAGCTGATAAAAATAGTCCCCAGTTGGCAAACGACCATGAGCAAATTTCCAAATGAAAATTTTAATACGACGTAAAACAGGGAGTTTCCAAATATCTTTCCAACCTTGCCAAACATCAGAAGTAGAGCTTTGACAATTAAGGTGGCTATAAACCGCAGAAGCAATGGAAGCATTGCAAGATTTAGGGCTCCAGATCCTGAAATTTTTATCATCAGAGACAATTTTGATTTTGTACAACCAGTCCCAATCCAAAGAATAACCGAAAAGAGTTTCTAAGTTAACACGGGAAGGGCCATTTAAGGAAAATAAATGAGGGAAGTGGAGGTCATCATGAGGGAAATCCATATTGAGAAAAGTTGGCTTATGAGAAAGAAGAAGATCCAAGAAACAGGGATCATTCCAAATATTAACTTCAAAGCTATTGCAAGTGAGTAATCTGATATAAGGTTTCAAAACACTAGCAGTACTGTAGATTGATTTAAAGAACCAGGAAGAATGAGTAAAATTACCGGTGTTCCAAATATGCCAAGAATTGTATTTAAGATTAAAAATGTCAACCCAGATTTTGTTATCATGATTCAGGATAGAGAATAAATTTTTGGCCATAAGCGAATGTTTGACAAAGCGAAGGTTGCGCAGAACAAGCCCCCCTCAATTTTGCTAAGTGTAGTAACCGTCCAACCCACCGCGTAGAAGACTCTATTATTGCTGGTCCTACCCCAGAGGAAATTTCGAGCAGATTTAGTAATTTGAGCTAAAATAGTGTTGGGCGGATGCATAACAGAGAGAATATAATTTGGGATGGCAAAGATATTACTATTTAGAAGAACAACCCTACCCGCAGTAGAAATAGAGGAATGATTCCAAGAGTGGATGGCATTATTCACTCAATGGGGTATGTGTTGAAGCTGGTTAATCAAAAATCTCTTAGGGGTAATAGGAATACCTAAGTAGGTAAAAGGAAAACTGCCAAGACCAATACCTAGGATCCTAGAAATAGAATTGGAGAGCTTTTTATTTAACCAGGAGGGGACATAGAGGGTAGATTTAAGGAGATTTGGACGTTGGCCAGTAAGATCATGGTAGATATTAAGACAGAGAAGACAGTTTCTGGCAGAGATTCTAGAGGCCTTAGTGATAAGAATTAAGTCATCAGCAAACATTAAGTGATTAAAATTTCTAGCAAGCCGATTGCTAAAACCTTGAACGAGATTGAGGGAGAGGGCTTTGTTGAGAATAGAGGTAAGGTTTTGGGAAACTAAAAGAAATAAGAGATGGGGTCACCTTGTCTAATGCCTCTAGTGCTCTTAATCCAATTAGAATGACAACCATTAATAATAAAGGAAAAGAAAGCAGAGGAGAGACATGAACTGATCCAAGCATTCCAAATATCAGGAAATTTCATCTTCCGGAGGGTAGCAATAATAGCCAGCCATTCAATTGAATCAAAGGCCTTTTCAATATCGATTTTGCAAATCATCCTGGGGGGCCCATTTTTATCGGTTTCTAAGCTGTGAGCAATCTCCTGGGCTGTGATTATGTTGTCATAAGCGCCACGCCTGGGGAGAAAGCCACATTGCTCAGGGCCAATGAGATTATCCATAACAAGCCTAAGCCTGTTAGAAAGAATTTTGGTGATAATCTTATAACAGACATTGCAAAGGGAGATGGGCCTGAAATCACTGACAGTAATAGGGTTGGTCTTTTTAGGAATCAAGGCTATGTATGTTTTACCCTAAGAAGGGGGAAGGATACCCGTGTTAAAAAAATAACTGATAGCTTTGAAGAAGTAGTCCCCAATAATATTCCAATAGAAGATATAGAATTCAGAATTAAGACCATCAGGACCCGGAGACTTACCTTTAGGCATAGATTTAAGGGTAGAAGCACTTCATAGATGTTGATTGAATAGGCATTTCACTAAGAATAGCGATTTCCATATTGGTGGTTCATCCTTTAGATTAGATGACGACTATTTTATAGATGACTTGAAGTCCTAGTTCAAATTACAATCATATATGGTTAATATCTATTGAATTTGAATTTTGCTTGGATATCATCTTTGTGAATATTATTTGTCGGCATGAGTTGTATAGCAAAACATCTTTGAGTTTACATGGAAAACAGAGTTAGAGCATTGTATATTTGTTTTGAACATATCTTAGTAATTTGAAATCTAAATAAAGTGATTTTTTTAATGCATTGGAAAATTAGGAATCAGGTCTCTAACATTTTTATTATTACTTTTCTTATTAGGAAATTGTATAATGAGTAAATTACCTGACAATGTTGCAGTTGTCCTTAGGACTATAACTAAGTCTCTTTTGGTTGTTATCTGTTCTTCATTTTATCATTCACATATATGTATGAATCATTAGAGTCTTGCATATATAAATATATAATGAGTCTTATATAACCTCGAGTTTTACTCATGTTCATGGTGTCTTTCAATAGTTTATAATAGAAATGTTTTTTTTTTATAATTAAAGAGAAAAGGGTGTTCAGTAATTTAATTCAAACTCAAATTGGTTGATATAGAATTATTTCAACGCTCTAACTAGACATTTTCTAAAATTTTTTAGTGCATATATTAAAAACAACTCCTCATGTTAGTTTAAAAAGTATTATTGTCTACTATGAGGGTATAATGACTTTTGAAAAAAAAAAATTTTATATCATTTTTAATGAAATAACAAAAACAATACATGGTGTATAAATTTATAGCATTTTATTTTAGTACTAGTCCATATTAGTAATCATTTTATTTTTGTAATAAATGGAAAAATTATGTAGAAATCTTTTAGATATTTCTAAATTATAATTTAATTCTATGACTTCCCAATCATTATCTAATTTTAACTTAATTATATATGGATGAACTTATCTGCTATATGACCTTCATAATTACAAAATTCAGCATGCTAATGGGCTCATTGATGCTTTTAAAAAAATGCAAATAAATAGAACAAAGAAATATTTTAAAGAAGCGCTTACGTAAACAAAATGTGTGTCACATTAGAATAGCTTTCCATCTTTGGCATCGTTTAAATTATGTAAAGAATGTTATAAATATTTTATTTAGTAAAGATCAAATCCACTAATATCCCTAATTCAAACCAACACCGCTAAAATTATCCAACTAATAAACTTGTACATTTTATATCTAGTTTCAAACGTCAAATTGAAATTAATGCCACTTAAATTGAAATGTTAATTATTATAATATCCAAATTTGAATTAATATAAACTTTTTTAATATTCATAATTTTTTAAGTTGAAATCAGCGCCCTTTTGGTCTTGTTTATTGTTCCATCATTGCTCACCGTAGGAGGAAAGGAGTGTAGCATTGCTTGCGAATCACTTTAAATAATAAAGCTCTTATAATTGAGTCATAGTAGACTTTGTTAATATCATAATAGACAAAAAATACTAGGATTCATATAGTTGACCTCAAATAGTCGATATCCAAGTTTGAATTAAATTTTTTAATATTTATAATTTTTTAGGTTGAAATCAGCATCCTCTTGGTCTTGGCTATGGTTCAACCATTGGTCATCACAAGAGGAAAGGAGTGTAACATTGCTTGCTAATCACTTAAAATAATAAAGCTCTTATAATTGAGTCATAGTAGACCAATATCATAATAGAAAAAAAAAATAAAAAGATTCATGTAGTTGATCTCAAATAGTTTATTTTAATGATTTGTGGTTGTTATGGTTTTTTTTTTTGTTTTGAAAAACAACCCTTATTCTTATGTAGCAAATAAAAAATAAATAAAAAATAAGCAAATTGAAAAAAATCCAACTATCAGTAAACATAAAACCAAATTAACCAAAGTAATTATGATGATTTCATTGGGTTATGTTAACCAAAAACCATAACCGACATGAGAGTGATGGATAGACTTTCACATTTTAATAAAAAAAATAATTATTTTAAAATAATTATTTTAATAATAATAATCATAAACCACATCAAGTTATATATGCTTAGAACTCCCCCTAGAGGAGAGGAGAATAGGAGGATTATAAAAAAGTGGATTTAAGAAATATTGATAACAACATGTTAATTAATTAATTAATTAATTTTATTTTATTTTTTTATGTAGGGTGACAAACACCAACTTCTTAGAGACCTATGTGTGCGGCAGAAACTGTCTTGGATCCTCACCCTCGTTAAAACCGGGAAGCGTTGTCAACTTACATCTCTACCAAGAGGGGGACTCAGGATATTATTGGTCTGCACATCTTTGGTTCTTTATTAAATATTTTGTAATAATAAAAAGATTAATTATTTAAATTGAATTTCCACACCAAGAAAGCAAGAACAAAATGAAGTAAACATTGGCAAAGAGTAAGTGCATTTGGGTCATTGTACATCTCCCAAGAATCCCATAACAATTCACACATGCCTTTCCCCGCGTCAACAACCATTCGCTCCCTCCCCTACATCATTTAAATAGAAAACACATTCCCCCCTCTCCCTTTCTTATACTGCCACTGCATTCTCAGTACTTACATCAAATGGAACCAGAGCAACATCTTCAAGTACTCTTTCAAGCAGGAGGCTATTCTCCAGGCATAAGATTATGAGCATAAACATGCTCACAACTGCAACAACAAACAGCAGTTCTATTCTTTGCACACAAAGCATAGATTACTGTGGGGAATCGAGGTTTTGGTCCGATGTTTCTAAGTTTCAGCATCCAAGTTAGTCTTAGTGTTTCTCTTTCATCTTCCACCTTTGCTTTTCTTTCACTGCTTGTTGTGCATGGACTGTAAGAGGCGCATTCATAGTTGCCAATTAGAATGAATGCATCACTTACAGTAATTATCATGTATTACTGATCTTCTATTTCTGTGTGCTAAGTTTAATGAAACATTATTTTTTTCATGCATTGAAATGTGGCATGAATATTCCATTATTTTTATTTATTTATTTATTGTTTTGATTCTTTTTATGCTCTTCTTTTTGAGCTTGACTTTAGAATTAACAGGGGGTGGTCCAGTGTTGCACTTTGCTGGTGGTATATAAAGAGTTACATATCTAATTTAGATGTTATGGTATGGCGTGGGGAAACCATGTGATTGCTATTATTATTTTATAATATGAGGTGGATGTCAGCGAGGGAGGTCTTCATATGAGGTTGCTTTTGGATGGTGCCTTTTTACTTATGTTATTATTGCTATTGTTGCTGTTGGAATTATGAAATGGCGTGATTATTATTATATTATTGGGGGAGTGAAGATGATTTATTTGATGGGTGGTGGGGGTGATTTAAGGAATGAATCATTTGCTATAAAAGTGAAATTATGGCATGTTCCTCATAGAAGGTGTCATAATGATGGTTTTATGCTTTGCATATACTAATTCATTTGTGTTTGTTGGCTAGTCCCTTTTTATTACTAATAAATTTTAAAGCCACTTTACTAAAGGCAAGGATCATCCTTGGTTTTGAACTTCAAATAAAAATATTTATACTTTGTTTTCTTCACTATGCAATTGTCTTGCTTTTCACTGTACAATTATATTTATTTTGAGCAACCAATAATCTAACTTATATTCAACACATTAATAAATTTGTTATATTTTAGGTTTTTTAATAAACATGTGTGATACCACTCCCACAATATTTAGATTCTTAATTTATTTTCCTTCCAATGGAGAGGTTGAGGCTCAACATCTTCCCACAATTATAGTAAGGTTGTGGCATGTCCAATTTTATCATTAAAAAAAAATTACTAGTATGTATGTTAAAAAAGACCAAAATGAAATTTTTGTTTATTATAAGAACTAAATTAAACATGCCTTTTACTCAATTAAGCAAAATAAATAATGAAAACTATATTAAGTGGTACCAAAGTTTTAAAACCTTTTATTAAAATGATATATTCATTTATTCTATCAGAGAGCTAGTTATACTAATATGTCATGCCATCCTAACTCAAGTAATGTTGTAAGCCAACCTTTCTTTCTTTCTCTCTTTTATTTTATTTTATTTTTTTTAAAGAATTATGGGCAAACTACTATACGAGTAGGATTTGAAGTCTTAACCGTTGATCAAGAAGAGGAATGATAAGTTAAATATTCAAAGCATGCTATTTTTTTTTTTTTTTTGTATCATGAAATTAGTATATCTATCATTGACAAATATAGAAAGGGGCATTAGATATCTGTTGGGTGATAATCACGTTGTTTTGGATTTAAGTCAATATTGATAATTTGAAATACTTAAAATATAGTAATGTATTTATTTTATTTAGTAAAATAATTTTTTATTGAAATTTTAATTTTAATAATTTAGAATAACTCGAGTTATTTTAGGTTATTCTCAAATATATGAACAAAAGATATACATTTTAGGTTGATATATTATTTATCTCTTGGATTAATATAACAAGTACTAACAAGTACTTTATATATATATATATATATATAGCTTATTTTGACCATAACCACATGCCACTGTAAAGAAAGTGGATTCCATATTGGTGCTAAGTTTTGGTCCGTTGGAGGGCCATACTTTGCTTTGTTTGATAGCAGTGAAATGATTAGGCTTACATTCTGAAGTCACTGTCCCAGCCTTGCTGATTTTCTTTTCGATGAAGTTGGTAAAGCCAAAAAAAAAAGCATGAAAATATTGTAGTGGATTCTAAAGAACATTGAGAAAATGCGCACGGCACTTAAAAATAGAAGATAAATGAAAGTTCTCTTTAGATAAAATAATCATATGGTCCTTGAAATTTTTATCTTTCCTAGATAGCACCTATGATATTTTACTACAATTTTTAGTTGATTAAAACTATTGCATTACTTTTAAATCCATTGAGACTTTTATAAAAACCTTGAAATACCCTTCATTGTTGGAGGAAATGTTTCCTACACGTCATGTCACTTTATACATGGCATGATTTGGATTGTTGTCACGCCTCAAACAAGGTCAAGACCTAGTGAGCATGCAGTGCCTTAGAACCTGTCTCAATATAGCAGATAACATCTTACAGAAATACAAATTCAAAGCAAAAGTACTACAATGTCGAGGTACAAGAAAATTCAACTAACAAAGTTAATAAAATCACAATTATTCAGTACTAGTGTTTAGGTCTACTAGAAGGGTAGAACGTTATTAGCTTGAAAGAAAACTAAGTGGTGCTTCGCTCAATGACCCTTGATAAGCTATCCGTCAATAGGCCCTAAGTTTGATCTGGAAGCAAATGATGAAAACACATGTATGAGCTCAAAAGCCCAGTAAGTAATCACTAAAAATATTGGATCATAGAAATTCTCAAAAATTCAGAATTTGGTACAAAATAACATAGCATAGTACAATACTTGTCAAAATACAGTTTAAAAACAAAACAATATAGCAAAATACAATCTTTATCAAATAATCCACAATATACATCTCCCAAGGAACTATTGCCAAAACTGAATATCAAAGATCATTTATTTTAACTAGGTGACTAGAATCAGAGTTTCAAAATTCATTTGTTTACCCTCGTTGGCCCTAGTCAGATTGTCAGAAACCATTACTCTCACCGACGGCACGACGCTAAACTATAGTCTCTTATTATTAGAGTTTTACGTCGACGCGATCAGTGTTTAAACCTCAATAACAGGGTTAGTGAATACTTAGTTGTGTCAAATATACGTTTAATATTCAAAAATCAAACAAACTATTACAATTTCAGGGCAAAGCCCTTTCAAAGTAATACGGTAACAAGAAGAAATACTTACATTTGTATGATCCCATTTTTATAGTCCACTTATTCAAAAAATAATATACTTAAAAAATCAATAATTAATTAATAGATGTTTCTATAATTTAATCAATGAAACAAAATAAATGAATAAATGATTAAATCCGCATAGCTAATAAGCTAATGATTAATCAAATAAGTAATTTTGAATATAATTAATCAAATAACTGAATAAATAAATAAATAAAAATAAAAATTTATATTTTTTGAGAACAATGAACAGAAATTGGCATTGAATTCAAAACCCAAATTAAACATTTAAATAGTATATAAATAGTTTTAAATCAAAACAAAAATAATTAAATAATTGTCGGTGATTGAAAATTTTGCATATACATATATACAGATTTATTTGTTGTCTACTTAACTAGAAAAATCCCTTGAGCTTTAAAATCCACTAGGTCACTAAAATCTAAATTCGAGCAAAGGCCCAAAACATGAAGATTACACCTTGACTTAGATTCCAAAGCCTAATTAAATAAAATAACAATTGGCTAACAATCATTAAGGCTTTAAGGCACTGAATATGCAAGCGCATATCCATTTACTATAACTTATGAGTGTACAACATGCATGTATTTTATATCACTTTATACACTCATTTGGCATGTGTTAGAATTGTATCGTGGAATTTGATGCTAAATCTAGTGTGTTTCACATTCTCAGGCTTAGGGCAGCATTTCAAGAAGAGAGAGAGAGAGAGAGAGAGAGAGAGAGAGAGAGAGAGAGAGAGAGAGAGAGTCAAAAGAAGCATTTTAGACCTCAAACGATGAAATTGGAGCTTTCTCAGCTTCATTTGAACAAGGACAAGGCAAATTGACACGACCTCTTGCGTGTGTACCCCGCAAGTGCACGGGTTGTCGAAGTAATAAAAATACCCTAGTGAGTGGGTAGTTGTCACTATTTTAGCTATAAATGGAATCGATGGTAAGAGAAATCAATATATATATATATATATATATATATATATATATATATATATATATATATATATATATATATATATATAAGAGGACAAAGCTCCCTTAGGACTAATGCTTCTAGTGTAAGACTAGTATTATACCCTCTAACTGATGTCTAATTTGTTGTGGAAATCCTTAAGCACACGGTCCCAAACCTAAGGTCAACCGTGACTAATCCCACACTATACCCGGCTCTAGACTTCTCTACGACCTTTGACTCTCGATGACCTGTCACCTAAGCCCTAGTGGAGTACATCATACTAACGCCTAGCAGCATATGAAATTGCATGGAGTTCTAGGGATTCCAAGTGAAAGACCCTATCTCTAACTATAGTTCTAACCCTTTGGTCCAGGTGGAAGAACCCTAATCTAAGTTAAGCCCCAGTCCTAGGATTCACTCAACCCTTCGCAAGGGAGTTCATCTCCTAGTACTTCACTCTACTTCGATCGCGATTAACTCTTGGGATACGGAGGTAGAGAAATTCACACCGGAGGGGAAAGGGGACGTTCCGCTACCTCTCGACTCATCTTCTCAACCCTCTCAACCCTAGTGTCACGGCTAAGGGAAAATCTCATATAATTGGCATGCAAGATTGGAACTCAATAAGAAAACATCAAATTAATAAAGCATAATAAAAGTTATAGAAACACAAACATACTAGGGTTTACATGTCTGAATATCCACTAGGGTTTAGTTCTCCATAGAGCAACACAAAGTTAATAAAGAGTTTAAGAATATATGCATGAAAACCATAAAGAAAACCCCCTCGTAGATTGTATCGATGGTCTTGTGGAGCCGCACGTCTTCTCCAATGAATTCCTTGTCAAGCTTAGGGCACATCTCGCCGAATCGATGCCGCCGAAAGCTCCCCCAATAGCTTTCTACCAATGGATGTCGAAGCCGATGCCGTATAATCGCCTCCAAAGACCTCCAAGAACCTCTCCAAACTCTAGCCGAAAGCCCCCAAAAGATAGACAAGAGATAGAATTAGGGGGGGGGGGGGGGGGGGGTCCCCAAATAGATCTGAAAACATGCTATTTATAGGCTGAAATCGGGCTTAAATCGGAGTTCCACACGCCCCTGTGGATTTTCCACACCGGCCTGCAGAATTTCCACACGGGCATGTGGATTCTCTGTTTTTCTGATTTTCGGCCAACAGTAAACAGTAACTTGCTATAGTGTTTTGCTACAGTACTACACCGAAATGCTACCGAATTCATTGTTCTTCATCGAGGTCGTTGAATTGGGCACACAATCAACGTTAGATTATGTTGATTACTTCATTTCTTTTCATTGGCAAAGTTCTCCAATGCTACACAAGTTAGACTTTTGTGAATGTGACTGCCCTTGTGCCTCTCCAATGGAGGTTGGCACACACCCACAAGTCTAGACTCGTGCCTTGTTCCTTGCTTGGTCTGAGAACTCCTCAACAATTGCGAACATAACCTATTCTTTCTTCTTTTTCTCCAAATTGGCTCCACAACCCTACAATGCACAAAAGCACAAAAATGCACACACATTAATGATAAAATCTAATTAAAGTAATGCTCAATGTAAGATAATAATACTTCGTATTACTATAACACGAGCACTTATCACAAACTGCATGGCTTACGACCAACCTTATGGCCGTAAGTCAATTCTAGAGGACCTTGCGGGCATGCTTATGCCCGTAAGAGGGATTTAGAGCCAATTCAGAGGATCTTACGAGCAAGGATTATGCCCGTAAGGAACATCCAGAGGAGCTTATGAATAAAGCTTATGCTTGTAAGGGCGGTCGGAAGAAGTAGAACAAGTGAAGCTTATGGTCCATCGTTTATGCCCGTATGTTGGACCGTAAGACAAGCAGAAGGTCTCATGAATGTAACTTACGATTGTAAATGTTTCCACAAGGCTCTGGTATAAATAGAACTTATGAGAATTTTTAGGGCATTAAACACTTTTCTTTTGGGTGTTTCTTGTAAGTGAAGTTAGAAAAGATAAGAGATGAATCTCCAACACTTAAAGTGCGATTTCAAGGAGGATTCGGATCAACATTCAAGGGGATTGAAGATGATTGTAGCCGCTAAGTTCACCTTGGCGGTGTGAGTGGAAGCTTTCCTAGGTCTTCTTCGGTGATCCTTTATTGGCATGATTGAGAAGGGAGTTTTCATGGCTTTCATGTATTCTCCTATTGTTTGAATATTGGATATTTGCCCTCCATTAATAGAGAACTAATTTGTAGATGTTTAGGCATAGCTGAACTCTAGGGTTTATACTTTTGACATTAATTGTTGGATCTTTGATGCTTTAATTATTTTTATAATTACAATCATTTCTATTTGAATCTAATTGCGTGTTTGAGTGCTTGGTTACTAATGAGATGAAAGCCTAAGATATCATGTTTGGTGTGTTACGTGATGAGAAAAAATTCTCACCTAGCATAGACATGCCACAATTCGAAAGGATAGTGAGTACACCTCTGCTTAGAGTAGTTTGGAAACTTCGTCTCCCACAATCCTTCTGAATGGGTTAGTGATAATCTTTGTTCTCTTTGCAATCATGTAGAGTGAATTTGAGGAGAAATTGCATCTTTACTCTGTATTCGGATTAAGGATAATATCTCTCTACTGGGGATATTATCTACTTAAGAAATTATCATTAGCTCACAATAAGGTTTCATAGAGTGTTAATGCGATTTTGTGGATGTCTATATCAGCTCTGCACCTATTTAGTTACTCTTCATCTAAGAAAAAGGGACCTAGTATAATTCTGAAAACCACTTGGTTCAAATAGGACTGCATGCATAAACAACCTTTTTCCTACACTTTATAACCCTAGAGAGATGTTATGCCTGGAAACTGCTTTCTTCCTTTACTTTTTTCCTATTATTTTTCGTATTTTTTTTTTATCTTTCTATGCTTTTGTTCACACACAACATTCGATCACTTAGGCTATTTTTCGGGTTTAGTGTTACTACTAGTATTCACTCTCTTCTTTGTGGACCAATACTCTACTTTTACGCACACTTTATTAAGCAATAGGCATGTACACTTGTGTCACTTTCAATAACCAAGAGTCACCACTGCAAACTTGGTACGAGCCAATGGCTGCTAACAATTCAGACAACTATCTATGATAAGGATACGTAGAACCAAACTCTCACATTAACCAGCACAGAACTTTAAAAATATCCAACAATTATATATATATGTATATATATAAAATTGATGCAAAACTTCAAAAATAATCAGTTTGTGCATTAAATGCAATCCAATGATTATATTTAACTTAACAGTAACTCTGTTGGCTAACCTAAACTAGATTTTGAAAAGAAAAATGTATATGTTCAAATTCCTTTTCAAAATACATTTGATCAAATTCCTTTCCAAAATTTCATTGTCCTATATTTTCATTGTCAAACTAGCAAAAGCTTACATCATCCAATCAAATAAATGGTCCACAAACAAAATCAACCAGCATTCTAATATCAACATATAACCACTAACAAGTAATGCATTCTGCCTAACTCACCAAGAAAACCCCAACTTTTCAAACTTTCCATAACAAACAAGCACCAAAAAAATCAACAACCAAGCTAATGTCAAAATCATCAAATTATTCACTGAATACATAAAACAGATGAAACAAGTCATGCTTAATCTTTCTCTTCTTTGTTGTTCCAATTTCAATAACTCAAACACAAATTCAACCCTAAGAAAAACAGCAAAACACATAGAATCCCAATTACATAAATCATAAAGGACCATACATCTTAACAATACTCCTAAGAGATTAAATGCCTACTAACTTTCCCAAAAACAATATTGGATACTTGATTGACCATTCTCCAAAATCCTAGAACAAATTAAAACAAAAAGAAAAATCCTTAACAAATAAGAAGTCAAAACAATAACTATTAAAGTATAACCAAATCAAAGAAGGGGGAAAAAAAGAAACTTACCCCAATGACTCTCAGACGAGCACTCGACAAGGATGATCTTTTCTTCCTTGCCACCACACCACAAAAGCTTATCGTACGAAAGAGAGATGTAATCTTCGCTAGTGGGGGGGTTATATAGTCACGGGATCCAATGGAATGAATTGGACTAAACCAAGGAAATAAAAATTGCTTAAGATAAGATAAGACCATTCTTAATCAATTTAAAATCAATGGCTAGGATTTAAACATGGGTAGGGTTCACAATTGTGCTTTTATATTGTGTAAGCAGCAACTTCTTTTTCCTCTTACTCCTTCTTCTTCTTCTCCTACGCATCTCACTTGTATGAAATGCAACAAAGTTTCCTTTCATGGAATGTCTTTCTCTTCTTCTTTTTCTTCTTTTATATCTCACTCCATCCTCACTCAATTGCTAAAGTGACAGGCCTTCTCGGCCATGGAAACCCTGTAGAAGTTCTCTAAGGAGTATCATTTAAACCTACATAGAAGGCTATGAAAGTTTTCATGGAAATGTAAACTCGATAGATTCTTGCAGGGAAATCCCCAAATGTATGACTTTTTTTTTTTTATTTTCCATGAGTTTCTCATGCCCTATTATCGTGGTTGAAAAATATATTAAATCTTGGTATGAATTAGGTTTTGAGTTGCCATTTAATTTGGTGTTTTCTCAGTTTTTATGTTGATTTTTCTTTTTTAGTTTAGAAAACTTTTGATATTTTCCATACAAATGGGTGAAGTTTAGCCTTAATTCCATGATGATTTGAACTAATTCAGAAAGGAAGATCAAGGAGATTAAATTTATAGTAGGAATGAAGTGCAAGAAGTAATTCAAAAAGAAGCACGTCCAAATCGTGTCATAAAGCACAACCATGTTTTTGTCTATATTGCATCAGTAGTTTCAGAACCCCCAACAAAAAGCAACATGACTTGCTAGTGTCAAGGGACATGCTCATGGATCACGAAAACACCAAAACCCTAAATTACTCACATCCTATATAAGGATTAGAAAGGGATTTTGATGGACAAAAAGGGTTGATGACTAAGGAAGGATTTCTCCAAGGGTACGAAAAGATTCTAGAGCAATTCACGAGTAGAGACGATAAAAAATTAAGTTGGATTCATTGATTGGCAAGCATCTACTGAATTGTAGCATGAAGGATTAGGAGTCTTATTTTCCTTTAATCTTTGCATTTTCTTATCCAATGTTTGTATATCAAATATGAGAGTGTCAAATTTTTATTCTAGGATTAGGATTAGCCCAGGATTGTTATTGACTTTTATGTTTTGAATTATCTCATTTTATTAATTATTAATTGATTTTGATTTAGTTTTAAGAAACTCAATGTTTGTCAATATGTAGGTCTCTTATTTGCATTATCTTAAATATCAAGATAAGAAATGAAAGGTGAACCTTGACATTGGAAACCCTAGAACAAAACTTGAGATCTCAAATTCAGATTTCTTGAGGATCCATTGCATTGTCACAGAACTAAAAAGTTTTAGATAGTTTTAATTACCCCAAAGTTAGGATTTATCCTAATTAGATACCTTTTTTACAGCTTGATAAGATAAAACAAGTGCTTTAGGACAATTCACTAACGGTTTGCTTACTGCAAGTGCATGGGTCATCAAGTAATGCCTCATACGAACACATGATGGTGGTATTCCATCGGACCAAGGAAATACTATTATTCATTTTTCATCTATTACATCGGCTACAACTTGAAATAGTTGATAGTGAGAAACAATGTAATTAAACTAACTAAAATAAGGCCGAGGCTACTACTACATAATTGGCACACAAGCGAGAATCAAACATGAGAAGAGAGCATCTGGAGAAGGAATACCCCTAGGATTATCATTAAAGCCTAAACTAGGATGTTCTAATGCAGAATTAACGAAGGTTGGACCGAAGGTATACGAAACTATATTGATCCCTTTCTCAAGGTAATCAATATCTAACATACCGTCTTAATTTAGTCATATACAATTACATTACACTATAGGGGACCTTAATTCGGAAGGAATGTGGGAATCAAAGTCTCAATACTCTATCTTTAGGTACACGTGAAACTTTTCTAATTGCGGTAGAGCTACATGGAGTAGGCCACTCACAAATAAATCTCAAACCAACATCAAATTAAGAAAGTTTAACATCCAATGTTACAAAACATCAATCCTAGGGTCAACCAAGTCCAAAAACCAAATAAGTTAATTTCTTATAATAATGAACATTTACACAACACCAAGGAAAGTAAATGCATAACCTCTAAACTCATGATCTCCTTGAATTGATGAAGTTTTTGAAGATTCACTCATGACTAGGTAGGGATCTCTCCATAAACATCTTCTTCATTGCCTTTGACCTTTGGTTAAATTCCTCGATTTTTGCTAGCCTCTCTCTTAGTGAAGATGTGATCTAGATCTCTAAAATCATGACCAAATTATCACCAAGAAGCCTAAAAGAAGAAGGTGGAGTGGTGGCCTAAAAGTGTAATTGAAAAGCCCTTTCCTTTAATCCTAAAGTTGGGTTTTTGGGCCTCAATTCAGGCTACTGTGCGAGAGCATAAAATGCACGCATATCTCTCAAAATGACCTGTCCATCCTCCTATGAAAGTGCACGATTTCTCTGCACAGCTTTTAGCTCATTCTATACTACCTATTGTGTGGGTTGCACAAATCTGTGTTGTGCTATAGGACTACTATAGTGAATACAACAATACCACATATCAAAACTCACTCGTTTCACCTCAAAATCAGCTTGAAATGCATCCTTGAGCTATCGATTACCTTTCCATACCCTGCAAAATAATTTATATCCAATTAATTGCAAAATAAACACCAATCTAATAAAATCATGTAAAAAACATATAAAATACTAATATAAAACATGTACATTTAAACACTTATAGTTTACCTTCAAAAGTGATTAAACTAAAGCAAGTGGAACTTAGAATAAAATTTTCTACCCTTCCATGTGATAAACCCCGATCCTACAGAAACTTGAATTTGAATCCTTAACTTAAGCAATTGCTCTTAATTACACTTAGGGGCTATTTGGTTAGCAGTAAGTGGGTGTAAGTGACTATGAAGTAAGTTATTTTACATGTAAAAGTGTGTTTGGTTTACTGTGAAATACCAGTTATATGTAAAAGCAAATAAATCACATGGGTTGTTTGCTACATTTCAACTTATGACCAATTTAGCTATAAGTCAAAATGCTGCAAAACTTAATAATTCCGGTCACCACCTTTTTGTGAGAATAACTTTCCCAATCACACAAGACCCACCATATTCTTATCTCCACCATCACAAAATACAGAGCTGTTGTGATGATCTTCACCTAAGCCCCATCATTTTCCGATTGCGGTATAGTTTTGCTCCGGTAGAACTTTTCCAGTGAGATGATTGATGTGGGTCCCGCAAGTGCACAGGGTCGCCAAGTAATACCCCTCGTGTATGCACGAGGGGGTCGTATTCCCAAGGGCCCGAGAATCAACACTTACTTCCTCTTTGTATGATTGTTTGGCCGATCGATTCAAGTTTGGTGAAAAGAAAAGTAAAAACACAAATAAGATGTAAATGTAATGCTCTAAAGCGAAGGCGAAAATCGGAGAGTAAAACAGTGTAAGGAGAGGGTCACGGATGAGGATTCCTAAGGGGGCTACTAAAGTGCGAAGATTGCCTTAACTAGCATGCAATTGGGTAGTTTGGACAGAGAAACCCAAAATTAGACTAACCCGATGGTCACGGAAATTAGTCCCTAATCCGGTACAAGTATCGAGTACGGAGTTCCTTCCGCTCGAATCCTTGCAAGATTGTAATGGGAATGATAGGTTTCTCAAATTAGGGTCAAGAAACAATCAAGGTTAACTCTAACGATGGAGGGGTACAAATATCCGATGGTCAAAGCGTATTCGTACATGTATCCCAACTAAGCTTGGTGAGCCTAATACTAGGGCAATGGTCATGCTTCCTAGCATTGTCTAGAAATTGATACAGAGAGTTCTCATGCATACCAAGCAATCAAAACACCAAAAAAGTTTCACAAACAAGTCCCAAATGCATAAAACAAGTCAAGCAACCATCCTACACAAGTTCACCCCTAAGGTTCACCTACATCCGGTGACCTTGGGGTTTTAGTTGCTCATGAATACAAAATACTCAAGGAAATACATGAAAACAACCAAATACAATGATGAGAATACTCCCTCAAAGGATAGAGGCCGAATGGCGCTACCAAAGACGCCACCCAAAGAGTGGCTTCCCTTGTCAATCTTCCTCTCAAGTGTGGATCAAGAAGGTGGATCTCGTCGTATGTCACTCTCCTCGACGTTCTCTCCCCGGAAACGGCCTCCAACGGCTGATCCTAGCTCGGATTTGAAGATGGTGGCAAGTAGAATAAGAACTAGGGCTTCCTCTCTTAAAAAAAAAAATGAACTCCAACCCTTAAAAAGTCATTCTCGGGATGCCATGCGGCCTGGCATACGGTTAGTATATGGCCACTGTAGCACCTCGAGTTTTGTGTAAGTTACTGCAATGGAGTTCTACAGTACCCCCTGCTACAGTAACACTGCTACAGGACTGTATACGGCCATTTATGCACCCGTATGAGTGCCATCATGGACCTCCAGACTCAGCCGTTTCTCCAAGTTCTTGTGCTACAGTACCGGGCTCGAAAATGGTCTTTTCGTGCCAATTTTTTCTAAATATCTCGTTGTCGAGCTCCCCACGGTATTTTATGTGCCTGTAACACGAAATAAACCAATTTAGACCGAAAACGGGCATCCATACATATAAAAATACTCGATTTATACGCAAACATACATAGAAAATATGTACAATTAGGCGTTTATCAAACATCCCCACACCTAAGCGTTTACTTATCCCCAAGCAAACAAACGTGAAGAACAGGGGTAAGAAGATAAACGACTAAGTGTACGACCTCAAGCTCAACAGTAGAGAACTCCACAAGCACAGGTAGTAGGAGACAGATAGCGAGTTGTTCTACTGGCAACCGGGTAAGGATAGTCCTGATTTATCTAAAGTGCATCAGTGAGTGTGTGCTAACTTCCAACCTTAACCTCCATACCATGGATCACCCAAAGGTGTCCAATTACTCCACACACGATGAAGTCGGCATAAATATGTTAAAAATACTTTCAATACCCAGTTAAGAGACCTTCAGGTCCTGAATAAAACTTTGGCTCTCAAGTGGCATTGCAACAGGTTCTAGGGTGTATAGACAAGATACTTTATTCTTTACCTGCATATATGCATACTTTTACTCTCTTTTTTTTCTCTGAGTCCGACTAACGTAGTTGCACAAAAATCTTTCAGATGGATGCACATGCTGATTAGGCACAAGAGCCACCCAACTTACTCGATTACAGTCTACATAGACGCATTCATGCTAAAACAGCAGAGGAATACTGTCATAGACTCCATTTTTTTTTTCAAAAACATGTATCTTGTATCCCCTGATATAAAGCCTATTAAACAACCTCACTTAAGGCTTTTTCCCTTATTTCTTCTTAACACACCCCTTGCGTGTGTGTACCGCAAATACACGGGTTGTCAAACTAATAAAGTATCCTGGTGAGTGGGTAGTCGTATCCACAGGGAATAGTGTTACGGAAGAAGAGCAATGAGGGTAGGAGAGGTAATTAATATAAAGATGGGGCACTCGGACAAAGCTCCCCCTAGGACTAATGCTTCTAGTGCAAGACTAGTATTATACCTTCTAATTGATGTGTAATGAATCATGGAAATCCTTAAGCACATGGTCCCAAACCTAAGGTCAACCGTGACTACTTCCAACATTATGCCCCAGCATTAGGTTTCACTATGACCCTTAACTCTCGTTGACCTGTCAACTAAGCCCAAGGGGAGTCCATCATCCTAAGCCTCACACTACGTGGAATTGCTTGTGGTTATAGGGATTCCAAATGAAATACCTTATCACTAAGTATAGTTCTAACCCTTTGGTCTAGGTGAAAGAACCCTAGTCTTAGTTAAGCCCTAGCACTAGATTCACTACAACCCTTCACTCTGTCAGGGGAGTCCATCTCATAGCACTTCACTCTACTTCGATCGCAAAGAACTCTTGGAACACGGAGGTAGGGAAAATCACACCGAAGGGGAAAGGGGACGTTTCGCTACCTCTCAACTCATCCTCTCGACCTTCTCCAATCTCGGGTAGTCTAATCCTATAGAAGTTGTCACACCTTCAAAGGATAACCTAGATGACTTTTAACCCTAGTGTCACGACTAAGGTAAAATCAATACAATTAACATGTAAGACTGGAACTTAATTAAAAGGATCAATTAAGAAAATATAATAAAAGTCATTGAAACAATATCATCATAGGGTTTACAAGTCCGAATACCCACTAGAGTTTAGCTCTCCATGGAGCAATACAAAGTCAATAAAGAATTTAAGAACATATGCATAAAAACCATAAAGAAAACCTCCTTGTAGATCGGATTGATGGTCTTGTGGAGCCGCACGCCTTCCCCAACAAATCACTTATCAAGCCTAGGACACACCTCGCCGAATCGATGCCGACGAAAGCTCCCCCAATAACTATCTTCCAAATGATGCCGATGCCGACGCCGTAGAATTGCCTCCAAAGATCTCCAAGAAGTTCTCCAAACCCTAGCCAAAAGCGGCCCAAAAGATAGGCAAGAGATAGAACCGGGGGGTGGGGGGTCCCCCAAATAGATTTGAAAACGAGCTATTTATAGGCTGAAATCGGTCTGAAATTGGGGTTTCACACGCCCATGTGGATTTTCCACATGGCCGTGTGGAATTTCCACACGGGCGTGTGGATTCTCTGTTTTGCTGATTTTCGGCGAACAATGAACAGTAACTTGCTATAGTGTTTTGTTACAGTAATTTGATACAGTGTTGCTATAGTACTCTCGCCGAAATGCTCCTGAATTCATCGTTCTTCATCGAGGCTATCGAATTGGGCACACAATCGTGCGGTAGATCACGTCACCTCTTCAATTGAACCACATTGACGAAGCTCTTGATAATGTTGCACAAGTCGGAACGTGTGAGTGTGACTGCCTTTGTGCCTCTCCAATTCACACATTCACTTGAACTCACTTGGAGGTTGGCACACACTCACATGCCTTTGAACACAACTTGTGCCTTGTTCCTTGCCTGGTCTAAGAACTCCTTCAACAATCACATTCATGACCTATTCTTGGTTCTTTTCTCCTCAATTCGTCTCCACAACCCTATATGCACAAAAGAACACAAATGCACACATATAAGGGATAAAATCTGAATAAAGCGATGCTCAATGTAAGAAAAGTATACTTCGTATAGCTTATACACGAGCACTTATCAAACTCCCCCACACTTAAGCTTTTTCTTGTCCTCAAGCAAAAATAAAACATTAAAGTAATTGGGAAGAACAATTGAAAGTGCTCGGCCTTAGGTTCACCAAGAGTATACAAAGGAAGCATTCTACAAGTAAGGGGAAATTCCAACATTGCATAAAGGTATCATTGCTCTAGCTAAAAACTTGAATAAAAAAGGACAACAACTCGAAAATGTGTAGGTGTGTGCGAACTAATTCAAGTTAACCTAAAAAGTACTCCTCAAACTCTTGTTATAAGGACTTATTTATATACAAAAGTAGGGAGGTAGTAGCTTCACACAACCTCTAAGGTAGCCCTTTCCTAGGCGGCCGCCAAAGGTGGCTTTCACACTTTTGAGAAAATAGCTCTTTCTACTGGGGTAGTAGCTTTCACGCATCCCATGAGATAGCTCTTTCTCTCATTAGGGCAAAACTTGTATCCGACTTATGAGAGTAGCTACATACTTCATAGGAGATAGCTCTTTCCACACAAATGCACAAATAAAACTAACAAGTATTTACAAGCTCACACGGTTTTTTTTTTATCTCAAAACAAAACTAAAAATTCAACTAAAACGATGATAAACTAGTCCTCAAAACATTGAACTTGAGTTTCCAAAAGGTTTCAAGAGTGAGTAGTGCAAAAGAAATAATCGAGCAAAAATTCCCTAAAATTCAAGTAAAAACTAGAGCATGATGAAATACAATGTTAAAAATTCTCCTAAACTCTAAGAATACAACCGTTGCAACTAAGGTGAACCGCCACGGGCTACATAAGCATAAACAATTAAACGCACAAGTCAAGGTGTGTGCAATGTGAACTCCCCCCACACTTAAGATGTACATTGTCCCCAATGTACGCATGCAAGCACAATAAAAAGTATAACAATTAAAACAAAAATATGTGGAGGTGGGCAATTGAAACAATACTCCCGTGAACTCCAAGTGTTGTGTTTGATGGAGCTATGTTCATTGAGAGTTGAGTCTCAGTGGGTTGTGGAGCACACACGGTCTCAAGACCGTGTTTATGACTGTTCCTCAATTTCCAAACATCCGAAACCATCTACATGTATACACAAGGGGGGTTCAGTGAAGCTCAATAAAAGTAAAACAATAAAATCAAAAGAAACATAAAGCTAAAAATGCCTCAAGCATCGGTGTCATCTGTCATTAGTGCCAATGGTGCTACTGCTGATGGTGATCCTGGTGTTGAAAAAGAAAAGAATAGATTGACGAAGAAAAAGAGAAAAGATGCTTACCGACGAAATAGAAATAAAAAACTTTGAATATGGCCGAAAAACAACTTAAAAGCCCTTTAAATAAGTGAAGGGAAGGTTGGGAGAATGAGATGAGACACTGTTTGGTTGTGGAGGCATTTAAAAATGAAAAGGCACAATTGGATTTTAAAGAAAAGTCGCAGCCCTTTAAGTTCTGGGAGTCCACACGGCCCTATGGAAATTCCACACGGCCGTGTGCCTCCACTGTTAGGTTTTACAGGGGCAGTCACACGCCCCTGTGTTTCCTCTATTTGCTTCTCAGAACAACCACACGGACGTGTGCCCAACCTGGCCAAGAAGAAGCTGGCCACAGCGGCACCCACACGCCCCTGTGGCTTCTCTGGAACTTTAGAAATCTGCCCAAGTATTACACACGGCCGTGTGCCATACACAAGCCCACCCACAGGGGCAACCACACACCCCTGTGGACTCTCTAGACGAAGACTTGGTTCTGCAGAGAATCCACACGACTATGTGGAAATTCCACAAAGTCGTGTGCCTTTCACAAGGTCGTTTACAGCGGCAGTCACACTCCCCTATGTCTTCTCGGGATGAACCCTGAACGGTGACACACGCCCGTGTGGAAATTCCACACGGCCGTGTGCCTTCCCTGGATGACTTAAAAAATTCACAGACTCTGCAGAAAAATTTCAGAACTCAAATGCAATACCCAGAGCCTGTATATACAATGAAAATACGACCAAAGATCTATGAAAACACACTCAAACGACCCAAAACTTCGTCAATCAACAATTAGGCACACGAAAACACCAACAATCCATGAGAAAATCATAACACACCCATAATAAAATGAAAACACCGACACTAGGCAATTATTCATGCTAAAACTAAACTATAGCCTAGAAAAGCAATAAAAACTTGGGTTGCCTCCCAAGAAGCGCTTGTTTAACGTCACTAAGCTTGACGTACCTCTTTCTTACCTTATGGAGGCTTGAAAAGAGTGTGTTCCTCTCGACAAGAAATTGCATAGCTAGTTCCTTTAAACCAAAAATCTACTTGCAGGGGTGGAATCTTTGTTGGAGGGTCTAACCATCTTACCTTTGGCCTCCAAGGGAACAATTTGGGTTGGGAATTGTCCAAGCTTAGCATAGGTGGTTCATTGGATGGTTTAAATATCCTCCCAACATCTTCTCCCAAACCCAATATCTCTTTCTTACATTCTATGAGTTGATCAATCCCAAAGAACGGTGCTTGTTCTATTACCTTAGGGGTTGCTTCTCCTTGTGTATTTTCAGCTTAAAAGGAATATGACATTAGCAAACCTTCTTGAAAAGTTCCTTACTCACAGGCACACTGTTCTTTCAAGCAATCCAAATTCTCAACATGATGTTCTTCTTCTTTCTCTTCAATTTCTACAGCAACGTACTCGGTCTGGCCCATTTCTTCATTATCGTTCACTACCACATCATCTCTACAAGGACTTTGCCTTGCTTGCTCAAATACTTCATTTTCCTTGGAGAGTGTGTCAAGTATCCATCCTAATTGATTCTCAAGGTTGTTATAGGAGGCTTCATGACATTTTCGTGTGGCTTCCATACTTTGGCAAGAGGCATCAGATGCTTCAATAAAGCTAGCTAGCACTTTTTTCCACTGAGGTGTATCCTCTTCAAGTACCTCATCCTTTTAAAATTGCTCTTGAGGTGCTTCCCAATGTTGTCCATCACTTTTCCATAAGAAGTTTGGGTAGCACTTTTCATTTGGATGATATGTGCTGTAGCATGGATTGCCCTTTTGTTGTGATGCAATAATTCTATCAACCTTTTTACTCAGAGCTTTAACTTGAAAATATAGCTCAATAACTGGATCAATCATCATTTAGGCTCCTTGCAAGAAAAAGTAAGACAAAATAAAAGAAAACAGATAAGAATGATGGAAGAATAAGAAAGGGTGAAATAGAATGAATGATGAGTAGCTAAAATAGCGAAGTACAAATGTCTCTAAAACGCCTATTCCCTGGCAACAGCGCCAAAAACTTGACACAACCCTTTCGTGTGTGTACTGCAAGTGCATCGGCCGTCGAAGTAATAAAGTACCATGGTGAGTGGGTAGTCGTATCCACAGGGAATAGTGTTTAAAAACAAGAGGTATCACTATTTAGCTATGAAGGAAGTCGATGATGAGAGAAATATATATATATATATATATATATATATATATATATATATATATATATATATATATATATATATATATATATATATATATATATATATATATATATATAAATGTAAAAGAAAATAAAAGAGCGCAGGAAGAGTAATGAGGGTAGGAGAGGTAATTGATATAAAGATGGGGTACCCGGACAAAGCTCCTTAGGACTAATGCTTCTAGTGCAAGACTAGTATTATACCCTCTAATTAATGTCTAATGAGTCGTGGAAATCCTTAAAACACGGTCAAAAATCAAAGGTCAACGGTGACTACTTCCAACATTATGCCCCAGCATTAGGTTTCACTATGACCCTTAACTCTTGTTGACCTGTCAACTAAGCCCAAGGGAGTCCATCATCCTAAGCCTCACACTACGTGGAATTGCTTGGGGTTCTAGGGATTTTAAGTGAAAGACCTTGTCACTAAGTATAGTTCTAACCCTTTGGTCTAGGTGAAAGAACCCTAGTCTCAGTTAAGCCCCAGCACTAGATTCACTACAACCCTTCACTCTGCCAGGGGAGTCCATCTCCTAACACTTCGCTCTACTTCGACCGCAAAGAACTCTTGGAACACGGAGTTAGGGAAAATCACACCGAAGGAGAAAGGGGATGTTTCGCTACCTCTCGACTCACCCTCTCGACCCTCTCCAATCTCGGGTAATCTAATCCTATAGAAATTGTCACACCTTCAAAGGATAACCTAGATGATTCTCAACCCTAGTGTCACGGGTAAGGAAAAATCAATACAATTAACATGCAAGATTGGAACTCAATTAAAAGCATCAATTAAGAAAACATAATAAAAGTCATTGAAACAATATCATCCTATGGTTTACAAGTCCGAATACCCACTAGGGTTTAGCTCTCCATGGAGTAATACAAAGTCAATAAAGAGTTTAAGAACATATGCATAAAAACCATAAATAAAACCCCCTTGTAGATCACATCAATGGTCTTGTAGAGCCGCACGCCTTCCCTAACGAATCTCTTGTCAAGCCTAGGGCACACCTCGCCGAATCTATGCTGATGAAAGCTCCTCCAATAGCTATCTTTGAAAGGATGTCGATGCCAATACCGTAGAATCGCCTCCAATGATCTCCAAGAAGCTCTCAAAACCCTAGCTGAAAGCCTCCGAAAAGATAGGTAAGAGATAGAAGGGGATCCCCCAAATAGATCTGAAAACGGGCTATTTATAGGTTGAAATCGGGGTTTCACACGCCCTTGTGGAATTTCCACACGAGCGTGCGGATTCTTTGGTTTGCTGATTTTCGACGAATAATGAATAGTAACTTGCTACAATGTTTTGTTACAGTATTTTTGATACAGTGCTACTAAAGTCTCTCTCGCCGAAATGCTCCCGAATTCATCATTTTTCATTGAGGCCGTCGAATTGGGCACACAATCGTGCGGTAGATCACATCGCCTCTTCAACTGAACCACATTGACGAAGCTCTTGATAATGTTGCACAAGTCAGAACATGTGAGTGTGACTGCCTTTGTGCCTCTCCAATTCACACATTCCCTTGAATTCAGTTGGAGGTTGGCACACACTCACATGTCTTTGAACACAACTTGCCTTGTTCCTTGCCTGGTCCAAGAACTCCTTCAATAATCACGTTCATGACCTATTCTTGGTTCTTTTCTCCTCAATTCATCTCCACAACCCTACATGCACAAAAGAACACAAATGCACACATATAAGTGATAAAATCTGAATAAAGCGATGCTCAATGTAAAAAAAGTATACTTCGTATAGCTTATACACGAGCACTTATCAATTCTCCTTCTCTTAGCCTCCTGTGTTTTTCATTGTGTTTGGGTTGCTGATCTCTGTTTGTAGGCTTTTAGAGAAGATGATCGCCTAAGAACATGGGCATGTTTTTTTTCCTGAAGTGTGGTCATGTTCCTGGTTTCCATTTGTGGGACATGTCTTCAGATCACCACTGTGTTTTTTTTTTAATTTAGAATGCACGTGCTTTGATGCTTTTACTAAAATCCTAGTTTAATTCAAGCTAATCTCATATTTGTAGGATATGATCCATACGATGGAGATCGATAAGGAGGTTTTACAGGAGATGAGCCAAGAAGAAGGGATGTGTCACCTTTTGGAAGATGGAGCTTGGAGCCAACTTGTGTAGATCATCGACATAGTTTCCAGGGGCTTAGCCCTGGAAAGCTTGAGCACATTTGAGCTATGACATAAGATATACATTAAGTTGATTCAGCAACTCCACCCTTGGAGTGATTGAAGTTGCCAAAATTATATATGGAGTACATGATGGGGCAAAGGACAGAGCATTCAAGTTTGACGCCGTCTTGATACTGACATTGTGGAAGACCTTTTTTGACTTTATAGCTTTTGTTTTTAATGTTGTGTGCTTGTTAGTCATGTATATGGTTTAGTTTGCCTAGAGAGTCCCCTGCTAAGCTGACGTTTTCGTTTGTTTCATTTTAGTATTTGCTTATGCATCTTTCATCTTGTATTTGGTTTGTTCCCTTAGAGTTGAGCTTCACTTGTGTGCCTAATTTTTGTCTCTTAGGATGGTGTGGATGAATGGAAATTGGAATGCACCTTAAGAGCGGCATCACTCTTTGTGTTTAGGGAAGCTCAATAACACTCCTCCTTAATGTTAATAGTCCTCTTCAATTCTTTTTATCATAAATCTTCATTATATATTGAGGACAATGCACCATTCAAGTGTGGGGAAGGGTTTTATCTATGTTAATTGTGATGATTGCATGACTTAGGACGATCTATGATTGTTTTGATAGGAATTCCTAAGTTTAGGGGGACACTTTTGTGTTAGTGTCTTTATTTTGAGCTTAATTGTAGTCTCACTCATACTTTGGAAACCTAAGTCTGATCACATCACCCTAAGTATGGAGTCACTTGTGTTTAGGTGAAAACCTAGTTTAGAGACCTTATGTTGTGTTCTAAAAAAAAACTTGAATGTTGGATTCTTTTTAGAATACCCTATTGAGTATTTATAATTTTTGTATAAAAAGATGGTAGGAAGAGCTATTGCCCTAACTTAGTGAAAGCCTCTTTTGAGTAGTCAAATCTTGGGCATTACAAGTGTACATTTGATGACCTACCGGAAGAGAATGCTACCTCTAGGGTGTGTGAAGCAACTACCCACTTAGTTTAGTCGAAATAAAGTCTCTATGGACTAGGGTGATTGATTGCTTCCCCGCAAGTGAATGGGATCACTGATAAGTGCTCGTGTTATAGTAATAAGAAGTATTATTATCTTACATTGAGCATTACTTTTATCAGATTTTATCATTAATTTTTGTGCATTTGTGTGCTTTTGTGCATTGTAGGGTTGTTGAGCCAATTTTGAGAAGAAAGAAGCAAGAATAGATTATGTTCGCCATTGTTGAGGAGTTCTCGGACCGAGTAAGGAACAAGGCACGAGTCTAGATTTGTGGGTGTGTGCCAACCTTCATTGGAGGGGCACAAGGGCAGTCACATGCACAAAAGTCTAACTCGTGTAGCATTGGAGAACTTTACTAATGAAGAGAAATGAAGTAATCGATATAATCTAATATTGATTGTGTGCCCAATTCAACGGCCTCGATGAAGAACGATGAATTCAGGAGCATTTCGGCAAAGTACTGTCGGCCGAAAATCAGAAAAACAGAGAATCCACACGCTCGTGTGGAAATTCCAAACGACCATGTGGAAATTCTGCAGGCCCGTGTGGAAAATCCACAGGGGCGTGTGGAACTCCGATTTTAGCCTATAAATAGCCCGTTTTCAGATCTATTTGGGGATCCCCCCTTCTATCTCTTGCCTATCTTTTGGGGGGCTTTCGGCTAGGGTTTGGAGAGGTTCTTGGAGGTCTTTGGAGGCGATTATACGGCATCGGCATCGACATCCATTGGAAGAAAGCTATTGAGGGAGCTTTCGTCGGTATCGATTCCACGAGGTGTGCCCTAGGCTTGACAAGGGATTCATTGGAGAGGACGTGCGGCTCCACAAGACCATTGATACGATCTACAAGGGGGTTTTCTTTATGGTTTTCATGCATATGTTCTTAAACTCTTTATTGACTTTGTATTGCTCCATGGAGAGCTAAACCCTAGTGGGTATTCGGACTTGTAAACCCTAGGATGTTTGCGTTTCTATAAATTTTATTATGCTTTATTAATTTGATATTTTCTTATTGAGTTCCAATCTTGCATGCCGATTGTATGAGATTTTCCCTTAGTCGTGACACTAGGGTTGAGAATCTATTAGGTTATCTTTTGAGGGTGTGACAACCTCTATAGGATTAGACTACACAAGGTTGGAGAGGGTTGAGAGGGTGAGTCGAGAGGTAGCGAAACGTCCCCTTTTCCCTCCGGTGTGAAATTCCTACCTCCGTATCCTAAGAGTTAATCATGATCGAAGTAGAGTGAAGTACTAGGAGATGAACTCCCTTGCGAAGGGTTGAGTGAATCCTAGGACTGGGGCTTAACTTAGATTAGGGTTCTTCCACCTGGACCAAAGGGTTAGAATTATAATTAGGGATATGGTCTTTCACTTGGAATCCCTAGAACTCCATGCAATTTCACACGGTGCTAGGCATTAGTATGATGTACTCCGCTGGGGCTTAGGTGACAGGTCATCGAGAGTCAAGGGTCGTAGAGAAGTCTAAAGCCGGGTATAGTGTGGGATTAGTCACGGTTGACCTTAGGTTTGGGACCGTGTGCTTAATGATTTCCACGACTCATTAGACATCAATTAGAGGGTATAATACTAGTCTTGCACTAGAAGCATTAGTCCTAGGGGGAGCTTTGTCCGGGTACCCCATCTTTATATCGATTACCTCTCCTACCTTTATTGCCCTTTTTGCACTCTTTTACTTTCTTATATATATATATATATATATATATATACACACACACACACATATTGATTTCTCTTACCATCGATTCCATTTATAGCTAAAATAGTGATAACGCTTGTTTCTGAACACTATTCCCTGTAGATACGACTACCCACTCACCAGGGTATTTTATTACTTCGACAACCCGTGCACTTGCGGGGTACACACGCAAGGGGTGTGTCAATCACTAAGTAATACCTAGTGTAAAACACAAGAATCATATTCCACGGGGCTAAGGAACTCCTATTACTCCTGCAAAACTTATTATCCAACCTAACATCTTAAGCATGGAGAATTACTCTAATAGATGCAATAATATAAACAAAGTACGGTTATATGAATTAAAGAGCAAGATAAGTGATTGCAAGAGCTACAATAATATGCAAATGCCTATGTATGTGGATCTCCTTGAGGGGTCATCAAGATACATGGATGAACAATAAAAGATAGCGAGGGTGATTTAGACCAAGGGAACTCAAGATTAGATCAATCCTGATTTCTTGGTGATTAAACCCTTACCCCATACGAATGTTGATTGGGATTTCTTCCTAACCGACATCCCTACGATTGCATTAATTACAAGGAGATCCCGCGATAAGAGTAAACTTTCCCTAAGTTTACCCTTATAAATCGGAGGGCTATCGACATCCAATTTCTCGACGTGCCAACACAAGCAAACTCGTTTAAGTTCATTAATGATTTAATACACATGAGTAGATCACTTCTACATGTATAACTCAATAAAGAACTACGGATCTCTCTGTTCAGTAGTTCTTGGCATGAAGAAAAATGAACTAAATCATAAATCAACCTAAGTATTTCAATTAAGTAAAAAGCACCCAAAATACATGATAAAACTCCCCTAGGTTCACCAACACCCGGTGGTCTTGGGGTTCTAATGTGCCATCATATAAAAAATAACAACAAAATTAAGAAAAACATAGAATGAGTTCATGATGACACTCCCTAGTAAAAATAGTGAAGAAGGAGATGGAGATCCGGCCGAATGACGCTTCCCCCGTCCAAGAAGTGCCGAATAACACTTCCCCTAGCTGAAGGCCCCTTCTCGGTCCTTAATCCTTCCTTCCTTGGTGGTAGATCTATCACTTTAATGATGATCCTCTTGCCCCCTTGTCTAGCCTCGAAATGTCACCTATAAAAGATTTCTTCATTCTTCCTCTTCTTCCCTACAAGTGGTGGCTGAAGGTCGCCCATTCTTAACCTAGAAATGTGCTTTTATACCCCCAGGGTATATTGGCCGTATGGGGGTCATAAATATGTCACATGGAGCCCAAAACATTCAAGATTCGAGGTATACTGGGGTCAATACCGGGGTTAATACCAGGTGGCATTGAGGCCATATGACTTAGACCAATTTTCTGTTGTGAAAATTCTCCAGGTGCTACAGTGACTACAACAGTAATTTTGAAACAATACATCTGCTACAGTATAAATGCTATAGTACTACGAGACCTGGTTTTCTTCTCTTTTTCGCCCTAATTGTATCCTTGTGTTCTCCATGGCTCCTCCATGACCTACAAAGCAAATAATACTTGATTAAACATAAAATGCTCATCAATACATAGCAAAATACATGCTAAGTGTATAAAATATGTATATTAAAATATATACATTTAGATACTTATCAGTGATCCAATGGCATATATGGTACATGAATTAGGGTTTAGACACACACAAGGTTCTTGAAGTAAGATTGTAGTCTTTTATTCAAGCATTCTTGATTCTTGCACTAACCTCCAATAGTTCCTCTAAGCTTTGGAATTTTCTATTCTGTTGCGATCAGAGGTCATGCACTCATCTTCATTTTTATGAGAGTTGAGCAAGATTGCTTGAGGAAAAGCAATGATTCAATTGTGGGGTATTTGATGAGTTTATTTTATATCATGTTTATTTATCTCCAAATCATATTATCGCTTGTATTTTAGAATTCTTTGTTTATATTCGATGTTATTCTATGTATAGTTTGTTTATTGTGCAAAATTATAGTGCTCAAAGCAATAGGAGTGAAATCGGAAAAAATATGGTTGAAGACCAACATTTTCTAAGTGTTTAAGCCAAGCACCGCCTGAGTACGGTCATGCTTCTTCACCATGCTTATTGTGGTCTTCAGCTGAAAAGTTCCATTTATTACCCAGATCTAGATTTTTCAAAGGAGAACTTGGGTGGGGTTTGAGATCCATCTTTGGGCAGTCACCGGAGGTCAAGACCAGACTTCACCATATTTCTAGGGAGACCAATATAGCGTTGGAGGCATATTTGAGAAGTGGAGCTAGCCAATCTAAAGAGTTATTTGAGTCCAATTGAGACAATTTTGCAAGAAAGAGGGGGTCATTTTTTCTTATTGTTTTGTACCTCATTTTCCTTCTTAGTTATATGAATTCATGAGGGGCTAACCATTCTACGGTGCCCAGTGTTATGAACCTTATTGTTTAGTATACTTTGGCTTACTTGCTTTCTTAATGATTATGGAGTTTTAATGCGTTCTTGACAAGACCCCTTGCGTGTATCCCGCAAGTGCACGGGCTTGTCGAAGTAATAAAATTACCCTGGTGAGTGGGTAGTCGAATCCACAGGGAATAGGGATTTAAGACACAAGTACTCACTATTTAGCTAAGCGATGTATGGTGAGTGTGAATAGAATCTATGAGTGAATATAAAATCAAATATAAAGAGACAAGAAATAAAATAGAAAGATGGAAGGTAAGAGAGTGCAAGAATAAGTAAATAGAGAAGGACTAGCAATGGATGAAATAGGGTACCCGGACAAGCTACCCCTAGGATTTATGCTTCTAGTGCAAGACTATGCTATTATACTTTCCTATTGATGATAATTGAGTCGAGGATATCTTTAAACACACTGTCCAAAACCTAAGGTCAACCGTGACTAACCCCAACACTATACCCCGGCATTAGGTTTTCACTACGACCCTTGACTCTCGTTGACCTGTTAACTAAGCCCTAGGGGAGTCTGTCTTCCTAAGCCTCACACTACGTGGAATTGCTTTAAGTTCTAGGGATTCCTAGTGATAAATCTTGTTCCTATGTATAGTTCTAACCCTTTGGTCCAGGTGGAAGAACCCTAGTCTAAATTAAGCCCCAGCACTAATATTCACTTCAACCCTTCACTCTGTTTCTCGTGCAACTAAGCCCCAAGGGAGTTCCTCTCCTAGCACTTCACTCTATTTTGACCGCTAAGAACTCATGGAACATGGAGGTAGAAAGAATCACACCCGAGGGGAAAGGGGACGTTCCGCTACCTCACGACTCATCCTCTCAACCCTCTTTAATTTTAAGCAGTCTCACCCTATAGGAGTTATCACACCTCCAAAGGATAACCTAGATTGTTCTCAACCCTAGTGTCACGGCTAAGGGAAAACAATTACAAGAAACAATTAAGATTGAAACTCGAATTTATTCATCAATAATGGAAAAGCATAAAAACAATGTCATAGAAACATAATAATCCTAGGGTTTACAAGTCCGAATACCCACAAGGGGTTTAGCTCCTCATGGAGCTATATAAATTCATCAAAATATGAAAAAAAACACAAATTGAAAGCATCATTGAGAACCCCCTTGCGTATGATGTGGCCGTGATCTTGTGCGGCCACCGGATGTTGATGACGATGCCGATGCCGATGACGTGCTCCGAACCTCCATAAAGTCCTCTCCAAAACCCTAGCCATGCTCTCTCGAAGTTGGGGAGAAAGATTGGGAAAAAGATGTGTCAAAAGTTTCCAAATCAGGCTTTTACAACGTTGAGTCGCGGCTTTAAAATCGGACTTATCAGGATTTCACACGGCCGTGTGGAATTTCCACACGCCTGTGTGAACTCTCTGGTTTTTTGAATTTCAACTGAAAGTGAACATTAGCTTGCTACAGTGTTTTACTACAGTACTTGCTATAGTGGAGAAATGCTCCCGAATTCGTTGTTCTTCATCGAGGCCATTGAATTCGGCACACAATCAATGGTAGATCATGCCAATTGCTCCAAATTTCCTTCTTGTTGAAGTTCTCCTAAGCTACACGAGTTAGACTTATTGTGAATGTGACTGCCCTTGTGCCCCTCCAAAAGAGGTTGGCACACACTCACAAGTCTAGGCTCGTGCCTTGTTCCTTGCTTGGTCCGAAAACTCTCCAACAATGGCAAACACGACCTAACTTCGTTCTTCTTCTTCAAAATAACCCCACAAACCTACAATGCACAAAAGCACACAAATGCACACAATTTAGTGATAAAATATGATAAAAAATATGCTCATTGTAAGATAATAGCGCTTCGCGGTACTATAACACAAGCACTTATCAGTTCTTATGTTAAATCTTGTGTTGTATAACTTGATGTGCATGATTTGCGTAGTTGTAGTTGTGCAACTTGACATGTGTTAATTGTCGTAGTTGTAGTCACCTTGTGTGATTGCAAAACTTGACGTGTAATAGACCCATAGTCACAATTGCAAAACATGACATATTGGAAAGCCATAGATGCAAGATTTCTTTTGAGCACAAGTAAGAAGCATGAAATGTACCTAATAGTCATTGGAAGCAAGTCAATACACTAATGCAATTGGGGATTAGTCCGGGACAATATTTCTCGTTGATTGCACACTCTATCTATCTTTACATAACCTCTCATCCTTCTCAATTATTTCACTTTAGTCAGTTTAGAACCAACCCTTTATTGTCTGACTAGAGATTAGAGGAGAGATTAGTACTAGAAGTCCTAGTCCCTGTGGCTTGACAACCATACTCCTCATGGGGTACCACTTTATTAGTTGATATGATCCGTGCACTTGCGGATAATATAAATCATGTGGGTTAGCCGCGAGTCACCAAATCTTACTCTCTAAGTTTTGATTCAAATAGCAGAATGATCCACATCCTTTTCCATGGGCATAGGCACTCTGTGGGGTGTCATTCCAAGGTTCAAGTGTAATAGGCGGAGAAGAAATTTTAAGATGAGCATTTGGTTGACATTTCTCAAACTTTGGGTCGAATTTTCTCAATCTTTTGGGCAATTTTTTTTTGCCAATCTTTGACTGACCTTTGGAGGAGAATTGAGTCCGTGGCTTCCCAAGACATTGAGGATTGAAAATAGGGTTTTATCCTAATCTTTTGGGAGAAGGAATCATCATTGTAGCTTCCTTGGCAAGAACTTGTGGGCAAGAAGAAGAGGCGGCATCCACACCACATCATTGAGAGAGTTTCTATTATGTGTTATTGTCTTGAGTTATCTTCCATGTTTTGTATTGTGAACACTTACATCATCATAGCTTAAGCGTCATTTGGTATTGGAACATTAGGGAACCTATGACAAGCTTATAATTGGATTTTAGTTTCTATATTTGTTTATGTTGAGTTTTTTATGTTTTTCTTGTGTTTTTCTCATGGTAATCAATTTATTATAGCGAGAGATCAAATCTAATTATTTTATCATGTCTTAGGAGAGGTGTGAAACTTTGATTTTTAGGATAAAGCACAAGTGAAGGGAATTGTGACATTCCTAGAAATAGGATGTCGTAATTCTTCCATTTGGGGCTAGAGTGAGAAACTCACCATAACTTTAGAAGGTCTAGAGAAAGAATCTCACCCTGATCTTCAATGACTCACTGAGTGTTTTGTAATCATATGAAACTTAGGCTAGAAAAAGAATCTGACTAGAGTTTTGTAGGAGATTAGTCCTCAGTAGACTCGAGAAAACTATTGGTATGTTTTTGGAATCTCTGTGGTCCAACCACTTCTTTCACTAACCCAAATCTGAATGTCTAATTACAAGTGTTTCCATAGGTGGAACCATGTTTGAATACCTCACCTCATCGATTGATTTCTTCTTCAACTTCACTCTTCATCATTGTTTTCTTCATTCTTAGTTTATCAATATTTTGTTTAGCTCACTTCACACCAATTGTTAGACTAGACAACTAAACAAGAATTAGTACTAGTACTACTTTTCTTTAAGAATATGACAAAACCACTTACAATTTTATTACTTATTCGACCCGTGAACTTGCGGGTACTACAACTCGGCGCTAGCACATAAGTGGACATGATAGTGGATACAGTAGAAGGTCCTTTTGACTCCTTATTACCATTGTAAATATTGTAAGTAAATGTTATAATTTATAAAAGTTTAGGTTGTTAAAGGTGTCCTCTCAATTCAAAAATATATATTATATATTGTTTATGCACATTGAAAAGCAACCTAATAGTTTATTTTTTCTTCTTATATAGTGTTTCTATTTATTTTATTCTATTTTTGTTTATTTTAAATGTTACTATTTAGTAAAAATAGATATTGATGATTATTTTCATTATTTTCCTAAATATTTCCTGTAAGTTGATAAGTGCTTGTATATAAGTATTACTAAGTATAATATTCTTACATTGAGTATCACTTTTGTCAAATTTTATGGCTCATTCATGTGTATTTGTGTTCTTTTGTGCATTTAGGGTTGTGGAGACAGGTTTGGAAAAAGCAAACAAAAAATAGATCATGGACACAATTGTTGAGGAAACTCTGGGACCAAACAAGGACCAAGGCACAAGTTGTGCTCATAGATATATGAGTGTCTACTAACATCCAAAATACTCAAGTGAATATACAAATTGGAGGGGTACAAAGATAGTCACACTCATATGTTCTGACTTGTGTAACATTGGTAAGAGTTTGATCAATACATTTGGAAGCAAGATGAGACATGATCTACTGCATGGATGTGTGCCCAACCATGTGGCCTCGATGAAGAAATTGAAGTTAGGAGTACTGTAGCGTAAATGCTGTAGTAGTTTACTATAGAAAATTGATGTGCAAAGTAACTATAGAAGTTATTATTCACAGTGCACAGGAAAATGAAGCTTGGAAATCCACACGGCCGTGTGGATGCCCGATTTCAGCCCTATAAATACCGCTTTGAGAGTTTAATTTAGGGATCCTTTTCCTATCTTTCGCCTATCTTTTGGGAATAGCGCGGCTAGGGTTTGGAGAGATTTTGCTTGGATTTCGGAGCGGTTCTTCAGCATTCAACATCGATTTCCTTCGGAAGATAGTTTGTAAGGGAGCTTTCGATAATATTGATTCGGCAAGGTGTGCCCTAGGCGTGACGGAGGAGTCTTTGGAGAAGATGAGGCGGCTCTTGAAGACCATCGATACGGACGATAATGGGGTTATCTTTATGGATTGCTTGCACTTATTTTTTATTTTATATTTGATTTTGTATTGCTCCATGGAGAGCTAAACCCCTAGTTGGTGTTTGGACTTGTAAACCCTAGGATGATTTTGTTTCATTAACTTCTATTATGTTTCTTTTAATTGATGTTTTAATTGAGTTTCAATCTTGCATGTTTATTGATTTGATTTTCCTTAGAATGAAACTAGGGTTGAGAATCTATCTAGGTAATCCTTTGAATGACTGATACTTCATTAGGGTTAGACTTAGCAAGGTTGAAGAGGGTTGAGAGGGTGAGTCAAGAGGTAGCGGAACATCCCCTTTCTCCTCTGACATGATTTATCCTACCTCCGTGTTTCAAGAGTTATTTGCGGTCATGATAGAGTGAAGTGCAAAGAGACAAACTCCATTGGGGCTTAGTTGTGCAAGCAACAGAGTGAAGTGTTGAGTAATCCTTAGTGCTGGGGCTTAATTGTGATTAGTGATCTTTCGCCTGGACCACAGGGTTAGATCTAAATTAGGGAATATGGTTTATCACTTGGAATCCCTAGAGCTTCAAGTAGTCCCACACAATGTGAGGCGTTGAGAGTATCCCTTTCCCCTGGGGCATAGTGTAGAGGGCTAGACATGGTTGACCTTAGGTTTGGGACCATGTGTCTTTGGATTTCCACGACTTATTAAACTTCAATTAGGAGTCATAATATTAGTCTTGCACTTGAAACAATAGTCCTAGGTTGTGTATTGTTCGGGTACCCCATTTTTATCTTTGATTACCTCTCTTTACTCCTTTTGCTTTCTCTTTTCTCTTTTACTTTTCTTTGCATTGATATCTTAAATCAAATCACAACTTGTTTTTCACCTCAGCTAAATAGAAATACTTTTTGTTTTTCAGCATTTATTACCTGTGGATTCGACTATCCACTCAACAGGGTATTTTATTACTTCGACGACCCGTGCACTTGCGGTACACACATGCAAATGGTGTGTCATAAGTGTTCATTTTTATGTTGAAAATTATAGATCTTTTATTATAGAGCACTTCTTCAATCATAAAGCCATGTTAGCCTCATTGACATTTGTAGAAACTCTAACTATTACCAATTCCTCTCAATTATATGAGGTTGCAATAATCAAACATGGTCAACTTCAAGAAGGCTTTATGCAACTTAGTTATCAATTGCAATTTTGGCTTTACCTTTTTGAAAAATTGATAAACACATGGTTATGTACTGAATGTGCTACAATTGGCTATATGTAGCAAGTCTACACTTTAGAGAAGGCAATCTTTCAACATTTATATTGGAGATGACAGAGCCAACACACTTATTATGGCAGTGTTGGTGCCATACCCCAACACTTTAATATTGTTCATTTGTGCCTAGTATTTAATCTTTCCATTTATTATCATCAAATCATCCTTCTTATCAGTCATTTTTATTCTATTTTGCTGACTTTTGTTTGCAATGAAAATTTTTTAGTGGTTTGTTACAGCCATTATTCGTGGGAGATATGTTCAAGCTAGTGAATTTGATATACGATTAGCATAAACATTATTGAAGATGAGAAACTCATCTTTACCTTGAAATGCGTATGAAGATTAAGGAAATAATTGAGGAAAACTAGTCGCTATATGTAAGGTATTCTAATAGTGCAGCTTTACATGCTCTACTATCAAAGCAATTCTGTCAATTTGATAAAGAGAATGTGCTCATATAGGAAATTAGATGTGTATAACCTCTCATGTAAATATGCATGTGCAACAATCACACATATCTATCTATCCCAATAAGGCCATGGTGTTTGAGGTGTAGGAGGATTGAGCTATAAGCAAGAGAAAATGAAACTATAATTGATGACAATAATAAACTATAACATAAAATATTGAAAACTTAAATATAGTAATTTAACTGAAAAAAATAAACACTTAACTATAATATTAGTAGTTAAACATAAACCATCATCATCAACAACAATAACAACCCCTTAGTCCCAATTATCTAAGGTCGCTTACATGAATCCTTCCCTTCTTTCCTCTCTACTAATGACAAACATAATGATGATATTAAGGACTTTCTGCAAATAGTATCACTAAATAGTATCTACTTAATGATGATGTTAAGGACTCATACAAATATAAAAAAGTTATCAAATACTGCCAACAACAAATGGGAAATCTATATATGGAATCCTAAATGAAAATAATATAGATTAACTATTACAGAAAACACTAACAACATAAGTTAAATGGAAAACAAAAATAATACATGATTTCATAGTATAATAAATATTAAATTTACTTGTTCATCTTACAGTTTAGAAACATCATTAGTTTTGTTTGCTAAATCTTGTCTAGCAAGTGTTGCCTTTTTCTTCTCTTTTCCTTAGGGATCAGTTTTCTTTTAAAAAGTGCAGAGGGTTATGAAGCCACAATAGTAGTGTGAGTACTTGCTTAATAGTAATTAGTTTCCTTGTAGCTCTCTTTTTTTGGCCCAATTTGTCTTGGTTTGCTTGCAAGCTTCTTAAAATTCTTCTATGGGGGAAAGAGAGTGAGGAGGGAAAAGAGGAGATAGGAAGGTTAGGGAAATTGATTCCAAGAAATTTTAAGCACATGTCTCTTCCCTTGTTGTGTATTCTCAACTTGCTCATGTGCAACCACTCTTCAACGAAGATTGTTATCCTTCATTTTGAGTAGCTACACCATATTGAGTATGCATGCCAGCTGATGACGGCTAATGCAAGTGTACATGTCGATCAAGTAGTAATAGTGTGCTCAAAGGCAAGGTATCGATCCACAGAGAAAAATGAGAGTACTAGTACTAGTCCTAATCCCAAAAAATAGCAGAAATAAAAGTCTTGATGTGTGTGACCAACCTAATAAACAAAAGTGAAGAAAAGAAGAATAAAGGGATAAAGAAATTGATAAATCAAGGGGAGAAGGGATGCCAGGGTATAGTATCCCTTTAGGATTTATTAAGTGTAGGACAAAGGTTGTATAAATATGCAATCTTATTTGAACCGAAAAAATCATAAAATATACTAAAGTCCTTTTGCAAAGGTGATTAGTAACTAATTCAGTACAGTGCTAATACATACATCCCACAATCGCATTGTATTGTATAAAATCTTAATGTGGATTAACAAGAATTTTTGAAATGGATAATTCTTATTGAGAAGAGATTATCCCTAATCCCATGAAGAATAGAAATATAATTTCTCCTAAAATCTATTCCTTATGATTGCAAAGAGTAAGGGAATCACTTGTTAATCTGCTCGGGAGGATTGAGGGAGGAGAACACTTGACTCCAAAGTACTCCATTGTTAGGCTTACTCACAATCCCCTCCAATCGCGGCTTGTCTATGCTAGGTGGGTATTTCTACTCTTCACAAAGTAAATCATACATGAGATTGTAAATAAGAATTAATTAAATCAACAAAATCCGTAACTAATGTCAAATAGAAGAAAACTCTAGAGTTTAACTATATCCGAACATCTACAATATTAGTCCTCCATTAATTGAGGGCAAGCATCCAAAAAATAACACATGAAGAGAATAAAAGAAGACATGAAAACACCCTTCTCAATCATGGCAGAAGATGATTGTTGAAGAACATCCAAGGACCTTCCATGAATGCCACCAAGCTAATCTTGACGGCTACAATCCTTCTTCTCCAAGGTAGATGGGTTGAATCTCCCTCTAGAATCGCTTCCAAAGTCCTAGAGATTCACCTCTCTTCTTCCCCTCAACCTCGCCTCTCAATGGAACAAAAGATGCCCTAGATGTGCTTGTTAGGAATATTTATAATGTGCCACTTACTGGCAACTTTTGGGGGTAAGGACGTAGCTATAAGAAGCTAAGAATGATAGGTTGTGAGACCTACGGGATCACTTATGGCCATAAATCCCGTATGTAAGATCTTTTGTATGGTGTTTACGGTCAATCTTACAGCTGTAAACATTGGACCGTAAGCTTCTTTGTATGTCCCTTGCGATCGTCCTTACGAGCATTTGATCTGCTCGTAAGCTTCAATAGATAATCCTCACGGTCTAGCTTATGGGTGTAAGTCCTACTCATAAGTTCCTCTGAATATCTTTTTGCTCCTCCTTACAAGCTTAAGCATGGCCGCAAGGTGCCTGTAAGTGTGTCTGTTTGGTCTGTCCTTAGTTGATTGATGTCGAGAGAGCTCCATCTTTATCATTTTGGCTCTAAAATGCTTATTTTTTCTCTCTCTAATCTTGAAGCAATGCTCAAAGCCTGAGAATGCAAAATACACCATGTTAAACATCGAATTCCAAAATATAACTCTAATATGTGCCTAATGAGTGTACAAAATGATATAAAATAATGAACAATTATACACTCATCAATTTATCCAACACTTAAGCTTTTTCTTATCCTCAAGCAAAATAATAAACATTACAAACCAAGAGAAAAAGTGCAAGATCTCAGGTGTTAAAAAAATGTGGAGTTTAAAAAGTGATCGAGTGACACAAATCAAGAATGCTAAAAAGTTCAAGTTCCAAAAATAGTTTAATCTTTATTCAAGGTTATTGCTTGTGTGTGTGTGTTACAACTCTCCACTTCACTTCTTTTGACCTACAAGACTTTTAATAGCAAAAATTCATAGAAAACTTCTTCTTTTTAAGGTGGTAGCTTCACACAACTCCTAAGATAGCCTTTTTTCATGTGGCCCCATAAAGTGGCTTTCATGCTTAAGAGAGGTATCTCTTTCCACATCTTTTCTTAGAAGACAGTAGCTTTCACTCACCTAAAGATGTAGCTCTTTCTCTCGTTAGGATAGACAAAGTATCCGAATTATTAAGAGTAGCTCCACATATCTAGAGGGGTAGCTCTTTCCATCTCAAATACTTATCTTTTTTTTTTAACAAATTCTTTCAAATTTGCAGAAGTTTTTCTCAATTATGTCACTTGGGGTCCATTTGATAAGCAATATTTTAATGGAAAACATAGAACAACTTATATTGTTACTCGTTTGAGATATAAATGAACTGAGAGTACATGACAAACAGTTTCTTGAGTATAGCACAATTGGCTATTTTTTTTGTACCATAAAAGCAGGGTACAAAAATCCTATCAAAGTATAGGACAACTTAAAGATCATGTTACCCCTACTTAAAATTAAAAATTACATTATCATATTTAAAAGGGGATTAAGTTTCACTAGGTAATTAGGTTTTTTATTATTATTAATATTTTTGTTTCTTTGAATGAAGATGAGATTTACTTTTTAAGTTCTTTATTCTAGAGCATTGTGTTGCGTTATTTATTTATTTATCTATTTGTTTCTTTTTAGGATTAGGATTTTAATTGGAGTTTGTTGGTTGTGGATTGAAGGTTTTTTAAATTATGTTTTGTTTGGATCAAATCTTTGGATTTTCAAAAAAATATTGTGTCGAATGTTGTTATATCATAAAACAAATATATAACAATAAAAAGGCAGTATAGTATATTTATAAATTTTAGTTCTATAATTTTCTAAATTAAGCACCAAACAGAACAACAAATTTTGTGTTGTCAAATAAATATCAAACATAGAATAGCACAAGAACTTATACTATACTTCGACCATTTGTTTAGTATTATACCGCTTGTGTTGTTCTTATGAATGAATCAAATTGACCCTTGAAGTAAAATGAACTATAAATTACACAAAATCATACAAGGTCTAAGTCCCTACAACAGAGAAGTTATGTGATTCAATTGAAAAAGTAATCAAGAATAGAGTGAAAACTAAAAAAAAGAAATAGATCTCCAAAAGGAACAGACATTCATGTGTCCATCCTTATACTAAGAAACTCTCATTAACTTTCAAAAGCACCTTCGTAAATTGATAACTTTATGATGAATAAAAAAATGAACGACAATGAAAAATGAAAATGGGAGGTGATTGGAAATCGATTACTTCCTCAATTTACATGTGAATGTCAATAATCCTTGAAAGGGATGGTGCATTCCATGTGCCCAAGCTATGGGGGTAACTCAAGGTCAAAAAGAGAATGAGTGAGCACCCTCTTTAAGTTAAGAGGATGTTGGTTGTTGCAATAAAAATTATGCGAGTCCAAACAGGAAGACATTAAAGCTCAACAAAATGGACACACTCCTTGCGTGTGTATACTACAAGTGCACAGGTTGTTGAAGTAATAAAGTACCCAAATGAGTGGGTAGTCGAATTCACAGGGAATAGGCTCACAGAATAAGTAATATTGCTAATTAAGCTCAATAGCAAATAATTGGTGAAATGTATTCAGATGTTAACAATTAAAAAGATGCAAGTGAGTAGAGCAAACACAAATAGGAGGAAGAATAATCATTAGAGAAATAAGACACATAAACAATGCTACCCCTAGGTTTGTTCTTGTTTCAAGTACAAGACTAGAACTAAGCTTCCTTAATCGACATTTAATGAGTTATGAAAATCTAAAAGCATACTGTTGCAAATCTAAGGTTAACTGTGACTAGCCATATACGTATGTTCCAATGGAAAGGAATACTCTCAACATCTCACACTATGTAGGTCTGCCTAGGGTTTTGAGGACTCCAAGTGATAAACTCTATTTCTAAATCTAGATCAAACCCTTTGGTCTAGGCGTAAAATCCCTAATCACAACCAAGTTTCAGCAAAAGGGACTACACAACATTTCACTCTATTGCGCCTACACAACTAAGCCTAGTGGGGAAGTCTATCAACACTTCACTCAATTGTGATTGCAAAAAGCTCTTGGAATATGGAGGTAGTGTAAATCACTTCAGAAGGTAAAGGGGATGTTGTGCTATCTCTCAACTCATCCTCTCAATCCTCTTCAACCTTGTTGAATCTAATCCTAATGAAGTGTCACTCATCAAAAGGATGATTGAATAGATTCTCAACCCTAGTGTCATTCTATGGGAAAATCAAGCAAAAAAAAAAAAACAAAATAAGATTGAAACACCATTAAAAACATTAAAGAAGCAAAGTATGAGACAATGAAACAAGCAAACAAAACCAAGAGTTTACATGTCGAAGTGCCCCAAAGGGTTTAGCTCTCCATGGAGCAATACATCTTCAAGAATGAAATCGAATGATAATACAAATATTCCATAAAGAAAACCCCCTCTATTTGTGCAATGATGATCTTCAAGAATAGCCCTTCCTTCTCCAAAAACCTCTCCGTCAAGCTTAGGGCACACTTCGACAAATCAAGGTTATCGGTGGCTCCCCCAATGGCTTTCCTTTGAAGCTACCCAAAGTTGATGAACGGATTATCTCCTCTAAAACCCATAAAAACCTCATCGCAAACCTTGCAGCAGCCTCCTCTGAAAAAAAGACGCCTTCAAAACCCTTCAAAACAACTATTTAAAGTCTGAAATATGGTATCCACACTAGCGCTTAGATGGCCACATGGCTGGGTAGATTTTCCACATAGGTGACCACACGGTCATGTGAATAAGCCACATGGCCATGTGGATTCTTTGCGTTCCTACACTTAACAAAATTCTACTTGAGACTTCATCTCTCTGTTCATTAAGGCCACTCGGGCTGGCACACGCCTATGTGGTAGACTGTGTGACTTTTTTAATCTTCAAATTTATTGGATAAGCTCTTAAAACTCTTACACAAGCTATGTCATGAACGTTTGACTACCCTAGGTGTCCTTCCAACTTTTGTTTGACTTGTAAATCACTGAAAGTCAGCATACAGCTCCATGAATAACACAAGCATTATGCCTTGTTCAATCTATCTGACACGACCCCTTGCGTGTATCCCGCAAGTGCACGGGTTTGTCGAAGTAATAAATTTACCCTGGTGAGTGGGTAGTCGAATCCACAGGGAATAAGGAATTAGAATATGAGATTTCACTAATAAAGCTATGCGGAGTACGAACAAGCAATAGTGGGATCAATGAGTGAATATAAAATCAAACAGAATGAAAAGCAAGAAATTAAATAGAAGGATGGAAGATGAGAGAGTGCAAGTAAAAGAGAATAGAGAGGACTAGTAATGAATGAAATAGGGCATCCGGACAAGCTACCTCTAGGGTTTATGCTTCTAGTGTAGGACTATGCTATTATACTTTCCTATTGATGTTTAATCGAGTCGAGGATATCCTAAGACTCATGGTCCCAAACCTAAGGACAACCGTGACTAACCCCAACACTATGCCCCGGTATTAGGATTCACGTCACCCTTCACTCTATCGCTCGCACGACTAAGCCCCAGGGGAGTATATCTACCTAAACCTCACACTACGTGGGATTGCTTTAAGCTCTAGGGATTCCTAATGGTAAAACCTGTTCCTATGTGTAGTTCTAACCCTTTGGTCCAGGTGGAAGAACCCTAGTCTAGATTAAGCCCCAATTTATAAGATTCACTTCAACCCTTCACTCTGTTACTTGCGTAATTAAGCCCCAGGGGAGTTTATCTGCCTAGCACTTCACTCTATTTCGACCGCTATGAAATCAAGGAAACGGAGGTAGGGAGAAACCATGTCGGAGGGGAAAGGGGTACATCGCTACCTCACAACTCTCCCTCTCAACCCTCTTCAATCTTAAGTAGTCTAACCCTAAGGAGTTGTCACACCTCCAAAAGGCAACCTAAATTGTTCTCGATCCTAGTGTCACATCTAAGAGAAAACATTAGCAAGATGAAATTAAGATTGAAACTCAATTTTTATTCATCAATAATGGAAAAGCATAATAACAATGTCAAAGAAACATAATAACCCTAGAGTTTACAAGCCCGAATACCCTTAAGGGGTTTAGCTCCTCATGGAGCTATACATGTTCATCAATGTAGAAAAGAAAGCACAAAGTAAAGACATCAATGAAAACCGCCTTGCGTATGGTGTGGCCGTCGTCTTGTGCGGCCGTCGAACGTCGATGACGATGCCGATGACGCGCGCCAAACCTCCACGAAATCCTCTCCGAAACCCTAGCCGCACTCTCCCAAGTTGGAGAGAAAGATAAGTCAAAAGATATCCCAAAAGGTCTCCAAAATCGCCTTTTATAATGTTGAGTCGCGGCTTTAAAATATGACTTATCAGGGGCTTCACACGGCCGTGTGGAATTAACACACGGGCGTGTGAAATTTCTGTCTGCTGAAAAATTAATTCACACGCCCGTGTGTTAATTCCACACGGCCGTGTGAACTCTCTGGAATTCTGAATTTCGGCCGAAAGTGAACAGTAACTTGCTACAGTGTTTTACTGCAGTACCAAGCTACAGTGCTGCTAAGCTACACGAGTTAGACTTGTTGTGAATGCGACTACCTTTGTGACCCTCCAAAGGAGGTTGGCACACACTCACAAGTCCAAGCTCGTGCCTTGTTCCGTGCTTGGTCCGAAAACTTCCCAACTTCGGCGAACACGACCTAATTTCGTTCTTCTTCTCCAATTTAGCTCCACAAACCTTCAATGCACAAAAATACACAAATGCACGCCATTTAGTGATAAAAACTGATAAAAGATATGCTTAATGTAAGATAATAACGCTTCGCGGTACTACAACATAAGCATTTATCACTATCCTTGGAAGAGAACTCCAAATAGACGCTCCACAGTCTATTTTTGATTCTTTATTCCATAAGATGCTCTTACAACTCTATGCACATAAAAGAACACAAATACACAAGAATGAGTCATAAAATCTGATAAAAGCAATGCTCGTTGTAAGTAAAACATACTCAATAATACGCATACACAAGCACTTATCAAGTGCAAGACTAGAAGTAATAAAGAAACTTGAAAAATTCAAGTAAAACTAGAGCAAGATGACATTCAATGTTAAAAATCCTCCTAAACTTAAGATTACAATCCTTGAAACTATGGTGAACCACAATTGCCTACAAGAGCAATACATGTGCAACGTGAACTCCCCCCCCCCCCACTCTTATGATGTGCATTGCCCTCATTGTACGCATTAAATCACCAAAAAGATTAAAAACATCAAAATTTATTATGTGAGGATGTGCAATTAAAACAATACTCCCCTAAATACGGAATGCAAGACCCATAAAGTTGAAGTCCTTGGAGTGTTGTATCAATAGGTTGTGGAGAGCACACGGCCATGTCTATGACAATTCATCTTTTTCCAAAAAATTACAAGATCATCTACACACGTATATAGACAAGGTTCAGTAAAGCTCAAATCAAACATAATAATGATCGAGTTTATAAAGATATAACACTAAAATACAACTTGATAAAACATTAAACATAACTGAGATAAAAGATAAACTTAGAACGACAAAGCCTTTCTAAGGGTTACAAGTCCAATAAAAAGGAAATAACAATGCATGAGTACTAAAAGTAAAACATAAAAAGAAAGATTCTCAGGCGTCGATGTCATCTGTTGGTGGTGGTGGTGGTCATACTGAAGCAGGGGACCCTGGTGGTGCTCGAGACTCAAATGAGGATGATGGTGGAGAGTCTCACTCCATCACCTCTTCATGATTTGCATCCTGAGTTACGCGCACCTCCTCCAAATCACCCTAAAGTGCACCCACAATACTCTTGAGCCTCTCAAAGCGATCATGGGCTCGAGATGAGGAAAGTGCCTGTGCTAGAGAAACAACATCAGTCTCCATAGGGTCCTGCTGTGGCGGGTGTCCAAGGCCCCATCAATCTCTTCCTCAAACACATCTGGGGAAAGGATAACAAGAACATACCTGTGAGGTGCAACCCTCTTCACCATGCCCATGAGTCGCATTGTCTCTATCCCTACGTGAGAGGGAATGATGATCTTTTCTGCTCCTTGAATCGTCCCCATCAATTCAATTCCAAGGATTAGCCTAGTAATGTACGGCCCTGTAATACTCCCACTCGGATGTTCTGGCCCTGGTGTCATAAATACTAGGGCACGATGTGTCCCTAGTGAAGGGGCTCACTCTACACCATGAAGTAGAGGTATAGGAGCTCCAATCGGCTCAAGACTCCCGTGCTGTCACCACAACCATTCACAAACCTACTAAGAATGGCGTTAATGTACTTGTGTGACCAACGAAGAAGGGAAGATGCCTTGGAAGTTGACACGACCCCTTGCGTGTATCCCGCAAGTGCACGGGTTTGTCGAAGTAATAAATTTACCTTGGTGAGAAGGTAGTCGAATCCACAGGGAATAGGGAGATAGAATATAAGGTTTCACTAATTAAGCTATGCGAAATACGGAGATCGATAATAAGATTGATGAGTGAAAATAATGCAAAGCAATAAACTAAATAGAGAGATGGAAGAAAGAAGTGCAAGTAGGAAAATCGAGAAGGACTAACAATGAATAAAAGGGGGGGTATCCGGACAAGCTACCTCTAGGGTCTATGTTTCAAGTGCAAGACTATGATATTATACTCTCCTATTGATGTCAATTGAGTCGAGGATATCCTAAGACTCACGGTCCCAAACCTAAAGACAACCGTGACTAACTCCAACACTATGCTCCGGTGTTAGGATTCACAACACCCTTCACTCTGTCACCTAAATGACTAAGCCCCAGGGGAGTCCATCTGCCTAAACCTCACACTATGTGGAGTTGCATTATGCTCTAGGGATTCCTAGTGATTAAACCTGTTCCTATACGTAATTCTAACCCTTTGGTCCAGGTGGAAGAACCCTAGTCTAGATTGAGCCCCAGCAAATAGGATTCACTACAACCCTCCACTCTATTACTTGCGTAACTAAGCCCTAGGGGAGTTTATCTACCTATTGCTTCACTCTATTTCGACCGCTATTAAATCAAGGAATCGGAGGTAGGGAGAAATCACATCGAAGGGGAAAGGGGTACATTGCTACCTCACAACTCTCCCTCTCAACCCTCTTTAATCTTGAGTAGTCTAATCCTATAGGAGTTGTCACACCTCCAAAGGAAAGCCTAGATTGCTCTCAACCCTAATGTCACGTTTAAGGGAAAACAATATGAAAGGATAATCAAGATTAAAAACTCAATTTTATTCATTAACGATGGAAGGCATAATAATCAATGTCAAAGAAACATAAGAAACCCTAAAGTTTACAAGTCCGCATACCCCACGAGGGGTTTAGCTCCTCATAGAGCTATACATGTTCATCAATGTGAGAAATAAAGCATAAAACATAGACATCAATGAAAAACCCCCTCGAATTGGTGTGGCCGTGGTCTTGTGCAAACGTCGAACCTCGAAATCGATGCCGACGACACGCTGGAACCTCCACGAAATCCTCTCCGAAACCCTAGCCGCACTCCAGAAAGTTGGGGAAAAGATAGGTCGAAAGATGCCTCAAAAGGTTGCAAAAATCCCCTTTTATAATGTTGAATCGCGGCTTTAAAATTAGACTTATCGGGGGCTTCACACGGCCGTGTGGGATTTCCACACGCCCGTATGAAGCTTCTGTCTCGGCTGAAAAATTAATTTCACACGGCCGTGTGGAATTTCCACACGCCCGTGTGTCTTCACTGGATGGCTAAAATTGCACAAACACACGGCCGTGTGGAATTTCCACACTCCCGTGTGACTTCTCTGTCTGGCTGGAAACTGGTTCACACGGTCGTGTGGAATTTCCACACGCCCGTGTGACTTCTCTGGAACTCTAATCTTCAGCTGAACAGGATTGTAACTTGCCGAAACACCTCCCGGGTTCATTGTTCTTCATCGAGGCCATTACTTGGGCACACAAGCAACGGTAGGTCGCGCCGATTGCTTCAAGTCTTCTTCTTTCGCGAAATTCTCCTAAGTAACACGGATTGGACTTGTTGTGAATGTGACTGCCTTTGTGCCCCTCCAAAGGAGGTTGGCACACATCCACAAGTCCAAATACGTGCTTCGTTCCTTGCTTGGTCCGAGAACATCCCAACATTGGCGAACGCGACCTAATTTTATTCTTCTTCTCCAATTAGGCTCCACAATACCTTCAATGCACAAAAGAACACAAATGTACACATTTAGTGATAAAACCTGATAAAAGGTATGCTTAATGTAAGATAATAGCGCTTCGCGATACTATAACACAAGCACTTATCAGAAGTCCCGGGCTCGTACTGGCCATCTCCATAGAGCATCTGGTATATGCGCTGAGGAGTCACTCCAAGAGGATAGTCCGTCGGGAGCTGAGTGTACTCGGTGTGGATGAAGTCATCATCATAAAGTCCAAAACAGAATGAAAACTGTGTCAGACTCATGCTATGATACTAGCCTAGTGTGCGGAATTGGATAATGTCTTCTCTACTGAAGCTGTCATGGGATTGATCAAGCTCGAAGGATGTGAGCACCTCCAATGTGAGAGTGTGGATGGGCGGGTCCTTAATGGGGAGAAGGCACTACCACCCACCTACAGAGATAAGAGAGCGGACCTCCTGTACCATGTCATCTGCTAGTTCAATCTCCTCTATCGCCTTTATGTCAGGGTATCACGATTGTCCAAACTTGAGCTCTGAGAGGTGCTCGAACCTCACTTGGTGTTTCGGGACAGCAAACTCCTCATGCACTATATAGGTGGCGCGAGGACGCTTTCTATCCAATTTCTTAGTTTGCTGAGCCATTTCCTACAAAAAGAAAAATAAAATGATCAAATTCCTTTAAAAACAATACTGTGAATATGCCACACGCCCGTGTGGAATTTTGGGGATAATGAGCATTTCACGGTCAGGGATTCATCTTTCGACAAAAACTCTCTGAAAGATATTCTAACTAAAATACAAGCATGCACAAATGAGAATCAAAGAATAAATATGCTGAAAAATCAACTCAAGCCACAAAAATCAAAAGAAAAGAAGAATGGCAAAGTAAAGGCCAAAGAAAGGGCTTACCGGAGGGGATGAACCGATGAAAAGTGAATGGCAACCCGAAACTAGCCCTCAACCCTTTATATAAAGGGGGAATGGCTAAGGAAGGTGAAGGGGTGCGACCCTTGGGGTGTAGAGACGTTTGAAGATGAAAGGGCGCATAATGAAAAGTGAGAGGAAACACACTTTTTTAAACTTAAGGCATCCACACGGCCATGTGACTCTATAGGGGAGGGCACAGGGGCTCTCACACACCCCTGTGTACTCACAACTCTGAAAACACAACCACACGACTGTGTGAAAATTTCATACTCCCGTGTACCCAGCTAGTGTAACACAGGAGAGGCCACAGGGGCATTCAAACACCCTGTGTACTCTTTGGATTATCCAAAAGCTCTCTGTGACCTCCCACACGGCCGTGTGGAAATGCCACACGGCCGTGTGTCTTCTCTTGATTTTCCCCATAACACTCTGAAATCACCCACATGGTCGTGTGGAAATTCTATACGCCCATGTGCTTTTTCTGTATAAACAACACAGAACAATGTGTTCATGACTAAAAACTCATGTAACACACCTCAAACAACCTAAGAATTTACCACTCACATTAAACATCTATGATACACCAAATATCCACTAGAAAAACATAGCAACAGTAACAAAATTGAAAACACCCACTCCTAGATAATTATTTCTACAAAAATTAAACTACAAATTAAAAATGCAATAAACACTTGTTGCCTTCCAAGAAGTGCTTGTTTAGCATCACTAAGCTTGACATACCTATAACTTACCTCACGGGGGTTTATGAAGCATGGATGTCCTTTTACCTGCAATTTTTAAACATGATGCACACACATTCTGCAAGTTGAAGGAAGAATGATAGTCTTTGTTGCCAAACAAAGAATGATCATTCTCAATACATGTTTTCTCATTCCTTGCATTGCTAGAATTCTTCTTTTGGTGATGCCTCGACCTCTTCAGCTTATGAATCACTCTTCATGACTCCCGGGGAAGCTAGTACTTTGTCAACTACACCAAGTGTTGAAATCTCTTCATTCTCGCCCCCTTGGTCTACCCAACCTTCAAATGGGTATGGACACAATATTTTTTGCACATAATCATTGATTAGTTCATCAGTAGTGTCAAGAAAATATAAAGTATCATTAAAGTCAAGAGGATGTCTGATAAGTGCTTGTGTTATAGTATCGCGAAGCGCTATTATCTTACATTAAGCATACCTTTTATCAGATTTTATCACTAAATGTGTGCATTTGTGTTCTCTTGTGCATTGAAGGTATTGTGGAGCCTAATTGGAGAAGAAGAATGAAATTAGGTCGCGTTTGCCAATGTTGAGATGTTCTCGGACCAAGCAAGGAACGAAGCACGTATTTGGACTTGTGGATGTGTGCCAACCTCCTTTGGAGGGGCACAAAGGCAGTCACATTCACAACAAGTCCAATCCGTGTTACTTAGGAGAATTTCGCGAAAGAAGAAGACTTGAAGAAATCGGCGCGACCTACCGTTGCTTGTGTGCCCAAGTAATGGCCTCGATGAAGAACAATGGACCCGGGAGGCGTTTCGGCAAGTTACCAAGCCTGTTCAGCTGAAGACCAGTGTTCCAGAGAAGTCACACGGGCGTGTGGAAATTCCACACGGCCGTGTGTTTTGCAATTTCAGCCATCCAGTGAAGACACACGGGCGTGTGGAAATTCCACACGGCCGTGTGAAATTAATTTTTCAGCCGAGACAGAAGCTTCACACGGGCGTGTGGATATTCCACACGGCCGTGTGAAGCCCCCGATAAGTCCAATTTTAAAGCCGCGATTCAACATTATAAAAGGGGATTTTTGCAACCTTTTGGGAGATCTTGGAACCGAACTTTTCCCCAACTTTCTGGAGTGCGGCTAGGGTTTCGGAGAGGGTTTCGTGGAGGTTCTAGCACATCGTCGGCATCGATTCCGAGGTTCGACGTTTGCACAAGACCACGGCCACACCAACTTCGAGGGGGTTTTCATCTATGTCTATGTTTTATGCTTTAATTTTCACATTGATGAACATGTATAGCTCTATGAGGAGCTAAACCCCTCGCGGGGTATTCGGACTTGTAAACTTTAGGGTTCTTATGTTTCTTTGACATTGATTATTATGCTTTCCATCGTTGATGAATAAATTGAGTTTTAATCTTAATTATCTCTTGATATTGTTTTCCCTTAAACGTGACATTAGGGTTGAGAGCAATCTAGGTTTTCCTTTGGAGGTGTGACAACTCCTATAGGATTAGACTACTTAAGATTAAAGAGGGTTGAGAGGGAGAGTTGTGAGGTAGCAATGTACCCCTTTCCCTTCCGATGTGATTTCTCCCTACCTCCGATTCCTTGATTTAATAGCGGTCGAAATAGAGTAAAGCAATAGGTAGATAAACTCCCCTAGGGCTTAATTGCGCAAGCAATAGAGTGAAGGGTTGTAGTGAATCCTATATGCTGGGGCTTAATCTAGACTAGGGTTCTTCCACCTGGACCAAAGGGTTAGAACTATTTTTGTAGGAACAGGTTTAATCACTAGGAATCCCTAGAGCATAATGCAATCCCATATAGTGTGAGGTTTAGGTAGATGGACTCCCCTGGGGCTTAATCATCTAGGTGACAGAGCGAAGGGTGTTGTGAATCCTAATACCAAGGCATAGCGTTGGGGTTAGTCACGGTTGTCCTTAGGTTTGGGACCGTGAGTCTTAGGATTTCCTCGACTTAATTGACATCAATAGGAGAGTATAATATCATAGTCTTGCACTTGAAACATAGATCCTAGAGGTAGCTTGTCCGGATACCCCCTTTTACTCATTGCAAGTCCTTCTCGATTTTCCTATTTGCACCTCTTACTTTCATCCTTCTATTTAGTTTATTGCTTTGCATTATTTTTCACTCATCAATCCTATTATCGTTTCCCGTATTTCGCATAGCTTAATTAGTGAAACCTTATATTCTATCTCCCTATTCCCTGTGGATTCGACTACCTTCTCACCAAGGTAAATTTATTACTTCGACAAGGCCGTGCACTTGCGGTACACACGCAAAAGGTCGTGTCAAGTTTTTGGCGCCGTTGCCGGGGAATAGGCGTTTTAGATATTTGTTTTTCACTACTTTAGCTATTCACTTCGCACTCTATCTCATATTTTCTTTACCTATCATTGTTCTTATTTTTCTTTTCTTTATTTTCGGCTCCAGGTTATGACCCGTGGGAACCCTTCAATACTTGTTGAAGGAGACCCAGACATTGGAAAAAGAACACATCGTAAAGGGAAAGAACCTGCACAAGAAGCATCAAATCAAGCCGATATTGAGACAGAAGGGTCAGAGACAATGGCAGAACAGAACGAGCAGCAGCGAACGTTGTCTGATTTTGCTAGACCCGCAGTTATGGGGACCCAATCAAGCATTGTCAGGCCCCCAATTACAGCAATGAATTTCGAATTGAAGCCATCGTTCATTCAGATGCTGCAGCAGTCCGCACAGTTTAATGGGTTAGCCGATGAAGACCCTAATAGTCACATAGAAAATTTCTTGGAAGTGTGTGACATGTTGAAGATAAATGGAGTGACGGACGATGCAATTCGATTGAGAGCCTTCCCGTTTTCATTGAAAGGAAAAGCAAGGCATTGGTTGCACTCATTACCGAGAGCCTCCATTACTACGTGGGAGGAGATGGCCGAGGCATTCTTGGCTAGATACTTCCCACCGGGGAAATCTGCAAGACTCCAGAATGAGATATCATCCTTTGTACAGATGGAATTGGAGTCTCTATTCGAGACATGGGACAGGTTCAAAGAGCTCCTTCGCAAATGTCCGCAACATGGATTCCCCGAGTGGATGATTATTCACACATTTTACAACGGGTTGAATCCGAGTACAAAGCAACTCTTAGATGCGGCGGCCGGAGGGACTCTTGGAAGCAAGACTCCCGGTGAAGCTCGGCACCTTGTAGAGGAGATGGCTATGAATAGTTATCAATGGAACTCAAGGGATAGGAAAAAGGTTGCCGGAATTCATGAGGTTGATGCGGTTACATCATTGGCAGCACAAGTGGAATCGTTGAGTAAGAAGCTAGATGCTCTAGCTTCGCCAAGAGTTGCGGCCATCACTACTTGTAACGGTTGTGGGGGAGGACATGCTTCAAGCGATTGTCCTATTGCTATTGGAGGCACTAGTGCGGTGGAGCAGGCCGATTTTGTGGGGAATTCATATCGAGGACAAGGCCAAGGCAACCCGTATAGTGGTACATACAATCCGGGATGGAAGAACCATCCGAACTTCTCTTGGAGCAATCAAGGACAGTCACAACAGAACAAAAATAGTGCACCACCGGGATTTCAAAGTCAACAATCTCCGAATTTAGAAAGCCGAGTGACCGGGTTGGAGGGAAAGATGACTGATCTAGAGAGAGCCCTCACACGGTTCGTTTCTTCTTCGGATGCAAGGTTCCAATCGGTGGAAGCTACTCTTCGCAATCACACCGCTTCCTTACACAACTTGGAAAACCAAGTAGGACAAATTGCGAAAACTTTGGCGGAGAGACCTCAAGGTAGTTTGCCTAGCAATACGGAGACCAACCCAAGAGAACAACTAAAGGCAATAACCTTGAGAAGTGGTAAGGAGGTTGAGGGACATCTCCCTCTTGAGAAGACTAAGGACTCACCCGAAGTCGTGGAATTAGAGGATGAAGCACCAAAGGAGAAAGAGGTGGCACCCCCACCTTATAAGCCGAGAATTCCCTATCCTTCACGATTGAAGAATGACCAAGACAATGAGCAATACAAGAAATTTCTGGGTGTCTTCAAGCAATTGCACATCAACATTCCATTCGCGGAAGCATTAGCCCAAATGCCCAAGTACGCGAAGTTCTTAAAAGACCTCTTGACCAATAAGAGGAAGTTAGAGGAAAGTGCATCCGTCATCCTCGATGCAAACTGTTCGGCAGTGCTACAGAAGAATATGCCAAGCAAGAGGAAGGACCCCGGAAGTTTTATCATACCGTGCAATATTGGTGATATGGGTGAGGAGATGGCACTAGCCGACTCGGGGGCAAGCATCAATGTCATGCCCTACACATTCTTCCAAAAGCTAGGCTTGGGCGAGCCTAGACCTACCCGGATGACACTTCAGCTTGCAGATAGATCGGTGAGGCATCCGAGGGGTATTGTTGAAGATGTGTTGGTGAAAGTGGATAAGTACATTTTCCCGGTCGACTTTGTAGTGCTTGATGTAGACGAGGATGTCGAGGTACCGCTGATCCTTGGGAGGTCGTTCTTGCGCACTTCCAAGGCTTTGATAGACATGGACGGTGGAGAGCTCACACTTAGGGTTGGGGACGACAAGCTCACTTACCGCCTCGCCGAAGCCATGCGACATTCTCTTGATTTTGATGATGCTCTATATTATCTTGATGTCACTGATGATTGCATTGATGAATATATGCAGGATATGTTTAACCCGGATCCATATGAAGGGTGGCCGGACCAAGACATAGAGACTGAAGAGGAAGAAGTGCTCGCGCTTGTTTCAGTTGAGATAGACATCAAGAAGGAGAAGGAGCTTAGGAAGAAAGTCCTTCGGAGATTGAAGCGGTCGAGACGTCGCCACAACAAGAACCCCAACAAGAAAGGGGATGAGCATTCACGGAGTAAGGGTGTTTCACCCGTGTGTGGTAACAAACTCGATAATTCTCCCTCTACCTTGCAACGATTATGCAATGCTTGTTTTCAAATTTTAGGGAAGAGGGCAAATTCCACTCATGAACCTCCGTAAGGTAAGACAGGTACGTCAAGCTAAGTGACGTTAAACAAGCGCTTCTTGGGAGGCAACCCAAGCGTTTTTACAATTTTCTAGTACTTAGTTTAGTTTTAGGATTGAATAAAAGTCTTAGCAATGGTGTCCCAATTTTCATGTGCATATGCTGGGTTTTCTTGTGGATTTTCGATTATTTACATGTGCCTTAACGTTAATTGACGAAGTTTGAGTCGGTTGAGTGTGTTTTCGATAATCTCTGGTCATGTTTTTATGGTTTATCCAGGCTCTAAGTGTTTTAAAAGAGTTTCTGAATTTTTCTGAGAGTCTGTAAAATTTTCTAAGTAAACCAGAGAACACACACGGCCGTGTGGAATTAACACACGGCCGTGTGTTACCAATTGGAGCTCAACCAGAGAAGACACAGGGGCGTGACTTTGCCCCTGTGAAAAAACTTCTGAAGGGGCACACGGCCGTGTGGAATTAACACACGGCCGTGCGAAATTCCGCAGAATTTCAACTCTTTTCCAGAGAGTCCACAGGGGCGTGTGGATGCCCCTGTGAGTGCCGCTGTGCCAAGGCACACGGCCGTGTGGAATTTCCACACGGCCGTGTGAAACTCTGCAGAAAGAACCCCAAACTTCCCGAGAAACCACAGGGGCGTGTGTGAGCCCCTGTGGGAGAGCTTGTCAAGGCACACGGCCGTGTGGTTCATTCACACGGCCGTGTGAAACACTTAGTTTTCTCGGGCAATCCAGAGAGGTCACAGGGACGTGTGACATGCCCCTGTGACCGGCCTTGTGTTCTTGGCCAGGTTGGACACACGGGCGTGTGGAAATTCCACACGGCCGTGTGAAGTTTTTCAGAGACCTTTTGTGTTCTCCCGAGACTCCACAGGGCCGTGTACCAGCCCCTGTGGATATCTTTGTGAAGGCACACGGCCGTGTGGAATTAACACACGGCCGTGTGGGGTAGTCAGAGAACAAACAGAATGCACACAGGGGCGTGGGTTGGCCCCTGTGAACCCTAATTTGAGAGGCACACGGGCGTGTGGAATCGTGACACGGCCGTGTGAATCCCCAGAACTCCAAAAGCCGCGCGATTCCTTTTGGTTTTCACTTGTGCCTCTTCTATTTCCATTCTAAACTCTTCTCCTACCCTCTCCACTAGTTCGCCAACCATCTCAGAGGATTTTTGAGGCATTTTATTGGAGTTTTCCGGCCGATTTTTAGTATTTCTTCATCCACTCCGTCGGTAAGAACTTCAAAGCCTTTTTCTTCGTCGATTCTCAATTTAATTCGTTCTTTTGATGATTTCGCCTTTATTAATTGATTTATGAGTATGCAATGTTGCTTAAGAATGAATTAAAGCGAATTAGATTGTAAATTTTGAATTTTTTTTAACCCACGGCCGTTATACTCTGTCCGCCCGATGATCCACACGGGCGTGTGGAATTAACACACGGGCGTGTGGATTTCTGCAGATTGGTTATTTTGAACTGATTTTGATTGTTTTCTTTTCCAATCTTACAGGAATGTCTTCTAGAACCAAGAAGTCGGCTGGGAAGCGACCCCGTGAGCCCACACCCCCTCCAGAGGAGACAGAGTTCAGTATACCTGAGCACCAGACCAGGTTTGATAGATTATCCCCACTCCGTTTCGGACAGTCACGATACCCCGACCTGAGCATTATCAGAGAGATCCAGGGGGGTGACGGTATTGCCGAGGAGGTTGAGGAGCTACTTTCGGTGGGTGGCTGGAGGAGATTATTGAGGATTAGAGACCCAGCCATTCGAGGGGTGACACTGGAGTTCCTGGCTTCATTTGAGTTTGACAGGTCATACAGGGATTTTTCCACTCCTGATACCATTCAGTTCAGGGTATTAGGCCAGCATTTCAGCTTCAGCTTGACCCAGTTTTCGATCCATCTGGGACTATACGATGAGGCCTATACACAGACCGAGGAGTACAGAGATCTTCCTACAGACTACCCGGGCAGTCTTACCCCGCAGAGGGCATACAGAGATTTGTGCGGAGAAGGCCAGTATGAACCAGGAATCTCAAAGGCCACGTGCTTGTCTCGCCCGGCCTACAGATACTTACATGCCATTCTTAGTAGATCAGTGAGTGGCCGAGGTGATAGTACTGGGGTTCTGAGTCGCCAGGAGCTTCTTTATCTATATTCGATGGCTCAGAGGGTACCACTCCACTTAGGGCACATCTTAGCAGAGTATTTGCGCCATCAGGGCCAGTACCCTAGGGTTGGAGTGATCTTTTCAGGACCCTACATTTCGAGACTCCTGATAGGGATGAGTCTCAGAGACGGAGTACGAGGGGCAGAGAAGACCAGTATACCAATCCCTCTGGGCACAGATACACTGAGGATGATGGGGATGATCCGCAGGACAGGGCCAGGAGTATATACATGGACCATTCCCCAGACAGCGCAGGCCGAGGGCTCCCGGGCAGCATTGGAGCCACCCCCGCAGGACACAGAGACAGGGGCAGAGGCTGAGGTACCCCCCACCGCACCGGAGCCACCTCCGGTGCGGATGTTTTCACCGTCTCGAGGCCAGGACAGACTGGAGCGCCTCGAGAGCGCAGTGGGGATCCTACAGACCGAGGTGGCTGAGGTTAGGGCCACACAGATTTCACAGCACCAGGAGGTGATGGCGCAGTTCCAGAGCTTACGACAGACCTTCGAGCAGATTGCCTCCTCCTCCTTCGTGGTCCGACCTCGAGTTTCCACTCCACCACCTCCATCTCCCGCATCACCAGCAGATCCACCTGCACCGACATCAGCCGATCCACCAGCAGATACAGAGCCTCCAGCAGCACCAGAGGCCACCACTCAGGACACCGACGCTGAGGCGTCCTAGATTTTAGATTCTTTTCTTTTATTTGTCATTCTGTATATCTTTACTTTATTTTGGACTTGTAGTACTCAGAAGGGATTCTCCCTCTGAGTATAGCTTTTATTTTGCTTTTTATTTTGTCTCGAGTGTATTCATTGCTTTACATTTTATATACTCGAGTTTTATTGAGCTTTACTGAACCCTCGTTTATGTGTGCGCAGATGGTCTTGGATGTAAGGATTTTGAGGAATAGTCATTGACACGGTCATGGGATCGTGTGTGCTCCACAAACCATTGAGACTCATCTCTCAATGACCTAGCTCCATCAAATGCAACACTTGGAGTTCAGGGGAGTAATGTTTCAATTGCCACTTCCACACTAGTTGCTTTTATCGTTTTCACTTATTATTGTGCTTCTACGCGTACATTGAGGACAATGTACATCTTAAGTGTGGGGGGGAGTTCACATTGCACACACCTTTACTTGTGCGCTCAATTGTTTATGCTAATGTAGCCTATGGCGGTTCACCTTAGTTGCAACGGTTGTATTCTTAGAGTTTAGGAGAATTTTTAACATTGTATCCTATCATGCTCTAGTTCCACTTGAATTTTAGGGGATTTTTGCTCGATTACACCCTATTGCACTACTCACTCTTGAAATCTTTTGGAAACTCGATCTTGAAGTTTTAAAGGACAAATTTATCATCGTTCTTAGTTTTACTTTGGAAAATGCATATATATATAAAAAAAAAAAAAAAAAGAAGAGAAAAAGAATAATGAAAATGAAAAGAAAAATGTGAGTTTGTGAATAGTTGCTTTCTTTTATGTATGCATTTGAGGTGGAAAGAGCTACCACCCATGAAGTATGTAGCTACTCTCATAAGTCGGATACAAGTTATGCCCTAATGAGAGAAAGAGCTATCTCATGGGATGCGTGAAAGCTACTACCCCGGTAGAAAGAGCTACCTCCTCGAAAGAGTGAAAGCCACCTTTGGCGGCCGCCTAGGAAAGGGCTACCTTCGAGGATGTGTGAAGCTACTACTTCCTCTCTTAATTTCTTTCGTTCGTAAATAAGTCTTTGTAAACAAGAGTTTGAGGAGTACTCGTTGGTTCTCTTGAGTGAAGTCGCACACACTAACACGTTTTCGAGTTGTTATCCTTTTTAATTCATGTTTTTAGCTAGAGCATTGATAACCTTATGCAATGTTTTGATTTCCCCTTACTTGTAGAATGCTTCTTTTGCACTTTTGGTGAACCTAAGGCCAAGCACTTTCAATTGTTCTTCCCAAGTACTTTCACGTTTTATTTTTGCTTGAGGACAAGCAAAAGCTTAAGTGTGGGGGAGTTTGATAAGTGCTTGTGTTATAGTATCGCGAAGCGCTATTATCTTACATTAAGCATACCTTTTATCAGATTTTATCACTAAATGTGTGCATTTGTGTTCTCTTGTGCATTGAAGGTATTGTGGAGCCTAATTGGAGAAGAAGAATGAAATTAGGTCGCGTTTACCAATGTTGAGATGTTCTCGGACCAAGCAAGGAACGAAGCACGTATTTGGACTTGTGGATGTGTGCCAACCTCCTTTGGAGGGGCACAAAGGCAGTCACATTCACAACAAGTCCAATCCGTGTTACTTAGGAGAATTTCGCGAAAGAAGAAGACTTGAAGAAATCGGCGCGACCTACCGTTGCTTGTGTGCCCAAGTAATGGCCTCGATGAAGAACAATGGACCCGGGAGGCGTTTCGGCAAGTTACCAAGCCTGTTCAGCTGAAGACCAGTGTTCCAGAGAAGTCACACGGGCGTGTGGAAATTCCACACGGCCGTGTGTTTTGCAATTTCAGCCATCCAGTGAAGACACACGGGCGTGTGGAAATTCCACACGGCCGTGTGAAATTAATTTTTCAGCCGAGACAGAAGCTTCACACGGGCGTGTGGATATTCCACACGGCCGTGTGAAGCCCCCGATAAGTCCAATTTTAAAGCCGCGATTCAACATTATAAAAGGGGATTTTTGCAACCTTTTGGGAGATCTTGGAACCGAACTTTTCCCCAACTTTCTGGAGTGCGGCTAGGGTTTCGGAGAGGGTTTCGTGGAGGTTCTAGCACATCGTCGGCATCGATTCCGAGGTTCGACGTTTGCACAAGACCACGGCCACACCAACTTCGAGGGGGTTTTCATCTATGTCTATGTTTTATGCTTTAATTTTCACATTGATGAACATGTATAGCTCTATGAGGAGCTAAACCCCTCGCGGGGTATTCGGACTTGTAAACTTTAGGGTTCTTATGTTTCTTTGACATTGATTATTATGCTTTCCATCGTTGATGAATAAATTGAGTTTTAATCTTAATTATCTCTTGATATTGTTTTCCCTTAAACGTGACATTAGGGTTGAGAGCAATCTAGGTTTTCCTTTGGAGGTGTGACAACTCCTATAGGATTAGACTACTTAAGATTAAAGAGGGTTGAGAGGGAGAGTTGTGAGGTAGCAATGTACCCCTTTCCCTTCCGATGTGATTTCTCCCTACCTCCGATTCCTTGATTTAATAGCGGTCGAAATAGAGTAAAGCAATAGGTAGATAAACTCCCCTAGGGCTTAATTGCGCAAGCAATAGAGTGAAGGGTTGTAGTGAATCCTATATGCTGGGGCTTAATCTAGACTAGGGTTCTTCCACCTGGACCAAAGGGTTAGAACTATTTTTGTAGGAACAGGTTTAATCACTAGGAATCCCTAGAGCATAATGCAATCCCATATAGTGTGAGGTTTAGGTAGATGGACTCCCCTGGGGCTTAATCATCTAGGTGACAGAGCGAAGGGTGTTGTGAATCCTAATACCAAGGCATAGCGTTGGGGTTAGTCACGGTTGTCCTTAGGTTTGGGACCGTGAGTCTTAGGATTTCCTCGACTTAATTGACATCAATAGGAGAGTATAATATCATAGTCTTGCACTTGAAACATAGATCCTAGAGGTAGCTTGTCCGGATACCCCCTTTTACTCATTGCAAGTCCTTCTCGATTTTCCTATTTGCACCTCTTACTTTCATCCTTCTATTTAGTTTATTGCTTTGCATTATTTTTCACTCATCAATCCTATTATCGTTTCCCGTATTTCGCATAGCTTAATTAGTGAAACCTTATATTCTATCTCCCTATTCCCTGTGGATTCGACTACCTTCTCACCAAGGTAAATTTATTACTTCGACAAGGCCGTGCACTTGCGGTACACACGCAAAAGGTCGTGTCAATGTCACATGGCGTCGGAGAGGCGATAAGTCAATCTTTCATCTCCAATCCTCAATGTTAATTCCCCACCATCCATGTCAATGAGAGATTTGGAAGTCCGCAAGAATGGCCTCGCAAGTATCAGTGGTACATCGACATCCTCATATACATCAAGCACCACAAAATCAACAGAAAATATGTACTTGACGACCTTAACAAGTATTTCTTCAATGATATCCCTTGGATGTCATACTGTACGATCTGCTAATTGAAGGGTTATCCGAGTGGATCTTGGTTCTCCCAAACCCAACTTTTGGAAGAAAGTGTAAGGCATGACGTTGATACTAGCCCCTAAGTCTGCCAATGTTTTTTCCTCACCCAAGTTACCTATGTTACATGGGATGATGAAGGGTTATTCGGCGGTGTTGCAAAATGAAGGGTTATTCGGCATACTCTTTTGCAACACCGCCGAACATGATGCATCTAGAATCACCGCTACACTCTCCTTCATTTTCCTCTTGTTGGTGAAGAGGTCCTTCAAATACTTCACATAGCGAGGCATTTGTGACAATGCCTCCATGAACCGAATGTTGATGTGCAACTGCTTGAAGAGTCCTAGGAACTTCTTGTACTACTGATCATTTTCATCATTTTTCAACCTTGAGAGGTAGGGGATTCTTTGTTTGTATAGTAGAGGTGCCACGTCTTTCTTCTTACCCCTTTCCTTTACTTCCACCTCCTTCGGTGAATCAACTACAACCTTATCCGATAAGAGCTTACTCTTGAGTTCGCAACAACTCCTTAAAGTGATTGCCTTACGCTACTCTCTTGGATTTGTCTCTGTGTTGCTTGGTAAACTCCCTAGAGGTCTCTCTATAAGTAACTTCACAATTTGACCCACTTGATTTTCCAAATTATGCAGTGATGCGGTGTAATTGCAAAGTGTAGCCTCAACTAACTAAAATAGTGTATCTGAATACTGGACAAACTTCATTGCTGCCATTTCTAAGTCTATCATATGGCTCTCCAATCCTGACACTTTATTCTCCAAATTAGGGGCTTGTGGTTGTTGGAAACCTGGTGGTGTAGAATTCTTCGATTGCTCTTGATTGTTCCAAGAGAAATTCCAGTGATTTCTCTACCTCGGATTGTAAGTATTACTGTAAGGGTTTCCTTGTCCTCTCAATGCATTCCCTACAAAATCCACCAGCTCAATAGTAGCAGCACCACCAATGGAGATCGGACAATCAGATGAAGCATGTCCACCACCACTCTCGTTATAGTTCATCACGCCTGCCACTCTTGGAGAAGTTAAAATATCTAATTTCTTACTCAAGGACTTCACCTGGGTTGCTAAAGATGTGACTGCATCAATCTCATAAAGACCGGCTACCTTCTTATCACGAGCATTCCACTGATAACTATTCATAGTCATTTCTTCAATGAGTTATTATCATCTTTTGAGGTTTTACTACCTAAAGTACCTACTACTGTGCCATCAAGTAGTTGTTTCGTGCTTTGGTTCAAACTATTGTAGAAAGTATGGATAATTATCCACTCGAGGAACCCATGTTGAGGACATTTCTACAGGAGGTCCTTGAACCTATCCCATATCTCAAAAAGAGACTCCAATTCCACTTGGACAAAGGAAAAAATCTTATTTCTAAGCTTTGCTAATTTTCCAGGAAGGAAGTACCGAGCTAGGAAAGCTTTCACCATCTCTTCCCATGTAGTGATAGATCCTCGAGGTAATGGATGCAACCATTGTTTTGCTTTTCCTTTGAAGGAAAATGGGAAGGCCCTCAACCTTATGACCGTGACCCCATTGATCTTGAGCATGTCACACACATCTAAAAAATTCTTAATGTGGTTATTTGGATCCTCACCGGCCAACCCATTGAACTGCGCTGATTGTTGTACCATTTGGATGAAGCCTGTCTTGAGCTCAAAACTTTGAGTTGTAATCAGTGGCCTAACAATGCTGGATTGCGTGCCATAAACTGTGGGTCTTGCATAATTTGATAATGTCCTCTACTACTCATTCTGCTCAGCCATATTATCAAACCCTTCAATCTCTATTTTAGCTTGATAAAATTGTTCTTGTATAGGTTCCTTTCCCCGTCTATGAAGTCTTCATTCAATTTCTGGATCACCTTGAACTAATGTCGAACAGTTACCTCGGGTCATAACCTGGAGCTGAAATCAAGAAAAGAAAAAAAAAACAATTTAGAATGGTGAAAGAATAAGAAAGTGTGAAAAAGAATGCACAACGAATAGCTTAAAAAGCAAAGTATAAATGTTCAAAGAATGCCTATTCCCTGGCAACTGAGCCAAATATTTGACATAACCCTTGTGTGTGTGTAAAGCAAGTACATGGGTTGTCGAAGTAATAAAATACCGAAACGGGTGGGTAGTCGAATCCACTAGGAATAGGGTCAAAGAACAAGTAATATTACCAATTAAGCTAAATAGCAAAAAATTGGTGAAATGTGTTAAGATGTTAACAATTAAAAAGATACAAGTGAGTAGAGCAAACACAAATAGGACGAGGAATAATCAATAGAGAAACAAGACAACTAGACAATACTACTCCTAGGTTTATTCTTGTTTCAAGTGCAGGACTAGAACTAAGCTTCCTTAATCAAGATTTAGTGAGTTATGGAAATTCAAAAGCACGCAGTCCCAAATCTAAGGTCAACCATGACTAGCCCTATACATATATTCCGGCGGAAAAGAATACTCTCAACACCTCACACTGTGGAGGTCTACTTGGGGTTCTGTGGACTCCAAGTGATAAACTATATTAACAAATCAAGATTAAACCCTTTGGTCTAGGCGTAAGATCCCTAATGACAACTAAGTTTCAGCGGAAGGGACTACTCGACACTTCACTCTGTTGCACCTGTACAACTAAGAATAATGTGGAAAATCTATCAACACTTCACTCAATTGTGATTGCAAAGAACTCTCGGAATGTGGATGTAGGGTAAATCACTTTAGAAGGGAAAGGGGATGTTTCTCTACCGCTTAACTCACCCTCTTAACCCTCTTCAACTTTGTTGAATCTAATCCTAATGAAGTATCATTCATCAAAAGGATGATTGAATAGATTCTCAACCCTAGTGTCACTCTAAGGGAAAATGAAGCAAAAAATAAAACACAAACAATATTAAAACTCCATTAAAAACACAATTAAAGAAGCAAAGTACTAGTCAATAAAACAACAAACTTAACTTAGAGTTTACATGTCCAAGTACCCAAAAAGGGTTTAACTCTCCATGGAGCAATACATCTTTAAGAATGAAATTGAATGATAATACAAATATTCCTAAAAAGAAACCCCTTTATTCCTGCGATGATGATTTTCAAGAATAGCCTTCCTTCTCCAAGAACCTTTCCGTCAAGCTTAGGGCACACTCTGGTGAAACAAGGTCGTCGGTGGCTCCCCCAATGGCTTTCCTCCGAAGGTGGTCGATGTTGATGGATGGATTGTATCCTCTAAATCTCTCAAAAACCTCCTCTTAAACCTTGTCTTAGCCTCCTCTAAAAATAGAAAAGATGACGCTTTCAAAACCCTTCAAAATAATTATTTAAAGTCTAAAATCGGGCATCCACAACAGCGCTCACACGACCAAATGGCCATGTAGATTATCCATACAGGGCACCACACGGCCGTGTGAATAAGCCACACGGCTATATGGATTCTTTGAAATCCTACAATTAGCAAAATTCTACTTTAGACTTCATCCCTCTGTTCATTGAGGCCATCCGGGCTTTCACTCGCCCGTGTGGTAGACTGTGTGACCTTTTTAATCTTCGACTTCATTGGATAAGCTCTTGAAACTCTTGCACAAGCTAGGTCATGAACGTATAACTGTTCTAAATGCCCTTCCAACTCTTGTTTGACTTGTGAATCACTGAAAGTCGGCACACACCTCCATGAATAACACACGCTTTGTGCCTTGTTCAGTCTATCCTTGCAAGAGAACTCTAAATAGATGCTCCAAGTATATTTTTGTTTGTTTCTTCCTTAAGACACTCTCATGACCTTATGTACATAAAACAACACAAATACACAGGAATAATCCATAAAATCTGATAAAAGCAATGCTCATTGTAAGTAAAACATGCTCAATAATATGCATACACATGTACTTATCAAAAATAAAATAACAAAAACAAAAATAAAAGTCCACTAAATGCTTCAAAAATAATTATGAAATCGGCATGTCCAACCCTTGGCATAAAAGATGAATATATAAATTTAAAAAAAAGTACAAAATAAAAGTAAAATAAAACTAATGCTTGGCTGCATTTTGAGATAACTCGGGGTCAGTCGGTTGATGCAGCGTCAAGGGTGGAATCAACATAGGAGGAGTGAGAGCTTAAGGAGGGATCAACTTAGAAAGAATCCCCAAGGTACAATCGAGGATGGAAGGGATGAGTCACTGTCAGACTCATCATCGAACTCCTCACTCGATTCCTCACCAGAAACTAGTGGAAATACACTTCGATGAAAAGTTAGGATGTACCTAGAGCCTCGTTAGGTGACCAACCCCATAGAATAAAGAGTATCCATTCTTAGGGGTTTCATACTGCCAATAACCTCCTACCCCTCAAGCTGGTCCATGAGACCCATTCCCCGAATGAGTAATGTGATGTACGATTTGGCAAAGATAGCATTCAATCGGGCATGTTGGCCTTGATGCGCAAGGAACTCAGCTAGCATATACCCAAGATGAAGGGGTTGACTCACAATCAAGCTATATAAGAATAACATCTCTTATGGCTCCACTACACATGTACTATCGGCCCATCCTACAAAAGACCGTTCCATTACTACGTGTACATACCTCAAAGCCAGGTTGTTCATGACTAAAGTCTTCATCAAGCTGAGCTCGTAGTTCCTTCCAAAACATAAATGATAACACACACCAGCTACAATCTCTCCCTGTGGGCAATTAATCATTAGTTGCTCATACTTATGGGTTGCAATAAAATCAATGTCATATAAGCCGAGCAGCAGGGCGAACTCTCTGTAACTCTACACACTTTGCTCTTCGAATAGCTGAAAGCATATGGAACTAGCTATAGTGAAGCTAACTAACTAGTGATCCACCTCAATCTTGCTGAGGACCTCGAGAGTAGCATCTCGGTATGTCTCCTTGTTAGTAAAAAATAGATGACTCCATCCTCCTAATTAGAACATCCCCTAAATTTCTTATTGTAACCCCATTTGTGCAAGAACTCACCAATCCATCAAGCTGGCTTGGCCAAATTGTTTTATCCTCAAAAGGCCGTACCGTTCTCGGAAGCATGGGGTGGAAAAAGTTAGTACCGATGATACTGAGGATGGCAATAGTGTTGTGTTCACTGGACGCATGGTTGAACCATTGTGCCTTACCTTCTTTGGTGGATCAGTGGTCCATTGAGACGAGGTTGAAGCCTCAGTCAGTGCCCTTTTCGACAGGCCGATTGTTGTCACATTTTCTTTGGTCATCTTGTGAACAAAAATGTATGACATGTTATCTAAAAGAATATGAAATTCTCTTCAAACAATAGTGTTTACAGCCGTAAGGGTTGCTGAAACCTATATTTACGGCAGGTCTTACGATCATAAGCTTCGAGTTCATTTTGTAAGACTCCCTTCTATTTATTGGAGCTTAAAACGTTTAAACAATAGAATAGAAACTACAAAAATGACTCAATAAACATGCAAGCAACCATTTCAATCCATTAAATTGAAGATTAACCATGAAAATTATGAGAAAATGATATACCTTCAAGCAAGAAGAGTTAGCAACAAATCTACTCGGTTAAAGGTTAGGAAATGTGCCCAATCCTGTTCTAGAATGGTCAAAATGAGAATAAAGGACAAGGGGAAGAAAATGGAATGAGAAAGGGGTCACTAGAGATAATGACTAGTAAAAATAATGTAAAATGAATTTTCAAATGACCATCAATGCTTAAACCCTAGTTGCTTACTGATGGCTTATGGCATAAGTTACAACCATAAGACTCTTTGTTTGCCCTTTATGAGATGCTTACGGGCAGAAGGCCATCGTCGTAAGGGTTTCATTTTTTTTGTAGTGTAGGTTACAGTTGTAAGAGACTTTACACTATAGCCGGTGAAGCTCTCTAAATTTCTCTTATGGTTGGGCTTAAGGACGGAAGAAGCCTGTTAGGAGCATAGGTCATAAGTACTAGGTTACGGAGTGTAAGAGACATAGTTAAATGGCCCGTAAGGCTCTCTGAATTGACCTTACGGTCATCTTATTACAGTAAATTGACCCGTAAGTAACCCAATACATTTCCCATGGAGGTTATGGGTGGTAAGGGTTTCTTGATCTACTCATAAAGTGCATTGAATGATCCTTGCGGCTCACCTTAAAAGCATAAAGTCACCCATAAGATACATCTGAACTCTGCTAAAGCTCTCTGGAACCCACTTTTTAGGGGTGGCTTACGGGAGTAAAGATGCCCAAAAGCTCTCTGTTGAGGCATTATGGTCGGGCTTACAGGCGTTAGTAGCCCATAAGCAATCAAAAAAATTGGCCAAAGTTTACTCTATTCTAACAAGAATGCTCAAATACAAATGTGACCTAGTAAGCACAAAAGTGAGTGTCTAGGACTACAATCATCCATCCAAACCATGAAAAGAAATGACAAACCAAGCATCTTATTACAAACTCAAACAAAAACACAAAACTAGCAACTAACAAGTAAGAAAAAAGAAAAATATGAAAAAGCTTAGGTTGCCTCCTAAGAAGTGCTTGTTTTACGTCACTAGCTTGACGCCCCTGATATGCTCTTTTTTCATGGAGGTTCCTCATATGAATACTTTTTGACCTCAAAGTTGGTGTCTCGAAAATAATGCTTAAGCCTTTGACCATTCACCTTGAAAGTGCCATTGTTTGGATGTGAGATTTCAATGGCTTCACGAGGAAACACTTGTGTGATGCAATAATGTCCAAACCACCCTAACTTGAGTTTTCCTGGAAAGAGCTTCAAATGAAAATTAAAAGTAAAACTTCATCCCCCTCTCAAAACTTCCTCCTGTTCTTTATCATTTTGTCATGATAAATTTTGGTACAATCTTTGTAAAAACTCTAGTTCTTATATGACATTTGCTGCCATTCATCAAGCTCATTTAATTAAAGTTATCATTGTTTCCCTATGATAGCCAAATCAAATTTCAAAAATCTAGTGACCTAATAAACTCGGTACTCTAACTCAACTGATAGATGGCAAGCCTTGCCAAACACTAAAAGATAAGGCGAAGTCCCTAATGGTGTCTTATAAGCAGTTCTATAGGCCCAAAGGCTATCATCTAACTTTTCTGACCAATCTTTTTCTTCCCAAAGTGAATATTTTCTCTAAAATTTGTTTCAATTCCCTATTATACACCTCCACTTGCGCACTAGTTTGAGGATGATATGGAGTGGCAACCCTATGAGTAACTCCATACTTCTTGAGAACCCTTTCTAATTGTGTGTTACAAAAGTGGGTGCGTTGATCACTAATGATGCCCTAGGTGTACCAAAGTGGGAAAACAACTTCTTGAGGAGCCTACAAATAACCCTAGCATCATTAGTAGGGAGAGTTTGAGCCTTAGTCCATCTAGATACATAGTCAACTGCAACCAAAATATACTTATTCATGTAAGAACTAGGAAAGGGCTAATGAAGTCAATACCACAAACATCAAAGATTTCACAATTAACAATGTGATTTTGAGGCATTTCAAAGCGTTGAGAGATGTTACCTGTGCATTGGTAATTGTCACAAAGTTGGATGTATCTTCATGTAGGGCCAAAAAAACCAGCTTTGAGTACTTTCGCAGTTGTCTTGTTTGCACTATAGTGTCCTCTCGAGGGTCCAACATGCCATTGCCTTAGAATTTGCCATCCTTCCTCATGCAAAACACATCTTCGAATAACTTGATTTGCACAAACCCAAAAAATATGCGTATCCTCCGATATATAGTTTTTCTCACCCATAAAAATTTCTTCTTATAATGTGAGCCTATATCCTTAGGAAGAACCCACCCAACAAGATAGTTAGCAAAATCTGCAAACCAAGGTGTTTCAATCTTACCTCTCTCATAGATGACATAAAGGTGCTCTTCTGGAAAAGAGTCATTTATCTCCAATTGATCTTGCAATATCGACTTGGGGTGTTTCAATCTCGACAGATGGTTAGCCTCTAGATTTTCTGCATCTTGCTCATCCTTGATCTCTAAATCAAATTCCTGTAAAAGCAAAACCCAACAAATCGATCTTGGTTTAGCATCAATTTTATTAAATAAATAGCGAAGTGGGGAATGATCTGTGAACACACCAACTTTTGACAAGATATGGCATGGACAAAATTTCTCGAATGTAATGACCACAACTAGCAACTTCTTCTCGATAGTGGTATAATTCTATTATGTATCATTTAGAGTTATTAGCATCACACATTATTTTAAATGGAAGACTCCAATAGGGTGCTATGACAATTAGGGCACTAACCAATTTTTCCTTAAGCATTTTGAATGCCGGCAAACATTCATTTGAGAATTTGAAAGATACATCCTTCTTAAGAAGCTTAGTGAGTAGTTGGGTAATCTTTGAGAAGTCCTTTATGAAATCACGACAGAACTCGGTGTGCCCCAAAAAGCTCCTAATGGACTTAACATAAGAGGAAGGTGGAAGCCTCTCAATGGTGTTGATTTTTGCTTTATCCACATCTATCCCGTATTGGTATATCTTGTGCTCAGAACCAATTCCTTTGTGAACAATAAAGTGGTACTTCTCCCAGTTCAAAACCAAGTGGGTTTCCTCATATCTTTTCAAAACCTTCTCCAAATTTTGGAGGCAATGATCGAAAGAGTCTTCAAAGACAAAAAAAAAATCATTCATGAAAACCTCCATGATATCTTCAATGAGATCATTAAAAATAGCTGTCATGCACCTCTGGAAGGTAGCTGGGGCATTGCATAACGCAAATGGCATCTAACGATATGCAAAGGTGCCAAAAGGGAAAGTAAATGTTATCTTCTCCTAATCCTTTAGAGCAATGGGGATCTAAAAATATCCTTATAGCCCATCTAAGAAATAGTAAAGCATGTGTCCAGAAAGCCTCTCCAACATTTGATCTATAAAAGGCAGGGGAAATGATCCTTTCTGGTGCCATCATTTAGCCATCTATAATTGATGCATACTCTTCAGCCTGTGATAGTCCTTGCAAGGGATCAATTCATTCCTTTCGTTAGTGACCCCTGTCATTCCTCCTTTATTTGATATAACCTGGATAAGGCTAACTCATGCACTATCAAATATCAGATAGATAACACCGGCTTCAAGTAGCTTGATCTCTTTGGCTTTCATTACCTCCTTCACATTCGAGTTTAGTCTACTTTGTGGTTGCACCATCGGCTTCAAATTCTCCTCATTAGGATTTTATGGGTACAGAAGGAGGGATTTATTCCCTTGATATCTGCAATCTTCCAGATGATCGCTCCCTTGTATTGCTTGAGAACTTCCACTAACTAGACTTTTTGATCACTTGATAATCCGAAAGAAATGATCACTAGAAGTTTGGAATTCTTAGCTAGAAATGAGAACTCCAAATGATCCGGCATTTTCTTCAATTCAAGCTCCAGAGGCACCTCAATTTGTGTCTTCAATTTCTTATTCTTGGAGTTAATTTCTTTCCTGAAATCTTGTTGTTCCAAACCTAATTATCATGGTATATTGTCACTGCCTTGACATTTGTCTACATTTTCCACTGACATTAACATTACATACTGTACTTCTGGAAGTGATGAAACTAAACTCTCTCTCGCCTGTTGTCCATCTTGCAATACCTGTTTATCTAGAGATCTCACAAAGTGGTTAAGTGCCTCCTCTAAAGTACAATGAGTTTTGTTCTGAGACTCTCTTGATTCCAATTAGAATAACTGATCAAGCAAAGCACATATGGCTTCCCACTCATTCTATTGTGTGTAATATTTGAATTCTGTCTAATATTTCTTATGTGTAAGATTGTCCATTCTTGCGGTCATAACTGGAAACTGTTCAATCAATGCATAGATCATACTTGACATGATTATTATAACTGCAAATGGCCAAACAAGCACAACTTATTTTAAACAAAATAAAGAAAAGAAATAGAGAAAACAAAAGAAAAATAAATGGCTAAAGTGACGGAATACAAGAAGTGTTTCTAATATCTAAAATCTTCTCTGACAATGGTGGCAAAAACATGATGGGGCTAATACAAGTGTACACACTGATGAAGTAGTAATAATGTGCTCAAATGCATGGTACCGATCCACAAATAAGAATGACAATACTAGTACTAGCCCTAATCCCGAAAAAAAGCTCAAACAAAAGTCATGATGAGTGTGAGCAAACTACGAAACAAAAGTGAAGACAACAAGAATAAAGGGATAAAAAAAGTCAAGAATTCAAGGGAAGAAGGGATGCCCGGGCATAGTATCACTCCAGGGTTTGTTAAGTGTAGGACAAATGTTGTATAAGTATGCAATCCTATTTGAACCAAGAGAAATCCTAAAATATACTAAGCCCCTCTTACAAGGGTGATTACTAAATGATTCAGTGCAGTGTTGATACAAACACCCCACAATTGCATTGCACTCTATGAAATCTCAATGTGGATTAACAAGAATTTTTGAAATAGATAATCCTTCTTGTGAAGAGATTATCCCTAATCCCATACAGAATAGAGATATGATTTCTCCTAAAATCCATTCCCTATAATTGCAAAGAGCATAGAAATACTTGTTAATCTACTGATAAGTGCTCATATATAAGCTACATTGAGCATCATTTTATTCAGATTTTATCACTTATATGTGTGCATTTGTGTTCCTTTGTGCATGTAGGGTTGTGGAGACGAATTGAGGAGAAAAGAAGCAAGAATAGGCCATGAACACGATTGTTAAGGGAGTTCTTGGACTGAACAAGGAGCAAGGCACAAGTTGTGTTCAAAGACATAAGAGTGTGTACCAACCTCCAACTGAGTTCAAGCGAATATGTGAATTGGAGGGGCACAAAGGTAGTCACACTCACATGCCGGCTTATGCAACATTATCAAGGGCTTCGTCAATGTGGTTCAATTGAAGATGCGACGTGATTTACCACACGATTGTGTACCCAATTCAGCGGCCTCGCAAATCACTGTAGCAAGTTGCTGTTCACAGCGCGCCAAAAAATCAAGAAAATAGAGAATCCATATGCCCGTGTGGAAATTCCATAGGGGCATGTGAAATCCCAATTTCAGCCTATAAATACCCCATTGTTAGATTTATTTGGGGACCCCCTTGGACTATCTTTGTCCTATCTTTTGGGGGGCTTGCAGACGTTCTTGGAGGTCTTTAAAGGCGATTTTATGGTGTCGGCATTGACATCCTTTGGAAGATAGATATTAGAGGAGATTTCGTCGGTATTAATTCGGCGATGTGTGCCCTAGGCTTGACAAGGGATTCGTTGGAGAAAATGAGGCGGCTCCACAAGACCATCGATACGGATCACAAGGGGGTTTTCTTTTTGGTTTTTATGCATATGTTCTCAAACTCTTTATTGATTTTGTATTGCTCCATGTTTCCTACCTCCATGTTCCAAGAGTTTTTTGTGGTCAAAGTAAAGTGAACTGCTAGGAGATGAACTCCCCTGTGGCTTAGTTGCGCGAGCAACAGAGTGAAGGGTTGTAGTGAATCTTGATGCTGGGGCTTAACTGAGACTAAGGTTCTTTCGCCTGGACCAAAGGGTTAGAACTATACTTAGGGACAGAATCTATCACTTGGAAACCATAGAACCCCATGCAATTCCACATAGTGTGAGGCTATAGGAGATAGACTCCCCTGTGGTTTAGCTGAGCGATCAACAGAGTGAAGGGTTATAGTGAATCCTAGTGCCGGGCATAGTGTTGGATTTAGTCACGGTTGACCTTAGGTTTGGGACCGTATGTATTTGGATTTCCATGACTCATTAAACATCAATAAGGGAGTATAATATTAGTCTTGCAGCAGAAGCATTAGTCCTAGAGGGAGCATTGTTCGGGTACCCCATCTTCATATCGATTACCTCTCTTATCCTTATTGCTCTTCTTGCATTCTTTTACTTTCTTTTACAATTATACATATTGATTTCTCTCACCATCGATTTTCTTCATAGCTAAATAGTGATAACGCTTGTTTCTGAATACTATTCCCCGTGGATACGACTACCCACTCACCAGGGTACATTATTACTTCGGCAACCCGTGCACTTGCGGTACACACACGCAAGGGGTGTGTCATCTACTCGGGAGGATTGATGGAGGAGAACTCTTGACTCCATAGTACCCCATTTCTAGGCTTACTCAAAATCCACTCCAATCACGGCTTGTCTATACTAGGTGGGTATTTCTACTTGTCACAAAAGACATCATACATAAGAACTAGGGTTTTCGCCTCAATAGTAATCAAGCCATACAACACATACAAGTAGATTCAAATAGCATAGATTATAATTAAGAATTAATTAAATCAACAAAATCCACAACTAATGTTAAATAGAAGAAAACGTTAAAGTTCAACTATGCCCGAACTTCTACAAAATTAGCCCTCCATTATTGGTGGGCAAGCATCTAAACAATAAGACACGAAGAGAATAAAAGAAGACATGAAAACCCCCTTCTCAATCATGCCAGAAGATGATTACCGAAGAACACCCAAGGACATTCCACGGACACCATCAGGCTAATCTTGATAGCTACAATGCTTCTTATCCAAGGTAGATGGGTCAAATCACCCTTTAGAATTGCCTTCAAAGCCCTAGAGATTCACCCATCTTCTTTCCCTCAACCTTGCCTCTCAATGGAACAAAAGATGCCTAAGAAACCCTCATTAGGAATATTTATGTTGCGCTGTGTATGGGCTGCTCACAGGCGTAAGGATGTGCCCGTAAGGAGCTAGGGATGATCTGTAATGAGCCTTATGGGATTATTTGTAGCTGTAAGTCTTGTCCGTAAGGTCTTTTGTATGGTGTTTCTGTCCAGCTTAAAGCCGTAAATGTTTGACCGTAAGCTTCTCTGTATACCCCTTGCAATCGTCTTTGCCGGCGTATACTCTGTTCGTAAGCTCCTCTGGATGATCCTTACAGTTCAGCTTACAGTGTAAGCCCTGCCCGAAAGCCTCTCTTGAAGGGGCTTACGGTCACAAGGTGCCCGTTGGTGAGTTTGGTAGGCCTGCCCTAAATCGATTGATGTCGAGAGAGCTCCATCTTCATCATTTTGGTTCTGAAATTCTTCTTTTGGCTCATTCTCAATTTTATGCAATGCCCAAAGCTTAAGAATATAAAATACACCATGTTTAACATCGAATTCTAAAATATAAGTCTAATACATGCCTGATGAGTGTACAAAATGATATAAAATCATGAACAATTGGACACTCATCATGAGCAAGTCATCATTCCTACTCCTATGTTTGAGACTAGCAGAAGGAGAACATTGGCAAGTCCTTTATTGGAGACTACTGAATGAGAAACACTAGTCCTTATACAAAGCTTCCCTGTCTCCTTTTATTTTCTTTTTTATTGTTTTGGCAAATCTTTTTGGTAGAAAGGTGTTGGAGCCTTCTACATTAACACTCTGGGCAATTCTAGTATGTTCATTTGTCATTTTGATAATGTCATCCTCTAAATGATTTGCTACAGTGAATTGCTATAGTAATAATCCAGTGATTTGCTGCAGTACTCACCCCCAAGTTGTTCACGACTTCATTTTCTTCATCGAAGCCGTTAAGTTGGGCACACAACCAACAGTAGATCATGTCATTTTTTCTTTTCTCTTTATTGATGAAATTCTTCAATGTTACACGGGTTATACTTTATGATTGTGACTGCCTGGTAGAGGAATCCCGCAAGCGTACGGGGTCGCCAAGTAATACCTAGTGCAAAATCACAAGGATCGTATTCCATGGGGCTAAGGATCTACTATTACTCCTTCATCGCCTACTATCTAACCTAACATCTCAAGCATGATTATAGTACTCTCTTTAAAGCAAAGAAATAAGAACAGTATGTATAAATAAATTTAAAGTCAAACACAATGGTTGCAAGTGCTACAGTGATGAGTGAAGGCCTATGGATGTGGATTCCCTTAAGGGATCATCATGAAACATGGATGAACAGTAAAAGGATAGTTCGGGTGATTTAGACCGAAGGATCTCAAGATTGGACCAACCCCAATTTCTCAGCGATTGAACCCTAATCCTATACGAATACCTAGTGGAATTTCTTCCTGACCAGTATTCCTACGATTACATTAAGTACAAGGAGATCCCAATATAAGGGTACCCTAAACCCTAGTTTACCCTTATAGATCGGAGGGCTATTGATATCCAATTTCTCGGCAATACCAATACAAGAAACCCCTTTTTGTTCATCAAAGATCTAATACACGCGAGTAGGTAACGGCTACGTGTACAACTCAATAAAGAGCTACGGATTTCTCCTTCAAGTAGCTCTAGGCATGAAACGCAATGAAAAAAATCATAAATCAACCCAAACATAATATTAAGTGCAAATCATCCAAAAATACATGATGAACCCCCAAGGTTCATCGACATCCGCTGGCCTTGGGGGTCTAGTGTGCCATCATACAAACAATAACAACAAGGTAAAGTAAATCACTCAAAAAGCTCAGAAATGACACTCCCTAGATGAAATAATGAAGGAGAAGGTGGAGGTCTGGCCGAATGACGCTTTCCCTCGCCCAAAAGATTGCCAAATGACGCTTCCCCTCGGCTTGGCACCTTGCTCCCTTGATGGTGAAGCTCTCCCCTTGTTGATGATGCTCTTGCCTCCTTCTTTGGGTTCAAATCGTCGTCTTCCAAAAGGTATCTTCATTCTCCCCTTTAATATGCTGGCCCAAGGTCCCCTTCAATAGCCCTAGAACTCCCAATTTATATCCCCGAGGCATACCGACCATATGGGGGGTCGTGAGGATGTAGATTAGATCAAGAAATTCCCAAATCTTGCGCCTCACGGGGTAATTAACTGGGTAGTGAAGGGTTAACTAGGTAGTTGACAGGCGGCCCGAAAGTGCACGGGTTTGTCGAAGTAATAAAAGTTACCCCGGTGAGAGGGTAGTCTAATCCACAGGGAATAGGGAGTTAGAATACGAGATTTCACTATTAAAACTATGCGAAGTACGGAAAAGTGATCAATTGATTCGATGAGTGAATTATGGAAACAATTATACTAAAAGACGAGAAATTAAATAGAAAGATGGAATATGAAAAAGTGCAAGTAAAAGAGAATAGAGAGGATTTAACAATGAATGAAGCGGGGTATCCGGACAAGCTACCTCTAGGATCTATGCTTCTAGTGCAAGACTATGCTATTATACTCTCCTATTGATGCCAATTGAGTCGAGGAAATCCTCAGACTCACGGTCTCAAACCTAAGGACAACCGTGACTAACCCCAACATTATGCCCCGGTATTAGGATTCACATCGACCCTTCACTCTATCGCTCGCACAATTAAGCCCCAGGGGAGTACATCTACCTAAACCTCACACTACGTAGAATTTCATTATGTTCTAGGGACTCCTAGTGATAAAACCTGTTCCTATGTGTAGTTCTAACCCTTTGGTCCAGGAGGAAGAACCCTAGTCTCGATTAAGCCCCAGTGCGTAGGATTCACTTCAACCCTTCACTCTGTTACTCGCGTAACTAAGCCCCAGGGAAGTATATCTACCTAGCACTTCACTCTATCTCGACTGCTAATAAATCAAGGAAACGGAGGTAGGGAGAAATCACACCGGAAGGGAAAGGGGTACATCGCTACCTCACAACTCTCCCTCTCAACCCTCTTTAATCTTAAAGAGTCTAATCCTATAGGAGTTGTCACACCTCCCAAGGAAAACCTAGATTGTTCTCAACCCTAGTGTCACATCTAAGGGAAAACAATAGCAAGATAAAATCAAGATTGAAACTCAATTCTTATTCATCAATAATGGAAAAGCATAATAACAATGTCAAAGAAACATAATAACCCTAGAGTTTACAAGTCCGAATACCCACAAGGGGTTTAGCTCCTCATGGAGCTATACATGTTCATCAAAGTATATAAGAAAGCACAAAATAAAGACATCGATGAAAACCCCCTTGCGTATGGTGTGGCCATGGTCTTGTGCGGTCGCCGGACATCGGTGACAATGCCGAAGACGCGCTCTAAACCTCCACGAAGTCCTCTCCAAAACCTTAGCCGCACTCCAGAAGTTGGGGAGAAAGATAGGTCAAAAGATCTCTCAAAAAGTCTCCAAATCGGGCTTTTATAATGTTGAGTCACGGCTTTATAATGTTGAGTCGCGGCTTTAAAATTGCTGAACAGTAACTTTCTGCAGTGTTTTTACTACAGTAATTTGCTACAATGCTGCTGCAGTGACTGTGCCGAAACGCTCCCGAATTCGTCGTTTTTCATCGAGGCCGTTGAATTGGGCACACAATCAACGGTAGATCGTGCCGATTGCTTCGAGTCTCCTAATTGGTGAAGTCTTCATTGTTAGCATGAGCTAGATTTGTTGTGAATGTGACTGCCTTTGTGCCCCTCCAAAGGAGGTTGGCACACACTCACAAGTCTATGCTCATGCCTCCTTCCTTGCTTAGTCCGAAAATCTTCCCAACAATGGCAAACACGATCTAACTTCGTTCCTTTCCTTCATTTTATCTTCACAACCCTACAATGCACAAAAGTAAACAATTGCACACTTTTTAGTGATGAAATCTGATTAAATCAATGCTCATTGCAAGATAATAACACTTCGCATTACTATAATACGAGCACTTATCAGTAGTTAACTGGGTAGTGAAGCCTAGGCAAAAGTTTCTGGAAAATCTTCACTGGGTCGCAGACTAGGTAGTGAGAACTAGGTTAAGGCTTCTGGAAATTCCTCACGGGGTAGTAGACGGGGCCGTGAGGCTTAGGCAAAAGTCTTGGATTTTCTTGCCCGAAGACCCCCCAAGTGCTACAGTAACTGCTGCAGTGCGTATGCTACAGTAGATCTTCTACAGTTCCTCGACCTGGTTTTTCTCCTCTTTTCTGCCCGAAATATGTCTTCGCGATCTCCATGGCTTCTACCTGCCCTACAAAGCAAATACGACTCGATTAGGCATAAAAATGGGCACCAATCCTAATCAAATACATGCAAAGTGTACTAAATAAGTATACTAGAATACATACATTTAGACACTTATCAAACATCCCCACACTAAGCGTTTGTTTGTTCCCAAGCAAACAAATCATGAAAAACAAGGAGATAGATAAGTGGCTAAATGTACTATCTCCGGCTTGAATAAATACGAGATTCTACAAGTAATGAATGATGATATATAAATGTTGAGTTACATTCAATAAGTACAACAAAAAAGATATTGTCTCACCTCTCATATGTCTGTGCAGTGTAAGTGAATCTTTAGTCTCATTTTTCCTTGCTTGGTCTAGCCTACAGACTTCAATCAGTACAGCTCTAGATGCTAATCACTCCACATACAAGAATACTGGGTCTTAAAATGCTAAGTGCTACCTCAATGAACAAGATCCCTAAGTCCTGTATTTGAAACTAAATCCCTTTTCTACTCAAAACACCAAGCTGGCAGTCTAAGTGATTACTAGGGTTTTATTTACATGTATGAAATTTTTTTTTCCGAGTCCGCTTAACGTAGACTGCACCAAAATCTTTCAGGAGGGTGCACATACTGGTTAGGCACAAGAGCCACCCAACTACTCGATTACAGTCTACATAGACGCATTCATGCTTTATTAGTAGAGGAATACTGACATAGACTCATTTTTATTTACCCCAGATCATGTCTTTAGACTGCACTACAAGCTACAAAACTAGGACTAGCTCAACAAGGTTTAGAAGTTCTTAAGAGTTCATTGAAGGATAGAACTTATTCTTCTAAGGCAAAGTACTCAAGGTTGTGTGTTAAGCATGCAAGAGAGTTAAAGTAGTCAAGTTGGCTATTCCTAGGGCATCAACAAAAAATTCACTGCACAAGACAATACTAGAAGTGAAACAGGAGGATTCAATAGGGCACAAAAAATATGTAACTCACATAAATCATTAATCCATGCTAAAAGAATCTCACAAGAATGAACAAAGCCATCATCGATAACACTAGCATGTAAATATGGCCCTAAACATGTAATACACCCATCCCCACACTTAGTGTTGTACATTGCCCTCAATGTACACTAATCATGCATAACAAGGAAATATATTCAATAAATACAATAGAGGGTGAAAACGAGCTTCCCCGGTTCATCTTGTACAAATGGCGAGGGGTGACCCGAACAAGTGTATGGCGAGCTCTACATGTCGGGTCCGGCTTCCACAAAATGTGGGGAAGCTCACCAAACTGCCCTCAATGCCCTGCAAGGCACAAGGGCATATCATCATTCCACATAAAAAAAAATTAAATGCAAAGAAAAAGCACTAGGGAATAGTCAAACACTCATGCTAGATAACTAGAATACATAAAGTTCTATAAAAGGTTGTTTAGGGCATAACCCCTCCCAACTTATTCAAACAAGCCAAACACACATGCAGAAAATGAAATAAAAACAAAACAAACAACAAGCTACTAAAATAAAACTAAATGTCCATGCTCAGAAGTGAAAGTGATCGTCACTGAAAGGTGGTGCAGGTGTGGTATCACAGGAAGTGGTGGCGGCCTATGAAGATGAACCACGAGAAGAAATGGTAAATTGGCGAAAATCCTCAGTGAGCAGGCGCTGTCCCTCTAAAATCTGAAAGAGCTGACCACGCATCTCACGCTACTCATGACGAATAGCCAGAATATCGCCCTCCGTCCCTCGCAACCTGGCATCAAAATCTGGCGGCAGTGCAGTGCCCTGAGCAGAAGCGGGAGCGCCCTCGTGGTCTGAGTCGGACTCCACTGGCAAACTGGATTCTCCCGCGACTGAGTGTCATGAGAGCCTATACTGGTCACCTCTCTTCTCAATTAATCCAGTGGCCCTCGGGATTGCCGCATTAAGGGGTGCCACACCCCCCACGATGGTCATGTCACGTGCCCGGTTCAATAAATTCATACCTCAGATCAGCCTAGTAATGTATGGACCCATGAAAATGGCACCCAATCGCGCAAAATACGTCTGATGTAGGAAAGCCTCGACCGCAAGGTGTCCCATGTGGAGAGAATACTGCTCAATAATCCCGTATAAGATGAGTAGATCGGACAGAGAAACCACTTCAAGACTGTCCTGTCGACCCCCGATAGACCGAGTAATCAAGGCATGAATGTATCTCTGTATAGGGTCCCCAATTCGAGAAGCTTTCCGGGTGTTCTTGGTGTCACTTCGAGCAATGGCATTCCAATAATCCCTCGCAGTCATATCAGATGGGAAGTCAATGTGGAGTTGGCCGACCGGTAATGAACTAGTGTAGTCTTCATCATGAATCCCCAAGTACTTGGCAAACTCCAAATGATTCATATCATAAGTCCTCCCAAAGGCTTGAAAGCGAATGGCGCCTTGTTTTCGAGAGATGATAGCATTATGGTCTTGGCGTGCTTCGAAGGTACTGAGAATTTCCAAGGTGAGTTGGCGGAAAGTTGGCTCATCAATGGAGAAAAGGTTCTCCCAACCATTTTGCGATAACAATTCTTTCACTTGCTCGGCAACTCCAATTGTCCCTAAGATTCCCCACTCAATGTTTCGAAGAGCACCAAATGGCTTGGTCTTCAAAACTCCGTATCTTGCTTTGTGGAGGGTGTGCGTGAGATGGGGTTCTTCGGGGGTTTGAGTGGAAGCCCTTGGATGTTTCAAGGCAAGCTTCTTGAAGTTCGGCATCCCTACAATGTCAATAAACCTCATTAAGCTTTAAGTAATCCAAGATGATGCCAAACAACATGAAAATAATGGGAAAAGAAGGGGAAAAGAGAATGAATAGGGTCCATACGGCCGTGAGAGAGGCCGTATGGACACTATTCATCAAGTAACATAACCCCCCCCCCCCCCCCCAACACCATCTTCAAAAATCTGAAAATGTGTACAAAAATTCAATTTGAATTGATCATACATCATTCACAACATCAAATGCAAGCAAGAAACTTGAAATCATCCATCAAGAAGCTCAAAGACACCAAGAAAAATGAAAAAGAAAAATCTAGGGCATCAAAGAGCTTACCGATGAAACCATGATGAAACTTGCTTGAAAACTTTGGAAAAACACTAGATTGAAGTCTCAAAGTATCTAGGAGGTGATCTAGGAAGAAAAATGGGTGGATTCGGCTAAGAAATGAGAAAGAAAGAAGGAGAAAAATTTGTGTTTTGAAGAAGGGATGAAGAGGTAAGAGAATGAGTGAACAAGGATGAGAAGAGGGGTTAATAACCCATGCTTCACGGCCTCGAGGACCCCGTGAGAGGGGCCGTGAGCCCTAGGCCAAAGGCTCGGCCTAGGGGTAGACGGCCCATCTCACGGCCCATTGAGGCCGTGAGGACCTGGAAATCACTCAAAGCTCAAAGTTTTCTTCTCCAAATGGCTAAGTATAGCATTGAAACATTATAGAACACCTCAAACTTGAAAGAAATATGAAACAATTCAATCTAATGCACAAAATGATGACAAAAAAAAGCAATGTTCAACAAATAAAATGATTACACCACTCTCAAGACGATAAGAAAATTGCTAGCATGGACTTATTCAATTTCAAAACTAGTAAAGAAAATGGCAACTAGAACAATAAGATAAAAACCTAGAATACGAAAAGTGAACTAAAAGACCCCTGAATGCTTGGGTTGCCTCCCAAGAAGCGCTTGTTTAACGTCACGAGCCTGACGTACCTTCTTCCTTACCTTACGGGGGTTCAAAAAGCTTGAAGTTACCCCCGGTCAAGCTTGGAGAATCATTATTACCCGGCAAGTTCAACGACATCAATGAATAGACATCAACTATTTCATGATCAAAAAGGGGTTCGAATTTTACCTTCCCTCCATGAGATTTTGAACGGCGGGGGTTGGTACCTTTCTTTCTCTTCCCCCGTACCTCCCTCCAAATTGTCTTCAACATCGATTCCTTTTTCTCCATTTCTTTGGCATTGGTATATATTGCCTTCTCCTTTGGTTGCTTTAGGTTGTTATTTGGAGGGGGAGTGGGGTTCTTTTTGTTCTTCATCCCCTAGTTCTTTCAAATACTCGTCTAAGGGATTCAACGATAATACCTCCTGCACACAATTAGAAATCAAGAGGTCAATTTCATCAATAAAATAAAGTTTGTCATCATGGTCAAGAGAGTGTTTCATGGCCGCCGGCAATGTGTACACTGCTTCCTCCTCTCCAACCCTTAGTGTTTGTTTTCCTCCCTTGAGATCAATTAGGGCACCTGAGGTACTTAAGAATGGCTGACCAAGAATTAACGGTGTCTCCACATCTTCATCAATGTCCATAATGACAAAATCCACGAGAAAGACCAATTTGTCAACTCGAACAATCACATCCTCCACAATCCCACGAGGCTTTCTTGTTGATCGATCCGCCAATTGTAAAGTCATCCTCGTGGGTTTAAGCTCATCCAAGCCAAGCTTCAAATACATGGTGTAGGGCATGACGTTAATGCTAGCCCCCGAATCCGCTAGAGCATTTTCTTGAACTCCTCCTTCAAGCACACAAGGAATTATGAAACTTCCCGGATCTTTCAATTTTTGTGGGAGCTTCTTCTCTAAAATAGCCGAACAATTTCTCGAGAGTGCCATGGTGTCTTTCTTTTCTAATTTTCTTTTATTGGTGAGGAGCTCCTTTAGAAACTTGGCATACTTGGGCATTTGCATTAAAGCTTCAACGATCGGGATATTAATGTGGAGTTGTTTGAAGATGTTAATGAATTTTCTAAACTGAACATCCTCCTTGTCTTGTTTCAATCTAGCCGGATAGGGAATTGGAGGCTTGTACTCGGGTGGATTTGATTTTCCCCAAATATGAGATTCATTGTTTCTTTCCCGATCATCCTTCTCAACAATTTCTTTAGCAGATTTGGGATCTTCCATAAGGGTTATCCCGGCTTCCTTGACAATTGGGTCAATTTCGACCCTTGTCTCCACTTGCTTTCCACTTCTAAGGGCAATGGCCTTCAAGTGCTCTGTTGGATTCTTTTCAATGTTGCTAGGAAGACTTCCTGAAGGTCGTTCTGAATTTTCCTTGGCAAGTTGCCCTACCTAATGCTCAAGTGATTGCACCGAGGCTTGAAGATTTCTCAAGATGGACCCAAAGTCATTGAGTTGAGAATTCACATTGTTAAATCTCGATTCAGTGCCAATCATGAACTTGGCAAGTATACCTTCGGTGGTAAACCTCTTCTCTTGCACAGGTGGTTGTACTTGAGGATTCTGAGGGGGGGCAACTTTTCGTCGTTGTTGCCCTTCATTCCATGAGAAGTTAGGGTGGTATTTCCATCCAGGGTTGTAAGTAGAACTGTACGGATTCCTTGCGGCCTTGGGCCCCCAATGTAATCAACAGTCTCAATGGGTGCGACGAAGGAGCTAGCAATAGGACATTGGGTAGCCCCATGTCCACCACCACAAGTGCTACAACTCATCACTATTTCAGACTTCGAACTGCTACCCATGAGTGTGTCTAGCTTCCTATACAACAGATCAACCTTCGCGGCAAGAGCATCATTAGCATTGATTTCATATATTCTGGCCCCCTTTTGTTGTGTTCCTCTCGAAGCACAATGAGATTCATTGCTTGCCATGGACTCAAGTAACTGCTCGGCCTCATCAGGGTACTTGTTGCTAAGTGATCCACCCGCCGTGGCATCAATGAGTTGGCGGGTGGCATAATTCAGCCCATTGTATATGATTTGTACTCGCATCCATGAAGCAAATCCATGGTGAGGGCATCTTCGAAGGAGGTCCTTGAATCTCTCATAAGCTTCAAATAAACTCCCAGACTCTCCTTGCTTAAAAGTTGAAATTTCTTGCCTCAATCTTGCCGCTTTGCTAGGAGGAAAGTATCTTCCAAGAAATTTCTCGACCATGTCTTTCCATGTCTTGATTGAACCCGGTGGTAGAGATGTGAGACATCGGTATGTCGCGTCCCTAAGACTAAATGGGAAAAGTCACAACCAGATAGCATCATCTGTTATCCCATTTATCTTGAATGTAGAGTAAATTTGGAGGAAACGGGCAAGGTGATCATGTGCATCTTCGTTTGCAAGACCATTGAACTGAACTGAATTCTGGACCATGCCAATTGTGCTTGAATTGATTTTGAAATTGTTGGTTGCAATAGTAGGTGCTTGGACACTGAATTCTTCACCCGTAGATTGTGTCCTTTCATATTCGAACAACGTTCGTCTCTCCTCGGCCATGACGGATGATGACAAATCCTCAACCAAAATGTCTTGCTCACTCGAGCTTTCACCAATTTCTCTTCTTCTACGATGCAAGATCCTCTCAATTTCACAATCTAGCTCAACTAAGTCTGCTGGATTTCCACGTGTTATACACGGTACTTTACACAAATCAGGAAAGATAGAACAAGTTAGGCTCAAAAGAAATAAAAATGAAAGAAAAGAAAAGAAACAATAAATAAATGAATGGCTAGAGCAATAAGCTAGAAGTTTCCTAGAATCCCTTAAAGAGTTCCCCGGCAACGGCGCCAAAAACTTGGTAGAGGAATCCCGCAAGCGTACGGGGTAGCCAAGTAATACCTAGTGCAAAAGCACAAGGATCGTATTCCACGTGGCTAAGGGTCTACTATTACTCCTTCATCGCCTACTATCTAGCCTAACATCTCAAGCATGATTATAGTACTCTCTTTAAAGCAAAGAAATAAGAACAGTATGTATAAACAAATTTAAAGTCAAACACAATGGTTGCAAGTGCTACAGTGATGAGTGAAAATGCAATACAAACAAAGTACTGACGGAAAAGAAACAAGAATGATGAGAGCGAATAAAATAAAAATGGTCAAATCAACACGCTTTAAGTTTTCAGAATATTCCTCGTGGGTCCCCGGCAACGGCGCCAAAAACTTGGTACGCGTTTGAATCGCTCACCCGCAAGTGCACGGGGTCGCCAAGTAATACCCCTCGCGCGAACACGAGGGGGTTGTGTTCCCAAGGGCCCAAGAATCTATTTTTACTTCCTTATCACAATGTTGTCTAACCTAATCAATCACTTGGAAGAAGACCTAAAAATAACCTACTAAAGCAAAGAACACGGCAAGTATAAATACGGAGGAAAGTATCAAGGCGAGGAAGTGGTCACGTATGAGGATTACCTCGGGGGTTACTAAAGTGCTAAGGATGCCCTAACTAGCATGCACGTGGGTGGTTTGGACCGGGAAACCCTAAGTTAGACCAACCCGATGGTCACGGTGTTGGTCCCTAATCCGGTATGAGTATTGGAATACGGAATTGCTTCCGCCCAAATCCTTGTACGATCGCAATGGGTTTAGTGGATTTCCCCAAGCTAGGGTTGAAACACAATCAAGGACAACCCTAACAATTGGAGGGGTACAAATATCCGATGGTCACGGCGTATTCGTACATGTATTCCCTTCCAAGCTTGGTAAGCCTAATACTAGGGCAATGGTCATGCAACCTAGCATTGTCTAGGAATTGATATATAGAGTTCTCATACATATCAAGGCAATCAAGAACCACCAAACAAGGATCACAAACCAAGTCAAATGCATAAAACTAGGAAAAGCATCCAAAATACACAAGTTCACCCCCAAGGTTCACCTACATATGGTGACCTTGGGGTTTAGTTACTCATGATCACAAAACAAGTAAGAAAATACATGAAAACAACCAAAAGCATAACAAGAACACTCCCTCAAAGGATCAAGGCCGAATGACGCTTCCAAGGACGCAACCCAAGGAGTGGCTTCCTTTGTCAATCTTCCTCTCAAATGTGAATCGAAGGTGTGGACTCGTCGTGTCATGCTCTCCCCGTCGTCCTCTCCTCAAGAATCGCCTCCAAAACCCGGCCTCAAGCTCCCAAAGAAGGTGGTGAAGTCAAGCTCTTCCTAAGACCTTCGTTCCCCTCTCAAAATGCTCTCAAAAGTCCTTAAAAACGAATTCCAGTAAGTTATGCGGCCTCCCATGCGGCCCCGCATGCGGGGAGAGAAAGTCTCCGAAAAATCCCGAAAGTCGCGTAAATGCTACAGTGAAACTACTACATTAAACTACTGCGGTAAAAACTGCTACAGTACCGTATGCGGCCTCAACATGGTAACCCGCATGGATCTCCTGACCAAGTTCTTCAAGTTTTCGTGCTACAGTGATTGCTACAGTACCCCCCGGGCTCAGCAACAGTGTTTTCGATGCCGATTTCTTCTAAAATTCTGTCAACGAGCTCGAAGGGGTCTCATTGGTACCTGTAACATGAAAGAAACCAATTCAGACCAAAAACGGGCGTCAACTCATAGAAAAATATGCAATACATACGCCCGAATACATATAAAATACGTATGTTTAGGCATTTATCAAACATCCCCACACCTAAGCATTTGCTTGTCCCCAAGCAAACACACATGAAGAACAGGGGCGCGATGATAAATGACTAAACATACGACCTCAAGCTTAACTGTAAAGTACCCCACTAGCACAGGTGAAAAGAAATCTAGAAAGTGAGCTGTACAGTGAGTGATCGAGTAATGGTAGCCCTGTTTTATCTAAAGTGCTTCCGTGAGTGTGTGCTGGCTCCCAACCTTAACCTCCACACCCTGGATTACCCCAGGGGCCCATTCACCCCACATATGGTGAGAGTGGCATGAGACAGTTAAATACATCTTCAATACTCAGTTAAGAGTCTTTTGGGTTGCTAAACAAAACTCTAGCACTTAAGTGACCGGGCAACAAGTCCCAGGGGACGAAGTAGAGATACCAAAATTCTTTTTTTTTTTTTTTTCTCTGAGTCCGACTAACATAGACTGCACAACAAATCTTTCAGAAGGATGCACATGCTGATTAGGCACAAGAGCCACCCAACCTACTCAATTACAGTCTACATAGACGCATTCATGCTGTACTAGCAGAGGAATACTGTCATAGACTCCACATTTTTTTTGCACTGTACACACTGTATCTCATGTCCCTTGGTAACATGTCACAATAGTTCACTTAAGGCTACAGAAAACAACGAAGGAACTCAAAAGCTCTTAACAGACTATTGAAGAAAGAATTTAACAGTCTAATGCCAAAATCATCATAATGGGTTGGTTAGAGTATACAAGGTGGGAGCAATCATGATAGAGCATGAAAAAGCACTAAAAATAAAATAGGGCATCATTCAAGCACAGTATAAGAATACAACTCACTTCTATCATTCTTTCAAGCTAGGAAGTGCTAAACACTAAAATCATAGCTATCATCGGTATTCATGCATGCAAAACAAGTAAAGTACCCCATCCCCACACCTAAAGTTGTACATTGTCCTCAATGTACATAGATCAACAGAGTAAGGTGTGAGACATGCCAGAAAAATAAAGGAATGAGGTAAAGAAACTTCCCCAAGTGGTCGATGAGATGAACTCCAAATACGCATGAACCGGGGAAAGTTGAGGGGCGCAAGGGGCGTGGAGCTTCTACAGTGATCAGTCCTGAAAATAGAAAGAAATCAAATCACACCCCAAGGAATAAATAGAGAGCGGGAAAAGTAAGCACGAATCAAAAATGGGAAAGTACAGTTTAGGAGGGTCAGGACCCTTGCTAACTGAAAAGTACAACAATACAAACAAACAAGTCTAAAAATAAAAACCAGTACAAACAACAGAAAACTAAAAGTGGTGCTGTGAGTCTAGAGATCTGGAGGGAGTGATGGTGCAAAGCACGTGGTAGCTGTGGAGGAGGTGCCGACAGATGAAGAAGAGCCGCGCATAAATGATAAGATCTCGGCCATGCTACTCTCGATGCGGCCCTGTGATGTGGCTAAATCTCTCACTGATGCTGCCAGCGCCACCTGAGATGTCCCCAGGGTCTGCAACCGCTGACGGACCTCGATGCGGAACTCCACGAAACTGTCCTCAAGTGATGGTCGACTCCCGCTAGGTGCTGCGTCGGGTATAGGGGCAGACTCTGAATCAAACTCGGATCCTGTCTCAGAATCCCGAGAGGTGTCGGGATCATGGGTGCTCTTGTCTCCACTGCGCGGGAGGCGATAAGTGTCTCCCGACCTCTCAACTATCCCAATATGAAGCAGGATCGACAGACTAAGTGGTGCGACGGTGCTCACAACGCTCATGCCTTAGGTGAGCTCAATCAATCCTAGGCCACTGATAATGCGCGTAATATACGGTCTGAAAAATATAGTGCCAAGGCGAGTAGAGGTCCCCTGATGTGCAATAAGTCCGGCAAAAAGATGACCCAGGTGGATGGGGTACCACTCAAGGATACTGTACATCATAAGCAAGTTGGTACGAGAAACCACCCGAGTAGAATCAGCGCGACTGTTCACACTTCTGGATAGCAAGGCCTGAATATATCTGTGAATGGGGTCTGTCATCATAGAAGCCTTCATCGAAGGTGAGCGAGCAATCGACCTCCAAAAAGAACCAGGGGAGACCGAGCGTGGGAAATCACGAGGCAAATCCGCGAAGTCTGAAGTTCGGGTGACCTCATCAGTGTATAGCCCAAGATAAACACCTAGCTGGTCTTGATTGATCCTATGCCTCTTGCCGAAAGCTCTAAAAGATATAGTACTTGTTTGGCGCGCAAATTGACCGTACCCGGTAACCTCAATTGTGCTCAAGACTTCCAAGGTTAGCTCCCGATAGGTAGGCTCATCAATCTCAAATACCCTATCCCACCCGTCATGAGAGATGGAGTCCCGGACGGTACTGTCGAGGTCCAAAGTCCTCAAGGCCTCCCAATCGATAACTCGTACGGTGCCAAACCTCCTTTTCGACAAGAACGCGAATCTTGTCTTGTGGGCCTCGCTCTTGAAGGTAGGCTCGTAAACGGGTGGTGGAGAGCTTCTCCTAACTCGCTTGGCGGCCACGTGTTTGATCGGCATCCCTACAAGACAAGAGAAACATCATCAAGCCAAAAAAAATTATGAGAAAATTGCTTAATGAAGAACAAAGGCTGATTTTTGTCTAGTGCTACAGTAATTTCGGGGAAATTTTGGTAGAGTTTCTTCTTGTAAAAGTGATAATCTAATGTACAAAGCTTGGAATTCAAGAGAAACAATTACAAGAAGCATTCACCATGAAAACCACCATGTTTTCCCATCATTTGAACCAACAAAAACCCTAGAATGAGTGAAAAGAAAGCATACCTTGAACTAGGGCACCAATGAGAAGATGAAGTGAAAATCGGCTTAAAGCTTGATAAAACCTTGAAAATCTTCCAAAAATTTGTTTGCTAGGATGAAGAGAGTGTTTGGATGCAAAAAGAATGAAGGAAAATGGTGGAGAGATGAAGGAGAAAAGAGAAGAAGATTGATGAAAATTGAGTGAATAATGAGGAAGTGGGGTGAAGAGAGGGGAAAATAGGGGTCGGGTGGCCATGCGGCCCCTTGTGCGGCCGCATGGTACCCCGCATGAGGCTCGGGAAAAACCATGCGGCCTGCTATGCGGCCGTATCCCCCTCTGGCAGGCCATGTAGCCTGCTATGCGGCCGCATAGCAAGCCGCATTGCTCTCGGGAATTTTCATGCGGCCCCTTGTGCGGCCGCATAGCAGGCCGCACAAGGCTCTGGATGGCCATGCGGCCTGCTATGCGGGCGCATAGAGGCCGCAAAGATGCCAGGAAATTCTCCAGCACAAGAATGGCTCAAAAAACTCTCAAATTAAACGTCGAACTCAACCTAGCACTCAAAAATTACATGAAAACAAAGCCGAAAACACTCAAAAATCATTGAAAACATGGAAATTGAAGCACCAACACTCAAGAAAAAATACAAAGATCATGAAACCAAGGGTGCAACATGATAAAATAAATTAGGGAGAACGACTAAACAACCACCACAATCAAAGAAATCAACAACACTCAAACTCAAAAGCACCACAAAAAACAAATACGAAAAACACCCAAACACAACAACAACAACAACAACTAAGAAGAAAAAAATAGATGCAACAAATTTAAAGACTTGGGTTGTCTCCCAAGAAGCGCTTTTTTAATGTCTTTAGCTCGACATGGCTTACCTCAACTCATGGTGGGACAAAGGGGTGAGAGATACCTCCAATTTTCGACGACGAATTGTTAACCGGAAAATAATGTTTCAACCGGTGACCATTAACCTTGAATGTCCCATGTTGTGGATGAGAAATCTCAACGGCGCCATGAGGGAACACTTGAGTGACCGTGTATGGTCCATGCCATCGTGACTTTAATTTTCCCGGGAAAAGCTTCAACCGTGCATTGAAAAGAAGTACATGATCCCCACTTTGGAAACACTTGGGTTGCTTAATATGTCGGTCGTGGTACTCCTTCATTTTCTCTTTATACCGGACAGAAGTTTCGTACGCCAAAGCTCGCCATTCCTCTAGCTCATTCAGTTGGAATTTTCTTTTGTGACCACAAAGATGAGGGTCAAAATTGAGTTGCTTTATCGCCCAATATGCTCTGTGTTCTAATTCCAGGCAAATGGCATGCCTTTCCATAAACCAGTCGGTAGGGCGTCGATCCAGTGGGAGTCTTGAATGCAGTTCTGTATGCCCAAAGTGCATCCTCAAGTTGGTATGCCCAATCTTTTCGGTGGTGGTTAACAGTCTTTTCCAAGATCCGCTTCAACTCTCTATTCGACACTTCAACTTGTCCACTTGTTTGAGGATGATAGGTTGTCGATATTCTGTGAGATACCCCGTATCTCCTAAGGGCTTTTTCGAACAGGGAGTTGCAAAAATGAGTCCCCCGGTCACTAATGATCGCCCTGGGAGTTCCAAACCGAGAGAACAATCTTTTTAGAAATTTCACAACTACCCTTGCATCACAAGACGAGCAACCCTGAGCCTCCACCCACTTGGAAACATAGTCCACAGTAACCAGAATATATTTGTTACCTTGGGAACTAGGAAATGGACCCATGAAATCGATTCCCCACACATCAAACACTTCGCAAGCTTGGTTCCAGGTTTGAGGCATTTCATCCCTTTTTGATAAGTTGCCCATTTTCTGGCACCTATCACAATGCTGTACCAATGACTGCGCATCCTGGAACATGGTGGGCCAGTAGAACCCAGCATCAAGTGCCTTCTTAGTTGTCCTGGTCCCGCTGTAGTGGCCCCCAGTAGGTCCTGAATGACAGTGCAGTAGGATGTCATTACCCTCGTTCTTTGAGACGCACCTTCTCACAATCTAATCGGAGCACGTCCTGAATAGGTATGGATCCTCCCATGTATAGTGCTTCAGGTCAGCGAAGAATTTTTTTCTTTGTTGAGATGAGAGCCACTTCGGGAAGGTTTTTGCTGCCAAATAGTTCGCAAAGTCAGCGAACCACGGAGCCTCATCACTCTCAAACACTCGTATGCTACAAAGTTGCTCTCCAGGGAAGGTGTCATTTATTTCTCCTTTTTGCAAGATTCCCTCATATGGATTCTCAAGGCGCGAAAGGTGGTCGGCTGCTAAATTTTCTGCCCCCTTTTTATCTCTTATCTCTAAATTAAATTCTTGTAACAGCAGAACCCATCGGATTAGACGAGGCTTGGCGTCAGGCTTATTCAACAGGTACTTCAATGCCGAATGATCAGTGTATACAACCACCTTGGATAGCACCAAATATGACCAGAATTTATCAAATGCAAAAACGACTGCAATCATTTCCTTTTCAGTGGTGGTGTAGTTTTCCTGGGCATCATTCAAAGTTTTGCTTGCATAATAGACTGGATGGAAATGGTTGTCTCGTCGCTGCCCCAGTACGGCCCCTACTGCAAAGTCACTTGCGTCACACATTAGCTCAAACAGCAGGCTCCAGTCCGGTGAGATCATAATTGGTGCTTCCACAAGCTTCTTTTTCAAGATGAGGAACGCATTCATGCAATCATCATTGAATTCAAAAGGGGCATCCTTCTCGAGCAGTTTTGTAAGCGATCGAGCAAATGATGAAAAATCCTTCACGAACCTTCGATAAAACCCCGCGTGCCCCAAAAAACTTCTGATTGCTTTAACTGAAGTGGGAGGAGGGAGTTTTTCAATGGTTGCGACTTTTACCCTGTCCACCTCGATCCCCTTTTTTGAGATTTTATGCCAGAGCACTATGCCTTCCTTGACCATAAAGTGACATTTCTCCCAACTAAGCACCAAATTAGTTTCCTCGCATCTGTCCAAAACTCGTCCCAAATTCTTAAGGCATAGCTCAAATGAATCACCGAAGACGGAGAAATCATCCATAAATACTTCCATGATATCTTCCACCATAAATACTTCCATGAATCACCGAAGGGCATACGATGGTATGTGAATGTGCCATAAGGACAGGTGAAAGTTGTCTCCTGATCTTCTGGGGCAATGGGGATTTGAAAATAACCGGAAAGACCATCCAAGAAACAGTAGTAAGAATGTCCCGCTAGTCGCTCAAGCATCTGATCAATGAAGGGTAATGGAAAGTGATCTTTCCTTGTGGCATTATTAAGTTTCCTATAGTCAATGCATACCCTCCATCCTGTGGCAGTCCTGGTAGGAACAAGTTCATTCTTCTCATTAGCAATAACTGTCATCCCCCCTTCTTTGGTACCACTTGCACCGGGCTCACCCATGCATTGTCGAAAATGGGATAAATAATACCTACATCCAAAAGTTTAATGACTTCATTTCTCACAACCTCTTTCATATTAGGGTTGAGCCTCCGTTGGAGAATTGCCCGGGGTCAATGATCGTCCTCCATGAGAATCTTATGAGTGCAGAAAGATGGACTGATCCCCTTAATATTTGAGATTTTCCACGCAATCGCCCTTTTATGTCTTCGAAGCACATCAAGAAGCTGCTCCTTCTGCCTAACAGTAAGATCTGAAGCAATAATGACTGGGAGTTTGGACCCCCTTTCCAAGAAAGCATATTCCAAGTGCTCGGGGAGGGGCTTCAACTCTAGTTCTGGGGATTCCTCAATTGATGACTTCTGCCTCCCATAATTCCCCAGGCTAGACTGTTTAGTGTCACTACCGTCCCCCACTGCTGGGCCATCAATGTCCACTACGTTGTCCACACACTGAAGCACACTTTCAATCGCACTAGCATTACTCGTAGGCATATGGGTGATTGCCTCAGAATTGCCAGCCCAAGCTTGATCTACCACACACCCTGTAGGCACCAAAGAATCGGCAAGAGAAGCAACGTCGTCTCTTGGCTCACGAGTGAGTGTAGCAGGTTGGTGATTTGGTGGGCACGCCTCTGTCACTGTTTGTTCCTCAGTAGATTCCATAAATCGGTCAAAAATGGCCTGAGTACCCAGTTCTTCGTGAATTGCAACGGTAAAGCAAAGAACACGGTAAGTATAAATACGGAGGAAAGTATCAAGGCGAGGAAGTGGTCACGGATGAGGATTCCCTCAGGGGTTACTAAAGTGCTAAGGATGCCCTAACTAGCATGCACGTGGGTGGTTTGGACCGGGAAAAACCCTAAGTTAGACCAACCCGATGGTCACGGTGTTGGTCCCTAATCCGGTACGAGTATTGGAATACGGAATTGCTTCCGCCCAAATCCTTGTACGATCGCAATGGGTTTAGTAGATTTCCCAAGCTAGGGTTAAAACACAATCAAGGACAACCCTAACAATTGGAGGGGTACAAATACCCGATGGTCACGGCGTATTCGTACATGTATTCCCTTCCAAGCTTGGTGAGCCTAATACTAGGGCAATGGTCATGCAACCTAGCATTGTCTAGGAATTGATATATAGAGTTCTCATACATATCAAGGCAATCAAGAACCACCAAACAAGGATCACAAACCAAGTCAAATGCATAAAACTAGGAAAAGCATCCAAAATACACAAGTTCACCCCCAAGGTTCACCTACATATGGTGACCTTGGGGTTTAGTTACTCATGATCACAAAACAAGTAAGAAAATACATGAAAACAACCAAAAGCATAACAAGAACACTCCCTCAAAGGATCAAGGCCGAATGACGCTTCCAAGGACGCCACCCAAGAAGTGGCTTCCTTTGTCAATCTTCCTCTCAAATGTGAATCGAAGGTGTGGACTCGTCGTGTCGTGCTCTCCCCGTCGTCCTCTCCTCAAGAATCGCCTCCAAAACCCGGCCTCAAGCTCCCAAAGAAGGTGGTGAAGTCAAGCTCTCCCCAAGACCTTCGTTCCCCTCTCAAAATGCTCTCAAAAGCCCTTAAAAACGAATTCCAGTGAGTTATGCGGCCCCGCATGCGGGGAGAGAAAGTCTCCGAAAAATCCCGAAAGTCGCGTAAATGTTACAGTGAAACTGCTACATAAACTGCTACAGTACCGTTTGCGGCCTCAACAACGCCCGCATGGTAACCCGCATGGATCTCCTGACCAAGTTCTTCAAGTTTTCGTGCTACAGTGATTGCTGCAGTACCCCCGGGCTCAGCAACAGTGTTTTCGATGCCGATTTCTTCTAAAATTCTGTCAACAAGCTCGAAGGGGTCTCATTGGTACCTGTAACACGAAAAAAACCAATTCAGACCAAAAACAGGCGTCAACTCATAGAAAAATACGTAATACATACGCCCGAATACATAGAAAATACGTATGTTTAGGCATTTATCATTGGTCATATTCTTCTCACTTAAAAAAAATTAAATAAAAAAGTTAGCGTATTAACAGTTTTATCATACATTAATCATAGTATATTATGTTAAACAATAGATATTCATCTTAAATGAAAGACATGAATAATATAATAATAATAATGAGCATAGTATTAATCTTAATAAGTAATTAAATAAAAAATAAACTTAAAAATATATTAAGAAACAAGTAGTGCTTATAATAAATAAATAAAATAAAAGAGAATACAAAGAAGAAATTGGATTAGAAACAATGATTACAACTATATACCCCCAAGTCCTAGTAATAAAACTTGACATAATCAATCTTGATATGAAAAACTATTCTCTGCTACACACAAAGATATTACAACTACACATAAAATAGGAGTTGTACTAAAACTAGACTAAATAGTAACAAATGCTACAACAAAATCAACAAATTTGACAAAATTTGATCGCATCCTACTTTTTGTTAATAACATTTGAGAATGATAAACAAATCAGGGATCAATATAAGAGAATAATGGAAATTGACATGTGCACATTGAAATTACAAGGGTAGCATTTGGGTAAAACTTTCAACATTATTATGATATAAGTCACAAACATATATGTGTACTGCATACGAATAGCAAATCTCAATTTTGCATCTCCTTCCTAGACATACATTTTCTCATCAAATACATATATCATGCCATAATAATGCACAGAATTTCATCACAATGACCACTAACACTTGTAGTGTATCGACTATCATATCAAATTTGAATAAAAAATACATTAGAAGACTAGAAACTAGAAAACTCTAAATTTTCAAAATGGGAATAGTGTAAAAAAACAAAACACATAAAACAAAAAACAATCTATGTTGTGCAATACATTCCACCTAGACAATTTTGAATATGAACATCTTTTACCAAAATATAAATAAAAGATAAAAATAAAAATTTGTGATGGCCTCACCAACCCACATGAAGGCTTCAAACCTTTTAGGATAGTGGACTAGTATCATCTCTCATCTAGCACATCCTCTTTCTTACTTTTCATGTGGAGAAGATTAGTTCTCTTAGGCACAACTACTCCCGTGACAACCACCAAAGAAACACATAAAAATCCAAAGGAAAAGCGTGAGAAAGATGAAGAAAAATCATTTCTATAAAAATGCTTGAAGTTGGAGCACTAACAAGTGATTGCAAATCTTCATACAAAATCTCCACAAACATAGCCAAATATATACAAAATCAATCAAGCATACAAAGTTCATATTAAATGCAAAACTCACTGATTTTCCACTGTAGTTCATGTAAGCTTGAGGCTTCATCAACAAGATCATAACTTCACCAATCAAGCCTACACTATCCAACCAGAGACAAAATCCGAAATAATTGCACAGATACATTCATTAATCACTCAAATATCAATGGAACTAGACTTCAGTTGCTTACCAATTGCTAACAAGGCATTGAATTGTGGTTGCCCGTGTGCTGATGATCACTTGGTTATTACATTTGGAGCAGTTTGTGATTGAGAAGTGGATTTTGTGAGGTGGTGAAAATGGGGATTCCGGTGTGGGAAAGGTTTAAGAGTGCAAAGGATGAGTAGAAGATGGTGTTTTCAGCGATGACGGTGGCTATGGCAGTGAAGAGGTTGATGGGTTCTAATGAGGAGGTGGCAGAGATGAGGAAGAGGGTGGTAGAGTTTTCAAGGATAGTGGTGGCAGAAAAGGGAACGATGAATATGGATCTCAACCATTTGATTGAAGGGCTTGTTGCATGCGTGATAACTGTCGTTCGATCAAATAGAGATGTTTATTCAAAAGGATTCTTTCATACTAGGCGAGGATACGAAGAGAGGATACGATGGAGCATCCTTCAGACCTTCCGCAATTAGGGTTAGGAGAAAGAGAGAAAAATGAGTGTTAAGTGACCAAGACAATCGACGGTGGAAATGATTTTGGAGAAGATGATCAGACAGCTTAGAGGATGCTTCATTTTCAAGTAGTCAAGTTGTAGTTTTAATTAAAGTAATTTTTTTATGAAACCCCTTATAATATTTACTATTTATTAATAAGTCAAAGTTATAGCAAATGATATTTTTTAAGTACTGTATTTTGTAATTAAACCATTAATACATAAACTTAATCGAAATGTACAAATATTATAATTAAGTGATATAATGTTATTATTTTGATTTTTAAATTAAGAAATTTTAAAATTATCTGTATATATTAATATATAGAGGTATATATGCAAAAATTTTAACAAGCGGGGCTATTCCAGTTTTTGCCATCCCCAAGTAGTACCTAAATTCGTCTAAGATTCAAAACACTATTCTCATAATGATAAATATTTTAAGAAAAATAATTGTAAATTTGAGCAATACATGACTTGAAGATTAGGGAAAACCCTTTAAGAAAGAACTTTGCCCATCATGCCCTTACCGTTTTTCTGATTTTCACATGTTTGAGTCAATAATTATCTGCCGTTTTACAAAGTGAAAACAATGAAAGCCTTTTAAAAGTTAAAAGTTAATATTAGTGCAATGGAAGAAATGGTTGTCGGAAAGAGGAATCTACTTTTTCATTGTTTCCTGGCCGTGCATTATCATGATGTCCCATCCCCATCTTTCTTTGCAAGTGAAAAGTATATCAGGCACTACTCTCATATCCACACACACACACACATATATATAATACACAGTCGGAGAGCTTTACCACTTGAACAAGCAAATGTCCTGAGTGGAAGAATGTTTTTATCTTTTTGTTTTTTTTTCTTCTCTAGCCACATGCTAGCCACCCCACACAAGGAAACATGGCTTTGGGCTGCGATTAACCCCATGTTTTAATTCATTGCTTGTCATGTCTGATTTGGCAAAGGAGAAAATAAATACTATTACCATAGATTGTACTTGAGGCTTTTAAAATAATATGTAAAAAATTTATTTGTACTTATTTTGTGGATTTAATTAAAAATTAATTGTAATACGCCTGTTTTAGCCCTTTGGATGAGATGTCAAGAATAATGTTATTAGATTATTTTTTTTAATAAAAAATTAAACTGAGCGGAGATGATGGGCATGGCTTAAAGAAAATTAATACATTGAAATAATTTTTCTTTTTGAAAAGATGGATTAACCACATTCATTAAAACGGTAAAAAAAGGACAAGAAGATGAAACAACGACTGAGCCAAGGCTCTACAAAACAACCACAAGAAGTGCAAAAGCAAAAACAACAAACAAAAACATAAGAGAAGAAGCAAGGAGAAACCTTAGAGGAAAGAGAGATCTTGTAAGGGAAACCGCACTAAAACCAAAAGCTAAAGCTCACTCAGGGAAGGGGGTGATAAGTGCTCGTGTATAAGCTATACGAAATATACTTTTCTTACATTGAGTATTATTTTATTCAGATTTTATCGCTTATATGTGTGCATTTGTGTTTCTTTTATGCATGTAGGGTTGTGGAGACGAATTGAGGAGAAAAGAAGCAAGAATTGGTCATGAACGCGATTGTTGAGGGAATTCTTGGACCGGGCAAGGAACAAGGCACAAGTTGTGTTCAAAGACATGTGTATTCTTTTAGGAATGCCTATTAAATTTCAATCGAAACCCTAATCTATTGTTTTCTTTTCGAATGTCTACTATTTTTTATACAAACCACTAATCCTATGATTTTCTTAGAATGTCTAATATGTTTTCTTTTCGGAATGTCTTTTATTTTTTAATCAAAACCCTAATTCTATATTTCATTTTCTGAATGTTTCATATATTTCAATCAAAACAAAAATCCTACATTTTATTTTCGCAATGCCTACTATATTTGCATCAAAACCCTAATCCTATGTGTTTCTTTCTAGAATGTATCCTATTTTGCAAACAAAACTCGAATCCTATGTTTTCCATTTTTAATGTCTCCTATTTATCAGGTTTGAATGAAAACCCTAACCTAAGTTTCCTTTTCGGAATGTCTCCTATATATCAGTTTTGAATCAAAACGCTAACCTATGTTTTCTATTCAGAATGTCTCCTATTTTTTAATGTCTGCTATTTAATAGGGGGCATCCTTTATTGTTTCTGTAATATCTCATTATATCTCATATTTTTCAATCAAATGCTAATCCTATATTTTCTTTTCAAAAGTCCCTTATTTTTTAATCAAAAACATAGGATGAGGATTTCTTTTGAGAAATATAAGACATAGGATTAGGGTTTTGATTGAAAAATAGGGGACATTACTATAAGAAAACATAGGATTAGTGTTTTGATTAAAACCTGAAAAAATTAGGGACATTTCAGAAAGAAAACATAGGATTAGGGTTTGATTATACTAAAAAATTGGGGACATTTCAGAAAGAAAAACATAATATTAGGGTTTTGATTAAAAACTGAAAAATTGGGGATATTTCAAAAATAAAAGACATTGCCAAAAGAAAATATAAGATTAGGGTTTTGATTGAAAAATAGGTGTCGTTCCGAAAGAAAACATAGGATTAGTGTTTTGATTAAAAAATATGAGACATTACAAAAAAAAAAAAAAAACATAGGACTATTGTTTTGATTAAAAAATAGCAGATATTCCCAAAAGAAAACATAAAATTAGGGTTTTGATTGAAAAATATGACACACTACTATACAGAAACATTGAATTAGAGTTTTGTTTCAAAAATAGCAGACATTCCAAAAAAACAAAAAGAAAATATTAGGGTTTTGATTGCAAAATAGGCGGCATTCTGAAAACAGAGCATAGGATTAGAGGCAAGGAATGTCTGCCTGCCATTTTTGAATCAAAAACCCAATAGGAATGTTTAATATTTTTTAATCAAAACACTAATAATTTGTTTTCTTTTGGAAATGTACTCAATTTTTCATTTTTTAATCCAAACCCAAATCGTTTGTTTTCTTATAGTAATTTCTCCTATTTTTCAGTCAATAACCTAATCCTACATTTTTTTTTCAGAATGTCTACTATTTTTTATTCAAAACCTTAATCCTATGTTTTATTTTGAGAATGTCTTATATTTTCAATCAAAACGTTAATCCTAAGTTTTTTTTAATGCCCCTATTTTTTTAATCAAAACCCTAATCTTTTGTTTTATTATAGTAATATCTCCTATTTTTCAATCAAAACATAATCGTATGTTTCCTTTTGGGAATATCTGCAATTTTTTAATCAAAAAAAATGAAACATTCGAAAAACGTTTTTTCAGTAGGGTTTCTTTTTTTTAGGAATGTCTACTATTTTCAATGCAAAATCATAATTTTATGTTCTCTTATAGTAATATCTTCTATTTTTCAATTAAACCGCTAATCCTATGTATTTTCTTTTGAGAATGTTTGCTATTTTGGAATAAAAAAGAATTAAACATTCCGAAAACATTTTTTCAGTAGGATTTCTTTTTCTTGGGAATGTCTACTATTTTTGAATCAAATCCCTTATCCTATGTTTTCTTATAGTAATGTCTCTTATTTTTCAATCAAAATCTTAATCATATGTTTTTTTTTTCAGAATGCCTATAGTATTTAAATCAAAACACTAATCATATGTTTTCTTTTCACATTGCAAAACAATCCTATGCTTTTGATTCGAAAACATAGGATTGAAACCCTAATCCTAACTTTTGTTTGCAAAATAAGAGACATTCCGAATGATATTTTTATATGGCTCATATTTTTTTAATCAAAACCCTAATCCTTTGTACTATTAAAAAATAGTAATGTCTCCTATTTTTCAATCAATATCTTAATGTTTTGTTGTCTTTGGGGAATGTCTCATATTTTTGAATGAAAACAATAATCCTATGTTTTCTTTTTATAATATCTCATATTTTTCAATCAAAATCATAATCCTATGTTTTATTCTAGGAATGACTCCTATTTTTGCATCAAAACCCTAATGCTATGTTTTCTTTTGGGAATGTCTTCTATTTTTTAATTAAAACACTAATCTTATGTTTTCTTTTGGAAACGTCCCCCACTTTTCGGGTTTTAATCAAAAATCTAATCCAAAATTTTCTTTTCCATTCCTATGTATCATATCTTTTATTTTGGAATGTCTGCTATTTTTTAATCAAAATCCCAATCACAATTTGTCCTATTTTTTTTTGTTCAAAACCTTAATCCTATGTCTTTCTTCATATTGTATCTTATTTTTTAATCAAACCCCAAACCTATATTTTCTTTTGGTAATGTCTTCTAATTTCAATCAAAACCCTAATTTTATATTTTTCTAGTTGGAAATGCTTTTGAAAAATATGAGACATTATGAAAAGTTTCAAATTGCCTTATATTTTTTAATAAAAGGAGACATTTCCAAAAGAGAACGTTAATAGTCTGATCTTTCAATCAAAACCGAAAATCTTATGTTTCCTTTTTTGAAAGGTCTCATTTTTTTAATCAAACCCCTAATCATATAGTTTCTTTTGCTAATATCTGCTATTTTTAATCAAAACCCTAATCCTATGTTTTCTTTTTGCAAGGTCTCCAATTTTTCAATCAAAACCCTAATGTCTGTTATTTTTTAATTAAAACCCTAATCCTATGTTTTATTTTGGAAATGCCACCAATTTTTTGGATTTTAATCAAAAACATAATCCTACGTTTTCTTATACTAATATCTCCTTTTTTTTCAATCAAAACCCTAATCATATGTTTACGTTTCGAAATTTCTGCTATTTTTTAATCAAAACCAGAGTCTGATGTTTTTTTTTCAGAATGCCTACTATATTTGAATCAAAACTCTAATCCTATATTTTCTTTTAGGAATGTCTTCTATTTTTAAAACAAAACCCGAATTATAAGTTTTCCATTCTTAATTTCTTCTATTTATTAGTTTTTAATCAATACCATAATCCTATGTTTTTCTTTTCAGAATGCCTACTATATTTGAATGAAAAAAAAAATACTATATTGCAATAAAAAAATGTCCTTATTTTTCAATTTTGATTACAATTTGAAAAGTAAGGGACATTTCCTAAATAGAAGATAGGGTTATTGTTTCAATTCAAAAATAGGAATGGCTCCTATTATGAGTAGGGTTTTAATTCAAAAATAGTAGACATCGCAAAAAGAAAACATAACATTACTGATAAATAGGAGATGTTAAGAAAACATTCTGATTATTTTGGAATGAAAAATAGGAGACATTACTATAAGAAAACATAGTTTCTATTTTGATTCAAAACTAATAAATAAGAGACATTCCGAAAAGAAAAAATAGGAGCCATTCCGAAAAGAAAACATAGAATTAGGGTTTTGATTTAAAAATATGAGACATTACGAAAAGAAAACATCTAAATAGTGTTATGATAAAAAATTAGCAGAGATTGCCAAACAAAATATAGGATTTGGGTTTTGACTACAACAAATGAGGCATTCCTAAAAGAAAACAAAGTATTAGAGTTTTGATTTGAAAATGTTCTAATCAATGTTTTTTTTTAGAATGCCTGCTATTTTTGGAAATGTATGATATTTTTTAATCAAAATAATAATCGCATGTTTTCTTTTGGGAATGTCTCATATTTTTTAAACAATACCCGAATCCTATGTTTTCTTTTGGAATATCTCTTGTCCTCAATCAAAACCTGAATCCTATGTTTTCTTTGCTTAATGTCTCCTATTTATTAGCTTTGAATCAAACCCTAACTGATATTTTCCTTTTGAAATGTCTCATATTTTTCATTCAAAAACCTAATCCTTTTTTTCTTTCAAGAATGTTTGTTATTTTTGAATCAAAATCCCAATCCTATGTTTTCTTATTGTAAAGTCACATATTTTTAAATTAAAACCCTAATCCTATGTTTTTTTTTTTTTAAATATCTCATATTTTTCAATCATGATCATGATCCTATGTTTTCTCCTCGGAATGCCTACTATTTTTTAATAAAAACCCTAATCCTAGGTTTTCTTATAGTAATGTGTCATATTTTTCATTCAAAACCCTAATCCTATATTTTCTTATAGCAATATATACTATTTTTCTTTTTAAAAAACCCTAAACCTATGTTTTCTTATAGCAATATATACTAATTTTCAATCAAAACCCTAATCCTATATTTTCTTTTCAAAATGTCTAATATTTTTTTTGGAATGTCTATTTTAATCAAAACCCTACTCCTATGTTTTCTTATATTAATGTATCCTATTTTTTAATCAAAACCTTAATCCTAATCTTATGTTTTCTTTTTGAATTGTCTCATTTTTTTTAAAAAATGAGACATTTCCAACAGAAAACTTTACTAATCATATCTTTCGATCAAAACCTGAATCCTATGTTTTCTTTTCAAAATGTCTCATATTTTTCAATCAAAATCTTAATCTTATGTTTTCCTTAGGGAATGCCTGCTATTTTTTTAATAAAAATCCTAATCCTATGTTTTATTTTCAGAATACCGCCTAGTTTTTAATCAAAACACCAATCTTATATTTCTTTTTGAAATGTCTGTTATTTTTTAATGAAAACCCTAATCCTATGCTTTTTTGGAAATGTCACCTAATTTTTGGTTTTTAAGTAAAATCCAAATACTATGTTTTAATATGATAACGACTCATATTTTTCAATCGCAACACTAATCCTATATTTTTTTAGTAGTAATGCCTCCTATTTTTGAATAAAAATCCTAATCATATATTTTCTTTTCGGAATGCCTCCTATTTTTTAATCAAAACCCTAGTATAATGTATCCTTTTGTGAATGTCTACTATTTTTGAATCAAAACAATAATTGTATGTTTTCTTTTCATAATGTCTCATATTTTTTATCAAAAACCCTAATTCTATGTTCTTTTTGGAATGCATCCTATTTTTTCATAAAAATCATAATCTTATGTTTTTCTTTTGGGAATGACTGTTATTTTTTAATCAAAACAATAATCCAATGTTTTATTTTCGGAATGTATCATATTTTTAATCAAAACACTAATCTTATGTTTTCTTTTTTGATATGTCTCATATTTTTCAACTAAAACCCTAATCCTATGTTTTCTGTTTGAAATGTCACCTGAATTTCGGTTTTAAGTCAAAAAACTAATCCTATTATACTTTTAAGAATGTCTATTATTTTTTAATCAAAATCCAAATCTTATATTTTCTTTTGGGAATATCAGTTATTTTGAAAAAGAAAAAATAACGGACAAATAAAAGCACTCAAGGGTAGACCTGTCCATGGGCCGGGCCGGGCCGGGTTCGGGCCAGGTTTTATATATAATTACTAAAATTCAACCTTGTCCAAGCCCGGCCCGGCCCGAAAATTCGGGCCTTAACTTTTGCCAAAGCCCGTCCAAATTTAATAAACTCTACCCAAGGCCCGCCCAAGCCCGCCCAAATAGATTTTTCATCAAATAATATATAAGTTATAAAAAAATTAACAATAATATTAATATGTGAATATGACAAAATATTATTCTACAAAACACTTAAAAATTAAAATACTAAAATATAAATATTTATACAATTACAACAACTAAAATTCAAACCATTATAATCAATGGCAATCAACAATAAATATATATTATATAAGTATATATAAAACTAATTAATAAATAATCAATGAAAATTCACCATTATATATATAAAAGTATAAACAAAACTAATTAATAAATATATTTTATAATTCGGGCCGAGCCGGGCCGGGCTTTTAACATTGAAAACCAAATCCGGCCCATTTTTAAAATGGGCTTCTTTTTTGTCCAAGGCCCGGACATCGGGCTTTGTATACTTGTCCAAGCCCTCCTATTTTTCGGGCGGGCCTTCGGGCTTGGGCGGGTAGCCCGGCCCTTGGACAGGTCTACTCAAGGGAGTATTTTGTTATAATTTTTTTTTTAATTTTTTTAAAAATTTTAAAATTTTTATTTTTATTTTTATTTTCCTGCCACACGGCAAATGTTTTTACTCACGTTTAAAATACTGGAATATATATAATAAGTGATTTGAATGAACACACCGTGTGTAAATTGTTTTAGTTCACAAAGTCTCAAAGAAAAATAAAAGTCAGTCCGGAGATCAATCAAGAAAAAAAAAAAAAGAAAAAAATGATCCTCTTCCACCACGCCGGAGCCCGCACGGCCTGCTATCCCAGTCTAATCAACCCTAGATTTTCCTGCGAGCGACGAGCTCCGGCGATCTCGTATCGTCTCAGAGTGCGGTCTTCATCTTCTTCTTCTTCTTCGAATCCGATGTCTGAGATGCTGGAGGCTTCCTCCATTTTGAAGGAAGACAAGAAGCCGGCCGTATGCACCGCCGATGAGCTTCACTATGTTGCGGTGCCAGGCACTGAGTGGAGACTCGCTCTCTGGCGCTACTTGCCCTCTCCGAAGGTTCTTACTCGTTTCCATCTCCCTTTTGATTGTTATCCTATTCTTCTTTCACTGATGGGGTTTTGTGTAGGCACTGGTGAGGAGTCATCCTCTGATGCTTTTGTCTGGGGTTGGGACGAATGCGATTGGCTATGATTTATCTCCCGGAGTAAGCTTGCTCCTTTCTCTATCAATTTTTTTTTCTTGAATGAATTATTTTGGAACTATGAAACAAAATTTGCGTTGAGTACTTTGAGTATTTTCGTTTTCCCTGCCCATCAATGATAATGTTTAAAATTTAGAACTTTGATGAATGGATTGGTGGTAGCATCAATTGTGGTTTGCTGAGAGTCAGAGGTTGAAGGATCAGTTTGGTTTGCTATATGTTGCTTGAAGTGATTTGTAGTTGTCAAAGCTGTTTTGGGTCTTTAGATCAGTGATCTTACTTAAAATTTTCTTTGTCAATAGGTGAAATGATGGTGACATCTTGATAGGTACAATTCAAAATGTGTTATTGTTACCTTCTTCAAGTTATGACTGCTTACACATCCTGTTAGTCCGATTGTGTACAAACACTAGGTTTGAATGGCAGGCTTACCTTATCTTCTTTCTAATTTTTTTTTCTCATTATAATTTCTAGTACCTATCATGCATTGATCTTCTTGCAATTTCGTAATGTAAAATGGTATATACTCATAAATAAGTAGTAATTTCTTGCAGGTTTTAATTTTTCATTAATATGTCAAAGTCCTCTAGTCTTTTGATCTTTCTCCAATAATATATATATATATATATTGTCTCTTTAAAAGCGCAATGTGTAGAGATGTTATGCATCATCCCTTAATTACAGTTAATTTTCTAGTAAATTTAGGAAACTTCAGAATAGAAAGAAACAATTGTAGGGATGAGTGCGATCCAATTAAACCCAGTGCACTCTTTCTCTAGGAGACAAAAGTCATGTTTAAATCTCCATTCTGACGATTTACCTAAGGTGTGCAGGGAAAAAAGAAAGAAAGAAGAGACAAAGAGAATCCTTGGGTGCCTCGGTGGGAGGTCCATAACATAGTTAAACATGTGATCTCCCTTTCTTGTATTAGCCCAGCACTAATTTTAATGCTTGTGTAGCCAATACAGAGATTAATAAATAATTCTTGTCCTTATGAGCTTGACGAGATGAGTAGCTAAGAGAAGATAAATTTCAAGATATTTGTAATCAGATGAAGACATTAAGGAAGAGGGAGCTGCTGCTCCTTCCCAGCAGGAACAAGAGCACTTGCAGCTATTAAATTAGGGTAGGTGAACTCCCATAGAAACCAACGTAGATATTCTTGGTAAAGGTTGATCACAAAAAGTTATATAAAAAGGGAAACACATAAGGTAAGCTTCTTTACTGATGATATCATCTCTTGGGCACTTGTATGGTGATATGATCTCCTTTGTAATTATTTCTAACTTAAGTTTTAGTCCTACTATACTAACAGTATTATTTTTTGGCTGAATCTCTTACATTTTGTAATACAATGGCAAATTGTTGTTTCATAATGGTAAAATGGTGGTGTCACACCCATCATATTATTTGCTTGAAGGGCTGATAGGTTCTTCAATATTCTTGGAGATTGCCAGTCTGATGACATTGTCTGATACCCTTTCCATGATTACTTCATTTTGTATTATTCCTAGTTTATTATCAGAATAACGCTAGGGTACTTGCCACACAGCATTGTATCATGACCTTTCCTAAACGTGAGTGATGTATTACTCACTAGGCTGGTTATTGTTATCTCGTATTCCATTTCCTAAGAAGTAACATATTCCCTGCTTGTGTGTTGTTGATTGAGTGATACCTTCTCCTATAGTTGCTCCATTAATTCTAGAATTCTGGCCTGATTCAACTTTATCAGCTTGGTTTATACAAGGGGAACATATGGCAATACGTCCATGCCAGTTTTTATCCTAATCAAGCTTAAGTGTGTGCATGACTGTCTTGAGCATTTAGTCCTAAGATTATTTTATCAATCATGTTTATATCTAAAATGGACACTTTATAGGTACATCTTTTCTTAAGAGTCATTGATATAGTCTGAATTTGTTTGCCTTAGATGCTATCAACAACTAATGAGCACATGGGATGCCAAAGGCATGGTTGACATTCTGGTTATCTGGCAAAAATGTTTTCTAAAACTTGCTCTGGATTTTTTTCTTTTTTTGCATTTTACTGCAGAGGTCTGGACAAGCTGTAAATTAAGCTCAGCAAGCTGATGACCTATTGATATTGTTGAACTTTTTTAATTTAGAAACTGCAAGCACAATTTATGCGTATGTCACCAGTTTATGTACACTTTTCTTGTTATCTGAAATTTAGCAATTTACACAGCTTGCATTAATAGAAATTGAGATATACGCGTTCATTTTCTTTCTCAACTCCCAAGTAACTGAGATTAATCTTTTCTTTTTTTTTTGCTGATGTTGTAGACCTCTATTGTCTTCTTTCGCAACTCATTTTGTTTCTTTATTGTTATTTTTTGTGCACCAAATTATTTGATATACTGATCCTGATATAATGTTTGCAGGCTTCATTTGCTCGTCACATGTGTAGCCAAGGATTTGACACATGGATTGTGGAAGTGAGGGGTGCTGGATTGAGTATTCGTGATAGCGGTCCCAAGTCACAACCTCCTTCTGAAGCTTTAATCTCTAAATTTGTTTCCGTTATTGATGATAATGCAAATGGTGTTCCGCTTTTGGAGAAACAGTCAGTTATGATGACTGACTCAGGCTCAGAATCTGAAATTTCTGTTGTTAGTAGAGATAGTACGGGTGAATTGCCATTGGATGAACCACAATTAGTGACAAAGCTAACGGATGCCTTTTTGCGGCTGGCTGAAACACTTTCTGGATATTTAAATGATGGTCAATTGATGGTCGTCTCTTCCAAGTTTTTGGATAGAATTTCTGAACTTCTCGGAGATGCTCGATTATCTGACCGATTTAATGAGGTCAAGGGCAGCATTTCAGGTTTATTAAAAACAAGGGAAACCTCTGCAATTGCTGCCCAAATCAGAGAACTAAGTCAGCGGCTTGTGAATATTATTGAAGATGGACAGCGATCAGTTTCACCACAGTTGTTTGATTTGCAAGAACGTCTCTCAGCAACGATTGAAGATTTTCAGAAACAACTTGATTTGATTGTAACCTATAATTGGGATTTTGATAATTATTTGGAGGAGGACATCCCTGCTGCGGTGAGGTGACATCCTCTTGCACTAATGTCAAACTATATGTCAAACATATTTTGATTGGCATTGTGACTTCTTCTATTTTCATAATTTGATAATTGATTTTTTGTTTGATTTGGTAAGTTAAGTGTGGCCTCACTTTGATATTTGTAGATGGAATATATTAAGCTAGAAAGCAAGCCAAAAGATGGTAGAGTGCTTGCAATCGGTCATTCTATGGGAGGAATTCTTTTGTATGCAATGATATCCAGATGTGGTGAGGCTCTTGACTTCCACATTTCCTTTTCAAATTTTTTTTTTACTATACTTGTTAAACTGAAGTATTTGTATTTCATTTGGCTTGTTCCTCAGCTATTTATAGCCAAAAGACACATGATGATGCTTTGCCAGTTTGCAAGTTCCACATTTATAGAAATATATATATATATATATATATATATTGATAAACACCTTTGTGAACAAAAAGCTTTATATAATGAAGGATGTCCTAACCTAAAATGCCATAACATGTCATTTTTATTAGAAACAGATATCGAATTGTAACAAGTACTTTAAGTTTGTTATTGAAGTTAGATCCATTTTTGAAACATAAAGGACACCTCGATGTTTAACACTATTCATTGATAAGAGATCACATGACAAGTTTGGAACATAGAGAACATAATGAAAGAATGATAGAAGATGAGACGATGATTGAACCTTTCCCAGCACTAACAGAAAGAGACCCATCTGTTATTTTTATTTGTTGATTTCCTGCACAAGGATTATAACAAACAAGTAATTTTGCAAATCCAATCATATGGTTTGTTGCACCCCAGTCTACAATCCAAGTATGGCTATTGGTGGAATTGACACTAACAAGAGCAGGATGAAGGTAATTACTTTTTTGGGTTACAGAACATGATGACAAGGGTTTTACAAACAAATTTGAGGACTGAAGGAGTTTGACCAGGTGTCTATTTCTTCCTTAGTGCACGGAGATTCTCTTCGAGATTGTTAACATTAATATTCACTTGAGACTTGAAATGCCTAATTCTCAACTTTTTTTTTCTTTTTCGATCCAAGGGTTTGCCAGGTAACCTTCAGCACATTTAATGTATATGCCAAGGCTTGTCGCAATGATCACACCTAGGTTTTTTAGCATTCGACTTATCTGCATCAAGTTCCGGCTTCGGGACATTAAGGCTGACCTTTCACTGACCTTTCTAGTTCACTGACCTTTTTAGCATTAGAAGTTTTTGAAGAATTACAAGTTTTATGGTCTTCCCCCTCCAAGAATTCAACTTATGAGCAGTCAATTGAAGAATATTGGTTATTGAAGAGAGTGAAAATCAACTCCGGTTGTTGATATGATTGTGGAAGCACTGCCAGCAATCTCTCCCATGGATGTCAAGCCATGGTTCCAAAGAATGAAGTGGAGAAAGAGAAGTTGTAATACTCTCCTCTATTTTTTTTTGTTAATCAAATAATACACAGAATTACAAGATATAAAAAGGCAGTGAAGATAGGAGCAAGCTTCTTCCATGTAATCTCAACATAAAGAACCAACCAGATCCTAAATGCTATCTCAGTCACTCTCTAACTAATCCTGGTTTATTGTCAGATTCAGAAGGGATACTTTGTGGATGATTGGATGATCTGAAATGTGACTACAGAATTTATCCATAATTTATTTTTGTTTTTTTATATAAGATGAAATGTTACCAATAGGCAGTCAAATAATGGACTCTTTGTTGATCTTAAAGCTTATGAAGTTTGATGTTTCATCCTTGGGTATTTAAAGGTCCATGGTTTATGAAATCTTGTCCACTTAACCGCTTAAAGTGGCATTTTGGCATACGAAACAGCTTGTTATCTATAGAAGTAAATTTTTCTTGAAACAGTTTTCTTGAAAGCACACAAACTCATTGCTATAAAATATTAAATATGATATCTTTCCAATTGCTTTATGTACCAGTAGTTAGCTTCTCACTATTTAATATCTATCCTTTCTCTTTGTATCATATGTATTTTAATCAAAATTTTCTAACTAATTAAAATAATTATTTGTAATGCAAAGTTTGTGATGGATTGGTACTACCACAGCATTGATGAAATGCATATGTTCTCTCACAAATGAAGAATTATGCCATTTATCTTGAACTATGCTTTAAACCAAAAAAAGATTAATGTTTAGATTGCTTGCTGTGAAACTTTTACCATTCTTTTCTTTTCTTTTCTTTTCTTTTATTTTATTACTCTGCGATATTTTGGAGACTTACAATGGGTAGATATGTAGGCATACTCAATTACAAAGTAAGATAAGATTTAAACTAATCAACTAGAACTAGATAGAACTAAGCTAAGTATTTCTAACATGTACTTTTAGTTTCTTGACATTTTCTTTGTGTAGATAATGATGCTTGATAGTTATATTCACTTTGGACTATAAATCACAAGACTATGTTAAAATGTGGGGCCAAGTCTTGTAAAACAATGCCTCTTGGAACTGAAGTGTTAATACCTATGTATCAGTACCTTTTTGACGTAATTAACATTATTTTAATCTCTTATTTGTCTTTCTTGCATGTAAGCTTTTAGAGGAATGAAGTCTGGACTAGCAGCAATGGTCACTCTAGCATCATCAGTTGACTATACCTCATCGAAATCTTCACTTAAATTGTTATTGCCTCTTGTAAGTGAAAGGAAATTAAATATGATGGAATGGCTTGTTTTTGTTGTGTGTATACTATTTCCATAACATGGCTGTTTGGTTAAATTTGTAATTATTTTTTCAGGCTGATCCTGCACAGGCACTTAATGTCCCTGTTGTTCCGTTGGGAGCATTACTTGCAGCTGCTTATCCTCTTGCATCTCGTCCTCCTTATGTTCTCTCATGGCTCAATCCTCAGATTTCAGCACAGGATATGATGCATCCTGAGTTGTTGAGGAAGCTTGTATTAAATAATTTCTGTGAGTATGAAATTGTTTATGCCCATTTGTTTTTCAAACATGATTTTAGCTATTTCCCAGGCTTCCTTGTTTCACTATAAATTTCTCTGCGTTTATGGGTCTCTATTTACCTTAAGTTTTCAGCTAGACTTGTTTATGCAATGTGGTATATCTTTAGTTTAATTTCCAGAATCACCATTAACCTTGGTTGTACTTTCTAACAATATCATGAGCAACTTTTGGAATCTTAAAAAGCTTCATGCCTCATTTTTTCTGTTGAGAAAGCCTCTTAGTTTCACAGTGCACTTTGTAATAAAAGCAGCAAGCACCAATAGCATTATACTGAATGTTAGTTACCATTAGAATTTCAAAATAAATATTTTTTTTATTAGCACACAAACTTTCATGAAAATCTTTCTTCGACAAACTGTTAGACGATTTGGTTATGTCGAAGGTCATGGGTTCAACTTTCTCCCCTGCATACTAGTTTTGAATAAATACTTGCTCAACTACTAGTGGGCTAGTTTTCTCAATTGTTACTGCTCCATACTAATGCGATAGCCAGTAATCTGGGCTTTAACATTTTGTCTAGGGATTATGAGGTTCACACCATAATAAGATGGAGATAGCAGCCATATGGTTATTCGTTACATGATAAGAGGCCTGGCCAAATAGCTCATGGTATCAGTTTGTCTCTTGAGCCATTAAGTGATAACCTAGTAAGCAAAGATCTTGTTTTGTTGCCAAAAGACTTGGCATTTGCAACTTGAGAGGCCAATGAAAGGACAATAAAATCTGCCCCATAAGAACCTCATCCATCAACCTGGTAAACACTGAAATTTCTTCTTAGAACTTTATCCATGATAACCATTCTTGTAAGGCTTGCATCTTTGAGGGCTTGTCTTCAAGATTGCCATATATGGTTGCTCATATGCTCTTCAGATTTGTGAACTTTTGTTTTATGATGAGCAGTTTTTACCATCAATTGGTAAGCTACTAATTATTGCTTTAAGGTTTGTAACTTCATAATTTGTGATTACGTTAAGATTGGGTAAATATCATCATCAATAGGTGACTTATGCTTTGAGATCCATTGCCATGACATTCCTTTTCAAAATGCACTGGAAGGAAAATATGGGTTTTGGTGTTGAAGATATGGTTAAACCATGTATTTATTGCCATCAATTTCGGTCACTGCTGTTCGTACATGTGACACTGCAAATTAAGGGTTATCTCTTTTATTTTTCTAGAAAAAGAGCCAGGACTGAGATTAAATAAATTAAAAAATAAATATAATAATAATAATAATAATAATAATAATAATAATAATAATAATAATAATAATAATAATAAATGACAAAAGGAGAAATTTCATGCCTGATCTTTGCCTCATGTTTTTCATGGTTGAGAATGCCCCAGTGTGCTTAAAGTTATTGTCATATGGTTTCAAGGGATCAAAGAAAACAAACCTAATTTCGAAAGAAGCCCCATTCAACCAATTACCTGAATATGAGAACCTCTAAGGCAACCTTTGAATTCTCACAAGATTTAAGAAACTATATTCTCTGACAAAAATCAAAGATAACTGGTAGTCTGGTATAGTAAGTGGAAATAGGGCTAAAATACTAGCCAAATGAAGTAACCAGCAGAAAATCAAAAGCCTAGAAATTTGTGAATTTTCTGTTATGCAATGATTGTTTTCTTTGACTTGCATATCCTTACGATGAAGCACCCTTTTTTAAATTAAATATGAGTGCGTACCCTAATGTCTCCCAGGAAGTGCACTAACCTGGTGGCCAAGTTAGTTGATGTTTTATCTTTGAGCACTATATTTTATACGCAAGCACAAGCTCTCTGTCTGTCTCTCTCTCTTTCTCCCCCACACCCACACCCACACACACTCTCACACCACATAGACATACACATACACAGGTTTATGTATATGTGTACTGTCAGCTGTGTAGTATGTGCCACCTTTGTTGTCAATTTTTAATTTCGAAAATTTGCCTGATGGACAAATCATATGTTTACATAACCATCCTTTTTCGCTTTGCATACCTTTGTTAATTGTGCATGCATATCATTAATTAGTTTCATGTCTATTTTTGCCTTGGAATTTTTGGTTTTGTTGTTGATGTGTGTGAAATTAGCCAGGTGCACTACATTTGGGTACATTATTTTTTCCTTTTTATTTTGGTTTAATTATCAGTACTGGTTTTTTATGTAATTATTGTGCGAATAGAATTTGTAATTGGAATGTAACAGGCCATGATGTGCATCTTGAGGGATTCCTTTGAATATAACAGGGCATTATCTAGTGCTTTCAAAGCACTGCATATGCCTGTTGTTCCATAAATATATTTCCAGGAATTTGGTTTTGCTGGATGATTGTATAGAATATCACCTTTGAAAAGTTTGCATGTATGAAGCTTCTTCCTTCATGTTATCCCTTCTCAAACATTTGCTGGTTATTTGGCGTTCAGGATAGACCAGTTTCTGTTTTATATGATAATGCTGCAAGCTGAACCTAACCCAACCAAATTATTGCCATCAGAAAATTTCCTTGTTAGCATGGTTAAAGGTCTATTTTCGAAAATCAGTACGAGGAAGCATATGTGATGTTCTGGTTCTTAAGTATAGTTCTGTAATACTCAGATGCACTGACCTAATTGTGTTGTCTATGGCATTAGCTTCTTGAAAATTATCGAACTGTGTACTATGAGAAAAACTAATCATTCTTATTATTGATCTCGATTTCTAGGTACTATACCTGCTAAGCTCATATTGCAACTCACAACTGCTTTCCGAGAAGGGGGATTACGTGATCGAACATGCACTTTTTCTTACAAAGATCAACTGCACAAATGTAATGTTCCTGTTCTTGCTCTTGCTGGAGATCAGGACCTGATCTGTCCACCTGAGGCTGTGTACGGTAAGCAATTTTCGGTTTTATTATCTACCCAATTGATACCTGCTTTACAATCTGTTTTCCTCTAATATTGAAATGACAGATACCGTTAAGCTCATTCCTGAGCACTTGGTTACATACAAAGTTTTTGGGAAACCAGATGGTCCACATTATGGTCATTATGATTTGGTCGGAGGCCGACTGGTGAGTGTTCTCTATGACTGTCAATACTCGGCAGCTCTAATTAAAAAGTTTGTTCACATTCTTCCTTTTCTTCCAATGCCTCATTTTTTCTGTTGTGTGCAGGCAATTGATGAAATTTATCCTTGCATAATTGAGTTTCTTTCCAAACATGATCAATTATGCTCAGATTAACCACAAATGATCACAGTATAGTTGGATGCCACATTGAGAAGATTCATGCCATTCATTGGTCCCTTTGGAACTGAACCATACCTTTACAAAGTTATACAAAACCAAGCATAACTAGGTTGTGGCAAACATTGTAAAATGATGTTTCTAAATTAACTAACTGATTTCTCTCACCAATGCTTTCCGTCTCTGCTTTATATGTTTTCTCATGAAGAACAAGTGTATGCAGATGATGATTGTTTCTTTGTGTTGACATTTGTGGAATTCATGTGGGTCCATGTTATTCTCTGCATCCAGGGTGATAATTAACCACTATTTACTGCTGTTTTGGAGAATTTTTTTTTTTATTTCATGAAGGTAGGAACATAATTATATATTTTTTTTTCTTGAAAAAAAGTGAAATTTCATCACATAATAGCGCATTTTGTTGATGAGTCCAAACATTCGTATTTTGATTCTGGAAGTTGACCGTTTGGTCCATTCATTTGATCCCATCACTTGAGTGGCAATAATTGTGTAAAATAATATTAAATGCGGCATTAAATTGTCACATTTGCGAAGAGTAAACTTATAATGTTGTTTCACATTAATAAAGCATGACGGGGCAGGTACTATGGGTTATCGTTGATGTGTCATGGCTGCGTGCACTGCCACATCAAGTAGAAAAATTACAAGTAAATATAGAAAAATTATAAGTAAATTAAAAAATTAATAATTTGATATTGGTGGACGAATTGTTGCTAATCAACCGAGGAGAAGAATTTACACGATAAGAGTATACTTGGAGAATGACAACATACTTTTTCGAGCTCAATTTTGAAAAAATTATCTTTGTTGATTTTATAAGATCAAGCAAAGTTTGCTTGAAATAAAAAGAGAAAAGAATCACAAATACAAAAAAGAAAATAACACAAAATCGTGTTCATAAACATGAATCATGATGAAAGAATCATACTGCCCCTGAATTATATTGACAGATGTGAATGGTACGAGAATCATGTTGTCTTAATACCAAGAACTAAGGGACTGTTTGGATCACGATATGTTGGTTTTCACATGAAGAAGTGAAGAGAAAAAGAAGATAAGAACAACAAGAAAAAGAAGGAAAGTTTCATTCAAACATTGCATAAGCTCCATCTATTTAAGTTGTAGGCTATTTAAAGAACCAAGAGCTAAAATTAGTTCTTTTCACATGGGACCACCCTTTACAAATATTCCATGATTTTGATCAAATCTTTCCTATGATTACATTGCTGACTCACTCAATAACCCTGCCAACTCAGATAACCACTCTTCACCTAAGCATTGTCCTCGTAACTAACAACTACAACTACCTTCTCTTATTAAACTCCTTTAGCAACTCACTAGGTTTCCTCAACAACTCCACAACCATTATCAACCTCTCTTTGGCAATAGGTTTCCATAGCAACTCCATGACCATTATCAACCTCTCTGTCACACCCATCCTTTTTACCGAGTTAAATGTGGCACCTATCAGTTAAAAACCCATTTTAACTGAAAAATTGATATCCCTTTAAAACAAAATCAGACTTACAAAACATGACTGACAACTTTACACCAACTATAGTTTCAAATATATATATATACAACAAACATAAATACTCAAATATGTAGGTACAACCGCTACAAAATCATGATACCAATAAATGAAAGAAAGGGACCCACTGCAACCCTAAACTCAATCCCTGATTGGCTCTATACTCACACAGCCAATCTACTAGGGTCCTACTTCTGCAACTGTAACACATTTTAGTTGGTTGATAGTGGTTTAATAATTTCAAATAATTAAATATAGTATATATAAATTATATAGAGATCAATTTCTTAATAACTTCCCAACTTTCACAAATATCAAAATTTTGGCAAAATACAAGTTTTAATAGCTTTAAAACATAAACTCATCATGAATCTTCATCAAATCAATTTTCCAAGGAAATATAATTTTTGTGAGAGACTGCCCTCCTTTGAGCGACAATTGGGCGCCCTCTCCCTCCTCATCACAATCCAAAATAACATCTTTTACACGACTGAATTATAAAACCGTTCTCAAATCATTAGCTTAATAACACTCTCCGACTTAGCCGCCGTCACGACTAGGTTGAGAGCCATCAAGGTCTTCATAACCTTGACGTTGGGCATTGAGATCCCCGTGTGGTGACCCCGGGTTTCTTACATAAATAAACCCTATCAATAGCTCTGCGCACCTCTTGACCAAGGGTAAACTTAGGGTTGACCACGCCGCTTCTCATCAAGTCGGACTGTGGAACCCCCACTGTAGTGTCAAACTAAAGTTCATTTGTCACCATTAAAGTCCTGTGGAAGCTCAATAGTACAATACATATATAATACCCATAAAGTCCAAATCTAGGGCACCATTCCTATTCCAGGAATGAAAATCAATTCCACAAGCATTGACAGTAAAATCATTTAAATATGCACGCATAGTTTCACAAATCATTCAGAATCAAGGCATGAGTAACCATTAAAATAAATACTTGAAATGAATAATTAAATCATATATATATATATGTATTTGCCACATTTGAGACTACGAATAATTATACAAAACCAGATGTACTAATACAATTGCTATGACATAGCAAACCGCAAATAAATATAAGTATCTTTTAATAATATAAATTAATAAACATAATTAAATAAAATAATTAAATAATTATTTCCAAATAGTAGTCATTAATTAATTATTTCAAAATAATAGCCACTACCAACTTATTTGGTTTTTCTTGGGTTTTTCGTTAGACTTGGGACTCCCCTCCCAAGCCTAAACCCCACTTTACAAGGGAACGGAATAAAATAAATAAATACGACAAACTAAAGACATAATTGAGCCCCAAAGAAAATACAGGAAATAATATCAAACTCTCTAATTGGGCCCACTCACTCCAATCGATTCAAACCTAACCTTGTATAAACAAACTAACCTCCAACTTACACTTAAACCAACTCAATTTGGACTAAACTCTTCTGAACCAACCTCAATTTCACTAAAGCAAGTTCAATTTAATCAACCGGCCTTGAATCAATTCCAATTCTTATACAAAATCTTTTGAACCAGCTTGGTTCAACTAAAACTAATTCTCCTTGAATTGGTTCACCCCAAAATCATTAGCTCAAAACCTGAACCAAGCCAAAATCAATCTCAACCAACTTAACTTAGCCAAAACAATTCAGGCCCAACCACAACTCATCTTGATTTGATCAAACCTAGACCAAATTAATTCAATTGAACCCAACCACATCAACTTGATTAGCCAAACCCAACTCAAAGTTCAACCATTTAGGTTCAAACCCAATTCACTTGATTTGATCAAGCCCAACTTAACCAAATCAATTAAACTCAACCAACACATTTCCAACCATTATCATCACCATCTTAATCATCATCAACTTAATTAACCAATACAAACCCTAATTCTGGTTACTACAGTAATCTATAGTAAATTTGAGAATTCTTCCACCATTCCAATCAAAATCCATATTAAATACAAGGATTTTCCAAACAAAATTGAAACAACAATCATTACTAACAACAATTTCATCATTTCCATCATCAACCCTTTCTCCTTTCCAAGAAAAATAAGATATATTAATAATGAGGAAGCATGAGTGCATGATGAAGATTACTTTTGTGCATAAAAAAATCAAAGGTGGGTCCTGCCAAATATGAGAAAAGCATGCAGGTATATATGCATACATGTAGAAAAAAAAAGAAAAAAAAATTAAAAAAAAAGGGGACATGCAAATGTGCATGAATTAAAAAAAATAAAAAAATAAAAAAATAAAAAAAAAATGAGAAAAGCATTCAATGCTATGCATGTATAACGTGCATGAATTAAAAAAATAATGAAAATAAAAAAATAAAAAAAATGAATATGAGAGAAAGAATGAGAAAAAGCTTGCAATGTTTTTCCATGCTTACGTGCATGATAAAATAAAAAATATAATAAATAATAAATTTTTTTTTGGAGCATGATAAAATGAAAATGAAAATGGGGAAAGCATGCATGCGTGCATGGTTTAAATAAATTTCAAGTGGCAAAACAAAGTGGTGATATCATCAACAATGACCATGGTGTTCATGAGACATGAAGCAATGAGAAAAGGACCAGGCGAAGACTAGCTGACGCAGCCTTATGTCAGCACTTGACAACCTGCGTTTCCTTATTGAGAAGCAATAAAAACACTTATGCAATATTGGAATACATATCTTGAGATGGTTGATGAAATCCAAATCTTGAAGGGACATGAATTTTAAGAAAATATACAAGTTTGAAGCGGCAATAAAAAGGCAGCAAAATAAAGAATACGGATTTTAAGTGGCATGAACTTCTTAACGGCAGTGAGATATTTGAGATAGTTAATCTCAAAGGGGCAATAAGGCATGAGACGGTGGCCAAGCATGGCGAACGACGGCGTTATAAAAAAAATTAAAAATTAATAATAATAATAATAAATAAATAAATAAAATATATATGCCTATATATCTATGGCAATATTCATATGTAATGGATCACCATATGCTTTGACAATAAATTTATTATTTTTCACAGCCTTTTTATTTGTACTTTTGCCCTTAATCGGAGGTTTCCAAGACACTGTCTGGGGTAATTAATAATAGGGGCTTGCCTCTATTAGGAATTGAAGAACCCACGAAACAAATATGATATTTGTGCTTCGATATATCGTCTGGTGTCTTCTTCACAGACATGATGCCAGACGCGTATTTTTCGATCACACACACTGCCTTTAGAAAATAGTAATCCTTTCCTAGGTGAGGACTTAATGTACTAAAGAACCATAATAGAAGATTCTAAGTGAGTTTGAGTAGGTTTGCCCATAAACTGGCTCATTGTTCCTACTACAAGGCAAATCTCTGAACTCGTAATAATTAGGAACAACAACTTATCTATCAAACTTTTGTACCACCATGTATCAATTTCCTTGTCCTTGTAGTCTTATATATGAGCCTTAAGGTCCATCAGAATATTTGCAAGTTTGGATCCCAACATAACAATCTCTTTCAGAAGATCTATTACATATTTCCTTTGCAAGAAAATAATTTCCTTTTTGTTGCGGTCAACCTCAATTCCTAGAAAGTACAACAATGGACCAAGATTTTTTTTATCACAAACTGCTCAACCAAGACTTTCTACACATTAGCAATTCCTTGGATATCATCACCAGTTAGAATGATGTCATCAACGTAGACAAGTATGGCAACAACCCCTCTCCTTTTTTCTCTCATAAATAGAAAATGGTCTAATGTGGACCTTGAAAATCCTAAGTTCTTAAGATATGATCTGGATCTTGTTGCTCAAGCCCAATCCTCATTTCATGATCCATTTGTACTTCATGTTCTTGATCATGATTTGTTTGTGTAGCTTCCTCTAACCCATGATCTTGTGTGTGTACTACATGTCCATGAGCTTGACTTCTACGGAGTTTATGTTGTGCCCGCAAATATGAAGCGATAGTCCCTGGTTTCACAAACTTCTTTGTCTTCTTCATTGTCAATATTTAGAAATTTTTTACCCACAAGATTTTTTTGCACTTCCAAACATGCCAAAATCAAGTCAATCATGAAAATATATATACTATAGCAAGTAATGTGTCAAAGAGTACTTAAAATATTTTTTTTGCACTTTTAAACATACGAAACCTAGATATATGACATATAATGTTGGTTGCATGCAAGACATTAGCTCTTAAAATTGTCATAAGTAAAATTAGTTAACAAAATCATTTTAAATAAAATCAATTGATAATTTAAATTCATTATTTTCCAGAACAAAATCATACCTCATAGAATTATCGTGAATAGCACTTGAAATAGCTAGCCTCAAGGAACTTTATGTGAGCTTCGTGAAACTCATCCCTACAATAAAAGAAAGAAATATTTTCAAGTATGTGAAATTATCAACTCATCCCTAGTCACATGAAATTATTTTGGAAAAAAAAATGACAAATACTATTAGCTTGAAAAGAACACAATAAACTAAATATGCATTAGAATAAAAATGGAGACATGGAAGATAACAAACTAGATATATGATAGAAATGAAAAAGCTTTTCTATTCATAATATCCATCCAACCCTAATCAGTATCATCAATATCTGAATCTTCTTCTATCTCATCATTTTCTTGGACTTGTAACAAATGTGAAGGTATATCCTTAGTTTCAACAACTTGATCATCTCTTGCACAATTTATAAATTCTATATCATCATGTGATTCACCAATATTATGTGAATAGCCATCAATCTCACTCCAAAAAACTTGCTCAATATTTGGACAATTTTCCTTTTTAAGGCCATATAAATCTCTTGGAACTTTTTTCATAACATAATGTAGCCCAACTTCAATTGGATCTTCAATATAGAATATTTGTTGTGCTTGTGAAGCAACGACAAAAGGATCATCCAAGTAGCATAACTTGTTAAAATCTACGCAAGTGAGCCCATAATCATCTTTCACAACCTGAAACCAAGCACACCTAAATAGTACAACATTGAACTTGCCCCAATAGTCAATTGCAATTATTTCATCTATTTCTTCATAGTAAGTAACAACTCCAACAATTGGATTTTGATCCCTAGCACTTGAAAAACTTGGAGTTAAAGCTTGCAAAGTGACTCCACTATTTTGAGTTTTGCATCTTGCATAACGTTTTCTAGTGTGAAAACGAAAGCCATTGATGTAATACCCTTTATATTTGATAGCAAATGGATTTGGGCCTTTAGAGAACCATATAATATAGTCAGGTACACGTTCATTCTTCATCCTTTCTTCAAACCAAAATATAAGATCTTGACTGTGAGTTTGTGCTCTTTGCCATCTGCTTGATTTACTTCTTGAGTTTATCAAGTTTTTATGTTCTCTGCATACATCAAATACAAACATATTTAAACAATTACAACTCATGCTACTTAAAAAAAAAGAGAGAAAAAAACACACACAAAATCTTTTAAGAGACATGGTTACTTCTTACTTGATGTATTTCTCCACTTGTTTGTCTTCACAATTGAATAAAGCATAACGATGAGCTTGTGCTAAGGCCTCCTGGTCCAAAGTAAAAGTCTTGCCAATATTTCTGTCATTCCCCATAATTGGATGGCCAAGCTTAGGAAAAATAGGAAATGTTTCATCATCAAGCGTAACCATATTAGTATTCTTCCCATATTTGCTTAATCTTGTCTTTACACCATCCTGCATATATCTCGAGCAAAATACCAAGCATTCCTCGGCTAGATACCCTTCCGTAATAGATCCCTCCTGACGTCTTCGATTACGAACAAAAGACTTCAACTTGCATAAGTTTTGCTCAATTGGAAACATCTAACGACAATGAACCGGGCTACCAAGTTTGATTTCATTTACTAAATGAATAGTCAAATGCAACATTATATCAAAAAATTTGGGATGAAAGTTATTTCTAGATGACAAAGAATTTTAGTTATTTCCTTCTGCAACCGATGAAGATTCTGCATTTTCACAACTTTACTACATATACCCCGGAAAAAATCACTCAACTTGATTAAGACAATGGCAACATTTTTAGGCAATGTCTTCCTCGCAGCAACTCCAAGTAAATATTGCATCATAACATGAGCATAATGGCTTTTATAGCCTAGAATCTTCTTATCATCCAATTGCACACATTGAGAAATATTTGATGCAAACCCTTGTGGCAGTTTTTGTCACGCCCCGACCCGCGGGTCCTGCGCACGACATACCGCCACGACAACCCAGGGGAGGTCCAACACTACCTCAACCCTAGGTGGCTGTAAGGCTAACCTGTTCCCTGTACAATGCATCTATAATCACAATACACAAGTCAACAACAATTACTTAAACAAGGTATCACACACTGATAATCATAACAAGGAGTACATAAGGAAGTTAATAACAACCACTCCAAATAGAGGATACACTCCTCATACAAAACATGGACTAGACTAGCATACAAAGTGTTCAAATATGGAAAGACATGATAGGGTTCAAGAATATATAGTGGATCGCTAATGATACATGCCAAGACATAGATAACATACAAAACCCCAAAATAAGAAGACAGTGACGACTCTAGCCAAGCACTTCACGTCTTCACCCCTGCGCTGTGCTATCACCTGGGAGGAGGAAAGAGGGGGTGAGTAACTAGGTTACTCATTGAGGGGTTAGTCACAGGACTATAGTTCAAGCATGATCAAATCGAAATAAAACATCATAAAAATATTTCAATACTCAATAAGAATGAAATATGCTTTGAGTAACAAATATCTCATAAGAACATAGCTTTTCTCATTGAAATACAAATAGAAGTTCTTTGAAATCATCATGAAAACACATGCCATCCTGGACCTAATATAAGCACAATTCTTATTGATAGAATCAAATGTCGAGATGCTTATAAATAAATAACTCATCGATCATAAATCACAAAAATGTCCAGAATGGCCTCAAAAACTCTCCGTCGCTAACCATGGCCTTGGTTAGGTCTAGAGCTACCAAGATGTGTTTATCTTGGCATTGGCCGCTGGGAAGTTCGTGTGGTGACTCCGAACAACCCAACTATATCCAGGTCAGGGATCTACGCTTCCACCTAACATGGCATAACCGTTTTTGATAGTATTCCACGCCACCTCTATATAGGTCGGCCCGTGGAAACCATCCACTTCTTACTACAGCAAGTTCTAGAGCTCGGTTCCCATGTCACCAACAAAGAATTTAAACAATAACTCAGCCCGTAGGCTCAATATATATACATCAAGATAGCATAATTCTCAATAAGAGACAATAAGTGTTCACAATGGTAATTCTCACCCCAAGGGTGATCAATTTGATCAAAACATTGATAATGAAACCATTTCATCAAAAGTATCATATAAAGGTGTCTTTTGAAGATACACATCATACATTGTCTTAATACAATGAAAATCAACTTGGTTTCACATGCTTTTTGATCATCATATTGAAAACATCAATCTCTTGCAAAACACATAGCTTGAAGCGTATATTTTGAACATAGAGTTTCAAATCAAAATCAACATATATACTCTTTGAAAGAATTCAAGAAATAAGCCAATCTCATAAATCATCATAAACTCTAAACTTAAATCAAGCTTTCAAGGAAATTTAGCAAATAAGGAATTCGTCATTCAAACAAGTAATTCAATTATCAAAACACCATGCATGAGTCATAGTCCAAATTTAATAATTTCCCACTCACAAACTCGGCGAGCAAAACGCCTTGAAGTTACTTCTCCACCGGCTCTTTTGCCCTTACTTGAAGCCTCACCTCCTAGAAGCCATTAAACAACCAAACAAGCAACCAAATATCATCAAACACTTGATTAACTATGATGAAGAAAGAATGCTCAAAATGGGAAATGGTTGCTTCTAGGGTTTGCTAAACACCATAGCAAAGAGTTCTAGCAAGGAGAAGACCTCTCACAACTCATAAAACCAACAAAGAAAGCAAGAATGACTTAACATGCTCGGTGCTACAGTAATTCCGGGATTAGGGTTAGGAAGGTTCAAGGCCATACAACTCAATACAATCAGTCCTAAAAAGATTTTACCATCAAAGAGAAAGAAAATGAGATAGCATTCATGCTCTCATAAGGGTTCACAAACAACCCTAACCATCATCGTCAAAGAACAAGGAAGAAGGGACACAAGATTGGAGCTTACCTTGATCTTAAGGATGAGCAACTTGATGATCCAAGTTTCAAGCTGTAAATTCCCCTCTAAATCAGCCTTAGAACCTCAAGAGATGATGGAGGAAGAGAGGAGAAGGAGATAAAGAAGTTTGGGAGAGAAGAAATGAAGAAAAAGAAGCTAGGAACGGGTTTATATAAGCAACCTCGGGCCGGTGTGTGGGCTATGCGCGGCCCCGCACACCAGCCGCACACCACAGGCAGAAGGGTGTGCGGGTGGTGTACGGCCCTGCACACCAGCCGCACACCCCTTTGCCTGGGGGTGCGGCCTCTGTGCAGCCCTGCACAGAGGCTGCACAGCCCCGCTCAATATTGCGCGGTCTGTACACAGCCCACACCCTCTCTAAACTCCTCCAAACACCCTAAAAAATCTCTCAAACACTCGGGAAACAACTCTAAAGGCTCGACAAGAAAAATCAAAGAAAACTCAAAAGGAGAAATGATGACAACACTTAAGACAATCGAAACAACAAACAAGGGCAAAGAGACTGAAACTCCACAGTTTTGCATTTTTGAAGACTTTGCAAAAAAGAGTTTTCTCATGTGGGCTTATAGAATAACAAGCTTTAGCATATTGAATCTTGTTGCATCCATCTAATCGAGTAGGTTGAAGCTCTTTCCTTATACCCATTTCTTCAAGGTCAAGGCTTGCTTTCAGATGATCTTTTGTTTTCCCAACTAAATTTAATAATGTCCCCAACAAATTGTCCCCAACATTTTTTTGAATGTGCATGACATCCAAATTATGGCGCAAAGTATTTTTCTCCCAATATGGCAACTCAAAAAAAAAAAAGGACTTTTTCCTCCATGGATCATTCTTATCATGTGTCTTGCCAAAAACATTCACATGATTTGATAACTTTTGTGCACCATCCAAACTTGACAAATGGATCGAGGCATCTCTTAACTCCACAGTACCATCAAACGATGTCTTGTTATGACGCCAAGGATGATTTTAGCTAAAAATCTCCGATGACCCATATAACATATGTTTCTACTATGCTTCAAATATTTGGAACAATTCCCATAATTACAATGAGGACATGCTAACATTCCTTTAGTGCTCCATCCTGATAACATAGCATAAGCTGGGAAGTTGCTAATCGTCCAAAATAATGCCACTCGCATGAGAAATGTTTGTTTGCTTGTGGCATCATATGTTTCAACACCAATTTCCCATAAGTGCTTCAACTCTTTAATCAAAGGCTGCAAGTAGATGTCAATGTCTTTACCAAGTGATCTAGGACCGGAAATAATCATAGACAAGAAAATATATTCAGACTTCAAAAAAAACCAATGTTGATAAATTGTAATTGATTAACACAACGGGCCATGTGCTATATGAAATGCTCATCGTTCGAAATGGATTGAACCTATCACTTGCAAGTCCCAACCGCACATTGCAAGGGTCTTGAGCAAACGCGGGATGCAAATTATCAAAATCTTTCCAAACTTTGGCATCAGCCGGATACCTCAAATTTCCATCATTCGGATGATCTGTTGCATGCCATCTCATTGCAGTAGCTGTCTCTTCGCACATGAATAACCCCTGTAACGTAGGAGTAAGAGGAAAGTATTGTAAAACCTTAGTAGGTATAGTGGAGGATTTAGCATTATCATCTACAAATTTTTCCTCCATTTTCCACCTAGAGGCACCATATACATGACAATTATTTACTTCTTCATGCTCATCCCAAAACAACATACAATCATTTGGGCATGCATGTATTTTTTTTGTAATCAAGACCCAAATCTCTCACTGTCTTCTTAGCTTCATTAAAAGAAATCAGAATTGTAGCATCAGGAAAAGCTTCTTTTAATAAATCTAGAAGGTCACCAAATGCCACATTACTTAGCCCATGGAGACACTTGAAAAGATATAATCGAACAATGAAAGAAAGCCTTGAGAAACTCTTACACCCTATATAAAGCTCTTGTCGGCCTTCATCCATTAACTTGTAAAATTTCTTTGCCTCTGTATTTGGACCTTCACAAATCCATGGGAGGTTTTGCTCTCCAATTGCTACATCTCTATACATATCTTGCAACATGTCATCAAGAGGATCAAGTCCTTCATGACTATGTGATGGCAATCATTCAGAATGCATTGACAATCCTTCTCCATGGAATACCCACTCAGTATAGCCTTCTACGAAACCATAGACTATCAAGTGATCTCTGACTGTTGCTCTATAATACCAATTACGGTTCAAACACTTTTTGCATGAGCAAAGTATTTCTTGTCCTTTTGCGGTCCTTTGAAATGCCATATCTAGAATACCATCAACTCCGCTAATATATGCCCCACTAGCTCTTGGGGGAGCCATCCATTCTCCATTTCTATTACTCATCACTTTCAACTGTTTACAAAAGAAAAGAATTTTATGGGTATTACATATATTTATGGGATATAGTAATTAGCAAATCATAATTCATAAGAAATTCCATATAAATCACAATTGCATGCTTGCCTTTAATAACAAAATAACAAAATATTAGATAAGTTACTAGATTAAAGTAGAAAGTGATATTGTATTAAACAAGTAATGCAAAAATAAAAATAATAAAATAATAAGCAATAAATAAAATATAAAAATACATTGACATAGAACTGCTTAGATATACCTCTTTTTCCCAATCGGTCTGCCAAGTGATAATGATAAGGATGATGGTCTACAATACGACCCCGGTAATCACACCACCCCAAATTCCCTTGCATTGCACAAAAAAAAATAATAATAAAATAAAAGGGGGGAAAAATCCAATTTTTGACATTTAGAACATGATTTTGAGTCAAAAACAATGGTAGATCAATTAAGAAACAAGTTTTCATTTGTCTACCTCTAAACCAAGGTTGAGGTCTCATAAAACTTAAAATTAGTATTGAGGCATGACTAACAGTGGAGAAGGGAAGTAGACATTATAAACACCTGATAGAACAGGTTGTATGCTTCCGAGAAAAATTGAAGTGCAAAGGTAGTAAGCAATTTTGCTTACTCTCTCCCTAACCAATTCATTCTCCATGAAAAGTTTGGGAAAATCATCTCTTGTTACTAAGATTATAATCACAAAAGAAGTATGTATGATTAGTGATATACTTGTGACAACAAACACTGAGAACTTGATAGCTTTTGGATTCCCAGTTCCTAGCTCATTTGAGACTTGAACACTGTTTAGAGCAATAGAGGAGAATCAAGACGCTATGTGATAATCCAAAAATGACATAACCTCTTGGAAGTAAGAAGTACATGTTTAAGAAAATACAGCACGGTGACCATTGCAAAGTAAAAGTGTTAGAAATGATTTGTAATCAAGATTTGGAAGAAAGAGAACTATAGTGACCATAAAGAGAGTTGATATATGATCTGTAGTTTGAAATTTAACAAAACAGTGATAATTTGGTTGTATGAGAGAATAGTGGATAGAGGTTTTAAGTTGAAATTTTCATTGGATTAGTTAAATAAGCTGATTATAGCATTGATACATTGATTAGCCTTAATAGTTACTAAGTGGGCCTAAGTAGCAAGCTTCAGCCCAAGCTGCTCCAAGGTAGTGATTAGTAGGATGTTAGCAGTGTTTGTTCTCTTGTCATAAGGTAAAAGTGTACTATAGTAAGTTCACATCTTCTTTATATCTTTCATACTCCAAACAAACATTGGCTACCATGTCTTTGCCATAAGGACATTCAAAACAATTCCAACTTAATTGATATTAATTCGTGTGGAATACCCTCTCACAATTGTGAATTTTGAAGAGTTAGTATGAAGTCAAAACTCGAAGGTTTGAAGGTTTGAATCCATAATGTGTTTATATTCTTTTTTTTTAAGGAAAATCAATTTTTATAAAATAAAATAAAATAAGTACACCTCTTTTCCCAATTTCTCATATGGGAAAGAAAAAACATAAAAGAAGAAATGGGGCCATGTCATTGTCCCATATGCTCATAAATTAAAACATCAGCCTTTAGTTCTAAAATAACTGATAGTCTAAATAGCATTAGCATTTGAGAGACCTATTGATTGATGGATCATCCAAGTCTTTTTTTCAACACTACTGGATTCTCCTAATGCATGCATTTAAGCCCACAGAAGAATGAAATGTCACCAGTAATACCATGAAATGCAAGGCACAAATTGTACACCTGATTGATAGAAATAAACAAAGGTTGTTGTACTTAATTAAGACCACAACAAAGAAAATCTAATCAACAAATCGGATTAAGGCAGAACAACATAAATGTTGAGGGTGATTTCTACAAAGAAAAAACTCTAAAACCACATCATTTAAATAAACATCACATAAATGTTAAAACTTAAACTTAAATAAAACAAAACGAAAAAGAGTTTTGATTCAAAGCACTTGACCATTATCAGATTGATCTTTATATATATATATATATAAACTTAAAAGATATTTATTTGATTTCACAATTTTCTTTCCCCAATCAAAGACACAGGTTGAAAAAGAGATTGGCATATTCAATTCAATCTCTAACTATTTTTAGCAATGAAACATCAAATGTGCATGAAAAACAAGGCAAAATCACAGTTGCAATCTGATTGCTACAACTAACTGAAAAACATAAAAAGACATATTCAGAAACAATCAAACCACACAAAAAAAATCAAGACTGAACATAGATACAACATGGCCAATCCTGTTATTTCACAGTCAATCCCTCTTAAATAAATATAGCATATGCATGTATCCAAACAAGCCAACATACAACGATTGTATAGTTTACCAAAAAGCTACTTACCTCTAATAGAGTATGTACATAATGTTCATTTGGTATGCAATTATGCTGTCTCCATGCATCAGTGCCTATGAGAACCTTACATTAAAATCAAAATTTACAACTTCTGCGAATGTAAATTTATACTAGAAATCTTAAAATAGCCATGAGAAGACAATAATTTTGTGGGGCACAATATAATTTAAATTGCTATCAAATAAATAAATTTTGTACATTTGATTAAATAAAACTTAAAAAAGAGAGCAAAACAAAACCAAAAGCATAAACAATTTAAAGTAGGTGAAATACACCAAAAGCTCACTTCACCCAAACAATGTCTGTTCCCTAGAACCTGAGGCCAAAAAGCCCAAACCTCAAGCCCTAATTCTCTAATTAAAAAACATTAAACCAAATCAGTGTCATAAAAAATGGTCCATAAACCTCCACTTTCTTCAATCCCAAAACACCCAAGCAAAACATCAAACAATATTTACTTTAATCCCTCTTGATCTTTTTATTATTAACAAAGAACAAACAAGAGTTGTTGAATAACTTGAGCAGTAGGAGGATAGCAACACTACAAGAAGCTACTTTGAAAAGCAATAATCAGAAGAAAACAAAATCATAAACTGATACATGGACTGATGAGGATTGGACTATTATCTATCACTACTTCTGCCATTCCTATTTCCCATTTGTCTCTTCAAATACCAACCAGTCTCAACTTAAAAAAAATTCTATATTCTATATCTATACATATCTCACTGTGAACTGAAAACCAAGTAAACAAAAACCCCAATTCCTATGAGACACCGATGAAGCATCATCCTTCTCAAGCTAAGCAAAGCAAGACTGCATTCATAGACATTTTTTGGATAGAAATACATGAGTAACTGATAATCTCAAAATCAAATTTGAAGAGATAAAAACCATCGTAATCGGAGAAAGAGGAAAAAAATTGATGAGTTTGAGAGGATTTTAGACGATAGCATGTAGAGAAGTGTACCTCAAGAGACTTGAGGAAATGAGACTGTAGTGGCCTTCCCCAGGGATTAGGTAAAGGCTGTGGCTGCAGCTGCAGTGCCAGCGGCTCCGGTGAGAGAGGATTTTATCGGTGAAAATGAAGAACTCTCTCCGATAGAAGCACTGAGAGAGGGTTTCGAAGGGTTGACAACCAGAGAAAGAGAGGCAGCAGTAGTTGGGTAGGGATCTAGTCTGGATGGCTTAAGGAGATGCTACGGGATCTCAACGCGAGGGTATGGGAAATTTTCTTGACCAATAAATTTTTTTTTTAAGAATTTTAGTTATATTGTGAGACAAATTAAAATACAATTTTAGTTTTAGAAATATTTTACTGGCTTACATATGTTTGATTTTTCTAATTGTATTTGGCGTTTTTGCTGACATTGAATTGTTGGACACTTACAACAATCCGGTGATTATAAAAACAATCAATGCCCTAATCTATAAGATACACACACACACATATCGATAAATATAAATAAAACTAGAAACTCTCAGCAATTCATTGGTTTTAGTGAAAGGTCGAGACATCTTCCAAGTTTTTTTTTATTAATAAAGTCTTTCAAGTTATCATTTTAGTGTTTTATAGATTTTTTTGTGACAAAAAATAACTTTCATTATTATTATTATTAAAAAAAATAAACCATGAATGAATATATATATTAAGGAAAAAAAACAAAATAGTAATAAAATATTGAATTTAATGAATGCATGTGGAGATGTAAAAATACTTTTCTAATTTATTTATTCATATAATTTGTATTAAACAAAATGTATTTTTTCTTATTTATTAGATTTGTTGATTTTGTTATCCGTAAGTATAAATTTTATGAAACTTAAGCATTTTTGTCACATATGTAGCGGTTTTAAAAAAACCGCTGCCTATCATAACACATACGCAGCGGTTATAAAAAACCGTTGCCTATCATAACCTATACGCAGTGGTAATTATGAACCGCTGTAATAAAATGCATATGTAGCAGTTTTGAACCACTGCTTTTGTTAACATTTGCATCGACTGTATAACCGCTGAATATCTATCCTAATATGTAGCGGTTTTTACAACGATTTGAGTCAAATGTAACACTTACTTGAAAAATTGCCTATAATGATATAAAAGCACTACAAAACCGCTACAACAGATAGTATATTGTAGCAGCTTTATAACCGCTATAAAGTAACCGCTGCATAAGTGCAATTATGTAGTAGTGACATCAACACTGATGTAGTGACGTTATGTCCTAGGATCATAGCATTGATACCTCTTTTGATTCCTAGCATAACCCAAGAAGATACATTTGATAGCCCATGGTGGTATCTTAGCCCCACCTAAACCATGGAGGTGGACAAAGACAACACACCCAAAAATGTTTGGAGGAAGTTGACAACACCCTTTCGAGTGTGCCCTGAAAGTGCACAGGTTGTCGAAGTAATAAAATACCCCGGTGAGTGGGTAGTCGAATCCACAGGGAGTAATGATTCAAGACAAGAGGAATTGCTACTTAGCTAGTGCGAAAATAATGGTGGTGAGAGAAAACAATGTGTGTGCAATAAAAGGAAAAGAAACATGAAAGAAAGAAAAGTGCAAGCAAAGAGTAAGGAGGAAACAATCAATGTGAATATAGGGTACCCAGACAAAGCTCCCCATAGGACTAATGCTTCTAATTCAAGACTAGTATTATACCTTCTATTGATGTCTAATGAGTCATGGAAATCCTTAAGCACACGGTCCCAAACCTAAGGTCAACCGTGACTAGCTCCAATACTATGCCCCGACACTAGGATTCACTACAACCCTTCACTCTGTTGATCGCTCAACTAAGCCCCAAAGGAGTCCATCTCCTAAGCCTCACACTATGTGGAACTGCTTGGGGTTCTAGGGATTCCAAGTGATAAACCCTATCCCTAAGTATAGTTCTAACACTTTGGTCTAGGCAAAAGAACCCTAATCTATGTTAAGCCCCAGCACTAGGATTCACTACAACCCTTCACTCTGTTGCTCACGCAACTAATCCCTAAGGGAGTTCATCTCCTAGCACTTCACTCTACTTCGATTGCAAAGAACTCTTGGAACACGAAATTAGGGAAAATCACACTGAAGGGGAAAGGGGACATTTCGCTACCTCTCAACCCTCTCCAATCTCAAGTAGTCTAATCCTATAGAAGTTGTCACACCTTCCAAGGATAACCTAGATGACTCTCAACCCTAGTGTCACGGCTAAGGAAAAATCAATACAATTATCATGCAAGATTGGAACTTAATTAAAATCATCAATTAAGAAAGCATAATAAAAGTCATAGAAACAATGTCATCCTAGGATTTACAAGTCCGAATATTCAATAGGGGTTTAACTCTCCATGGAGCTATACAAAATCATCAAAGTGTATGTATAAAAAAGCATAGCAAACATGAATAAAACCCCCTTGTGATGAGTGGCGATGGTTTTAAGAAGCCGCTCCGTCTTCTCCACCAAGTCCCTTGTCAAGCTTACGGCACACCTCGCCGAATCGATGCCGACGAAAACTCCTCCAATAGCTATCTTCCAAAGGATGTCGATGTCGATACCATCAAACGCTCCAAAAGCCCTCCAAAATTCTCTCCAAACCTTATCCGCAAGTTCTCCCGAAGTTGAGCGAAAAATAGGTCGAAAAGTCCTTATATAAATTTGAGTCGCGGCTATTTAAAGGCTGAAATTGGGTATCCACACGGCCGTGTGGAATTTCCACACACCCGTGTGGAATTTCTGGAAATGAATTTCTGGCGCATAGTGAACAGTAAACTGCTACAGTGATTTTCTGCAATACTACTATAGTGCTTGCGCCTAAGTTGTTCCCAACTTCATATTCTTTATTGAGGCTGTGATGTTGGGCGCACAACCAACGATAGATCATGTCATTTTTTTCTTTTCTCCTTATTGACGAGGTTCTTCAATGTTACACGGGCTAGACTTTATGACTGTGACTGCCTTTGTGCCCCTTTAAATCATAAAATAGTTTGAGCACATTGGAGGTTGGCAGACACCCACAAGTCTAGAACCCGTGCCTTGATCCAAAAAAACTCCCCAACAAACGCGGACATGACCTAATTTTGTTCTTTTTTCTCTAACTCTTCTCCACAACCCTACATGCACAAAAGAACATAAATGCACACTAATCAATGATAAAATTTGAGAAAAGTAATGCTCAATATAAGAAAATAATACTTCGTAATACTTAAACACGAGCACTTATCAGAAGTGCAAAGAGACGACCCCTAGGGTAGAGAATCTCCAAAGGTATTTGCTCTTTTAAAGGTATAGATGACATACGATTTATGAGGTAGGTGGCAATGAGAATAGCATCCCCCAATAGATAGAAGGAACATTGTTGTGAATAAAAAGGCTTCTAGCAACATCAAGAATGTGATGATGTTTTAGCTCAACTACCCCATTTTGTTGTGATGTATGAGCACAAAAGTAAGCAGTGCAGTAGATAAGAATTTGTCTGCATTATTAGATGAAATAATTTTGATAACTATTCCAAATTGATTTTTTATTTCATTGAAGAACTCTACAAGAATAGAGTTGACGTAAGACTTATTTTTTATAAGAAATACCCATGAAAGATGATAACAATCATCCACCACAACTAGATAATACCTATGTCCTTGTCTATCCAGATACTGACTAGAACCCCATACATCTAATTGAACTAGATCAAACATGGATGTAGATTGTGGATGATCAGAAGACGGGAAGTTACTCCACTAATGCTTTCCAAGTTGACAAGTCTCATAATCCAATTTGGTTGTAGGTGGAAATTAGGGAAGAACACCACTGAGCTTATTCAATGATGAATAGCCCAAATGTTGATGCCAACGAACTCTAGATAAAGTAGATAACTTAATAATATGAGCAGAAAGAATAAAAATTGCTATTGGTACCTGTTTAAGATGGTAAACTCCTCTTTCTTTACGGTTGCCACCAATCATCTTCTCCATCAAGATATCCTAGAAGGTAAGAGAGACAAGGTAAAAAAATAGGATGCTAATTTAGCTTCTTGCAAATTTGACTGATAGACAATAGGGAAAATTTCAAAAATAAACCTTGTGGTTTCCCAGTTTTGCAAAAAAGGGACTGAGGTTTGTTTTTTTTTGTTTTTAATCTATGTGGTTTTCCCAACTAGCAAAAAAGGAGAAAACCGTTAACTACCCTTTAACGGTGTTAACTCACAGGGGCAAAATGGTCAATTTATTATAAAAAAGCCACATGTCATTAAAAAAACATAATTTTCAACATGATTTTGTTTTTTTTTTAATTTAAGGTTTTTTTATTTATTAGACTTTTTTGAGAGATTAATATATTAAAAAAATATTTTTTTTTATGTCAAATGAGATGGATTTTAAATAAATTGACCATTTTGCCCCTTTGAGTTAACACTGTTAAAGGGTAGTTAACGATTTTTCCCTTTTTTGCTAGCTGGAAAAACCACATAGATTAAAAACGAAAAAAACAAACCTCAGTCCTTTTTTTGCAAAACTGGGAAACCACAAGGTTTATTTTTGAAATTTTCCCTAGATAATAAGCTAATAGGAAAATCTGGAACAAATAACACATTTGTTAGCCTTATATTAGGACCTAGAGTGACCTCTCCTTGGCCCATAATAGGGACATGTCTCCCATCTGCTACTTGAATGGTCCTTGATAAATGTTATATTATACATATTATATTGATCATCTTTTGCACTTAAGTGGTCCTCAAAAGTGTTTTCATGGATAATTGGTACTTAGCTTGTTCAATTTATTCTTTCAGGATAAAAGAAGCACAAAACAAGCCAAAAGAATGAATTCGGGAGCAAAACGCAGCCAAAAGCATCAAACAAAGAACTACATGTGAATAGTACACGCCCGTGTACCTACTCGAGCACCCTTCAGACATTTTGCAAGAAGAGCATCCAAAGAAATACACATGCTATTCACATAGCCATATACATGACCATGCACTCCCCAGACTCAAGTTCTTCTGAGAAGAACACGGTCATGTAGATAATGTACATGCCCATGTACATCTAGTGCTTTAAAGAACATAATCCAGAAGAGAACATGGGCTAAAGAGAAACACAAGCCCATCCATCTCATGAACTGAAGAGAAGATTATTCAGAGATATACACAGCCAAACGAAAAGATACATGGCCATGTATCCTATGGATCGAGTTCTCAATTCATCCAAAGATCTACACGGGTGAAGTACACATCCATGTAGCTTCCAGATTCCTGGGGGTGTAAATAAAAAGCTAAAAAAGTTATTTGGGATCCAATTTTTAGAAAGTGACTAAGGGTTGTTAGCTAGGGTTTCGAGACGAATCTAAGGAAGAAGGAGCTAAAAGGAGTCGTCGGAGTGATGATCCAAGGGCGACAATATCGGCTCACATCTACTCCTATTATGGAAACATTGAGAGGAGGTTTCTTCATCCATGTTTAGTGTTCTAGGGATTTATTTTTATTGCTTAGATTTGAACATTGACCCCATGGAGGGATAACTTCCTTGGGTATTCGGATTGACGTAGCTTAGGATGATTTCATTTTGATATTGCTTTTAATATAGATTAACTTAGGCTTGTTGGGTTCTTCTATGTATTTTTATTGTTGATCTACTGTAACGAAAGTGGCTATTTCATATTGATGGCATGATTAAGAGTGTGCGCTAGAGATATGCCACTTCAGATTCTTCTGAATTAGAGTCAAGTAGTGAAAGGTCCAATTTCTATTAGGGATTTTTTTAGTTCCCTTTGCAATCATACAAAAGTGGGATTAGAAGAGATTCAATCATATTGTAACATGGAATTACGTATTGGAGAGTCTTGAGAGCCCCCAACATATATTTGAGATTCCTTTATCCAACAATACTAGGATTTATCTATATTTAATTGCAATTACTTTAATTCTAAATTTCTAAGTGAAATCTATACGGACATCTTCTTCTCCTAATGATTTCTCAACCCTTAACTTGCTATTTTGGTCCTTTCTATTCTTGGATTTAGTTAATTTGATACTTATTGATACTTTGTTCTTAGTTAGATAACATGATTGGAGTTAAACCTTGCGTCTATCTCTACCAAGTTAGACCATGTTAAGCTCTATAAACGCCGCCTTTGAGCACAAAGCTATTTTTTAAGGTACCTAAATCTACCAGCCAATCGAATGCATATACCTGGCTAACAAAGCACCCAAAAGTACCTGATGAAGAGTCTACTAAGGGGATCACAGCCGTAGCAGCTGTAGTGTCTAGTGGTCCAAATGGAGATGCCCGAGATAACCGACTAAGATGCTAGAATAGATCATCAAAGTCCCCTTAAGGAATACTAACTAATTCCCCTTCTGAGGTGACCATATGTGTAGATGGCTATCTCCCATACTTGGACCAGTACTAGTTCTCAGAACGCCCCACCTTGCCCTAATAGGGGCATTATATTTTTCCTTGACCAAACCCGCTCCTGCCTCACCCACGTCCTTTGCTAGAACTCAAAGTACTAGGCCTTCTACACCCAGTGGAGACAATCAAGGCTGAAGTCTATGTCTCCAGGGACTTGGGAGTTAAAGCAATAGCAATACGGCTCAGTTTGCTATACACCTCTTCTAATGTGCGCAGGCTAGACCTAGTAATTATCTGATCATGGCATGCGTGGTCATCATTGGTGGAGATAGGTCGGCAAGAATTATATTTCTCAATCAATGACTTCAACTGAGAGTAGTACTGTGATAGGGCCTTCTCTCCTTTCTTCAGATTCATCATCTCGTAATAGGTTTGGATGATGAGGTTGTAATTCTTCTCATGTGAATAAGTGTCCTCCAGACTATCCCATATCTCCTTGGCCATCTTATAGTACATGATTTTGGTACCGATGCGATAAATGACAATGTTAATGATCCAAGCACATATCATACCATTATCCTTGATCCTTATCGCATATTTCTCTGTCTTCTTCTTAGGCTCCAGTTCTTATGATCCTTGACCGACATCAAAAATGTGCATGACCACCATGCATAGTTTGTCTCATGCAACTTAACAAGGAGACCAAAGAAAGGGTGCATGGTACTTCCTGCATTTGTACCTCCCTCTCCCCTACCAAATGTCTCCTCTGAACTTTCTATAATGCCGTGTCTATGTCTTCATGAACCCAGAGCCACAAAACTTGTCAAACAGAGACAGGAAGAGACACACCATCAAGAACTTGCGCACAACAAAACCATCCAATGGACGTGGAGGGTGGTAGATGTGCTGCTAGAAGCCACTAGAAGTAACTAGAGACCATGGTGAGACAATGGGGAAGAGGGTTGCTACCAGAGGAGGGCGTGCCACTGGTCCCACTGGGGAAGGAGATAGTGGGGCTAGGGCTTCGGAAAGATAGGTATAGAGCCCTGGTAGAGGACTATCTCTCTAATACCATATAGAAAGTAGGAACCAATTTTCTTATAGATGGATGGAGGCAAGGGTCTCCTTATATAAGGAGAGACCCAAGCTAAAACTAGGAACAAATCAACCATATATAACAATGAGAAAGAAAGAAAAAAGAAAGAGAAGGAAAGTCTAAATAAGGACATATAGTTATCTCTTATTGGTTTCCTATTGGTTTCCAGCAATAATGTAGTAGGATTAAATAGTCTTATTGACATCTCGATTTCCTCTTTTAAACCCCCTTGAAAATGGTTTGTACCTGAGCTTCATTTAGGTTGGTTCTGCTCAACCTTATATCAAAATCTTCTAAGTAGAGTTTTAAAGAACTCACCTACTTAAGTTTCTTAAGTTCAATAATTGGATCTTCAAACAACTACTCGCCAAACCTTGTCAATAAAGCTTCTCCAAACTTATTCTACAACAACAATCTCCCTCTCTCCATGGTTTTAGAAAAGACTGAAACCAATTGAAACCTTTTGTCATGCCCCAACCCGAGGGCCCAATGCGCGACATACCGCCACAATAACCCAAGGAAGGGCAAGCACCGCCTCAACCTTGAATTATCATAAGGCTAACATGTTTCATGTGCATAATCACTATAATAACGAGAGAATATGACACCTAGGGGTGTAACTGATCGAGCTCAAGCTTGAGCTCGACTCAAAAATTCGGTACTCAATACTCGGCTAGAGCTCGATTGAGTATTCCTTTTATAACTCGAGCTCGACTTGGTATACAAATTGAGCTACTCGAGCTCACTTGACTAAGCTCGAAAAGCCTAAAATTGACCATAAACATTATGCTTGAGCTCGAGCTCGACTCGAGCTCAAAAGGTTTCCCCCTTGATTTTCATCAAATAAATCTAATATTATATATGCATATATGCTCGATTAGGCTCGCGAGCAATCAAACCAAGTATCACAATACTTGAACTCGGCTCGATCGACTACTCAAGCTATTTGAGCTTGAGCTCGACTCGACTGTAACCTAGCCAAGTTTGAGTTTTCACCAAGTCGAGCTAAAGCAGCTTGTGAGTAGAGGTGTATCATTTACACCCTTAATGACAACACACAAGATTACAAAAGAAAATACATAGCTATAAAACATCGAAGCAAATTCTAAGTATGGTTTCTCATATAATAGTTTAGACAGCACCAAGTGTAGGGGTTTCCAAAGAAAGGAGATGAATACAAAAAAGTCAACAATGGCACTAATGGATCCCACTTAAATACATGCCATGCATTGGAAGTAAACCTACATATGACTCTAAGAAGATGCACTAAAATGGGCACTTGGCAAGCATGATGCGTTGCACCGCTACATTGTACTATCGCCTGTAAAAGAATAAAGAGGGTGAAGAACTAAGTTACTCAATGAGAGGATTAGCACTGATCTATAAAGTCACACATTTAAGAATATAGATAATATACCAATAAAATGTTTAAAAGTGAACGTATAAGCCAAAATATGAAAATACCAAACTATAGTATAAAACTCATGTTCATAAAGAGCAATAAACACAAATAATAGCATTTTCATAACATAAGTCGATCAAAGTAAAATTTTCTCAAGTAAACATCATTTTTCCAACAAACTCATGGAAACAATGTTGTATGAAGAACATTTCAAACCATCAATGTAATAGATAGCCTCAAGAAACCCTCCATCTCTAACCGTGGCCATGGCTAGATCAAGAACCACCAACATATGCATCTCTTGGCGTTGGGCAACTCCGGGCAGCTAGCATCACACACCTTTCAAGTTCTCTATGTGCCTCCTGAAAGGGCAAATTTCAACGGAGTTCTCCAAGCCACTCCAACTAGGTCGGACTATGGATACTCTCCTATTGCAATAAGTACCAGGGTGCGCCCCCATGTCACTATCAAAACCATCAAACCACAATACTGCCCACAGGCCCAATATATAAATTATCAAAATGTACCTGAAATCTCAACAGGATTTCATAATTTTCACATAAGCATGCACCCACTTAGAGGATGAGTAATTTAGAAACATCATCTCATGTAAACACAAGTTTCAACATGAAGCCATATCCTTTCTCAAAGATCAAAGTCACTTGTATTCAACATTTAAATACACATTTTAAGAAACAAGGTTTTGCAAACACAAGCAATGCACACTTGCATGCTTTTCATCAAAATCCTCTAAGATCCAAATAACAATTTCAAGGATTATAAATAATTTTTAAGGAACACTTTAACAAGATAAAATATCATTTGAAGTAGATAAACAAAAATATATAGCCAAGTTATGCATGACATTATAATCCATGTAACTAATAATCCCACTCACAAACTTGGCGAGTCACACTACTCCGGTGTTAAACCTCCACCAGTATTTTACCCTTGGCAGATGCCTCGCCTCCTAAAAACAAGCCAAGCAAACAATAGATCAAGTCCAAGGAAATCTCAAAACAAGAATGAGGAAAACCTCCTCAAGATGGAATACATGCACCTAGGGTTTACTAAGCACCTCCCAAAGATTCTACAATAACCCTAGTTTGGGAGGTGGAGAGATTTCTCTCAATCTTCACCAAAAAGGGGAAAAATACAAGAACACTAGTTCTCCACACTCAACACTCATCTAATCACTAAGATTTCCACCATTCACCCCAAAGAAGGCAAGAAAGGGGATGAGAAATACTAAGAAAAAGAGCATTTTATATCCCAATGCTCAGTGGTCCATGCGGGCACCCATGAGGGCCGCATGGCTCCCAGCCATGCCTATGCATGCATCCATACTGCCCATATAGTTGCCCGCATGGCTCTGATCATGCTCATGCGGGCTCCTAACGCCCGCATGACCCATCTTTGGGTCAATACACACGCGAAAACACTCAAAAACACCCAAACAAGAGATATACGCGAGAGGACCAGTCGAAAACAAGGTAGAGAAGTAGGAAAAAGTTGGAATATCACAGTTTTCCGTCAAAATGGATTGATGTCAACTTTACTTTTCCACCCTCCATAGTATAATCAATATCAAAGAATTGCTAAGCTTTGTACAACCACTCATTCACCCTTAACCATCGAATCTTGTAAACTCTAACTTAGTATAGTAGCTTGTACCACTATAACCTAGGCCAGGCCACAAAATTCCTCCATCTTCCACATTAGAAACCTGTTGTTGAGTAGGTGCAACTCTTTCTCACCCTAAATGGCCATCCGTGTAATCAAAAGCTTCTACGCAATAACTTTGGCACTATGTTTTCTAACTTCCTCAATAGCTTTATGTTGTCTCTCATCCAATTCCTTTATTAGGTTCTTAAGGTCTCTGAAATAATGTTTCTTGTTATTATTAGCCATTGAAAATTACCAAGATCTTGGCTCTAATATCAATGTTATAGAGGTTTTCACAAAAAAGAAGAAGAGAACACAAGAAGACAAGAACAACAAGAAATAATAGGGGAAGTTTCATTCAAACATTACATAAGTTCCATCTATTTAAGTTGTAGTCTATTAAAAGAAGAACTAATGGCTAAGATTAGTTCTTTGCACACGGGACCCATCCTTTACAAATATTCTCTAGTTTGAATTAAAATTTTCCTCTCATTACTTTGTTGACTCACTTAATAACCCTGCCAACTCAAATAACTAGCCTCCATCTCAGCGTTGTCCAGATAACTAACAACTAAAACTTCCTTATTTTATAGAACTTTTTCAACAACTTACTAAGCTCCCTTAGCAACTCCACGATCATTACTAGCATTTGTCTGGACCATGTGTTATGTGTTAATTTAGAAAGATTATCATGTTTGACACTGTAGCAATGGTAATATTGATAGTAATATAAGATTACTAATATTGAAATATTACCAAAAAAGAAATTAACATTAAGTTTTCATAAGCCTTTCATTTGCATTCTTTTCATATAACTCTTAGTTGGTTGGCCATTTCTGACTTCAACAATTTCAAGAGCATCCCCCATAATAGTGGTATCAGAGCCAAGATTTTTTCTAGGTACAATTACACCCATAAATAAAATTTTTGTTGAGTTCTCATGAGTTTGTAGATCCCTTGTGAGATCCCTCTTGGTTCCTACTAAATATGAAACATTCATAATAGAAAACTATATGCTTATCTTAGTAACTTTAAAAGAAAAGGCACTCAGTGGATCTTAAAAGCCACCTAAGCTACTAGACCTTCTCACCGCTTGTCCTCTAATGGTTCTGCTCATTGCACAAGTGTTAATTCGTTAATACCAAATAAGGATAAGCTATCAGCTCACCTCTAAATATAACCCATTACCTGATGACATCTTAGAAATGCCTACTAAGCACCCATGGGAAAAGACAAAAAGGGAAAAAGTGATGTCTGATGGAGTCCTCGGTTTGATATTTTTAGGATTCACTTTGAGCTGGACTTGTTCTTACTAGTAATATGTAATAACTGAATGAAAAGGAGAAACATAAATTAATCATAAATTCATCTTAAGAAGAAAAAGAACCTTGGAAGGATTGCTTAAATTGGTACGATTAAATTAAAAAAATTACAAATTTAATATGGAAGAAAATTATGAAACATGGAAGACAAAATTCTAAGACAATTTGAAGAGATACATAACAAATTATCAACACTAGAAAATAAAGTAACAAATGTAGAAACAATTCTCACAAACTTAGACTATATAAAACTAGTATAGACAAAACAAAAAAAAATAGTAGTAAAATTGAAGATATTAATGAACTTTGTAGTTACATGAAAAAACTAATCTTATGACAAACAAATGAATCAGAAAAACAGTATCTCCTTATGTTGTTTGGACTAAAAAAAATTAGAAAAACCACCATAATATAGATTAAAATTTCTAAAACAATTTCTTATAACCCCCCACAATATGAAAGAATTATCAGACTAAAGATATCATTTACTATAATAAAGTATTAGCCTCAAATACAAACATATAGTTAGAACATTATAATGAATGCAAATTAGAAAACAAAATTAAAGAAATAAAATTGCATTGGCTAGGGAGATTACAAGAATACATCATATATATAATAAGAATTAAGAGCATATTAAAAAGAAAAAAAGCTAAAAACTCCTTTTTTTCATAATCTATTTTAAAAATGGTATTATCTAGATATGAAAGAAGTAGAAGAATGGAGACATGAATTAAAAAATGAATTTGAGAGTATAGCATCTTGTTATTGTTAAATAGAGAACAACCCAAGTAAAATTATAAAAAGTAGTGAGAATATCCAAAGATTCGCCTCTAAAACTAAAAGGCATATAAGTAGAAAAGAGATGCTTCTTTCTCTAAAATAACAAGCAGAAAAAGTTAGAAATGACAATGTACAACTTGTTCTCATGAGCAACTTTATAAACATGGTATTTTGACTTTCAAAACAAAATTTATGACCACTATGATGAAGTTGAGATATGTTGTCCACATGATAACGCATAATTTGTGTTAGACCTAATAATGGAAGAATCTTATATAAACTTTTACAATCAGGATTTTTAGTAATATATTTGGTATTATTTTTAATAGGAATAATGCATCAAAAAGGACTAGGAACTAAGGTAATGGAAAGCTTAATAGACACTAGATAAATGGAATCAATGTCCAAAACTATGATAGGAGTTATGGAAGTGGATATGAATAACAATTTAGAAATAGTTTATCTTACACCAGATTAATTAGTCTCTTCAAGTACCTTATTCAAAAATATTACATTAATTATAACATAAAAAAGTTACAATATAACAAATATAGAACCAAATTTACTAATAACTCAAGCCTTTATAAGACAAATTGCAAAAAAATAGTCAAATTAGGCATACCTTAAAAATAGATAAAATTGAGAGTATAACCAACATATTGGGAAGTTAGGGAATAAAATATTAGGAATCAAAAGTACTAGTGGGAAAGAAAAGAGTATCAAACCAATCAAAGAACAAATTCTTCTTTTCACACAAAAAACTAAACAAAACTCTTCTCCTTCTTTTATTATCACTTGTCTTTATAATTTAATGTTTTTTCACTTTATCATTTTGCTTATAAGATCTATTCTTCCTTGCATATTTTCAATTATTATACTTCTAGAGTATGTTACCGAATACTTTAGTATTGTGTTTTCTTAAAATTCTTTTGAATCTTTTTTTACTGATGCCAATTCTAGTGAGTCCTCTTGATCTATTTCTACCTTATTACTTTTGGTTCCATATAATTTCTCCATTACATGCTATTTTGGAATGCTTCTTGTATCATTATACTTAGTTTATCTACCAAAAAATTATCTATGAATTTAATATGTTATATGGTTGCATTGAAACCATTTCCTACTATATAATCCACAAAGGTTAGCCACATATTTGTAGACAATTTATTTTCAGATTTTTTATAATAAAATGATAAAATAGCTTAACAATCTATGCTCAAAGTAATTTCACTAGATGAGATAACAAATAGTTAAAATTTTTCTAATGCTTTAATGGTTGTTAGAATTTCTACATAAGTACTTAAGATAGTTGTACTATACATTCCAATATCATTTCTACTAATTCTTTAACTAAACTTTCCTTACTTGGTATAAATTTTAGTATAGCTCCCCATCCTCCAATTCTACCATTTGACTCGATAATTAAGGATGCATTTGGAGATAGTAGTTCTAAGGATTTTATTTTTCTAATTACTTCCTTGATTTTTTGTACTAATTTTATATCTTCATTATTAAATCTTCTTTCCCCTGCCTATTTTGTTTTGTTATGCAGGGGTCCTACTAACTAAATAAGGTTTGGAATAAAGTTTTTGACATAATTTATGTTTCCCAGAAAGGATTGTATTTGTTTTAATCCTTCTAACTTGTTAGGCATCTCCAAGATACTAGTTGAAATACTTTTTTTGTAAATTCTATTTTTCTACATCCTATTTTCATATATTTTTTCAGATAATACGTGACCATTTTGTTTGCACTTATTAAAGAAAATTAATGAATGTTCAATATGTTCTTTAAGATACTTATTAAACATCCAAATATCATCTATATAAGTTAGTATACATTCATTATTTTAAAAAAAAATGTTATCCATTTTTCTCTGGAATATTTGACGAATATTTTTTAGGCCAAATGGCGTGGCTTTCCACTCATAGCGACCATTGTGAATGATAAAAGTTGTCCATTTTATACTTTCTTTGGCCATTTTTACTTTCTAAAATCCACTTTTAAAATCGAATTTGCTATAGATATAAATATTTCTAATTTTAATTATTAATGTTTCTTTATTGGGTAATGGGTATTTGTCTTCTTCTGGTACTATCATTCGACCTTTTATAGTTAAAAAACACTCTACTCTTACATATTATTTCACCAAGTTTATTAACAATAAATGCCCTTATCCTATGTGGACTTTGTGTTTCATCTAGAATTCCTAGTTTTTTTAATTCTTTTGTGCGAATTTCAAACTCAACTTGCTCATAAGGAGTTACCTTAATAATTGTATATGTTATTTTAAAATTTGGCTTCCGGATTGCTAATACATGTTCTTCTTGTGTTTTATGAATATTTTTTACAAGATTTTCTCCTGTAGTACCGTCTAACCTACGTTCTTCTAGAACTGGTTCTAACTTTTTATTTAATTGTTCTACTTGATTGAGTTCTATCTGAAGTTCATATTCGTCCTCTTTCCTATTCAACTCATTTTTTTTCTTCTATGCAGTATATAGTTTCTCTAACTAAAGGAGTGGTGCATATCATATCAACTTTTTAAAATTTTGTTAGCAAATCTCTGTGTTATACGACCTCCCGATTGGTTTCTAATAAAATTCATGCAAAGGGAAGGGAATATTTTTTATTGATGATACCTACTGTGCTTTCTATTAATTTTTCTGTTAAAATTATTTTGTTGCGAAAAGCATTTCTAACCATTGATTTTTGTGTGACTTCTTCTCTATATTTTTTAAGAACTACTTCCGAAATATAATTTCTCCTTGCCTCTGTATTCACAATACATGTTACAAGGAGTTTGTAACCATCTTTAAATTATATAAGTAAAACTACATTAAGTAAATTATTGTTCTTCAATTCTATGGGAAAGATATGTAAATTATGTTCTTCCATAGTTTCTACTTCTTCAACCTTTGATCTTGCTCAGCAAGCTCCTCTATTTGAATTCCTTTAACTTTATCTTTTAAACTATTATTTTCTATGGATAATCTTCTATTTCTTCTTCTAGAGCTTTTATTCCTTCTAATAATTGTGTAATTACCTCTTCCTCTGAATTATTATTACATCTTGTGTTACATATAATTCTTTTTTTTTTCCTTCAAAAGTAAAGTTAAATAATTCTCGAGCACATCTCCTCCATATAGATAAGCCACAAAGGGTTCATATGAGTTTGTCTTTAAGCATAAAATTTATTACATTTATCAAACTTTTCTTTATAATTTGTTTTAAAAATCTTCTAGGTACATTTAAAGAGTTCTTCTAGTTGATTATATTGTTCTAAAAAAAATTTTGGATTATTATCTAAGTCATAAGTAAAATTTATTCGTTTTGGATTTCCATAGGCTTCTTCAAAATCTATTGATCCTCCATTTCTACAAAGTTATTAGTTTCATCCCCTCCAAAAATACTATAGATATCACTATCATACTTGCCGCCATTAGTATCTATACTTACTATATCAATTTCATCCACTAATTCTAGTTCTCGATACATATTAAACCCTTCCTTTTTTACTTTTCATTTTCGAATTCTTTGGCATAAAGTCCTTCTACAACGCATATATAAGACTCACACTTTCTTGGAGGCTTATATTGTTTGAATTTTTTAACATGATTATATTCTAATCTCCCTCTCTCATAATATGTGCTCTTTATGAAAAAAAATTCTCCTTTTCTTATGTTCTTTATGTATTGAAGGTATATAGATTTTATTACAATAACTATAATTTGATATTTGTCTTGTAGTTCTGCTTCTAAATATTTATCTTTTAGATAATTGAAGGTGAATAGTATAGCAAGTCCTACTCCAGTCAAATTTTCATGACCCTTTTCTACCAATGATTTAAAAATTACGTCTCCTAGTGGCTTTGGTAATTTACTAAGATGATGTTTGTTTCCAGGGATTTGGAGTTGTTTGTAACCACAAATACTTTGCTTTTTAAAAAAATGGTCTTTGTTTCAAAGTATCTTCTTTTCAAAGGGTTTTTTAAATCCCATTAATAAGGGATTTTGTTTTATAGCCAAAATGACAATAAAACAAAATCCCAGGATTTCAAAGGCCTTGAAATCCTTCTCATAAATGTTATATTATACATATTATATTGATCATCTTTTGCACCTAATTGGTCCTCAAGAGTGTTTTCATGGCAATTGGTACTTAGTTAATTTCATTTATGTTCTCAAGACAAAAGAAGCATAAAAAAAGCCAAATGAATGAATTTGGGAGCAAAACGGGGCCAAAAGCATCAAACAGAAAAATACACGGGCAAGGTACAAGCCCGTGTACTTGCCTATGTACCCTTCAGACATTGGTAAGAGGAGCATTTAGAGAAATACTTGTGCTATTCACATAGCCGTGTACACGACAATGCACTCCCCAGGCTCAAGTCCTCCTAAGAAGAGCACGGCCGTGTATATGATGTACACACCAATGTACATTTAGGGCTTTAAAGAATATAATCCAGAGGAGAACACTGGCTGAACAAAAGCACACATCTGTGTGTCTCAAGAATTGAAGAAAAGATTATCCAAAGAGATATACATTGCCATGTACCCCAGGGATCGAGTTTTTGATTCATCCAGAGATCTACACAAGTGAAGTACGCCAGTGTACTTGCCCGTGTAATGTCTAGATTCTTTGGAATATAAATAAAAAGCCGAAAAAGTTATTTGGGATCCGATTTTGGGAAAATGATTGAGGGTTAATGGCTAGGGTTTCAAGACGAATCTACGAAGAAAAAAAAAAGGAGCTTGAAGGAGTTACCAGAGTGACGATCCAAGGGCGACAATATCGGCTCACATCTGCTCCGATTGTGGAAACACTGAGAGGAAGTTTCTTTATCCATATTTAGTGCTCTAGGGCTTTATTTTTATTTCTTAGATTTGAACATTGACCACATGGAGAGCTAACTTCCTTAGGTGTCTGGATTGATGTAGCTTAGGATAATTTCTTTTTTATATTGTTTTTAATATAGATTACCGTCAGCTTGTTAGGTCCATCTATGTATTTTATAGTTGGTCTAGAGTAACATGAGTGGCTATTTCATATTGATGGCATAATTAAGATCGAGAGATTCATGGCGTGAGATCACCGTATATGAAAGGAATTAAGAGTGTGCGCTAGAGATAGGCCACATGAGATTCCTCTGAATTAGAATTGAGTATCAAGAGCTCTGTTTTCTATTAGGGATTTCCTAGTTCTCTGTATAATCATTCAAAAGTGAGATTAGAATAGATTCAATCCTATCGTAACATGGGATTAGGTATTGGAGAGTCTTGAGAGAGCACCCAATATATATTTCAGATCCCTCGGTCCAACAATATTAGAATTTATCTAATCTCACTTGCAATTACTTTAACTCTAAATTCCCAAGTGAAATCTATCCGACATCTTCTTCTCCTATTAATTTCTCAACTGTTAACTTGTGATTTTGGTCATTTCCATTCTTAGATCTAGTTAATTTGATACTCATTGGTATTTTGTTCTAAGTTAGATAACATGATTGGAGTTAGTACTTCAACTATCTAGTCCCATGAATTCGACCTTGCTTTTGAGCACTTTATTACACAATCAGCATGTACTTTTGCGTGCATCCCTAACACCCTCACGCAGCGAACATGTGAGGGATTCATGAATCAGCTAAGGAGATGAGCAAATTTTCTTAGATCTAGCTACAAGCCTTTCTCTATTGTGTCTCAAGCTTCACCGTCAGCTTGTTTCATTTGCCTTCCAACCAGTCATCATCTTTTCCTCTCCTTCAAAGGTTGGTACTTTTTCTCATATTTACTGGTCCTTCTCTATTTTTCTTCCAAGCTCCAGCTCCAACTTGCTTCATTCACCTCCTAAGTCATCACCATTTTTCTCTTATCTCCAATTCATCTCAAGTATGTTTTTGCTCAAATCTACATTTCTATGGACACTTTATGATGTTTTTTTTTAAGATATATTATGGATCACTCTCATGTTAATTGTGGAGCTTTCTAGGTTAGGTGCAAGATCCAATAATTGTGGTGCATCTTAATTATGCTTTTTTTCAAGACACATTATGTGCTCTTAATTAAGCATCTTACTTATTGTGACCCTTTCCCATGCTTAATTGACACATTAACCTATAAATAGTTATATTGTGAGGATTTTCTTAATTACTAAATCTTAATTTGTTTGTGTGGTTTTTTTATGGTCTTTTTAAGATTAATCATTGAATATTAATTATTGGATCTAATTATATAAGTTCATTTTAAGGAACTCTGCAAAAGTTTCTTTAACAGCTAAGCTAGGTTAAGCTAGTTAATTACACATTAGTTGCCTAAACATTAGAGCTAACTGTGATAAAGAAGAATGTTTAGTGAGTAATTATGTACTCCTTGACATTAAGTGCCTAATCGCATAATAACTTATGTAAATTAATGCCCTGTATTTTGCCAGAAAATAGATATGGTCAAATTGTGTCACATGAGCAACAACTACTAATCTTACATTGGGCTGAAAAAAATCACAATGGGTACTTTCTAAATCATTTTTTAAGAAAACATTTAGACATTTATATTTTCCAAATTCATTGTTTTCAATATCAAAATTTAGTTATTATATTAATTTTTTTATTTTTCTAGTGATTGCTTTGTTTAAAGGTATAGATATTAATTAAGTTCAACAACTTGTATATATAGCATGGACTATGAGAATGTTGGAATAAAGCCATGTGTGATAATGTAAGATCATTTTTTATATACTCTTCTCTAATTTAGGGCATCATTTGATTCAAGGCATCATGTGTGTGATTTAGGGCATCATGTGATATAGAGCACCCAAGTGGTAATCCTCCATTTGTATAAAAGTCTTAGCAGTGAGTGATTCAAGAAATCATGTGATTTAAAGCATCACAAATTAAATTAAAACCTAATATTTGTATGTTAATTCTGATAAAAAAAAATTAATCTTGGGATTATTTATCTATGTTATTTTGTACTATGCATCTCTATTTAGGTCAAGCATGTAAAATGTCTAATATCTTGAACTTTTTTAGTGTGGTATTTTATAGCTTGTAGATGGCCGGCAATGACATAGAGGATAACTTTTGTGCCACTTGCATTACAATTCTTGTTGCGGCTTGCCGTCACATTATCTGTGCGTAGTAAATGATGTAAAATTTGTAGACAGCACTCTTGTGGCCGGATGAAAATTAGAGAATAATATTTATCAAGTCTAGTAGATGGAAATGACACTACTAATATCAACATGGTTCATATGAACAAATCAATTGTCTTCAACCTTTGTTGATAATGAGACGAAAAGTGCTTATGAGAAACACATTACACATCACTATCAAAGAGCAAGTATTGATGTTCCTACACACCATAGAACATAACTAGCTTAATCGTTTCATCCCCCATAATTTTCCTAGATCCATTGAAACAGTTAGCAACTACTTCTATCATTTTCTCTACATAATTGGCCAATTGCATAATGCATATGTGTTCCCACCTAGTACATAAACTCCGTCATATATAGCCTTGAGATCCACACTATATCCTTAATTCAAAGTATTAAATAATTTTTTGACTCAACTAAATTTATTATAATATAACTAGTTCTTAATTATAATATGTTAATGGTATGATTGTATTGGAGTTTTAGATAGGACCCATATCCATGCTTTTGTTCCTGCTTTTGAAGTTATGCTTTACATATGTCCTTGCTGGATAGGAAGGTTATGCATACGATTCTCTAGTTTTATGCGATGCACTCGAAAGACCAAATGGCCTATTGGTCTCTAAAAGTATCTATTTCATCTAGTTTATAGATATATAGGTTAGTATACAATGACAACTTAAAAATTATAATTTTGTTAACTACCATCTTTTTTTGTCTTACGGAAGTATTACTTGGTTGATGCCGGGTACGAAATGAGATTGGGATTTATATCCCCTTATAGGGGCATTAGATATCATCTCAAAAAGCTTGGCACAAACACCAGTAAATCATAAAGAATTTTTTAACCTTCGTCACTCATCAACTTATATAACCATTGAACGAGTTTTTGGTTCTCTTACAATATGATTCAAAATTCTCTTATCAAGACCAGTCTTTCCATTCAAAACTCAGTCTAAACTAGTTTTGGTTGCATGTGTTTCACATAATTATATTATAAGTGGTTGCAAAGTTATATTCATACCCTATAAGGAAAAGTGGACACCATAACGACCACCTCAAAAAGTAACTTGAGAGAACAAAAAGAGGAGGCTCAAGAATGGGTGGTACATCGAGAACAGATTGCACGCAATATGTGGGCAAACAAATAGCGTTGTTGTGCTCCATAATTGTGCTCCATACTAGACTATGACTCAATAATGACTTATTGATTTTATGAAAATTGTGCTCCATACTAGACCATAACTAGTGTTGTTATTTTGAGGTTGTTAGTTTAAATTTTTCGGCTAGCACTTGATAATTAATTTATGTGTTTCTATGGACTAATTTTATGTTTGTTATTACTCATCATATGCCATCATATGCCTATTCTGAAACTTCCTTGTCTTAGATATGCATTTATTTTGACAAAAAAAAAAATTAGCTATTATTTAAAAAAAAACTTATTTATGTCCCCATTATAGAATGGGCAATACAAAAATGTCAGAAGATAGCCAAATGTTATCAATGAGAACCCCTAGCAAAAACCGGTGGTAATAACAGGTAGAGCACTACTAAAAGCATACTATTTATAAGATTTATGGCTTCCCAAGTGGAGCAAGCCTTCAAACCATAATTACCATATTCTCAAAGCCCCTACCAATCTTTGATCTAGATCGCTCGTACCCAATCAAAGTTCGTTTTTGTTCCAAATTGATTAGGTACGCGATCTGAGATGATGAAAAGGATGTATCAAAATTAATTAACCATAGATTTTATAAAAACCCATTTAACCTATTTTCTTAAAAAAAATATTTATAGATAAGGCTACAATTTATTAGGTTTTAAGAGTTGTTATAGATAAAATTGTTATCTATTTTTAAATCTAGTATAAGTTTTAAAGTGTTATCTACTATAAAATTTTATTAAATAAAATTATAATCTATATATACTTTAAAATTGCAACAAAATTAGTTCTTTAAAGTTTGATTATTTACTTTTATAACTTCAATCATAATGTTCTTTTCTTATTAAATGTTATTCTTATGCACTTTTGAATATATTTAGTAATCTAAGAACATCTTTTATTTCGAATTGATATTAAAGTTTTATAATTTTGTATGTATTATATATAACTGATTATGATGTAATTTTCAATCGTATCTTGAATCAATTTAATCGTACCAACTAAGGTATCCCCCACTATATTGGATATAGTACAAGTATCGTTTCTTGTATCCATCCCTGTCTCACGACTTGGATCGTACGGTGTTTCCACTACTATCCATGTTGCCATTATTGCAATAAAGAACGAGTTTGGGGTTGTAGTCACTAAAACAAATGTAGCTAACCACTTGAGAACAATTCACAAGCGAGGGGCAAGAATTAAAAACCTAAAAGAGTTAAGTGGAATGGGGTGGGATAATAGACTAAAGATGATAATTATGGGAGAATCATAGTTCAAAAACTATCTGGAGATATAAATTTTTTTCTATTTACAATGTCTATTTATTTATTTTGAAATAATTTTTATTTAAACTTTCAACTGATTTGTTTCTATATACTAAGTTCACCCACATGATGAGCCATACTTAAACATACCAATTGAGGATCATGACTTACTTGAGATTATTTGTGGTAATGTTCAGGCACCTAGATGACGTGTTGTTCAAATTGGAGATGAAATTGGCACGCATATTGATGACAATGTTGACTCTCGCCATTAATCTCAGATTGATGGTCATGATAATATGTTCTTCGAGGAGACTGATTACCATGCCAATATGACACTACCCATCCACAACCAGTCAAAGAGTGCAGAACCCAAGGACCTTGGGTGTTTTCCACTCAATATAAAAAAGAAAAATGAAAACGAAAAATGCCCTATGAAGTTGGCACAGTACAAGAGATGAATAATACCATTAAGGAGATATTGGCAACAAAGAAATATACTCGATATTTGCTAAGAATTAATTGGTGAGTGCATGAAATTGAAAGAAATAGTAGCTATGTGCTAAGAATTAATTGGTGAGTGCATGAAATTGAAAGCACATAGCTACTCTGGTTGTGACATCAATAAGGCCTATGATTGGTTAATGACCAACAATAGTAGCTATGGCTTTCTTAGCAAAGGCTGAAGAGCTAAGGAAGTATTGGGTGGAGGACTTCTTTAAATCACTTCACAATCAAGGAGAATTTTTTGGTTGGTAATTTTTTTTTTTTTTTTTTTTTTGGCGCATTATGACATTGTTATATAGCTCCTATGTCATTGCATTCCTTTTTTTAAACAAATTTGTTGCAGATTGTGGGACATCCTAAAGAGTTTAACCATGAAACATGAAGGATTCTACGGGTAACAAATTATATTCCTATAATTGTTATTATATTGTTATCATTAATTAGCTCATGAAATTAAAAATTGAATTTCTCAATAATGAGCAGGTTTTTTGGGTCTTCAAGGGTGGCAAATGAATATAGCATGGAATTGTATACTCTAATGTTTAGAGTTTCATAAAATTGCCTATGAAATGATTGCCTCCTTTCTTTTGAATGTGTTTTTTTATGTTGGTGCACTCAATCTAGTTTCTTGTGCCTTTGAATGTTCTAAAGCATGAAACTTTGAACTTGATTGTGCTTAGAGTCTTGAATGATGATATATTTGTTTATTGTCCTTTACTTGTTGTAAGTATCATGTACAACTTGGGATCCATCTAAAATTGATCATGTTTGAATCTTATGAACATACAATTTTTTTTTCTCTTTCTTCAATCTTAAATGTATAGGATGTGTTTCCTTCTTGGTTGAAAAGCACAGCCTAGATCTTCTTCATATAGTCTATGCTTGAATCTTATGAAGTTACAAAAATATTTTATTTATTTATTTTCAACATTAAGGGTGTATGTTGTGTTTTCTTATTGGTTGAACAATGTGGTTTTCAACTCCCTTTCCCACAAAAATATATATATATATAAATGGCAGTTTTTAAAAAGGAAGCTTTTTTTTTTTAAGTAGCTCTTCTATTAAAAAAAGAAAAATAAAAACAAGAAAAAAAGGTCTTAATAATAAATAGCAATAGAAATGGCCCAATTATTTTAGTTTCTTATCTAATAAAATAAGTTAATAAGTTAATTAAAAAATTAATAAAATTTATGTTAAATGGGAATTATAAAAATAGTTGTTATTAGAATAAGTTATTAAATATAATAATAAGTTAGTCATAATAAATAATAAAGATAATAATTAATACATATTTTGTAATTACAACACTATAACAAAATGAAATTTAAAAGGATATGGGGTAACTTTACCAAGATTAATTTAAAAATGGTCTTTGTTGATAGGGTTATGTATGCTTGATTGAATTAGCTTTGGCCCAACACAGGAAAGAGTCTATTGTTGTCCAAGACAAGAGAAGAGTCGTTTAACAGTTTCACTGAACTTACTTATTTGAAGTTTTTCTAAATCTCTAGTTGTTGCATCTTGCAGTAGTGTTTCTCTTGTAGAAGGAGTTTTTTCTAAGATAATTTGTATAACTTGTTCAATTATGTTATAAGGCTTGTCTACATTTCTATTATACTTTGATATTCTGAAGGAAAGTTCAATTTCCAATTATTTAACAAAACTATGGATGTTGTTCCTACTAAATTTTCTATGAAATTTGTTACACTGATGTTATCTAGGGTGTGTGATATTCTTTTTATGGCATTTATTACATCTGATTCCCATCTATCAATGAGTTTCTGGCCATTTTAGTGGATGGATTGTGCTTGAGACTAGCATACTTCCCTTGTTATTTTGTTTTGGTACCGTTTTGACTACTTGTAAAGGATCTAGTTTACCTCTTCCTCTTCATCTATAACTTTGTTGAGGGTATTGAGTAAACTCATAATTAGAATATGGTTGTAATAGTTGTGTCATCTTACTGGTTCGTTTTATAGAAATCAATGTTACCGGAGTTCTTCCTATTTCAGAGGTACTTGGGTTACTAAAACTACTGGCTAAAGATGGCCTTACTTGATTATTATTACTTCCCCTTGATTCAATATCCATCATTACTTCACCTAGATTTATTTCTTCAATTTGTTTTAATAAATCTTGATATTCTTGTTCTTCTTCATTAGTAACATATAATTCTTCTATGTTATATTTTTCTATTGTTTTCCCAATTCATTTTTTAGGATATTCCTCATATTTATACCTACATTCCATAAGAAAACTACATCATCTATGTCTTCTGGTAATTCTTCAAAATCTACTATCCAATAATATCTTAAATACATTATTTCAATTAATTCTTCCATTTTGATGAACAATAACAGTTTTTTATTGATTCTAATTATGTTTCTAAAGCTTCCATTTTTTTTCTAAATATTCTAGATCAAAATCATGCCATCTTTTTAAGAGGGATTTAGCCTTGGATGCCCTTCATGTAAATATTAATTTTATTTATGTTGTGTACTTCTCCTTCTCTTTTGCATTTCTTTTCTTAACACTTTGACCTTCAGGTGATGAGTGTATCCCCTTTGTTACTAGTATCAAAGCTCAAGTTCTGCTCTCACGGGTCTTGTTTAGCTTCCAGTTATCTCTGAGCCTCGGTAAGGAAGCCTCAAAGGGCAAAAAGCATGTTTTAAGACATGTGACCAATGGTGGAGACCCCTGTTAGACTTAACACTCCGATAAATCTAGGATCTCTCAGAGAAGATAGATCTAATAAAGGAAGACAACGAAGCCTTGTGCTATTTTTTTACTTTTCATTTTTTTTAGGATGGTAAAGGGTGTGCATTTGTAAGTTTCTGTGTATAATGTAGTATGTTTGTAGGTATTGTACCTGTACAATCCTATAGGCCCTTGGTTTTGGTGAAAACCATGGGTTGGTTTTTACTGTAGTGCAACCATGGGCAAGTAGCCCATGGTTTTGGTTTGTACTTTTGTAAAACCATGGTTTTGATTTGCAAAATCTTTGACTCCTGTGGTCTTGAGCCCATGGTTTTGCGTCTTTCACTCTTTTAGAGTCTATATAAGAGTCTTTGTAGTTTGTATTCTAGCATGGGTACAGACTGGTCTATACCTAAGTTTTTAATAAATTTTTTGTTCTTTTGAAGTCATCTCTTTCCTTTCTTTTATTTATGTTGTGTGCTTCTCCTTCTCTTACGCCTTTCTTCACTTAACGCTCTTACTTCTCTTAACACTCTCACCTCTAGGTGCTGGTGCATATCCCTTTGTTATTGGTATCGTAGCTCTGGTTTCGATCTCTTGGACTAGCTACTTTGCAGATTCAAAGTCACAGGTCCTGTTCTGCTCCTAATCATCTCCAAATGTCTGTAGAAAAGCTATCAGAGGACAGGAGGCATGTTTTAGGCTGTAACCGATAGTTGAGACTCCTATTAGAGCTGGCAGTCTGATGAACCTAGGATCTCACTAAGAAGATGGATACAATGAAGAAAGATGATGAAAGCCTTGTACCATTTTTTTCTATTTTTTTTTATTTTTTTTAGGGTGGTAAAAGGTGTATGTTTGTACGTTTGTGTGTATGTACACATGCTATATACATGCACACAAACTTACACCAAAATATCTTAAAAAAAAAGTTTAAAAAAAATGTATATTTTAGATTACAAAGAGGTGATAATCAATATATAAAAATGTATATTTTAGATTACAAAGAGGTGATAATCAAAATATATATATATATATATTGCGCTATGCATATGTGTGTGATCCGTATTAGCATACTCTTTTAAGGTTCGCAGATATTTTCCCAAATTGATTACTATGACCAATCAAACACCGAAATGAAATATTTCCAATAATGAGTTCCCAATTAAATATAATTATATCAAATTACCACAATACTCCCAGACATATCACATTTTTAACCTTATTACCGTGATAATCTCATTATATAGTAATATACCATATCGTGAACCAAACAGTCCCCAAGGCACTCTCACGTAAAATTAACAAACCATTGATGCACTTTCATTTTTTATTATATATATACTGAAACAAAGTTTTACATGGTTTGGAATAAATATGTATCATTGAAAATAGAAAAATCAACACATCATTGGCATTTCTAGCAACGACAATATCATTAGAATGCAAACATAACATCATTTCCTGTAGCTTAGCATCTCACTTGAACAACTTCAATATCATGCTTCCTACTTTACATGTTGGTAACAACTTGGTGATCACTTCTCTATCTAGTCCATACTGAGCAGTCTCCATACTGATCACTTCTCCACTCCCGTCCTCCCTCGCCATGGCCGGCGAGGGCCAGCCTCCTGACACTACCACCTCGCCTCCACCTCGCAAATCCTGGGCCCAGATCGCCTCCTCTTACTCACAACTTTCAGATAACTCTCCTTTGCATAACCCCCTTCTCCTCAGCAAACTTAAAGACTCCACTTCTGAGTTTGTTAAGCTTGACTCCAGCGCCTTCGCCAGAGCCCAACGACGGTTTCAATACGCCATCTATGGCAAACTATTCGGTAAACCACCACCTTTCGAGCAAGTTAAAAACGCTCTTCTTGTTAAATGGGCTGATTTTGGCAATGTTTGCATCTCCGACCTCCCTAATGGATTTATCCTTATCCGATGCTCCTCTGAATGTGTCATGAAACGTTTACTCACTGAAGGCCCTTGGTCTCTCAACGGACTCATTTTGCAGCTTTCCCCTTGGAAACCCCTTTTCGAACCCTCCTTCGCCAAGCTCACATCTGCAGCAATATGGCTACAACTTCACAACCTCCCCGTTGATTTTTGGGATGGAGATACTCTGGAGACCATCACCGGTCATATGGGTACCCTTCTCAAAATTGACGAACTCACCACCTCCCTTGCTAGAACTAAATATGCCCGTATCTGTGTCGAAATAGACCTTTCTAAACCCCTATGCAGGGGATTCTGGTTGGGTAATGATCTTCAAAAAGTCTTCGTCGTCGTCCTCTATGAAAGACTACCTACCTTCTGTTACTCATGCGGTATGATCGGACACGGCACTAACACTTGCTCTGTCAAAGCAACTGCTGAGCGCGGCACCACCCAGCAACCCCCCCGTGATACACGTGAGGAGCGGGCTGGGCTCGGTATTGCCCAGCAGGTTGCCGACCAAAGCATGGATGTTGATGCCTCTCGTCCCGATCGTCCTGTGGCTGATCATTCCCCTGAACCAGACCTCGCCGTCCCTGACACCGACTACGGCCCTTGGCTGTTGGTCTCCCGCAGGCGTGGCCGTGCTCGCGGTAGAGGAGGTGGCAGTCGCGTCACTCCCGAAGCCCGAGGCACTGCAGCCGCGGTGAGTTCCAATGACGCGGGGTTCCGAGGAGGCGTTGAACGCGGGCCACGTGGCGGCAAAACGTACAGTGGACTTGGGCGGTCGCGTAATCCCGATGTCGGCTTCGCTGACAGCTTTTCACCCGATAAGACCCCTACTTTCACGGCTCCCGATCTTCCTAATCCATCCGTTGATGCAGTAATTCCAACCGTTGATCATGACGTTGGCGTAGCTCTTGGGATGTCGACGACTCCTTTTCTGGATCAGCCGCCTGCCTCTCTCAATCTGAATCCTGCCCCCCACGAATCCCGAGGAGTGGTGAACTTGAAAGCTGTATCCCTTATTCGTTCAAACTCCCCACCGCCAACCCTCAGGACCTCTCTTCCTGGTCCTTCTTCTTCCTCTCATCCTCCTGTACAAGATTCCCATCTTCTTCTCGTCAATCAAGTTACAAATGCCCTTCACTCTGACGATATGGAGGACGGTGATCCTTCGGACTCAGAGGGGGAGGCGATCTCGGATAATAGTGTTGATGCCATGTCCGGCGACGATGAGCCAGAAGACAACATGACTTTGAACCAATTTCAAACTGAAGCAAGACGCGAGGCCCTCATCAGGCGTGGCGCATCTCATGCAAGCCCATCCCAAAAGAAAGGGAAAACAGAACATTGGAACTCCGGTTCCTGAGTTCCCTATCCTTCTGTGCTCCTGTCTTTCTGTTTCTTTTATTGATGTTATACTTTGGTTCTTGTCTTAACCATCTCCTTCTTTTCATGATCAGAGCAAATATTCTTTGTTGGAACTGCAGAGGCTTGTCCGCGCCTGACACCTCTTCCCGCGTTTTCAGAATGATTCGTTCTTTGAAGCTACAGCTTGTTTGCCTTGTTGAATCTCGTGCTAATGCGGATCGAGTGGACCGCTTCAGTGCCAAAATTCCTAGAAACTGGGATTGGGCGGCTATTGAAGCGATCGGTTTCTCGGGAGGCATTTTCGTCTTCTGGGATCGCAAACTTGGTCTCGTCACACCCATTGCCATTTCTCGCAATGTGCTTCACTTGGTGATTTCTAATCAACTCTTTACTAATTGTGTGATCTCTGTGATTTACAACTCTTCTCGTTTTCGTAGTCAATGTTTTGTTTGGAATGAGTTGAGTAGGATTGCATCTTTGCAGATCCCTTGGCTCGTTCTGGGCGACTTTAACGCGATTTTGTCCAGAAGCGAGCACAAAGGCGGCAACTATATGTATTATGATAGAAAGTCTCGCTTCTTTAACTCCTTCGTTGATTCTAATAATCTTATTGACCTTCTCTTCTCGGGCCCTTCTTACACCTGGTGCAATCTTCAGAATCGCCCAGCTCGTCGTTGGGCTAGGCTTGACCGCTGCCTGGTTAACTTGGCTTGGTCTACTTCCGTCCGAGACTATAAGCTCCATCATCTCTCTCGCTCCTTTTCTGATCATTCCCCCCTCTTCTTATCTTTAAATCTAACTCCCCGTACCTCTCGGTCTTTTTTCAGGTTTGAAAACTTCTGGATCGACTACGTGGGCTGTCACTCCGCGGTTTTGGACGCTTGGCATTTCACCCCACACGGCAATCCTTTACAAGCCTTCACCCACCTCCTTTCTCGTACCCGGCGCAATCTTTCTGCCTGGAGACGTAGTGGCCTTTCCAATTTAGAGTCTTGCATCATCCAAACTGAACGAGATATCTCTATTCTCGAAACTACTGATACGACGTTGGTTGATCATAGTGTTCTCCCCATTCTTTACAGCAAGCTGGCCGCTCTGCAGCGTCAAAGCAACACTAAGTGGGCTCAGAGGGCCCGTATGCATTGGATCAAAGATGGAGATAGGAATACCCGTTTCTTTCACTATATATCTCGAATTCGTTCTCATTACAACTCTATTTTGCAGGTCGTTGATGCTGATGGCACTACTCTCCAGAATCATGTTGATATTAGCCGAGCTTTTAGCAACTTCTATAGCAACCTTTGGAAGGCCCCGACCGATGATTGTAACAATATTCTTGACGCCCTTCCCAACGATATTCCCAAGCTTTCTGACAGGGATAGTCTTCATCTCATTCGGGAGGTTACGAAGGAAGAGATCTATCTCGCCATCCTCGACCTTCCGACAGGTAAGTCTCCTGGCCCTGACGGCTTTAATATTGAATTCTTTCGTACTTTCTGGCCCTTTATAGGAGATCACCTCTATCATGCTATCAAATACTTCTTTGACACTGCTCAGTTACCTCCTTCTTGGGGCAAAACTTTTATTTCCTTAATCCCTAAAATCGACTGTCCTAAGAAGGTTTCTGATTATAGGCCCATTTCACTTTGTAATGTTTGTTTTAAAATTATCACTAAGCTTCTTGCTAACCGTTTAAAACCGTTTCTCTCTTTATTAGTGGGCAAGGAGCAGGCTGGATTTGTTTCCGGCCGTTGCCCGTTTGATAATATAATTGCCATTCAGGAAGTCGTTCATACTATTGAGAATGATATCAATGGCCCCTCTAGGATGATTATCAAGTTGGATATTGAAAAAGCCTACGACACCCTGAATTGGAGTGCAATTCTTGCCGTCTTAAAAAAAATGAATTTCCACAATACTTGGATTTCCTGGATCTCTAGGTGTCTCTCTTCTAGTTCCTTTTCCATCTTAGTTAATGGTACCCCCTCTCCTTGGTTCACCTCCTCTCGGGGTGTTCGTCAAGGAGACCCTATCTCCTCTTATCTGTTCATTTTAATTTCTCAACTTCTTACTTCCTTCCTCAATTTTGGTCGTGACTCTGGTTTGATTCCTGGTTTCAATCCGAATCTCAATTATAATTTCAATCACCTTATGTTCGCGGATGATTTAATCTTAGTCTCTAAAGCTTCCAGATCCACTGCTAGGAACATCAAGTTATGTATCAAATTTTACAGCAACCTCACTGGTCAGCGTCCTAATCATACCAAGTCTTGCATCTATTTCCCTTCTTGGTTTAATAAACGAGTCCAATCGAGTATTTGCACCATCCTTAATCTCAATTCTGCTAGCTTTCCTTTTAAATACCTTGGTGTCATGATTTCTCCTAAGAGAATGAACGCTAATACGTTTAAGCACATGATCGACAAGATTCGTAGCTCTTGCACCAGATGGAGTAACTTATCTCTTTCTCCTGCTGCGAAGACTGTTCTCATTAACTCCTCTCTTCTTTCTATCCCTATCTACACACTCTCCGTTTACCCAATTCCTCTTTCTATTCTTTCTGAAATTTCTATGATTGTTCGGAAATTCTTTTGGAGTAGAGACAGCAATGGAAAGGGCATCCATAATGTGGCTTGGGACGAGTTACTCAATTGCAAAACTGAGGGGGGCCTTGGTATTCATAATCTCAATTTAGTTCGACACTCTCTTATGGCCAAGCATATTTTCAAATATTTAAATTGTGATGATTCTATCTGGGTGGATATTTTGCACTTGAAATACGGTAAGCTCAATTTCTGGACTGATCAGATCCCATCCAATTGCTCCTGGTTCTTCAGAGGGTTGTGCCATTCTGCTATTCACCTCAGACCTTTTTGCAGAATTAACTCGCTCAATCCATTTGAAACTTCATTTCTTACAGACCCTTGGTGCTTTGACATCCCTATCGCTCTCAAACCCACTTATATCAACATGTCCCTTAATGTGGAGAATCTCAGCATGTCGGACCTTATTCATGATAACACTTGGGATTCTAGCTGCCTTAGTACATTGTTTGGCAATTACCTTGGCCATGATTCCAACAATCCTATCCCCATTGAGATCGGTTCCCCTTCGCACTGGGTTTGGCAGCCTAAAACCATCAAAACCAGCATTTCCTCTGCAGTTTACCAACACTTGAATCATAGCAATTCTTCAATTGATCATTGGTCTGGATGGCGTAAGCTTTGGGCAATCAAAACTGCTCCTAGGATCAAACATTTCCTTTGGCTTATTTTCAAAGGTAAACTATCTACTACTGATTTCCTTTATCGGATTCATTTGGGGCCTGACATTCCTTGCTCTCTTTGTGGCCTTGAGCGTGAGACTATTGAGCATCTATTTGATCGTTGTTCCAAAATTTTGCTGCTCTGGCAACAAATTAGCATCCTTGTTGGCATGAACATTCACTTCCCAGGTGGTTTTGCTAGTGGTACTTGGCTCACTGATTGCAACTACTCTTGTTTTGTGGTATCCTATATCGCCGTTGGGGCGTGGACATTCTGGAAAATGAGATGTGATTGGATCTTCCGATCCATTCAACCTAGATTCAATATTATCCCTAACAAAGCCTACTCACTTGCAAATGAATACTTCCTTGGCTGCAACAATCTGTTCGGGAAGAAGGTTATCCTCAACAATTTCACCCACTCAGATAAGTTTTTCCTTTTTTCATACTCTCATTTTAATCATAGCAACAACACTGTCTCAATTGGATTTTTCATTTCTAGTTCCAATTATGCTGTCCCCTGTGCCGGCTGCTTCTCTCAATCCTCCCCCGATAGCACATTTGGTGACCTTACTGCTTTGACAGTTGCCCTTCAGACTTCTCTGGATACTGGCTTCCGCATTCGACAAGCTTTCACCATCAACCGTACCATACCAGATATTCTTCGCAACATCAACTCCACCACCACCTGGCGATGGAACGAACTTATTTCCAATCTCAATTTCCTGATCGATATGCATGGAGGCTCTCGCTTGCATGTTATTCCCAGAATTTGGATGGATCCTGCTGCTAATCTTGCTTCCCTCGGAGTTAATTTTCGAGCTTTGAATCTCTTCCTTGATGGTCGTGATTTGCCCCGGTGGATCATGAAGAGTTTTAATAGGAATGGCTTTACCTTTTGTAATTAGCCCAGCGTTTTATTTTCTTCCTTGCTCTCTTTGTTTTCTGTTTTAGCTTCTTCTAGTTTCGTCTTCTTGTTTGGTCTTCTGTGTGATCTTTGGTTTGCTGGTAATAAATCAGCTCCGGTTTGGAGTTCTTTTTAAAAAAAAAAAAAAACTTAAGAAAACATCATTATCATGCTTGATGCTTCCTATTTTACATGTCGGTAACAACTCTGGAAAACATCTATTCTTGTGAGTTAAATTAAACAAGTCCAACATTGACCTGCTATTTAATTTTCTTGCATTTGACTTCCAATATATATTCTCCTTTGTGTTGATGACTCAAATTTCTAGCAAAAACCAATGTTCAACAAGTCTTTGAATGAATGCATCACCCATAAACTCTATTAGTGAAATCTCGCAAACAATCGTCTTCATCCTTTTAACAGGCTCACAGTATCATTCTTTCCTATAGCTAATCAACTAGTGAAATATACTTAGCTTTCAAACCTGAAACCTAATTAATGTAAACCAAATCAAATCCAACAAACTGTTTTTCAGTTTAACCAACTTAAAGCCACTAACAAACAGTACAAAAGAGAAATCAATGCAACTCATTTCAAAATTCATTCTTTGGAGAGTTGAAGCATTTCAACATATGGTTCTCCATCATACAGCCTTTACCAATCCATGTATAAATTTGTAACAATGTGACCATTACACTGCATGTGACTCTAACCTACCTCCCGCAGGAATGAAGGGCTCATATCAAAAGTAATGCACAACAAACTCTCTAAGAATTGCATGGCAAAATTACAAAGAAAGACAAGCCAAAAACCTGACGATGCTTTAACTTGGTACTATGGAGCAGATGCCCTGATGAGGGAAAGCATGTCTTGCGCAATTTCAGCAGAGGCATTCGGTCGAGCAACACTTAGTGCCTTCTCTGACATCTCCGCCATCAACTTCTCATCCCCTGTCGAATTTATGATAATAATGGTATGATAATAGCATCATAGGGAACACAAGAAATAAACCATCATTTCGATTTCCATTGACTGATAAAATTCAGTATGCTTCAGTTTTGCTATAAATTATAAGAATTATTAATATATATAACATTATATTATCCATGAGTTCTCTCTGAGAGAGTACGCACAAAGTATCACAACATAAAAGTAAGAAAAGCTTCAACATACCTAATACTTCATTGATTGCAATTTCTAAACTGCTTGAATCAAGTTCATCTTGTGGAATGACTTTTGACCCAGCAACATCTGCCATAATATAAGCATTTTTTGTTTGATGATCATCTGCAACTGTAGGTGATGGTATCTGTTCAGGAAAATGAAAAGATTAGGCACATAAATATAAACACAATCTGATCAACACTAGACTTTGTAGGCGCACATGAAGCTTCTTCAAAGCATCATTCATCAAGATTCAAGAATGCATATATTCTCTTAGAAACTTCAATAAAAATATGAGCAAGAATTTCATTTAGAGGTGGTTTATCCACTTTTTTTTTCCATAGTAGACTTACATTCTGTCATATCCTCATGTTATAACATACATTTAGCCATTCTATAGACTGACAAAAAGAAAAGGAAGAACCCAATATAATCAACTAAGCCAATAGCATACAGAAGTCCTAGTTGACAATGGCAACTTTCTCATCCTATCAAACTGACAAAAAAAGCTGGCAATGATCTCTTTTAACCATCAAGGAAGCCATTTCTCATATGCTAAAAGCACCTTATACTAAACATGCCATGCTCCAATCTACAAAATTAGGCCGGAGGGGTCCAATCTGGCTTGCTGGTCATATTTCACAGCAGGAAAATGGGTGCAGATAGAAGTTACCTGTTTTCTAAGAGAGAGTGTTTTGGGCGACACATAGCCACAGAAGTACCCTCGGGTGAGCGCACACATTACCGGCAAATTTCTTTTTTTATAATTTACATATTTATAAAATACTAAAAATATGAAAATTTCAGAAAAACAATTATTAGTAAAAAAATAATATTGCACACTATAAGGATAGAAAATAAGAAACATAATACAGAATATGCAAATGTGTGCGTATAACATGTGCGTGTGTGCATATATTCAACAATAATTTGATAGTAGCCCATGGCCATGGGTAACCTAACCCACCACCAGGTAAAATTACCTTTTTTTTAGTGGGGATCATAGAAATATTTACTTGCAATCGTCCAAAAGGAATGGTTAAACACGCACTGGATTAGGCTTGACCAGCCTGCAAAACACTAACCCTTTCTTTCACATATAAATTGCTTGTATCTAGTGCACTGTCGCAAACTTAACATGAGGAAGTGACTTAATACCTTACAAAAAAGAACACGTGTGTCAGGGTGAAATGGTATGCACAACTATGCCATACTGCACTAAGGGAGTTCTAGAACCGTACAACCAACTCTAGAAGATTCTAGGATACTCTAGAACAATTTTATGATTCTAAAAAGCTCTAGAGAGTTCTAAAACCTCACAGTACTAGAGCAATAAGGAATAATGAAGAAATTAAGGGATAATGTGTATGATATACAAGAATAAAATGGAGCGCTCAAGGAATACTTCAGTATCAAGCCAAGTAGATTTATCTTGGTCATTCATTGTTCTAGGCCTTGCTTATAAATAGGGGCCTGATCCTAATTTATAAATCACTTCAGTGAATACAAAACTTCAAGCTTTCAAGTTTCTTCTTATTCTAATTGCATTTCTCAACTCTCTTAACATCACAATGGGATTTAAAGGTTGGCTTAACATCTTTTAGGGGAAAGATTGCCTGACCGCCACATGGTTCAAATGTTCAACAAACAACCCGTGACAATTAGTATCAAAACTAGGTTAGTAGAAGACTTTGACATCATATCAAGCTTTAGAAATTGCCCACAACATGGAAGGTGGTAACCAAGGAAGTGTACATTATGGTAAGTCAAGGGAAGTGTTTGCATTGGACACTAGACCAGCCAAAATGGAGTTAGCTATAGCAGAGACGCAAGACAAGCACTAGAAAACTGAAGAATGAATGGAGCAACTTGAAGAGGATAAGGAAAGACTACAGGAAGAGATGCTAGGTGCCCTCAATGCCATTGCTGAAGTCTTAGAAGCATGGTAGATGCATCATGACAGTAGCTTAAGGAGCTCAAGGGTGAGCTCATGGCATATAAAGCAGCTAGGGGAAAGAGGTACTTGCTTTCCAATCATTAGTTAAGACAAATATGCCGAAGCAATAACCATATTATGACACACAAGCACCCAAGGATGTGAACAACTTGGGGAGTAGAGGGCAGAATTTCAATTTCCTAGGTATTGTGGATGATGTCGCTAAGGAGTGAACACCCTCATTATTTTTGAGTGATGTAGCCATGACATGATGGTGTGGCAGGGGCATGACAACATCAACACATGAAAGGCATTTGTCAAAGAACTCAAGCAACAATTTTATCCAGAATATGCAAAAAAACAAGGCTAAAGCTAAGCTGTATCCTTTTGCTCAACAAGGTGAAGTTTGAAAATATGTGCAAGAGTTAAAAGCAATGTTGTCTGAGATTCCTTACATGAGCAAAAAGGATTCACTACACACTTTTATGGATGACCTTCAATGGTGGGTTAAGATGGAGCTATTGTGACGAGGCACGCAAACATTTTCACAAACAATTGCGGTAGCCGAATAATTTATTGAGTTCAACTAAAGCAACTTTTGAAAGTTCTACTGAAAAGGCAAAATAAGCAGAGAAATAGAGGAAGAACTAATTAGCAAACTATCAAAATGAGTACCATGTTCCATTTATTGCTAACTTGTTCGGTCAACTTGGAGAAGCTGGATACTTTTCGAAGCTTGTAAGGTCAAGACATTGGCAAGTCCGTATAGCTATGTAGAAAGTAACTAGGACAACATACACAACTTGCTACAGACTGTGGAAAAGACAAGTACATACATCTTCCTCTAGTTTTGCTTCAGGGTAAAAAACAAGTACATTGTTTTCATAGAGCACTTGCTTTTGTTAAAACAATTCTAATTTATTCACCCATACCTACTCTCTCTTGTGGCAAATTCTCTTACGATTGTCAGTGAATGATATGATCATTTGTAGGGATGACTCGAATAGCATTACCTTTCAAGCAAAACCTTGCAAAATTGTTTGAAATGAAAGATTTAGCCCTCTATGTTATTTTCATGGCATTGAAGTAACGTTATCAACTCGTGGTTATGTTTTTATTCAAACAATGTAGATATACTTAACAAAGCTAGCCTTACTTATGAAAAGAGAGTCACCGATCATTTTGAGGACAACCTTAAACTATCCCCAGATAATGGCACACTTTCGAATAATTCCACTTGATATCAAAATGTTGTTGCCTCTTTTGTGCATCTCATAGTCACTTGTGCTGATATAAAGTCTACAAATAATGTTATTAGTCAATTAAGTTTTGCCCCTTGCAATACTCAATAAATAGTTGTTCTTCTAATATGATACTTGCGAGGCATATATCATTATAGATTATTGTTCCATTCATTCTCATCTTTGATCTCTAAGAGAAACAAGAAACAAGGGGTTGTTGCTAGACCATGTATTGAAGCCAAGTATCATATATGGCATCCAACACGGTGAGGCTTCATTGGCTTTCAAATGCTTTGGGATTTCCTCAATCTGGGCCTAGGCATTTTGCATACAATAAAAAATTACTATATTGCTTGTTCACAACTCAATTTCATCACCAGATAAAAGATACAGTAATCAAATGCCATTTAGTTCACAACATTTCCTTCAATGTAGATTACTAATATGTTTGCAAAGACTCATATATGACCCATTTTTAGTTTTCTTTTAAGCAACTCCTAATGTTTACTTCTTCTCTATCGGTAGTTTAAGGAGGGATATTAAAGTAGTAATATATGTTTAAAGTAGAGGAAAAGCTATTCTTTTAGTTTTCAAATCTAGATCCTTTTATTTCAATATATATATATATATATATATATATATATTAAAGGAAAAAAACTATTCTTTTTGGTTTTCAAATCTAGATCCTTTTCTTTTTTTTTATTTATTATTATTATTTATTTTTTTATTTTGGATTGCATTAACAAATTTTACTAAAAATTACAAATGGGGCCAATTATCACATGGCAAAAAAAATAAAAAAGCAACACATAAATGATATAGAAGTTACCGAATTTAATTCGTCATCCGTACTATAATGGAAACATAATAGAAGTCTTATAGCATACATAAACAAGACGTGCAATAATTTCCCAAAAAATAACCTTTAATATATAACCACAAAGGTAGCTTTTTTAATTCCTTGAAGTAATTCACAAATATCATGCATGAAATAACATGCATTAATAATAACATTGGGGATAGATTCAATGTGTATGTGCTCTATGGTTAGGCTATCAAGGTCACACTACTTTACAACTAAATCTGTTACAATCCAATAATTATGTTAATGGCAGAATCTATGTGAGTGACAAAAGCATGTAAAAACAAGTTTTCTTAGTGTCCAAAGAAAGTTAAAACACATTGAATCCAGTTTTCTTATACTCCAACATGGCAAGCTTATCTCTTCAACCATCTAATCTGGTGTTTCCCAACTATTTGATGCACACACCAACATTTAATTTTCTTGGTTCACAACAAAAATTACAACCCATCAGAAAATTCAAGTTAAAATATTCCACTATGATTGATAATGACATCCAGATAAAGCCTAAACAGATGGTTCTTATACTCTATGAATGTGGAATACTTGTTTTCACAGTCATGCATGTCAATTTGAAATTAAAAAGAGTGTTAAGTACCAAAATAGAAGGTTTCCCAGTTGTCAAGATCTCAGTGCAAGTCATGGCCCCAGCTCTAGATACAACAACATCCGCAGCAGCATAAGCCAAATCCATTGAATGCAAGAACCTTTAGAAGATACAAGCAATTAAATAAGGCATTAGCATCATAAATGCCAGAACCATGAATGGCAGAACTTATCAGAATACAGGCTATACAGCAATACATAGTTAGATTTTTAAATTATTTGAATTTTAGCAGAATTATAGTTGCTTATGTCTTCTTAGGTGGAGCATCATATATAGTATGGTAAATACTAATTAAATAGATACATGAATCATATGAATTAACCTTGTGCGATTTAGAACAAATTACCCTAGAAAAAGAAACCACCAAGAAAGCAAGACCATTTGGCCACTCCTATACTGATGGCTGAGTGGATACCAAATATTACAATCTTATCAACGGCATATAAAGTCTTATTGATATCTAACTCAATAATAATACATGATACCCTATATAAGAGCTCCATTATGTAAAGACCTAAGAGTTAATCCACGGCCAGCCTTTCAGATAACTAAACACCTAATCAAAAGATATTAATGACCAAAAAAACAAAATACAATCATACCAGATGATGATGAGAACACGTTTTAAGGGGGCGCTTGGATGGAGGAATAAGGGGTGGATTAAGCCATTTATTCCTCCTTATTCCTCAAAATTTTGACAAATACTCCTTGTATGGCTTAATCCTCCTTGGAGGAATAAGGAGACTTAATCTAAATTAAGCTAATCCTGTCCCACTCAAAAGTACATTATTCCATATTAAATAATATAGGAAAAATTATCTTTGTACCCTTGTTGCATCACATCTCTTTTTTTCTACTTTCTCTTCTCCATCAACTATAATCAATAATGTTTGTATGCACCATTACTAAAATATAAATTATTATGTATTTGACTTGATGATTTTTTTTTTAAGTAGTTTTATTCAACCATAGTGTTATGCTTTACTATTATGTGTAATAAAAGTTATGATGCAAAAAATATATTTATAATATAAGTATATTCAACAATATTTTGGCTTTTAATAATGAAAATATTTGATGGTGGAAATATTTATAATAATTAAAATAGTACCATTAGTAGTAGTACTAATAATAAGAACATTAATGATGATATATTAATTAGACTAATATTAATAAAATAATAATGACAACCAAAACTATAATCTTTTTTTGCCTCCATGTATATCATCCATATAAAATAAAAGGTAAACATCAATTTTAAAGAAAAGTCTCCTTAATAAAAATCTCCATATCACTCCTCTTCCAAACGACTATTCCTCACTCATTTTTATTGCTTCATTAAATTTAAAAAAAAAATATATATACTTTGCTTCACCTTATTAAACTCTACATAAAATTTTACATTATCCTTTAGTTAAGAATACCCTAACAAGAAAATGCATTGCCATGTGATGTAGAAATCTGATAGGCCATAGACAAAAATGGAAATCTATCATCATTAGTAATTTGATTAAAAATTATTCTAATGAAATAGGCAACTAGTGCATAATAAGCAACAAATAGAAAAACAATGTCTAATGAAGAGAATTATCCAATAAGTAGCAAAATGTACACCATGGGAGAAATTAAGGTTATATTAACCTAGTTGATGGCCTAATTTGTTGCTAATTTTGAGCCATGGGAGAATTATCCAAGCTTTTTTGAGCTAATTTTGAGCCAAGCTCAAGTTGGTCCTAGCCTGATCAAGCTCAACCCATTTACAGCCCTACTCAACGTTATGGAGAACTAATTCACAAGCACATATGTAAATTCATAAATGTAAAATATTATTAATAACAGTAACAACAGTAGTAATGATAACCACAATAATAACAACGGCAACAACAATTAGACGAGTGCTTAGAACGGATGCAATGGTATTTACACTCTTTCCATTACTCTTAAAATAGGACCCGCCAAAGGCCTAGCTTGGTGGGCATACATAAAATTATCTGGTTATTCAAGTGCCAAGTTTACAAATGTCATATCTCTAATTTTAAAAATGATCAAACTGACTCAGTTTTTGCCAAATATGGAATGAAGCAAATGCCACAACTCAATGACTTTTACAAGCCCAAAGGAATGCCTTGTCAAATTTAAAGAATAAGAAAATTAATCTAAAGTTCTAATGTAAGAAAAGGAATTTTCTTTTAGTTAAAATCAGAAGACCAACTTTATTTTCGTTTTTAAGTTTATAGAACATTTATTTATCCCTAGATTAATAGTTCCATTAAAGTGAAAGAAAAGAAGCATTTAATTGAGATTTACATCATTTTCATGCAAGGCGTGGGTGATATACTTACAACAAATTATAAGAAAAAACAATACAAATGTATAATCAATTCATAGAAACTAATCAGGGTAATGATTGTAATACAAGGCAAACATCCTGCAAAGAGCTTTTCATGCATTACAAAATTAAGTCCATATTTTATGGTGTATCTTGTTTTGCACAAAAAAAAAAAAAAAAAAAAAAAAAGGAATTGCATAAAGCCAATCACTAGAAAAGTCAAACTAATCATAAACCAGAACTACTATGGCATGTAAAGCATCATTCAGAGGAGTAGAGGGAGTATACTAACGGTGTTAGCAGCAAGCGCCGATTGTTCTTGACAAGGCTTTCCATCTCATTGTAGCCATCAGCGCCAGTCTGCCATATAATGTACCTATTCTTGTGTTCCAGCAGCATCTCATAATACAAGTTCAGAACTGCAATATTGAGAGCATAGGCACCAGAAGAGCCTCCAAGAACAAGCACAACCTGGGCCTTCTCATCCCCATTCTTCGCCGAAGCCTTGGGAAAGAAGTGCGACCTCGCGACTGCCTTGGACACATATCTCCTCAGAGCCGACCTGACCGGATTCCCACTCACCACACACTTCTCCTTTGGGAAGTACTTCACGCAAGCATTGAAAGCAAGAAAGATCTTCTCAGCATAAGGAGCAAGAGAGCGATTAGTGAGACCTGGAAAAGAGTTTTGCTCCTGGATCACAAACTTAATGCCGGCGAGAGCGGCAGCGAAGCAGACCGGCGCGGCGACGTAGCTGCCGGTGCCGAGCACGATTTGGGGCCGGAACCGGCGGAGGATCGTCCAGGAGATGAAGACCGAGCGAAGGAGATTGAAGGGGAGGAGAAGATTGACAGGGTTGAGGAAGGGGCGGAATAAGCGGGCGCTGGGAACAGGGGAGTAGTCGTAGCCGGCAGAGGGGACGACTTCGCTCTCCATGCCGGATTCTGTGCCGATGAAGAGGATCTGAGCGTCAGGGTAGGCATTCTTGAGCTCATCAGCAATGGCGATCGCTGGGTAGATGTGGCCGCCGGTGCCACCGCCGGTGACGACAACACGGAGGCCGGTGCCGGAGCCGGATGGGTGAAGAGCAAGACAGCAAGAAAGGGATCTGCGGCTGGCTCGGTGGCGGGGGAGGCGGTGGCGGAGGTTGAGTAGAGGGTGTTTAGGTAAAGTAGGAGAGAGGAGGAGAAGATTGAGAGGAGAAGGAGAGGAAGCCATGGAAAGAGGAAGAGGAGCAGGAGAGGAAGGTTAGAGAGTGTTGCAGTGTAGCCATGGACTATGAAGATCCAGAGGAGGTACAGGGCAGGAGATGGCATGTTTTTAATTAAGTGACAAAAGAGAAGGACATTGGGAATTTCTTTCCTTGTTTAATAATAATAGTTTAATAAAATCAACCTACAACTATAAATGAAGGAAATGGGAAGTAAAATTTTTTTTTGGTAAAATTATCATATGGTCTCTGAAACTTTCTATTGTTTTCAGATAGTCCCTTCAACATTTTACATAAGTTTCAATCTCTCTTTTTCTACTGTGTTACTTTCAAATGCCAATTAATTTTTTAATTAAATCCTAAAATATTCTTTATTGTCAAAGAAAATAAATATTCCAATATAGTCATGTCACTTTAACATTTTGCTTGTATGAGAATCAACCATCACTCTACTGCTACTTTTTTATCTTATTTTAGACATTTTTTATTGTTAGACTATCTTAAAGTTTGATGTACATACCAGCTCATTAATCCATTAAATACTTATTCATTAAATTATTTCTTATAATAGTTATACTATAAAATAGGATCCACAATTATTTCATCCAATTTATTAACTATTTACATTTATATATTTCATTAAAACATTTTTATTTAATAAAATCTTGATATTATTAATAAAATTATTGTATAATATATTTAAAAATAAAAAAATTCAAAATAAATATTTGAAATAATAAACCCGGGATTGGGGTTAGTAACTCCCGACGCCTGAATTACAACAATAATCCCCAGATTTTTATTTTTTTTTTTCATTTTTTATGTGTTAAAAATATTTTTTAAAAATATTAATAATTTTATTTAATAAAAAGTTTATCAAATTAAATTAAAAAATCTTCAATATAAATTTTTTAAATTTTAAAATTTTTAAAAAAATTAAAAAGATTAGCAGATGGCAATGGTTAAATTTTATATGTTTTAAAAATTAACCATGGCCTTTGAAAATTTTAAAAAATAATTTTTTAAAAAGGCAGCCCCACTAATTGAGACTGAGCGCTCAGTGGTGAGCCCTTATAGTAGGGATGTTTTTTTGTTAAGCACTCATTGAACGCAAAAGCATCCCCACTAAAGATGCTCTTTGCACCATCTTTTTTTCTTCTTTCATGACTCACTCTTCCCTTTGCTATAACATAGAAGTAAAACTCTTTTGGCCATGGAAACCCATTAGAATTATCTTTAAAAAGTCCCATTGAAGTCTTTATGTAAAGTTGTGCTAGTTTCTATGGAAGTGTATTCTTAGGAAGTCAAAGAGAGTCATGCGGGAAATCCCCAAAGGTGTGAGTTATGTTTTTGTTGTCCATTGGTCTCTCATGGTCTATATTATTTACTACTTTAGTTATGCAAGTCACTTTTTCTTGCAACTTGTGAATAGAGACCTTTCTTGCTATTGTATGGCATAAAAAAAAATCAACAAAACAATTTGTCATACCAAAAAATGTATAATAGGAGAAGGTTAGGACCTAGAGTTTAATGTGTTAACCTTGTACGAATCTATAATAAGAAAAATGCGCAACAGCCAGACACTCTAGTTTTCTAGGCTGAGAGTCTAGAGTTTAATATTGATTTAGGGATTTACTTCCTAAATATGTGTAGCATATATCATATGTTCAAGAAGAATATAGTGGATATGATGATGGATACATAAGAAAGAACAGTCAAAGAACCCTCTGGCTCTTTGTTCCCTCATAAATATTGCAACCATAGTCTATATAATTTCTAAAATTTTAGGTTGTTAGAGATGTACCCTCTATTGAAAACTATATGTTATGTATATTTTGAGTACATTAAAAAAATGCTTATTAGTCTGCTTATGGTTTTTGTGCAATGTTTCTATTTATTTTGTTCTTTTTCTATTTACATTATAATATTTTCTGTTTAGTAATGATAGTTATTGATTATTTCTCCATATTTTTCTAAATTATTTACCATGATTGTATAGTTTTATCCTAACTATCAAGGATCTATTATCAAAAAGAGTGCCCTTTAACCTAAAGTTCATGTTACCCTCACAATCATCTGCATGAGCTCTAAATATTGTCAAGTATTCTCAATCTTCTAAGGTGCCAATAATCAAATTATGTCAAGGTTTTAGAAATGTGAAACACTTTAAGGGGCACTAAGCAGCTTTGCTATCATATATAATTTTGATTTTACTTTTTTGAAAAATGATAAACCCAAAGTCATTTTTGAATATGCTGCAATCTATTGCAAATGATGAATCCATGCCTCGTGAGAGGATAGTCTTCTAAAATTTAGAATTATAACAATACAATTTACACAAATACATTGTGTTGGTACATTGACTGTCAAAGAGTAAAACACATTGATTGGATTGTAGCGAGTCCTGTTCGAATACACCAATTCTATCGATATATGTATGATCTATGCTCACACTATTCCATAGTGTTCAACTTGCACTCTTTGCCAAAGCATGTGCCATACAAATCTTTATGATTAATCTTTAACGTCTAATTAAAGATTCTCTAATTTGCTAACTATTTTAAGTGTATGCATACTAAACCCTTCTAGTGTTCTTCTTGATATGAACCTCGCCAACTCATGACGAACCCCATAATAAAATTGACCCAGATTGTCTGCTAATACTATCTTGGGATGGAACCTTGACCCATTGCTCATGTCAAGCAAGAACCTTAGTATGTGAAGACGCCACAAACAGTTGTGAAAGGATGATGGATAAGTGATGGTTGAGTGCCACGGAAATTCTGATAAGCTCGAATAGTTTTCAAAGAATCAAAAGAGAATAAAAAAATTTCACAATTTTATGGTAAAAGGTGATCTGATAATTTCAACCAAAAAGGTTTCTTAAATAAAAGAGTCAATGAATTTTGTCAAAGAATAAAATCTCTAAATTAATGCCAAAATTCCTAAACTACTCAAATCAAATAGGGGAAATACTAATTTTTTGGCGTGCAAGCTTTACAACCCCAAAATTAAGACAAACTAAATAAGGAATAATATAACAATTGTTTAGCTAAAATTGATTCTCCAACAAAGTCAAAATAGTAAGTAATATTTGATTTTGATATATGATTTTTTATGTTGCATCCTTGAAGATTTCCTTCTCCAATTATCACAAATTCGAATTTAAATGATAGATTTCCCACCATGTGACACACTTTTATCATTTTCAATGAGCCTCCACAAATTAGCTTGAGCCAAAACTTCTTTAATCAATCCATTAAAAATCTCCTTGAATTGCTTTCTTATCAACTGAGTGCCCGGACTCACTTAAATATGAGTGTTTCTAATCATGTTGTCATCACTTCTCCTTATCCCATAAGAAATAGAAGATTTTGAAGACATAGAGACGGAGGCATAAAAATAGAGAAACAGAGGCTAGGGATTTCATATTAGTATTGCTATAAAAAAGAGAATACATATATGAGGTTTTATATGCTAATATATCCTTATATACTAACATGATACTAATATATGGTAATATATCCATATATACTAACATAGCAATGCTAATATATTCATATATACTAACATAATAATAATATATGTTAATATATGCTAATAGATTTAATGCATAGACTATAATATTCAAAATTTATTAAAATACCAAAATAAATACATATTTATTAAAAAATATATAATACTAATACCCTAACATTTGAGAGCATACACCAAATAAAAGACTTCCATGATGTTTCTTAAAGAACTTTCCCTTGCATTTTGATAGTCAAAAGATATTTGCATTTCAGTATTTCAGGGAATTTTCTAAAAGTCTCACCAGCTAGTCTAACAGGAGGGATAGAAATAATTTGGCATAGGAAGAACTGAAAGGTATGGAAGAATGTTTGAGGGGCTAACTAGAAAGTTCAAAACTTTCAAGGACTGATTGACTGATTGGTAACTTTCATGCTCAAACTATATATATGAGCAACCACGTCACGCCCTAAATATATATCATAATGAATAATATGGAATGCTGATAGAAAGTTTTTAAAATAGTCATTTTCTCCAAGTTTTTTTTTTATAAAAAATCCATAAAGAATAATCTAGCAAAACCATTCAATATCACTGTAAAAAACCCTAAATAAATATATTTAATAATTAAAATTTAAAAATTATTAATATTAATAAATAGCAATCATTAATTAGAAAAGTAGTTTACATAAGACTCAAATTATTGTATTTTGTGGGGAAAGCAATTGTAATATATGAGCTTGTTTTAATATATTATTATATATTATTTTTCCCCCCCTTTTTTTTTTCTTCATTCGCAGGCACTTTATCACACTCACACAAGTCCTAATTATCTTCCTCTCTTAATATCAGATGTGCATATTCAATGTTGAATAGCAAATAAAATGAGAGAGGTGGTTGAACAAGTGAAGACGAAATAATACAACAGGCTCATGAATATCACATTATAAGTGGTTTTTGCAAGTTCATTTATTGTCTATCTGTTTTGTTTGGTTTTTTTTGGGATAAAAGTCATTTATTATTTGTTTAAAGGTTATCCAGCATCTTCCTGTCCTTGTCGTTTCAAATAATTAATAAATATTGCATATTTTTCTTACAGACATATGCATACATTTATGTATATATTTATATAACCTTATAAAACTCTGGAATTATGTATATCTTCTCATTTTTTTCATATATATATATACCACTCTCATGGTTAACCTTGAATTATGATATCAAATTAATTAAACTTATAGGAAGAATTTTACTCCTTGATATAATAATTTTATAAATAGCATATGAATTTATTTTAATTAAGATCACAATTTAAAATAAAAGAGAAAATATTCTTTTTGTCCTTGCATATGTAGTTGTTCATATAGGTTTTTCTTATCCGGGATAAGTATGGCCTCTTAAAATAAATAATAATAACAATGTTAATTTTATTTGAATAAAATGAATGAAATTCAAGATTAAAAAAAAAAAAAAAACACAAACGGAGAGAATTCAAAAAAATAAAAGAAGAAAAGAAGAAAAAAGATAATGGCTCGGATATTAAAAAACATAATAAAGAAAGGAAAAAAAAGAGATAATGATAGGATGTTCAAAATTAAAAAAATAAAAATAAAAGGATAATGATGTGGATATTAAAAAGATAAAATCAAAAGAAATAATAATAATAATAATCGGGATATTCAAAATTAACAAAAATAGAAAAAGAGGGAAGAATAAAAAAAAAGGAAAATTATCTAAAAGTCCCTGAAAAGTTTCAAACTTCCACTACAATCACTCTGACATTCTCGTTTCCCTTTAAATCCCTCCTTTTTAAAATCAAATTCAATTTCGTCTCCGGTGTTACTTTCGTCAGTTAATGAAAGAGAAAATTACAAAAATGTCCATGTACCAAAAAACAAAAAAGTAGCTTTTTCCCTCCATGTCAAAACTCATTTAATGCAAGTAAGGCCATGAAATATATTTTGTCAGAAAAGAGGGGATATTTCACTCTTTCTCATTCTTACAGCCATTTTTTGTTGGATTTGTCTTTCTTCATCTTGGTCCGTTACCATAGCTTGAAGTGAAATCTTGTACGCGTAAGAAGTTGTTGTTTTTCTTGTTGTTCTTGTTCTTCGTCTTCTTCTTGTTCTCGAACTTGTTCTTTTTGTTTTTGTTGTTGTTGTTGTTGTTGTTGTTGTTGTTGTTGTTCTTGTAATTGTTGTTGTTATTTTTGTTCTTGGCTCTCTTCTTCTTTTCCTTTTTTTTTGTTGTTATTGTTCTTCTTCTGCTTGTTCCTTTTCTGCTTTTTCCTATTGACCTTGTTCTTTTTTTTATTGTTCTTGTAGTTTTGCCATGATTCAACAATGAAAACTTACTCTACCATGGTGAGATTCAAAGGAGAAGGCCGTGTGCTACAATTTACCGTATTAAATTCATGGGAGTCAGTGATGGGTGAGATATGTGCCCGTTGGTCCCTAGATGCTTCTGAATTGAAAGTGAAATTTGTAACGCCTGACTTATACAAAACGTTTTGCCCCTGAGTCCGACATGGATTTTCAACGCATGTGTCATATATACCATAGCTTCAACAAGTTCGTCGTGGACATCATTGTCGAGGAAGTGCGTGTTTCTGTAGATGGAAACTCGGCACCCTTGATCCCATCGTAATATAAAAATGACCTTTTGAATGTTAATAATTTCCTATGTTATATTATTACTTTCTGTGTATAACATTAGTTTACTGTGTATAATAATGGTTTCATGTGTATAATTTTGGGTTCCTGTGTATAATATTGGTTTCCTGTGTATAATATTTGTTTCCTGGGTATAGTATTGATTTCCTATGTATAATATTTTGCTTCCTATGTATAATATTTTGTTCCTTTGTTTGTTTGGGCTTTTTGAATACAGGGAGTCATTGTTAAACAGCATAAACCCCACTTGCGATACTTTCCTCTCCCAACATAATTCTTCTGGGGTATTGAGTGTTGGCGGATGTACCGATGCACACGATGGTTCCACTTTGCAAGTAGGGTAACGGTTTGAGAATGCAGATTATTTTAAAGATTGCCTGCGGACCATAGCTATAAAGAAAAATTTTGACTTTACTTTTATAAAAATGACAAAATCAGGGTGACTATAAGGTGCTCTGCTCCGGAATGCCAATGACGAGTGCATGCTTCTAAAAAAGGAATTCATGACACGTTCGGGCTGAAGATAATACAAGCAACTCACATTTGCGGTGGAGGCATTGGTACGACATCGCATCCAAAAGCAAGCAAGAAGTGGGTTTCCAAACGTGTCATGCATGAATTAAAAGAAAACCCATTGTACAGAGTTGTTGACATACAGAAAGGCATATTGCGTGACCATGGTGTTCGCCTACCATACAAGTGTGCTTGGATGGGGAAGGAGGTTGCCAGTTCGGTGATTCATGGTAGCGAGGTTAGTAGCTACAATTTGCTTCTATGGTATGCAGATAAAGTATCCGAGACAAATCTTGGTAGCGTTGTCACTATTGAGAATGATGGAGAGCGGTTTAAGCGTGCTTTCTTTTCATTTGGGGGTTGTTTGTTAGGGTTCAAGCAGGGGTGCAAAACATTACTTTATATTGATGGAACTCATTTACTAGCCAAGTATGGTGTAGTTCTTCTAGGTGCAACTGCGAAAGATGACAATGATAGTCTATTCCACATAGCATTTGCTATTGTTGACAACGAAACTGTTGACAACTGGACTTGGTTTCTTGATACTCTTGGTAAGGCCTTGTATGGTGAGGATGATTATGACAAAGCCATAACATTCATATCAAATCGATCCAAGAGTCTGGTGAATGGCGTCGTCCAAGTCTTTCCCTCATCACCACATGGTTATTACCTACGACATTTGGAAGCGAACTTCATGAAGACCAACTCTAACCTCGGTAAAGCTATGCGAATGCAATGCTGGGCAGTAATCGTCAAAATTGAGTACACATACACCTCGAAAGAGTTCGAAGATGCAGTTTGTAAACTTGCATGTATATCGGCCGATGCACACACTTGGTTGCTAAATAAGTCGGACGTTGATCATTGGTCAAATTTTTTATTTAAAGGAATGCTATGGTGCGAGATGTACTCCAACATGGAAAAATCCTTCAATGCCTGGATTAAAGAGGCACGTCATCTACCAGTAACAAGCATGGTTGACTCGATCAGGTAAAGTTCGTTGCTAGATAATATGTGTTTCTGTGTGAAATTGTCTGTTATTGTGTAGTAATAATGGTTTCCTGTGTATTTTTGTGAATTCCCGTGTGTATATTATGGACATTCCTCTGTATTGTTTTTCCTTTCCGTGTATTATTTGTTTACTAAGTCGAGTATATTTTGCCTTTTTATCATTTAATTTCCAGGTTCAAACTTATGAATATGTTTACCGACAGACGCAAGCAATCTAACAAGTGGGACACACATCTCTGCCCCGAAATTCGGAAAAAGGTTGAACAACTCATTGACGACAGTTGTTACCTAAGAGTGGGTTGGTCGACTGAACACACTTACGAAGTCATCGATGATAACAACAACGCAGTCAATCTTCAATTTGGTGGATGTTCCTGTAGGAGATGGGAAGTACATGGCTTACTGTGCAAGCATACATGTGCGGCTATCATGGAAACAAAAACGAGTGTCCACTCTTATGTTGATTCTTACTTCATAGTCGAATGATATCATCAGGCGTATGGGAATCCGATATTCCCTATCCCTGACAGTGACAGGCTATCTGATGAAAACCGTGACCTACGAATTAAGCCGCCAATATCAAAGAAACGACCAAGCCGTCTAAGACAGAAAAGAATAGAGTCACAAGCCTTCGACATCCGCGAACTACATTGTAGCTAGTGTGATCAAGCTGGACATAATCGTCGATCCTGTAACGCTGTCATAGCGGATTGACAATGCCATACCTAACTGTAGAGTACGATATATACTCTTTCCTGTGTAATATGTTTCATTTCTGTGTATATATACTCGTTCCTGTGTATTATTTTGTGTTTCTATTTATTTTGTTTCATTTATATGTATATATCCTTGTTCCTGTGCATTATTTTGCGTTTCTGTGTATATATCCTATTTCCTTTGTATTATTTGTCGTTTCTGTGTATATATTTGTGTTTAATATTCAGATTTTCTGTAATGATATCTGTATCAATATGGATTTGTTAAGTAATTACATAACCAGGTTTTCGGTCACAAAGAAATATATGAAATATAATTACAATGTATGGGAAATTAATTGTTCATGTCAGTTTGAATGATGTCATAAAGTACTGTATTCCACTTCTAAATAATACTCAGGGTATGGCAAATTAATTGTTCTCGTTACTGCCTTCAACCTCCTGCCGAGACTCAACATGATCTCCAGTAGCGGTGCCAACGTCGGCCATGGTGTTGGCCTTCACCTGGGTGGGCTCCTTCTCCCGAGCGTCGTCCTTGTCCCCAACAGATTCTTTCTCATCCCCAGTGAGCTTCTCCCCTGCCGCTACCGTATCACATCCGGCGTCCTTCTCCACGACAGTATCCTTGTCCCCAGCGGATTCTTTCTCATCCCCAGTATGCTTCTCCTTTGCCGCTACCGTATCACCTAAGACGTCCTTCTCCACGATGGTATCCTTGTCCCCGGCGGATTCTTTCACATCCCCAGTGACCTTCTCCCCTGCCGCTACCGTATTACCTCCAGCATCCTTGTCCACGATGGTATCATTCTCTCCAACGTCGCCCATCTCATTTCCGGCGTTCTTTTCCACAGCGGCGTCGTCCTTTTCCCCCTCGGTAACCTTCGTCGCGGTTGCACCGGGTACAACTTTTCTAAGCATCGTGTCAACAAGTATTCGGGGTCACATAACGGAGTTGGAGGATTGGGACGTCTGATTATGGTATGGACAATTCTTCCCCGTTCAAAAGTTGTTCCATATAATGCATCCAAAACACCGGACAATCGATAGACCCGGGTGCTTGCTGGAGGTAGTTCCGCACATGCTCTAATGGGAGGTCAATAAACGGGTTACCGCCTGTACTAACTTCGATAAATAACTCGAAAAGATCACGTTGAGAAGTTAAATGGAAATTGTTAATCAATACGTACGAGAGAATATGTTCGCAGTTCCATAATGTATTTACGTCGCTTACCATGTCAACAACGTCTAAGTCATAAGTACTCGATTAGAGTGAGGAGTAGTGCATATACTGCTGCTTTGAATGTCCAGAATGAGCAGATGGTAATGACCTTGGAGGACGATTGGCATAAGTATTAGCTCCGCCGTCTTGTGCTCATATATTACATCTTCCATCAGGGACGACGTTTGTTCAGCTGCAAATTGCGATTTCTGCATTGCAAATGCTAAGGGTCGCGTCAGAACTGCACGTTTTTTGAACTCTAATGGGTTTGTAAGCAATTCAGCGCGAAGCATCAGTACAAGGACATCGAACACATCGTCAGGTGTATTTTCTCTCCCCTTGAGGAGGACGTACAGGTGGTCACGGGTGGTGTAGCTATTATCATCAGCGTCCCTCCATATGACAGAACTATATACAGGAAACCAATTAACATACACAGGAAGCTACACAGGATACACAAGAACTATAAAACTATACATAGGAAACTAATTAACATACACAGGAAATATTGTATTATACCTATAACACCAAGGAATATACATAGTAAGCTACACACTATACACAGTAAAGCATAAATATACACAGGATACTACACACTATACATAGTAAATGAATTATTTACACAAGAAATGAAAATGATGCACATTCAACATACATAATACGCACGACATCATAGGTAAACACACAACTCAGCATGTTGAAGACATGAAACATATGTTATACATTAAAAAAAAAAATACTTGTCGACACGTGTGTTGAGGAAGATGGTGAGGGCTTCGCGTTCCTCTTGTTTGAGCTTTGCAAAACCCAGGTAGGTCTTCTTCCGTGGAAGGAAGCCTGAACCAGGCTTCTTCTAATCCTCGTGGTAGACCTGCTCGTCTAGTTTAGCCTGATATGGAAACCACCGCAAGTGGATCCTTTACCGGTTTATTCTTCTGCAACCCGGCCAGGGATTCAAGTAGTGCGTTGATAGCTTTTAATGCTTCATCATCCGGGCCAGATACGTTACTCGAGTTGGTAGCCTTTTCAGCAAGCTTGCCCTTCTTTGCTGGTGGAGCCCTCTTCCTAGGAGTTCTATTCATTGGAGGCTTTTTCAGTGGGGCCTTTTTGGCTGGAGCCCGCTTTGCCGGTGTCTTTTTCAGCGGGGCTCGTTTTGGTGGAGTTTTTGTCGGAAAGGGACTGCTTTGTTGTGTTCCTTCCAAAGCAGTGCTACGCGTAACACGCCTGGGGGGAATATCTTGGGATGTTGCCGGACGCAAGAGCTCCACCGGGGCATGGGGAGGTTCTACTTTAGATGGAATTTCATCCATCGCAACGTTAGGAGCCGGGACATCACAAGGAGAAGTAATTTTGTCGCTGCCTTCCTCCGGAACAGGTATTTGATCCACTTCTTTGGCAGGGACAGGTATTTCAACATTTGCTGCGGTTCGATCAGCTTCAGGGACCTGTGCTGCAGTTGATGGCTGAGTTCCTTCAGTACCTGTCGGTGGAAGATTAACATCCGCGCAACCAGCGTCATCAGGCTGTGGGGGAATTTCCTCATCGGCGGTGGACTCAGCATCAGACTTGTTAGGACGACCTCTAAATCTTCATTCTGACTTTTTGAACCTAAGGCCAGGAGTAGGGACGGGGCCGCCGAATGTGACTCAAACTTCTTCCGATCTGCATCTTGACGGCCACGCTCGTCTATATGAGCTCGCAGATCGCGAAACTCCATTAAAACTTGTTGCAGTAAATGACGCATGTCATCATCCTCTCGGGGAACCTCCTCCGACATCTCTGCCGACGAATATCGTTGGCCAATATTTTCAGCGGTGGTGGGGGAGGATTGATCTGGACCTCGTTTCTTTGCGGGGCCAATTTTTGCTTTTTTCCTAGTAGGGGGGTCTGGTTGGTGGGTGGGACTTCTTCTTAGACTCGCCGGGTTCAGAAGAACTGCGCGGGGCTTGTTTATGGGTTCGCTTTACATTACCAACTAACAAATTCTCTTCATCGTTGGCTGGAAGAAGCTCAAAAAACTGAAAAGCAAAAACCATACTTTGCGACGTTAGCATATAAGCACAATATTATACACAAGAAACATGAAAATATACACAGGAACGATACACTATACACAGAAAGGAGATTTAATACACAGGAAAGCAATTTTGTACACAATAACATGATTTTATAGACATAAACATCATATTATACACAGAAAACCATTTTCATCCACAGGAAATAACTCATTCATCCAAATTTTCTCACATTTTAAACATCAATATAAATAACTTACTTCTTTTCCTTTCATTGATTTCAATAGTGGCTCGATGGACCCCACCTTGATGAAACTAGACTCCTCGTAACACATTATACGGGGTGCCTTTCCTATTCTTTGTTTCTTGACACTGGTTGTTACCTCATAGAACCAAATGATGAGAGCAACGGAACAACCTTTCAAGTAACCTGCAGTTGTGGACTTCCCTTTACAACGGAGTTGGACACAGGAGGCTGTCACAGGGATATCGTCTATCAACCACCTGTACGTAGCATGGGCCCAGGCATAACGGCTGAGTGACGCCAGATCATCGGCGTACCTTGCTACAAACGACGGGGCATGCAGAACATTGCTCGGGAACATGATTGTGGTCATGAAGTAGACCACCAGGAGTTTCACGAAGGTCTGCTTGTCCTCATGTTTCTTGTTCCGGACAATTGTGAGTAGGTTGTCTTTAATGGCATCGCGGTGGCGGTTGTGCATCTTGTGTAGAAATTTCTTCTCAAAGTCTGATTCATCCTTCTTTTGCTTAAAGGAAACAATGTCTCCATCGCAACGGAGACCTTGGATTAGAGCAACATCTTCTGCTCTAAACGCGAGAAGGCTTTGCCCTATCTGAAACCCTTGCTTCTTCTCATCGTACACCTGTAATACAGCGTCGAGAACCCCTTCTTTCTTGTAGCACGGGAGTGACATCCATGAAATGGCCGAATGGCGTCCCGCGGAGGATATTCCAATGCTGCTTGTTCATCTGCTTTTTCAACTCCGAAATCGTCTCAACAACAGGGCCAAGATAACAACGCGCGTTTACAAGTGTCTTGGCCATCTTCTATTCTATGTCAACAATGCAAACACACAGTCAATCACTGAGAGAAACATAACGTTACACGCAACAAAGAACAAATATGCACAACAAACCACACAATCATACACAAGAATTTCTTCTCACCTCTGTGCTGCCTTTTTCTCATGAAACTTGCCGGAGAAAAGAAGTCCTTGATGGAACTCGCCGGAGAACTCCAAGAAAGCGTTTCACGAGGAAGAAGAGAGTGGACAAGAAGAACGGCAACAGCCTTCAGCGCGATAAGAAGGAAGCCAAAGGTTGCGGACATTCGGTGGCAGGTTTTGTTCCCGCATCCCAACGCTTCGGCTCGCCAACTGCTGTCACCGGTTCCCAAGGAATAAAGAGGGGCAGTTTCATCATTTTAGACGTGCTTAATGATGCCAGATTTCAGGAGGGCATTGTGGTCATTTCAAATCCAAATTATCACCTCCATTAACCCCGTCAACCCGGTTTTGACTGGAAAAAAATTTATTCAAAAAAGAAGGACCTATGGGGAAGCTGCAAAGTTAAAGGGACTTTGAGGGAAAAACTAAACTTTGGGGGGACTTTCTGGTACTTCCCGGATTTCGGGAAAAAGAAACAAGTGAAATAAAAACGAAATAAAAAGGGGAGGTTATGGGTTTAAATCCTTCCCCAGGCAGTACTGTTCCCCGTACTATTCATACGTTGTTTATATACTATTTATGTACTATTCACCTGAGTTTCAGTACTGTCTATATAATATTCATGCAATGTACATTAGGGAGTGGGGGCGTTTGTTGCCTATAAAATTAAAAAAAATAAAAAAATCAGAGGAAAAAAAAACTGAGAGTATGGATGAAATTCTGCTCTATGGTCGGATCAAGTAGGATAGCATGCACATCACATTACGTGAGAATGATAATGAGAATTGATATCATGCACTAATTTTGTGTCATGTATATGCATGGCCCCATTCCACATTAATGCCATCCATCCCATGCCATGTTCGTTCAAAACTACCAGATGTGTTCAGTTAAAACCCAAAATTGCTTGAATTATAAGCATGATGTTTTTTTACAATAAATCATTATGTTAACATCAACATAAGCACATGATTGATTGTTATTCGTATGAACTTATGAAAAAACATGAAAATATCATAGTCAATGGCTTAGTTGCAAAATTAATAAAAAAAAAAAACTAGGGTTTGTTCACAAAAATTCACAAAAGATGTAAAAAATGGGAAATTTCGAGGGTTAAGTAGCAAAATCGTTAAGAAAATGCGTGAGTGAAGAAAGTCAGGATTTATTTGGAATATTTCGCAAAAAATGGAAAAAGTTGAAAATTTGGGTTTATTCTTTCAAGGACTGATTGACTGATTGGTAATTTTCATGCGTAAACTATATATATATATATATATATATATGTGAGCAACCACATCATGCCCTAAATAAATATCATGATGACTAATATGGAATGTTGGTAGAAAGTTTTTAAAATAGTCATTTTCTCCAAGTTTATTTTTTTTTTTAAATTCCAAAAAGAATAATCTAGCAAAACCATTCAATATCACTGTAAAAAAACCCTAAAATTTAGTTATTAAATAAATATATTTAATAATTAAAATTTAAAAATTATTAATATTAATAAATAGCTATCATTAATTAGAAAAGTAGTTTACATAAGACTCAAATTATTGTATTTTGTAGGGAAAGCAATTGTAATATATTATTATATTTTATTTTTTCCCCTTTTTTTTCTTCACTCATAGGCCCTTTGTCACACAAGTCATGATTATCTTCCTCTCTTAATATCAGATGTGCATATTCAATGTTGAATTGCAAATAAAATGAGAGAGGTGGTTGAACAAGTGAAGACGAAATAATACAACAGGCTCATGAATATCACATTATAAGTGGTTTTTGCAAGTCCATTTATTGTCTATCTGTTTTGTTTGGTTTTTTTTGGGATAAAAGTCATTTATTAGTTGTTTAAAGGTTATCCAGCATCTTCCTGTCCTTGTCGTTTCAAATAATTAATAAATATTGCATATTTTTCTTACAGACATATGCATACATTTATGTATATATTTATATAACCTTATAAAACTCTGGAATTATGTATATCTTCTCATTTTTTTCATATATATATATACCACTCTCATGGTTAACCTTGAATTATGATATCAAATTAATTAAACTTATAGGAAGAATTTTACTCCTTGATATAATAATTTTATAAATAGCATATGAATTTATTTTAATTAAGATCATAATTTAAAATAAAAGAGAAAATATTCTTTTTATCCTTGCATATGTAGTTGTTCATATATGTTTTTCTTGTCCGGGATAAGTATGGCCTCTTAAAATAAATAATAATAACAATATTAATTTTATTTGAATAAAATGAATGAAATTCAAGATTAAAAAAAAAAAAAGAGAGGGAGAGAATTAAAAAAAATAAAAAGAAAAAAAAGAAAAAAAAAGATAATGGCTCGGATATTAAAAAAATAAAATAAAAATAAATAATAATAATAATAATCAGGATATTCAAAATTAAAAGAAAAAAGAAAAAAGACGGAAGAATAAAAAATATTCCAAAATTCAAAAAAATAAAATGAATGAAAGATAATGATGAAAAAAATCCAAATATATATATATATATATATATATATGAAATACGGAGAAAAAGTCATGAAGTGAAAAAGATAATGATAAATTTTTCAAAACAAAATTCCCGGATTTCGGGAAAAAGAAACAAGTGAAATTATAACGAGATAAAAAAATCCTCGGAAAAAAACCGAGGAAAAAAAGCTGGCCAACAACCCTTGGGTCCCTGCGTAAGGCTGGCTTTCGTCTTAGATAGAGTATGGCTCTCCGAGTTCGATTCCCTACCCACGTAGATGAGGGTATTGTCCGATAGAGTGTGGCTATCTGACATACCAATCCCTGATTCTGACGCTTATCGTCTTTATAAAAAAAAATAAAATAAAAAAAACTTCAAAGTATGCATGAAATTCTGCTCTGTGCTCAGATCATGGAGGATAGCATGCACATCACATTACGTGAGAATGACAATGAGAATTGATATCATGCACTAATTTTGTGTGTCATCTATATATATGAAATACGGAGAAAAAGTCATGAAGTCCATGGGAAAAAGATAATGATAAATTTTTCAAAACAAAATTCCCGGATTTCGGGAAAAAGAAACAAGTGAAATAATAACGAGATAAAAAAATCCTCGGAAAAAAACCGAGGAAAAAAAACTGGCCAACAACCCTTGGGTCCCTGCGTAAGGCTGGCTTTCGTCTTAGATAGAGTATGGCTCTCCGAGTTCGATTCCCTACCCATGTAGATGAGGGTATTGTCCGATAGAGTGTGGCTATCTGACATACCAATCCCTGATTCTGACGCTTATCGTCTTTATAAAAAAAACAAAAAAAAAAAACTTCAAAGTATGCATGAAATTCTGCTCTGTGCTCAGATCATGGAGGATAGCATGCACATCACATTACGTGAGAATGACAATGAGAATTGATATCATGCACTAATTTTGTGTGTCATCTATATGCATGGCCCCATTCCACATTAATGCCATCCATCCCATGATCATGAATGTTTCGTTCAAACCTACCGGATGTGTTCAGTTAAAGCTCGAAATTGCTTGAATTATAAGCATGATTTTTTTTTTTACGATAAATCATTATGCTAACATCAACATGAGCACATGATTGATTGGATGCTGTTTAATTAGTGATGATGATATGAGATCTTTCAATGAGGGTTTATTTGTATGAACTTAAGAAAAAACATGAGAATATCATAGTGCAAGGGCTTAGTTGTAAAATTTTTAAAAGAAAAACTAGCGTTGTTCACAAAAATTCTCAAAAGATGTCAAAAATGCGAAATTTCGAGGGTTTAGTAGCAAAATCATTAAGAAAATGCGTGAGTGAACTCAGTGAAGAAAGTCAAAATTGATTTGGGATATTTCGCAAAAAATGGGAAAAAGTTGAAAATTTGGGTTTATTTGTAAAATTTGATAAAATGTGAAAAAAAATAAAAAGTTAGAGGGTCTAATTGCAAAAATCATAATTTTTTTAAAAAAATAAAATTCAAAATCTAATGTGCAAATTTGTCATGAAAGAGGTTAAAATGAAAAAAAAAACTAAGTAGAGAATTTTGTTAAAAAGATGGGTTTTTTTTTAAAACTTTCAGTAACTCTCTTCTTTATCTCACTGATGAAGTCTAATGCAAATGAGACTCTTTTTGGAAAGCCTCTTACTTTGCCTCTTGACGCTCACAGGGAGGTCTTTTAAGTCTTCTCTCTTTTTTGACTCACTGATGAGGTCCAATGCAAGGTGAGAATTCTCTTTGAGAATTTTTTTTCACTCTTGCCTTTTGATGCTCACAGGGAGGTCTCGGAAGTTCTTGCTTTTCTTTTCTTCCTTGACCCACTCATGAGGTTCAAATGTAAGGTGAGAATCCTCTTTGAGAATTTTCTACTCTTGCCTCTTGCCGTTCACAGAGAGGTCTTGGAAGTTCTTACTCTTCTTTTCTTCCTTGGGCCACTGATGAGGTCCAATGCAAAGTGGGTGTTCTCCTTTGAGAGTGTTTCTTACTTTTGCCTCTTGACGTTCACACGGAGGTCTTTGAAGGCCTCATGCCTTTCCTTGGCCACTAATGAGGTCCAATGCAAGATGTGAATTCTCTTTGAGAATTATTTCTCACTCTTGATTCTTGATGCTCACAGGGAGGTCTGTGAAGTTTTGATTTTCTTTTCTTTCTTGGCCCACTGATGAGGCCCAATGTAAGATGAGAATCCTCTTTGAGAATTTTCCACTATTGCCTCTTGATGCTCATAGAAAGGTCTTGGAAGTTCTTACTCTTCTTTTCTTCCTTGGCCCACTAATGAGGTCTAATGCAAGGTGAGAATCCTTTTTCACCGTAATATAAAACATCACACCCTCTTGGGTATAATGTAAAGCTTTCTTGATATCACTAATGAAAAAAAGTGATAAAATTCCAAGCCTTCTTGATATCACTAAGGTGAAACATCACACCCTCTTGGGTATATCACCAATGTAAAACAACACATCCTCTTGGGTATAATGTAAAGCCTTCTTGATATCCTCATTTTTCCTCCAAACCTCGAAATGTTCATTTAAGATTGGCTTTTGACGGATTTAATCCCTTTTAGACTGTGATCACTGTTCATACCATTTGGTATGCTATCTTGATACCCTATAACTTGCCTTTATGGATGTGCATGAAGCAGTGGAACTTTATTCATTCTTTGCTTATTCTTCGACATTGAACAAGTATGAGTTCTCCATTCAATTGTCCATGTTTTTTCACTAGCATTCAACATTATAATTGGAAGCTACTTGCTTCCCAACTAGTGGTCCAACTTAATTGATTAACTCCCTTTTGGGTTTATTTTAGGTTAGCAATGATCTATTACTTTTTAAAAAAAAAAAAAAAAAAAAAAATCCATGGCCTCAAATTTTTTAGCATAATACTATGTTTTTATTAGTATTATTATATTGTCATCAAATTTCATATTGTCTTGCGATGAAGGAAGGATATAGAGTATAGTGAAACTTTGATTTAGACAAAAAAAAAATAAAAATAAATAAATAAAAGTTGTTGAAAACTATCCATTCTCTTAGAAGTTGTCTATCCTCTTGTAATATTAATGGGGTTTTGACCCTACCAATTGATTGCATAGAAACTATCCATCCTTTCCATCAACAAATTAGGTGCTTACTATTGTTTTAAAAAATTGTTTGATCTAAGCCTCTAATAATTATACTAAAAGGCTTATATTCAATAGTTAAGATTTGAATTATATAACATATATTTTCTAATATTTTGGTTGTTTACTAATCTTTGCTAGATGGATAAGTTGGATTCATGAAGAAGATCAAGCCAATGCAAGATATCTACAAAAATTTGCCAAGTTTCTTGACTTTGCTCATAAATCTTCAAAAGCTGGAAAGCTTGATTATCCTTATGTCAAATGTGTCAAAGGTTGTTGCAATACTCAATATCTTGCCTCAAAGCTTCTCTTAAATCACTATTTTTTTTTTTTTTTGTAAGTTATACACATTGGTATTTCCATGAACAGTCATCTTTAAAAACAATTGAATCTGACCATTCTTGACATACCCAATTAGACCATAGGCAAGATGATGTTCATTGGCAATAAAATGTTAGACAATGTCTAGAGGATATATTTGTTGATTATGCTCATAATATTATAGGGTTTAATCCTAGAATTAGTGAAACAATTAGTATAGTGCCACATTGTAAGGAGTTAAATGAAATGGAACAAATGTTTTGTAGGTTGTTAAGTAAAATTGATGAAGAATTTTTTGATGGATGCAAAAAAAAAAAAAAAAAAAAAATGGCAAGCCTTCATTCAATCTAAACTTGTTTCATAAAAGTGCTTAAACAAATGGAATAATAAATTTTTTAATGATTTACTAGACTCTTTAAAGAAAATATTCCCCAAGAGGAGAAAAATTACCAAATTCATCTTATGAAGTGGGGAAAAAAACATTAGTGAACCATGTCTCGGATATGAGAAAATTCATGTTTTCCCAAAATAATTGTATGTCGTTTTAGAAAGATAGGAAAGATGTTTATTTATGTTCAATATCCAATGCTTCAAGATGGGTGAAAAATGAAAACCTTTTTCATATTGGTTCATCTACCAAGACCAACAAAAGAAACGGGAAAAAAGACCAAATGGGTTTTGCGTTGGTTTCCTTTAAAATCATGACTCTATAGATTTTTTTTTTATTATTTTTGTGTATTAAAATAGTTTCTCTTATGTGATGGCATTTTGATGAAAGAATGGAAGATGGACTTTTGAGACATCTAGCTGATGCTTGTGCATGGAAAGAATTTTGATGAGTGGCATAAGGATTTTGCAAAAGATCCGAGTAATGTTCGACTTGCATTAGCTAGTGATGGTTTTAATCCATTTTGAACCATGAGCATCAAATATAGTACATGGCCTATGATTTTAACTGTGTACAACTTTTCCCCCTTTGTTGTGCATGAAACAACCTTTTCTTATATTAGCTTTACTTATTCCCAGTCCTGATTCCCCATAAGATAATTGAAATCTTCTTGTAACCTTTTATTGATGAGTTAAATGACTCATGGGTTAGTAGTTTGGAAGCATATGATGTTCATTAATTCAAGGAGTACTTTTTAAATGGATGTTGCTTTAATGTATGACTATTAATGAATTTCCTCATTATAGAATGTTACTTGGTTGGAATACCAAGCAAAGTTTGTATGTCCATGTTGTGGTTTTAATACTCATTCAGAATGGCTAGATCATGGTGGGAAATACGGCTTTCTTGGTCATCATCAATTTTACAATTGGAACATCTATATAGGCTTGATATGCTTAACTTTAACAGAAGACAAGAATAGAGAGATGTGCCTACTTTGCCAAGTGACTTTGTTGCGTGGGATCAATTAAATGGAGAGATAACTATGAAGGATGGAATAAACAGAGGATATTTTTCTCTTTACTTATTGGAAGTCAAATTTGATTTATCACAATCTTGATATAATGCATATTGAGGAAAATGTTTGTGATAACATCTTGGGAACATTGTTGGATATTGATGGGAAAATTAAAGATAAATTAAAATCCCATCTTGACCTTAAAAGGTTGGGTATAAGAAATGATCTTTACCTTGTTGATATTCCAAATGGAATATCATTGCTTCCTTCATCTTGCTATATATGACAAACTAGGAAAAATAGCTAACATTAGGAGTATTCAAAGGGACAAAAATGCAAGATAGTACTCATCAAACATATCGAGATGCGTTAAGCTAAAACAACACAAATTGGTTAGAATAAAAGTCTTAATTGCCGAGTATTGATGGAGGATTTACTATCATTAGCTATTGGAGAGTTGTATAAGATAACGTTACTAAAACATTAGTTAAATTATGTGCTTACTTTAAAGAAATTTGTTCCAAAATCTTAAAACTAAGTCATCTTGTAGAACTTGAGGTACAAATTGGGGAAACATTTTCTTGTTTGGAAAAGATTTTTTCCCCATCAATTTTTGCTACTATTATGCATTTAGTTGTCTATTTAGCAACTAAGGCAAAACCAGCAGGTTCAGTACACTATCAATGGATGTACCTATTGGAAAATATCGCAAAATTAAATAACACAATTAGAGGGATGCTGATGTGAGAAAAAATTTGCAATATGATCTAATTGTTTTAATGGACATTCTAATTTAATTGAAAAGTCTAGAAAATTACCTTTGGATCTTCCAAAACTTTTCCTTTGATGTGCAGAATTGGTCCTCGAATTATCGCAACCCACCTCACGCAAGGCTACGCCAGGCCATCACAATTTTTTATTAATTATTATAATAATTGTTACTGTTATTTATCTAAATTCTAAGGATTTTATCACATGTAATATTATAAAATAGAATATTAATAAAACACTAATTTAATCAATCAAGAAAACATACATAAAATTAATTTTATCATGTTTTCTTTCGATTAAACATTGATGAAATTATATATGATTTAACCTAGTGTTCAAGAAATCATTTAGCCTGGCTTTGATACCACTGTAAGGAACTATCGCAAAATTATATGACTTCATCAGAGGCATGTGGAAGCGAGAATAAATATATAATATGATCTAATTGTTTTAATGAACCCTCTATTTTAATTAAAAGTCTAGAAAATTACCTCTAGATTTCCCAAACTTTTCCTTTGATGTGTCGAATTGGTTCTCGAATTGCCATAGATCTTCTAGCGCTGAATGAAAGTCCCACACCTCTAGATCACATGCTGGAATTGAGAAATAATCTATTTTTCTTCTCGAAATAGCGGCTAGGATTAGAAAGGAAGAGAGAATCAATTGATTGATTTCGACATAGCTGCACTTTGTGGCCGGCCCTACCAAAAGGTAAACTGAGCCTAATGACTCTGAAAACAGACTAAATGTCACAAGCACATTGTGATCATGATACCTCAGGTCCAAAGTTCAATCATATGATCATAACCAATAATCCCAATCATTGACTGTCAGAGTAAGACCTATATGATTGGATTGTTTCGAGTCATGTTTAAATACAGCAATCCGAATGATGTATTTGTGATCTATGCTTCCATTATTGTATAGTGTTCAACAAGCACTAAAGTATATGCCATACAAATCTTTATGAACCTTTAACGCCCAATTAAAGATTCTCTGATTTGTTAACTATTTAAATGTATAAGTACTAAACCATTCAAGTGCCTTCCTCTTTATCTTAGAAAGAGTAGAAGGTTTAACTTAATACACATAGACTATGATGTTCAAAACTAATTAAAAATGATATCACAAGATTTATATGAACATCAAAATAAATGCTTAATAATAATAATAATAATAATAATAATAATAATAATAATAATAATAATAATAATAATAATACAAATGAAATACTCTAATACAAGTATTCTCGTTGGCATTCGAGGGCATAATCCTAACAGTACCCAACTGAGAGGTATATGCATACATATTTTGTAATTCTAAACATTACATTTAATTGTATATTATGATATATAAAGTAATAATTTGTAATATAAATATATTTGATTGTAGGTTTTTGTTTACCCTAAGGTCATATATGAGGAATAGAAATTATCTCAAACGATTGATTGCGGAAGGATATATAGCATATGAGTGTATAAATCATTGTTTTAGACACTTTAAAGACGTTGAGACAAGGTTCAATCAACCAACATCGTATGTTAATACTATAGAACTTACTCCAAAGTCAAAAGCTTCTTTACCTATAATCTTGGGTCATTGGGTCAATAAAGTGGAGAATATCATTTTTGATGACCAAACACTCATGTAAGCTCATCTATATGTCTTATATAATTTTCGATTAGTAACCACATTCATTAAGTAAGTATTACAACTGTTTTCGTAATTAATTGTATAAAAGTTTACAAGTTTAAGCTAAACTTCACAAGTAACTATTTAAATGATATCTAGGAGCATCGAGATGAATCAAAAGATATCAATATAAGGGGAACCATAAGCTTTTGCTCAATCAAGTAGAAATATAAAGAATTTGTCACTCAACTTTTAATGATTGGTTTTGAACTCATGTAAGTCTAATTTCATTCATTTGTTAGTTGAAAAATTATTTGTTTAATTCATATTATTGTACTAAAAAAATAAGTTATATGATTTATTAGGTTGCAAGATTGGTGGAACTAAGAAGTACAAGAGTTATTAATCATTTTAAATTATTGGCTCAAGGTCCAAATAAGTGGGAAGAAGATTTAAAGGATATATCATTATAGGTGTTAGATTTCACACTAAAGGAATAAAGGACAAGAGAAAAACTCAAAATAGCAGCATTTTCATCACTACAAAGACATTATGTTTTGTTGGTGATGTTGTTTATTATAGTATGTTGAAAGATATAATTGAATTAAATTATTTTTAAAGGTTTAAAGTTGTAGTGTTCAAATGTGATTAGGTAGATATGGAGCCATGAAAAAAAAGTAAAGAAGGATAAATTTGAGTTCACACTTGTGAATTTGTCAAAGTTAGTCCATATCAGTTTGAAGTTAGCTAATAAGCCATTTGCTTTGGCATCACAAGTTCAAGAAGCATTACATCTTTAGGACTCATTACAACCTAATTGTCATTTTGTAGTTAGAACTATGCTTTGGGATGCTTATAAAATGGATGAGGATTTACCATTTGCAACAAATGGTCAACATCAGTCTAATAATGATAAGATAATGAAGTAACATAATACAGGTAATGAAGAAGTTATCTGGGTTAGAAATTATATAAATGGAAGACATGTTATCCTTGAACATAATGAAAATGATGATTCTTCATCCAACGAGGGATGGTAAGACTATAAGAATATTCCCTGTAGTCTTACCATCCCTGTAGTTTTTATATTAATGTTTTCTTTGTTTGTTGCTTAAATAATTAAAAATATTTAACTTATTCACTAATTTTTTTAATTTTCAGATGAGGTAGAGTGAACTGTTGGTCTCTCTGAAAGAATTTTTTTGATTTGGTTCTCCTAATCTATTGTACTTTTTAGTTCCACCAATCTTTGTTGTAATCCAGAGATTTATCTTCAATTATAATTCCATTCTATGTTCATACTCTATTTCTCTTGTCGCTTTACTACAATGTATTGAGTATTTTTCCTAGGATTTATGCTCATAATTTTGCCTTCTTGTGCACTGTTGCTTTATGTTTTGACTTGATTTGGAATTTGAGAATGTACTTTTGTTTTACTACACTATTGCTATGTTATCTAATTGAGCTATGATCATTTGTGCATACATTGCTTGTTGTATTATACCAAATAAATGATTAGTTGTTCTATACTTGATTCTTTGTATTTATAGTTAATTTAAAAATTAGGCACCAATCTTTTACTTTTGGGTGGCATATTGTATATAGCATGATAGTTCTTGAGTTTGAGCAATCTATAAGGGCGCTCTTGCATAAATCAAAGCCATAGAAAAGAATATGGAACCAGCTTCTCTCAGATTTGACATAAAGTGGAATTATTCACTCGATCATGTTATTTGTGCACTTTATATTTCAAGTTTTATAATAGAGGACCAATTATGAAACACATACACACACATAAGCACCGGAGTGCACACATACACATGCATTTTCAAATATTTGATCTTTGATTAGCATACAATTTTGGGTTCAAGTTATGCCAAAATAGTATTTACCATTATGTTTGATTGTTTCCTTGCACAAGGGAGTCTCTAATCTGGGTTAGCAATTTCTTTAAAAAATTATGAAATCATGTGTTTTCTATTTACTAGCAAATTTATTGCAAGAGGAGTGCCAAGAAAAGTTGTAGAAATGTATATGTGCATAGACTTCACCTATTGTTATATTGAAATATACCAAAGTATTCTCTTCTTTCAAATCGTCCAGTTCCTTGTGCTCAATTGTAAAGTGGATTATGTTTGATTTGGATATCCTTATGTATGCCAGTCTTACTTTAATTGATTAAATGAAGATAGAAGTATTCGTCCTAATGATAGGACTAAAACTTTGAGGGATTACAATGTATGTGTAGAATGCTTGGAGGACCTTTCTAGTTTGGCACATCTCAAGCTTTGTGGAGCCCCTATAAAGTAGAGCTAATCCTTACTAATAGAAACACTCACATGTAAAGAGGTATTGTAAATTACATGACTTATAACTATCTCTTCTAATATTCTTTCTCTAGCATTTGCTTCATGGTTATGTATTTTGGATATTCATTTATCTGAAAGTCAATGGTCACACATCTCTTGATTATTCTACAAGGCTATTTTCTTTCCTTGTTGAGGTCTTGCTTCTTGTATCTAAATAATCTATTGTTTAGAATTAATTTTAATGTACTCTAGTATAACCTTTGTAGCAACTAAGGCTAAAATTTTCTCTTCTAGCTGATGACACTATTCATTATAGCTGGAGAAGCTATAGAAAGTAAGATTAGGCTTTTGGGGAACATATTTCTTATCAAAAGCACAACTCTAATACTTACCATTGATGTTTTTGTATGTTGGTATTTATATTAGGTACGAACAGCAACAACAACTTGACATCAATATAGTGCTAATTAAAATGCAACAAGAGCTCTAAATGCATTCTTCACTAGGTTCTGAGAGGCTTTGCCAAGCAGAAACCTAGTCAAATTATTTAAGCCCTCTAATTTAGCCATTGAAGCTCTTGCAAAAAAATGGAGTCAATTTGCACAATGAATTTTAGGCATAACACTTAAAAGATTTTAAACTACTCTAATTCCCATGTTAGGATCAGGAGAATATTTAGAAGTTGAAGGCACAAATGCTGAGGTTTTTATGAGAATTAATGTTATTTAATTCAGCTTTGTATTTCTAAATATAACCAAGCAAAGCTTGGTTATCTATCACTGTCATCAATTTTTTACTGATATTACTGATGTTCTGCAGATTAAATTCATAAACTAAAGTTCTATATGTGAATCACCTTCTCTCTAAGAAGGTCATTTATGGGTGGATTATTATATATAACTAGATGTTATGAACTATTTTGTATAATGTTATGTAAAATTAGAACTGCATTCTAATAAAAGATTTTCATTATGTTTTTGATGAATTTGTATGGCCTTACTTAAATAATAAAAGAAGTGGTTGCATAAGAGTTTTGAACGGGCAAAACTAAAGCATCGTATTTGGTAAATCATAACTAACAATCATACTCCCTAGTATTATTTGTATGGTGATTTACAATCTATTTTATCAATACTTGTTCTACATAACCATCAAGAATTTTTTTTTAATTTTAAGGAATTAAACTAAAAAAACTTTAAATATTTATTCCATACTACCATCAAATTAAATAGAATGTTGATTGTAAAACCAACATCCGTGGTCCATGTCCATCCTCAACCTCCTTCTCTTGCGTGACTATCTGTGTTAAATAACTATGATCCAAATGCATGATCAATTATGGCTCAAAAGAGCTCACATCAATGTTTTTCTCTAGTATTCAGCTTTCTAGAACCAAGGTAGTCAAAAGAAGTTGTTACCCTTGATGGGACATCCTGTTAGTGACCATATATTCCACATCCATGCTTAATCATCCCACAGTGGAAACAAAATATGGGTAACTATTCTTTCAAAATCACCACAAATACTCAATGATCATTGTCCCTAACCCAAAAACCTTATTTTAAAGGCTAGGATAGATTGATCTCCAGCCACACTCTGGCAAACTTTACATGACTCAACGAAGCTGCATAATTATCTATCTTTAATAGTCTACCAATGTGTCTACTCATGGTTTTTAGTATAACGCTCTCTCAAAACTCTATCGGAAGATGATGGAGTTGCAACCTGAAGATCATCGACATCAAATGCTCAAAGATGGGTTGAAAATTCTACTACCATAGAGTGAGTTTCATGACCAGACCATTAACTATCTACAAGTCTTCAAATTGAAAGTATTGTAACATGTCTTGGGGCTCACATTAGATAAGATAGCCATTTGGGAGGTTCACGATCTGGCAATCACCCTAGGCTTTCCATTTTTCCATAAGAAAAGCTTTTACATGTTCTAGGGGGTGCCTTCCCAAAAAAAAAAATTACTATAAAGTACATTTTGGAAGTCTTCATTCACTTTTTCTCGAAATCATGGTCAACTTAAATCATTTACTATAAATACGTCAAAGTAGGGTTCTTTCAAAGGGTAGATGCTTGGCTTGGGGTTTTCCCAACTTGCCAATGCAAGTTGGGTCTAATTAAGAAGAAGATGGGAAGCAAAGTTCCACAAAAAGGGACAACAACTTTACAAAGGAATGTTATATATTGTTATGATTAAGTAACTATGGTGCCGAATTCCTCTTTTATTGCCATAATTGCGGCATGGAATGCTTGCGGTTTGAAACCTTTATCAACTTTAAAGCCTTGTTCCACTTGGGAAGCCATGAATCGTATGAAGAAGCAGCTTTTAGTAGATATCCACCTTTTGTTGCCACTAGTTCTCTTGGTAGGGCTCCTTACTACTGATCTTTGGGGATCCTCTGATGCTCTCATGCTGCCCCATTCTACAATTGGCAAGCACATAAGCATTGTTTCTTAAAAAAGAACAACTGAATTTTAATCAGATTAACTACTCAATGGCATAAATTTCAAAATGAACATGCTATAAAAAGATAACACCATTTGAGCAAGGTTAAACCTAAAATAATAATAACAATCAAAATATAAAAATAAAATAACTCATCACGGCCAATGAAGGCACAAACACCATACAACCTCTTCATGCATTCAATCGTTAAATACAAAACTCTCAACCCTCAAACAAAATTTTATTATTCATATTTATATAAAGTGAGAGTATGTCTTTGGTTAAACCATTCATAGCAAATAAATCAATTGAAGTTCTACCATCATAGCCATTATTTTGTCTCGTTTGCATTGATCTTTTCACTGGCGGTTCCCAAGATAATATCAGACTTAATAAATAAAAACCTCACTGGAATCCAAGTATAACAACAAGTAGTTACAAAAAAAGAGTTCCAAGCATTAGTTGAAACATAAAAATTATAGGCTGCAAATATTTTGCCAAAAGATTCTCAAATTCCTAAATTCTATAAAAAAATGGCGTGTCTCAATATCAAAGCAAACCATCAACCAACTTTTCATAAACATGAAAATTCTTTGCCAAAGATTAGATGTGATGATTGTGAAGAATAAGAAATTTACTTCATAAATATACGCATTTGAATATCAATAACACCAAGAAAAACAACTAAAGATTTTAGCTACCTAGAAGCTACTATAACATTGAATTACCAAAAAGCACTGTAAGGATTTGATAATTCCCCAAAAAGTTCCCAGCAATTACCGCAAGCATTGATTTACAAAATGGCCCACAAACAAATAATAGTACAACTTATGGTCTATATATATATATATATTTTGTTTTTTGTTACATAACCAACTATTAACTATCTACTTATTTGCCCACATATTGCATGCAATTGTTTCTCGATATGCCACCCATTCTTGGGCCTTTTCTCTTTGATCCCTTGTGTTACTCTGTGAGGGTGGCTGATACAGAGTCCAGTCTTCTTCAGATGGTATAAACATATCTTCACCCACACTTAAGATGTAATTATGTAGAATACATGTAGCTAAGACTAGTTCAGCCTGAGTTTTTGATGAGTGCATTTTATATCATGTTTTCATGCCCTCTACTCTATTCTTTTAGTCATCCTTTAGCATATTTTTGTGTATAATCGATGCTATTCAAGGTATAATGTTCATTGTGAAGGAATCGGGGGCTTGAACCAATTCGGAGTGAAACTGCGTTCGAATTGTGCGTGTTTATCGACCAAAGGAAAAGAACAAGCTGAACACGGGTAGAACATGGCCGTGCCCAATCCACTGATCTTCCCAGCTTGGAGAGCAAGCTAGCAGAATCTTGACAAGGGAGTGTCGCAGGCAAAACACGGTCACTCCACGCCCGTGTCCATGGTGCTGCAAATCTCAGAAAAATCCCATTCAGAAGTGACACGGGCACGGTGCTGGTTACACAGGCGTGCGCTAACTGACACGGAGGTCGTACAGCCATGCAGTTGCCATTGCAAATCTTAGGAGTTTCACTCAAAGTATTCCCAGAAAAGTACACGGGCAGAACACGACCATGTTATGACCGTGTCGGACCCCGAAATTGCCTTTTTAACTCCAGATTCTAGGGTTTCACCTGATCGTTGTTCGGGGACTCTTCTCTCCACCGGGAGAACTTTGATGAGGGTGAAGATCAAACTTCACCACACCGCCTAAGGAGACTAAGGACGAGTTGGAGGCATCAAGAGAGGTGTGGTCAGCACACGGAGCTCGACAAGGAAGATCATCTAGAGTAAAGAAGGGAGTTATGTCTTTTTCTCATTGTTCATTTATTACTTCTTCCTTGTTGTACTCGCCCATAAGGGGCTAATTGGCCATAGTGCCTTGGGGTTTGAGAACTTTGATGATTTGTAATGCTTAAACACTTGTTGCTATTTGTTCTACGGAGTTCTAATTAATTCTTGTGTTTAATCTTGTGTTTGCATAACTCGATGTGTTTGATGTGTAAAACTCGGTGCATAGCTTGTTAGAGAGAGACACACAGTTATCTTAGCAAAACTCAGTATATTTGAAAACCCATAGATGCAACATTGCTAGTGAGTACACATTTGGATCATTGGAATGTACCTGGTAGACACTAGGGACAAGATAGCGTCCAATAGTCTTAGGGATCACCCCTGGACATTACTCTCATACTGCTGAAATACTTGATCCTAATCTCCTACCATCTCCACCATTTTATCTTCTTTTTATTATTCGTGCAATTCATCTCTTTCTCAATCTGTGTTTAGTAGACATCAGAAGAACAATTAGTACTTTGAGTACAGTTCCTTGTGGTTCGACAACCCTATCCCTCACAGGGTATCAAATTACTACTTGCTTGTAACTTGTATACTTGCGGTTAGCGCATGAAGTTTTTGGCGCTGTTGTCGGGGAGCTGGTCACTCTTAGGAACATTAGGACTTTGATGATCTAGTTTGTGAATACTTTGACTTTTTGTGAATATTTGTTGTTCTCAATTATTTGTTTAACTATTCTTTATTTCAATTTTGTTCTTGTTCTTGTTATTTCTGCAAGCTTATATTTGATTACGTTGTGCGCAGGCACACTTGTATGATCCGTGGGAGCACATCGTCCCCGTTTCTGAACCTTGATCCTGAAGTAGAACGGAATTTTAGAAGAAGAGTTAGGAATATTAATCTGAGTGAGACAGGGTAAGTTGAGGTCAGTGTTGAGGTGAATCAAGAGAAGAAATGGCCGATAATCAACAACAAAGCATCTCAGATTTTGCCTGGCCGAATTTTGATGGAACAAGGTCAAGTATTGTCAAACCACCTATTACGGCCAATAATTTTGAACTAAAATCGAACTTTATTTAGTGGGTGCAACAGGAATGTCAGTTTGATGGTTTTCAAGATGAGGACCCGTATGAGCACCTTAGGAAGTTTTTGGAAATTTGTGACACTTGCAAGATGAACAACGTCACTGAGGAGGCCATCCGTTTAAGGTTGTTCCCATTTACTTTGAGGGGGAGAGCCAAGTAGTGGATCAACTCTTTATCTTGGGGGTCTCTCACAAATTGGAAGTAAGTTACTGATATTTTTCTTGCACGATACTTCCCTCCGGCGAAGATCACAAAGTTTAGGAGTGATACCTTCTCTTATCGGCAATGTGAGTCAGAATCCTTGTATGACACTTGTGAAAGATACAAGGAGTTGTTGAGGAAGTGCCCACCTCATGGGATTGTGGAATGGATGCAAATTTAGATTTTTTACAATGGGTTGAGTAACTCCACCAAGCAAATGCTTGATGCTGCCGCGGGAGAATCACTTTGCAACAAGCAACCGAGTGGGCCTTTACTCTTATTAAGGAAATGGCGAACAATGGCTACCAATGGGGTGCCAAACGAAGCAAACCGGTGAAGTCCGCCGGCATTTATCAAGTGGATGCCGTCATCACCCTTGCAGCACAGGTTACGGCATAGGCTAGATGCAATACAATCTCCTTCCTCTAGTTCTGGACCCTCTTGTAACAATTGGGGTCTTTCTGGTGAGATGATTTTTCCTTCATTAATCGATCTGGGTACCGGCAAGTAGAGCAAGTTAACCATGTGGGGCAAAACTGTCTATTCTAAAACAACCCATATAGCAACACTTACGACCCGGGATGGAGGAACCATCCTAATTTATCTTGGAATCAGTATAGACACAAACAGGGGGCACAACAGCCACAACATGCTATTCCACCACCGCAAGTACATCCACCGTCCTCCTCATCATCTTCGGAACCACCACCCGACCTTACTAGCATGATAGCCAAGTTTATCAAGAGCACCAAATCCCGTTTTGCTAGCCATGAGGAGATGATTAGGAACACTAATGCAACAGTGAGGAATTTGGAGCATCAAATTACCCAGATGTCCAAGTTATTGGAGGAAAGACTACCAGGTTCCCTCCGAGCAACACAGTGGTGAACCCCAAAGAATCTCTAAAGGGTGTGCAATTGAGTAGTTGAAAGCACCTCCCAAGCACTATAGAGAAGGAACCCGAAGAGGAACATACTAGCTCCACCGTTGTTGTGGATGTTGAGACCCCGAATGGAGAAAAAACTACTAAGGAACCGGGTAAGGAGAAGAGCCCAATGTTAGAGTACCAACCGACGCTCCTATACCCAGTGAAAATCAAGAAAGATAAGTAAGATGAGCAGTACAAAAAGTTCCTCGACATGTTCAAGACGTTGCACATCAATGTCCCATCTATTGAAGCTTTTACTTAGATGCCAAGGTATGCTAAGTTTCTGAAGGAACTGCTCACGGACAAGAAGAAATTGGAAGAAGTATCTTCATTGACACTTAGTGAAGAATGTTCGGCCTTGATCAGTAACAAGCTTCCTAAGAAGGAGAAGGACCCTTACGGGTTCATTGTTCCGTGCACAATTGGGAGATTAGTTGATGAGAAGGCTCTTGCGGATCTTGGGGTAAGTATCAATCTTATGCCCTATAAGATTTTTCAGAAATTAGGGCTTGGGGAGCCCAAAGCGACCAGCATGACTCTACAGCTTGCCGACAAGTCCGTTCGGCAACCTAGGGGGATCATTGAGAATGTATTGGTCAAAGTGAACAAGTTCATTTTTCCAGTGGAATTGTCATACTTGATATTGATGATAAAGTTGATGTGTCTCTGATTTTGGGACGGTCATTCCTTGTGACTTCAAATGCGTTGATCGATGTCAAGGATGGTCGGATGATACTCCGTGTCGGTGAAGAAGAAGTCATTTTCAAGCTCAAGGATTCCATGAAGCACACGATGGATTTTGATGACACTTGCTATTTCTTAGATGTTATTGATGATGACGTGACTGATTTTGTGCAGGAAACTTACATAAAGGATGAGCTATCAGAACTTTTGGGGACTAATCCCCCGAACGATGAGGGTGTTGAGGAGGAGCTACTTTGTTTGGACTTAACAGTGGTTAAGAGTGAATCATCTTCGCATCTCCCATGAAGAAGCTCTCTCGTGCAGCAAAGCGGTGGCGCAAGGTGCTCACAAAGAAGAAAAGGGCAACAACACCACCAAAGGAACCCAATATACCAAGACCAACTTATTTGTGGACCTTTGGTGAGAGTAGTTTAATTGATTCATTACTCCCTTATACTTGTTGTTATTGTCCAGGTGACTGAACGAGGTCCTGATTACACAAACCTCCTTAAGCGCAAAACATGTACGTTAAGCAAGAGACGTAAAACAAGCACTTCTTGGGAGGAAATCCAAGTTTTCTTGTTCTTGTATGTTCATTTTATTTTCCCTTTTCTCTAGTTTCTTTTGTTTGTGAGTTTTTGTTTTCAGATTCCTGTGGTCAATTTTCATTGTGTAATCTTTATCGTGGTCCGGTTGTTGGACATGTTGAATGTGGATTAATCTTTGTTACGTTTTTACATGTTTTTGGAGTAGGATTTGTTCATCCTGGAAATTTTCAGGCTTGACATGGGCACGGCACGACCATGTTCATGCCACTGATCTTGACAGGTTTTGAATTTTCTAGTTTTTAGGATGAACATGGGGTGGACACAGGCGTGTGAGGTGACGAACATGGCCAGAGCACACATTACACGCCCGTGTCATAACCCTTATGAATTTGATCATGCCTCAAAAGTTTGTTGCTGCCAGGCCGACCAAGCGTCCCAGAGATGACTCACCCTTCGGCGACACTAATCATAGACCCCGCTTTCACGCTCCGGTGCAGCAGGACCATTATGATCGACTCTCTCGCCATTGTTTTGGCGAGTTGAGGGAGATAGACAGGGATGTGCTCCGAGAGGTGGGGCTGGAAGCGGAAATTCAGCAGTTACTGCGTGTCGAAGCGTGGAGGCAATTGTTCATGATCATAGATACTACATATGATCAGTTGGCACTTGAGGTATTGGCCACTTTTGAGCTATTTCGCGGCACCATAGACTTTCATCAGGCCGACTACATCCAATTTCATGTCTTCGGTGCCTTGCACTGAATGAGTCTCACCAAGTTTTCTATTCACTTGGGACTGCACGATGCCGACTTCACCCAGGCCCTGGCCTACAATGCCCTGCTGACATCTCGACCAACCGGGGAGTCTATTGTGGATGCTTGGAGGAGCTTGGGTATTGCGCCGCACTACGACCCCCAGAGGACTACGGAAACTACACTCCGCTCACCCGCGCTACGGTATTTACACATCTTACTCAGTCACACGTTGACAGGGCGTGGAGAGAGCACGGGGATTGTTAGTTTACTCGAGTTTGACTTCTTACTGAGCATGGTGGACGGGTTCCATCTTCACCTAGGCTACGAGGTCGCGGTATCCATCTCTCGCCAGGGGACAAACCCTGCATTGGCGCACTATTTATCGGCCCATACATTACCCGCCTAGTGCGACATATGGGTATTCTTCAGGGCACTAGCAGGATGAGGGTGGTCAGTGGTGTAGCCCCCATTACTATTGAGACATTGCGATCCATGGAGATGCTACGTTAGATTCAGATGGCCTGGGAGATAGAGTTTCAGGTTTATTGCAATTGTGATCCACTGGCCCTTAAGGTTACCACCCCATCATCTTCTCAGCCAGGCACATCTGCTCGCCCGTGCTTATCATCACTACATCACACTTCTTCTCGGCAGCCAGGTCCGATCACTTGTTCATCAGCCGTATTCCGGTAACTACTGAGGAGTGCGACCCGCATTGCTGAGCACTTGGGTGTCCGGCTATCACCCAAGCCGATGTCTCTTGAGCGTCCATTGCATCCTCTTTTCACAGATACCGCGGGTCCTTCTGCTCCACCTACAGTGGTCTTTACTGGCCCTACTGCTTTTGATTCTCATTCGAATAGCGAGTCTCAGTCCGGTAGTGACTCTCAATCCGGAAACGATTCCCAAACTGGTGGTGATTCACAGGATGACAGAGCCACACCTTGATCGTTGATCACAGTGTCTACTTCTTTTATTTTCATTTTCATCATGTTATGTTATTCTCCTTGATGTACTTGTACTGTTCAGTCCAGTAGCAAGGGGAGTCTCCTGCTTTACTCGCATTTTGGTTTGTTTCCTTTCAGCATTTTATTTCAGCCCCTATTTTGTGATATTGGCTCTTCACTTGTGTGCCTTCCTATGTTTCAGGTGTGTTAGTTGCTTGGAGTTAATTTGGTAACATGTTGAGAGTGGCACCATCACTCTCCATGTTCAGGGAAGACTTTCGCACCCTCACTTTATATTTGTGTCGCCAATTATCATGTTGCATGGCATTCATTACTACATTGAGGACAATGTAGATTTCAAGTGTGGGGGAGGGTTGCATGCTTGTGATAGATGAGTGCTTTACTAATGATGATCCATGATTGCTTGTTTGGTATGGCTTGAACTTAGGAGGACATGAGTGTGTTAGGAACCATTTGAGCCTAATTGTAGACTCTCTTCTGCTTTTTAGACTGAATATTAGCTCACTTTACCCAGAGTGTGGTGTCGCTCGTCTTATTTGATTCTTGTGTTTAAAAAAAACAAAAAATCCTAGAAAGTCAGATTCCGGTCTCGTGATGCCCTACCAGTCGAAATTTTGATTGTGGTGTGTAAAAAGATGGTAAAAAGAGCTATCACCCTAGTTGAGTGAAAGCCACTCTTGAGTAGTTGAATTTTGGGCATTACAAGTGTACATTTGATGACCTACCAAGGGAAAAGGCTACCACTAGGGTGTATGGAGCTACTACCCATTGTGTTTAGTGTAAACAGAGTGAATTGGTTAGTAGAGTCCTTAATACTTTGGGGCATGTACTCTTGGGGCCCTGCACACACACATATTCTTTGAAGTAGAGGGGAGCCTTATGTAACTCGATTGTGGTTTTCTAACCCCTCTTGTTCCTTCTTTGCTTTAAGCTTTACCTATCATTTGAGATCAGAAGTGTTGCACTCATCTGTATTTTCATTATGTTTATTTGAATTGCTTGAGGACAAGCAACAGTTCAAGTGTGGGGGCATTTGATAAGTTCATTTTATATCATGTTTTCATGCCCTCTACTATATTCTTTTAGTCGTCCTTTAGCATATTTTTGTGTATAATAGATGCTATTCAAGGTATAATGTTCATTGTGAAGGAATTGGGGCTTAAACCAATTCGGAGTGAAATTGCGTTCGAATTGTGCGTGTTTATCGACCATAGGAAAAGAACAAGATGAACACGGGCAGAACATGGCCATGCCCAATCCATTGATCTTCTGAGCCTGGAGAGCAAGCTAGCAGAATCCGGACACGAGAGTGTCCCAGGCAGAACATGGTCACCACACGCCCGTGTCCGTGGTGCTGCAAATCTCAGGAAAATCTCCTTCACAAGTGACATGGGCACGGTGCTGGTTACACGGGCGTGCGCCAACTGACATGGAGATCGCACCGCCATGTAGTTGTCACTGCATATCTCAGGAATTTCACTCAAAGTATTCCCAAAAAAGTACACGGGTAGAACACGACTGTGTTATGACTGTGTCGGGCCCTGAAATTGCCTTTTTAACTCCAGATTCTAGGGTTTCACCTAATCGTTGTTTTGGGACTCTTCTCTCCACTAGGAGAACTTTGATGAGGGTGAAGATCAAGCTTCACCACACCGCTTAAGGAGACCAAGGATGAGTTGGAGGCATCAAGAAAGGTTGGGTTAGCACACGAAGATCGGCAAAGGAGATCATCTAGAGTAAAGAAGGGAGTCATGTCTTCTTCTCATTGTTCATTTATTACTTCTTCCTTGTTGTACCCACCCATGAAGGGCTAACTGGCCATAGTGCCCTGGGGTTTGAGAACTTTGATGATTTGTAATGCTTAAACACTTGTTGCTATTTGTTCTACGGAGTTCTAATTGATTCTTGTGTTTAATCTTGTGTTTGCATAACTCGATGTGTTTGATGTGCACAGTTGTTAGGGTAAAACTCGGTGTGTAGCTTGTTAGAGAGAGATGCACAGTTATTTTAGCAAAACTCGGTGTATTTGAATACCCATAGATGCAACATTGCTAGTGAGCACACACTTGAATCATTGGAATGTACCTGGTAGACACTAGGGACAAGATAGCGTGTAATAGTCTTAGGGATCACCTAGGGGTATTACTCTCATACTGCTGAAATACTCGATCCTAATCTCCTACCATCTCTACCATTTTATCTTCTCTTTATTGTTTGTGCAGTTTATTTCTTTCTCAATATGTGTTTACTAGACATCAAAAGAACAATTAGTACTTTGAGTACAGTTCTCTGTGGTTCAACAACCCTACCCCTCACGGGGTATCACTTTATTACTTGCTTTCAACCCGTATACTTGTGGTTAGAGCATCAGTTTTGAATAGAAAAAATGGTCTAGATGTGAGAATTTTTAAACGCCCTTTAAGAGAACAAAATTCACGTTCAATTGTCATACAAGCCGATGAATGGTGAAGGTTAAAGAGTTTTTTATGGTTCGCTTGTGTTCGTGAACCAAACTCTTTGAGGTGGTACCTAACTCCCCTATATGGGGATAAAAATTCGGGTCTTGTAGCGTATCCCACATCAATCAAGTAAAAATCAAATATGACAGTCAAGAAAATTATGATTAATAGATTAATGTCGTATGTTAACTTATAGTAAACTATACAAAATGGATACTTTCAGGAACTGATTGGCCATTCGGCCTCTCGAGTGCATCACGTAAGACTAAAGCATCGTGTGCTGAACATTTCCATCCAGCAAGGACATAGGTAAAACATAAATTAAAGTCTACAACAGCAAGCACATTTTGTGTACAGTATGGTTTCCGTCCACGAAATGTTGCAACTTCAGATGCAGGAACAAAAGTATGGATATGGGTCCCATATAGCGCCCCAATATAGTCCTACCATTATTAAAGTATAACTAAGAATTATTTATTAGCTAGTAAATTCGAGATAACTGGAAAATGTATGACTACCTTGAAATAAGGGTATAATGTAGACCTCGATGCTATATATGTTGGCATTTATGTACTAGGTGGGTGGACATACTCGTCATGTAATTGTCCAATTGCGTAAAGCACATGATTAAAGTATTTGCTAATAGTCTCTCCAGACCTAAGAAAATTGTGGGCAATAACGCGATTGGATTGGTTATATCCAATAGTATGTAGGAGCATCAACAGTTGTTCTTCGATGGTGATGTGCAACGTATCTCTCATAAGACCTTTTCATCTCATTATAGAGCAAAGATTAAAGAAGGTGGATTTGTTCATGAAGACCATGTTGATACTAGTGGTGTCATTGCCGTCCACCAACTTGGACAAATACTGCTCTCTAATTACTAAACTATTTCTTGATGGTTCTCTACAAACTTTACGTCTTTTACTATGCAAAAACAACGTGACGGCATAAGCCGCAGCTAAAAATATTTGTATAATAGATAACTAATCCTTTTCAACATTCGTAGCCATCTACAATATTTAAAAAAAAATACAAAGATTTAAAACAAATGCTGGTGCTAATCTACTTCAATTATCTAATAATAATAGGACAAAAGAGATCTTTTCATATAACAGTTAACAATCAATTTTTTTCAGTTAATAAAAAATTAGGAATTACTTAGAATAAATCAATCTTTCCAATGATATTACCAAGCAATCAAATCTTACTAAAAACATGATCTGTCCAGACATGGTACACTAACAAATTTAATTTCAAATGTAAAACTTCCTTAATAAAATATTTAAATAGAAATTAGTTAAAACATCCCAAATAAATGTGTTTATATAAAAAAAAAACATTTTTATGTATGTCCTAATTCAAATCAAATCAAAATTTTAAAATATGCTTATCTTAATCACATATAGACAAATCATAATGGAATTAGGACAATATATGATTAAGATAAAAAAAATTTCATAACATTTGGATATATTTCAAGACCAATTAAGAGCACATACCTCGAGGCGATCCAAAATATTCAAATATCAAGATCAGTCGAGATCAAAGATCTTGAGGAGATCTAAAATATTCAAATCCTAAGATCAGCCGAGAACAAAGATCTCAAAGTGATCACAATATTCAAATCTCAAAATCAGCCGAGAACATAGATCTCGAGTTGATCTAAATATTTAAATTAAAAGATCAGCCGAGAGCACAGATCTCGAGGTGATCTAATTATTTAAATCTGAAGATCAGCCGAGAACAAAGATCTCAAAGTGCTCTAAAATATTAAAATCTCAAGATTAGCCAAGAGCACCGATCTAGAGGTGATTTAAAATATTCAAATCTCAAGATTATCTGAGAGCACATATCTCGAGGCGATCTAAAATATTCAAATCTCAAGATTAGCCGAGAGCACAGATCTCGAGGCGATCTAAATATTCAGATCTCAAGATTAGCTGAGAGCACATATCTCGAGGCAATCTAAAATATTTAAATGCTAAGATTAGAGGAGAACACATATCTCGAGTTGATTAAAATATTCAAATCTCCAGATCAACCGAGAGCACATATCTCAAGGTGATCTAAATATTCAAATCTCAAGATAAGTAGAGAGCATAGATCTCGAGGTGATATAAAATATTCAAATCTCAAAACAAATCACGAGGCAAATAAATAAATAATAATAATAATTTTAAAAAACATTATTATCAGGAGAAAATGGCCAGATAAAGATAACATATATATATATATATATATATATATATATATATATATATATATATATATATAATAATAATAATAATAATAATAATAATAATAATAATAATAATAATAACAATAATAATAAAATAAAATGGGTTTGTCATGGTCACCTTACGATCAAGATAACCACTCTCATGATTGTGATAACTACCCCACGATCAACCACATTAAGAGGACGTTAAAGGATTATAAGAGGAGAGAAATTGGTAGAAAGATGGAAGGAAGGGGGGAAAGGAGAAATTTGGGAGAAGAACTTGAAGAGAGTGAGGGAAAGGAAGAAGGGAGGAAGAAAAGAAAAAGAAGGTGGTGATATTTCTCTCCCAACGTACATATGTGCATATACAAAAAATAATACCAAAAAAAGGGAAGGTTGTTACCGTTGCTGCCGCTGTTGCTGTGTATGCCACTGTTGCCGATGTTGTTCCCCTATGCCTCCGTCACTACCAGAAAGAAATGAGGTCTGGCGAAGAAGGTGGCACCAATCCTCAAAGGTACATGAAGGAACAAGACGACAATAGTTGCCAGAGAGAGAGAGAGGAGATGATCATATCTGTGAAACCTGGAATTATCTTGATGTTCTTCACCAACCTGTCACCAGATTCTTTATCGGAGGTCCCCGAGATCGTTATCCAAGTTGCCAACATTCTCACTAAGCCATTAATTGTGAGAAAACACATTCAGCTACGTGAGAAACTTGGAGTGTATGAGCCTCAATCATGGGGAGGAAATGTTGGCATTTGAAGTGTGATTGAAGTCTCAGCATGGTAGAACTTGACTTATCAGGAATTAGAGTTAGAGGAGGTTTCTAGAGAAAATGCAACGTAGGCTACGTTTATGGTGGATGTTATATTTGGGTTAAGTTAATTAATGGTTAGTAGTTGAAACCAGGTTGTATGACATGATGTTAATGTACTGCATGGATGCTGGGCTGGGTATATGTGAATGTTATGCTATGTTATATTCTAGATGAATGAAAAAAAAACAAGGAAAAAGGAAGTTGGAGTATTCTTTGTGTGTTTGAGCTTTGTTCTTTCTTTATGGTGTGCTATAACACTTTGTTCTTTGATTGTTAAGTAAGTTTATGTGATTATCAGGTGTTCAATCTCCACAAATTGGTTTCAAAGTTGTGAAGTGAGGATCTTTGCCTTGTAAGCCCACATTGAAGGAGAAACACCCAAGTAGTATAGTAGAAAACCCTCCTCAAATTGCACCACCAACTCTTCCTATATGCAGAGGTGAAGCTTATGACAGGTGGTCTATGAAGATGAAAACATTATTTGGGTCACAGAACCTCTTGAAGATGGTGGAAGAGGGTGTAGTGACCACTGGAAGTGAAGCTCAGAAGGCTGAGAGTGAGAGAGATGATGCTCAAGCCCTCTATCTGATTCAACAAGCTGTAGATGAGGGAATTTTTTATAGGATTGCCAGGGTTACAATAGCTAAGACAGCATGGGAGCTGATTGAAGGCTTATACCATGGAACCTCATTGATAATCTCGATGAGGAAGCAGTTGTTGAAGCAGAAATTTGAAGTTCTCAAGATGACTAATTTGGAGAATATTTAAGAATACATCACTAGGGTGGTCAGTATTGTTAATCAAATCAAGGGACTCAATCTTGAACTTTTTGAGCAGGATGTGGTTTTAAAAGTGCTCAGAAGCTTGGCCCCAAAATATGACATGGTGATTGTTGCCATTGAAAAGGCCAAGGACATAACAAATATGACTTTGTATGAGTTGACAAGCTCACTGTTGGCACATGAAGATCGAGTGAATGGGAGTGCTGGAAAAGTAGAAGAAAAGGCTTTCTATATTAAGTGTGAACCTTTAGGTATGAGAGATTTTGAGAAGAGGGCTAGTAGAGGAAGAGACAGAGATTGCTCATAGGGTAGAGGCAGAAACAGAGGACGAGGAAGAGGATATAGTCCCAGACACCGAACAAGTCAAGCTACTGATGAAGAGCAAAAGGATTTTACTGGTTCCTCACATTCAAACAGAGGACAATTGTAGTGCTATATTTGCAAAAACTATGGCCATGTGAAGGCCAACTGTTGATAGAACTATTGATATATTTGCAAAAAAATATGGCCATATGGCCATCCTTATTGTTGCAATTCTGCATATTAACAAACTAAAACATGAGGAGTTACTATCCAAAGTATTCAAATACTTCAACAAGGATGGGAAATGGATTTATCAAGATCATTGAGTTGATAGAAAGACCGACTCTCTGCTGGGAATTGCAACAAGACCTACGGGATCAACGGTCTAGTGATCTCTCGAAGAACAAGCTCTCCGGTGGTGAATTTGAAACAGACAATAAGGAATCAGATTTGATAACAAGTATATACAAGATAGTTTCAATCTTTGTGGATTAAGCAGTCAAGTTCCATATTATGATTATGCCCTTGATCTTATTTTGGATGTGGTATGGTGCAAAATGAGTTGATTTAATCTATTGCTGAGATGCTATATGATCTGATTCATGCTCGGTATATTTCAACCAGTAAAGGGATGGCTGGAATGCTGGAGAAGTACAAGAACTATGACTTTGGAAAGTACCCTAGGGTTTATTGATATCTTCCATTGGTTAACCTGACGTATATCGTTCCAGTACTGTCAAGATATACTGTCCTAAGTTTGATGATATATGCTTCCTAAGATCCAAGTATTAAGGCAGCATTGATGGGTCGCTTGGATACATGTTGTACTTCCATTCACACAGAGGTCGTGGTTTAGTTATTGATATTATCCAAGATATAAGGATGAATGATGGGGATGTCGTACATACAAGCCCTAGAAAGACAGGTGTTATAATTCTTGATGGAGGGCTATCGAAACATCACAGTTGTAATGCCAACATGATGAGCAAGAGTGAGGACTATACTTTTTACATCAACACAACTCAATGAATGCTTATGATAAAAGAGAGCATCACAAAATGCTGAAGTTTGGTGAATTATAGATTTGGTGAACAAAAATATTACAGATAAATTCTTCCCAAACACAAAAGTATATTGCAACAAAAAGACTATCAAACAACTCTATGGCTTGAAAGTCAGCAAATCTTCAACATTGAGGTTCATAAATATGGCTGAAGCAACAAGAAATCTATCTGAGTAGTTCAAAAATGAGTTTAAGTGTTGAGTTGCATACACTACTGTTTATATAAAAAAAATAATAAATAATAATACATGTCCTGATTTAAATCAAAAATTAAAATTTATAAAATATTTAAATCTCGCGATCAGCCAAGAGCACAGATCTCAAGGCGATCTAAAATACACAAATCTAAAGATCAGCCGAGAGCACAGATCTCGAGGCAATCAAAATATACAAATTCTAAGATCAGCCAAGAGCACAGATCTCAAGGCGATCTAAAATACATAAATCTTAAAATCAGCCGAGAGCACAGATCTCGAGGCGATCAAAATATACAAATTCTAAGATCAGCCAAGAGCACAGATCTCGAGGCGATTTAAAATATTCAAAATCCCAAGATTAGCCGAGGACACAGATCTCGAGGCGATCTAAAATACACAAACTTTAAGATCAGCCAAGAGCACAAATCTCGAGATGATCAAAATATACAAATCCTATGATCAGCCAAGAGCACAGATCTCGAGGCGATCTAACATATTCAAATTCCCAAAATCAGCCAAAATCTCTGATCTTCTGGCAATTTAAAAGAAAGAAAAAAATCCAAATCTCAAGACTACCTATGAATGCAAATCACGAGACAAAACAATAAAAATATATATAAATAAATAAATAAATAATAAATAAATAATAATAAATAAATAATAATGATAAATAAAAATAAAAATAATTAAATAATTAATAATTAAAAAAAATCAAATCCGATAATATATATATAATAAAATCAAATCAAATATAAAATATAATAATGCTAAAATAAAATTAATAAAAATAAAAATAAATAAATAAATAAATATATTAAAAAAATGTATATAAAAAAATACGAATCTAATAAAATAATATGTATGCATGATAAAGTAAAACATAAAAAAAATGTAATAAAAAAATATAAATATAAAAATATATCAATTAAACTAAAATAAATCAAATCAAATAAAAAAAATAAATAAATATCTAATAATAATCAAATCAAATCAAATAAAAATAATAATAATAATGATAATAATAAAATTCAAAATCAAGTCAAATAAAAAAAAAATCAATCAAATCAGATAAAATAATAATAACGATAAGAAAAATAACCAATCAAAAATCAAAATAAAAAAAACGAATCGGATAAATATAATAAAATAAAATAAAATATAATAATAATAATAATAATAATAATAAAACTATTTATTCAAAATAATAAAATATATATGTATAATGAAATAATAAGATAATAAAAACATAAATATATTATATATATACAAAATAAATTAAACAAAATTAAATAAAACAAATAATAAAATAATTTAAATATAAAATATAAAATATAAAATAAATAAAATAAAATAAAAATACAAAAATAAAAAAAATAAAATAAAAATAAAATGCTGGACGTGGGTGTTGGTCGTGGCACCTCACGATCAATGTAACCCCCCAACCACCCACGAATAGCCTCACGTATTCGAGGAGTTTAAAAAAGGCAGAAGTGGGGAAGAAAAAAAAAGAAAGGTTTTCAGAGAAGAAGGATTGAGAGAAAACAAAATTGAAGGAAAAGAAAGAAAAAGAACGAGCGAACAAAATTGAGAGAGAAGAGGGAGAACCTGGAGAAAGAAGAAGGTGTTTTATTTTATCCCCACCCATTCTTATATAGATATTTATAAAAAAAAAAAAAAAGGTTGTCGTTGTTGCTGTGGTTGCCAACGCGAGCGAGGGTGGAATACCCCTCGCTCGCCTGGCTGTCAAATTAAAATCTTACTGTTGCTTGTCGCCGTGGTTGCCAACATGATCGAAATACCCCTCGCTCGCCTGGCCGTCGTTTGAAAATCTCATTGCTGCCTATCGCCGTGGTTGCCAACACGATCGAGGGTGGAATACCCCTCGCTCGCCTGGCCGTCGTTTGAAAATCTCGCTGCTACTTGTCGCCGTGGTTGCCGACGCGAGCGAGGGTGGTATACCCATCGCTCGCCTGGCCATTGACTCAAAATCCTCTATGTCGCCGTCGCCGATATTACTTATTGCTATTGCTGTCAAGACTAGTGTGGGTGGAACATCCCTCACTTGCTTAGTCGTCGGTTTAAAAATCCCACTGCCCTTGCCGCTTGAATGTCTGATATCAAACGCAAGACATGCTACAAGCCTGATGGGTCAAAGCTGTATGAAGACCAGAAGAAGAAGTGAACACAAAGTTGCATTTCTTTTCTTCATTTCCATTTTCATGGCTGAAGTTTGATGATAGCAGCACCATTCGTTTCACGTTCGTCGTAACTGGAGGAGTTCAAGGAATGACACAAGTGCTTGACAATGCTGGGTGATGCGACTGTGGATGAACATTGGAATGTGCAATGATTGTAGCGCAATGTCTTTGGATAAGGATGATGAAGATCATTGTAGCTATATGTTTTGAAGCTCTGGAAAACCGTGTTCAAGTTCAATAATGATACAAGATAGTGGCCGTGAAAGCTGACCCATTATGCCATGAGCATTGGAATGTTTAGTAGATAATTACATGTTATCATATGCAGAAGAGTCCAGTCTCTTGTTATCTTTGCAGTTTGGGAAGGATGATAGGTGGTTATCAACATTTTAATCATGTTTAATACAGAAGCATGATAAAGAAAGCATTATGAAAACTCTTTCCTGGGTTGCTGTTGGATGTTACCATTACTGCATAAAGAAGTACGACCAAGCAAGGAGATATTTTGGCAAAGCTACAAGCATTGATGGATCATTTCCACTAGCTTGGATTGGTTCTGGGAATGCCTATGATGCACATGAGGGAAGTGGTCAAGCAATGGTTGGAATGAAATACACATGAACCCACAATTTTAAACTTGCAGAACAGTATTTTCGGTAGGCCAAAGCCATGCGCCCGTCGGACCCTCTTGGATATAATGAACTTGGAGTTGTTGTTTTATTGTGTATATGTATGTTTTGTTTAGGAATCATTTTAGCATTCTTGTTCGTTATGTTCCTCATCAAAACAAGTATATGCTTATGAGATCAAATTACTTTGATAAAAAAAAAAAAAAAATGGCCTTTGGAGAGATATATATGGGACAGGTGAGAAAAAAGTTATATGCATGAAAGAGATGCACTATTGTCTTCATGAAATATAATGGGAAAATGTGAGCAATCCAATACATTAAAAAAAAAAAATGCAAGTATGTTAAAGAGTATGAAAATGAAGATGAAATATGTGTATTGAATGCTTACCATTTTTGAAGCATTGTCATCAAGTTGTGATATTCTTTACAAAAGGACATAGGTTGCATGAGATGGACGTAGCAGTTAAAACTTTATTAATGGAAATGGCATGAGTACTAGAATGTGGAGTTTGATGAGCTGATGGCATCAGAGTCAAAGAATGATGGATCATATACACTGCTTTCTCATATATTATCCAAGATTACAGAGAACATAGTGATGACTCAGACTTTAAACTTTAAGTGCATGGAACATGAGCCTATTGAAGCCAACAAGATCATTGGTTTGTGAGAGAAGAGATGAAGGTGGTGGACCATTAATAATCATCATTTAAAAATATATATATTATAATGGGCTAGGGCCGGCCATGAAGAAAATATGCATACAAATGAATAAATGAGAAACATATATGCATGCACACTTGGGTGCGTTTTAAAAAAAAAAAAAAAAAAACTTGAGATTGAGTACGTGTATCTCCTAGTAGAGTATGCAAGTGTTTATTATAATTGTTTGAGTGGATAGAGAGATGATGCATCTTAGGGCATTGTTGAAAGCAAAAGTATGCATATAATAATAATAATAAGTTGCATGGAATGTACGCGATGGCCATTTGGCATCTTTGCAAATTCAAGATCAAGATACATGGCAAATGAATACATGAGATGCATGGGGTGCCATGCATGCATATACATGGGCTATCATCATTCGGGCCGGTCCCACCATCACATGGGAATGAATAAATTAAATATTGTGAGGTTAAAATCCAAACATTATACATGGTATGCAAGCAGAATATGATGAATAAGATCATCCACCTCCTTGAAAATAATGCCTCGGGATTTGTGCGGGGCTTATGATCTCTATAAAAATTCTAATTTTCAAAACGGCGATAAAATATATCTGAAGACGGTAGCAAGGCAGGCAACATGATGACAGCGCACAGGCAGCGACATATATATATATATATATAAGTTATATGTTCACATGTAATATATATATTTACACATATATGTATTAAATAAATAATAAAATTTATAATTTGTAAATTTTCTCGTCTTTTACTTGTACTTGAGCCCCTAATCGGAGGTTCCCAAGATTTTTAATCTGGGGGAATTAATAATAGAGGCTTGCCTCTATTAGGAATAGAAGAGTCCACAAAAATAAAAATAAAATAAAAAAAATTATATTTGTGATTCGATATATCTCTTGGTGTCTCTTCACCGACACGACGCCAGGGCGCGTATTTTCGATCCCACAACTACCAACCAAAAAAAGCTTTGCAAGTTCCTGCATCTTTGATTGAAGGAATTCCATGTAACTTAATGAATGGTAATTAAATAAAATTTGGTATTCTTCAAGCATTTCATCAATAGTTTAATTTGTTGTAGATATATTACTGAACAAATAAACTATTATTTTGGAAAAATAAATAAATATTAGTTTTGCTTCCAAGGTTTGAGAACAGGAAGTCCGATAATGATTTCAATTATGGTGAACTTTAGGACAAAAATCACCATGCATTTCCTTGAAAATTTCTGCTGCCTTTATTACTTGTGAAAAAAAAAATGTTAGTATTGCCTTTTAGCTTGCATGTATATACGCACACATGCATACCCACAAGTTTCTTTACAAGCTTGTAAACACTTTACTCCATATTTTCAAGACCTCTTCTTGGAAAATTGATGCCGTGCAGTACCATTGAAATTAAAAAGAAGAAGAAGAAGAAGAAGAAGAAGAAGAAGAAGAAAAAGAAGAAAAAGAAGAAAAAGCAACATTAATGCATTAGAAGATAAACAAAAAAGTTTTATGTCCAAAGAGACTCTCATGCTATCATTTATATACACAATAACAATTAATAAAACAACAAATACAACATGATTTTTAGCAGAAATATATATATATATATATATATATATATATATATATATATATATATATATATATATATAAGATTTTTGGAGAAAAATATACCAATAAGCAAGAAAAAAGCTAGATCTACAAAAATCTAAGTGTGGATATGTAAAAAATTAGTTATCTTAAGCTGGAAAACAACAAATATGAAGGAAACAATCAAGGTTTGGTGAAGATCTATCTCATTGCCGAAGATTTGCAAGGAATAATGCATAAAATCCAAGAAAAATATATTTGGATCTAGAAATATGAGAGTAAGAACAAATAAATCTAAGGAAAATCATGAGATAAGTGGATCTAATTGCTAGATCTTAACAGAGGATGATGAAGATGATTTCTTGCAAAGGTTTTGCTATGATCACAAGATGAGATGATCTCTTGCAACAGGAGGATGTTGATGATGCCCAATCTTGTGCAAGATCATCAACCGAAGGACGATGTGAACGGAGCACTCAAAGAAGATCTCTTGGAGGAGACGAGATGATCGATGCTATTGTGTGGGATAACCGCAAGCTCTTGCCAGTGTGAGCGGAGGACAACAACCCTTGTGTGAACCGCCTCTTCTTGTCGTTCCTTGATTTTATTTTTCCCGAATACACCCAAAAAGATATTGTAGTGTAAACCCAATTACAACAGGGTTTACAGATACACCCAAACAAACAATGAATTTCATAAAGTAAAGTATTTGGTTTTACATGTAAAACAAAATACACCCAAACAAACACCCTCTTAGAGTTTTAGGGTTTGCTAGAAATAGAGTACTGTGGAATAGTATTCAATTTCTAAGCTACTAAAGAAGAATGATATAAAGGATTTGTGGGAGTTAGACCTTTAGTGTGTACTTGGTTGAGGGATAGACCTAATCCCTTGTAACAAAATACCTTATAACATTATTTTTAAAATATTTAATTATTTAAATAAATATATTGAACAATTAATCATAAAAATGTTATTTTTAAACAATGTTAATTTTACAATTCTGGAAGAAAGAGGCATTTACTTTTACATTTTATTTTCCCACCATGCACCTTCATTCTAGATGAAATGATCCACAATTGGGAGAAAGTTAGCCATATCAATAATCAATTACAAGCAACTTAAAGCAAACAAAAGAGTTATGTAGACAACATAATGAGGGTTTAAAATTCCAAGTGGGAGATCATGTTTTCTTGAAGGTTGCTCCTATGAAGGGAATTACCCACTTTGGTATCAAAGGCAAGCTTAGTCTTCACTATATTGGCCCTTATGAAATTTTAGAGCAAGAAAGCAAGCAAAGTGGCTTATTTGCTTGCCCTCGCACTTGCACATTCTTGGGTGCACAATGTGTTTCACGTTTCCATGTTGAGAAAGGATGCTACCAATCCTAATCAAGTGATTCAGTTCTCGAATATTTAGCTCAACAACAATATGTCGTGTGAGGAACAACCTATAAAGATTGTAGACTTTAAAGAACAAGATATAAGGAGGTGAGTAATTCCTTATGTTTAGGCTCGGTGAAGCAATCATTCAAAGCGTGACGAGACATGAGAGCTGGAGTCCAAAATAAGGAAGAAATATCCACATAATTTCTTTGATCATATATCTGTTTAGAGGACTAAACTCTTTTAAAGGAGGAAAAGGGGAGATTGTAGACCACCTCAATACTATGAGTGCGTGATAAGCATGAAAACATTGCATGCTTAATCCATCCTCACCTTTTCACTTACCCATGCACGTCCATGAGCCATTCTTTTCAGAGCTTGTTCGCTATCCTGTCTCTGAACCTTTTCAAAAGAAGCTTTCTTCATTTATGAAGTTTTGTGAATGTCTCCCTAACTCCAGAAATCTTCAAGCATTTGCTTTCCGAAGTCATCAGGTTCTTCGAGCACATCATCTTCATCAGTCTAAGTTCTCCCTCATGGTTGATTTCATAGTTCCCTTGATTTGTTCTCTAGCATTGAGTGATGTCCATAAATTGCATGTTGATAACACCAACATGACTTGTGCTCCATCATTTGATTTAAGCCTATTTAATTCCCTATCTTAATTTTTTAAGATGCTTGATTTGTAAAGCTAACGCCTTGATACCAGTTGCCAATAATTTTGCATGGGTCAAAATTTGATATCAAACTTTGCATGTCTTGAAATTGTTGCCCTTGTTATTTACCTTTGTGATGCTCGGCTTCTCTTTCACTTTATTTTCTTTTCTATATGTGTTGTAGGATTGAAAAAAGGCTATTTGTAATATTTAGCAACTTTAGGGGGCTTTCTAAATAATGTTTTTATTAAGCTCTTCTTTCAATCCGAAACAGAGAGTTTTGGTGTTTTGTTTTCTGGATAGAGCTAGTAATTGGGAAAAGAAGGAGTTGAATTGAGTGCATCATATCTATCCTTTTGTGGAGAGAGATTGGGGATTTGGAGCCTCCCCATTGTTGTTTGCTTCCACCTTGTATCGCTTCATCTCTACAGTGGATTGATTGCCTCACCTCCGCCCGTTGTTTTTCCCGCAAGGGTTTTCCACGTAAATCTTAGTGTTCTTTGATATATTGGTTGCTTCTTGGGTTATTAATTATTTTGGTATGCTATATCTAATAGGTATTTTGTAATTTGGAAGCTTGTACACTTAGGTGCATGACAAGGTGTTGCTACAAGGCATGCACGCAAAGTGTTCGATGAAATACCTATGAGGACTTAGCTTGTCATTTGATTGTTTCCACTATCTCATTACACTCACAACCTTCTTATGTTGTCTACGTTCCTTGTCAAGGATGTTGTTACTTTGTTTTTGGGTGGTTGTTAAATTCTTAGAATTCCCAAAGCATGCTTAATTGCCAGCATGTACACATGTATCTATATTTATATTCACGCTTTAATTTTGCAGCCTTTGAATTAGCATAGATTTATATATTCACATGAGAACCTTTAGCCATTTGCATATATTATATATATGTGTATATGTTCTACAACCACCTAATGCATGTGTATGTTAATGAGTATATATACATATTATATGTACCCATGCATATTGTCCTTGAAGCCTTTGCATATAGGTTTAAAAAAACACTTTTATGTGTTGACCTCCAAGTGTATATTTTTGCCTTCTAAAGCATGTTTAGTGTTAACAGATGATTTTTTTATTAGACCACTCCAATTGATTCTAGTCAATGTTTCAAAAATCAGACTAGTTATCGATCCAGCTAGACAACTGATTTACGGTCTAATCGGTTGAACTGGTTATACAAGCCGGTTCAACTGGATTTAATATTTTTCAAATAAATAAATTTTTAAAAATTAAAAGAATTAAAAAAATGAAAAAAAATTTAAAAATAAGGAAAAATTAAAAAAATACAAAATTTTGCAAAGTTATATTGCTTTTATAAGGTCACAAATTGTCAACTCTACATAAAATTGAATTTTTCAAAGTACAAATATACAAAGATACAACCTACAACAAATATTCAAAAATAAATAATTAAATAAATATAAGTATACAATAACAACAACAAAAACAAAAATTAAAAATAAGGAATAAAATAAAATACAAGTATATGATATCTTGTTTTTTGTTTTTTGGAACTGGTTTAACTTTAAGAATTTAAAATAAATAAACTAACCAACCAGTCTGGTCTAATGAATTCACCAATTCACCAGTTGAACTGCCCGGTATGGTTATTTGGTGTTTTGTGTGCTTAACCAAACCGGTTTACCTGTCTGTTCTCGATTGAATAGGTTGAACTGACCGGTTTGGTCCGATTCTTACAACATTGATTCTAGTGCTCATATTGGGGAGGATTTTTTTTTTTAGTTTTAGTTTGGAAATTTTGCAGGTAAGTAACCCAACTTGAATTCCCGAATTTTTTGAAATTTCTAGAATTTTTGACAAATTATGTGCGGTTATTCTCTTATTATTATTTTATTCACTTATGAGAAAATAATTATTGTTTTAATTTTTGGATTCTTATCAATTACTTTTTTTATTGTCTTTAAGTACAAACTGTTATCTTTGATTATTCTCTCATTTTGTTATTTAATTATTTAATTATAAAATATTGTAGTTTGTTCATTCGTTTATTAAATTCCTTTTCTATTTACTATTATAATTTCCTTTACTTAATTACTCAGTATTTCTTTTAATTATTATCCCTGGCCTATTTCTTTATTTAGTATTTATTCAACTATTCACTTATTTACATTGGTTAAACTATATATTTAATTTCTTATTTTGGAAATATTGGTTTATTTTCTTAAAGTGGGATCCTGAAATTATGTATCTATGATCTTATGAAAATTTGGGAAGAACTTGTGGATATTTCTGTACTTTGACTATAAGATTTGTTTGAACATTTTTGTCTCCAAATGAGCAATGCTCAACTTTGTCAATGGAGGTTAAACACTGATCTTGTTGACAAGAATTTTTGAACAATAAGAATGCAATTTTACACCCATCTGTCAGTGAAATAATAACAACCTCTGAAATTTAGCCTCAAGTCACTAAGGGTAAATTAATAAATGATCTCTATTATTCAATCTCGAGTTACTGAAAGTAAATAAGTGACCTCTAATGTTTTGACTTGGGTAACCGAGGATAAATAAATGACCTTTGATATATATAGTAAATTTGGAGACATAATCTTACTTAAGGATTTGTTATGTTTTTGCTTTGCATTTTTAGTTTGGATATTCCTCTAATTTCAATATTTTAGTTAATGATTATACTCGGAGCTTTAACTTGGTTATGCCATTTGCTTTGTCTTTTGTTTAAAATTTTTGACAAACTCATGTGTTAATTCTGATTATTTAGGCTATTTCAAATTTGAGATTTTCAATTTTTATTGACCAGATTTTATGGATTACTTACTAGGGGCTAGTAGGCTTATAAAGTCGTTTTGAAACCCTTTTCAGATCAAGAACTATTATGGAGTTGTTAGCAGGCTATTAGTCATTGTATCTCCTTTGGAGTGGGTTATTGTATTTGCTATTTGGACACCAAATTCTATAGTTTGGGCATTTATGTATTTTGTATTTATGTTGTATCCTTAAAGTATGTACTTGTATTTCTGTTAGTTTGTTACATTCCTCCACTATGAGATAAGTTTTGGTCTTGCAGGTCTACTGGGTTCATGCCCTGTGCAACTATGGTAGTTTGTCCCACATCTGATTCTGCTCGACTAGGTTAGGGCACGACAAACGGCTGTATTCCCACAAGGCGTGAACCAAACAGAACTGCAAGGTCTCAGAACATGTTTCAGAATCTAGATAACAATTGCATTAACCCACTCCAAAGGAGTTGCAACTACTGATAGTCTACTAACCAAGTCATTGGCCTAGTGCTCTTTATATGAAAATAAGTTAATGAGTTCACTTGTCTAATAAATAATCCACCTTTAAATTTATGTATTTTGCAATTATAAAATTTATTGAAATTTTATGTATGATTTATTTAGTTATTTTAATTATTTTTTTTAACTATGCTTAATGATTTGACAAAAATAAGTATTTCCTTAAAAGCTTGTTTAATTATTATTTTAATATTACAATCGATTATAAACCCTGCATGAAGGAAAAATATTAGCATGGTAGTGAGGATGGGTTCATTTTGGAGGATCCAATTGACATGGAAAGTGAGATTAAGGTAGTGTTTGTTTGGAGGGTTTGGAAATACATGTAACTTGAGTTACTAGTTTTTTACAAATCCATTTTTTTGTTCACAGGATTCCAAAAACCCATGTAACTTAAATTACATTTAATAAGAGATTTGGTTTTACTGCCAAATTGGCCGTAAAACTAAATCCCTTATTTTTAGGCTTCTTCGCATGCATAAGTTGTGGCCTACCCGTGACTAATTAATAGGGATGGGCATGGGGCGGGGATTCCCGGGTCCCCACGGGGATCCACCCCGTTCGGGGCAGGGAATCCCCGGTTCCCTTCCCCGCGGGGACGGGGACGGGGTAAAAAATTTCCCCGATCCCTGTAGCGGGGCGGGGCCGGGGAATGATCTCCCCGGCCGAATATAGAAGGACAGCTAAGTAACGGCATCATCTGAATCTAATACACACATGCACTCTCAAACAAAGAAATAAATATAGTTTATATATATATATATATATATATATATATATATATATATATATATATATATATATATATATATATATATATATATATATATATATATAGTTAGTCAAAGGAACAATCTTGACCGTCCATCACTTTCATCATCACTTAGTGCATGATTGACACTTTCATCATCAATCTTGACCGTCCATCACTTTCATCATCACTCATAAACAAACAAACCTAAACTGAGAACTGAGAAGTGAGAAACCTAATCTTTGAGTCTGACACCGCCTCCAGCATCCAGTCTTCTCCATCGGATCTCCTCTCTTTCTTCTCCAAATATTGTTAATTTCATATCTAAATCACAGGTATGCCTTTATTTTTTTATTTTTTTTATAAAAAACATTGTTGATTTTGAGCTAGATTGATGTTTGCTTTGATGATTTTAAGGTAATTGAATTTAATAGTGTTTGGTTTGCTTTGATGATTTTAAGGTAATTGATCTCCATGGAACAACAAAGTTGTGACCAATCTAGAGTACACCTTGAATCAACAACACCGGTTGGATCAAGTCGAACATTGCCAATGGATGAAAGTGAAGGATTGAAATTGGGCACGAAGACTCGTCTAAAATCAATGGTATGGAACCATTATAAGAGACAAAAAATAGATGATAAATGGAAGGCAATATGCAATTATTGTCAACATGAAACTTGGAGGGGATACAAAAAATGGGACGAAACATTTACATGATCATTTTGCATCATGTCCATTGAGAAAAACTAGAGGTATAAAGCAAAGCATTTTGAAGCATAAAGTAGATAATGAAGGCAAGGCTTCAATTGGGACATACACATTTGATGAAGATGTTGCAAGAAAAGAGTTGGCATCAATGATTATTGTACATGAGTATCCCTTATCAATGGTTGAGCATGAATATTTTCGAAGGTTTCTTGGGGCTATTCAACCATTATTTAAAAAAATTGGCCGACATACGGTAAGAAGAGATATATTTAAAATATATGAGCAAGAAAAAGAGAAGACAATGAAATTGCTTGAAAATAATGGGAGTAAAGTTGCAATTACAACCGATATGTGGACTTCAAGCAATAAAAAAAAAAAACGATTCATGGCAATCACAACACATTTCATTGATGCTAATTGGAGCTTGCAAAGTCGGATTATTAGGTATTTCTTTTATTTATTTAACTATAATTTGTTGGTATTCTTACATATAAATGATATTATATTTATACTCAATTTGCTATAACTTTAACACTTGAAATTTCATATATGTTTTTATTTATGAATCAATTTTTGTTTATGAAATTTCATATATGTTTTCATATAAGTTGTTATCATTTTTTAACATAATAATAGAAGAACATTTTATTTATGTAATCAATAATTTGATTGACATGGTGTTGAACTAGCTTAGTTTTTTGTATATATCTTTAATGTTATTTCATTCTTTATGTGATTAGGTTCATTTATGTACCATGCCCACATACTGCTGATGTACTATGTGATGTGCTCACAAATTATTTAATGAATTGGAATCTTGATCACAAGTTATCAGCATTGACATTAGACAATTGTTCAACAAATGACTCGATGGTGAATTTAATTTTAAACAAATTGTCAAGTAACACAGTTTGGATAGATGGAAAGTTGATGCATGTTCGGTGTTGTGTGCATATTCTGAATTTAATTGTCAAAGATGGCTTAGATATTATCTTTGAAACTATTGAAAAAGTTCGTGATAGTGTTGCATTTTGGAGTGCTACACCAAAAAGAAATGAGAAGTTTGAAGAACCGGCACGCTAATTGAAAATCTCTTGCATTAAGAAATTGATTTTGAATTGTAAAACTAGGTGGAATTCCACTTATTTAATGCTCGATGTTGTCATTGGTTACAAAGAAGTTTTTAAACGTTTGAAACAAAGGGAGCCCCTTTATAAATGTCTCCCATTAGATGAAGAATGGGAAATGGCTACACAAATTTGTGGTAAATAGAAAATATTTCATGATATCACCGAGACATTTTCCGGAACTAAATACCCCACTATCAATCTCTTTTTTCCCAAGATATGTGAGATTAAGATGGAATTGATGCATTGGGTTAATTGTGGGCAACCTTGCATTCAACTTATGGCATCAAAAATGGAAGAAAAATTTGATAAATATTGGGCTTGAGTTCATGGTATCTTGTGTGTGGAAACTATATTAGATCTTAGATACAAGATCAAATTTTTGAAATATAATTTCCCATTGTTCTATGGTGATGAAATGGCAAAGATGGAAGTTGCTAAAGTTCGACATCTTTGTTATGATTTAGTAGCTGAATATTCATCAAAATTTAAGATTGGTGAACATGGTGTTTCAACGGCCGGGTCATCAACAAGTAATTCTACACAAGTACCATTGAGTCATGATGGTGGGTCATCTTGCATGCGCAATTTTGATTTATATGTTGCTTCTTCTGAGTCTGAAATTGGGAGTGTGCACACTGAATTAGACCATTATTTGGAAGAACGGTAGATGCCAAGAAAAAATGATTTGGATATTTTAAGTTGGTGGAAGTTGGCCCTTAAATATCCTACATTGCAATTAATTGCGAGAGATATTTTGGCAATTCCAGTATCAACAGTAGCTTCAGAGTCAGCTTTCAGTACAAGTGGGAGATTTATAAGCCCACATGGTAGCGGATTACATCCCGACACAATTGAAGCATTAATGCGTGCACAAAATTGGATATTAGGTCCTACAAAATGTATGATAATAGAATATATTATATACATGTATCTATTACATATTTTTACAATCAACTTTACTTTTCAAATTACAATTTATAGTAGTTGATCTAATTAATAATTGATGTTTTAGATTCCATTTCCATGGCTCACTCTCAATGTTACACAATGATTGATGACATAGATGTAGATGAAGAGGTAAGCTTCTAAATATTGTATTTATCAAAATTCTTAGCATAAAAAAGTTTATAACTTAAGTGAAACTTATACAATTATATTTAATTGATTTATATTTCAGGTTGTTGATGTTAATAAGGATGGAAGTGGAACAAGTTATCAAATGATATTTGATTGATGGATGGAAGTGGAACAAGAGCTTGATAAATTCTAAGCTTTTATTATTCATGGCCTCTTGGGAAACAATGCACTACTTTTGAATGTTAGAGTTATGGTGTTGGAGTTATTAACTTGTTGCTTAAAGGCGTAAATGCGTAATGTTGGAGTGATTACCTTGTATTTTGTATTATTGGTTGGAGTTATGATGTTATTTGTATGTTGTGTGGAGTTTTTTATAATCTTTTGGTGAGCATTATGACTTTGTACTTGGATTATCATGGATGAAGTTATTAATAACTCTAATCATCTAGTTGATTGATTTATATTATACATTAGTTATTGAATATTTTTTTAAAAAATTGTACAAGTGGGGGTGGGGATCCCCGCGGGGCAGGGAGTAGGGATGTCCCCATCCCTGATTTTCCAACCGGGGCGGAGACGGGGAATCCCCGCCCGGGATGGGGGAGTGAATGGGGAGGGACTCCCGGCCTCGCCCCGCCCCGTGGCCATCCCTACTAATTAAGGGAAAACAAGTATTGTCAAACATTCATGGATACTTTTGTTGAGTAAAAAAATTACAAAATCTAATAATAAATTTAATAATTAATTTAATAACTAATTTAATAATAAAATTAAGAGTTAAATTGATCAATACGATAATTAAAATTGTTAAATAACACACTAGACATATATGAAAAGTTCATGTTAATAATTAAATTAAAATTTTTTTAAAAATAATAAAAAATTTAATTAATATACTAATAAATTTAATAACTAATTTAATAATAAAATTAATTTTTAAACTAATTAATACCATACTTAAAATCATTCAAATGACATTAACATATTTATTATGTAAAAAATTTGTAATTCTATATTTACAGATTTATTTGACAAAATATAAAATTTTATAATATAATATCTTCAATTAAATCAAACTAAACATTAGATTTAACTGTACTGTATTTGAAATTAATATATTTTTAATTATATTGTACATGAAATTCCATTGTATCCAAAGACTTCAGCAAGACCCAGGGGTTGACACAAGTAACCCATTTTCTGCTTTCCAGTTTCCACGTCCAAAGCTAACACTCTTGCTTAGTTATGATGGGACATTAATGTTGTTACAAGAAAAAGAAAAACATAGAATGATGTTTCAACAAGCCAAAGGAAAAAAAGAGTTGATTTTCCCTTATAATTCTGAGTCTAAGTACATTTATTACATGGAAAATTAAATGTTTACAAGCTAATTGAGGCTTTTCACGGATAGTGGTAAAATTTCAGAGCTGTAAGAATACATTAAAATAAACCAAACTCATGTTTAAACAAAAACAATAACAGAAACCACAAACATAATTATCTGACAATAACATTAATAAACACCACCTATAGTTTAACATTCAGCAAAAGATTGAGAACTTTGATCAGCATTCTATTCTTTCAATGGTGTATGAGGCAATAGATCATGCGTTGGTTTATGGATTAATACTGTGAGATGCAAATGAGCAATCAGTAATCTCATCAGAGAGACCTGTCTATTTCACGAGTTAATTTATCCAGAGTGTCAACCACATTCCTCATACTTGGCCTCCTTTCAGCATTGATTTGAACACATGCTAAGGCAATCTTGAGCACATAAACCATCTCATTTTCTTTCTGCAGTTCAGGAACTAATTGAGGGTCCAACAAATCTGCTAGTGGTCTTTTCTGTTCAATGCAGAACTCAACCCACTTAACAAGATCTACTTCTGAAGTATCCAACAGAACCATTGGAGGTCTACCAGAAATCATTTCCATCAGAATCACTCCATATGAGTATACATCCCATTTCTGAGAAGGTTTCAGAGTCCTCAGTGTTTCTGGAGCATGATAACATGATCCGAGCTTCGGGGCTGGGCTCCCGGGGACATCGGTTTGTTGAATTTGAGGTTTATCTGTGTTGATCCGTTCTGATGGCAACAATGAAGATCCTCGTACTATGTTAACAAGACGGTTGAGACCGAGATCAGATATGTAAGGTTCCATGTTTTGGCCAAGAAGGATGTTGTTTGGCCTGAGATCACCATGGACACACTTCTTTGGACTGAACTCATGCAGAAATGCCAGGCCCTGAGCAATTCCTCTCATAATATTTATCCTCATAGTCCAGGGCATCGGCTTAAATTCAACCATTCCTGGTGTGCCTGAAATCAAAATGTAATTAGTGTGTCAATATTAGGCAACGTGATTCACTTAAAACCATAACAAAATATATGAAAGTTGTTTGCCAATCTTACTATTTAAATTGGCTACTTCAAAGAGGGTTTTGTAATTTTTGGATGAAACTATTATCATAGACTAATTAAAACTAAAGACTAAACACAAGAATGTTAGTATATATTGAGATATTAGTTGTATGCCAATGATACCATTTAGATATTAGCTGTTTCAAAGTTCTGTAATCTTTGGTGGAAACAATTAAACATAGTTAACTCGAACCTCTATAAAACTTAAAACTAAACATGAATGCACAGTGTGTTATTATTGAACTAAGTGATTCACTTAAAGCCATACTGTAAAATACGAAAATTGTATACCATTGCTATGATTTAGACATTAGCTATTTCAAAGTTTTGTGCTCTTTGATTGAAAGAATTAAACACAGTTAACCAGAACCTCTACAAAACTTAAAACTAAACTTTGCAATAGTTAAAAGTCGAGCGGAATTTAAGTTCATACCATGAATTGCAGCAGAGAGGTTGCCATTAGGTATGCAATCATAAATAAGCAGCTTCTCCTCGTTAGACCAGTAATAAGCTCTCAAAGAAACAATACAAGGATGTCTAATCTTTCCAATTGCCTCCACCTCTGTTTTGAACTCTTTAAGCCTCTGTGAGCTTCCCTCTCCCAATCTCCTCACAGCCAAGTTCAATCCATCCTCCAACACAACCTTATACACAATTCCCATCCAGCTTTTGCCGAGAACAAAAGCTGAAGCCTTCAATAGCTCATCGATATCAAAACGCACACGGTCATCCAAAGGCACAAGATCAATCTGTTCTGTGTCTTCTGATATTGTCTCTGATTCACCCTTCGCAAAGAAACACCGACATTCCTTCCGGCTATTATTACCCTTATTGTTGTCTGAGGCAATTTCCTCCACCTTCTCCTTTCTCAGTGAAGAAGTTGCTCTCTTGTAGCAGTAAAAGAAAACAAATGCAATCACAAAGAGTACGATAACATCGCTTATGATGATGGCAATGACCAGGCCTTTGCTCATGCCTCTGTGGTTATCACTGATTCCATTGTTAGGAACACTGCTCATTGGTTGGTAATTGTTAGGCTGAAAAGGGAGTGATGAGGATGGACTGCTCACAACAACTGAGGAAGAAGAACAAGGTCTCTTCAATGGAGGACCACAAAGAGCAGGGTTCCCTATAAATGCTGTTGGCCCTCTATTCACCAAAGCTCCATTCTGTGGAATGAGACCACTCAAATTATTGAAACTGAGATCAATATACACATTATCTGGGACATTGCCAAGACTGGGAGGAATCAAGCCAGAGAACAAATTATGGGACAAGTCCACAGTTCCTTGAAGACTAGAAAGCTCACCAATGTCACCAGGGATGGAACCATTCAGCGAGTTAAAAGAAAGGTCTAGTCTTTCAAGCAAAACCAAACTTCTGCCAAAGCCAATTGGCAAGGGACCAGAGAAGTTGTTGTTGCTCAAGTGAAGGGACCTCAACCTTTGACATCGAATCAATGAGGAAGGTATCAAGCCTGTGAAGAGATTGTGTGAGAGGTCCAAATTCTGCAAGGAAGTAAGGTTGCTGATCTCTTGAGGGAGAGGTCCAGACAAGGAGTTGCCATAAAGAACAAGACTTTGGAGGCTCTTTACAAAGAAGAGCTCTAATGGAAGTCTGCCAAAGAGTCTATTGCTCCTGAGATTGAGATGCCTAAGAGAAGAAAGAGAGCCAAAAGCAGCAGGCAAGTAACCCACAAGCCCCTTCCTTGGTATGCTCAAAGAAACAACCTTTCCTTGCTTGCATGTAATGCCATTCCAAGAGCATGGGTTCTCATCAATGGAGAAGTTCCAGTTGCTCAGAGAATCATCTGGATCATAAGAAATGGAAGACTTAAAGGAAAGCAGAGCAGTAACTTCCTCATTTGTTAAATTCAAGCCAGAAACAGCAGGAACTATGAGCAGCAAAATAACATATACACTCATCAGTGAAGAATAGCAAAAACAGAACAGGAAGAGTTGCTGTCAATGGAGTGAAGGATGCATGAATAAATAAATACTGAAGTTAAAGTAAAGAAAGGACTAGTTTTGTAGTGGGTGCTTTGGCTTTGGCTTTGGCTTTGGCTTTGTAAAAGGAGAATATAAGAGAAAGAATGGCGGGGATAGTGTGAGGGGTTGAAAGGCAGGAATCCCTTCATAGCTTTTGAAGGCTCTTTTCCAAAACAAAAAAAAAAAACTAAAATATTTTTGCTTCCACACCCCTAAAAATAGTGAAATTACTTTTCATCATCTCAATTTTTAAATATTACTTCTCATCACTTTGTTAATCCTATTTACTTTTTGTATGTCTAATGTCTGTCCATAACAAATTTTGATGGTTTAATTTATAATAAAAAAAAGTTTGGGATTTTATAATAACTAAAAAAATGTATTAATCATATAAAATATATTAGTGGAAACAAAGCATAGATATAAAGATAATGATAATATGTTAGAGAGGATAAGAAGAACAAAATTATGATACATGTAAAATGGCAAGCCTTGGAGTTGGAGTATCCAAAACATGACTACCATAAAAAAATTATTTATTTTTGAATAGCTAGAAAAAATGCACAAGAAAATCAAAGATGCAATTATTAGTTGCCACCTAATCCCAAACTTGGGCCTTTCAGCCTTTTTGTATTATGTGCTTTTAGATACAATTAGAAATTGTTTTAAACTTAATTATAATAAATGAATTATTCTTCTAGAAAAATATAAATATATATTAGTGGTTTTAATTAAGAAATCATGGAATATTTTTACAAAATCTCACATTTGTGTACAATATATGCATTATAAATAATAAATAATCCAGTTTAAACGGCGTTGAAGATAAATGTACATAAACAAGAAATGACAGGTAATATTTGAAATATAATGAGGTAAATAATTTTGAAAATTTTCAGGGGGTTGCAAGTAAAAACTTAAATAAAAAAGAAAGAAAGAAAAGGGTTTCAACTCACACAACCCCACAAGCAGCAGCATCTTGTTCCAATGTTTTCTTTTCTTCGTCCTTTTTTGGCAAAGTTGTTCCATTGTATGTGTACTTTGGGGGTAGGCCACCTTTTGTTCTTTATAAAAAAGATCATGCTAATTTTACTATATTAATTGTTATTTTTCTTTGCAATTAAACTAAGGAGTAAGGACTATGATAATTTAATAAAAAAACTGAAAACAGACAAATTATAAATAATGATTTAGTTTTTTTTTTGATTAATTTTAAAGATAAGAAGTGTAACTGTGTGTTGTAATTTTTTTTTTTACAAAATCAGAGATATACGCACGGATGGAGAATTAATCGTTTAATCTTTACATCCTTGATCAGATATTAGGGTTTAAACTGCGAACTAACAATCATATTATTATTTTTAATAAATCATAAATTGAAAATTTTTTTTGAATGTTTCATTATTATTTTTCATAATAAATTTAAGTATTATTATACTATCAGTTCTTTGTTCTGTTGTAATTCTGGCATAAAGAAGCTTCAAAATTTGATAATCATTGTGACGGTAAGAAAAGGATCATGTATTGCGGTTCCCCAGAAAATTCCTTCTAAAGATGCTTCCAACACTTTCCGGTGGCTTCTCTATACCATGATTATCGAATGATTTTATTGATCTATTTTTTCTTGGGGGGCAAATTACTTAAATGCTCTTAACAAAGCTTATCATTTTTATATTTATGTTTTGGTCCCTTAAAAAAGAGTAACAAAATCCAACTAGGTACATTTCGTCTATAAATGAAATTTGATTTTCAAATCAAAGATGGTACACATGCCTTTCAACCACTCCCACGCAACTGATTTGGTCATGGAGATTGTCAATGATGATCACATAGAGGACCATTCTAACAGCAAGAAAAGTGTGTGTATGTATATATTTATATATTTGATAAGTTGTAGATAAGTTATATGTCATGAGTGTGTATATGTGTAGAATTAAATTTTTAAAGTACTTATGTCCTGTCCTCATCTCGTATATGTTGAGATTTAAACATGTTTTTAAGCAGGAAATGAACACTTTATTTAAGAAATTCAGTGTTAATAAACGAAGAGGTTGTTGGCCTATATATATATTACATGTTAGGGTATATTATGCATGCATTTGTTGTTATTTATCATTGATTTTGTGAAAATAAGAAAAGTTGTCATTTTCCATTTGTATTAGGGTAAACTATTCAATTACTCACCCAATTTTCAAGTAACTCCTATTTTAATCACCATACTTTTAAAAATTTCAATTAGCTACCTATACTTTAAATTCATGTCTATTTAAGTTACCAGCCTAACACCATCAATGGTGTTCCAACGTGTCTTGCCACGTCTCACCCTAAAGAAGCTACTCGTGCCACTTGGAATGATGCGTGGAGGAAGTTTTTTTATTTATTTCCTTCGCGCCAAAAAAAAGATGTCTCGTCTCCTTTCACCCTCGTGAAGATTGACACCGAGAAGATCAGGGTTCTTATGAAATTTTACCCTTGTGAGGACCCTTGGCTCTCTAAAAACATTGTTGTAGTGAGCTACATCATCATCTGATGTTATGGCAACAAATGAGCAAGATCGGGCTAATTTTCACTTTCATCCCTTTACATTTGCCTTTCCCCCCACATATATTAGTTATATATTACCATGTTAAAAAATTCCTTAATTTGTGATTGATTTTAATAGGATCTATAGTTTTTGGAATAGATGTGGGTTTACAATTATTTGGGGTGCAAAGATGGAATAAAGGTTAGGGGTTAGAATTTTTGGTTTATTTTGTAGTTGATGAACACTGTTGGAAACTAGGGATGCAAGTGGAGCGGGGCAGGGTGAGGAATGGGATCCCGTCCCCACCCTGTTTCCCACAGGGCGGGGATTCCCCGCCTCTAAGTTCCCTTGGGAGGAAAAATTTGCCCCACTCACTCCCTCGGGGGGATCCCCATAGGGTCAAGGAATCTCCGCCAATTTTTTTTATTATATAAAATTCTAAAAAATACTATATATATACATATATATATATATATATATATATATATATATATATATACACCAAAAAAATATAAATAGAAATAGAAGACCTAAAAATAATTTTTTTAAACCAAAATATTTGGTTCTAATAATTTTATATTCATATTGAATTTAAAAAATAAATAAATAAATAATCATGTGAATTATTGTTAATATAATATAAATAAAAAAATAATCATGTGAATTATTGTTTATATATATATATATATATATATATATATATATATATTAAAAATCGGAGAATCCCCATCCCCACCCCCACCTTCAGGGTGGGGGCGGGGAGGGGATTCGTGTGAGCTATTGTAGCTTGAGTTATTATTATTGTTATTATTAAAGACATAATCATTCAAAATTAAATTACTTTTTTTTTTTGACAAAGACGACAAGTGTCAAATATCAAAAGGCGGGTATTTGGGGGGGAGGGGGGCAAACCCTTGAAAACCCCACAATACCCTCACCTGCGCGAGCGAGGAATCAAACTCGGGAGCTACGCTCGGAAACCGAGACGAAAGCTCTACGCAAGGACCTGAGTACCAATAGACACGTGGGTCGTTGGTTAAATTACTTTAAAACAAACTAAAACTAAATTTATTTATTTATTATTATTTTTTTTTTGAAGAATCATGATTTAGACTAGCGCACAGGAATAAAAAGAAAATTAGTGAACTATTTCTCTTAACAATTAAATTTAAAAACACATGCAAATACATGTTTTCTTTTCTTTAAACATACACCAAATTATTTTTATAACAAATAATAATTGCTTCAAATGTTATAATTAATTATAAAATCAATCATCACCATTAAATTAAATAATTTTTCATATATTTATCTTCGAGCATTGCACGAGAGAAACACTAGTTTACTAAAAATCTAAAACATTATTAATAAATCCTAAAAAAATTTTGAAAACCAAATATTTGGACATTATTATATGAGAAAATTACTATTCACCCCTCGCGAATTGCAAAATTACCCAGACAGCCCCTGCAAGTTTGTAATACCCCAGAAAGCCCTTCCGTTAGTGTTTGAATTCTTTTTTACCCCCTGTCGTTCATTTGTACAAGGTTTATGCTGTGAAATTCCGTGTGTACCCTTGTAAATGGTGGGAAAAAAACCGCCCAGTCACATCATGTTAAACTTTGGTTTTTGTCAATTTTTTTCATTACTTCTTGCATTGAATTTTCTGAAACAAAGTTTGGAAGTGTCATCGTTTGCATTCTTTTGAACTCCGCCGGTTGTCCGATAAGGGGAGATAAGGTTCCTTTCCATCAGTTTGATCATCCTTTAAAAGAGAGTACCAATTTATATTTATTTACATACAGGTTTTTAATGGAGAGTTTTTGTGCAATTGCAAGATACAACGGGGAGGGACGAGTGCTAGTGTTCACGGCACAGACTTATTGGGATTCAATCTTAGCGGAGATATGTGACCGATGGGGTCTTGATGTTTCCCATGTTAGGGTGAAGTTTATCACACCCGATGGACATAAAACGATTTGTCCAATAAAAAATGAGGTTGACTTCCAGCGCATGTGTCATGTATACTCACTCTTCAAATGCGCTGCAGTCGATCTCGTTGTTGAGACAGATGATGTGCCATTGTCGCATCATAGTCAAAACGAATTCTTGTCATTGTAAAGTTCTTATCCTTTATCTTTACTCTTAAAGTCATATGTGTTTGCCTAATTATTATAGTTATCGTTTAATTATTATATTTTTACATTAAGTATTCCAGTTTCCGTTTAAAAAAATAAATTCCCGTTGTAAACCAATAAGTTATGCTTGTTAACCGGTCTCATCCCCGTTCCCGTTTAAACATATATTTTACCGTTTAAAACTTTGTGTCTGTGTTTAACTTATTATGTTTTAGTTTAAATATACTTGTTTGAAGTGAACTTATTTTTTTTCCGATTAAGTTACTGATGTTTTCCGTTTGACTGAAGTGTTGGCAGGAATTCTGATTCTGCCAGCGCACCTGTTCCATCTCATGGCGACCCGGACGCTACAACATGCCTTCCGTCCTCCTCGGATCATTCCGAAGTGTTGTCGTTGGATATCGGACAACGTTTCGTAGACGTTGAACATTTCAAAGACGCGCTTCGGAATTTTGCAATCAAGAGGAATTTTGACTTCAAATTCATAAAGAATGAGAAACACAGGGTGACTGTAGAATGCGCTGCCGTTGGTTGTCGCTGGCGACTTCATGCATCAAAGGAATACAATAAAAATACGTTCAGAATAAAGACAATGCACCCGTTACACACTTGCGGTGGTGGAATTGGCTCGGTGTCACATCCTAAAGCGTCGAAAAAATGGGTAAGCGCTCGAGTGATTGATAAGCTTAAAGGCCAGCCATTGTACAGGCCAATCGACATTCAGAAGGACATGTTACGGGAACACGGTGTCCACATTCCATACAAGCAAGCCTGGTTGGGTAAAGAGCGTGCCCGGGTGATCCTCAACGGCAGCGACGTCTCCAGCTATGATCTGCTGCTCTGGTACGTCGATAAGGTGGCTGAGACAAATCCCGGCAGCATTGCGATTGTAGAAAAAGACGGTGACCGTTTTAAACGTGCATTCTTCTCGTTCCGTGCGTGTATCATGGGATTCAAGCGGGGTTGCAGGCCGCTGCTGTTTGTCAACGGTACCCATCTTCTTGGAAAATATCGTGGCACGTTGCTGGGCGCCACAGGCAAAGATGGAAACAATGGGTTTTTCCACTTGGCCTTCGGTATCGTCGACAACGAGACAGATGCGAATTGGACGTGGTTTATTTCCAAGTTAGGTGATGCGTTATACGATGAAGGCGATTATGAAGAGATTATTACGTTTGTGTCGGACAGGTCTAAGGGGCTTGTGAACGCCATTGCTAGGGTCTTCCCCTCTTCCCCACATGCCTATTGCCTTCGACACTTGGAGGCCAATTTTATGAAAGCCAATGGCGGACTTGGTAGGGCATTGAAGGACGAGTGCTGGTCCATATGCTTTCGTATTGCGTGGGCATCAACGAGTAAAGAATTTGATGATACGGTGAATGAATTGCAGGCCATATCACCAGAAGCACATCGCTGGCTGCTTCAAAAGTCAGATTTGTCACATTGGTGTAATTTTTTGTTCAAAGGACAACGCTGGGGCAATATGTATTCAAATGTCGCAGAGTCCTTCAATGCGTGGATAAAAGAAGCTCGCCATTTACCCGTGACGAGAATGGTCGACTCCATACGGTATTTGAATGTTTGATTCCTTCGATCTGTTTAAACATCTTCGTCCGTCTTTAACTTAGCTTACTTTACATGTGTCTACAATGGTCTGTGTTTAACTACGTTTGTTACTATTTAAATATAATTGTTTTCGTTTAACTATCCACGTTTATGTTTACCTATTCTTTGCTTACCTTAACAATCAATTATAATTTGTTATGATGCAGGTTCAAATTAATGCGGATGTTATGCACCCGTCGTGAGCAAGCGAACAAATGGGACACGTACTTGTGCCCCGATATACATAAGAAGGTAGACGAACTGGTTGCGGAAAGCCGCAATCTTTATGTTGGTCGTTGTGTCGATGATCATTATGAAGTCCTTGACCATTGCAGTAACTCCGTCGATCTATCGGGTAGAACATGCTTATGTCGCAGGTGGCAAATTTATGGTATCCCGTACACACACGCTTGCGCTGCAATAATGCAGACAGACACCAACGTTCATCAATTTATTAGCCGATACTTCACCGTGGAGACATACAAACTTGCATATATGGACACTATTTTCCCTATACCAGACGATGACAGGCCTACGGACGACAATCGAGAACTCCATCTGCGTCCGCCTGCGACGAGAAGGCAACCTGGGCGACCCAGACGGAAGCGGATCGAGTCGCAAGCGTCCGAGGTCCGTGAGTTACGGTGCAGCCGCTGCCACGCCTCCGGCCATAATCGTAGATCGTGTAATGAACCTGTCGCCGACTAGCCATTGTAAATAAGCACCTTTTTTTAACCAGAAGTAGCATATTTACGTCTACATGTTTGATATTTATGGATTAACGTTTTGTGTAAACATAAATATATTATATTATTGAGTAAATCTGTTTGTTAAATAGAGACGATAATAGTTAAGTGGTTTAAGTTATATATAACTGGAGAACGTTTTGTTCAAAGTATAACATAGAAATGTAATAAATATAACACGAAAGCGTAGTTTTCCGGTCAAAATTTATCGACACTTGGAATTCTCATTCAAAGACATTTAATGTATCTCCTGAATTCAAGAAGCCAAGTTCAACCACCGTTCCATTTCCCGTCTACTTTATAAATTGCCTTCTAGTGGAGTGACTAGATTATAGAGTTACAAAAACAATCGATGCGACATCTGCTCGACCAGGGGATCCGTCTTGGCTATTTCGATTGGCAGTGTAATTGTTTGCTCCTCGGAATTCCGAAGTATACCTAGTGGTTGTTCAATTTGTGAGACATGAATTTGGTTTGCAGATTGAACAACCACCAGCGCTGGTTCTGATTTCCAAGATTCCAACGATTACACTGCTTATCGAAGCAGCTAAGACGCATGTCCTGGGCGATCAGATGTCCCATCCATTTTTGCATCCCCTGGGCGATCAGATGTGCGAAGAGGAAGCTACTTGAAGACGATGATGATGAAGTTCCGCAATACTGTGACCTTGTGGAATACACACTTGCTTAACAAAAAGCAAACCTGTTAAATTCACGCTTGAAGACGAAGACGATGATGATGAAGTTGCGCAAGACGTGTCCATTTTTGATATGTAACCAGTTATTCTCGTTTTCACAATAAAGTTATTAGCGTTTTCTCAATAAACATGTTAAATTCAAGAATAAAACTGTGTCTATTAAACAGAGCCGCATTATTTAAACAAAGACGGAAATAGTTATACAGAAACGAGTGGGTTTGAAAGTTAACATATTTAGTTAAACAGAATAATTTAAAACAATAACTCAAGTCGATTTCCCCTTTCTAAGATCCCGGTTCTTCGACCTTCAAAAAGTATGCGGGCAACATACTTTAATCGGAAATATGGTACATCCTTTCGAGCAGCGTGTAGCTCCTCACCTTCGAGCATTTGCTCGATAAAGCAAATCAAATAAACAGCGCAGTCGACACTTCCTTGTCTCTGTGGTGGGGTGTCACCGTCGTGAATTAGCGGGTACAGCATAGTCACCGCGTCGGCGAACTCCATATCGACACAGTAGTCAAATAGTCTCCGCTGTTGAGATATACAACCTGATGCTAATAAATTACTATTCATGAAACTGTGACTATGTCTAAGGAACGTACCATTTCAAACGCGTCTCTGTTGTAATCATCGCAAAGGCATGAGGAATAATGCCTGTATTCCTGCTTCTCATTGTCCAGCATCACCACATGGACGCGGCCGTTCATGATTATTGGAAAGATAACAATGTCAACTTCATGCAGGTTTCGCGCGGCGTCTCCGATCATATCGAGCGACAACTCGCACGCGTCAGGTTGCTTGGACATAAACAGTGCCAGTGGACGTGTAATGGAGGCGCGCTTCTTATAAGGGTATGGTACCCTCTTCATGGACTTTTGCATTATGAATACGAACGCGTCCATCAACTCCTCGGGCACCATTTCCTTCCTTTCTAGCAGAGTGAATAGTTGTGCTCGTGTGGCGCTAACAAAGGCATTACTCCAGACGACGGTGCTGCGGTTAAACGGTAACAACTCTAGTTAAACAAAGACAGAAATATTTATATGTTGAAAGCTTAAGTTAAACGTCAAAATATAGCGCTAAAGGATAATGTCAATTTCTAAGGTGTAATGTTAATATTTAACCTCACATGTACGAACTACATACATACTCATCAATATAGCAGTTGGCGAAGATCGTTATTAACTCTTGCTCGAATATGTCGAGACGCGAGTACCCGGGGTATTTTTTTTGCACTGGAATGAAGTCGTGCCGTACCTGGTCGTATGGTTCATTGTTGCTATTGACTGCCTGCGATACGGCGACTATGACATCGTTCCCCGGATCTCCGTCTGTCTGTGATGCTGGCATTGTCTCATCGGCAGCCTGCGGGTAGATTCGCTTCGTTCTTTTTGTTTTTTTTGTACGTCTCCTCGAGTTTGACCGTCTTCGAATGGAGACCCCAATAACCTCATCGGAGTCAATATCCGAGCTCATGTCACTGAAGGCCCCCGCATTCGCCGGGACTACATCCGGTGCATCCGAACCGGGAAGTTCATTTGTTTGTATGGACGGCGCAGTCGATTGTGCCCGTCCTTCCATTGCGTCAACCCGAGCAACAAGCTGAGGGAACTCGGTTGTCAATAACTGGCACGCCTACAGCAGACGTGCGGTGACATCGTCGCTTTGTGCCATCGGGGTGGCTGCCGAGGTCTGTGGGGCCGTAGTATGTGAATGGGGGCTTACGCGCTCGGAAGAGATTGGAGTTTCATCTTGCATTGTCTGGCGGGTGGCCCCAACAATTATATCTTCATTCGCATTCGCATTCGCGGTAACCAGCTCACGAAACTAACATACATCAGATAAAGTTGTGGAGACCATGTCGTGTTAAACGAAGAAGTAAAAAGTTAAACATTAAATGACATAGTTAAATAGTAATCAATATAGTTAAATAGAGACTTCGGTATATGTACCTCCTTTCCTTCCAGAGACGGCAAAAAGGTTTGTATAGACCCTTGCTTGTCGTAACACAGCATCGTTGGTGTCTTGCTAATATTCACTTTGTTTCCGCAGCCGGTTAGCTCGTAAAACCATATGTTCAATGCGAGCGAGCAACCCTTCACGAACCCCGTCTGGATCTTCTCCCCGGCGCATCTTGCTCGCACTCTTGCGGCAGCTAGTGGGACGCCATCCATAAGCCACTTGTGCGTCGCTTGCGCCCAATCGTATCGGCCCATGCCAGGTAGATCATCGACGTAATTGGGAAGAGGACTGTACCCATGAGGTACACCATGAGGAGTTTCACAAAATTTTCCTCTTCTCCACTCTGCCGAACAAGTTGCTCAAGATTGCTCTTGATAGATTCGCTGTGTCTCTCGTAGCTTTTCGAGAAATACCTCTCTTGGAAAGATGAGCGTGATTTCTTCTTCTCGAAGATGACTTCCTCTCCATCGCAACGCAGACCAAGAACGACGGTGGCATCTTCAGGCCTGAAACTTACCATGCTTGCCCCGATCCTGAATTTATTAGTGCGGTCATCGTACCTTTGCAACAAAAAATTAAGAAGGGCCCTATCGTGGAATACCGCTCCTACCTCAGTAAATGCTTCGAACGGTGTCAATCGTATAAGTTCCCAGTACTGTCCATTTATGTAAACCTTCAAGCCAGTCATCGTATCCGCAACCGCTGCATGGAGCATCGGCCATTAACTAGGGTTGCCGCCATAAGCCCGCCGTCGAGACAATGACCGAAAGGGTAATTCCGCTCGTACAGTGCGGAGTAGAGAATATATTTCAAAATCTCTGTTCTTCTCCCAACACGGAGAAATTATTGCAGTGACCGTTACGATCATACCACGTCGCACTCCCACGACTTCCCATGCAGAGTTCAAACAAAGACTTTTCTATTTCTCAATAAGTGTTTATGACACAAAAGCCTACTTACGTAAGCGAAGATATTTATATTTAAACAGAGACCTTTTTATTTAAACACAGACATTTATAGTCAAACATATATTTATAAAGTTAAACACTAAAGAATAAAATTTACATTGTATTTAACAAACTAATTGATTCTTGTGCATCGGATGCGGTACTCTTCTCGGCTTTGTCGCTGACACCGGCTGGACTTCCATCGATGAGTATGTGTGCGACAAACTTCGCTCGTAGGTAAGGGACATCCGCTTGTGGTAGGCGTAGCTTTTCACCATTTAGAATTTGGTCAATGAACCGCATCACGTACACTGCGCAGTCGACAATTCCTTTTTTGTCGTGGAGCACTCCTATCGTGAATCATGGGGTACGAGGACATCGCCGACATGCCCAATTCCATCTCGATACAATTTTCGAATAGTTTTCGCTGTAACGAAATAAGCTTTAAAGTTAGTATGGACAAATACGAACTCTGATGTGTGTGCTATACGTGACCTGTAGCTCACCATATCGATCGCGTCTCTGTCGTATTCCTCACTCTCGCAAGAGGAGTAATGCCTGTACTCTCGTTTGACGTTGTCCAGCACGATGACGTGGAAATGGCTATTTAAAATTATTGGCATGATCACGATGTAGACATCATGGACGTTCCGCGCAGCATCGTCGATCATGCTGAGAGCGTGTTCCGCCGTGTCCTCTTGTTTGGACAGGCACAGGGCCAATGGCCGAGTGATGGCAGCGCGTTTCTTGTAAGGAGACCGCGATCTCTTCAGCGCTTTCTGGATGATGCAGACGAGAACGTCGACGACGTCATCTGTCACCATTTCCTTCCCGTCCAACAACGTGAACACGTTGGCTCGTGCAGTGTAAACATAGTCATTCCTCCATACGACAGTCCTGACATTTAAACGAAAAATAAAACAAATTACATTCTACGTAACATACTTAAACAGATATATAACCTAGTTCAATAATAAATCGGATAGTTAAATATAAACGTAAAGTACTTAAAAGATAACATAGATGGTTAAACGGAACTTACGTGTCCATATAACAGTTTAAGAATATTGATATGATTTCCTGTTCGTATTGCGAAAGACGCGGTAACCCGGCATATTTCTTCTTCTTCGGAAGAAAGTTCTTCAGCACGTCATTGAATTGTTGATTTGCAAGGAGTGTCCTCTCAGCTTGAGTGAGCGTTCTTCGCTTGTTGACAACTCCTAGCCCTTCGATGGCAGCCTGTTTATTTCCGGTAGCTGCTGCAACGTCTTTATTAGACTCCGGTACTGCCACAGAGTCTTTATTTGGTGCCCGTGCCGGTAACACGACAGCGTCTTTGTTCGATTCCAGGGATACTGTCACCTGGATTGTGTCCTCCTTCGTTGCCGGTGCTGCTACCGGTAACAAGCCAAGGTCTTTCTCCGTTTCTAAGGAAATCACCGCCTGGATGGTGTTCTCCTTCGTTGCCGGTGCCAGTGCCTCCAACGAAGGGACCTCACTGGCAAGAGATTCTATTATCCTGTCGACATCGCTAGCGGCATCGACAGGCAGGGCCACAGCCAGTGCAGCCGGCGCATACAGTGCTTGTGGCTTTTCTAATGGCGCGCTCGGAGTTAAAGTTGGTTGAGCCACAACCATTGTTGGTTCAGCATCAATTGGTGCTTCCGTTGCGACGACGTCTGCCGGCGAAGGCAGCGACATTGTCGGTTCCTTCCACGCAAGCCTCTTCCGACGTCGGCCTTGCGGGACTGTTTTCACAATGACGTCGTCATTGGAGATGGTAGCACAGTCACCCGGCGGATGGAGGGGGGCTTTTGCGTCAACATCGGCCTGTGAACGTGCCTCAAGAGCAGCCACGCGAGCAACAAGCCTGGGGAACTCTACAGTCAATATGTCGCACGCCTGCAATAGACGTACGGTCAGGTCATCAGATGTTGCTATCGGGGGGGGGGGGGTGGAGGGGGGCTTGCCCGTCGCCGATCAGTCCGTGCGCGGGGTGGGCTCCGAGAAGGTGGTCGGCGTCGGACGCGCTTCGAGGATGTTGGCCGATCATCTCTCCTTGACGCCAACGGAACGGGAGCGGGAATATCACCTCCGTTTGTAGTTGTATCATCGACACGCCTCTCCCCAAGAAATATTTCTTCGTCCTGGTTCGCGGCGACCAATTCCGGAAACTGATAATTGTAAACAACAATACTTTTAAACACTAAATACTATGTTTGTAACAAAAACAATTCAGTTAAACAATAACCAATATAGTTAAAGGTTAAATTATCTTTTTAAACATTAATATAGTTTGTTAAACGACAAAAACAATACTTAAATCGATTTATTACCTCTTTTCCTTCAAAAGATGAAAATAAGTTTCCCGTGGACACTTGCTTCCGGTAGCTGTTCTCACCGTAGCACAGGATCCTCGGGGTCTTGCCAAAACGAATCTTCTTGCCGGTTCCGGTGAGCTCATATAACCAAGTCGTTAGCGCAACCGAGCAACCTTTGACATACCCCGTGTTGGTCTTGTTCCCGGCGCACCTCACTTGCACTCGAGCGGCGGCTTGTGGAACGTCCTCCATCATCCACTTGTGGGTCGCTTGCGCCCATGCATATCATCCCATGCCCGCTAGGTCGTCGACGTAGTCAACGATCCAGATTGGAACAGAGCAGGAGGTGTTCGGGAAGAGGATAGTACCCATGAGGTACACCATGAGGAGTTTTACAAAATTCTCCTCTTCCTCCCTCTGCCGAACTAGCTGCTCAAGTGTTTTCTTGATGGAGTCTTTATTTCTCTCGTACGCTTTTGATAGAAACCTCGATTCGAATGCTGAGCGTGGTTTCTTCTTGTGGAACACGACAGCGTCTCCAACACACCGTAGCCCCAGGATGAGAGCCACATCTTGAGGCCTGAAACTGACCGGGCTTGCCCCGATCCTGAATTTGTTGCTGCGGTCATCAAACCTCTGCAACAGAGAATCAAGAAGGGTTCTCTCTTGGAGGACGACTTCAATCTCGGTCAAAGCCGCGAACGGTGTCCTTCTAATGATCTCCCAGTGACGTCCACTCATGTGAGCTTTCAATTCACTCAGAGTCTCGACAACAGGTGCCAAGTAGCATCGACCGTTAACTAGGTTGACTGCCATGACCAAAACCCTACAAGAAGAACAATACATCTGTTTAGAGTCGTATAGTTAACAGAAAGCAAAATAGTTAAACAGTAAACTCAATACTTAAACGGAGACATAAATTGTTAAACGGAGACAACATTATAAAACACGAAATCAGATTTATCACACAGAAAAGTCAATCATCAGATTCATCAACGGCCTCCTTACCTTGGTGTGAAAACTGATGAAATTCCGAAGCCTTGAGCGGGAGTTCTCCTTCCAGACAAGGGTGAAGAGGCGATGATCGCAAATAACCCAGCCAATGACAACTTCGGAAACGGATAAGGTGAAGAGGAGATGATCGCAAATAACCCAGCCAACAACGACAACTTCAGAAACGGAAAAGATGAAGAGGCGATGATCGCAGTTAACCGGCGGCGTAAATGGTGTTCTCTCAGTAATAAACAAAGAAAAATAACCCGCTTCCTCTATAAGCGGTAACATCATTCCACGTAAGGGCATTACCGTCAAACCAAGTCGCGATTTCACAACTTCCGACGTAAGGGCAATTTCGTCAAATAAATTCAAATTTAACTCCGTCAATCTCCGTTACAGCCCTGGGGGTTTTGAATTCATTCTATAGAAAAGGAGGGGTTTTTTAGGGATATCAAAATTCGTGGGGTTTTTTTGTGAATATTGTAAACTTTGGGGGTTTCTTTGGTAATTACCAGTTATAATATTATATCAATATTGATTTTTTAATAAATAAAATTAATCATATGAGTTATATATATATAATTTACAAGTCGGGGAATCCCCGCGCCCGGTGGGGATTCCCCTCGGGGAGCACCGTGGGGAGCGGGGCGGGGAATACACTTCCCGTCCCCGCGAGTCGGGAAGAGGTTTTTCTGTATTCCCCGCCCCGCGGAGGATTATTTCGGGGAATCCCCGCCTCGACGGGGTGGGTCCCTGCGGGGAATGGGGATTTCCCGCATCGCTGGGGTCGGTCCCTGGAGGGAACGGGGATTTCCCGCCCCACTTGCGTCCTTATCAGAAACTTCAGACAAAAACTTCATATACACCATTCCCCTATTATTATCAGCAAAAATAGATGAAAGATACATTTAAAGTTCATTCCCAGATTTTCACATATGGTATTATTGTTATGTTTGTTTCACAATAAAACTATCCAATTGCAATCCTAAAAGTCACTTATATGCTTAGCATAATTTAGATTGTAGAATGAGTTTCTATAGAACAATGCTTGAGCTTTTAAAGAACAATGGTTAGAATAAAAAATCCAAATTTTAGTACAATGAAATTCCAACTCCAAATTGATTTCCCCAACCAATTTCACTTCCCAACTACATCAAAAAATAAAAAAAAAAATTAAATAGCATCCCAATAAATTAACTTAAACAACAGGAATGAAGCCTCATAAAAAATTAACAATACCTTGGACAATGAAATTACAACTCCAAAGTGGTTTTCCCAACCAATTTCATCTCCCAAATACAAAAAAAAAAAAGTGGAAAATAAAAACACAGGCTGAAACATTGTTTAACGGCCATGAAGAAATCATATTTGATTATTGGAGGAGGGGGAGACTTCTTCGCTTGGCGGTATCATCACCAAGGTCTTCATCGCCCTTCCCCTCTCAGGCGATTAGGGATCTTCTGGGTGTCAAGCTTTACAAGGGTGAAAGTAGATGGGACGTGAGCTTTTTGACGTGAAGGAAATAAATAAAAAAAATTCCTCCACGTGTCATTCCAAGTGGCATGAGTAGCTTCTTTTGGGTGAGACGTATCAAGACATGTCGGAACGCTGTTGACAAAGTTAGGCCCGGTGACTTAAATAGGCATGAATTTAAAGTATAGGTAGCCAATTGAAAATTTTAAAAGTATGGTTACTAAAATAGGAGTTACTTCAAAGTTGAGTAACTAATTGAATAGTTTACCCTTTGGGCCTGTTTGGTATGATGTAAAGTTGTTACTTTCCCTGTAAAGTAAGAGGGATGAATCTTTTTCAACCATTTGGTTCTTCAAGAAAATATGGTCTCTTTGTAATCACTTTCCATTTGACTAGGGAAAGTGATTAACAAGGGTGGTGGTGTGAAAGTGATTACACCCTGGGATAGGAAAGTTTGGTAATTATCAAATTACCAAACTACCCTTTATGACATAAAACTCTTCCTTGTTTATTTTATCTTTGGAAAAACCCTCACGCGATCGTATTTCCCAATTCGATAAAGAGTTGTCGCTTCTTTTGAATCAGAGCAATTTTGCTAATTTTTTTTCTCAAGTTTGTTAGATTATTTGTGTTAAATTTTGGTTATGTTTTTTTTGGTGTAAAATTCACGTTTTAATTGGATCAAAGACAAATAAATTTCATATTTGTTTGGATAATATCTTTATGGGAGAATCTCTGTTTTGATTGAATCGAATCCATGTTGATATAATAATATAAGATGAATATATATATATATTATTTGCTTCTTGTTATCCTCGATTGTTTTTGTTTTTTTTTTTTTAAGTTTCCACGAAAAATTGTTATGTATTTGTAGTATTTGTATTGAATCAAAGTTTTTAAAATCTATGAGATAAATAAATAAATATTAATTACAAGCATTCAAATCAAAATATCAATTTCTTAGCTTAACAATATTGTGTTTGGTGTCTTTTATTATGTCTTGTATAATATATATTTTTATTTTTATGGTATTTTATTGTAGATATAATGGTGCGAACCATTTTCTTATGTTCATAAATTCCATGTTTTGCTAATTTTTGTTAACTTGGTAAAATTTATGTAAACGAAAAATATGCCTTTTGATATTTAAAAAGTTAATGCAAATGAATGTGATTCATCAACATTTTAGGGTTTTGCTTGCAAACTTCATACATTCTTTTAAAAACTGGTTTGTTGAACTTCATGTATCTTTTTTTATTTTATTTTAAGATTTATTTTGTTGTAATGTTAAGTTATATGATTTATTGTACAACTAAAGGCAAAAATGAGAATAAACTTTATTTTACATTAAAAACAAGTTCATACCAAATGACGGAATTAAGTTTGCATGCAAAGTAATTACAATTTTTATTGAGATAACCAAACGTTGTAATGTTATTTTGCAAGGAAAGTAATTGCCTGCAAAGTCTTTTCCTGAAAAGACTTTGCAGGCAATTACTTTCCCTGCAAAGTTCCAAACAGGCCTTTTGTATTATGTGCTAGTTTGCCATTGAAGTTATTCTGTAAACCATGACATCACTCTTTTAAACTTAGCATAATACGCAACGAAGCTCTTTTGTTATATTCACTGTTTTTTCTTTTTTAATATGGACGTCACTTGACTTAACATTAATAAAATTTGCTATTTTTTAGCTGTTTATCGGGCACTACATTCATCAAAAGTGTCAAATAATTGCGTATCTACCTTTTGCTTGTATTGAGACTCAGATATATTTTAAACTCTTTAATATATATGAGTTGCTCAAATATGAAGAAAATTAGCCAACGTTTCAACTAATATATATATATATATATTGTACGTTTGTGTGAGAGTTCGTCTTAGTTTTTTTGTCATTTTCTAAGTGTTTAATATCGTACATGTGCTTTGTCTTTTTCTTTTCTTCTTTTGTAATTGTTTTTGTAAGTACTTCGTCATTCATATTTGTATGGCCACAACTTCTCGTTTCTATTTATTTGTTATTTATGTTATTAAAAAAGCATTTATGAAGTTTTTTCAAATTTGCTACTTACTCTGTTTTTAATTTTTTAGAGTTAGAATTACCAAAGCTTGAATGAAGTGGTGTACCATTAAGAATAACATAAATAATTAAGTTGAGTAAATATTTTATTGAATTTTGAAATTAATTAATTTTTTGGGTTTAAGAGATTTGATTATTGTTACCATCCAAATAGGAACAGAAAAAGTATTTAATATAGATGTCACCTGACATATAATTCAAAATATAATTTTATTTTATGATAATATAGCTTGTAAAAATTAATCTGTGTATCCCATGTTAACATTTTATAAGGTTATTTTCTAAAAAAAATTAAATTGAAAAATAGATAAAATATTTATATGTTTTTGACCATATGTCAATGGATCATCATATTAAACCTTTTAGGAAAATAGAGAATATTTTAAGAGTAATTAGATAGAAATAAATATTGTGACGAATTATAAGAAGCACAATTAAACTATTTGGTCTTTGTACCCCCAATATTTATTTTCACCCTTCCATGTTTAATATATTCAATTTAATTTCTATACAATCCAAATTTTATTTTATTAATTTTTAATTTATATGTTTTTTTAGCATACCTCTACGCATTATATGTATTATTAAAATATATTATTAAATGTTAAAGAACCAAAAAAGCCATGTATGGATCCTGTTAAAAATCTCTAATGATCATTAACTTAATATTTTTGTACATATACTTCTTAAAAAAATTTTAAGCTCTTTTTATTTATTACATCTAAATCTTAAAAGTTTTTATGGTCATCAAATCAATTCCAACCATTTTATATTGTTTTTTTAATCTATATAAAAAGTTAAAAAAATATCTAAGGTATTCAGTAATTAAAAAAGAACTCCATTTTTAATATTATTAAAATTAATATTCATAGAATATGTAATATATTTTAATGGTTAATGTGAAAATTTTAAGAGGTATATATATGATATTTAATTTTATTGAGAGATACATAAGTAACTAGCTAATCGAATTTCAAGGGTATATAGGTAAAAAAGACTCACATTGATTGATAATATTAATTAAAATAATTATATGTTTCCTATTGTATAGATGAAGGCAATTTAAATGATGAAAATAAAAAATAAATATAGAAATTATATTGAACAATTTGATGTCAAAAAAGTGTTTTTATATTAAGAAAAACCTTAAAAGGTTGGTATGGAGAAAGCTGTAAATGTATCCCAAAATAAATAAATAAATAAATAAATAAATAAATAAATGGAGGAGAAAACTATAAATACAAGACTAGGTGTTTTCAACAACTAATGGAATTAATAATGGAAATTGACTTGGACCAACTAAAGAAGAATATAATAATTCAGAGGTAGTCAAATTCCAAGACCCATGCTAGCTTGTCTGCATTATTTGATAAGACCTAGTTTCTCCGTAGAAAAGAAGCTGTTAGCATATACATATGTGTAAATGCAAAGAAAGCAATTTGAGCTTAAGTTTCTACTCAACTTGAGAAATGTTGACAATTTAAGCAACCCCAATAAATTGAGCGTCTTTAGGTCGTTATATATGTGGACTCTTGAGACAATTTTGCACATTCATGGCTTTGTCATGTCGAAATCATCGGCGCCATTCAAGCAGCAGACAACTAATGCAACATTGAGTTAACATTATGTTTTTTTAATATTCATAGAGAGATTGATAGTGTAAAAAACGTTAAAGTAATTAAATAATTGAGACGGTTAGGGGGGCTTGGTGGGGGACAACAATATATAGTAAAGGAGTATAGTTATTAAACTTAGACCAGTTCGATTGATCATTCCGGTAATTTGGTGTTTAAACAGGTGCATGTTTCTAATTAGACCATTTATACAATCAATTTGCTTTAAACTGGTTGGTTTCTTATGATCCGGAGATCAATTTCTTGTTTTTTTAGAAATGATTTTTTCACGCTTGAGTTTTGTTATATACTAAAACATAAATATGTAATTTTATTAAAATAAAAGAATTGAAAAATTAAATCCCTAAATCTAATCTAATTTGATGTTATGTTTGAAATCTTGTTATGAATTGATTTGATATTATGTAGTATAATGTTGTTGAGGCCAACCCATTTGATGGATTGAATGGAATAAATGCAAGCCCATGATTTAAAAAGAAAACTATGTCAACTTATGGAAGGGCAAAAGAGTAATTGCAAAGTGAGAGGCTTTTATGATGCTTGCTCGTGAGGATGAAAAAGAGTGAAGTGAAAAGGGAGAATACAAGAGCAAGGGTTGAAATGGAATAAATTGGCTCTAAACATATTGATGTTAGATATCATGGATTCGAGATGTTTTTGAAGGTAAAGAGTTGAACTTGGAGAAGATACACACTAGAGAGAATAGGTTTGATATGTTCACCAAGGCATTATCCAAGGAGAAGCTTGAAGCATGTCTGGAAAGAACAGGGGATGGTAGAGCCCCTAAATGTTGCTGAGGGGGGGGGGGGGGGGGGGGGGGGGGGGGGGGGGGGGGGAGAATTGTTGAGTGCAACCCATTTGGTGGACTGGATGGAATAAATGGGCTCTAACACCATGATTAAAAAAAAAAAAAAAAAAAACTATGCCAACTTATGGATGGGCAAAACGGTGTGAGGCTTTTTTTGATGCTTGCTCATCAGGATAATAAAAAAAAAAAAAAGTGAAGAGGGAGAATATGAGAGAAAGGGGGGACCAAGAAGAAAGTGAGGAAAAGAGGGTCTTGAGCTAGGGCAAAGATTGATCTACAAATCAGTGTCGAAGTTCATCCAAATTTATTGGATTGATCATTGCAAGTTGCACCCCTCGGCCTTAGGGTTTGATTCCTCATTCAATCTTCTTCTTGATGTTTGTTGTATAAAACCCTCATTGTTGATGCATTGTTGTTATTCCACTAGTTGTATCTATTGAGAACCCTTGTCATCCTATAGTTGATATAGTGAAGCTTATTTCAAGTGGCTCTAAGGAATACCGTGGTCTTTTTTACCCTCGATTCGAAGGGTTTTCCATGTAAAATCTTGGTGTTTGCTTGCTGTGTTGATGTTCATCTCGTTCTAACACATATTGAGGGGTTTGGTAGTGTCTTGAGTTTGTTTTGAAGGTTTAAAGGGGTGTATTGAACCTATGAAGGGCATACAAGACTCATAGGGCCACTATAACTTTGGCAGAGCACTGTGTGGGCAGCGTGCGGTAGCATAGAGACCGCACAGGCTTGGCAGAGAGTTTTTACAGGTAGCTTACACCTACATGCAAACCACACAATGAACAGTAACATTGCTATAATACTGTGAATAGTACCTTTACTATAGTACTCAGGATTGGTTGCGGTCGGTGTGCACCTGCAAAAAACCCACAAAGGGTTGGCTGAGAAATATTGCTGTTGTTGTGCGCCAGTAGACAGACCACACGATGAACAGTAATATCACTACAGTATTGTGAACAATAACATTGGTACAGTAATACTCATTTGATCATATTTGACTACAGGGCATTTATTCACATTCCCAAAGATGACAGGTCCAGGCTTGATGATAAACCGAAGTAGTGTATTTTCCTTGGGTATGACCATGAAGACTTCGGGTATAGATTATGGGATCCAGTAAATAGGAAGGTTGTCAGGAGTAGAGATATGTTTCCAAGAGATCAGATGATTGACAGTAATGAGCTAGTAAGGCTTCTAGTTTCTCAAGTGATATTTCTGTTAGTGTTGATCTAGTACTTCCTCTTGTATAGACTCCAGCTCAAGGGGGAGCTACGTAAGAAAATGGTGATGAGACAAGTAATATTGAAGCTCCTTAAACTGATGTTTCAGAACCAGTTGAAGAAGCAGAACAATCATCATCAGTACCACCAGTTGAGAACCAAGTGAGAAGATCTACTAGAGATCGTCATCCCTTTAGTAGATACAGTACGAATGAGTTTTTTATGCTTAGTGATGGAGGAGAGCCTGAAACCTATCAAGAGGCTATACAACATGAGAAGCAGGAGTGGTTCAAAGCTATGTAAGAGGAGATGAGTTCCTTGTGTGAGAACCACACCTTTGATTTGGTCAAGCTGCCTAAGGGCAAGAAGACACTAAAAAACAAGTGGGTATAGTTGAAGACTAGCTTACAACCAAAGTACAAGGCAATGTTGATTATGAAGGGGTTTAGTCAGAAGAAAGGTATTGACTTTGAAGAAATATTTTCTCCAGTTGTGAAGTTGTCATCCATTAGAGTTGTGCCTGGTTTAGCTGCTAGCCTAAACTTGGATGTCGAACAACTTGATGTAAAAACAACATTCCTTCATGGTGATTTAGGGGAAGAAATATATATGGGGCAAAAAGAAGGGTTCAAAGTCAAGGGTAAAGAGAATCTAATGTGCAGTTTGATAAAGAGCCTATATGGACTCAAACAAACGCCAAGATGGTACAAGAAGTTTGACTTCTTTATGATAACTCAAGGGTACACTAGAACATCTACTGATCAGTGTTTGTTTGTAAAGAAGCACTCAAATGATGATTTCATTATTCTTTAGCTCTATGTTGATGACATGATGATTGTTGGCCATGATGCAAGCAAGATTGAAGACCTAAAGGGACAGTTAAGCAAGCCTTTACTATGAAGGACTTAGGCACGACAAAACATATACTTGGTATGAAAATCTCCCGTGGCAGGATGAATGAGAAGTTGCGGTTATCTCAAGAAAATTACATTGAGAAGGTTCTTGAGAGGTTCAATATGAACAATGCCAAGGTTGTTTGTTCTCCACTTGCAGATCATTTTAAACTCAACTCAAGTCAATGTCCTTCAAGTGATAAAGAGAAATAGGAGACTAGCTGAGTTCTATATGCATCCGTAGTTGACAGTTTGATGTATGCCATGGTGCGTACAAGGCCAGATATTGCTCATGTTATTAGAGTTGTGAGTAGATTTCTCTGAAATCCGGAAAAAGGAACACTGGGTTGCATTAAAGCGGATATTAAGGTAGCTAAGAGGTCTTCCCCAGTATGTTTGTGCTTTGGTAAAGGTGAAACCTTTTTGAATGAGTATATAGATACGGATATGGTAGGTGATGTGAACTCTAGAAAATCAATTTTAGGGTTCATGATGACTTTTGCAAAGGGTGCTGTTTCTTGGTAGTCAAAACTGCAGAAGTGTGTTGCATTATCCACTATAAAAGCTGAATATATTGCAATTACCAAGGGTTGTAAGGAGGCTTTTGTGGATGAAGAAGTTTCTTGAAGAGTTAGGCATACAAAAGGAGAAGTGCATTGTCTACTGTGACAGTCAGAGCGCCATCCATCTTTCTAAGAATTCAACATTCCATGCGAAGTCCAAGCCTATTAATGTTAGATATCATTGGATTTGAGATGTTTTTGAAGGTTAAGAGTTAAACTTGGAGAAGATACACACTAGTGAGAATGTGTCTGATATGTTCAACAAGGCATTATCCAAGGAGAAGCTTGAAGCATGTCGGGAAAGAACAGGGGTTGGTAGAGCCCCCAAATATTGCTGAGGGGATAGAATTGTTGAGTCCAGCCCATTTGGTGGACTGGATGGAATAAATGGGCTCCAACACCATGATTAAAAAAAAAAAAAAACTATGACAACTTATGGAAGGGCAAAAGGGTGAGAGGCTTTTTTGATGCTTGCCCATCAGGATAAAAAGTAAAGTATGGAAGTGAAAAGGAAGAATACAAGAGAAAGGGGGGACCAAGAAGAAAGTAAGGAAGAGAGGGTCTTGAGCTATGGCAAAGATTGATCGACAAATTGGTGTCGGAGTTCATCCAAATTCATTGGATTTATCATTGCAAGTTGCACTCCTCGGCCTTAGGGTTTGATTTCTCATTCTATCTTCTTCTTGATGTTTGTTGTATAAAACCCTCATTGTTGATGCATTGTTGTTATTCCATTTGTTGTATCTATTAAGGACCCTTGTCATCCTATAGTTGATATAGTGAAGCTTATTTCAAGCGGTTCTAAGGAGTACTGTGGTTTTTTTTTCCCTTGATTCGAAGGGTTTTCCATGTAAAATCTTGGTTTTTGCTTGTTGTGTTGATGTTCATCTCGTACTAACACATATTGAGCGGTTTGGTAATGTCTTAAGTTTGTTTTAAAGATTCGAAGGGGTGTATTGGACCTGGGAAGGTTATACAAGCCTCATACAGCCGCTACAACTTTGCTAGAACACTATACAGGCAGTGTGCAGCCGCACAGAGACTGCACAGGCTTGGTAGAGAGTTTCTGTGGGCAGCTTATACCCACATGCAAACCGCACAATGAATAGTAATATTACTACAGTACTATGTATAGTACCTTTGCTATAGTACTCAAGATTGGCTGTAGTTTGTGTGTTCCCGCAAAGAGCCCGCAAAGGATTGGCTGAGAAATCCTGCAATTGGTGTGAGCTTGTAGACAGACAACACTATGGATAGTAATATCGCTATAGTGATGTGAACAATAGCATTGCTACGGTATTTTTTGTTGGTTTTTACAGTGTTGCATTATCGAGAACCTTCCGACAAATGTTTAGTTTGAAGTTTTGTTATAATTTTTTTTTCTTGTTACAATTGAACTTTTAATGTGTATTGGTTTGATGTTTTGTTTGAGATTTTGTCATATATTAAGTTTCATTATTTACAATTGAACAATAGATTAAGTTTGATTTTATGATTTAAATTTGAACTTTCATTATTTATCGGTTTTATCGGTTTTATGTTGCCATAGGTTTAGTGTTTTATACTTTTGTATTATTTCTAATTAAGTGATTACTAATCTGTTTTTTTTTTCTTCAAATAAATTTGAGAACTAATAAATGATAATAAATAATATATATTATATTATTATACAATTTAAAGATAACTCTTAGTTTTAAAAATAATATTTTAAAATATTTATAATAATTTTGAGCTGGGTTTCATAACTATGCAGAAGAGACTTTTATTTGAGTAATATCCAAATTTAAATTAATTAATGATAGTATTGTTAACATTATTATTATAATTAAATATTTATTTATTTTTTATGATAAATGTGGATAGTTGTATGAGTTAAACTTTTGACCTTAAAATTAAAATGAAAATCAAATGTCACCTTGATATCATTAGGGTGGTTAAAAATTTCAAATTTAAAAATAATTAGTAAATAAATTATTTTTAAAAAAATAAAATATGCTTATAATTTAAGTAATTTGGCTTGAGAATCATATTTAGACTCGGTGCTAGTGTTACCAAAGTTCCATGTATATAAATGTATATATATATATATATTTTATTTCAAATTCAAATAAGAATTTAAAATGATATATATATTATAAATAATAAAAATCTTAAAAAATATAAAAAAAATAAATAAAAGAAATTTGGAAAATCCAAAAATATTAATGAATGTAGAGATCATGATTTTCAAGTCACACAAAATTTCTGGATGGGGCTTTCAAAATGAAACGAAAAATACTGATAGAAAAGAAAAAAGAGTCATTGTAAGAGCCAAAAGAGACTGAGGAGAAGAAAGGAGAAAGAAGAAAAGTGAGAATTGGCAGGAAAAATTTGAAAAGAGGAGTCAGAAAAGGAATTGAATATTTGGATAGGAGGAAAAAAATTAAAAGGCTTGAGAAAAGAAAAAAAAAAAGAAAGAAAAGGCAAAGCAAAAAAAAAAAAAAAAAAAAAAAGAGTATAGTAAGAAACAAAGAAAGGAAAAAAAAAATCAAATGATGGAAGAAGAAAGAAATAGGAGGGCAGAACCAAGAAGAACTAAAATAGAATCAAAAAGGGTTTTTTTTTTTCAAAATGCCGCTTAATTTAGGAATTTTACGGCTTTTATTTATACATGCCACTATAAATAACCGTTAGCGATGTTTTCAACAATTAGCGTTGCTAAAATTATTTCCAAATGTAAACTTATATTTAAAAATTTCAATTTAATGGCATTTGTAAAACAAACGCCCCTAAATTAATAAATCAATTAAAAAATATTTATACTTTAGCTCCCTTTCTAAAGATAAACACGCTTAAAGTTATCTGTACATTTACATTTATATTTAAAAATTTCATTTTAGGTGTGTTTTTACAATAAACGCATTGAAATTATAAATATTTTTAATGAATTTATTCATTGAAATTATAAATATTTTAGGTGTGTTTATACAATAAATGCCATTAAATTATAGATATTTTAAAATTAATTTATTACTTTGGTGGTGTTTCCTATAAAAAAGTTGCAAAATGAATTTTTAAATTTAAATTGAAATTTGGCACCATCTTCTAAAAAATTTAAATTTGGTGCCATGTGCGAAAAGTTTAAATCTAGAGCTGTTTTTAAAAATAAACGGCACTAAAGTTATTTGCAAATTAAATTTATATTTAAAAATTTTAGTTTAGGGGTGTTTTTTTCTAGTAAATGCCGCTAACTTAAGAAATCAATTAAAAAATATATATGATTTAGCGGCATTTTTACAATAAATACCACTAAAGTATAAATATTTTTTAATTAATTTATTCAGTTTAGCGGCTTTTTTTTTCAATAAATGGCATTAAATTATTAATATTTTTAAATTGATTTGATACTTTAGTGGCCATTTTTATAAAAAAAATGCCACAAAAATGAGTTTTTTAAAATCTAAATTTAAATTTGGTGTCATTTGGTAAAAATTTTAAATTTGATGCCATGTGCCAAAAGTTTAAATTTAGCGGTGTTTTTAAAAATAAATGCTGCTAAATTCCCTAGTTTTTTAATTTCTATAAATACCCCCTTCCATTGAGAAAAGGAAAAAAAAGGAGCCAAAGAAGAAGAGGAAGACGGAAGGAAGAAGAGGAAGATAGAGAAGAAAGGAAGTGGAGGAAGAGGCAAGAAAGAGAGGAAACTAGTAGAAGTAAAAAAAAGTAGAGGAAGAAGCAGTAGAGGTTTAGAGTAGAAGATGAAGAAGATGATGATAAAGCTTGGAGATGTGAAGAATAATAAAAAGAGGAAAAAAAAGAAGAAGAACATAAGAGCAAGAAGAAGAGAAGAGAAAACAAAATAGAAAAAAAAAAAAAAGAAAAAAAAAGAGAAGAATAAAAAGGAAGGTAAATTCGTGGTACCTCTAATTTACCTTTTGTTTAAGAAAGAACAGGCTAATTTGGTACAGTTTTTTTTATTGCAAAGTGCCTCTAAATGTTATCCAAAACGCTGCTAAGTTTGCGACATTTGTTATGAAAAGAGCACCAAAAGTAGCGGCGGTTGTTTTGAAAAGCGGTGCTAAGTTAGGGACATTTATAAAAATGCCGCTAATTAATGTAATATAATAAAAAAATTGATAATTATGTATTGATAAGTTCAATAAAAAATATATCTAAATATAAAATTTAAAAATAAAAAATATTTGGAGATCCATGTTTGGTTAGCCATATTATTTATTATTGTCACTTGGTTTTTACAAGTTCAATTAAAAGTCCGGTCCAACTAGAGAATCGGACCGGTCCGACACTGGAACATTTCAATCGGTAGGACCACCGGTCTGGTCTGGTTCTAATAATTAGGATCAAACACACACAAAATTCAAGTCCAAGAATCGGATACTGGATTGGATCATCGGATCAGAGTTTTTTCGTTCACCCCTACTTTATTTTGTTGTTTAAACAAGTGTTATATTATATTTTCTGATAAATTTGAGCAAGGCGTTGAGTTTAAAATGTTCAATGTTAGACAAAAATAAAGATCTTTATTTTACTGGCTTTACTAAAACTATGTTACTCGAAATGTGCATTTTTAGTGGATGTAAATACCTACAAGGACTTGTGGTGCATTGTAAGAGGCAACAAGCACATAATGAATTCAAGGGCAAAATACCTCAAAAAAGCATTGACCAACATCTAGACAGTATGAAACTGAACCTTTTAAATGGTTGGAAGAGTGCACTGCATGCTTTCTACACAAATATACAAACAAAAAAGAAGATCATCTACTCTGTCGTAAAATAAAAATAAATTAAATGGTTGTCCTGAAAAAGATCACCTATTTGTGCTAAACGACACCTTTGCCAAGGCCTCACCCACCCCTTGGTTGCTCAGTGTCAACCAACTTCCAACAAATATCTAGTTGTTTTCACAATAATTTTCATAACAAATAATCAAACAAATATTTAACAAATATCCAACAATTATTTAACAAATATCAAATATTTTTAGACAAAAAATGCACATATATAATCTTTATATTTGATGTGGTTTTCAAGGTTGTTGTGCAAATACGCTACCCAAAAACCACACTTGCATGGTTAGGCTACCACGCTTGTAGGGTTAGGAAACCAGCAATTAAAAAACTAGTGGAAACATAGTTATTTCCAAAGGGGGTCGGTAACATAACCCCTCAGGCGTGGTGCTAGTATATTGCTGACGAGATCTTCACTGGCGTTTTAAAACACTGCTAAATATTTTTTAAAAAAAAAGCCATTAAAGACCTATTTTGGTGTTGTGGCGAAGTTCAAAAGGGAAAAAAAAAGAGTTAGATGTTAGTTTAAATCTTATTTAGTTTAATTTGGCAATGATATTAATTTATATTTAGATTTAAAGATTCATAACTTTGTCATTAAAAATCCACATTAATCGTAATTGGCATTTTGAATATTAATCAATTTTAAACTTAAAGGAGAATTAATGCTTCGATTGAAAAGATTATATATAGATTAACATTATGGGTTCTCAAACAATAATTTTACTAAATAATGAGTCCATCAATGGGAAGGACCATACTAAATTGGAAGTAGCATCGTGTGTTTAAAATCTTTAGATTTAGGTTCTCATCATAAGTATTCAATTTGTTATAGCTACAAGTATGAATCCTTACTTCCACTTATTATTATTTTCTATGTAATCAAATAAAAGTTCATTTGGGGCAAGTGGTGGAAGCTATTGAAGTAGACTGACTTCTTTCAACTTTGAATGCTCATTTGCTAAGAGGTGGTAGAAATGACACTTCCCCTACTTCAGCACTGAGTTTGACTTCTAATTGAATCCACTTTAGAATTTTGTTTTACTAAAAGTGGGAGAAGTGTGGGAAATATAAGTGTACTTCCCCCTACTTCCACAATCATGTCAAACTCCTTGTAGTCTCCGCCTATGCCTTTCCTAACTCTTGAATGGCTTCATCAGTAGCTTCCTCCTTAGTGTCCTCCCATCCTTGAATGATGATGCCATCAATGCCACAATCATCGCCACCTTACCGCTTCATCTTTATGGCTCTTCCATCTTGGATGTAGTCTTTTTTCTTCTTCACATCTTAAGGAACACCAAACCATAGTTCCAATTCTTTCCCATCAGTTCTAGCTGTGAAATATATTTATAATTATGAGATTTTAGAGGGTAAATTCCATGATAAATTATGAAGCATTCCTTTCATATCTCTATTTTTAGAGCTAGCTAGAAGTTGGAATTCATCCTCTTAGGGGATTACATTTGTGTGAAAGTGGGGGAAGGTAAAGATATAGGGGGAAATATCTCTTTCCTAAAGAGGGGGAAGTAATATGACTTTCACAAGTTCTGGTATTGGTATTACTTCCTAAAAGTGATCATTTTTCTACTTTCAGTGTCATGTGGTAAAAAGTGAGGCCACTTTGGTATCGAGTTCTAGATCATGCTCGTTTCTAAGAAAGTATGCAACTCAAAAAAGAGAAATAAATAAATAAATAAAATTGTCTTTGAAAAATATAAGTAGAAAGCGTACAATTTTTACAAATTCAAATTTCTTAAATTTGAATAATATTTTTTTAGTTTTTTATCGTAATTAAAATTGTGAAGTAAAATTACTTATTTCTTAAGCTGGTTATAAAAATCACTACATATAAAGATAAATATGTATTACCATATATATGCAGCACTTATGAAGGGTTGCATTAGTTGAACATATGCAGCGACTGTCAAAACCGCTCCATATTAGACACATATGTGAAATGAAACACTAAAATGCAAACTTGCAAGAGTATGAAATCATTGCAAAATCAGTGCAATAGAGAGTTTATTGCAGTAGTTTACAACTGTTGCTAGGGAACCATTGTATAAGTATAATTATCTGGTAGTGTGAAGGCATATCCATAGTTTCAATAGCTTGATCTTTTGTACTAATGGATTCTGTTTCATTACGTGATTTACTTGTATCATTTGTGTTAGGAAATATCACAAAATTATATAAAAGCATCAAAGACATGCGGAAGCAAGAGTAAAATTGCTATATTAACTAATTAATTTGATGAACACCCTAATTTAATTAAAATCCCTAGAAATTACCTCTAGATGTTCCAAATATTTGATGTGTCAAATATGTTACTCAGATTGATGTAGGTCTTCTATCGCCAAACAAAGGTCCCACGCCTCTAGATAAAATGTCAGAATTAAGAAACAGTCATCTATTCTTCTTTAAATAGCTATTTGGGTTAGAGTAGGAGAGGAAGATTGGGGATTTATCTCATTAGAGAATTAATTGATGTCTTCTTTGGTCAAAGGGAAGTCATATTTATAGAAACTTTATAAAACATGATAAATATTACCCTATTATGAAATCCTATAATTAGATATATGAAACTTCATAAACATGATAAACATTATCCTATGAAGTCCTATTAGAAATATGAGTTCTAAAGAAACTAAAACAACTTTTGTCTTGGAATCCTTATAATTTTGATTTATTATTTGACTCCATCGAACTTTAATGAAAATTTAAACATAAGACAAAAATCCTAGACCAATTTATAATTTCACTCATCCCATGAAGTAAAATTATAAACTGACAATTTTACCCCTATACGCAAAATGAAACTTATTCTTAATTCCTTTAATCATGACTTTCTAGGTTCATTTTGATTACCAATGGGAAGATACCAAAGAACGTGGGTGACACTTAGCCATCCTGTGGCGTCATGTCGTAACCCAACTGAACAACAATGAGTAGATCATTAGGAACCTTTCCGATTATGATTACCATATGTGTATACACCTTTCATTCTTGTATCCAACCTGAAATGAGAGCCTTGGTAATTGTCAAAATTACTAAACTCGATCATATGCAAATAACTATAGTAGAGTAAAATTACCAAACTATCCTTCATGTTCCACATGATTAGTTTGATTACCTAGGCTAAGGTTTTTTGATCTCATCTACTTATAATCACATAGGATACTAAATTGTTTATTTCTGAGAGAATGAATTCCTTCTAGGTGATCACTCATAATTGCTATTTGCCCAACATAGCTACACTTCCAGGTTGGCACTGCCAAAAGGTAAATTAAGGCTAACGACTCTAGTAATGGACTAGATGTCACAAATACATTGTGATCATGATACCTTAGCTCTAAGATCAACTCATATAATCATAACAAACAGTCACAATCATTGACTATCAAAGAGTAAAGCATATGTGATTGGATTATTGCGAGTCATGTTTGAATACACCAATCCCATTGATGTATTTATGACATATGCTCCCACAATCCCATAGTGTTCAACTAGCACTATTTGTTAAAGTATATACCATACAAATCCTTATAAATCTTTAACACTGAATTAAAGATTCTCCGATTTGGGAAGTATTTAGTGCTCTCCTTCTTATTCCATAAAAGGTAGAAGGTTTAACTTAATACAAAAGGACTGTAATGTTCAAAACTAATTAAAATGACATCACAAGATTTATATGAACATCAAAATAACTAGCTATTGTTAGTAATAAGAATGTATAATACAAATAAAATGACCTAATTATATAACTATCATTATTGGCATTCAAGATCATAATCCTAATAATTTGCACAATTGTCATGCTCACTCCAAAAATCTTGCTCAACATTTGGACAATCTTCCTCTTAAAGTTCATATGATGAGTTTAGAATTATGCATAACTTCTACATTATATTTTATCACTCAACATGCATTCATATCAGCATTCATATCTACATTCATATTAGGATTAATTATTTTTTTTGTGAACCCTGGTAATAGGAACTTGGTTCAAAACGAAAAGAGTGATTGCAAGGTTAATTGGGGCCATTCTACATAAAAATGATCTTTTTCAGAGCCTCCCAATGCCCACCCACGCCTCCATTGGCAAAGGTGTGGGTACATCAGTCTTTTGATCAAGAAAGCACTAATAAATCATCATAGATCAACCAACGGTCCTACCAACAAGATCTTACCCATGGTCCAATATTTTTTCAATGTCCAAGGCAGAACAATCCACACATCTCCTATGAAGGGATAGGTACTTCGTGGGTCCATCTTTTAGGGTTCAGGTATAAATAGACACGACGAATTTTGAAAGAGGATATTTCTAGAGTGGAGCTAGTGTCTTCCTCAACCGAAGTACTAGTTCCTTAGGACCTTGGGAGAGGATTTCATTGATTAGGAGTGTTAAGGAAGCTGTTAATGAGATCAAAATAATGGATTTTATTTGGATCAATTGACATCTATAAGAGATCATAAGATTCAAAGAGAAGAGTTCTTTACCTATTTTTACATCATTAAGGAAGTTTTAATCATGATTTGTTCCATTAATCTTTCTTTATCAAGTTGTATTTTGAACCTCTTGAACATGATAGCTTGGATTTTTTTTGGTATTTGAGCATTGATGAAATCTTTGATGAACTTGTAATCAGATATCATTATATATTTTATTATGTTGTTTTGGTTGTGATTTGTTTATGCTTGTATTTTTTGTTGGATTCATTGGTGTGAGATCTTGAATCTAATTATTTCGTAAAATGCTTGACGAGTTGAGAAACCTTAACATATAGGACCTAACACTATTGAAGAGAATCGGCTATGTGCTAGATATTGGATGTCATAATTCTTCTGATTAGGATGGGACACATGTATTCAACCCCACTCTTGAGATGCATAGTGTGTTATAATTATATGAAACTTAGGTAAGAGAGAGATCTCACTGGAGGTTTGTAGGGTCTTAGTTATTGACGGATGTGTTATGGGTGTCTAAATTATGCAAATATATAAGCATGCAAGTATGCACTTAATACTAGGCGTTAAGTATTTCCCCAAGAACGATGAGAGGCTCCTATTATCTTGAGATGCAAACGAGGGTCGTATTTCCCCAAGAACGATGAGAGGCTCCTATTAATTTCATTTCACTTAATCAATAGCCTAATCATTTACACTCTTTCTTCAGTTCTACTTATACAACACTACTTACAATTAGAGATGATGTTAAGTACATTTAGAAGGAGTTGGGAGCATATACTAAAGTTATCTTGATTATTAATTATGATAGGCGTTAAGTATCAATCGTGTTCTAGGTTCGAACTGGGGGAATTCAAAGACCTACTAGCCCCAATAAGCCATGGCGACCAGGTCTAAATCACTAGGAACTTAAAATGGAATCTCTTCCATCCTAGCCTCCTATGTTTGCCTTAAGTACCGGAATCCTACAAGAAGAGACCAATCAGACCCTAAGCCTAAGGGACAATCAATTCCTAATTTTGAAACCTATCTATGGCTAATCTCTTAGAACACGCATTGATCTATCATGGCATGGGCGTCATCAATATGGGGGCATATCCTCCTCATCCACATCAACATGTAACAATCAATTAAGAATGTGCAATGATTACGAAAACTAGAATAATTTTTATTAATAAATCAAGATTCAAAAATAATAACTGAGGGACCTAGACATACAATTCCCCTCAAATTAGGTTTATATGGATCATACAAAACAAAGCATCAAAACACAAGAGAACCACATGACCAAATAAAGAATAAACAAGCATTTAATGTATTCCTAGACTAACTTCCTCCAATAGTTCTTTGAAGATGGGGATTAGAGGATCCCAAGATTCTCCGATGACGTGTGTCACTCACGTCCCTCTAATGATGATCTTTGAAGATGCCTATCATGCGCGATCCTCTCCGATGATGCTCGTTGACATACTCTTGAGAAATTTGTCAGAATCCATTGGAATATGGAAGAAACTCTGTTTCCCGCCATTCAGTTCTCTAGAAATCCAGTCACCCTAGCTTCTTCGGCAAAAGAGTCTCCCCAAATTTAGAGAATACTAGGGTATTTATGGTAATTGGCTCCACCACGACCTCACCAAGAGTGTTGTGATATCTATTGCGAGTAAGTTGTTGCTTAAGCTCCAAGTCGCCTCCTAGGATGGTCTTTGGACGTTATGTGTCTTAACAACGGTTGTTATAAACATCATAACGGCAGTTGTGAGGTTGTTATGGTTTCTATGTTGCTACCAATGATCTCATATTGCCACGGCTTGATCACAAAAGTGGTACGTGTAGACAATGTGCATTAAGTGTTGCCATAATGACCGTTGTGAGTCGTGGTGTACCCTTAATTTAGCAAATTGCTTTGTTTTACTTCAAAACATCCTCGAATTTGCTTCTTTCTTCATAAAACAGAAATAAAAGTTGTTATGAATAAAAAGATGAAATTTCGTACTAATGAGATGATAAATAAGTACAATTTTATGTTAAATGCAGTATAAATGATGTAGAAAATATGATAAATTTATCACTTATCAGTTACCAATAAACTCAAGAGAGTTATTAACTTAATTTGGAATCTCCATGGTCCAATTAATTCAACCTCTAATCTAATATAGGTGTTCGGTTGTAAGTGTAGTCATAGGTGGATTGATGAGTATATATATATATATGTGTGTGTGTGTGTGTTTTTGCTTGCCTTTTAGCATTTGATTTGTATATTTTGGTTCAACTTAGGGAATTTTTGCGTTTCTGTGCTAGTTCCTAGGACATTAGAATGAGTATTACAGTGGAAATGGTACGAAAAGAACACATTTGCAACCTTCCAGGATAAGCACTGGCATGCTTGGGGCATACTTATACCCTGTATAATTTACAGGTTTTCAAGAAATTATCAGAAGAAGGAAATCACTGCCACAAAGCTAAGAGCACTATCTTGCTTATGGAAGCATGGCCCATGCACGGCCATGCTTTTCGGCTGTGCACATTATTGCTTGGAGAATGATTGACTTGATGCAAACCCTAGATCTATCTATAAAGCGCATGACCATTAAGCATGACCCAATCACGGGAATTTGTGGGTCAAAAATAATATTTTAAGCTTTAAGAGTTAGGGTTTCTAGGAGTTTGGCTTGGGATTTTGGAGGTGACTTTTGGATGATCTTCATCACCATCCATCTAGGGATTAGAGCCAAGGTTTTGAAGCTCGATTTGGAGTAGAGCAAAGCAGGTGGGAAGATCCTCTGAGCACAACTGGAGAGATTAAGAAGCAATAAGGAGTCCATGAGTTCTTACTTAATTGTTTCCTTTATCTTTTCAATGTTGTGTGAACTCATGAGGGGCTTACCGCTCTCCGGTGCCTCGTGCTATTGAACCTAGTTGATAATATGTAGTTGATTTACTCTTTATAATGATTATGGAGTTTTATTGGTTTTCCTATGTTAAAACTTGTGTTATATAACTTGATGTGATGATTAGGGTAGATGTGATTGTAAAACTCGACGTGTGTTGAAATCCATGGCTATGATTGCCGTAGTGTAGTTAAAAAATTTGATGGGCCTGATTCCCATAGTTGTAATTGCAAAACTTGATGTGTTTGATTGTCGTAGATGTGACATTGCTTTGAGAGCACACATAGGATCCATAGGATGTACCTAATAATCGTTGTATGAGAGTCATTGCATGTTTCACTAGACGATTGGTCTAGGGCATTGCTTCCTATTAGTGTTTCTACCTAGTTTTTATCTCTTTTCTTTCCATCCTCTCTTCACTTTTCTTATTCTTTCTAGATTCTTAGAATAGAGTTTTACCCTAATTTATGATTAGGCTTGATATTGGAAGAGTAATTAGTACTAGAAGATTACCGGTACTTGTAGATTCGACTACCGATCCTTTTTGAGTACATTATACTACTTCTTAAGACCCGTGCACTTGTGGACACACAAGGGGCGTATCACGTTTTTACAACTATTGCCAAGGACTGGCAACTTTTAGGAACAGTAGGACTCTAGTAATCTAGCCACTATTTCGCTTTATTTGTCTTTATCTTTTCTTCTCTTTTCTAGCCACTATTTCAATTTCTTTTCTCCTTTGGCAAGCCTCAATCCAGATATCGAGCGCACTTTGCACAGAAGATTGAGGCAAGTGAATATCCAAGATATCGGGTCAGTTGAGTTAAATATTAAAGTTGAACAGGAAGCTCCAACAGCCAAAAATTAGAGGAGCATTTTAGATTATGCATGACCAAACATAGAAGGGTCAGGATCAAGCATTGTTTGCCCTCCCATTGTGGCGAATAATTTTGAGTTGACACTGAACTTTTTACAGATGGTACAACAGAAGTGGAAGTTTGATGGATTCCAGGATGAGGATCCTTATGCATATTTGACGAGTTTACTAGAGGTATGTGATACTTTAAAGGGCACCTATGTGTCTGAGGATGCTTTGACTATTCTGGTTTTTTGTGCGAGGAAGGGTCAAACAGTAGCTAAGTTTCTTGCCAGTGGGATTAATCACTATATGGGCTCAGTTAGTTGAGAAATTCCTCACCAAATACTTTCCTCTGGCGAAGATTACTAAGCTTCGAGGTGACATCTCTTCCTATCAATAGTTGGAATCGAAAACTCTTTATGATACTTGGGAGAAGTAAAAGGACATATTGAGAAAGTGGCTATAGTATGGTATAGTCGAGTGGATGCAAATCTAGATTTTTAATAATGGGTTGAATGTGGCGATAAAGCAGATGCTTGATGCAATGGTTTGGGGATTCTTTTGTAGCAAGCAACTTGATGCAGCCCAAAATTTGATTGATGAGATGGTTACAAATTGCTATCAGTGTAGTTCCGAGGAACAAACTTGCTAAGGTAGTAGTTATTTATGAGGTAGATGTCCTGACTATCCTGGCAACATAGGTTGAAGCAATTACTAAGAGATTAGACACCTTACAAATGCCATCCCAAGCTCTAGTCATGGTTTGTGAGGCATGGGGGCCACATGTTGGATAGAGTAGCCCTTCCACTAATTTGAGTACCGAATAATCTGAACAAGTGGATTTTGTTGGACAGAACAACCGATATCAAAACAACCCATATAATAGCACATACAATCTAGGGTGGAGAAATCAACCCAACTTTTTAGGGAACCAATCGAGGGCAAGGGCAGGGATCACAAGGGCAACCACAACCATCATAGCCCTAACCTTTATTCCCTTGGCAACCTCTTCAAGACGAAAAGGGCCCTCACTTGAGACACTCCTTGCAAGATATATCCAAGAAAATGATGTTCGAATCACGGGCCACAAAGAGATGTTGAGAAATCAATAAGTATCTTTGCAGAATTTAGGGCATCAAGTGGCACAAATTGCCAAAACTCTTGCTAACGACCTCAAGGTTCACTCCAGAGAAACACTGAAGTCAACCCTGGGGAGTCCCTCAAGGTGGTGACTTTGAAGAGTGGCAAAGAGTTGGTTTCTTCCCAAGTGCAGGAAACAGAAAGCATTACTGAAGAGCATAAAAAAATTTTGTAGAAAATTCTAGGTAGAAACCCTTGGGTGTGGAGGTTGATAAAGAGACCTAGGAGGAGGGTAAGGGAAAGAGCACAATTTTTGAGTATCAACCCAAATTACCCTACCCCGCCAAGGTCAAGAAAGATCAATAGGATGAGTAATTCAAGAAATTTTTGGAGACGTTTAAGACTTTGCACATCAACATACCTTTTGTGGAAGCTTTAGCCCAAATGGCAAGATATGCAAAGTTTCTGAAGGAGTTGCTAACTAACAAAAGGAAGTTAGAAGAAGTGTCAATGGTGACACTTAGTGAAAAATGCTTGGGCATCCTTACCAACAAGCTCCCAAAGTAGGAGAAGGACCCAGGGGATTTATTATCCAGTGCACCATTGGAGGGTTTGTTGATGAAAATGCTCTCACTGATCTTGGGCAAGCATCAATCTTATGTCCTATAAGATTTTTCAAAAATTGGGACTTGGAGAACCTAAGGCAACCAAGATGACTCTCCAACTTGCCGATAGGTCCACTCATCATCCACAGGCAATCTTTGAGGATGTTTTGGTGAAGGCGAACAAGTTCATTTTTCTAATTGATTTTGTCATCCTAGACTTGGAGGACAAAGTGGAAGCCTCACTGATTCTTTGGTGACCGTTCTTGGCAACTTCTTAAGCGTTAATCAATGATAAGGCCTGTTAAATAGTGTTGCAAGTAGGAGAAGAGGTTGTTAAATTCAAGCTTCGGGACACAATGTGACATTCCATGGACTTTAACGATACTTGCTATTATGTTGATGTCGTTGATGATATAGTCTCTGATTTTTTGCAGGAAACTTTTATGAAAGATGAACTCTCGGAGTTATTGAAGGATGAACCTATGGGTGAACTAGAGGAATCAATTGAAGAAGATTGTCATCAAACGATAGTAACCGAACCTTAAGTAACCCAAAGAACCTCTAAGAGGAAGCTTTCTCGGGCCAAAAGATGGTGGAAGCAAGTTACCACCATGAGAAGGAATCCACCTATCTCACCAACAACACCAATTCATTCCACTTCTTTGAGTTTTGGTGAGATCTATCTAATTAAATCCTTAATGCCATATCATTGCAATTTTGTGTTAGGTGGCCATGAGAGGATTTGTTTCCATGAACCTCCATATTGAGCATCCAAGTACATCCAGCTAGTGACGTTAAATGAGCTCTCATTGGGAGGCAGCCCAAGAGTTTTAGTTTTCTTGCTTTTGTCATTTTGATTTTGTAGTTTTTGTTTTCTTGAGGTAATGTATTGAATGTTGAGTTTTGGTTTTATTTTGAGTTTCGTGGGTTTTCTTGTATGTAATTTTATGAGATTTCTTGGATTTAGATGTTAGCAAGACACACTTTTGCTTCAACTGATCAGAAAATTGGGGAAACAGAGGTCTAGAGACTTTTTTGAACTGAACATGGGATAAGCATGTCCGTGCTTTGCGACCATGCACTTTATCGAAAGTGTAAAGAATTGAGTTTTCTAGGAAGCACGGGCTAAGCACGACCATGCTTAGGCCGTGTTTCCCTGATAGCATGGGTTTTGTGCTCCTAGCAGGGTCATGCTTATATTTCTGGGATTATTGTTGAAAACCTGTGTTCTACATGGCCAGAAGGATGGGGGAAGTACGGCCGTGCTTCCTTACTATGCATATTCCTTAGCCAAAAGCACGGACTAAGCACACCTATGCTTAGGCCTTGCTCAAGTACGACTATTCGACTTCTAATTTGTTTTATAAATAGTATGGTCACTGGAATCCCTCTTTTCACTTTTTCACCGCTTTTTTTTTCTCTCGAGTTTGTGTGTGTTCTTTTGGTGTTCTTTGCCAAACTTCTTTTCCATTTGCTCATCGGATTTTGAACGCCTCGCTCTTCCCGTTTTTATTCTCAAATCTTCGGTAATTTATGAATCTCGTGGTTTATTTTGTGGAATCCATGGTTAATCTTGTTCTAGATCCTTTTTAATTCATTCTTTCATGTTTTACATCCATTATAGAACTCTTATCATCACAAGTATGTTTAGAAACCATGATTAAACCATTCTAGGGCTTTCGGGAAGATGACTTCCCCCAAGAACGGGCATGCTTTTCGATGTTACCCAGGCATGCTTACGATAAGCACATCCTTACTTCTTTGCACTATGTATGACCATGCTTTCCATAAGCACAGTGTTGCTTCCATTGTTTTATTAAAAATTGTCATTGAATGAACCTTATTTATTTGTAGACTATACCGAGGACGAATACATCATTTGACCTTTTTCCAAGAGACTCCGAGGTAAGGGTTCGACCTTGAAGACTCCCATTGGGCCAACCTTTGGCATGTTGGCTCATCAGGAAAGGTACACTCGCCTCTGTAAGAGACGATTTGGTGAGTCGAGAGAGATCGATTGGGCAGTCCTACAGGAGTTGAGCCTTGAAGGGGAGGTTTAGCACCTCCTTGGAGCTGGAGCTTGGTGCTAGTTTTTCCAGAGCACCGACACCAACTTCGAGGAGCTGGGGTTGGAGGTCTTAGCCATGTTCGAGCTGCAATATGGCATAGTAAGCTACCACCTCATCGACACTATGCAATTCCAGGTGTTTGGCACACTATAGAGGATGAGCCTGACCAAGTTCTCCGTCCAGTTGGGCATATATGTTGGGAAGTTTACTTGAAATCTCGCATATGATGCTTTCTTGAATGCTCGACCGGTCGGAGAGTCTCAAGAGGACTGTTGGCGATGGGTGAGCGTGGACCACAACTATAATCCCTGCTGGTCAAAGGCTACCTCCCTCTGCTCCCCTGCGCTAAGGTATATCCACTCTTTCCTCAGCCACACCTTCACATGTCAAGAAGATGGCACCGGTGTCATTAACTGACATGACTTTGACTTTCTTCTTGGAATGGTGGACGGTTTCCACCTTCACCTGGGGAATGAGATGGCCATCTTTATACACTATCAGGGGACCGACCCTAGTGTTGGATCTTCTTTGTGGGTCCTTACATCACTCGGATCATCTGAGGAATGGGCTTTTTAGAGGTGTCCCATCTTTTTAGGATTGTGGGTCCTTACATTACTCAGATCATCTGATGGGGATGCTGAGCATTACTCGTATAGCTTGAGGAATGGAGTACTGTGTCTGTGATGCTGCTGCCAATGCTGTCTTGTCCCCTGACTCTCCTCCTACCTTATTGCTCAGAGGTCTCCTCAGACACCTCTGGCTTGAGCCTCTTCCAGTCACATTGCACCTACCACAAGTTCTCCTCATTTCCGGTGTTGGTTGTGGAGGAGAGTGATGCGGATCACTGAGCATCTCAATGTTCAGTTGTTACCCCCACCAGCATCTCTAGCTGGTCCTTTACATCATGTGTGGCTTGACATTGCCGATCTCAGTGACTTAGAGTTTCAGACTGAGAGTGACACCTTCTAACTCTTCAACCGTTTTACTTTATTTTATTTTTGGACTTGTATTATTTTATTTTCATGCTATGTTGGACATGTACTCTTATTTTGCTTAGTTAGCAAGGGGAGTCCCCTACTAAGCTAATGTTTGGTTTGTTTGCATTTTATTTTCAGTATTTACTTTATTATATTTCATTTTGTCTTTTATTATTTCTTTGGTTGACTTGAGTTTCACTTGTGTGCCATTTTTTGTATTCCTCAGGATGTGTGGTTGAATGAATGTGGACAGCATGTTGAGAGTGGCAATATCACTCTCCATGTTCAGGAAAGTCCTTCCAAAACTTCTCCTCAATTTCAATTGTCCTTGATTTATTTTAACATGCATGTATTTTTGTACATTAAGGACAATGTATGATTCAAGTGTGGGGGAGGGTTTACTTTGTGTTTCATTGTGATGGTGCATGACTTAGAATGATCTATAACTTCTTTGATAGGGATTTCTAAGTATAGTAGGACCTTAGTGTGTTGGTGTACTTATTTTGAGCTTAAATGTAGATTCACTCTTGCTTTGGAAATCGATGTTCTAAAACTATACCCTAATTATGGAGTCACTTGTGTTTACGAAAGACTTTAGTTAATGGACCCTAGTTGTTTAAAAATTAATTTGAGCTAACTTAGGAGCAATAAAACTCAAAAAGTTAAATCCTTTTTGGGATGCCCTACCAGTTTCTTGTAAATAGTTGTGCAAAAGATGGTAGAAAGAGCTATCACTTTAGAAGAGTGAAAGCCGCTCTTGAGTAGTCAGATTTTGAGCACTATAAGTGTTCACTTGATGACCTACTAGGAGAAAGGGCTGCCTTTAAAGTGTATGAGGCTACTACCTGCTTAGTGAGTTAGTCAATTAGGAATAAGGTCTTGTTTAGCTAGGTCAATCCAAAAGAACATGGGGCACATTCTAGGGTAATTCACACACACACACATGGGGAGTACGGAGTAAGAGTGAAACCTTGTATTGGGCTTTCAATTGGAAACGCAATGACCACTTAGTGTCCCCCCTAGACTTTTGAAATTTCTATTTTTTAGAGATTAGAGGTCATGCACTCATCTTCTTTTATGTGGGTCGAGTATGTTTGATCGAGGACAAGTAATGGTTAGAGTGTGGGGTATTTGATGAGTGCATATATATATATATATATATATATATATGTTTTGATTGTCTTTTAGCATTAGATTTGTATATTTTGGTACTACATTCAGTATTTTTGGGTTTTTATGTAAATTAACAAGTCTTAGGACATTAGAATGAGTATAAGAGCTGTAACGACATGAGAAGAATTCATTTGCAACCTTCTAGGATAATTACGGGCATGCTTGGGGAGTGCTTATAGCCCATGTAGTTTACACGTCTTCAAGAAATTATCTGAAGAAGGAAAGCATGGTTATAGAGCCAAGAGCATGGTTGTACTTATGGAAGCACGGCCCAAGCACAATCATTTTTTGGTCGTGTACTTTATTGCCTGGAGAATTATTGATTTGATGCAAACCCTAGGCCTATCTGTAAAGAGCATGGGCCAAGCACGGGTGTGCTTGGGTAAAAAATCACTTTTTAAACCCCAAGAGTTAGGGTTTCTAGAGAGTTCGGCCTGGGATTTTAGAGGCGACTTTTGGACGATCTTCACCACTATCCATCAAGGGATTAGAGGCAAGGTTTTGAAGCTCAATTTGGAGTGGAGCTAAGCTGGTGGAAATATCCTCAGAGCACAATCAGAGAGATTGAGAAGTAATAGGGCGTCCATGGATTCTTACTTAATTGTGTGAACGCATGAAAGGCTAACCGCTCTCCGGTGCCCTGGGCTATTGAACCTAATTGATAATATGAAGTTGATTTACTCTTTTTGCATTGATCATGTAGTTCTATTGGTTTTTCTATGTTAAAAATTGTGTTACATAACTTAATGTGCATGACTAGAGTAGTTGTGATTGTAAAACTCAATGTGTGTTGAATGAGATAGTTGTGATTGTCGTAGTGTAGTTGCAAAACGCGATGCGCTTGATTCCCGTAGTTGCAATTGCAAAACTTTACTTTTTTGATTGCTGTAGATGTCATATTGCTTTGAGAGCACTCATAAGATCCATATTATGTACCTAATAATCATTATAGGAGAGTCACTGCATGTTTCACTAAGGGATTGGTTCAGGTTGCTACTTTTCATCACTGTTTCTAACTAGTTTTTATCCCTTCTCTTTCCATCATCTCTTTACTTTTCTTATTCTTTCTAGATTCATAAAATAGAGTTTTATCCCAATTATTGATTAGGCTAGATATTGGAAGAGTAATTAGTACTAGAAGATTACCAGTTCCTATGGATTTCATATGATTGTGACAGGAGCCCGAAAGTGCACAGGTTGTCGCAGTAATAAAGTACCCCGGTTAGAGGGTAGTCGAATCCACAGGGAGTAGGGATTAGAGATACAAGAAATTACTACTTAGCTAGTGCAAAATGTGAGTGATGAGAGAAGAAATCAATATGTATGCAAGAGAGTAAAAGAGAAATATGAAAGACAGGAGAGTGCAAGCAAAGAGTAAAGAGAGGGACAATCAATGTAAAATGGGGTACCCGGACAAGCTCCCCCTAGGACTATTGATGTTTAATGAGTCATGGATGTCCTTAAGTACACGGTCCCAAACCTAAGGTCAGCCGTAACTAATCCCAATACTATGCCCCGGCATTAGGTTTCACTACGACCCTTCACTCTGTTGATCTCTCAACTAAGCCCCAGGGGAGTCTATCTTCCTAAGACTCACACTACGTGGAATTGCTTTAAGTTCTAGGAATTCCAAGTGAAAGACCCTGTCTCTAAGTATAGTTTTAACCCTTTGGTCTAGGTGAAAGAACCCTAGTCTCAGTTAAGCCCCAGCACTAGGATTCACTACAACCCTTCACTCTGTTGCTCGCGGAACTAAGCCCCAAGGGAGTTTATCTCCTAGCACTTTGCTCTACTTCGACCGCTAAGAACTCTTGGAACATGGAGGTAGGGAAAATCACACCGGAATAGAAAGGGGACGTTTTGCTACCTCACAACTCACCCTCTCGACCCTCTCCAATCTCGAGTAGTCTAATCCTATAGGAGTTGTCACACCTCCAAAGGATAACCTAGATGATTCTCAACCCTAGTGTCACGGCTAAGGAAAAATCAATACAATAAGCAATTAAGATTGGAACTTAATTAAAAGCATCAATTACGAAAGCATAATAAAAGTCATAGAAACAATGTCATTTTAGGGTTTACAAGTCCGAATATCCACAAGGGGTTTAGCTCTCCATGGAGCTATACAAATCCATCAATGTGTATGAATAAAAAAGAATAGTAAACATAGATGAAACCCCCTTGTGATACGTGGCGATGGTCTTGTGTGGCCGCTCCGTGTCTCCACCAAGCCCCTCGTCAAGCCTAGGGCACACCTCACCGAATCGGTGCCAACGAAAGCTCCCTCAATAGCTATCTTCCAATGGGCTTCGATGTCGATGCCATAGACGTGCTCCAAGCCTCCACAAAATCCTCTCCAAACACTAGACGTGACCCTCCAGAAGTTGGGGAAAAAGATCCTTGAAAAATCCTGAAAAATTCCTATTTATAGTGCTGAGTCGCGACTGTGAAATCGGCTGAAATCGGGCATCCACACGGCCGTATGGAATTTCCACATGCCCGTGTGGATTCTCTAGAATTGAATTTCTGTCACGCAGCAAACAGTAAACTGCTACAGTAATCACTATAGCAAATTGCTACAGTGACTGATACAGTGCTCGCACATAAAATGTTCCCAATTTCATGTTCTTCATCGAGGCCGTTGAATTGGGCACACAATCAATGGTAGATCATGTCAATTGCTTTATTTCTCCTCATTGATGAAGTTCTCCAATGCTACACGGGTTAGACTTTTATGAGTGTGACTGCCTTTGTGCCCCTCCAATGGAGGTTGGCACACACCCACAAGTCTAGACTCGTGCCTTGTTCCTCAACAACGGCGAATATGACCTAATTTTGCTCTTTCTTCTCTAAATTTGCTCCACAACCCTACATGCACAAAAGAACACAAATGCACAATAATTAATGATAAAATCTGAGAAAAGTAATGCTCAATGTAGGAAAATAATAATAATACTTTGTATTACTTTAACATGAGCACTTATCAGATTACGTCTTATTAAAAAGAAAAATTATCAATATTAGTAAGAGACATGATTGCTTCTTATTTGATGTACTACTCCACATATTTGTCTCTACAATTAAAGAAAGCATAATGATGGACTTGCGCTAATGATTCATGGTCCAAAGTGAAGGTTTTGCCTTTCTTTCTCTTTTTCCTCAAAACTGGATAGCCAATCATTGGAAAAATAGGTGATGCTTCATCATCTATGGTTAATATGTCATCATTTCTCCCATATCTACTAAATCTTTTCTTTACACCATCATGCATATACCTTGAGCAAAATACTAAGCATTCCTTGGCTAAGTACCTTTTTACAATAGATCCCTTTGGATGACTCTAATTACTAACAAAAGACTTTAACTAACATAGTTCTTGTTCAATTAGAAGCATTCAATGACAATGAATCCAGCCATCAAGTTTGTTTTGATCTATCAAATCAGTAGTCAAATGCACCACTATATCAAAAAAATTTTACAGCGAAAGTCATCTCAAGTCAACAAACAATTTTATTAATTTCCTTTTGTAATTGATCAAGGTCTTCTAACTTCACAACTTATTAAATATACCTCAAAAGAAATTGCCTAAATTCATTAAGAAAATATCAATAGTCTTTGGTAATGTTTTCTTCATTGCAATACCAAGCAAATAGTGCATCATAACATGAAAATCATGGCTTTTGTAGCTTGAAATCTGCTTAAAAACTTTGTAAAACAAGGTTTTCTCTTGTGGGGGTTATAGAATAACAAGTTTATCATATTAAATCTTGTTATTTCCATCTATATGAGTAGGTTGAAGCTCTTTCTTTATGTCACTTCTTCAAAGTCGTTGCACACATTTATATTATCCTTTATTTCCCCAACCTTTTAAATAATGTCCCCAACAAATTGCCCAAAATAGTTTTTTTGAATGTGCATAACATCTAAATTATGGTGCAAAGCACTATGCTTCCAATGTGATAATAAAGAAAAATACCTTTTTTCCATGGTTCTTATCATATTGCTTCTTTTTTTATGTCTTCCTAAAAATATTCTCATAATTAGATAACTTTTATGTAATATCAGTAGCTGACAAAGGGATCAGTGCATCTCTCAACTTTATGTTTCCATCAAAAGATGTCTTATTATACCTCTAAGAATGATTTTTACCTAAAAATTTCAAATTACCCATGTAACATGTCTTTTTGTTTTCCTTTAAATATTGGGAACAAGTATCATAATTGTGAAAAGGACATGTTAATTTTCCTTTAGTGTCTTATCTTTATAACATAGCATAAGCTAGAAAGCCATTAATTGCTATAACATACATGTATAGTGGAGGAATTATCATTATTGTTTGCGAATTTATCCTCCGATTTCCTCCTAGAAGCACTGCATACATGGCAATATTTGCATCTTCATGCTCATTTCTAAATAGTGTACTATCATTTGGGCATTCATGTATTTTTTTAAGACACAAATCTCTCACTTGTTTCTTAGCTTCAATGAAAGAATTTGGAATTGTAGCACCAGGGAAAGCCTTTTTTAATAGGTCTACAAGGTCACCAAATGGCACATTAATTAGCCCATGGAGAAACTTGCAAAGATATAATCAGACAATGAAATAACATCTTGAGAAACTCTTACACCCATGATAAAGCTCTTTATCTCCTTTCCTCAATTAACATGTAAAATTTCTTTGCCTCTATATTTGGACCTTCACTAATCCTTGGGAACTTTTACTATCTCTTGTAATGGTTGCTTCCCCACAAGTGCATTGGCCATGCCAAGTAATAAAGTGTGGTCCGAAAGTAGGATGTTAAACTTACAGAAACTAATGAGTACTAGTACTAACTATAATGCTATTATCTAGCCCAACACACAATTTAATTGAAGGGAAATTGAAAATAAACTAATTGCTAAATGTTGCTAATGATGGGGAATGTTACTTAGAGGCAAATCTAGAACAAGGGGAGGGGGGAGGGGGGTTGTCTCTAGGTGTACTCAAAATTCCCTTCTATGAAGTAGATCTACATGCAAGGAGGCATCTGGTCATCACTCACGTGAATCATAATGGAAAATTTGGCCTATCTCTATGTAGATATCCATTGCAACAAAAGAACACTTAATAAAACCTCAAAACCAAAACAACCAAATGACGATAACATCTAGGGCTGTAAATGAGACAAGGCTCTTTTGAGCTACTCGAAGCTCGACTCAGAAAAAGTTTCTTCATTATGTAATTGAGCCAAGCTTGAACTAAACATTTGAGCTTAGATTATTAAACAAACCAAGTTGGAGCCACATGTTGCTTGGCTTGTTAAGGCTCATGAGTCTGCTCAAAAGCTTGATAAACAAGAAAGCTTGTTAGCCTACTAACGAACTTGCTCATGAATTTGCTAAATGAGCTTGCTAACAAGTATGTTAAACAAGCCTAATAATGAACCTACAAGTCGTAAAATTGTTGAGCGAGCATGCTAAATGTGCATTTTCCCCAAGTAGGAATGGATTCATGTACTAAAAACAATTTTATAATAATAGTCTTTACGATTTATCATTTTTTTAAACTTCTTTTTAGCAAGGCTAGGGAAATCACAAAGTATCATTACTCCTAAATCCCTCAACAAAGTATCATTACTCCCAAACACCAACATTAACCTAAGCAATAATAAATTCATTACAAAAGCTCTCAAAAGTCGACTCCCTCCCCTTAGGAGCATTAAGCCAAACATTTCTAGGGAAATCACAAGAACCTTCTATTTAACATTCCAAATTCATTCCAACACTCAACACATACAACACAAGTTATCCATCATTATTCTTCTAAAGAATTACCATTGTATTAACATAGGCACATCAACAATAATTATAGTCATTAACATACATGCTTTAGATGTATTTATAGAATCAAACTACATTAAAACTCTGTATACTTTGTTCACAATATCATACCTCAACAACTTTAGAAATATTACAATACTAGAGTAATTAATTCATCCTTAGTCCACACATATCACCAAATAATTTTTAACATCAATCCCATAAGGACTACTAGAAATTATGCATTAATTAAACCCATTATCCCTCCTCATTAACATCATAATTCAAAACCATATATTGATTTATTAACATAACAATACAACCCGATTCAAAACATTTATGGTCAATTATATGAAAATCGATTAAGCTTATTGCAATCATTGTAATATTTGATCATTTTTCAATTATCCACAAAGAATATATATTTCATTGGTTCAAATTCAATCATTACAAATCAAGTTACAACAAGTTGTCCAATAACCTAAGATGATATGTCCAAGGCCATTCTCTTCGATTTAAAATACTGTAAAGCCATGAAAATAATTTCCTCAAACTAATAAAACATTCAGATATTCAATTAGAACCATGCATTCAACTTAACTTACTCACCACTTAGGCGATCAAGAAGCGCGAGTGAGCTCTCTTCCACCGGCTTCCTTGCCTCGAGCCGAGCCCTCACCACTTAACCAAACATGACCACCCACACACCCAATATCAAGAAATCAAGTAAGCAAAAATAACAAAAGAAGAACAAGAAGAACAACAAGTATACCCTAGGTATACAAGCAAAGAAACTCTACAAGAGGCTTAGGGTTGGCTCAAAGCTAAGTTCCAGGGTTTCCAAAGAGTTCTTAGGGCTCTTGGCTTCATTTTAAACCAAATAAACTTAAAAAATAACCAAAGCTCACTGGTGCTACAGTAACATAGCTACAATGATCATTGTTTCCGGCTAAAGCTGGTTCTAGGTTACATTCAATCGTGGAGGAGCAAAGGTTTACAAGCACTCTAACTAGACATCCAACTCAATCAATCAAGGAAGGAGGACATGAATCAAGCTTTTTAAGCCAAACACGGACACTAGATCCATCATTCAAATGAAACATGGACAAGCAAGGAGTGTAGGAGTGAGTCTCACCTCAAGCTTCCAAAGGAAAAATGATGATGGATCCAAGGCCTTAACTTAGCAAGGAAGGAAGGAAAGGTTATCCAAAGCTCTTCTTCTTGAAAGGAAAGCCAAGGAAATGAGAGATAAGTGAGGAGAATGAAAAACTAGGATAAAAAGGGTTGAAGTTCGCAAATAAATCCTCTGGTTGCTACAGTATCAAAGCTACAGTCTCACATAAAAGCCATAATACTTGATTGAAAGTGTTACAATAGCAAGCTTGGACATCACAATTAACTGAAATTGAAGTCTTTAAATGTCTTGATCAATGCTTTCAGCTAGTGTGACTGTCAAGAGGCAATGGAGAGGCCCCCTCAAGGAGAGCAGGTGCCATACATTTGACATCACATCGAGCTTCAAGAGAAGTCTTGAAAAGTTTTTATCAACTCTTTCAGCTCATGTGACTGTCAAGAGGCAATGGAGAGCCCCCCTCAAGGAGAGTAATAGCCACGCATTGGACATCACAGCGAACTTCAAGAAAAGTATTAATCATGTATGTATCAACGTTTTCAGCACGTGTGACTGCCAAGAGGCAATTAAGAGGCCCCTCAAGGATAGCAATCGACATGCATTAGACACCACAGCGAGCTTCAAAAGAAGATTTCAAAAGTCTTCGACAATATGTCTGGTTCCGTAAGTGCCATGAGGCAATGGAGAGCCCCCTCAAGAGAAAAAGTCGTCATGCATTGAACCTCATGGTAGGATTTAGGGGAGGGATCTTGCAAAATTACCATGATGCCCCTCATTTTCATGAAATTCCTACTGTCTCCTTTTTTCCTCTATTTTTTTTATTTTATTTTTATTTTTTTTTATTTTTGGCCCTTTTAGGTTTCTTTTTGCATTGTAAAACTTAAACTCTTTCTTCTTTCACAAATTTTGACAATCATGCAACCAAACCCTTTGAGTTCTTCCATTTTTCAATTTCCCATTATTTTTCAAAATAAACCCAATTTTTTTATATATTTTTATATTTCCTTCATAATTTTGTATATAAACCCTTTGAGATCTCTCATTTCCTCGTTTTCCGTAATCTTTATAATTAAGCCCTTTTTTTATAATCTTTTTACATTTCACAAATGAATTTCATGACTAAGCCCTAGGACTTTTCATTTTTAAAAGAATATCACTAACTTTGCAAATAAGCCCTAATTTTCATCTATGAATTTTGCAATCAAGCCCCTCAAGTTTTCGTTCATTCTTTTTTTTTCCTTTTTTTTTTATTTTTCTTTGCCATAAAGCATACAACAAAACCAAGATCTCCACGTTTTACATTTTTTTTCCTTTTTTTACAACTAAGTCTGACATTTTCACAATTTTATGCTTCCTTTGCTTTTTGCAAACAAATCCTCAAATGCCTATTTTTCTTTGATCATTTTCATCAATTTTGACAATATAACCCACTTCTTTTTTTTTTTTTAGTGTGTCAGTAAAACTATATAAATTCATATTTAATCTTCAAACACTAAGTTTTAGAAACATTCATGCAAAAAGCATCATAAATGTAAGGTTTATAACATGAGTTTAAGAAAGGTTCACTATCACCACAATCAAACAGTGGGCTAGCAAACAATCAAACTGTTCGCCAGTAGCTCGAGTTCGGTTTGATATTGGTTCGAGTTCAATTCGATCATTTTAATAACAAACTGAACTTGAACTCAAATTTGAGCTTGAACAATAAACGAGTTGAACTTAAGCTAAAGTCAGCTCAATCGAGTTTGATTTGAAGTTCGAATATAATAATAATAATAATAATAATAATAATAATAATAATAATAATAATAATAATAATAATAATAATAATAATAATAATAATAATTGGTTGTGTTTTTTAATTTATTTTAAATTTTAAAAATTAAAATAGAAATTAATTTAAATTACAACCATTTTTAAAATATTTTTTCTTAATCGTTGGATCATTTGATCCAACTGTTGAAATTTGTTAGGTATCCTCACACTCACCTGGGCCAAAAAGAGGTGAAAATCCTCACAACTTGTTTGCCAGTCCTAGTTGTGGCGGCTTGCCCTAAATCTACTCCCCACTCCCTCGTTTCCCCACAGACCACACCCTCGCAGCAATCATCTTGAAACGTTAGAGAGAGATCCAGTGAAAGCCATTGCGAGTTGCGTCGAGCACCATCTTCACCTTAGAGGTTTGTGAATCTCTTTTCCCCCGACATCTGATTAATGGGTTAATCTCTTGTGGAAAAGTTCTGATGATCTTCTTTTTACCTGACTTTGTTAAAGGGATCGGCTTGGCTTTTCTTCTTCGGCTGAGCTCTTGTTAGTTGTTACCAGACTCTAAGGAACTTTATGGGTTTGATCATTTGAGTGGAAAGGAAGTCTAGGGGAAGACAGGAGGAGGCCATCAGGATTTAGGTTTGGCTTTTGTGGATCAGATAAAAAAATAGCAATTAATTTGAGGAAAGTATGGAAAATTTGGTGGAGATGTTTTGTTTTGGTTTTGATTTCTCTTTCTTTTGTGGAAAATCTCTTACGTGTATTGTGTTTTTGGACCTGTTTATTTTTTTTTCTGATTTCATTTTAAAGTTTGAATTTTTGACTAGGTGGTTAGTTTGTTGGTTGGATTTTGGATTTTTAATGTTGGAAGTTCAATCTTTTTTGTTTGTTTACTTCTCTACTTATTTTTTTGTTTCTTTTTTCCTTTGAATTTAATTCTAAATCATTGGATTGAGTTTCTTGATTATGATTATATCATGGGGGTTTTATGTTGGTGTTTCAGATGAGGAAATAAAATTGGTTTTTAGAGATGATTTGGAATCAGATGATGAATTACTTGCCCTTGGATTTTGTATTGGATTTTACTTTGGTTTTAAGCTCCAAATTTGGTTTTTTTTTTAATTATTTTGTTGGAATGTAAATCTCTATTTATAGTTACTTCATTGTTTCTATATCTAGAATTGTCTGAACCTGACACACAACAATTAGTGGCCAATAGTGACCTAAATCCTATACAAATTGGCACTCAAAGTGAAGAAGTAGAGACAATTCCATGTGATATAGAAGATAATGAAATTAAAAGAGGCTGTAAAAAAGTTTTCAAAGTTTGGACAAAATTTCAAATTATAAATATTTAGGACAAAAATGAAGTAGTTCAAAAATATGAATGCCATTGCAAGAAGAAATATGCAGTTTGCAAGCCAGGAACAACCACTCATTTTAAGAGACATTTAGATGATTGTTTGTACTACAGAAAACAACACAAGAATAAAAAAATTATTAGTTTATTACCTTCGGACAGCAGGGATGGTGAAACAGTTTTATCTTTCTCCTCACAATCTTTTGACATGAGCAAGATTAGAGAAGTTATGGCCAAAATGATTACAGTGCATGAGTACCCATTTATTATGTTAGAGCATTTTTGGTTTACTGTGTTAATGAAATCCATGAACTCTCAATATGAAAGAATTTTGAGAAATATAGCAAAATCAGGTTGCTTGAGATTGAATGAAATTGAAAAAGAAAAACTGAAAAAAACTCTGGAAAATGTTGAAAGAGTTTGCCTTACCTCCGATACTTGGACTTCAAATCAAACAATTCGCTATATGTGCTTGATTGTATATTTTATTGATTTGGATAGGAAACTACAAAAACATATCATTAGTTTTTATGAGCTTGAACCGCCTCACACGGGTATTATCATCTCCGATACTGTTTCAGAATGTCTTTTAAAATGGGGGATCCAAGATAAAGTTTCAACAATCACATTAGATAATGCAACAAGTAATGATGTAGTTGCAAGAAGTCTAAAGTCTAATTTGAATCAAGAGGCAAGTTGCATTACAAAGGTCATATTTTTCATATTTGTTGTTGTGCACACATTTTAAATTTGATGGTCCAAGATGGTCTAAAGGAAATAGATGGTATAATTCACAATATAAGAGAAACTATCAAGTACTTAAAAAAATCACCATCCAGATTATTTAAGTACTTCGTATTACTTATACACGAGCACTTATCACATATGGAAGTGAAAATGTCAATGAACAACCTTCAAGTTATACTGGCTATTTTTCAGAATCGTCCATTAGTGTTGCAACATCATCAAGAAAACCAAAAAGTAGAGGTAGATCTGAATTTGCTGAATTTAAACGAAAAAAAAATGATCTAACACAACCTATGAAATATGATTTGGAGATTTACTTGTAGGAAGGGATAGTGGAATGGAAGCAAGAGGATGCTACTTTTGATGTTTTGGTCTGGTGGTAGTTGAATTCTCTTAAATTTTGAACTTTCTCCAGAATGGCCCGTGATTTGCTCACAATTCCAATGACTACAATTGCTTTAGAATCAACCTTTAGTGCTGGTGGTAGGGTACTAGATAAGTTTTGTAGCTCTCTTTCTCTGAAAATTGTTGAAGCTTTAGTATGTACTGCAGATTGGCTTAGAGCCACTCAAAAGAACTCAAAAACCAAAACAGTGAGTGTATTTATTTAGAAGAATTTATAGTTTTATATTAATTTAAGATTTTTCTTTACCTTAATCTAATTGTTTTTATATTGTATAGATTGAAGAAGATGAAGACAAACTAAAGTTGGATATTCCCGACAGCTTTGCCACTCTTTAAGCATCCTTCATGGTCTGTTTCTATCATTCTAATGGGCAAAGTAGTGCTCCACATCAAAAATATTGCATTTGTTTTGTGAAAGAACACTAAATTCTTGGATCCATTACCCTAATAAATTATCTCTTATGACTGTCTGTAGTTTTTTTTTATTATCTATTCAAGTTATAACCTCCCAAAAAATATTAGAGGAGTTACTGATGTGTTCTCCACAAGTGTACGGATCGCACACAAGTAATACAGTGGTACCCCATGAGGGGTAGGATTGTCGAACCACAGGGACTGAAGTCCTAGTACTAATTGATCTATTAATGTCTAACTGATCAACGATGGTTGGTAAAAGGATTACAACTAGATCCTAAAAGGGGAAGGATGAAAGTTAAGGGCTGGAATGGAACTAGGTGAGATACACAGAGATATAGCAGTGCCCCGAACTACTCCCCTGGAGAAATGTGTATGGACTTGCTTCTAATGCTTACCAGGTACATCCTAAGATTTAATGTGTGTGCTCAAGAGCAACGTTGCATCTATGGTTCTCAAGTACACCAAGTTTTGTTATGGTAACTGTGGGTTTCATACACATCGAGTTTTGCAATCACACAAGGCAACTACAACTATGGCAATCCATAAACCAAGTTTTACCTAAACAACTGCGCAAATCAAACACATCAACTTATGCAAACACATGATTAAACACAACAACCTAATAGAACTCCGTAGACATTAAAAGCAAGTAAATCAACATAACACATAAACATCCAAGTTCATAGATCTAGGGCACCAAATAATGGCTAGCCCTTCATGGTTGTATAAATTATTACAAAGCTAAGGAAAACAAAAGATAAAGAAGCCATGAAAGGCTCTCCTCTTTGCTTCACAACCAGTCCAACAGTCCTCCGGTAAAGTCCCGCAAGCTTAGTGATGCATTATCCGTAAGTGTACGGATCGCACACAAGTAATAAAGTGGTACTTCATAAAGAGTAGGGTTGTCGAACCACAGGGAACTGTACTCAAAGTATTAGTTTATCGTCTGATGTCTAGTGAAACAAGTAGAAAAGAGATTGAATGATAAAAGCACTAAATGAATGATAGAATTGGTAGAGATGGAGGGGATTAGAACCAAGTATTTGGTGATACAAGAGTAATCCCTCAGGGCACTCCCTAGGACTTATGTACGCTATCTCACCCTAATTGTCTACCAGGTACATTCCACAGATATTGGTGTGTGCTCACTAGCAATGGTGCATCTATGTGTTCTTAGAAACACCGAGTTTTGCTAAGATAACTGCACGTTGCTTACAAACAAGCTACGCATCGAGTTTTACCCTAACAACTGTGTACATACAACACATCGAGTTATGCAATACAAGATTAAACATGAATATCAAATAGAACTCCACAAATCAATTAGAACAAGGTCAAATATATATCTATATATATATATATATATAATTATTAAAAAAAAGGGGCAGTGCTCCTCTGCCCTACTAGTGAAGTAACCTTGGGTTCTTACTCCTAACCAAAGTGTTCCTCTAGCCAAAAACTATAAAGGCATGAGCACATATATTTGAATTGGCAAAGTTCCAGGTAATGTGGATTTGCAATTCATGTTAGTTCAAAAAAAATTATGTAGAACAAAATAAAGTTTTATGACCGGTGGTTGCTCGAATAAAAGAGGAAAGATCTTTGGGAGCCTACTAGGGGCATCTCTACCACCTCAAGGCCGAATTCCACAAAGTGCTGTGACTTGCCTTAAGATGTGGTTCTCGAGGTTCTGTTTACTTACTTTGACTACAAGGTCTTGAAATAGGGAGGTTACACACACGCATCACGACATGACCGCCGAATGCATGAAACACCTTGAGTGGTCTTGCTTAGTGTCTTGAGTTTCACTTTACTGTGATACACTACTCTCTGGCCTGAGGTTGTGTATTTAGTCACTTACCAATCCCTCTTATTCTTCATGTCTGTTTGCTTGGGGACAAGCAAATGCTTAAGTGGGGGGCATTTTATAAGTGCCTAAATACATCATATTCTACTTGCAAATTCTATGCACTTTCATGCAACTTTCGTATTTGTTTCGATGACATGTTGCACATTTGATGTGTTTATTTTGTTTCAGTATGTCGAGGGACCATATTCGTAAGAATGAAACACATTGTAGTCGTTAATTTTGGAGAATATTGAACAAGAAATGAAGTTTACACGAGCTCCGGACGCAAACAGACGCACGAAATGAAATTCACAGAACTCTGCATGGGCACTTCAATGACCACACACAACTGTGCGGCCACTGTGTGGGCCGCACAGTACCCGCATAGCCTAGGCCGTGAGATGTGCGGCCTTGTGTGCAGCCCGCAAACCAGGCCGCACAGAGTGGCCAGAAGTGTGTGCGGGAGTGTGTGCGGCCCGCACACAGCCCGTACAAGCTCGGGATATTAGATTTTCAGCCCTAATGAAGCATGTGCGGCCTCATTTTTGCCAGCACAACCACCCGCACACTCACTCGAGTATGTATAGCCTTTGTTAGGGTTTTGGAAGAGAGCTTCTTCTCATCCGACCTTCAAGCACACCCAAGCATTTCTCATGATCTTTGGCGCCTATTTTGGCAAGAATTAAAGGAGAAAAGAAGGGAAGAACTCGGCGGCGAGGATATAATGAGTTCTCATCACCACCTTCTAGCCGACATGCGAAGGGGAGTTTGTGTGTCATTTGTGCTATGATTTTCATGTATTGCAAACTCACTTACTTTGCTATGTCGAACTAGACTCCCAAGGCCACCGGGTTCCGGTAAACCTTGGGAGGAGACTTTGTGTGGATGACATTCTTATTTTATAATTGAATGTGTGTGGCTTGTGTTGTTGGTTTTAATCTATCATTATCTTGTTCATTCTACAATGGATGGATTCCATAGAATTGATTTCGAAAAATTCTTGTTTGGCAGGATGCTAGCTTGTATTAGGTCTTATAATGATTAAAGGAGGATTCATTGTATTAATACACTGAAGGTTCCGGATATTGATAGCCTCCCACGAGGTTCTGGGGTAGTTAACATACGAGTTTAGCGGACCAAAACCAAGCCAACCCTATCCTTAACTTGTATTGTCATCCGTACCTAGTCTTTTCTCAGGGGAATCCTCTTCCTGGGCCTTCCTCAATACTTGGTTTCTTCATCCTTACTCTTGTTCGGATCGAGTTACATGCTTATTTTACTTTCTCGTTTACTTTATTTTCTTTAGTTTTAATAATTACAAACAACAACCCTCTTTCGATCGACTGAACAGTGACTCCCAAAAGAAAGTAATAGTAGATCTCGGGGCCCTTCGGAATACGACCCTCTCGTGCTCGCACGAGAGGTTATTACTTGATAACCCGTGTACTTATGGCCGGGGAGTCACGTGTTGCTTCCTAGCTTGTAGCGCACTCGCTCATCACCACTTCTAGTCGGGATGAACACACCGTCTTCAATCCTCCATGAGGTAAGAGACATTGAGCTAAAGATGTTAAACAAGCACTTCTTGGGAGGCAACTCAAGTTTTAAATTCATGTTCTTGCATTTTTCGTATTTTAGTTGTTTGATTGTCATGTTTGTGTGTCTTTTGTTTGGTTCTTGTTTGAATGATCCATGCATGTCCTTGATTTCTCAATTTTATCCATTTATTTGGGGTATTTGTAAATGTATTTTATTGTCTAATTTGGCGTTCTAGATGTTGTACTTCAATTTTCATTCAGATTGCAAGCAAGAATTGCCCAAAATATTGTTTTTCCATGCCATGCGGTAATCCTTGCGGCCGTAAGAATTCCTGTATGGCATCTAGAAAGTCATGCGGGCACGTATGCAACCGCATGCTTACCCACATGACCCTCGGGCATCGCTTTAAGCTGCGCTACTCTTCACCGTTTTCTTCATATCTCTCTCATTTTTTCTCCGTTTTCCCTAATTCTTTCACTATTTTTCTTCATTTTTCATCCTCTACGCTCCTCGCCTACCTCTTGCAACTCAGATCTAGTGGTTTATTCAAGGTTTCACCATCTTCTTCGCCGATATTCTTCAATTCAAGCTTTGAAGCCCTAACTTGTGTTTTGAAGCAAACTTGTTTCTTCTTCTTGATTTACATGCTTATCTTGATTAAAACTCTGGGAAATGTTGTATGAATGTTTAATATTTGATTTATTTGCATTTTGAGCGATTATTTGTAAATTTGTGGGTTTCAAAAACAAGGGGAAACTCTACCTCTTTCAAGTTTGTGCCACAGTAACTTTTGAATGGAACCCTCATTGAATTTGTTTAACACTTGTAGCATTCTTGTAATTCCCCTAACAACACTTGCAATTGAGAGTTTTGGACATCTTAATGTCAATTGAGAAGAGAATTTGCATGGAGTCATGTTTTCATAGTTTGGTTCAACTTAGTTTGCTTTTGTGTTTGCTTCCTACTTATGAATTGGTGAGATGAGATATGTTGTTGATATTTGCAGGATTATCATAAAAGGCGATTCACTCTCACCATCCTCGGATGATTGAACTTACCTCGGTCCGTGCACACTTGGCGATCATCTCATCGATTAATTGGGGAAGTTTCCATACTCTGTCCTTTTATTTTTATTGGATATCTAGCACCATGTTCTGCTAATTCATATACATTGGGGATAATGTACGACTTTAGGTGTGGGGATGGGGTACTTTACTCTTTTTGCATGCATGATTTACCTATAATAGCCATGATGCCTAGTTTAGAACTTCCAAGCTTGAAGGAATGATAGATGTGAGTTGTACCTCTTATATGTGTTTGAATGATGTCCTGTTTTATCTTTAATGCACTTTCAGACTTTTGCACGATTACTTCCATCTTATACACTCCAACTAACCCATCGCAATGCTTTTGGCATTAAAATGTTAAATTCTACTTTCAATACTCTTTTAAGAGCTTTGGTTCCTTTATTGTTTTCTTTAGCTTTAAGTGAAGCTGTGTAGCAGGTTTTATACCAAGGGACATGAGATACAGCATGTACATTTAGAGAGAGAGAGAGAGAGAGAGAGAGAGAGTCTATGACAGTATTCCTCTGCTATTTTAGCATAAATGCGTCTATGTAGACTTGAGGGCACTACCTGAGAAGATCCCTGAACCTCACATGTGCCTCGAACAATGTTTTGGACTCTCCATGCTTGAATGCTAAGATCTCCTATTTGATTTATGTTGCTTTACTTGATGGAAAGTATCGCCTAAGAAATTTTTTCCACCAAGTCATTCCATGTTTTGATCGCCCCCGGTGCTAGAGAAGTGAGCCACCTATATGTCGAACTTCTCAAACAGATTGGGAGAGTCACAGTATGATCGCGTCAATTGTAACTGTGGGAATCTTGAATGTTGAACAAATCTGAAAATATTTCAAGAGATGGGTATTTTGCTCTTCATCTGCTAGGCCATCAAACTAAAAAGATTTCTAAATCATCCTAATAGTGATAGCCTTGATCCTGAAGTTATTTGCCGCAACTATTGGGGCTTGGACACTAAACTCCTCTATCGTAAACTGTGGTCTTTCATACTCAAAAAGCGTTCTCCTTGGCTTAGCCATCACAACAGACTCTCTGTCATCCGATATCAATCTCTTTCTCAACTACAGAATTCTCTCTGAGCCTTCTCAACAACATCCTCTCAACCTCACTATCTCCTTATATTATATCAGTAGGGTTAGCTCTGGTTATAAATAGTTACTTGCAAAAGAGAATAGCAAGAATGAATTAATAAAGTAGCAAAAGAATAGAATTAAATAATACAAAAAAGAATAAATGGCTAAAACACTAAGCTATGAGTTTTGGTAAAATCTATCAACTAAGCGCTCCCCGGCAATGGCGCCAAAAACTTGACAACACAATTTACGTGCGTATATACCGTAAATGCACGGGTCATCAAGTAATACCTCGTGGGTGAGCATTTACAATTGAAGAGATGGTTTGCATTCTCTCGACTTCTTGGTTCCTATCGTCATTATTGTGTTTTTACGTTATTATACCCGGTAGAATTCTATGTAACCGGATATGTGTTTTGTATAATTGGAAACATTTGTTACCAATACTTGGGTGTAATAACTAATTCCTACTCAGTGCTTATTTTATTTTTTTCATTTTTTTATTTTTTTTAATGTTTCTTCTTGTTTGCAAATGTTCCCACTCCCTGCTTGTGTTTCCAATTTTCTTCTTCGTATATGATGTTTCCACTTAAATTCATAGGTATTCGCTTAGTATATGCCATTTCTATTGAAAATGACATATTTCTATTTATAAGTCAATGTTTTTTATTACCATTGGCTTTTCCTCCTTCAAACTAACTAGGGAATCATTTTTGAGAGCATATCCTTCAACCGAGACCCATTTTCATCTCAGTAAAGATTTGTGGGGGTCTTAACCATCCCTGCTTTATCGGAACATTTTGATAGTTTGTTGATAAAAGTAAGTGAATGGCTTTTTGATGGTGAACACATTAAGGATGCACTGCACTATTTTTCTATCAAATAGAATTTTAACTTTACCTTTATAAACAATGATAAGTAGAGGGTGGCTATCCAATATGTCGCATCTGGATACCAATGGTGTGTTCATGCATCGAGAGATTGGAATTTTGAAACATGTAAAATCAAAACAATTCATCCAACACACATATGTAGTGGTGCTATTTGTATGATGTTGCACTCAAAGTCTCCATAAAGTAGCTAGTACCTGTGTTATTTCGAAGCTAAAGGACCATTCCTTATATAGGGTTGTTGGCATACAGCGGGACATATTGCATGACCATGGAGTCAACCTACTGTATAAGAATGCTTGGTTAGGCAAGTGTTTACTCAAGGCAATTTAAAGGGAAGCAAGGTAATGAGCTACTAATTTGTTGGTATAATATGTAGGCTAGATGGTGGAGACAAACTCATGCAACATTGTTATTGTGAGAAAGACTGTGAACGATTAAGATGTGTTTTTTTTTCTTCCATGCTTGTGTCATTGGATTCAAGATGGGTTGCAAGCCATCGTTATTCCTTGATGAAACTTACTCGCTCGAGAAATACAAGCTCACTTTGTTGGGTACAATGGATAAAGAAGGAAAATAAGGATTTTTCCATGTAGCATTTGTTATCATTGATAATAAAATTGACAACAACTGGATATACAATCTCCCTACACTCAAAGATGCATTGTATGGGGATGATAATTATGAAAAGATTATTACATTTGTACCATAGAAGTAATCACTACTGCAAAGTTTTTTCCTTCTTCCTTGCATGCATATTGCTTGCAATATTTAGAAGTAAACTTTATGAAAGGGAACATTTGACATGGCAAAGCCTTGAAATAAAATTGTTGTGTTATTTTTATCAAAAAATTATATGCATGCACATCTAAGGAATATGACAACACAGTTAACAACATCTATCCACACTGGCACAAGGGCATCATTGGCTACTTCCAGAATCCTATATCGCTCACTAATCAAACTATTTGTTCAAAGAGGAAAGATGAGATGAGATGTTCTCCAATGTGGTAGACTCATTCAATGCCTAGATTAATGAGATGAGCCATCTTTTAATAACAAAGATGGTGGACTCAAGAAGGTAAGGTTCTAATCCTTTCAAATATATTATCTTAATCATGTATTTACTATCATATGTTAGTGATTATATTCTGATGCACTACCATTTATTACCTTAGCTTTCCACTTGAAAGTTAGTTTACATTAAAACTAGTTTCCCCCTTTTATAGAGTTTACACTTAATATATTTCATTTCCACTTATTATGTAGAGTTTCCACTTAATATATTAGGTTCTCTTTATTATCCTTTGTTCTCACGTAGTATTTACTTTTCCTGTGTAACCTAGGTTCAAACTTATGAATATGATGCATTTTGCCATGAACATTCTAGCCACTAGAAAACTCACCTTTGCCTTGACATACACAAGAAGCTTGAGGAAATTGTAGTAGAGAGTTGTAACCTCATGTTTGTCATTTTGAAGGAGATTATTTGGAGGCGATTAACTAGAACAGCAACTCCATCAATATACACTATGAACATGCTCATGTCATAGGTGGGAAGTCTATGGCATCCTTTGCAAGCATGCTTGTGTTGTTATAATGTAAATGAGCATAAGTGTTCGTCACTATGTCGATGACTACCTCATCTGAAAGCTTACAACTTGACATATGCAAGAGGTCATTTTCCGTATCCTGGATAATGATAAGCTAATCAACGATACCCATGACCTCCTTTATACCCATTGATCACAAAGAACCCACTAGATCATCTAAGACAGAAGAGGATAGAATCACAATCTTTTGTTGTTCGCGAGTTGCCCTGCAGTCCTTGCCATGAGGTTGGTCACAATCAGAGATCTTGTAATGCAATGATTGCTAATGGAAAAAGGATGATTTATACATGTACATATACATTTTCTTGGTTAATTAGAAAAAGCAAGCATTTTACAAGCAAAATAAGCAGTAATGTACAATGTTAAGCGAGAACATGATGTAATAAGAAGACAAGTAATATAATAAACAACAATGTAAAATAATAAACGGAAACATGAAATAATAAGCTAAAACATCTAATATTGAGTGAGAATATTAGGTAACCAACAGTATTAGGAAGGAACAATCTGTAATAAGTATGAAAATGATATAGTAAATGGTAAGATCTAGGAATTGGCGAGAAAGGAAAACTATCTAAGAGATACACTAGTTAAGATATCTTTGTCACTTTCATTTTTCTTCTCGGCCTCTGATTCCCCAATGCCATGACTGATGTCATCCATGAGTATGTGTGCCAAATAATGCAAGCACATAAGAGGCACTTCTAAGTGATGTAGACTGTTTCTGACAATTATATATGAAACTAGTCTATAAACCATAAAATAAAGATTGCATAATTGACACTATCATCCTTCTATTATGGATAGATGCAATCATTAGTTAGCGAGTAGGCCTCTGTTTTGCTTTCTAAGCTTGATTGCTAGGCTGGTTTTTGAAGAGCTTCCGCTATTGATGCAAAAACATTGGGTTGGGTAAAGGCGAATGCAAACATAGAATTTATATTACTTATTACCATTGCTTAGGCTTCAGTAACATTTGTGTTAGTGCGAAAGCACTTTAAGTTGGCATGATTTGACACCTAGTCAAGATGACGTGGCAACCATAATGACATGGCATAAATGATGACATGGAGAGCATTGTGAAATAACAAGGTGGCTTGTCTAGGAGGCAAATATCTTTGAAGATATTGATGAAGCTATTTTCGGTATGAAGACAAGCTCTCATCAAGACCATATTTAGGAGATTTAATTAAAGACTAAATATGGATGGAACATAATTGAAGAGATACCTATCAATGGTATGATTTGAAGGATATTGAAGATATGATTTGAAGATTTGGATGAAAACTATTAAAGGTATGATTTGAATACATGCCTATTGTTGGCATGATTGAGATTAATTAAAGATCTAGATTTGAAGACCAAACTTGGGTGAATCGAAAATCAAGTTTGGAGAATCTTTGAAGACCAAACTTGGGTGAATCGAAGATCAAGTTTGGTAAGTTTCATGAAGACGCACAAAGGAGTGCGCCCCTTGCGGGGGGATTGCTTGATGAGGAGCTGAGGAGGTAGGCTAGTTGCCGGTAGTAGGGATCAAGAGATCTGGCTGCATCGACTCGGACTAAGCATGACCGTGAGGTTGATGTGTCTTGAGGTCACTTCACAAGGTAACCAGAACTCAGTCAAGTTAGCAGTTAGGGCCATGTCGCAAGTCGTGTTACAACATGAGTTGCAACAGCTAATTTTGGAAGGTTCTAAAGTTAGTAGCCACAGAGATTCTAAAAGAGGTATGGACTATATTTGGGACGTTGAGGCGTCTATATATACTACCTTGGTCTGAGATTGGGTGCGACTCTTGAAAGAGGGAGTAGGGAGGCACTAGACAATTTAGAGAGGGTAGTAATCTTTGTTTGTGAGTGTGAGTGACAAGTGTTTGTACTCATCTTTTATTACCTATTTTAGTGGATTGTTTATCCCGGGGCTTGGCCCCCCAGACATAGGCGAGTTGACACTGAACTGGGTTACCAACTTTGTGTGTCTCTTTGTTTGGTTTGTGTATGTTTTTCTTTAAGTGTTTGAGTGTTTTTCAAACCCACAAACCACATCGGCAGAACTAACAATTTGTATTGCTCAACAAGGATGAGTAGTGCACATATTCCTTTCTTTATTTATTTATTTATTTATTATTTTTTTCTTGGTTGTTGTCAAGGAGGACAAGATAAACTGCTTGCTAAGGATGATGGGCAGGAGGGCCACATCGGCTTCACAATATACACATGGCTTCCTCATGTGGCCTTCACAATACAAACACGGCTTCCTCCACCATCCTTATGGTGTCTTCGGCCATGTGCTCATGCTTGGTCACTAGAAGAGCTAGTGGCTTAATGATTGTGACAATCATGTTTGAGACGTCTATGACAATATTGTTACCATCGTCTTCCCCTCAAGCAATTTGTAGAGATGGGCTTGGTTGGTGTATGCTCACTTATTTTTCCAAATTATCATCATATGGGAAAATGTGTACACAACTAATGGGAAACGACATTAAATAGGTAAGAAGGGCAAAATTGAATAAAATTAGAGTGAAGGAACTAAAAAGCCATAGTCACATAAGTACACAAACTATTTAGGATATTACACGGTATAATAAAAACTAGAATGAGAGTTGAGAAGTGTTCAGAATTGCATATCGTCAATTGAGAAGACTTTGAACAGATTGATCGGCTTGATGATAAGTAACATCATAATATTTAGCAAATATTTATGATAAGTAACATCATAATATTTAGCAAATAATATTCATTAGTGATCACTCATGACCTTTATTTTATTTTATTTTATTTTTAAAAAAAAATACTGAGTAGAAAGAATAAATCTGATCAATTGTTTGACGTAGTCATCCAGCCATCCGCGGACAAGTAGAATTAGAGAGCTGGCAAACCTTATCCTTATGAATACCAAGCTTGTTCTGTACTTGGAGCTGACAAAAAATAAAAAAAAATAAAAAAATACAAAAGAAAGAGCACTCCATCCACAGGAATGTTTCACTTGCTAATTAGCATTCTCTGGTTCTTTTACTTCTCTCAAGCCATTAGTGCAAGGGACACAATAACACCAATTCAACCACTAGCCTACAACGAGACCTTAGTCTCAGCTGATGGCCGCTTCTCTCTAGGTTTCTTCACCCCAGGCAAATCCAAGAATCAGTATATAGGTCTATGGTACAACAAGATGGCAGACAAAACCCCAGTTTGGGTCGCCAACCGCAAGAACCCTATCACAAGTTCCACTGGACTTCTATCCATCTCCAGCAGCACTGGAGAGCTCCTCATCATTGATCAAAACTCCACAGTTGTATGGTCATCTAATAATACTGTTACCAACATGTTCAATCCGGTTGCACAGCTCTTGAACTCTGGAAACCTGGTGATCAAAGATGCCAACAGCTCAGACGATAAGTTTGCATGGCAAGGCTTTGACTACCCTACAGATACGCTGCTTGAAGGCATGAAGATGGGTGTCGACTTTGTGACCAGACTGAACCGGACTTTAACAGCATGGACCAGCGAATCCGATCCATCTCCTTCTCAGTACTACGCCATGTTGGACATCCATGGCGATCCGCAGCTAGTCCTCTGTTCAGGTTCAAAGAAGGTGTACCGTGCAGGGCCATGGAACGGACTCCGGTACAGTGCCATCCCGGCCACGCTCACAAATTATAGGTTCAACTTCAGCTTCATCAACAACAAGAAAGAGATCAGCTACTATTTCACAACCATCCCTTCCGTTTTGTCAAAGCTTGCTGTTGACCAATCTGGTGAATTGCAAAGATCATTATCGGTTGAAGGCAGTGGATTGTGGAACATCATTTGGTATGCTCCAATGGATCAGTGTGACTACATGCCACAATGTGGTCCGTTTGCCACATGCAACCAAAATAACTCTCCAATATGTGACTGCATCCAGGGGTTCAAGCCTAAGTCGCCGGACCAGAGGATATACAGGGAGGCAGCCAATGGATGCGTCCGGAAAACAGGATTAGACTGTAAGAACGGAACAGATAGCTTCCTTCCTATTCCTAATTTGAAGCTGCCAGATACTTCAAACGCAACAGTGGACACGAGTTTGTGTTTGGATGAGTGTAAGGTTAAGTGCTTGAGTAATTGTTCGTGCACTGCTTATGCTCTGGCAGATGTGCGTAATGGTGGGAGTGGATGTATAATTTGGACGAATGAACTTACTGATCTTAAGGTGTTAGCCAATTATGCTGGTGGGCAAGAGCTCTACGTACGTCTTGCAGCTGCCGATCTAGGTTAGTTTTTATTTATTTATTTATTTATTTATTATTATTAGTAATAGTAGTAGTAGTTCATTATGCGCTGATATATAATTCTGCGTAGATTCATCATGCATGCACGATTCATGCATTATTGGCTTAGTAGCAAGTTTTGGTAATTAGTTGAATGAAAAGAAGTACTAACAATCAGGGAAATAGAAACTAGCTAAACAGGTTGCTGCATGCTTTAAGTCAACCATGTGGTTTTTTTTTTTTTTAAATAATTATTGAGACGTTCCATTGGAGAGAAAAAGCAAAGGTTGACGAACATATGGACGTGAGAGTAGAATATTTTCGGTCAAACATGACACATACGACTACTCGGATTATCAAAGTGAATGAAAATATCAATTATATTTGCAATATGTGATGCTCGTCATTTACATGTGGACGTGAAACATCTACTCTTTTATTAGAGATCAGGGTAGGTAGTTGATCGACTCATTCACTGTACTAATCAGAGTAGGTAGTTGTATATATTATATTTGGCCCATAATATTCTATTATTGGATACCGAATATCTTGTTGATTATGTGAATATATTGTAGGTCAGTCGCCAACCACAACTCGCAAAAGCAAGAAATGGATATATATCTTGGTAATAATCCTTCCATTTTTTATGCTAATCCTTGCTTATATTGGCAGTCTTTTATGGAGGAGGAAGAGAAGAAGAATGAGAGGTGACATTTATTACAAGCTCCTTTAACTGAAGAATTCTGAAAAACAAAAATCTTAATCTATGTTATATGTTCTTATAATATTAGATTGCTAATTAATTTACAGCTGTGGAAGAGATCAACACACTCTTCCATGACCGCAGCAACCAAGGGTTTGTTTCTGGGAATGACCTGGAGCTCTCTAGAGGGAGTGATCATGAGCTACCTCTACTTGATTTGAAAACTGTTGCATTTGCAACAGATAACTTCTCTGTTGCTAATAAGCTTGGGGAGGGTGGCTTTGGACCTGTTTTTAAGGTGATCTCTCATTATCATACATTTTAATTTCCTCAATGAATCTAAAATGGATATTTATTAAGATATAGTTCACATCTCTGTATATTGAATGTTGAACAGGGGAAGCTTGGGAATGGACAAGAAATAGCAGTTAAGAGACTAGCTAAAACATCAGCACAAGGAATGGTTGAGTTCAAGAATGAGGTTTTGTTAATTGCCAAACTTCAACACCGGAATCTTGTTCGGCTTCTTTCCTGTTGCATTGAAGGAGAGGAAAGAATCCTGATTTATGAGTATATGCCCAACAAAAGCTTGGATTACTTTCTTTTTGGTATGTGCTTACATATATACGTAGGAGAGAGTTACTTCTGTTTACAAACTAAACTGATCATATATAACATTACATGGTTCTCAGAAAAATCAAAAGATCAAGTGCTCGATTGGCAAACACGTTTCAAAATTATTATTGGCATTGCTAGGGGGATTTTATATCTACATCAAGACTCTAGATTAAGGATTATCCATAGAGACCTCAAAGCAAGCAATATCCTTCTTGATGAGGAGATGAATCCTAAGATTTCAGACTTTGGGATGGCAAGAATTTTCTGTGCAGATGAGGCAGTGGGTAATACCATGAAAGTTGTTGGAACATTGTAAGTATAATTCTAACTAAAACTTCTTGTAATTAACGCTGTTAAAACAGAGTATCAATTGTTCAATAAGGAACATGTTTTCATGCAGTGGATACATGTCTCCAGAGTATGCAATGGATGGGATCTTCTCTCAAAAGTCTGATGTCTTTAGTTTTGGGGTTCTAGTGCTGGAAATCATCACTGGCAAGAAGAACAGAGGGGTGTACTTAGCTGCACCTCATACCAACCTTTTAGATCATGCAAGTATTAATAATTAATATTTAGTTGGTCTATTAATCTGTCCAATATTAATGATGATGCAATAAATTATCCATTGGTATTTCAGGTATGGACTCTATGGAAGGAGGGTGTTAGCTTGCAATTGGTTGATGAATCAATGGGCAGCTATTATTCTATGAATGAAGTCATGAGATGCATCAAAGTGGGTCTTCTGTGTGTACAAAACCACCCAGAGGATAGGCCTTTCATGTCTTCTGTGCTTCTTATGTTGAGTGGTGACAACTCACTGTTACCAAATCCCAAAGAACCAGGGTTCGCCATGAGAAGTGGTGTAACATACCAGATGGAATCATCTTCAAGCAAAGCAAACCCTAGTTCTAGTAATGATATGTCAGTCACACTAATGGAAGCCAGGTAGGTGATATATTGGAACCATCTTAATTGCTCAATCTTGCCACAAAAGAGTCGTCTAAATTTAGTCTTTTGTAAATCCCTTTATTTTTAAGATAACATTGGGTTATATTTGTGCCTCTTCAATTAGCTTTCATATTTCAGTGATGTTTGATGAGATTGGTAAAAAGTCTGGGTAAATAGTAAAACAATAAAATAAATTAAACTTTAATCATTTGTTGGAGGAAATTCATGAAAACGTACTAAAACAAACAAAAACACAAACTCTCATAATTTTTTATTTTAAGTGTGAAATAACTTTCCTAAATGAAATCACTAGCCCTTCATAATTTTAGCTAAAGGTAAATGCTAAGTCCTTAGGATACAAAAAAAATTCCTTTACAATATTACCCACAACAAAATAAGCATCATTGAAAGAAGAAAGTGTTTATTGTGGCAATTGGAGAACGGAAATTTTGCATTATATTTTTTAGTGTTTTCTCTTGTTTCGGCACATGATGACTTCTATTTACATTAAATTTTATGTTTTTGAATGTTGTAAAAGCCTCTTAGACATGCATTCTAATTGTTATAATTTCTTCAAAATAATTTGAAATTGATTTTAAGACAAAAGATTGAGCAATTTTATGCAATTTCTAACATTGCACCATTTTCAATATTTAAAATATCATAACAATCTCCCACCATTTTTAATATTAAAAATGACCTACGAAGTATAACACCACAAACAACAATAAAAATAGATTTCATAAACACAATGGCTTGCAACTTGAACCATTATATAGTGGATGTTATTGCAACATAATAAATGTGATGATAGACCAATTTTTGAACCATTCATCCTTATGAATTAAGTAATGAATCTTTCACATGATTTTTTTTTTTTCCTATTCTTCTTTTCTAGAAATAGGCACTCACATAAGTAGGACCCATCAAGAGTACCCCTGTCATTTGGCACTCATGGCTAAAATTTGTTTATAGCATGTTAAGAGCTTTTGGTCACCATAAATGTCAAGGAAAATTCCAAGCAATATTACTAATTTGGGATGGATCAATATTGTCATAGTGCTTCTATCACTTCTTATGAAGTACTTTAGCTTAGTGAACATAAAACTGAACATTATAATAAGCATTGAGTTGAGTTCCCCTAATTGGTGATGAGAATGAATTGACTTAAGCCCCATCCTTTTGACATCTTTCGATTAGGTCCTACAGTAATTCTGTCATCAAAGGACCAACTAAAATTTGACTTGAATATACAAAAGCAATTGTAATTACCTATAGAGATCAAATCTCTAACATAGCTATGTCTAAGGTCAATGCACATATGTTAATGGAGTAAAGGCAGGGAGACAATTATAATTATTGAATTTTGTAGGTATTTTTCAATGTAATGAGATTGAGAAAGTATTGAGCTTTCTCAATCTCTAACAATCTTTAAACCTATGATGACATTTTCCTTTTCTATATCTATCAATTTAGAACTTTTGGACAAAAAATTCCTTGGTATCTTCAACTTATTTCAAGTCCATACTAAAAATCAACATATTATCTACATAGAAGCAAATAATAATACCTTGGTTACCATTGAACTTGCTATAGACACATGTATTAGATCCATTAATCTTGTATCCATTAGAAAGGATAACTCATCAAATTCTTGATGCCATCATTTAAGTGCTTAATTAAGCCCACACAAGGATCTAATTAGTTCACACATGTTTTGTCTTAACCTACAAGTACAGACGCTTTTGGTTTTACTGCTAGGAAGAAGTTTTTGGCACCAAAAGACAATTACATTCTCCTACATTCTGTAATTCATAGCAATAGTTTAGATGTCTTTTATCTATGATATTTTTTGTAGACATAAAATCCCCTTTTCAGCTACGAAATAAGTCATAGCTATGAAAATTTATTCATAGGCCCTTGTTTGCCCATTAGTGGCAATTATTTAATGCCTAAAAGCATTTAGTTTCTTTTACAAAATGAAGAAATTTTAGACAATAATATGCTTTTAGCAACGAAAGTGATGTCGTAGCTATAAATAACATTGATAATGCTCACATTTCTTGTAGTGCTTCAACGCGGGAAAAGGCCTGTCACAACTTGAGGCTTTGGACCTTGGAAGCAATACACTGCATGTAAATATAAATATAAATATAAATATATTGGTGCAGAACGAAAACATGGAAACATATACACAGTCTTCTTTTTACCTTAGATATATGATTCAGCCCTGTTACTAACAAAAAAAATGATTGTAGGATGTTGCTTACTCATGATTAAACTTTTGCATTATGTCAATTTTAGATTCATGGTATATAACTTGGTAGTGGCGGAACCAAAATTTGCTAGTTGGGGGCTAAAAGCAAGGAATAAAGAAAAATCATCCAACAAAGCAATTATTAATGAAAAATAGTGCAATAATATGACCACAATTTGAACTAATACTATTACTAATGCTAGACGAGGTAGACAGCCAACTAAGAGGAAATAGTTGCTTTCGATAGGTTTACAATGTCCAAAAATACTGTAGAATTACTTTGTTATTAATAGTTGCAAAACCTCCCTCCAAATAATTATGCATCGTCTATCTGTTCTAAACAAGCATCTAACATTATAACAATGAGTATATTTTTTTTAATTTTATAAGGGGTTTTAAAATAAGAGAATGTAAAGGGCATAATTCAAACTTGCGTGGGAATTAATCACACAACCTATGGTTACCACTCCAACACTTTCACATTGCTCGTAAAGATAGCACAAGAAAAAAATATTATAACATGAATTTAAATATACAAAACCAATAAATATAAAAGAATTTACTAATTGGCTTAGGGCAATCTCACGGCGCTGAGAGAGGGCTTCAGCCCCCTCCCCCGGGAACGCCCTTGGTCTACGTATTTGATGGTTCCAGCTTCTATATCCTAAGTTTAGTTTAATTGGAAATTAGTTAAATTAGTGAGTAAAAAATCAAGATTAACTAGTGATATTTCAAAGTCTTGACTTGTTAAGAAAGTACACAAATTTGTAATACACACATAATGATAATAATAAAAATAAGGATTTACCTTCAAAGTCTTTATTAAAATTATTTATTATATAAAAAAGATTTATCAAATTGGCCTCATCATATGCTAGTCCAACTCAATGTACTTTTCTAAATAATAAGGGCCACCATGATTTCGGAAATATTGATGGTTGAAAAAGATAGCACTAAATGCTTTGAAAATGATTCTTTAATAATAGTTGAAGATTATTCTTAAAAATATTATATATACAATAATTAATTTATACGTCTTGAAGTTTTTTTTATAAAGATAATGGACCATCATGAAAATGAAAATATGAAATATAGGAAAATGAGAGTATTAAAAGCTTTAAAAATGATGGCTTTATAGAATTGCGTGTGATTACAGGCATTTAAGATATATTTATGACATGAAAGTTTTTGAGAATTCTTTCTTTACCCTGAGTTGGAAACATCAAGATGACCTCCAAACGAGGTAAGTGCAGAAAAGTTCTTTGGAATTGGTAGGTGGTCAAAGCCTTTTGAGAATTCTTTCTTTACCCTGAGTTGGAAACATCAAGATGACCTCAAAACGAGGTAAGTGACCTCCAAACGAGGTAAGTGCAAAAGAGTTCTTTGGAATTGGTAGGTGGTCAAAGTCTTTTGCGAATTCTTTCTTTACCCTGAGTTGGAAACATCAAGATGACCTCCAAACAAGGTAAGTGCAGAAGAGTTCTTTGGAATTGGTAGGTGGTCAAAGTCTGAAATCCTGAGAGGTGGGTCTGTTGAACTATGAATCAAGTGTAGGGCCCAACCACATGCTTGGAGACCCCATTCAAAGTTTTTGGGAGTTGCTGAATAAAGGGAGGATCCTTAGCATGTGAAGGTTTAGAGGGCACATCACTAGAAGGCTTAGGGCATGACCTGGCGTTAAATATAAAGTTTTAAACTTGATTTGGTGCAGGGTTAGCTCCAATTCGGTGCAAAACCCTGCGCCAATTCTGAAAATGCTATGGTGACGCGCAAGATGTTACACGTCACTGTAGCAGTGATATTTATTATTATTTTTTAATTTTCTGTTTTAATTTTTAGTTTTCTGTTTATCTTTTTTTCTATTAATTATCTGTTTTTCTATGTTATCTTGTTTTTAATATTTTTTTGTTTTTTTTATTTTTTTTTATAAAATTTATATTTATAATAATTTTATATTTTAATCAAATTAATAATTTATAATTTAAGTTTGTATTTTTCAATTAATAAAAACTAAAAAAATTAATGAAAAATAATACATGAAATATAACTTCATTAAAATTAAAGAAAATTATGTGTACAATAAAATAAAAACTTAGAAAATAGTGGTAATATAGATTATAAGGAAAAAAATCCACAACACTGAAAGTACAACTAATGAAAGGGTCTAATAGTTAGGTATGTTATCGCCACTTCCACCAATATTGCCGAAGATTTCATTAAACATGTTTTTATTAAATAATTAATGTATTGTTTCTATTTATATTTGTATTTTTATCAATCATATTTTATTTTATATCTAATAAATATTTATAATAAATATAAAAAATAGAATTTATATTTTAAATAATATAATTTTTAAATTTTATAGTTAAAAGTGAAAAAGAATTAAAGATGATTAAATTTACTAATAGTATGAATATATAAATTGTAAAGTGAGAAAAATATTCTTAGAATATTCTATTTTCTAGTTAAAAATAGAGATGGTGGTTGAAGAAACTTTCACTGTAGAAGCTGTATTTTTGTGTACTGAAGCACCAAATATAGATTTTTGGTTAAAGATGGCCTTATAAGGATCAACGTTAAGCTCATAAAGATGTGTGGTCCAATCTATTTATAGGTTGGCCAAACCCCCATCTCAAGACTCACAATGTCAGATTTTCAACTACTACAGATTACCACCATTCCAAGTAACCTCCTTAAAACTCATAATCGGCTAATTACTATACTATCTGAGGGAGAGGATCACAGAGTTTGGCATTGAGCATGGTCCTAGACCATCACAAATAAAACGGTATTAGTGATAAAAAAATCATCACAATTAACTTAAACAATAGTGTTAATTAATTTTTTTAATCACAAAAACCTCATATTTGTGGCAAAATGATAGATAGTCACAAAAAAATACCACTAAATATCTTAATTCTTGTAGTGCAACCAAGAGCGGATATTGCCAACCTCTCTACTCAACAACTCGAGCCATTCTAATAAGTGGGTCGTAATATTGTCATCCATTTTCCATTTGGAGGACTATCGATCAAAGAACGATGGTGAGTAGTTCATGGGGAGCTGCTAGATGGGGATCAGTCCCAACCTCCTTTCTTTCAATTTCCCCCTTTCCTTTGGCATGACAAGGGGGTGTCGGATTTCCAACTGTTATAGACTACCACCTTTCCAAGTAACCTCCTAAAAACTCATAACCGGCTAATTATTATACTATATAAGGGAGAAGACCATAGAGTTTGGTGTTGGGACTTGATTAAATCCTTCTATAAATTCTTATGGTCACTATTTTCTTAACCAAAACAATAAGAGTTGTATTTCTTTTTTAATGCTGGTTTGATTTTTTTAGATATATTATAAGATAAATAATCATAAAAAAATCCAAATAAATATAATACACAAAATTTTTACCTCTCACACAAATATAAATTTTAAATCCTTGAAAATATGAATTTTGAAGATTGGGTAAACAATAGCATCTTGCGAAACAATAAATTTGGGGAACATTGTTTTTACAATTTAAGCACTGAAATAGAAGACTTTTATGACCATGGTCATAATCTTCTTTTAAAAATATTTAGTAGACATTAAATAGTTGAAAATTCATGAGAAAAAAATATTATTAATTACGAAAACAAAATAAAATATGGAGCGTTCAAGAACACTTTCGTCACAACAAATGAAAATATTAGTGATGATAATTTTTGCTTAACAATAACATTTTATTCCCACCAAAATTACTTTGGCGCAAAATTACATATACTTATAGTGACAAACTTTAGTCACAAAAAGATTATGACACTATTTTCATTAGTATATTAATAGTGATAACACAATTGTGAACGGTCCTAGATCATTACTTTTAAAATAGTATTAGTGAAAAAAAATCATCACAATTAACTTAAACAATAGTGTTAATTAATTTTTTATCACAAAAAACCTTATATTTGTGATAAAATGATAGATAGTCACAAAAAAATACCACTAAATATCTTAATTCTTGTAGTGCAACCAAGAGTGGATATTGCCAACCACTCAACTCAACAACTCGAGCCATTCTAATAAGCGGGGAGGACTATCAATCAAAGAATGGTGGTGAGTAGTTCATAGGGGCTGCTAGATGTGGATCATTCCCAACCCCCTTTCTTTCAATCTTCCCCTTTCCTTTGGCATGACAAAGGGGTGAGGTGGTAGGTTTATCATTTCTTGCCATCGAGGAAGGTTGATCTTCCTTTAGTATGGCTTTTATAAGGGCTTCTTTTTCTTAATTAACTTGGATGAACTTGGAAAACTGGGGTGGCATAAGTGTCATATATTAAGTGGAAACTCCATAAACTAAACAAAATACTTATATAATAAACATTAATGCTCAATAATAAGCAAAAAGCTTTTATAATAAATAGAAACCACTTATAATAGATGAAAATGTTTAATAATAAATGGAACGCTTATAAATGGACACTTATAGTTTAGTAATGTTATAATAAGCAGAATTTTTACTTTATTTCATCCTACATTATAATTTTTATTTTCAATTATATATAGGTGATAAGTGCTTGAGTGAACACATTTTTTTATATGTTTTTCATGCATTGAGCATCATTTTTATCATGTTTTATGTCATAAATTGTATTTGGTGTTCTTTTGTGCAAATAGGGTTGTGAAGGCTTTTAGAGAGAAAAAGAAGTAAAGATAGGTCATGAAGGCCTAATTTGGGAGTCTTTTGTGTAGCACAAGGATCAAGACATAAGCGGAGTTCTTACACATGGGGGTGTGTGCCAACTTCTGAAAGAATTCAAGTTAGATTGTGAGTTGGAAGGGCATAAAGGCAGCCACATTCGCATGTCTTGACTTCTGCAAAAACTTCAAGAGCCTTCTCAATGATATTTAGGCGACAAGAAGCCTCAAGAGAAGGAGAATTTCAGGATCATTATTCAAGAAATACTGTAGCAACAATGTAGACAATCACCAAGGCAAAATACTATAGTAGTTACTGTTTATGGGCCGGTGAAAATTCCACCTGGGCGTGTGGCGGCCCACCCTGGCAAATGGAGGTACATGACAAGCACGGGTTATTGATTATAAAAGACCACTTTGCCTATTCTTTGGTATCTTTTGTGCGGCTCTTGAGATGTAAGGCGGCTAGAGTTTGGAGATGAGGTCTTTGTTACTTAGGAGATGTTTCTTCACCAACTTTGATCGATTCCTTCTCCATTATAGCATCAAGGAAGCCACCACAACCCTAACTTTGAGTGGATTCCATCAAAACGTTGAAATTATTCATCAAGGTCATCAACACAAATATAGAGGGGTTTATTTCTATGGCTTTTGCATACTTTTGTTCATTAATTACTTGTTTTGTATATTTCTCCATGGAGAGCTAAACCACTAGAGGATATTTGGCCTTGTGAACCCTAGGATTATAATCTTGTGTGGATTTTCTTTGTGTTTCTATTTAATCCGAGTTTGGTTAAGTTTCAATCTTGTTTTCTTAATGCTTCCTTAACTTATTGATCTTATGGTTGTTTGGTTTGCATGATTTGTTGTCTTTGGTGAGAGAGAGGTCTCCATTAGAGTTAGAACCTCAGGATTGAAAAGGGTTGAGAGGGTGAGTCATGAGATAGTGGAGCATCCTTTTTTCTCTCCGATTGGTGTATTTTATTTTTGTATTCCCTAGGCTCTAAGCAACCATATATGGTGTGAGTTGTTGAGACTGAGAGTTTTCTCCAATGGGATCTTATAAGGGGCTAGGGACTTTTCACCTAAAAGTAGGGTTAGGTCTATTCTTAGGAATCAAATACATCTTTTGGAATCCCTAAAGTGCTATGCAGTCATATGTGGTGTGAGGTGTTGAGAATGAGAGATTTCTCCACTGGGACCTTGTAGGGGACTAGTATTGGTGATCTGGAGGGAGGGTCTGATTATCTTTGAATTTTAAAGACTTAACCTACTCTTTCTAGAAACACTTTATACACCCAGTATCCAATACTTGAATCCTAGGGGAGCATTGCCTAGATACCCCACTTCTACTAATTGAGGTCTTCCTCTGTTTTACCCTTGCATATTCGTCCTCGGCATTCATTTTTTTTTCACATTAGATCATCACATCATCTCATTCATTAGGTTAGATAGCAAAGAGCAGTTAGTACTAGTAACCTATTCCTTGTGGATTCGACTACCCGACCCCTTTGGGCACACTTTATTACTTGAATGACCCATGCATTCGGGGACACATGCAAGGGGTGTGTCAATAGATGTTCTGAATTGGTCACCCGAATGCTAACCCCATCTCTGGGGTTAGCATCCCCATCTCTGGAGTTAGTATTTAGGACTAATTCGGGACCCCCTTATTTCATACATATAGCATTACTCTAAAGCAAATATCAAAGAGAATCATAATATATCAAGCAAAAATTACAGTGGTAAGTAGAAAAGTACTATGTTAAAAGGAAACTTTATATAATACATTGAAAAATGTCATATTAATGTAAAATATAATATAATATGTGGATAGCTGGTTTAGTAAGTGAAAAGCTCTATAGTAACTGGATAGGTAGTTTAGCAAGTGAAAACATGTTATATTAAGTGAAAATCTACAATAACATGTGGATAGCTGTTTTAGTAAGTGAAAAAGCTTTATAATAAGTAGATAGGTAGTTTAGTAAGTGCAAACATGCTATATTAAGTGAAAATCTAATATAATATGTGGATAATTGGTTTAGTAAGTGAAAAGCTCTATAATAAGTGGATAGGTAGTATAGTAAGTGCAAACATGTTATATTAAGTGATCTTGGACTTGTGTCTTCTTCATTTGTTGTTGGTACCTTTTAAGCTTGATCTTGTAACTCTTCTTCTAGCATTGCCTCAGTCTCCTTCATATTTGGTTAGATTGAGTCTATTGAAGGCCACCAAGCTGAGTCTTCATCAAAGACTACATTCCTTGATGTATTGATGCACCCTATCACTGGATGACAACACCTCCATCATTTTCTTTCTTTATCATATCCAACAAAGATGCAGAGTACCGCTTTTTTGTCAAACTTGGTTCTGAGATGATCAAGCACAAAGATATAGCACACATATCCAAAGACCACTGACTCATTGTAGGTTTGATCTTCCATAGTCTTTGGAATGGAGAGACGAAACTCATTTTCACCTAAGGAAGCTAGCTGATGATGTGAGTTGCCATTCTCATGCATTCATCCCAAAACCTTCCTGGCACATTCTTGGCATGCAGCATGCTTCTGTATACTTCTGCATTGCATACACATGCATTTAGTTTTTCATTCTTGTTTTAATTGCCTTTTTGAATTCCTTGCTTGTGTCTAGGTGGTGAAACGTCTTCCAAGGGGAAGGAAATCTCGAGCAGTGAGCACTTCTCGAGGTGAGATACCTGGTTCTGTAAAGTGATTGATTCATATCTGCATAGGCTTAATAAGATTACTATAGTATACCTTTATAAGTTTTATATCCTATTTCTGATGTCAAATCGTATTTCATTTTCTCTATCAAGAATGAATTTATTGGAATGGTTAAACCTTCAATACTTATATATATTTCTCTTAAAAGAAGTATGCTTGTATTTACATTCCAAGGGAATATAGTTTGATATGTACTTATTTATTTAGAGAATGTATGATATATTTATTGAGTTGAAAATTAGAAATATCTATATTTATGTATTTGACTTTGATGTTGACTACAGGATATGGTCCTGACCCGGACTTTTATCTAACACTTTAGTGGGGGTCCCACTTTCTAACCAAATGGGAACTGGTGTTGTCAACCCTGTGTTTACCCCTAGTCAAGACGTGCATAGAGACATTGACAGGGTTTGACAGGGGCCCGAAATGCACGGGTTGTTGCAGTAATAAAGTACCCCGGTGAGAGGGTAGTCGAGTCCACAGGAAGTAGGGATTAGAGACAAAAGGAATTTCTACTTTGCTAGTGCGAGATGATGGTGGTGAGAACAATTAGTGTGTGTGTAAGAAAATGAGAGAGAAATATGAAAGGCAAGAAAGTGCAAGCAAAGAGTAAAGAGAGGAACGATCAATGTAAAATGGGGTGCCCGGACAAGCTCCCCTAGGACTAATGTTTCTAGTGCAAGAATAATATTATACTCTCTTATTGATGTTTAATGAGTCGTGGAAATCCTTAAGCACACGGTCCCAAACCTAAGGTCAACCGTGACTAGTTCCAATACTATGCCCCAGCATTATGTTTCACTACAACCCTTCACTCTGCTGATTTATCAACTAAGCCCCAGGGGAGTCCATCATCCTAAGCCTCACACTATATGGAACTGCTTGACGTTCTAGGGATTCCAAGTGATAGACCTTATCCCTAACTATAGTTCTAACCATTTGGTACAGGCGAAAGAACCATAATCTAAGCTAAGCCCCAGCATTAGGATTCACTACAACCCTTCACTCTGTTGCTCGCTTAACTAAGCCCCAAGGGAGTTCATCTCCTAGCACTTCACTCTACTTCAATTGCAAAGAACTTTTGGAACACGGAGGTAGGGAAAATCACACTGGAGGGGAAAGGGGACGTTTCGCTACCTCACGACTCACCCTCTCGACCCTCTCTAATCTCGGGTAGTCTAGTCCTATAGAAGTTGTCACACCTTCAAAGGATAACCTAGGTGATTCTCAACCCTAGTGTCACGGCTAAGAGAAAATAAATTACAATTAACATGCAAGATTGTAACTTAATTAAATCATCAATTAAGAAAGCATAATAAAATCATAGAAACAATGTCATCCTAGGGTTTACAAGTCTAAATACCCATAAGGGGTTTAGCTCTCCATGGAGCTATACAAATCCATCAATGTATATGAATAAACAAGAATAACAAATATAGATCAAACCTCCTTGTAATGCATGGCGATGGTCTTGTGAGGCCACTCCGTCCTCTCCAATAAGCCTCTTGTCAAGCCTAGGGCACACCTCGCCGGATCTGTGCCGACGAAAGCTCCCCCAATAGTTATCTTCCAATGGACTTCGATGTCGATGTCGTAGATGCGCTCCAAACCTCCACAAAATCCTCTCCAAACCCTAGCCGCAACCCTTCAAAAGTTGGGGAAAAAAGATCCCCGAAAAATCCCGAAAAAGTCCTATTTATAGTGCTGAGTCGCGGCTATGAAATCGGCTGAAATTGGGTATCCACACGGCCGTGTGGATTCTCTGGAATTCATTTTTTGGCACTCGGTGAACAGTAAACTGCTACATTGAATTGCTACAGTACTCGCGCATAAAATGTTCCCGATTTCATGTTCTTCATCGAGGCTGTTGAATTGGCCACACAATCAACGGTAGATCATGTCGATTGCTTCATTTCTCCTCATTGACAAAGTTCTCCAATGCTACACAGGTTAGACTTTTATGAGTGTGACTGCCTTTATGCCCCTCCAATGGAGGTTGACACACACTCACAAGTCTAGACTCGTGCCTTGTTCCTTGCTTGGTCCAAGAACTCCCCAACAACGGTGAACATGACCTAATTTTGCTCTTTCTTCTCTAAATTTGATCGACAACCCTACATGCACAAAAGAACCCAAATGCACAACAATTAATGATAAAATTTGAGAAAAGTAATGCTCAATGTAAAAAAATAATACTTCGTATTACTTTAACACGAGCACTTATCAGGGTTCATGAAGGGTGATACCTTCATTTATGTGAGACCTTGGGTCACTACACGGGGATCTCAATAACCAACAGCAAGTGAGGTAATATTCTGGATTTTAAAAAGTTTACGAACACCTTGGTCGTCTGTATCTAGTCGCGGCCACGATTAGCTTGGGAACTTTTTAAGGGCAGCCTATGTTTTGAATTGTGTTCAATGTGTTGAAGATTTTATTTACGTGTATTATTGATAAATTAAGTTTTAATTGTTAAGTTGTTGAATTCCTGGAAATTCTTTTATATGTTATTAATAGTTTGATGATTACTATTTGAAATGCTTTATTACTCTGTTATGTCTATGTTGTTACCACTCACTGGATAACACCTGTTACTCACCATTCTCTCTCTCTCTCTCTTTTACTCTTAGATTACGATGTTGGATTTGGTTGTACTGGGTAGCCATAAGAGTGACCTGTGTCCCCCCTCCAGTGTCTAGGTTAGTTTACCTGTTGGCATGTAAACTCTATGTATCCACTAGACCTTATATCTATGTTTTGTTCTTGCATTTGTACTCTTTGGTTGTATTTTTAAACCGTGACTTGTACTTCTATTTATTTTTCTTGTATTTAGGGTCCCTAGTGTAGGGGAACCCAATTATGTTTTTATTGTTGAAATTGTCACCTTTTTTTAGTAAGATTGTGATAGCATGTTTATGTTGAGCCTTAAGGTAACTTGGATGTGGGGTGATGTGGGACCCCCCTCCTTGTTGTCATGGCGAATGCCACATGCCCAGCTAGGGTTGGAGCATGATAAATACAACAGAGGTTCAAAACACAAGAATGACCAAAATATAGGATTGTCTAGAATATAGGATTTGGTGTCTCTATAACAAAAGCAACAACTCAAGATACAACTCCAAAGAAAAATACAACTAGTGATAGTTTGTTAAGTAGTCCCTAGGTCTATTGCTCCCAATTTAAAATGGATTTAAAACAACTTCATGAGCTCACAAGCCCAATAAGAAATCCAAAATTTAAAAATAAAAACTTGAGCATGGAATATATGGAGTGTGCAGGTAACATAACCAAACTAGAAATGCAAAACATAAAGGTAATAGATTCTCAAGTAACAGAATATGTCTCTAAATTCATTATAGATGTTAGATGCCATTTGTTAACTCTCGGTGACCCTAGCCAAAATAGAAAAGGTCATTTATATACCCTCGATGACCAGAGTTAGAATAACAGAGATCATTTATTTACCCTAGATGATCCAATGCTGTATATCATAGGTTTTTATTAATTATTTCACCAATAAACAGGTGAGAAATTGCAATCTCATTTTTTAAAATTTCTTGTTAACAAGATCAGTGTTTAACCTCCACATACAGGGTTAAACATAACTCATATGGAGACAAAATAATGATAAACAATTCTCCAAAGTTGAGATTCAAAAATATTCATAACTTCCTCAAATATTCAACAAGCCAAGTACAGAAATTCATGTTGCCATTTTAAAGAAAAATAAATAAATAATTATTTTGTAAATAAATTGATGAAGCAATAATTAGCTACTATAAACCAAACAACAAACCAACATATAAAAAAGATAAATGTGTAATTGATGAATATTTAAAAAAATGAAAAGGAATGCATGAATAACCAAATAATAATTAAAGGAAGAATGGTGGCTTTTGAATGCAAAAAAGAGATGAATATGGCATCAATATTTGACAGAAATTAAGTAAATGAAAGAATAAATAAAATGATTTTGAATTGAACCCATAGCTAAATGATAATCATCTCACTTAGATGATTAAGTAAGTGAAAGTAGGTAGTTGAGGGACAATTAAAATACTAAAATAACACATGCATAAAATATTTCCAAAATTTTATTATTCAAACATGCATAAAATATTTCCAACAATTCCCAGCACTAGAATCAACCCTCAGAGAGTTCATATAGCATGTAATGAAATTGTCGCCACTTCCAAATTATACACTTGAAGCTAACAATTGTTTCAAAGGTTTTGAATAAAGGAGGGGAAATTGAGAACCTTAACTTTGCAGGTCAACCAAACCTTACATATATATATATATGTACACACATATTTGTGCACTAGTCCCAAGGCTTGATTCCTAATGAGTTGAAAGACATTAACCCTTAATCAATAAAGCTGAAAACTAGAATCACTAATCTCATGTTCCTTTCAATAGCAAGTTCTAATCATTTAAAGATCTACAATGAACAACAACCTAAGAAGTCATCCCATGATCCAAATTCAACAATGGTAAAAAAAGTTGCAAGTGATCTAACAATAAAAGATATAATTGTTTCGCTTATTCCAAACACAGAGTTTCACTAACAAAAACTAAAAAATATTACAGAATGACAAAGGAGATAGGCTACAACACTAGCTCATACTAAAACAAATCATCCTTCTAGTAACCAACCATTGAAACTAAACTAACCAAGCACCAAAATTTACAATGTAAGATAAAATAATCCACATGTAAATGCGGAGGCTAAGGGAAAACCACATTTAGGTTTTCAAATTAAAACTAAGACATGCATGTAGAACAACAAAATGAATTTAGAAGGTAATTAAGGAAGCACAGGGGTGTGTCACTGCCCTGTGAACAACTCCAGTAGAGGAACACGCCCGTGTGGATGCCCAGAACTTAAAAGGCCGCAACTTCTCTTTGAAAAACACTTGCACCTTTCCACTTCTAAACATCTCCACTCCCAAACGCCGACTCCTCTCGTCTTTCCAACCTTCTCTCCGGCTATTTAAAGAGTTTTTGGGGTGTTTAACGGCCATATTCAAGGTTTTTGATTTCGATTTCATCGGAATGGCTCCCAAATCAAAGCAAGTGGCTAACAAACATCCTCGAGAGTGTTCACACAAGTAGTTAGAGTTCGCTATACCTGAGCATCAGGCCAGATTCGAGCAGTTAGCGAAACTCAAGTTCGGATAGTTGCGTTTTCTAAACTTGTGTCCGTTTAGGAAGACTCAATGGGGTGAGGACATTGCAGATGAGATCGAGGAGCTCTTGTCAATGGGTAGTTGGTGACGTCTACTATTTATCCGATAGCCAGCTATCCGCATGTTGACGTTGGAAGTGTTAGCATCATTCAAGTTCGATCAGTCATACAGAGACTTCTCAAGCGGTGATACCATTCAGTGTAGAGTATTTAGACATTACTACAGCATGTCAGTGACACAGTTCTCGGTCCGTTTCGGGTTATATGATGAGGCATATACTAACACTGACGAGTACGAGCGCTTACTGATAGATTATCTAGATAGTTTGACTCCTCACAAAGCCTACAAAGCACTTTGTGGCCAGGGACAGTATGAACTAGAGGATTTTAAGGCGATATTTCTCTCCCGACCAGCCTACAAATTTATCCACACCCTTATGAGTAGGCCAGTGAACGACTGTGGTAATAACACAAGAGTTCTGAGCCGATAGGAGCTGTTATATTTGTACTCCATAGTATAGAGCGAGCTACTCCATTTGGGACATATCGTGGCCGAGGATTTGCGCTACCAAGGTTAATACGCTAGAGTTAGAGTGATCTTCTCGGGCCATACATCATGAGACTTATCATGGTGATGGGTCTCCTGGACACGATCAAGGGGGCCGAGAAGACGATCGTACAATCTTCCCTAGGCCTAGGGACCATGAGACAGATGGGCATGGTCAGGCGGTACAGTGATGGGGTGTATGTGGTGAACATGAACCCACCAGAGCCAGTCGAGGATGAGAGTTCGCAACTGACTCTACAATCACCGCAGGAGTAGACCGAGGCACCATCCGCAGTACAGGAGCCACCTCCAGTGCATATTTTTTTCCCTTCCTGATGCCATGACTGGTTAGACCAGCTCGAGAGTGCGGTGAGGGTACTACAGATGGATTTGGCTGAGGTTTGTGCTACACAGGCTGTGAACCTCACAGAGGTGATGGCGCGCCTCAACATCTTACACCATATTCTGGAGCGAGATGCGACTTCACCTTTTGTGATGAGACCTCAAGCTCTACTAGCATCCCCAGCACCATCACCACCACCACCGGCATCACCAGCATCACCATCACCAGAGCTACCAGAGCCCAACACTGATGCTTAATGCTTTTTTAGTTTCTATGTTTTGATGTTCTTTGTTATTTTATATTTGCATCTTATTTTAGACTTGTATCACTCAGAAAAGAGCTTCCTTATGAGTATATCTTTCTATTTTTAGTGTTTCAAGTTGTATTTCATTTTCATATTTTTATAGACTCAAGTTTATTTTTTTTTATTGAGCTATACTAAACCCCCTTGTGTATACGTGCAGATGGTCTTGTGAGTATGGGAATTGAGGAATAGTCATTGGCACGGTCATGTGATATTTCACATGGCCGTGTGTGCTTCACAACCCATTGGAACTCAACTCTCAATGAATATAACTCCATCAAACGCAACACTAGGAGTTCGAGGGAGTATTGTTTCAATTGCCCACCTTCACACATATTTTAATTGCCTTTAATCTTTATTATGCTTACATGTGTACATTGAGGGCAATGTACATCTTAAGTGTGTGTGTGTGTGTGTGGGGGGGGGGGGGGGGGGGGGGGGGGGGAGTTCACATTACACATGCTTTATACTTACGCACTCAATTGTTCATGCTCATATAGCCAATGGCGCTTCACCTTAGTTGTAACAGTTGTATTCTTAAGTTTAGGAGAATTTTTAATTTCGTATACCATCATGCTCTAGTTTTTACTTGAATTTTAGGGAATTTTTGAACGATTATCTCTTGTTACACTACTCACTCATGAAACCTTTTGGAAACTCAACTTCAACATTTAAGGGACTAGTTTAGTACTAGTTGGTTTTGAGTTTTAGCATTGATTTAGTTTTAAAAAAAAATTGTAGATATTATTGGTTTTATTTGTGCATTTGGGTTGGAAAGAGCTACCACCTATGAAGTATGAAGTTACTCCCGTAAGTCGGATACTAGTTATTCCCTAATGGGAGAAAGAGATCTAATTGGATGAGTGAAAGGTACTACCCCGGTAGAAAAAGCTACACCTCAAAAGTGAGAAAGCCACCTTTGGCGCCCGCCTAGGAAAGGTAAAGCTACTGTCTTCTTCTTGTTGTGTATAAATAAGTCCTTTATAATAAGTGCTTTGAGGAGTACTTTTTGGGTTGACCTGAGTGAGTTTACACACACTTACATAATATCGGGTTTGTTGTCTTTTTTGATTCAAGGTTTTAGCTAAAGCAATGATTTCTTTTATGCAATGTTTAAATTTCTCCTTGCTTGTAGAATGCCTCTTTTGCATGCTTTTGGTGAACCTAAGGCCAAGCACTTTTAATTGTTCTTCCTAATTGCTTTAGTGTTTTATTTTTTCTTGAGGACTAGCAAAAGCTTAAGTGTGGGAGAGTTTGATAAGTGCCCATGTATATGTGATATGAAGTACACTTTTCTTGCATTGAGCATCATTTTTCTTAGATTTTATCACTCATTCGTTTGTATTGTGTTCTTTTGTGCATTTAGGGTTGTGAAGACGAGTTGAAAGAAAAGAAGCAAAAATAGATCATGGACACAATTGTTGAGAAGACTCTTGGACTAAGCAATGATCAAGGCAAAAGTTGTAGACATGTGAGAATGTGCCAACCTCTAAATTGCTCAAGAGATTAAACAAATTGGAGGGACACAAAGGCATTCACACTCGTATAGTTCAACTGTAGCAATACTATAGTAAATTACTGTAGTAGTTACTGTTCACAGCGAGCATGAAATCAAATTCTAGAGAATCCACACGAGCGTGTGCAAATTCCACTCGGCCTTGTGGATGCCCGATTTCAGCCCTATAAATACCGCGATTTGAGATTTTTTTGGGGATCTTTTTCCTATTCTAGGGTTTGGAGTGGTTTTTGTGAGGCTTTTGGAGTGGTTCTACGGTATCAACATCGATATTCTTCGAAGGAGAGTTATTGGGGAAGCTATCGACGATATTGATTCAGTGAGGTGTGCCCTTGGCTCGACGAAGGAGTCCTTGGAGAAAATGAGGCTACTTTTGAAGACTATTGACATGGACAACAAGGGGGTTATCTTTATGGTTTACTTGCACATGATTTCAATTTCATTGTTGATCATGTATTGCTCCATGGAGAGCTAAACCACTAGTGGGTGCTTGGACATGTAAACCCTTGGATGATTTTGTTTCATTGACTTTTATTATGTTTCTTTAATTGATGATTTGATTGAGTTTCAATCTTGAATGCCTATGTGTTGATTTCCCCTTAGATGTGACACTAGGGTTGAGAATCGATCTAGGTAATCCATTGAAGGTATGACAACTTCATTAGAGTTAGACTAAGCAAGATTGAAGATGGTCGAGAGGGTGAGTCGAAAGGTTACGGAACATCTAAATTATTAATATGATAAAAAATATTTGTGAAATAACACTATGGAAGAGTGCATAATGCTGAGTAGGGGTGAACATGAGCTGGGTGATCTATGGGCTAGCCCGAGCCCAGCATAAAAAAATACAAGATGTGGGTTAGCCTTTGCTTTTGATTTTTTTTAATATATAAATGTATAGGGATGCATGCATTTTTTAATTGTGGTGTAATTTTCAATAAAGAATTTATTTGAACCATTTATAATACTTGTGGTGTATTTTTTTTAATTGTTTGACAAAATTTTAGGGGGTGTAGTAGTTGTTTTATTTAGTTATTTTAATTATTACATAAACAATTATTTATTTCTTAGGTTGGGTTGGGTTGGGTTGGGCCAGGGCCTAATGAAAATCAAATGGGCCAGGTTTGGACCAAAATACTTTGGCCCGAACATTGCCTAGCCCAGCTGAACCCGAATATACGTGTTGTATTTTTTAATCTAACTTAGCCTAGACCTGACCCAGCGTAGTCCATGTCCACCCCTAATGCTGAGCGATCTTAACTAGCACTAATTGTAGCTTATTTTATAATTTTTAAAAATAAAATACTGGGCATTTTAAATTAATTACAAGGACCACTTTTTACTTAATTAATTAATTAAGGCAAAAAAATTTTTTAGTCCCTGAATTCTTTTCATCTTCGTGATAAGTCCATATGACAAAATAATATCTCATTTCAAGTTGTCTTTTCTATCTTTAACTCCATGTGGTCCTTCCTGTCACCCCCAGCTGTGATTATTTTGTGTAGTACCCAAACTACCCTTCAACAATTCGAGAGAGAATATTGGAGCACAGTCAAATCAAGGTATGGTGATTGTACTTCTAGCTTGCTTGCCAAGTTTTTTCCTTCTTCAACTTTTGTGTTGTTGGAGAAGTTGGTGTTGTTCCTTTTTATTTTGTTCCCTTCTTCCTTCTTTTTGTCATTGTATGTGAGTAAGCATTTCTCTCTTCATCACTCATCTCCATCTCCCTAGTCCATAAAAAGCTCTCTAGTGGAATATTGCCCTAGTATATGTGCATTTCAATTCATCCATAAAAAGCTCTCTTCATGATCTCGTTGATAAGTGCATTTCATAAAGACATTTTACATACCTTCTTTATGTATTTAGCTTTTGTTTTAGCATTCAATTCATATATGTCGACATTACCTTGGGTATATGTGCTTATGTGTGTAGGTAAATAGGTCTTGGAGTAAAAGAACAACATTTGGAGCAAATTCATCATCAATAGAACTCAACTAAACCTCTTCAGGGGAAGCATGGGTGTGTTAAAGCCATGCTTAACCCCTTGTAGATCTTAAGACTTGAAGATTTTATTTGAAGAAGAGAAACACAGCCATAGAGCTCAGAGCACGGCCACATAGATGGAAACATTGCCCAAGCACGGGTGTGCTTATAACCGTGTAGATTACAGCCTATAAGATTTAAGAGTTGATGCCATAACCCTAGACCAACCTATAAAGTGCACGACACAAACACAACTATGCTTGTATCTGGAACTATCTTTTAAATCCCCAAAATTGGGTTTTTGAGGGGATTTCTTCTGGATTTTTAATAGCAGCTGCTGGACGAACTTCACTGCCATTAGGAATGGGAAGAGACATGAGATTCTAAAGCAATGATTGGAGCGGAGCTAAGTCTGCAGGAAGGTCCTCGGAGCACGATTGGGAAGATTAGAGGAGCAAAAGAGAGTACTATGGATTCTTACTTGTTTGCTGATAAGTGCTCGTATTTAAGTAATATGAAGTATTATTTTCTTACATTGAGCATTACTTTTGTCAGATTATATCATTGATTAGTGTGCATTTGTGTTCTTTTGTGCATGTAAGGTTGTGGAGAAGAGTTAGAGAAAAAGAAGCAAACTTAGGTCATGTCCGCGTTTGTTGAGGAGTTTCTTGGATCAAGACACGGGTTTTAGACTTGTGGGTGTGTGCCAACCTCCAATGTGCTCAAATTGTTCTATGATTTGGAGGGGCACTGATAAATGTCTAAATGTATGTATTCTAGTATACTTATTCTTTACACTTTGCATGTATTTTGCCATGTTTTGTGCCTATTTTTATGCTTAATCGAGTCATATTTGCCACGTACTGTAGCATATTTACTGTAGCTGGAGTAATGTAGCAGTCATTGTAGCACCTGGGGGAGGGGGGGGATCTTCGGGCAGGAAACTCCAGAGATTTTTGCCTAAGTCTCACGGCCCCGTCAACTACCCTGTGAGGAAATTCCAGAGAGTTTTGCCTAGTTTCACTCCCCCGTTAACTACCCAGTTAACCCTTCACTCTCCCGTTAACTACCCCGTGAGGCTCGGGATTTGGGGTTTTCTCTTACCTAATCTACATCCATACAGACCCCCATACGGCCCGTATGCTTCGGGGATATAAATGGGGACTTCTAGGGCTTTTGAAGGGGACCTTTGGCCGGCACATTGAAGAGGAGAACGAAAACATCTTTTGGAAGATGACGATTTTGAGCCAAAGAAGGAGGCAAGAGCATCATCAACAAGGGGAGAGGATTCACCATCAAGAGAGCAAGGTTCCAAGCCAAGGGGAAGCGTCATTTGGCAATCTCTTGGATGGGGGAAAGCGTCATTCGGCTGGTCCTTCACCTTCTCATTCATCATTTCATCTAGGAAGTGTCATTTATGAGTTTTTTGTGTGATTTGCTTTACTTTGTCATTATTGTTTGTTTGATGGCACACTAGACCCCCAAGGCCACCGGATGTTGGTGAACCTTGGGGGGTTCATCTTGTATTTTGGATGATTTTTACTTAATTATATGTTTGGGTTGATTTATAATTTAGTTCATTGTGTTTCCTATCTAGAACTACTTGAAGGAGAAATCCGTAGTTCTTTCTTGAGTTGTACACGTAGACGTGACCTACTCGCGTGTATTAGATCTTCGATGAACTAAAAGGGGTTTTTTGTATTGGTATGCCTAGAAATTGGATATCAATAGCCCTCCTATCTTTAAGGGTAAACTAGGGTTTAGGGTACCCTTATGTTGGGATCTCCTTGTACTTAATGCAATCCTAGGAATACCGGTTAGGGATTAGGGTTCAATTGCTGAGAAATTGGGGTTGATCTAATCTTGAGATTAGGGTTCAATTGCTGAGAAATTGGGGTTGATCTAATTTTGAGATTAGGGTTCAATTGTCGAGAAATTGGGGTTGATCTAATCTTGAGATCCTTCGGTCTAAATCACCCAAGCTACTTTTTTTACTGTTCATCCATGTATCATGATGACCCCTCAAGGGGATCCACATCCATAGGCCTTTACACATCACTGTATTACTTGCAACCATTTTGTTCGACCTTAAATTTGTTTATTCATACCATACTTGTTTCATTGCTTTAATTAGAGTACCACAATCATGCTTGAGATGTTAGGTTAGATAGTAAGTGATGGAGGAGTAATAGTAGATCCTTAACCCCGTGGAATACGATCTTCGCGCCGTTGCACGAGGTATTACTTGGCGACCCCGTACACTTGCGGGATTCACATCAAGTTTTTGTCCCCGTTGGCGGGTAATCACTTAAGGAATTCTATGAAACTTCTAGCTTATTGCTCTAGCCATTCATTTATTTTTCTATTGTCTTTTCTTCTCTTTTCATTTATTTTGAGCTTAACTTCGTTCTATTTTTCTTGATCTTGCAAGGTACCTTGCATGGCAAATTTAAACTCTACACCAGGAAATGGATCGACTATGACTGATATTTGGCAGGAGTGGATACCACCTAAACAACACTTGTCATACATTCAGGATAATTCTTTCTGCACATTTAAGCCGTGGAAAGGTTCAACCCTAGAAAACACGGGTGACACATTGAAGGCACTATTCACAAAGTACATGAATAATGGGGTGGTTCCACAAAATGAGGGTGTTAGTGTCCCTAATGGGTTGCTGCCACAAAAATTAGAGGAATTACGAGCACCCCAGTCAAGTCGGATGGTTGAAATAACAGAGGATCGAAGAGATACAGAAGAATGTGTTGTGCAGCATGTCTTTGGCATAGATGACAATTCAGATGGAAGTTCGGTGTCAACAAAAGAGGAGGATCCAGAACAATGTGATAAACTGAGAAACAAGAGCTTAAAACCTTCAACAGAGGAAGCACCTGAGTTGGAGCTGAAAAAGCTACCTGAACACCTTGAATATGCTTTTCTTGGGGAAGGGACACAGCTTCCAGTTATCATTGCTGCGAATCTAACAGGAGAGCAGATGAAAGACTTAGTGAATGTTTTAAAAAAGCACAAGAAAGCAATTGCATGGAAGATAGCCAACATAAAGGGGATAAATCCGTCCTTTTGCACTCACAAAATTCTGATGGAAGATAATCACAAACCTTCAGATTTACCTCAAAGAAGACTTAATCCGAATATGAAGGATGTGGTAAGAGCTGAAGTTATTAAGCTTCTCGATGCAGGCACTATTTACCCAATATTTGACAGTGAATGGGTGAGCCCAGTGCAAGTAGTGCCTAAAAAGGGGGATGACTGTAATCACCAATGAGAAAGATGAGTTAATTCCTACCCGAACCATCAGTGGGTGGCGTGTTTGCATTGACTATAGAAAATTGAATGACGCCACTCGGAAAGACCATTTCCCTCTACCATTCATTGACCAGATGCTTGAGCGACTAACAGAGCACTCCTACTATTGTTTCTTGGATGGTTTTTCTGGGTACTTTCAAATCCCCATTGCACCGGAAGATCAGGAAAAGACCACGTTCACATGTCCTTATGAAACATTTGCTTATCACCGAATGCCTTTTGGACTTTGCATTGCCCCTGCTACTTTTCAAAGATGCAGATGGCAATTTTTTATGACATGGTGGAAGATTTCATGGAGGTGTTTATGGATGATTTTTCTGTCTTCGGTGACATATTCGATTTATGCCTCAAAAATCTAGAGCGGGTTCTCGTCAAGCGTGAGGAAACTAATCTTGTGCTAAGTTGGGAGAAATGTCATTTCATGGTACAAGAAGGGATAGTCTTGGGTCACAAAATTTCAAAAGAAGGAATTGAGGTTGACAAGGCAAAGATCTCCGTCATAGAAAAGCTGCCTCCCCCAACTTCAGTGAAAGCCATTAGAAGTTTTCTAGGACATGCAGGCTTCTATAGAAGATTCATCAAGGATTTCTCAAAAATGGCTAGACCCTTAACAAAGTTGCTGGAAAAAGATGTCCCGTTCGAGTTTGGCAATGACTGCATGAAAGCTTTTGTTGCACTCAAGGAGATGTTAGTTCAACCACCTATAATGGTAGCTCTAGATTGGGACTTCCCATTTGAATTGATGTGTGATGCAAGTGATTTTGCAATGGGTGCAGTCCTTGGGCAGCGATGAGACAAACATTTCCATCCCATATATTATGCAAGCAAAACCTTGACAGGTGCTCATGAGAATTACACTACAACTGAAAAAGAACTACTTGCCGTGGTGTTTGCGTTTGATAAATTCCGCTCCTATCTTGTTCTATCCATGGTAGTGATGTATACTGATCATTCAGCCTTGAGATACTTGCTTAATAAGTCAGATGCTAAACCTAGGCTGATTAGGTGGGTGTTGCTACTTCAAGAGTTTGATCTTGAAATCAAAGACAAGAGGGTGGGGGAGGGGGGGGGGAGAGGGACAGAAAATCTTGCAGTAGATCATTTGTCTCATTTAGAGAACCACATCAGGGAAACCCTAATGGAAAAAGACATCAATGATTCATTTCCTGAAGAGCACTTGTACAGTATTCAAGTTACAGAGGAAAAGAAGCCACCATGGTTTGCCGATTTTGCCAACTATTTGGTTGGAGGGGTCACCCCAAAATGGTTCACATATCAACAACGAAAGAAATTTTTTTCAGATGTCAAGCATTACATATGGGAAGATCCCTACTTGTTCAGAGTTTGTGCCAATCAAGTTGTTCGGAAATGTGTTTCCCGACCAGAGGGCCTAAGTATCGTGAAACATTGTCATTTAGGACCCACTGGAGGCCACTATAATGCAAACCGAACAGCAAAGAAGATTCTTGATGCTGGTTTTTATTGGCCATCCCTATTTCAAGATACCCAAAAATTCATATAGTCATGTGATCGATGTCAGCGGGTAAGTAACATCTCTCACCGAGATGAGATGCCCCAGAATTGGAATCAAGTGTGTGAAGTCTTTGATGTATGGGGGATTGACTTTATGGGGCCATTCCCTAGCTCCCATGGATATAAGTTCATCCTTGTGGCAGTTGATTATGTATCCAAATGGGTGGAAGCACAGGCCTTGCAAACAAGTGACGCTAGGGTGGTGGTAAAGTTTTTGAAGAAATTGTTTTCCAGATTTGGCACACCACAAGCTATCATTAGTGACAGGGGCACTCACTTCTGCAATGCCCAATTCGTAAAAATCTTGAAGCGTTATGGTGTGCACCACAAAATGGCAACACCGTATCACCCACAAACTAGTGGCCAAGTAGAAGTATCAAACAGAGACTAAAAGCGAATTCTGGAGAAAATGGTATCTCAAAACAGAAAAGACTGGGCAGAACACTTGGATGACGCTCTCTAGGCATACAAAACTGCATACAAGACTCTTACAGGAACTACTCCTTATCGGTTAGTCTATGGGAAAGCATGCCACTTACCAGTTAAACTTGAACACAAAGCTTATTGGGCTATAAAATTTCTAAATATTGATGTTACTCTTGCAGGTATCAAGAGGAAGCTCCAACTGAATGAATTAGATGAGTGGCACTCCACGGCATATGAGAATTCAAAACTCTACAACGAAAGGGTAAAAGAGTACCATGACAGACATATCAAGCACCCTAAACAATTTCAAGAAGGAGACCAAGTATTACTATTTAATTCCAGGTTGAAATTATTCCCAGGGAAGCTCAAATCACGATGGTCGGGTCCATATAATGTTACTCAAGTCTTCCCGCATGGAGCAGTTGAGGTAACCCACCCAGAAAATGATACCTTCAAAGTGAATGGGCAAAGACTAAAATTGTACTTCAACCATAATGATTCTTCAAAGGTGACCGGGGGTAACTTCAAGCTCTTCGAACCCCCGTCAGGTAAGTGAGAAGGTACGTCAGGCTCGTGATGTTAAACAAGCACTTCTTGGGAGGCAACCCAAGCAATCGAGGTCTTTTATTTCAATATTCGTATTCTAGGTGTTCACTTTACTTTTCTTATCGTTATTTTCTTTACTAGTTTTACATTTGAATAAGTCCATGTTCACAATTTTCTTCTCGTCTTGAGTGTGGTTTAATCATTTTATTTGTTGAGTATTGCTTGTTTTTGTCGTCATTTTGTGCATTAGATCGAGTTTTTTTTCATATTTCTTTCAAGTTGGAGGTGTTCTAAAACGTTTCAATGCTTTACTTAGCCATTTGGAGAAGCAATTTTTGAGTTTTGAATGATTTCCATCTCCTCATGGCCTCAAGGGGCCGTGAGGTGGGCCGTCTGCCCCTTAGCCGAGATATTGGCCTAGGGCATACGACCCCCCTCATGGCCTACTTGGGGGGCCGTTTGCCCCTTGGCCGAACCCATGGCCTAGGGCATACGGCCCCCCCTCACGACCATGAGAAGGGCCATGAGGCACGGGTTATGACCCCCATTTCTCCCTTTTTCACTTCTTCTTCTTCTTCTTCTTCTTCATCCCCTCTTCAAAACACTAATTTTTTCTCCTTCTTTCTTTCTCATCTCTTGGCCGAATCTTCTCATTTTTCTTCCTAGATCCCCTCCTAAACACTTTGAGACTTTGATCTAGTGTTTTTCCAAGGTTTTCAAGCAAGCTTCATCAAGGTTTCATCAGTAAGCTCTTTGATGCCCTAATTCTTTCTTTTGCATTTTTCATGGTTCCTTTGAGCTTCTTTATGGATGATTTCAAGTATGTTGCTTGCATTTGATGTTGTGAATGGTGTATGATCAAATCCCATTGAATTTTTGTACAAATTTTTGGATTTTTTAAAATAAGGGGAAGTGTTTCATGTTGAATAGTGTCCATACGACCCTTCTCACGGCCGTATGGATACTATTCATATTACATGCTAATTTTTTTTTCTCTACTTCTTGGATTGTTCTTGGCATTTTATCGTATCTCTTATGACTTACAAGGTTTATACATATTGTAGGAATGTCGAATACCAAGAAACTTGACACACCCCTTGCGTGTGTACCCCGCAAGTGCACAGGTTATCGAAGTAATAAAATACCCTGGTGAGTGTGTAGTCGTATCCACAGAGAATAGGGATTTAAGACATAAGAATTCACTATTTAGCTATGCGGTATACGATAAGTGTGAAGAGACTCAATGAGTAAGTGTAAAAGCAATTATAAAGAGCAAGAAATAGAATAGAAATATGGAAGGTAAGAGAGTGCAAGTAGGAGTAAATAGAGAAAAACAATCGATGAGTAAAGTTGGGTACCCGGACAAGCTACCCCTAGGACTTATGCTTCTAGTGCAAGATAATGCTATTATACTCTTCTATTGATGTTAAATGAGTCGAGGATATCCTTAAGCACACAGTCCCAAACCTAAGGTCAACCGTGACTAACCCCAACACTATGCCCTGGCATTAGGTTTCACTACGACCCTTGACTCTTGTTGACCTGCCAACTAAGCCCTAGGGGAGTTCGTCTTCCTAAGCCTCACACTGTGTGGAATTGCTTTAAGTTCTAGGGATTCCTAGTGATAAATCATGTTCCTATGTATAGCTCTAACCCTTTGGTCCAGGTGAAAGAACCTAGTCTAAATTAAGCCCCAGCACTAAGATTCACTTCAACCCTTCACTCTGTTGCTTGCGCAACTAAAGGCGTGTTTGGTTCGCCGAAGTGGAGGCCGAAGTGCCCGAAGTGGGGGCTGATGTGACATTCCACTTGTTTGGTTCACTGAAGTGGAGACCGAAGTGCAGAAGTGATCACTTCCAAAACCTTTCACTTCACTCTTTGACTTCGGGAAAATTTTGGCCGAAGTCCACTTCGGTGTTCCACTTCAGCCACGTGGTTTCATGTGGATGATTACAATAATCCATATTTATTTATTTATTTATGTTTTATTATTTTTTTATTATTATTTTTTTATTATTATTTTTTTATTATTATTTTTTTATTATTATTTATTATTTTATTTTTTTCCTTTATTATTTATAAAAAAAATATTTTTAAAATTTATTATAATAAATAATTATAAGATCAACCCAACAAGTACAAAGTGGTAATTTCACCCATGATTAAGTGGTGATTCGAACCTCATTTTCATCATTTTTTAAATTTTCATTTCCAATAATTAAAAAAAAAAAGTTAATAATTTGACACTTTCCCTTTCAACCAAACACATGGAACTGAACACTTCAACTGAAATTTTCACTTCAACCGAAAGTGACACTTCAAGACTTCCGTCACTTCGGTGGACTACTTCCGAACCAAACACACCCTAAGCCTCGGGGGAGTTTATCTCCTAGCACTTCACTCTATCTTGACCGCTACGAAATCATGGAACACGGAGGTAGGGAGAATCACATCGGAGGGAAAAAGGGACGTTTCGCTACCTCACGACTCACCCTCTCGACCTTCTCCAATACTAAGTAGTCTAACCCTATAGGAGTTGTCACACCTCCAAAAGATAACCTAGATTGTTCTCAACCCTAGTGTCACGGCTAAGGGAAAACAATTACAAGATGCAATTAAGATTGAAACTCAATTTTATTCATCAATAATGGAAAAGCATAATAACAATGTTAAAGAAACATAATAATCCTGGGGTTTACAAGTCTGAATCCCCACAAGGGGTTTAGCTCCTCATGGAGCTATATAAATCCATCAAACTATGAAAGTGAAAACAAATTGAAAGCATAGATGAAAACCCCCCTTGCGTATAGTGTGGCCGTGGTCTTGTGCCGCCGCCGGACGTCGATGACGATGCCTATGACGCGCTCCAAACCTCCACAAAGTCCTCAACGAAACCCTAGCCGCAACCCTCCAGAAGATAGGAGAAAAGATTGGCAAAAAGATGTGGAAAAAGTCTCCAAAATGGGCTTTTATAACATTGAGTCGCGGCTTCAAATCGGCTGAATCGAGATTTCACATGGCCGTGTCGAAATTCCACACGCCCGTGTGAAATTTCTGGAATGCTATAGTGCTTTTGCCGAAGCGCTCCCGAATTCATCGTTCTTCATCGAGGCCGTTGAATTGGGCACACAATCAACGGTAGACCGTGGCGATTGCTTCAAATCTCCTTATTGATGAAGTTCTCTTATGCTAACACGAGCTAGACTTATTGTGAATGTGACTGCCTTTGTGCACATTCAAAGGAGGTTGGCACACACCCACAAGTCTAGACCCGTGCCTTGTTCCTTGCTTAGTCCGAAAACTTCCCAACAATGGTGAACATGATCTAACTTCACTCCTTTCCTCTAAATTAGCTCCACAAACCTACAATGCACAAAAGCACACGAATGCACACAATTTAGCAATAAAATCTGATAAAGATAATGCTCATTGTAAGATAATAATACTTCGCATTACTATAACACGAGAACTTATCAAAACTCGCCTTAAAACGTCCAAGGACTTTTACTCAACCCCCCGAAGAACCCCATGTCGCACATGCCCTCCACAAAGCAAGATACGAAGTTTTGAAGACTAAGCCATTTGGCACTCTGCGAAACATTGAGTGGGGAATCTTAGGGACAATTGGTATTGCAGAGAAAGTGAAAGAATTGCTATCACAAAATGGGTGGGAGAACCTTTTTTCCGTTGATGAGCCAACTTTTCGCCAACTCACCTTGGAGGTTCTTAGTACTTTTGAAGCATGCCAAGAACAAAGGGCTCTCATCTCTCGAAAACAAGGCGTCATTCGCTTTCAAGCCTTTGGGAGGACTTATGATATGAATCATTTGGAGTTCGCCAAGTCCTTGGGGATTCATGATGAAGACTACACTAGTTCATTACCAGTCGGCCAACTCCACATTGATTTTCCATCTGGCATGAATGCGAGGGATTATTTGGCCACCATAGCTCCAAGTGACACCAAGAACACCCGAAAGGCTTCTTGGATTGCGGACCATATACAGAGATATATTCATACCTTGATTACTCGTTCCATCGGGGGTAGGCAGGACAGTCCTAGAGTGGTTTCTCAGTCTGATCTACTCATCTTATACGGGATTTTTTAGCAATATCCTCTCCATATGGGCCACCTTGTGGCCGAGGCTTTCATACATCAGGCGCAGTTCGCGCGATTGGGTGCCATCTTCATGGGTCCATACATCACTAGATTGATCCGAGGCATGAATTTGTTGGACCATGCACGTGACATGACCATCGTGGCGGGTGTGACACCCCTTAATGCGGCGATCCTGCTGATGTCTAGAGAGCTCGTGACTAGGATTTGGAGAGGATTTTGGAGGGCTTCTGAAGTGTTATATGGCATTAACACCGACGTCCTTTGGAAGATAGCTATTGGGGGAGTTTTCGTCGGCATCGATTTGGTGAGGTGTGTCCTAGCTTGACGAGAGATTCGGTGGAGAAGGCGGAGCGGCTTCACAAGACCATCGCCACGCATCACAAGGAGGTTTTATTTAAGTTTGCTATGCTTGTTCATACACATACTTTGATTATTTTGTATAGCTCCATGGAGAGCTAAACCCATAGTGGGTATTCATACTTGTAAACCTTAGGATGATATTATTTCTATGATTTTTATTATGTTTTTTTTTAATTGATGCTTTTAATTGAGTTCCAATCTTGCATGATAATTGTATTGATTTCCCTTAGCCTTGACACTAGGGTTGAGAATCATCTAGGTTATCTTTGGAAGGTGTGACAACTTCTATAGGATTAGACTACTTGAGATTGGAGAGGGTTGAGAGGGTGAATCGAGAGATAGCGAAACATCCCCTTTCCCCTTCGGTGTGATTTTCTCTACCTTCGTGTTCCAAGAGTTCTTTGCGATCGAAGTAGAGTGAAGTGCTAGGAGATGAACTCCCCTGGGGCTTAGTTGCGTGAGCAACAGAGTAAATGATTGTAGTGAATCCTAGTGTTGGGGTTTAACTTAGATTAGGGTTCTTTCATCTGGACCAAAGGGTTAAAATTATACTTAGGGATAGGGTCATTAACTTGGAATCCCTAGAACCCAAAGCAGTTCCACGCAGTGTGAGGCTTAGGAGATGGACTCCCCTGGGGCTTAGTTAAGCGATTAACAGAGTAAAGGGTTGTAGTGAATTCTTGTGCCGGGCATAGTGTTGGAGCTAGTCGCGGTTGACCTTAGGTTTGGGACCGTGTGCTTAAGGATTTCCATGACTCATTAGACATTAATTAGAAGGTATAATACTAGTCTTGCACCAGAAGCATTAGTCCTAGGGGGAGCTTTGTCCGGGTACCCCATATTCGCATTGATTGTTTCCTCCTTACTCTTTGCTTGCACTCTTCTTTCGTTCATATTTCTCTTTCTTTTATTGCACACACATTGTTTTCCCTCACCACCATTATTTTCACACTAGCTAAGTAGCAACTTCTCTTGTCTTGAATCATTACTCCCTGTGGATTAGACTACCCTCTCACCAGGGTATTATTACTTTGACAACCCGTGCACTTGCGGTGCACACACGCAAGGGGTGTGTCAGTAAGCTTGACAATAACACAATTGTATGAACATCCGAAAGTTATTTAGTCATATGGATGACACGTCTTGAGCATTTACCCTCTTCATCAAGCGAAAGGTTTCATTTATATAGGAAAACTGAATGTCATGCGTGACAAGGTCATTGACAGTAATTTCCTATATATATAAAAAATGATATTAGAGTTATTTATCAAAGAAATACTCATAAATGTCTTCTAGTAAATGTCAACAATGAAATATTGGTCATATTTGAGGTAATTTGTAATGATATACATTAGGTAACTTTGGTTAGATTTTGCTTATATTCATTGAAATAATATTCATAAGATACAGGAAAGAATCGGCTTTCAAGCATAATAAAATATTAAAAAAAATAAAAAAAATAAAGCTAGGATGATTTTTTGAGATCCATCAACAACATTATTGAAATTACACTGAACAATGTAACCTTACTAAAGCAATGACGAAAGTTATATTCGTTATGTAAAGGTGAAATTTAGGCAGTTTAGACTTCATCGTTTTTTTCATTAAACCAAAATTCAAGTAAATTAATTTAGAAACATTTCAATTTTGGATTAGTTTAAAGATATAAAATTAGCAAAAACTGATTTTGTCAAAACATAGCTTTCTTAATAACTTGTCAACTAATGATGACAAATCATATTTCGATTTCCATCTTCCATATAAAGAACCTTTCAAAGTTTCTCGTAAAAGAAGCAAGCCATAATGAGTTGAGATCTCAAGGTTCGTCTTCGGGACAACTAAGGTCACCGTCACTCCCAACCCTAAAGATGAAACAAATTGAGTTTCACAAGAGTGCATTTCATATAAACAAGAATATGTAAAAGATTATAAAGTAGCTACATCAGAGCAAGACTTCAACAAAATCCAAACAAGTTTAGTGTCGCCAACACATTCAAAGGAGAAATCATCACCTCCATTAGTCATTCATTTAATAACATGAAAATTCAATGGTTTATGATCATTCCATTCTCAAAATAGAGAACTATGTTGAAATGTATCAAGCATTCAATCAACTTTCTTATCAAGATTGATGAAACATTGTGAATATAAAGCTGTAACTCTAGTTTGTGAGCATGAAGAAAACATTACTTGAAATGCAGGTCCACTGCAGTTATCCGGATTGATGAAATCTGTGATGCCAAAAGCTTTTTAGGTGCCATGAAGAGAATTCGGTAAATAAATATTTGTTGCAAACCCTGCATGAGGTAAAATCAGGAAGAAGTTAGCTGTTGTTTATACCCTTCTCAAATTTTTGAGGATTAGTATCCACTCCGATAATTTGGGAAGCCTCCCTCAGTTTTGTGGCAAGTGCCACCTGGTCACAAAAAGTAAACATCATGAGGTGAATAATAGTGATGATATGAGTTGCATGCCACTTTCAATTTCTAATTGTGCTTACTGAGAGGCCTTCACTTCCAAGGCCAAAAATAACTACTTTTGAACTTTTGAATATGTCAGCAACTTTCCAAACAGCACCAAGTCCCTTAACGAGAGGAAAATTATGGCAAAATTAGTATCAAAACATACAAATAGTTTCATGTTACAAATGCAATAGTTTTTCTCTACCAATAATGTATTGAATGTGCTAGAGTTGAGGCTCAAAACTTGGCATCATTTGACCTATGTTGGTGATGTTTCCATATCACCATGTGGCATGTTAAAAAACACTCTATATGGTCATTATGTCATCCAGGTCGATAATTTCTCATTGGAAATGCTTGGTACCCTCTTGTTAAAGCTACATCAAAGTATTGGAATAAAAAAGAAACAAATTGGAGATTGGTACCCAATTTGATATGGCTTGAAGACTTTATCACTCCTATGTTTTGTCTCTAATTCTTTCGTTATGTTGAATTTTCATTTTGAACACTTTGTTTTGATTAAATTAGAACTCTATATGAAGAAATTCATTGCAGTTTAGGTTTAATCCCTTTTGTCCTTCAAGCATTCTATGGATCTTCATGGATAAAGTTTGTTTCATTCGTTAATGCTTTTGATTTAATTTAGAAAAGCTTGTGATTAATAATAGATTTTTCTTGTACTAATTATTATGTTTCTTTATCTCATGAATGGATTGTAATTAATCTCATGAAATGGTAATTCAGTTCTTGGGTTGTAATTTTGGAATACTTAGGAAGCTTGAAAATGGGATTCTAGTGTTTCCTTTTCTTAATATTGATTGCATTATGTGAAAATCTCAGTTGATTCCATAACTTTTCAAGATTAGGTTTCTCTAAAATAGGAATCTAAATCTTGTAGTAGAGTTTGTGTAGCATTCTTGGACTCTTGGAGATGAGATCTTAGGAATAGAACTAGATGAATGCTCATTTAACTTAACCTATCAACGCAAGCCTATCCTTTCTAAGCTAGGATACTATGAGATGAGATCTAGGGTAAGGATTTCTCCTTAGATCAGTTAAATGGTACTTAAGGATTGGGATGCCTAGAGATGAGAACTAAACTCTTAATGTAGTGTTTATGGAGTTAACTAGATTGCTTAGACATGAGAATCCAAGGTTGGAGTTATAGAATTTCTCCTATCCAATTAGTTCAATGTAGGGATGCTCAAAGATGGGATTATAAGTTGCATTCAAACCCTTTTATAAATATAGCCAACTTAAAGAGATTTAATATTAAAGATTCAACATTTTAATGGAACAAAGGTAAATATATAGGAGATCCCCTCAACAAGACTGCATAATTTACTTCTATTATTTATGATTTTTTTCTGAAATTATATATATATATATATATATATATATATATATATATATATATATATATATATATATATATATATATATATTAGTAGTAATCAAATTTTGATCTCTCAAATATCAACAAAGTAGTTTTTTCTTTCTTTTCCTTTTTTTTTTTTTTTTTTTTTTTTTGGTTTTAGAAATTCATAGTTCTTATGGGAACAATAATCTACTCATCTCAAATTACTTGAATAACTAGATTACTTGCTAGCATATCTTAATTCACCGTATCATTGGACATGTTGATCTATAAGCTCGTATAGAATTCACTTTTACTTTTGAGTAATATATGATATTTTAAATAGTCCAAAATTATGTTAGTAAGGAGATCAAGACTAAGTTGGCAAGTTTTTTTTTTTTTTTTTTTGATAATTCAAGCCTTAAAGCCCTCGATCTTGTTACAATGTTTTGACATTTCCATATTATATTCCCATATGTTTCCTTTACTCTTATAGCTTATTGGAACAAGCTTATAAAGAGTAGTACTCATTTTGACCTTTTTTGTTGGAAAGAATGGGTATGAAATTTATTTCAAGAAATTTTGGCATCTTCTTCCTTTTGTATTTGGCCCCTTATGGCTTTGGGAATTAAATGATACATGATCATTAGATTCATATTGTTTAACAGCTCTCACTTTTCATATATAGTTTTCTGATAAGTAGTATTTTCACTAGTTAGAACTATAAAGCGATTGAATCTCAGTGAAGTGAGATTTATGAAGCTAATCATGATCATAATGTTTGCTCTTTCTATTTCTTGAAATTTGTTCTATTAAGCACATGATTGTTATTCATGTTGACAAATATAGAAGTTACTACAGAATAAAGTGAATGATGCTTATAATTAATCATCCATTCAAAGGATGCCTGAAAAATAATAATAAAAAATATAAGGCAGTTATACATACAAGAGGGTCCATCTCAAGATAACTAGCACAATAATATTATCTAATCTTTGTATAGAAATAACGACATATAAATAATAGCTCTTTGGCATAGCTTATAAACATTGAAAACCAAATTAGCCCAATATTCTACCTTTCTTTTAACTAACACATTGCCAGCAAGATAATCTAAAATGTGCCACATACCCATGATTAACCTTTATCTAGCCATAATAAATTTCCCTTGGGTCGCATCTCACACAGATTATGTTTACTTATTCCAAAATTAAAAAATTTGACTCAATGAAGGTTATTTTGGCAACATATGAGTTTAATCCAATCAACCACAAAAATATTCAAAATTGTAGAAATTCTTACAAAGATTAATTATAAAATTCATAAATTTAAAATATTAGGGCTAATTATTTTCTACACTACAAAAATAATCTAAAATCAATTTTAATGATCTAATAAAAAACTAGCTTTCATATCACTTGTTAATACAATTAGGAACTATATTCATGGTTCTAACAATCTAATCAATTTAGCATCACATATAGGAGCATGAAATAGAGAAATTTGAAACTAATGCAAGAAAGAAAACTTGAATCTATAGCAAGCATTATGAAATTATGGAGGTTGGAGCTTCTAAGCCTATGTCTATTGCCTTGACTTTTCTCTTGCCTGTGATAGGAAGAATGATGCCTAATAGCTTTTAGCTTAGGGACCATAACCTTCATATATCGATATGTTAGTACAGTTTTAGTTACAACTAAATGATAATTGGCTTCTATGCATGAAAAAGCCTATTTAATAAAACTAATGTTTCTATAAGGCCATTTAAATAAATATCTTATCAGAACAATTAATTGGGTTTCTTAATAAGATAAGTGACCATGTATAAAATGACATTAATATGTGAACCTCCTTAATTGAAAGTTTTAACACTAAATGCATTTTTCTTTCTTTATCTCGATACCTTCAAAGGTTTCAATCTCTCTCTTCTCAAATGATCAATTAGAACTTCCCTCTCCCTTATGACATAGCTCTCCTTTTCTTTCTGTCTCTATCTAAAGTTTATATTTGAGGTTTTGAGGACAAAAGGGTAGGAAAGGTTCAATAATTCCAATTCATAATAATTCTAATGATATTGATTAAATCTCAAGAAAGAAAATCTAAGGCCATCACCATCTAATTTTAGGCACCAGAGTTCATAGTAACACAATATAGAAAGAGAAAAGTTTCTCTTAAGTATTAGAAGATGAAGATGCTGGTTTAACTTATTAAGCCTTGAATCTAGTCTATTGAACTTGAAACTTGAACCAATAAACCTTCGAATTCAAACCAACTAATCTTTTGAAAATTGACATATTGGATGGACTTGGCTAATTAGGGTGCAAATTCTAACCTTTAGTTCATTTAGTTAGTTTTCAAACCTTTAAAGTCCAAATTAGATTTTATGGTCCCTTAAATAGACATTATAGAACCTCCATAGTCCCTTGAAAATGTTAGGCTCTCAACATCAATATCAAGCTCTAATTTTTTTTATCAATTAAATAAGTTCTTCAAACCCAAACACCCAATAAGAATTGTTCAATCCCATATATATGAAAGCTCTTCAAAACTCAAATGGACTTTCCATACAATTAAATAACACTATTTTGGTCCTTCATAGTCAAACTAGATATAAAGGTCCTTCAAATTATCTAATGGGCATTTCGGCCAATTAAGCCTCGAAACCCAACAAAAATTTGTTGATGGCCAAATATGGCTCTTGTGATCCCTTATGTGATAAATTAAGGACCTTAATGTTCCTTCAAAGTATTGGCTTTGAGGTCCATATTATGTTAAAATTAACTTTTGGGTCCATTAAAAGTGATTAAGGGACAAACTAGACTTTCATGGCTCTTTAAGAAAAGTTACAGGACTTTTATATTCTTAAAATTTTAAATAGGTCTTTGAACTTCTTAAATTCTTAATAAGAACTCTAGCAAATTTTAAATCATAAATAGATTTTTCTAGTTCTCAATTATCAAATAAGACCTTTATAGTGCTTGAAATTCCAAATAGAACTCTTATGGTCTTTTAAATTTTTGAAAATAGTCCCTTTTTTAGTCCTAGAATTTCAAAGAAGACTCTGGTTTTTTTTAACGTCTAAATAAGTTTTCTATGATCTTCTAAATTTAAAAGGAAACCATTGAAGTTTGTCAAATTTAAATTAGACTTTAATTTTTCTAAAATTCAAATTGGATCTTCAATATTAACTTAGTTCCAATGGACATGTATGGTTTTTCGAATTTCAAATTAGCCTTTCATAATTCTTGATTCAACTTAGACCTTTGTTTTATTTCAAATTTAGATAAGATTCTTTAGATTCATTTAATTTAATAGGGACATTCGTAGTCCTTCAAATCTAAATAAGACCCTTGAAATATTAACGTAGTTCTGAATGGTCTTTCAAATTGGTACTTTTAAATTTCAAATTGGTCTTTCATTACCCTCAAATTCAAATTAAATCTTTTCTGGCCCTTTAAATTCTGAACAGACCCTTAAAGTCCATCTAATTTAAACCAAACCTTTGTGGTCCAAGAATTCAAATCAGAACTTTCTTATCCTTTACAATTCTGTATGTATTCTAAAGCCAATCAAATTTAAATTAGACATTTTTGATCCTTCAAATTCAATACAAAATTTTCATAATCTTTCATATCCAAGATTGTGGGATTCTTGTGGTCCCTTAATTTTAAAATGGGACTGTAAAACTAATATTTATTCAAAGTAATCTTTTGAGGCTGATACGTTATCCGCAACTGTACGAGTCGCACACAAGTAGTAAAGTGTTGCCCCGTGAGGGGTAGGGTTGTCGAACCATAGGGACTGGACTTAAAGTACTAATTGATCCTCTGATTTCTAGTTAAGCACAAATTTGTAATGAGTTAAAATGAGAAATAGCTAAAGAAAAGATAGAATAGTGGAGATGATAGGAAGACTAGGATAGAGTGTTTCAACAGCAAGAGAGTAATGCCTCGGGATGATTCCTAGGAACTATTGCAAGCTAACTTACCCTTAGTGCCTACCAGGTACATTCTATGGTTCAAGTTTGTGCTCAAGAGCAATGTTGCATCTATGGTTCTCAAATACACTTAGTTTTTCTAGAGTAACTATGTGTTTCTTGCTAAACAAGCCACACACCGAGTTTTACCCAAACAACTGTGTAAATCAAACACATCGAGTTATGCAAACACAAGATAAGAACTCCGTAGAACACTAAAATGTAAGAGTATAAAAGCATGCAAAGCATCCAAGTTCACACCCCGGGGTACTATGGATAGTTAGCCCCTCATGGGCGGGTAAAAACAAGGAAGAAACAATGAAAGAACTAAAAGAGGAAGACATTACTCCATTCTCTTCTCTAGATACTCTTCCTTGTCCAGCTCCATGTGCTAACTCCACCTTTCTAGTACCTCCGACTCGTCTTTGATCTCCTTAGGTGGTGTGGTGAAGCCTGATCTTCGCTCTTATCCAAGTCCTTCCGATGGAGAATAGAATCCCCGAACAAAAGATGAGAAAGAAACCCTAGAATCTGGAGTTAAAAAGAAAGATTCGAGCCCGACATGGTTAGAGCATGGTCATGTTCAAACCGTGTTTTTTTCTAGGATTTCTTGAGTGAAATACCTGGGATAATCAGTGGTAGACGCACGATCGTGCTTCTCCCGTGCTCTTCTAGTACACGCCCTTGTTTCCCCTGATGAAAAGAAGATGTCTTTTTCCTGAGATTATCAGTGGGAGTGACACAGCCATGTTGAGACCGTTTCTTTCTAGGACACTCCCGTGCTAGAGTTTTGCTGACTTGTTCGCCAGGCTGGGAAAATCAGTGGGATAAAGCACAGTCGTGCTCTGGCCGTGTTCAGCTTGTTCTCTTCCCTTAGTCATCAAACTAGCTCATTTCACCCACAGTTTCACTCCAAATTGCTTCGAGCCCAAAGTTCCTACACAACGAACAAACTATACCTCAAATAGCACCGAATATACATGAAAGTATGCTAGAGAACAAATAAAAGAATGGAATAAGGGTATGAAATCATGATATAAAATGCACTCATCAGAGGCCTACCAAGGTCCACAGCCATTTAAAGCCTATTAAGCATGTGCAAGATTTTAAGGATTTTAATGGTATTTTAATTTAACAATGATACCAGATCAAAACTCAAGAATTTGAATGTCAATTGAATTTGAGTCATCATTATAAAGATATCATAACTTAAAACTTAATCTAGGAAGAAATGTGTAAAATGCAAACTCAAACACTTGACCAAAGTTAAAGTCAACAAGTTAAATGGATATGAAGCATACTTCTCAGCAAAAAATTAAGAGAGTGGGATCCTGTATTCAAAATATTCAAAAAGTGCTAAGACGAAAACAGTTCAAGTAAAGCTAGACTTCTAGTTTTAAGAAACCAAGTTCAAGCATTGCAAAGTTAACTTATATAAGATATCAATGAAATAGATAAATTCACATGTTCTATTAGTATCTCATTCATAGTTGTTTCTTAAATGGAGGTTATCATAATTTTCATATGGATAATTAACAGTAAGGGCTTAGCCTTAATAGATGTTATGAGCTTGCAAACTAGAAAGTGCACAAATAAATAAATAAATAATTAATTAATTAATTATTTTTGACCCAAAGTTAGGCTTTTTTTTTAAGCAATATATATGATTTTGAGCCTACAAAATGCTCCATTTTTAAAATATCCAAGAAATTATTGAATTAAAAAATTATTTCAAATCTAAAATAATATTTTCTCAATTATTATTTTAAATAAAATTATATACTTGCCTTTTCTATTTTTTTCCCCTTTTTTTACTTTCTTAAGTACAAGGCTTCACTCACAAGATCAGGCTTAGGATAAGCATAAGCTTGGCTAAAGCTCACAAGAAAGCTTGACTGAATATGGTTAGTGATGAGCTTACCTCTAACTCAATGGGAAGCTCAATTGCTTGAGGTCACCAGTGTGATAGCTCTTAGCTTACAAAGGACTTAAGCTCAAGATCAAGTTTGCGCAAAGCTCATCATTAAGCTTGAATTGATCACATGTTCACTTTCCAATGAGTTTTGCAGCATTTCTCATTGTTGCAAAATTAATAAATAAATAAATATTGGGCTCCTTTTAAATAGCCTTAAATTTTTTAATAAACTTTATGGCCTTAGAGTAATTTTATTTGTGGAACAAGCGTAGGACCATCATATACCCAATCAATGGAAACTAATTGGGTGAAGATATCTTTTTTTTTTTTTTTTCTTTTTTAATGATTCTTAGGTGATTTGCTTTGTTTTGTTTTTATTTTTTTTCTTTATATTGTGTATTGTTTGAAGCACCAAACACAACAACCATTTATTTATTTATTTTATCTTGGGCTCATCAGCTTTTCAAGGTAGAATTAGAGGTTTTTACATGAGAATGGTTTACTATAAAAGAGATTTTTAGATATAGATTATATAAATAAAAAGGTTTTTGATGACATTAAATAGTTTTTGGATGAGTGGTGTGTTTTTTTTTTAAATTTTACTAGAAAAGAGATTTTTAGATTTAGTATTTCTTTACCATCTTTTGATGGTATAATAAATGAGTTAAGAGAGTATGTTAAGGCATCAAAATAGAAAATACAAGGTTGAAGCATTGAGGAATAGGTATTGTAGTACCCCAGTTATCATTATCTCCCATAGTAATGAGTATGGCACATCAAGGTCCATTGGAGAGTATTGTAGTGCCTTTAGCCTTAAACCTTTTTTTTATCTCTAAAGAATGGTATTGTAATACCCAAGAAAAGGGATTGAAGCACCTGATGTATGAAAAGTTATTCCAAGTATATGAGTTGGACAAGTAATACAGAGTAAATATAAAGTATCATTCCTACGAGGATTACCAAGTTACTTACCATGTTTGTTGCAACCCTATAATTATCTAAGTAGTTGATTTTAAAGGGAAATTAACATTTTAAACTACACTAATACCGATGAAAATTATCTCAATGGTAATTGATGAGAGTAAAAATTTTAGGAGGTCACTGTACTATGACCATTTTTCACTCTGCTCACTGAATTTAAATTTGTTTATTTTCAATCAACCTACACTAATATTCTTTCACCAGAAGGTCACCCATAGGAATCTGATCAATTTTAGTTGAGTTGGCCACCGGAATTACACGTCATGTATTAAACTAAAGTTATTTAATCCAAGTTGGTTTGGACACGTCACCAAGGGAACATGGAGATACACATCAGCATCCATCTAAGCTATTTGCTCCAACTCATCCGGCTACTTTTCCTTTCCTTGAGAAACCCCACACCCATACATATCCTTAGCATCCGAGATTAGGCATTCTTCACCGGTGGGACCTTGCTTCACCAGCGAGATCTTCCTTCGCCAATAGGGAAGTGAGCACGTAAGGGTGGAAGGAGGAATCAACCAGGGCACTGCAATAGCCGAGTTCCACCCAATCGAGTGTGGGAGAGAAAGGAGAGTGTCTGCCCAGCATAATCGGTAGCATCATTTGACCAAAGGAGTAGGAAGAGGAAGATCATCTTGCGGCCGTAGGATTTTTTGGCTAAAGGTAAGGGCAAGGGCAAGAGCAAGCTTCACTAAAGATTATACACTATACCATGGATGGTTGTTGGCACATAAGACGCGTGAATGACGAAGGGCCAGAGTATTGTAAGCGTTGCTATGTTCTCATTCCTACATTTTTTTTGTTAGGTGCATTTTAAGGGTTAGGGCAATGTTAAAATTTGGGTTTCAATGTATGATCTCTTATCTATTAATTAATTTATTTTTTATATACAACCTATTTAGAACTTGTGAAGATGTTTAAATTACACAATGTAATACAATTCCATTATTTGAAACCTGTGAATATGGATTGAGAGTGAATGCTAAAATTAGGGTTTCATTAACTGTAGAAAGAATCAACTTATGTTTAATTGGAACTAATAACCACTAATCTTGTGTGATTACTGTTTAATGTTTGCTCTCTCATATGTGTATTATATATATATATATGACTTGTTTAGAACTTGTGAAGATTACATGATGAATTTAATGCCATGGTTTGAAACTTGTGAGTATGGATTCAAAGTGAATGTTAAAATTATGATTTCATTGACTATACAAAGAATCAGCTTTTGTTTAATTGGAACTAATAACCATTAATCTTGTGTACTTACTGTTTAGTTTCTTTTGTCATAAAGAGGCTAATGCCATGTCCTTATTTGTCATTTCTAACCATGTTTGGTTTCTCTTAAGTGTTTTCTTCCAAAGTTTGTAAATCTTTAGCTATTTATCCCGATGTTTCAGTTTAATTATTGTAGGAAACCCAATAAAATGCTTGTCCTGCATATAGGTTGCATTGTTGAGGAAGCTATAGAGGATGATATAGGACAAGCACCAGAACAGCCAAGACAAAATGAAAAAGTCCATGTAGATGAAGGACAGAAAGATGTTTCCATCGGAAATGAAGTAGATGAAGTAGAGGAGGATATAGGAGAAGCACTAGAATTACTCGGACAAAATGAAAGAGTTCATGTAGATGAAGGGCAAGAAGATGTTGCCACAGGAGATGAAGTATATGAGTAAAGGAACTATGAACATGGAAGTGATGATGTAAGTGACATCCATGGCTCTGAGTATAGCTTCTACAGTGAAGGCAAAGATCTTAAAGTTCTATGAAATATAGGTCAGATGGAAGAAATTAGTAGAGATGTAGATGATGATGAGGAGGATACCCACTTTGAATATGCTGAATTAGATGAGTTACAGTCATGTTCATCCATAGATGAAGATGAAATTGATCCAGCTAGGCCTAGATACAGTGAATTCAAAGAAGACATAGACATGAAGGACCCACAGCTCAAGATTGGCATGAAATTTTCAAGTTTCAAACAATTCAAAGAAGTAATGAAGAATTATGGAATAAAAAATAGGTGTGTGATGAATTTTAGGCCAACGATGAAATCAGATGCAAAGCTTACTGCAAAAGAAACTGTCCCTTTTATTTGTGTGAATCACCAATGGATAAGGATAAAAATACCATACAAATTAAAGCAAGAAACCTAAAGCATGAATGTACCAGAGATCACAACATTAGGCATGTTAGTGCTCAATGGATAGCACATCATTACATTAATCAGTTAAGGGTAGATCCAAGTTGGAAACTTGATGTTATCATGCAAGCTTTAAAGACCAACCAAGAGGCCGACATCAGTAGGTTAAAAGCATTAAGGGCAAAAATATTGCTGCAAGGTATGGAACTTGTCTTTTGTCTTTTTTAATGGCAGATTAGTAGCCCATCAATTTCATTGTTGTGAATGGTATGCAATACAAGCAGCTCTAACTTGGATCTTCTTTTTTAATGTCTGATTCTTTACTGATGCGCTAACCGCAAGTGCACGGGTCGCAAGCAAGTAGTAAAGTGATACCCCGTGAGGGGTAGGGTTGTTGGACAACAAGGAATTGTACTCAAAGTACTAATTTCTCGTCTGATGTCTAGTGAAACACAAATTGAGAAAGAATGTAATTGCAAAATAGTAAGGAAAAGATAGAGTGATGGAAATGGTAGGAGGATTAGGATCGAGTGTTTCAGCAATATGAGAGTAATGCCCCGGGATGATCTCTATAAACTATTGCATGCTATCTTATCCTAAGTGCCTACCAGGTACATTCCAATAATACAAGTGTATGCTCACAAGCAATATTGCATTTATGAGTTCTCAAATACACCATGTTTTGCTAAGGTAACTGTGCGTTTCTTGCTAAACAAGCCACGCACCGAGTTTTACCCTAGCAACTGTGCAAATCAAACACATCAAGTTATGCAAACACAATATTATACACAAGAATCAATAAGAACTCTGTAGAACAAGAAGAACAAGTGTTTAAGTAATCCAAATCGTCTAAGTTCTCCAACCCCAGGGCACTATGGCCAGTTAGCGCCTCATGGGCGGGTACAACAAGGAAGATACAATGCAAGAACAATAAGAGGAAGACATGACTCCCTTCTTTACTCTGGATGGTCTCCCTTGCCGAGCTCCGTGTGCTAACCCCACCTCTCTTGATGCCTCCAACTCGTCCTTAATCTCCTTAGGCGGTGTGGTGAAACTTGATCTTCACTCTCATCAAAGTCCTCCCGGTGGAGAAGAGAATCCTTGAACAAAAGATGAGATGAAACCCTAACATTTGGAGTTAAAAAGGCACTTTTCGAGCCCGACACGGTCTGGACACGGCTGTGTTCCAGCCATGTTCTTTTCCGAGATTCCATGAGTGAAAAACATGAGATAATCAGTATATGTTACACAATCGTGTGCCCCCAGTGTCCGGTTGGAACATGCCGTGTGAATGGCAGTAAGGTTGTGTCTCCCCGAAAAAATGAATTTTCCATTAATTTGTAGTAGGAAAGACACGGGCGTGTAGTAACCGTGTTTAGCCTGAGACACCCCCGTGTCCTAGTTTTTGCTCCTTTGCTCCTCAGGCTGGGAAAATTAGTGGATAGAGCACGACCGTGCTCTACAGGTGTTCAGCTTACTCTTTTCCGTTGGTTAACAAACACGCACATTCTGCTCCGGGTTTCATTCCAAATTTGATCCAAGCCCGAAATTCCTACACAATGAACATTATACCTCAAATAGCACCGCACATATATGAAAGTCTGCTCAAGGATGAATAAAAGAGTGCAAAAATGGGCATGAAAATATGATATAAAATATACTCATCATTTACTGATCATTTTTTTGTTTGATTATTTTTTTATTTACTTATACATTTATGCTTGGAATTAGAATGCTCGATGGGGATGAGCACACACAAATATGTAGCTTATATGACTGCATATTAGAATTGCTTAGAACACATCCTGGCTCAACAGTGAAGTTTAGATGCAACAAGAGTGTGTTCAAAGGCCATGTATGTGTGCTTGTCCCTGTTTAGGACAGAATTCTTAGCAAATACAGGCAGGTTCTATCTATTGATGGATGCTTTCTAAAGGTTCATTATGGGGGCAGTTGCTGATAGTAGTTAGCATAAATATAAATGGCTTCATCTATCCAATATCATGGGCAGTGGTCAACAAGGAGAATTAGCAGAATTGGCTGTGGTTTTTGGAGCTATTGGATGAAGACATGGAAATATCTAACTTTCACCATTGGGTTTTCATGAGTGATCAACAAAAAGTAAGTAAAAACAACCTCATTTCATTTATTGCAATGTATGCATGTATTTACCTTATGTTCTAGACCTTATTCATGCCTATCCAGCATCATGTTTCCATTATATTTAGCATACATCATATTTAGTAGATATGAATTTAGTTACTGAAAGACATGTGGTTATGTTGTTCATGCTTTGTCCTTGACTTAATCTACCCCTTAATATGTTTGTTGGTGAATGGTAAATCAAAATAATAAAAAGAAAAACTGACCTTATAGGGCCTCCAAAATGCAATTGAAGAATTGTTCCCATATAGTGAACATAGGTTCTGTGTGAGACATTTTCATACTAATTTCAAGAAAAAAATTTAGAAACAAAGCTATTAAGGATCAGTTGGGGTCTTGTGCTAGGTCCAGTTACATACATGCATTTAACCTAACTTTGGACACTCTCAAAGATATGTCAGTAGATGCACACAGGTTTATGAAAAACATTGATCTGCCCTAAGATTGTCAAAAAGTTGGAAAAAGCTAAACAACTTAATTGATCATATTAGACAACTTGGGATGGTGGTGATAAATACTAGGTTGTATGTGAAGATGGGCAGTTCATTGTTGATCAAGATGAGAAATCTTGCACTTGTAGGATATGGCAACTGATAGGTATCCCATGTCCTCATGCAATATCATCTCTATATTTCAACAAAAAGAAACCTGAGGACTATTTAGATGACTATTTTGCAATTAGTACATTCCTAGCAACTTATGACCACATCCTTCACCTAACCCAAAGCTCCAATTGTTGGCCCAAGAGTTCACAAGGTCCAATGATACCACATGAGCCAGCAAATAGAAACAGGGGCAGGAAAACCAATTCTCAGGAGAAAGGATCCAACTGAACAAGACTCTGGCTTCACAAAGGAAAAATTCAGTAGAAAAGGGATCACAATCAAATGCAGCATCTGTGGGCTTTTAGGCCATAACAGGAGATTTCATGGAGTTCAGGTAAGTAATGGGTTTTAATGTACTAACAAATTTGATTCAATCTTACTTTCTATGAATTTACTTAACTATGCATTGTTTATGTGGTCAGAACCAGAGTCATATTGGGGGGACACAGGCTGTAGTGAGCTTTTATTGCTAACCTCAAACTTGTTATAATAAAGTATTTCTCACATGTCAATGTATTAATTATGATACTTTTTTTTTAAATTTGGCAAGGAATTAGCAACAAACAGGACCCTATGGAGAACATTAATCCTCAAGTCCTACATGACCATTTCATTGAGGTATGTACATGCTTTAATCTAGAACCACTATTACAACTTATCATGGTCTAATTCATTATTAATGATAAGGCTGATCAAATGAGGAACAACAGTGTAGCTAGGGTTTCAGATGGAAGGCCAAGTGCTTCTCAAGAACCACATTCACAGGTAATTTTGTAAGATTCCAGTGTGACTATGTTAACATGATGTATATGGTGGCAAGTAATTTACATTTACCTTGTATATCTGAAGATAATTGGCATACCTATCGAGATCCCCGGAAGAGTACCACCTGTAATATTAATGCCACAAGTATTCTGCTAAAATTATTTTCATTAAGATGTTGGCGCCAATTCCATTGATGAAGCTAAATTTTCTTTTTGTTGTGCATGGCATATTGAAGTCCCTTGATGTGCCTATTCACACTCTACCAAGGCCTTCTACTCAAAGACAGAATCCTCAAGTAGATGGAAATTTATCATGTCAAGAAAAATCAAAGGTATGTGATAGTTTCTTCATAAAACAATGCAGTAATGAAAATTTAAAATGTCTACCATTCTTTTTAACACAAACCCAGGGTTACAGACCTATTCACAACCTCTCAAAGCCACCAACCTCAAACCAGAATCCTACCAAAGTTGGAACTAAGGAAACTTCATCAATATTACAAGTATGCATCAATTTAGTTAAAAAAATTTTAGAACCCTAAACACCTAATATTGGTCAGCAGAGAACTAACAACCTAATGCTTCTTTGAACATTGTAGATCAATAGCAGAGGTGATCAACCTACCTCCACAACTTCAACTCTAGCTACAACAAGAAGAGCTGCAAGGCAATATTTATCCAAATCTCATGCAAGGAAATAGTTTCCAACAAGATCTCCTATGTTTTGAGGATTAGTGCTGCAAAAAATTTTTAAAGATAACAGCAAAGTGGGTGGCGGGAAGAAAAGAAGGAAGATGTGGCTTCCACCAGTTCCCGGAGAAAGTAATGGATCTACAAGACCATAAAAAACATCCTCAAAGGAAGTGATGCTTCAAATTTTGTATTTTTTTTCCTAACTTTTTGAATGCTGCCTGGGACCAGTGGGACCTTGTCCAGTTTGTTTTGTTTAAACTTTATTAGGTTTCCCAAGTGAAACACTTGACCATGTAATGAAAGCAACCTGTAGGTCTACAACAAAAAAAATTATGTGAGTCTTTGATATGTGCACCAATTTTGTATTACTTATGTGCTTATGACAAAATAAAAACTATGAAATATTAAGCTCCTTTCTTGATTTGTTTAGTATGTTATGGAAACAAATTGTAGATTTTCATTCAATAAATGGCCAGTTCATTATAATGAAGCTTATTTAGTGAAAAATAGAATCTTAATAAAAAAAATTAATCAGACATCGCGTAGTATTAATCTACACTATGATATAGAACAAAGGGCAAAATTCAAAAAAAAAACCATGTGGTTTTAAGTTTTTTCAAATCATGGCCTGTGTGTTTTTTCTTTCAACTAACTACCTTGTGGTTTTTCATTTTTGCAAATAAAAAAAAACCCGTTAACGCCGTCAAAGTTTGCAAATCAAATCAATGAATTTTTTTATGTGAAATGTCACATTTGCCCTACCACGTAAGCAAACCTTGACGGCGTTGACGGTTTTTCTTTGATTTTTCACAAACAAAAAACCACAAGGTAGTTAATTGAAAAAAAAAACACACAGGCCGTGATTTGAAAAAACTTGAAACCACATAGTTTTTTTTTAACTTTGCCCTAGAACAAAAAAAGGAACACATAAATCAAAAAGTTCCATTCTCATTCAAGTTTTCTCTCATGGATTCAACTCCTAGCAAGATCAACTATTAGCCAAAAAAAAAAAAAAGGCAAAAACAAAAATGATGCATTCGAGAGCAAAGCCTGCTCTCCACAATCTTCAGTAACGCTTACTCTTGCCCTTGCGCTTACTCTTAGCCAAATAATCCTACGGGTAAGAGATGATCTTTTCTCATTTCTCTCCCACACTTGATCATGTGGAACTCTATTGTTGCAGTGCCCTGGTCGTTTCCTCCTTCCAACCTTCCGTGCTCACTTCCCCACCGGTGAAGGAAGATCTCACCAGTGAAGCAGGGGTGCATCGGTGAAGAATCCCTAATCTTTGACGCTAAGGATCACGATAGGTGTGGAGTCTCTTAAGGAAAAAGAAAGTAGCTGGATGAGTTGGAGCAAATAGCTTCGATGGATGCTGATGTGTATCTCCATGTTCCCTTGGTGACATGTCCAAGCTAACCTGGATTAAATAACTTTAGTTTAATACATGACGTGTAATTCCGGTGGCCAGCTTAGCTAAAATTGATCGGATTCCTGTGGGTAACCTCCAGGTGAAATAAAATTAATGTAGGGTGATTGAAAAGAAACAAATTGAAATTCAGTGAGCAAAGTGGAAAATTGTCATAGTGCAGTGACCTGCTAAATTTTTACTCAATTGATGACTAAAACTTGGGATTCTATTCCATCATTATGCATAACTGTCATCTCAGTGGTGATTGATGACTAAAATTGATTCAATTAGAGGAAATTATGAAAATTCGGTTGTTGAATCACTCTATAGTCACATTACAATTAGTAATTACTCACCCACTTCCTTGTCAAGCTATAGAATTAATAATTAGATTCAATTAATTATCCTAGATGTCTCTATGAATAAATTATCCAAGTTATAAATGAATAACTATGTCTCAGTCAAAATGTATGTAACTAATTACTAACAATTTTGCCACAATCATTTATGAGAAAAATGATTAATAAATGCATTTAAAATTATAAATCTTATGTCCTCGTAACATGTCATTCACATGTCTGCTTATACTCATATTAGTTATCTTACTAGCATAACCCTAACTCTGTTGTCGCATTATTATAACACCTAAATCTATAGTTTTATTACTAGCTAGATAATAAAAACACAAACCCAATGCTATTAACACAATTTCACAATATACTCATGAAATCCATTCTTTAATTTACCAAAACTTAAATGCATAAGGTTCGGTTGAAATCCCAATTGAAAATTATTTAGTTCATAGAGAATAGAGAAACCTAAATTAAATAGAAACATTCATGATCAGATATACTAAATTAAGAACAATAAAATGAAAATTCTTATTCTTGATATTCTGGATGGCTTGGACCTTAATCTTGATGTTTTCTATTGTTCATTCCCTTGGATTCTCTTTCTCCATGATTGTGGTTTTTTTTTTTAGTTTTTTATTTAGTTGCTCATCTATGTACATCCTTTTTCCTATAGTTCACTACAATTACCCTTTTATCCTACAAAATAAAATAAAATCACATTAAGATATTATCGTTAGCAAAAGTTATTAAAACTTAATAAAAACTAAGTAATAATAGTATAAAGTTCATTATCAAGTCAAATTTAAAACCACCTCATCGAACTTACCCAATTTGTTAATTCTAATTTAAAACTTAAGATGTATGGGTATTTATCACACAAATCTCTCAATATGACCATAAAGAGTCTTCAAGAGGGCACCTTGGAAAATTGAATAATCTATCATCTAAGATTCACAATTTAGAATATCAATTTAAAGGAGACAAGAAGGGTTCTAGGCAGAAAGTCAAGAAATCAAACAATGAGAAGTGGAAGCCCATTTATCCTTCTTCTTTTCAAATAATGTGATATTAATTTGATGACTCTTTCAAACTAAATAGCTTTTCTAGCGGTCCCAATCAACTTTGATTTTTTGAATGTGGCATTGAATTATTGTTTAATTTTCCTATTTTTAAAAGAAATCAGATGCTTATTCATTCTTGTCCTTAATGCTTCTATGGTTGATTAACCTGCCATCTAGATTGATTTAAAAAATCATTGATGAGCTAAGGAGAGGAGATTTACCATTGCCATTGGTTTGAATAGTGTATTATTAATTACATGAATTAATTAGCTTGTAAAATAACGACATACTTGTAAATTATATACATCCATAGATGAGAAATACTTATTGAATCAATTACTAACATAATTCTCATAAGGACATGGAGAGTTGGTGAGGTTAGGTATTCTATAAGATCAATAAGAGGTGTTTTTAAATGATAAAGAAATTCTAGGTTAGAGCATCACTCATTAAGGCTTGGTAGATTAGATTATGGATAGTTCCAATAATATTAAGGGGATTTATAACCCTAGCTTTTTAAAGTATTGATTTTTAACAATAGTTGAACACTTATTTTTATTTTACTTAGTTATGATAACCACTTAATTGATTGCTTGAATAAGATTGGAATGTGTGAAATTTAGTGCTTAGTTATAACTACTAGCAACGGATAGATATTCTACTCATCACTTTATTACGTGTTGATGGCAAGCATACTTATGTAATTAAGAGTACAAACACATAAATCCTTCAACAATTTATAACTACAATCTTTTAAAGTTTAATTGGGAAAAACACATGATGGTATTCTAAGAACATGCTCAATAATTTTCTGAGGCTTACTAAAACTTCTTTTACCATGCTTGATATATTTTGGAGTCAGTTTTGAATAAGATTTCCAAGCTACAGATTTTTCTTTTGGGTAAAGGTAGGAATAGTAGTGGCTTAATTAAGCTAATTGGGTATGAGCACTACTACACTTAACAAATCTTGTGGGGGAGCTCTACTACACTTAACAAAGATTAGGGCGTATATGTTCAGACAACTCTTATGACTAAGAATATCCTTGCTGTTGTTAACGATGAAGATAAACATTGGGTGCATATCTTGCAGCTTATGTATGCCAATTTAAATGTTTGGGCCAATTGTGAGTCTAAAAAGCTTTCTTGGCTTTTTAAAATGTTTTGCAAAATTGTTGTTAGAGCCCTACCAAATTTATAGATTAATATTTGTAATCTTGACTCTACTAGATTCTTAAATGATCCTTGGTGTTTTGAACTTCCATTAAGCCTGAAACCTATCTTTCTTAATATGAGCTTGCTTGTTGAGTGTTTGAAAATTGCTGATTTCATTCAAGATGGTAAGCTTAACTCTAAATCCCTATCAATCTACTTAAGTAACCATCTCAATTAGAACACGATTTCCAAGATGGCCTTTGATTATTTACATCCTATTCAATGGGTGTGGTTTCCCAATGCCTCCACTTCCAAACTTTCCACTGAAGTTTATAATTTCTATAACCACAAAGACCTTTCTGATACAATTGTTTGGGATGGTGGCATAGTTTATGAAGGCTTCCTGTAGCCTTACCTGTTTTAACTTTCATGTGGAGATTGCTGCATGGCCACACTCCTACATTTGGGTTTTATTATGACATGAACCTTGGCACTGAATTAATGTGTCCATTTTGTGGCTTTCTGTAAGGAAAGTGATGAGCATGTAATTTTGGGACTGTAGAATAGTCACAGGTGTCTGAAATTGTTGAGCATAATGCAAGTGTTACCTCGGAGGATGTTGGGCCTTTCATGGAAGGTTCCTGGCTCTTAAAAAATTGGCATACCATGATGGGCAGTTAATATTTGAAAGCTCTCATGACCATTAGTACCTGGGCTTTATGGAAAGCCGGATGTGATACTGTGTTTGCTAAGAAAGTTGCAAATTTATATCAAATTTTCCAACAAGCTCTTAGGTTCACAAGCTAGTATTTCACTCTCATCATTGGGCTGGGTCTGGCCAACCTGGCCCAGAAAATTAAGGTTTTGACTGAACCCAAGCCCAGATCTAACAGGCCTCTTAAATAGTTTGGGCTCTACTGGGCCGGCCCAAATTTAAAATATGAAACCCATAGCCCAATTCATGGGCTTGGCTCTTTAGATTAATCATTGGATCGAGCTAGGATGGGCCCGTTGGATTTGGCTCAAATCGACCCATTGTTAATTTTGTTTTTTAACTTTACTTTATTAAACTTTGTGATGATTTAAAAATAAAAAATAAAATAAAAACAAAAATGAATAATTTTATTAATTGATTAATAATATTATTACAATTTTTACTTGAGAAAAATATTGTATACTACAATATAAGTACATCCAAACTAGATTAGCACATACTCATTTGTCAATCATATGTACTTTTTTCCGTTCTACATAAAATCAGACCTCTATGAACTTGATTGACCAATGAAAATACAACCCTATTACAAAATGAATCATGTAGGGAGTCATTGGTTGGCATGACATGATTCATGAGGTTGACCCATGACAATTAGCAATTTAGCTAGTTAGCTTCCTTGTATGATGGTCATATTTTAATCAATCAATCATTTGTAATATTTTTTAAATTTTTATAATTAATGCTTAGTAATAAATCCAATGGGCCACATCATGGGCCGGTCTGTTGGATTAGCCCAAGAAAAATCCGAAAGGGCCGGTCGATCACTTAAAAATAATATCCATATCCTAGCTAGTTAGCTTCCTTGTATATATGATGGTCATATTTTAATTAATCAATCATTTGTAATATTTTTTAAATTTTTATTATTAATGTTTAGTAATAAATCCAATGGGCCGGATCATAGGTTGGTCTGTTGGATCAGCCCAAAAAAACCCCAAAGGGCCAGCCCATCACTTAAAAATAATATCTATATTTAATCCAATGTTTGTCTGGGTCAAGTTTGGACTAACCAGTCAAACATTGACTTTGGATTATGTTTGGATCGGGCTTGAGCCAAGCTTGGGCCAGCCCATCAGCCTTGGGCGAAATGATGCGAGTGACTAGTATTCAAGGAGGAGGAAAGCTAATATCAGGTAGTATCTTCCAAACTCTTTCCAAAGGCATTGTATTTCAGTCTTTTGTGATGCATCTTGGGTTGATCAACAGTTGTTTTGTGGTTTAGGTTTTCTCCTTGCTGCTGAAACTCAACGCATCATTACTTACTAGAGTGGCCTCAACCATTACCCAATTAAGTATACAAGGAGAAGTTGCTACACTTAGTGCATCACTCTATGCAAAAGCATAAATCTAAATTCTGATTGTGTTTTATGTGACTGTCCCACGATAGTGGAGCTAATTAGGACAAATGATCACTATTTAACTTAGTGATTCAGAGATGAACTTAGAACGATGAAGCAACTTGTTGGTCGCAATCCTAAAATGATCCTTTAATACATACCCCGAGACCCCAATCTAGCAGCTGATGCTCCTGCGGCTTTTTGAAGGAATAATCCAGGCTTAGCCCTTTTTCACCAAGAGCTCAATATCCCCAAATGGCTAATGAAAAGCAGTGTCTAAAACTAGCTTGTCTTTTGATTAATCAGTGTCTTTTTTCTCTATTTTTAAACTTGTGATATATCTCCTTTTCTCCAAAAAAAAAAAAAAAAAATTTATACAAAGTTTTTAAATCCTCTCCAACAATAAAGCTCAATTTGTTGAGTTGCCTGCTCCAAAAATCTCCTCTACAGAATTAAAAAGAAATTTCTTTTATTAAAAAAGCATATTTTCCCTCAAATTTTCATCTTATAAAAGTTAGAACACATACTTTGATAAAAAAGAAAAGGTCTATATAACAAGGAGTAACACATATTACCATCATGATTAATATATAAAAATAAATCAATTATAACAGATTTTCTTTTTTACTAAGAATTTTTCAGAGGCAAACTTGATTTTTTTTTTTTTCTCTCTATTATGTTTTTTCAAATAGTTTGCTTTAGCAATGTTGCTAGTGGTGTTCTTCAAAAAAAAATAAATAAATAAAAGAAATGTTGCTAGTGCTGAATTTAACCCATCATTCAGGACAAGATGAATATTTCCAATGTATTTAAGTTCAACCATAGAAATGACTTACTATTATAGCTATAGTCATCCATCCACTATGTCTCTTGAGTTATTTTTTGTAATGTAATTTCATTTTAAAATCCATGCCTTTAATGGATATTTATATTGTCAAACTCGGGCGAAATTTAAGATGATCCATGACTAAAGCTTCAAGACACCTAGCTATTCATTGATCTTTGTCAGCGAGAGCTAGTAATGGTATACAATTTGAAGATACATAACTAATTGGAGCTAAAGTGCAAATGGTTACATTTATCATCAATTCAACAACTTCTTAATAAAAAAATCCAAATTGTCAAACAACAATGTTATAACAGCTGGCTATAAATTTAAACTTCTGTTTTAAACAGCAATTTTATCTGCAGCACTACCTGAACATCATTTCTGCCTGATAATTCTCTTCCTCCTAAGAAACAGAACAAATGTAGGCATTACCTTCCCTCTCTTCTTAATAGTAAATGATGGAGACCGATTGGGAAGACGAGTTATTGATGATGCAGATGACCTTCTGATCTTAGCTCTTCTCTTTGAAGTGGCAAACCCATTGTCTTTAATAGATTTCCTTGTCTGAGAAACAGAAACATTAGCCTGAGCTTGGAAAGCCTCAGCCTCAGCCTCAGCCTCACTTCCATCAGTGTCTTCATCCACTGTTCTCATCTGATCAACCATTGTCTGTTTTTTCTTGTGAAGTTCTTCGATATCACTCGTAGTACGTTCAATCTTCAACGACATCTCCTTCTCTTCAGCTTTCAATGCTTCTATCCAAGCCAGAATGGCAGCAACCTTCTTGTTGGCAACATCCATTGTCGCAGCTGCACCACTAGTTAAGTACTCATACTCAGAACTAGATATAGTTATGTGAGAACCGTGCAACTGTGTGCAAACTCTATTCCTCATCGCTCTCTCAGCAACGGTCTTTAGCTTTTTAAGTGCAGATTCTTCAGCTTTTTTAGCTGCCTCGAGCTCTTTCATTGTAGTTAACAGCCTCTCATTGTCTGAATTGATAGTTTCCTCACTCTTCATTTCAATTTGGATGGATTTTGACTCTCTGCTTATCTGCTCTCTTTCCCTCCTCACTGCCTCAGTGTCTATCTGCATTTGTTGCAGTGCTGCTGAAAGATTGGCTACTATTTCTTTAGCTCTTGTGTCGGCTACCAAAGCTGATTTGAGCTGTGATTTAGCTTTCAGAAGCTTAGAGTTGAGATTCCTGACTGCAGAATCTGTCTTCTTCTCATTTTTCTCAATTTGTTCCTTTTCCTTAAATATTTCAATTAGTTCTTTTCTTATAAGATCCATAGCACTCATGAACTGAAACCCTTGGTACTTATATGATGCCAACTCTTTCTTTGCGACCTCCAATTCAGTTTCCGCATTTCGTAATTCTTGCTGTTTTTGTTCTTCCTTTATCTGTTCGTCATTGCTCATTGAATTACTCTTGGTGAAATTCTTCTCCATAGCCCTCACTAATACCATCTCATTTTGCAAGACATCAACATCAGCAGTGGTCACAGCAAGACTTCTTTCAAGTTCCTGAGTTTGTCGTATTTCCTTTCGAAGGCCCTTGATTCTGTTGTTAGCTTCTTCAATGCTCTTAGAATACCGGGAAAACTCTGCTAATCTTTGAGACTCAATCTGCTGCAGCTCCCTTTCAGCTTCCATTCTTGCTAGCTCAACTAAAACATGGTCTTCATTTATGTGCTCGATTTCCTTTCGAAGATTCTCCGCACAGGCCTCCATTGTTCTCACTTTAGAACCAGAGGCCTTTATTTCACTTTCCGCATTCGCCTTTGCTTCTATGGCAGATGAAACCTCAAGTTTCAGCTTGCTCAATTCATGCTTGACTCTGTCAAGCTCATGCATCACTTGAACATAATCAAGAGGTTGAGAGTCCATCATTATTTTCGGAGAATTCATCGATTGAAGCTCTTGTTTCTGGGCCAGTGTTTTAGCATTACATTCCTCGATGCGTCGAGCGAGTTCATTTGCCATCCCCTTGGCCATATACAATTCTGATTCTGCTCTGGCCTTGTCATCTTCAGCACACTTCTTATTTTCACACAATCTGCCTATATCCATTTTTGCAACATGGATTTCTCTTGCCCTTTTTGTAGCCAATTCCTTCACAAATAAAAACTATCAAATGTGAAGAACATGTAGCTTTATGGAGAAAGAGGACATCAAAATTAGTTAGCAATATATAATACATACATCTGACTGTGAGAAGTGAGGTTTGAATTTGGTTTGCTTTCCACCATTACTCACCATCTTTTCTCCAAACAAATTAATTGCTTCTCTTACAGAGCTAGTCCTCTCTGGGCTACCAGATCTTGTTCTTTCCATGAAGTACAAATGGAAACTAAATTATCTGAAAATCAAATAGCACTTCATGAAGAAACCAGAATAACAAACCTGACAAAAGAATAGCCAATTTGTTGTAATCTTTTATTTGTTCTTGCCTCAATATTCGGAAAGATAAAGGAAGGCAGCTGTACAATCAGGAATATCTCTTCTGCAAAACAATTCCCTCATCTTTTTCTTCATGCTTTTGATAAAAGTGCTTCAATATGAAGACTCTGGTCCTTTTTTCTGCCTTTTGTCTCTTCTCTTGTGCTATCTGCTTGTTGGTGCTCCGTAGAATTGTCACCACACAAACATTTCTTGAGTGTAGTTCACAGGTTGTCTTTGCTTTTTCTTTGCTTATATATATCTAAAATAATTTTTTATTTTTGATATTCTAGATTTTTTAGGTTATTTATAATTGTGGCACAGTAAAAATTTTTCAAATGTGCTTTATTTTAATCATTATTATTATTTGTGTTATTTTGTTGTACTTGTATTGTTAGTGGACTACTTTGTGGTTGTTGTTGTTGTATTTTTTCTTGGTTATACAAAGATATGGTTTATCTATTTTTTCAAAAAAAAATTATGTATTTTAAAATATTTAATGTATTCCTTATATTTTGTATTATGCTTTATTTTTCATATCTGACTTTAATTATCACTTAACATCCATAATTCAAAACATATAATTGTTTTACTGAATTTTTTAAATTATGAATCACTTTATGACGTGCTAACAAAATCATATGAATATGGTACACAAATCATCATCCATTTCCATCTTAGATTTTAAGTTAAATAAAATATAAATAAAAAAATGATATTAAATAAAACAAATAAAACAGTAGGCAAACTCTTTTATTGAGACGAAATAAATAAAGTAAATAACTTCAATCATATTCCATATTCGAAATCATAGATATGAAATGACATTGACATAAAATGAGTTTTTGACTTTTATATTTATAGCCCTAATTGCTGGTATTTATGGGTTTTTTTTTTTTTTAATCAATCTCAGAGTTCAAGGATTTAGACATTTGCAAACAAATTAATCTAATTACTGAAAATAGCAAATTTGTAGGTCATAAACCAACTGCAGCTGAACTATTCTAGCGAAGTTCAGTCTAAAGTTAGTGATTAAATTAAGCTTCCAAGCTTTAATGAGCCAAGCTCAAAGCAACTATTGGGCTGGAGATATGAAAATTAAATTTATAATAAGATCATTTTATAATTATATATAATACAGCTTTATCAAATCGCACTAAATAAATTTGCATTATATTTGAGTTTTACACATTTATTTAGGAGTTTAAAATTGTAACTTAAAACTCATATGGTTTGCAATCAATTGAAATTTAGCTAAATAAAACACCAAGTGAAATATGAATCTAACATTAATGGCTCCAATATATAATTTGATGACCCTACAAAACATATGGCTAAATAGTTCAGTAATGGTATTTACAAAGGTTTAAAATGAAGAGCAACCATTGGATAGCCCAATGGTATGACACCAATGTGTTAAAAGGGAGGTTATGAGTTCAAATCCTCTTCCCGACAGTACTGTTCCATGTACTGTTCATACACTGTTCACCCGAGATATTTGCACTATTCTATAATATTTATATAATATACACCGGGCTCTAACACTATTTATATACGGGGTGCTTGTCGTCTATTATTCAAAAAAAAAATAAAAATAAAAATAAAAATAAAAGGAGCACCATGAAGTGAGTAGCATCATTTAGGGTCCACATGTTTGTGTGATCCTTGTCCAACGGTGCTTTGCGGTCATTCACGGAGTGGGACGTGTCAATACATTTGAGGAAGTGAAGCATAAGCACCCACGAGGTCCAAATTAAGCACATTAATCATGTCCTCTCCAACGTTGTAATTGATGGCCTTTTGATGTATGGTTTTGGTTGTTTGCATTAATATTGGCAGTAAAAAAGTCTTTGATAATGGTTGGAATAAATTTCAGTATAAGTTAAAGAGTATAAATTTTGAAATATGGATTTCATTAGGAAGGAAAGCTTTGTCCACCATGTTTCTCAGTTAGTCTTGGCCATTAATGTCTATTTTTTTTTTTTATTATTTTGACTGCATCACGAGTGATAAATAAAAAACTTTGACTAGTTTGATTTTTTTTTTTTTTTTTTTTTTGAATCACCTAATTTTGACATCAGCAATTTTTGGTGTATACAAAAAGCTCTTGTTAATTGTTGAACATCAAATAATAGATTTATATTTATCTTTAGTTTGAATTTCAAACTTTATATTAAATGCTTAAAAATCTTGTTGTCAATGTTAAGTATGTAGATCCCCATAATCGTTCAACATATATTTTTTCGACAATCCGCCTCTATGGTAGTTGTCCTCCAGTACGTGATGGTTGTTGATATGAAAATGGCATCGTATCCAAGCAAGTTTTGTGCAGTATACACTGCAGCGGTAGTGTTTGTGTCCTAATTTTATGGTATGTAAGATCTACTTAAATACAGGCTTAGTTGATTGTTTTGTTGATGCAAAAAGTCCATGAATGATTTCTTAATTATTTATATATTCGGTTGACTTATGTAAAATGCATCAAGGAACTCAAATTTGACGTAGTTTTAGTTATATAGTAATTTATTGGACGTGCTAAATATATAAACACATTAACAGAGGTAGGGCTAGTAACGGGGCGAGGACGGGGCGGGGACGGGGAAGGGTCTCCCCATCCTCGTCCCCTCGAGAGTCAGGGATGGGGAATCCCCGTCCCTGCCCCCGCAGGGATCGCCATATACCTATAAGTTTTGATTGTTTTAAAAAAAAAAATTAATACTAATACACACAAACACACATGAAAAACATAAAAATCATTCAAAATAAAGTTCAACAAACCAACATATAAAAATTTACAAAAACAAAATACTCCAAATGTTTATCTAGCAAAACATGAAATTTAGAATTCATACAAGTATAATACTACAATCTAATACAAGTCTGATACTCCAAATGTTGGATATAAAGCCTCCTTGTCCTAGGATTTTATTAAAACCTACACATAACAAATTCAATCAAATTTAAAAAACAAGATCTAGCCTTCTAGTAAAATCATAATCAACTTACCATTAATTTGTTAAACACAAAAACCAACTCCGCACTTATCAACTCATAAATCAATTGCTTTTCCATCCTTATGATGAACATCAACCTAAAATATAAATCAAGCAAAAAAAAAGTTTTATTAAATAACAATGTATATAATGTTTAAGCATTGAATATTTAATACCGTACCTCTTCATCCACCACATCCATATCATCACTAATTGTGTAACATTTATAATGAGCAGTTGTTGAAGTATAATCTAAAAGAATATAAACATTTATTAGATCAAACTATTTTGAGCTATAATAAGAAAAGTGAACTCATTCAATAAAATATGTAATAGTTATATATTTCCCCCCTCTTTACTTACCTTTCATATGAGTCCATAACCAATTTTGTGTACACATTAATGATTCAAGTGAGAGAGTAAGATAATTTGTCAACATGGCCTAAGTATCCAGTCCTTAGGGCATGTTTCTCAAGAGCATGGCTAAAGGCCTCAGAGCACAGGCATGAAAATAAGGTCTGGAACAATTTACATGGGCATTAACACGGGATAAGAAAGCTCATGATCAACCTTGTGAGCGCTAAAGTAAGTAAATGAGGCTGTTAATCTTCTATATAAGTTTATTAAAAACTTAAGAAAAGCACGACCTAAGCACTCGCATGCTTAAGGCATTTTCGGCATGACTGTTTAAAACCCCTATCTAGGACTTCATTTTTCTCCATTCTCCTCAATTTAGTAGATACAGTCCATCTCATAAGAAAAATCAATGCTTGCATCAACCAACTTAAAAGATATATGTCTCCATGTGGTGTTTGAGGAAATCTTTCTTCCACATACTAATCTTATTAAATTGACTAAAAGTACTGATTTACATAGAGAGTTCTGCACATATCCTAATTGTTTTGATAAAATCTATTTATTAGCTTGCTTAATTGCAGTCAGCCACTTTCACCAAAAATCAAATCCTATGACTATCAAAGCAGAGTTACCGAATGAAATCTCTCTTCTGAAATTCTTGAGGATATACCTTCATGAACATTAAGTCCTGCAAACTCAAGCTCCTAATGCATCAACTTTTTTTATCAATGATGAAATAGCATCTATTAAACAAATAGTACCAATTCAATCTCTTGAAGTTCATTTCATTACAAACTCAAATCCTCCTCAAACAAACGTGAAACATGCATGGCACAAGACAGATGCAACTTGAACTTTCTACTTTCTCAATCCAATCCTACTGGGGTGGACCATTGCCTAAGCATAATTCAACCACTGGCTCTTTCCATCCTATGCAAACCAAAACTCGATGTGGCAAGCTTACTAGTCATGTTCAAACAAAATTTAAAACACTAAAGCCAAGGTAACTACTCTGTCTTCTTAGCATGCTGTAGGATTAGATATTAAAGAACCCAAAACTATCAAAAAGGGTCTTTAAACTTCTTGTTTTTACATAGCCTTGTATGAAGAATTTGTACCTCTTGAACATACTAATACTTGGGACTCAGTCATTTGTCTAGATAATGCAAAATTTAATGATTCAACAATATTGGTCTTTGAGATAAAATTTAAGTCTAATAGTTTTGATGAAAGATTCAAACCTAGATTCATTGCCCAAGACTTTTAACAAGTTCTAGGTATTGATATTTTTGAAACATTCAGTTCTTTACTAAAGTGAAGCACTCTTCATTAAATTCTTGCTCTTGTAAAAAGTCTTTCATAGCCCATTAGATAATTGATGTAAAAAAATATATTTCTCAATTGCTAACTACAAGAAACTATCTGCATAGCACAACCGTTTTGGTTCATCAACTCCATACATCTAAAATATGTTTGTTAGCTTAATCAATCAATGTATGAATTACGCTAAACACCTTGGGCATGCCTTTATTACTTCACAATATGATCTTGTACAAGAATGCTGCATGATATAAAGAAAAATCTTTTCTTTCTTATAATATTCTCTATTATATTATTAGAAAAGAAGTACAACCTAAAAGAATGCTAAAACTCTTTTAGTGGGTTAATTTTTCATGAAGTCACCAAACTTTGATTTATTATCACTTCTGTCATTCAATTTCAAAACGTATCAAAGTGGTCATTCAAATTCTAATTCATATCACCGGGCAGTCACCAGTTGCTTTCCAGCCCAAATTAGTCTAAGTGGTTGCCGAAAAAATTGAGGTACCACAGTCACCCGTGGCTTTTCAGCCCAAATTAGTCTACATGGCCACTGAACCTCAGTTTTTTCGGCGGCCACGTAGACTAATTTGGGCTGGAAAGCCACGGGTGACTGCCCGATGATATGAATTAGAATTTGAGTGACCACTTTGATACGTTTTGAAGTTGGATGACCGAAGTGATAATAAGTCAAAGTTTGGTGACTTCCTGAAAAATTTAACCCGTTTATTCTGTTGTGGAAGAATTAAGAACACCAAAGAAAATGAAGTAGAAACTCTAGAAGTTATAGATGATGCTCAAGTCTATATCTTAGCTCAACCATAAAGAATGGGAGGGAACACAATGTGTGGGTAATATTAGTGATCCAACATCTAAAAATAAGAGAAAATCATTGGGCAAAATTGATGAAGAAGCATTTGCAAAGATAATTAATAATTCCATTATATAATTACTTGACAAGGAAATGTATAAATTCAGTGAGTTGACTAGTTGAGTTATTAAAGATGCACCTATTAGAGACTTAAGGGTCAAGCTAAATGATGAGTTGATGAAAATTAATGATTTGAGCATGTTTGAGAATCATAAAGTAATGATTAAAATTAAAACTGATTAATACCTACTTGATGTTCTTTACACTAAGGGTGTGTTTGATTGCCAAAATTTTCCGTGGAAAATTTTTCCACAAACTTGTCACATGACCCTATTTTCCCTCAAATCGGTGAAAAATTTTTCCTGCCTCCACCCTAGAAAAAATTTTCCAAGGAAAATAGAGAGGTCTTTTTGGTAATAAAAAAAATAAAGGGGGGTTTTCGTAAAAAGACAAAAAAAACCGCGACAACATCGGATCTCCGCCGAGCGAGAGGCATTTCTCATCCCAAGAGATTCTTGGTGAATTTCTCGAATTATATCTCCATCGAGATAAACAAGGCTGCTTGGATCTTCTCAGTTGGTATGCTTTGATCCGATTATGCCATATATATCTAATCAAAATATACATATATATATCTTCTCAATTGGTATGCTTTGATCCGATTATGCCATTATATCTAATCAAATATATATATATATATATATATATAATGTTTTTTTAAAATATGTTTAAACAATTTTTTAATAATTTTTTAAAAAAAAAATCCATGAAAAATGTGACTTTTTCCATGGAAAATTGATGCAATCAAACAACAAAATTAGAATTTTCCATAGAAAATTTTCGATTTTCTAGCTAAAAAATAATGGCAATCAAACGACTATTTTTTCATTTTCCACGGAACTGGAAAATTTTTCTTTTCCACCCGTTTTCCATGTTGCCAATCAAACACAACCTAAAAGAAAACGAAAAAGAAAAAAGAGGTCAAAGCAATGCTTAATCAGGCAACTGAGGCAAGAGGGAAATAGCTTGCTTCAAATGTTTTGGTTATTGGGCTTCGTATGACTATATTATTTGGCCATGTAATATATGGATTAAATAGTTATCTTATCTTACGTTTATCACATAACTATTATCAATAAATTGAAAATATAAGGTTTGTATTATCTTTATTAGCTATTAATTGATATTTGCATTCTCTTTGCTTCGTATATAAGACTTGTATTATCTTAACTTGCTATTAAGTGATGCATGTATTCTCCTTGATATATATATATATAACAAGGAATTCTTTTATCACATATGGACATGGGTATTGTGGTCATATCACATATGCACATGTGGACACCGGCAAAAATACAACGAAGGAGTTCTTTTATCTACGGAAATCAAGTAGTTTTGACATGTTAAAATCATGTCCATGTATCTATTCAAACATCATTGAAGGACCAACTTTTAAATAACAATTTTTCTTAAAAAAAATTAAATAAATAAAATATTACAAATAAAAAAATCAATTAATAAAAATAAACACCTTTCTTAACGAAAACAAAACAAAATGCCAACGACCATTTGATCTATTGGCACCGGGTCCTTTGCGTAGAGTCTTCGTCTCGATGGTCGAGCGTGGCTCTCCGGTTCGAAACCTATCACGCGCAAGGTAAGGGTACGGGTCGGTGGTGAGGGCGGCTCCCCCACGTGTCCGTTCCTGAGGTTCCGGCGCTTGTCGTCTTTCTAAAAAAAAAAAAAAACAAAATAAAATAAAATAAACGCACTCATTATTGCCAATCCTCACAATTTATTATTTTTATTCAACACTCCAATCAGACCACAAATTTTTTCAAAGACCATTTTTTTGAAGGTCCATCCCCAACTTGACCAGTACAACAACAGTAGAATATCCTCCATCTCAAGCCACCCACCAAAAAAATCCAGCGAACAAGTTCTCGAACGCGTGCGCGTCACTCCAAAACCAAACCCAGCGAAGCAACCCTTATTATTCTCGCCGGATGCGATGCGTTGCCGGCACCCGCCCCACCCATCGCCACCACCTCCACTCGATCACTCCTTCCCCAAACCCACGCGCTGCTCGCAAACCGCCACCGAGTGCGCCGCCAACGTTTGCGTCCTCTGCGTCTGTTGCCCTTTGGCTTTGCTCTGGCGCTGCCTTAAGCTTCCTTGCAAACTAGCCTGTCGTGTGGCCCGACGCGGTTATCTCGCCGTATCAGCCCACTCCGGCCAGCGCTTTCTTGCGTCTTACTCATCCTTCTCAGACATTGATGAGCTTGATCTCGATCTCAGACCAAACGTCGAACGTCTTGGCTGCATTTCGCGGTTGCGCTTATACAAGGAGAGATTGATTAAGGTTGTGCCTCGCCGTACCACCATTTCTTCTTCTTCTTCTTCTTCTTCTTCTTCTTCTTCACAAGTCTTTGAGGATTCTGGCTTGAAAAGCTTCATCCGGAAGATCCAAAGATAAAAACATCGTTTGTTGTTTGATTCTGAGGATGAAACCTAACGCAAGTAGTCATGTTGATGGGTGTTTGACGAAGATTGAGATTAATTGCTGATGTAGGAAGGAATGGAAGATGATTGAGATTATTGAAAACTGTCAATCGGATTTTTTCCCCTCCATTGTTTCAGTGGTTTCTTTGTGATTTTTCTATTGATTTATTTATTTATTCTTCGAATTTGAGTTTGGGAAAGCTAATGATTTTTTTTTTTTACAAAATTAATAAGATATTATTCACCGTACCGGGATTCGATCTCCAACATAAAACTCTTTATTCACCGTATCTGAATTCGATCTCCTATATAAAACTCTTTATGCATTATTGTTGGGCTACATAAATGTAGATCTTTAGTTCAAATCTTACCTGTTGTTCGTTCATAATTAAAAAAAAAACATATTGAATATAGTGTTTAATTTTTTTTTTAGGAGTTAGTTGTTGGTTTTTTTTTTGGTAGTCATTGGTTTAATTGTTGTTTGATAGGAACCATCAGCTAGTGGTAACTATTTGTTGTTATGATCGAGAGGTTTCAAGTTTGAGCTTTTCAGATTGCAATTCATTTTTTCTGAATCTCTTATGAGAGTTCTGTGTAATGAACACCTCTCATTCTCCCCTCCACGGTTGTATGCGGAAGGTTTATTCTTAAAAGGTCAGTCAAACTATCGTAATAACCGTTGCATCTCTATACTCACTTGTCCTTTATTTTATCATTTATCGACTTTGTCCAAAAAACAAAAAAACTTTTCTTTATTTGATTTTAAAAAAAATTTGGGGTTAAGATTTTTTTTTTACACATTTCTACTGTTAATATTTTGTTATATATATATACTTTCAAAAATATGCTCCCTGATGATAATAATATTTCATTTCTATTTAGATGTTTTTTTATATATACCGTGTCTCTATTGATTTGTTGTCGTGATTTTATTTTTCTTAATATAAACAAACCATTGTGCGGCCAGTGTGGTAAAAAATTCAGAAACAAATGAATTGGGGACTTTTGTTATTAGAGAAATGATTTGATTTTAAAAATATGCTCCCTGATGATAATAATATTTCATTTCTATTTAGATGTTTTTTTTTATATAAACCATGTCTCTATTGATTTGTTGGCGTGATTTTATTTTTTTTAATATAAACAAACCATTTTGCGGCCAGTGTGGTAAAAAATTCAGAAACAAATGAAATGGGGACTTTTTTATTAAAAAAATGACTTGATTTAACTTTCAATATTTAATAAAAATATTTTTCGTTATTTAATTATGTTGCAAATATTCAAATTAACTTTTAAGCCAACAACGTTATATATCAAGTAATTTTATACTTGTTTGGATAACTTACACTTAGTAAATCCTTAGTTTTAATTTAAATCCTTTTTCTAAACATATTTTATGTTTTGGGACAAAATTTTTATTAATTAAATTATATTTCAATATATTATATATCATTAAATATTTAATTAATTTCGCATAATATTTTATTGTTTTTATTAAAAAAAGTTAATTTCATCATTTAGAAAATAATAATTATTATAGGACTGAAGAATGCTTCTTGAATCTTGAGTGATATTCCATTGTGAGTGCCGAGTGGTATGAAAAAGGGGGTTGTTTACAATATAACTGCATGATGTGAGGTGTTTTTAGGAAAAGTTAATTAGTGGCTAGTGAAGTTTAAAAAAAATCTCCAAATCGCTTACTCTAATAATTTTAAAAATTTTCTACCTTTTAAAAGCATATCTCAAACATTTAAAATGGTATGAAATTACCATTTCACCCTTTTTCTACATTTGCCCCAGTAAGCATATCTCAAACATTTTTAAATGAAAGGAGATTACCACTTTACCCTTTTTCTACATTTGCCCCCTGTAAGGTTGATGTGGTAGAGAATACCGAGGAAGGTAAAGATGATGCTATACAAAAGTATAAGGACCCATTTAGTTCTTGATAATGACATATCACCACATAACGAGATTACCATGGTAATATGGATGTGAATGCTATATAGTTGAAAATATTATGGTAATTTGAGATAACTATATTTAGTTGGGGACTCTTATCAGTAGGAATAGTTATTACCGTGATATGAGTAGGGATGGCAATAATCCCCAAACTTGATCCGACCTGAATTTGACGGGTAAAACCCGGTTTGACCGGGTTTCGGATCGGGTTCGAGTAAAACCCGATTAATGTAAAGCGGGTGCTGGTGCAGGCATGGGAATCCTGATACCCGAACCCGAACCCACCCGAAATTAATTAACAAATATACCAATTATATATATTCAAATTTTTTGTTAGGGTTTTTAAATTCCTATTTTATGATGTTGAATTTGTCTATTTTGTGTTGCTTTAAATGCATATTTCAATTTCTACTCTATGGTGTTCATTCGAACAAAAAAAAAAACTATAATTTTTTATTGACATTTTTAATTTTTACTTGGTATTTTAATTTTATTTTAAATATTTTTAAATAAAATCAAGGTGGGGCGAGTACCCGAATACCCGTCGGATGCGGGTGTGGGTTGGGTTTTTGAAAACCCGTCGGGTTCGGGTTCGGGTTCGGGAGCGAGTTAGCGGTACGGGTACGGGTATGGCAAAACCCGCACCCCGACCCAACCCATTGCCATCCCTAGATATGAGATTACCACATATTTGATAATTCAAGATAGACACCAAATTTGGTGGTAATAGAATTACTAACTTTCTTGGTAATGTTCTCAGATTGGTAATATGATATTAGCATACAGGTTATCACCAGAACAATGCAAAAGTAATAATATTTTCATATTACCATATAACATGTGATAATCTTTCTACATTTCCGCGAACCAAACCGCTCATAATAGTATTGTTAGAATAAATTTAATTAATTAAAAAAAAATAAATGTGAATGATTTTGAAATTTAAAATCTTATAGGATATTAGAAAATGTCTAAACAATGTCATATGTTAACTAAAAGAATTTGCTTGATTAAAAACTAAAATTCTAATCCCAAAAATGATCCACATTCAACGAAATAATAGATCATGATGTTGATCACCTTACGGCTAGAATTTTGTTTATAATTTGTCAAAATTTTTTGATGAACAAATTTTGTATGTGTATATAAACAAATGAATGAAAGCAACTATTTATTATTAATGTGCCTTCTTCCCCTTGAGCATTCTGAAAGGATAAAAATAAATTAATTAGAAATGAATAATTAATTTGTTTCAACATAACTTATTTATTTAATATTTTGTAGATTTAGAAATTGATCAGTGATGAAAATTATTTTTCTCTCACCTTCAGAAATATATTTAGAATGGGTAAAATTTTATTTCAAATTTTCAAAAATAGAATTGGTTTCTTTCCAATTCATTTCTAAATTTTGCAATAAATTTGAAATCCTCTGATTCTATTGGAGAATTTTAAACAAATTTGAAACGGACAATGAAATCAAATTAATTCTAAATTGTGAGTGGGATTTTCATTTCTGATGCCATGAGAAACAAGTTTTGCTAAAATACATGTTCTGTTTAAAGTTTATTTTAAAAATACATAAGTGATGAGTTTAGCTAATTAAGAACCAAAAAAATTGATTCTATTATTATTATTTTGGTAGTGGCTGAAGATTAGGAAAGACTTATTGTCTCTTCTGCTTGTGATTTAAATCATGATGAAGACATAATGCTTAGAATGGGATTAGCTCATGTTTTGTGTGAAATTTTAAACCAAGTGTCACAAATTTCCTAACCTGAATGGAAACAAAATTGTTTGAAAAATCGAACCAAATTAAAAATTAGACAAATTAAATAAAATAAAAATCTTTTTATTTATATGAAAAACAAACGATAGACGAGTTGACTGGGGAACTTTTATTAGAAAAAAAAAGTTATAAAGAAATCCCTTCTCAAACATTAAGTAAAATTAATCTTGAATTACAAAGAAAACCAAAATGTTTTATGCAAATTTTTTATGTTTAATTATCTTATAAAACATTAAAAAAATTTAAATATGATTCCTAACTATTGAATTGCAAGATTTAACAAATATTTTAAAAAACAAAAAAAGATTTTCATAATTTGTTAAATTTGGTTTTATTTGATTTTTGAGCTCCTTTCACTAAACTAAGCAAAACTTGAACTAGTTGGGAAAAACTCTTTTATTATTTAATTATTTGGGATAATATGGACAAGTCACCATATTTATACACCTTTCACACATACACTAAATTCTCAATCACATTATTAGAGGGAGTTAAATTCTCAGTCTTCTGCACAGGGGATAATAGTACCATTAGCCAATTATTGAGTAAATGATATAAAAACCCTATTCAAACTAATATAATTCGACTAAAAAAAATCAAACTGAACCAATAAAATTCAATTTGGTTTATTTTGATTCATTGAACACACCTAATTAAATTAAGGATTGTAGGAAAATATTTTTTTCCTTTCCTTATAAATTGAGAGGTATGATGGTGAAGTTTGGCTATATTTAAAATAAAAAATTCCAAACACAAATGAGCACTTAGCTGGCTATCTTTATTGATAAGTGGAGGCACATCATTAGGAGTGAAGAATATGATGCCAAAATCAACTTGGAATATATAGGAAGCAAGCATCCGATCTCATCAGTGCCATCATTGACCACTATTGAATTAGAGCCCACTTCAAAGTTCAATCAGTTATTATATAATATTTATTATTTTACTGAAACCATATATTTTGATGAAGATGAAAATATTATTTCAATGTCCAATCTTACAACAGAAAAGCTCTCCAAACAAAAAGGTTTTTTTTTTTTTTCTAAGCATGATTTGCCACTTATCCCCATCTAAAAATCCACTCATGTGATAGAAGATTAGTGGTTCTAAGCATGATTTGTCAACATATCTTAGAAAAATAAATAAATTCTATTTTCGTATCAGTTCTAACATAATTCAGATTCAATATTGCATGCCTTTTATTTTAGATTCAAGAAATGATAATTTAATGTATATAATATAATAATCATCAGATAGCTTAATTAGATGGCATGGAGTGTGGAAAAGGAGAATCTCTTCTTAGCCAACAAATGGCATGGAGGATTCGGTTTCAATTACATGTTTGGAAAGTACTCTTGAATGATTTAGAAGGAAGATGATAGAAGACTGCAATATAAAATTATAATAGGACCTGACAATAACTATATATCTATTATAACAAAGAAAAGCTAGTGAATTAATTGACAAGGCATTGGGCCAAAAGGATTAGCTTTTTTTCTTTTATCTCCTTTCTATTTTTATCTTTTAGACATGACCATTTATATTGTAACTTGTAAGGAACCTCTCATTATTTTGTGCGTGTTTAGTAATCAAGCACCCAAATTCTAAGGTGTGATTTTATCTGATATTTCTATCCTTGATTGAATTTAACACTTTAGCCTATGAGCTATAATCCTAATTAATTTTGAGAAATTAGTCTTTATTGAAAGATCAAAAAGCTGGAGATTTGCGGAGCACGCGAGTTGCCTTATCTTCTAAGAGAGAAGATACATACAAGAGAGAGATAATATTTTTTTTGTGCAGCTGCTAATCTTCTTGTTTTTTATTTTTTTGATTGCTTTGACTTATTATAAAGATAACTCTTACAAACTACGTGGGCCATACTCACCTGATTCTAACTCCAACTATCCACCTTTGTAGGATCATCCCACGACCAGGTTTATTGTGGCCTATACTTACGCACACATGCATAACAGATAAATGACATGATCTCTCATGTCTCTGCACGCAGACTCCACTACCATGCAACTGAAAATAAAAGAGTAATCTGACGTGGAAGCTGAAAGTAAAAAACAACTAGATTAAATTCTAACAAATCACCTCCTTAATCTGGTTGTTGTGTCTTCACATCCTTCATCCCAAGCTTCTGTCTCATCTCAAGAAACTTGATGTGCCCAAGCGGTTTATTCAGTATATCTGCACACTGTTCTTCAGAGCAAACATGTTGCACTTCCATTTTCCCTGCCTCCACACATTCACGAACGAAATGATGCCTTGTGTCAATATGCTTACTCCTATCGTGATGGACTGGATTCTTGCATAATGATATGGCTGATTTGTTGTCAATTCTTAGCTCAAACTTCTCAGATTCCTTTTTTAGCAAGTCTGCTATCAATCGAGCAAGCCATATGCCCTAGCATGTTGCGGTTGTTGCTGCGATGTACTCTGCCTCACAGGATGAGAGTGCTACAATTTTCTGCTTTTGTGACAGCCATGTGATTAGGCTTGAGCCGAGGAAGAAAACAGTGCCTGTTGTGCTTCTACGATCATCAACATCACCAGCTAAATCCCTGTCATTGTAGCCAACTAACTTTGGCTCTAGATTTCCCAGCTTCTCATAAGAACAACCAAAATTTAAAGTCCCACTGACATACCTCAAGATGTGCTTTACTGTAGTTAAGTGTTGAGTCGTGGGAGAGTCCATGAACCTGCTCACAATCCCAACGGCATGAGCAATATCCGGCCTTGTGTTTACCAAGTAACGCAGGCTTCCTACAATGGTTCGGTACATGGTTGCGTCAACAGCGGGATCTTCACTCTTCTTACTTAACTTCAGTCGGTTCTCCATTGGTGTTTGGCAAGGGTTGCAACCTTTCATACCCGAATGCTCAAGTATCTTTGCAGCATACCCAGATTGGCATAAGGACACTCCAAGGGCTGACTGTTTGACCTCAATGATTAGATAGTAGCTTAGCAGTCCAAGGTTACTCATGCTGAAGAGCTTCTTCATTTGGTCTTTGAACTTGACAATGTCACACACTGCTGAGCCTGTGACAATTAGATCATCAACATAAACTCCTACCAGTAATACCAAGCCATGGTGTTCCTTCTTGTATACTGCGTGCTCAAGTGGACTCCTCTCGAAACCAAGCGACAGAAGACTCTTATCAAGCTTGTAATTCCATGCTCGAGGCGCTTGACGTAAGCCATAGGGTGCCTTCTTTAGCTTCAGTACCAATTGTGGTCTCTCGTCGTCTTCAAAACTTGGAGGTTGTGATGTATAAACTTCCTCACTTAGCTCACCATTGAGGAAGGCCGACTTGACGTCCATATGATGCACCTTCCAACCTCCATGAGATGCCATTGCAATGAGTAACCTCACTGTTTCCAGCCGAGCTACTGGTGCAAACACCTCCTCGAAATTGACCCCTTGCCTTTGTGCATAGCCTTTATCTACGAGCCGAGCTTTGTGTTTCACCACCTTGCCTTCAGAATCCTTCTTCACCTTAAAAACCCATTTGAGGCCAATGGATTTATGACCTTTGGGCAACTGAGTAAATTCCCAAGTCTTGTTCTCTTGGATGGATCTCATTTCTTCCTCCATAGCTTTCTTCTAGCACTTCTCCTTCAAAGCTTCTACATGATTTGCAGGTTCCTCAGGGGACAGTAACACAAACCGGAGTACTCCAGCTCATCTACGTCGGCGGTGTCATAGAGGTTCTTCATTGTGCGGTAGCATTATTGCACACCATCTGAGAATGATGAATCATTGCTTGGTGGTGATGCCCATTCGACGCCCACAAGTGCAGCCCTAGTTGTTGTTGAAGACGCCGGTGTTGTTTGAGTTGATGTTGATGGTGTCCTCGCAATGTTTATTAGCTCATCTCTAGATGGTGTTGCTGGAATTTGGGACTCGTTTTCATTTTTATCTTCAAGTTTCTTGAGGTGTGGAGTTGTTACCTTCGTATGGGCTACACAGCCGAATACGCGCAGATGATGCACGTTTGGCTTCCTTCGGTACCAAGCTTCATATGGAGTCTTGGCCTCCATGCTTTTCGTCGGCGCTCGGTTTAGGAGATAGACCGCCGTCATTACTGCTTCACCCCAAAGTCTCCCAGGCACCTTCTTGTTTTTGAGTAGACTCCTTGCTGTCCCGGCGATGGTTTGGTTGCGACGTTCAGCTACACCATTTTGCTGTGGCGAGTAGGGTGCAGTGAGGTAGTGTCTTACTCCTTGTTCTTCACAGTATGTGTTGAATTCTCTTGACATGAACTCGCCTCCTCGATCGGTTCTCAATGCTTTTAGCTTGTCATTCACCTCCACTTCCACCCTGACTTTGATCTTCTTGAAAGCCTCCAATGCATCATCTTTGTCTTTAAGCAAAGACACCCACATGAATTGTGAGTAATCATCAACCAAGAGTAGAAAATACCTGTTCCCTGCTGGTGTTGTTGGGCTAATTGGACCACAGAGGTCTGCATGGATGAGCTCCAAAGGTTTCTCAGCTCGATAGGTAGGCGCGCGTGGGAATGGGCTACGACGTTGCTTGCCCACCAAACATGCTTCACAGATCTGCTCCAGATGCTTGATATATGGAAAACCTTCAACCATCTTCTTCTTTGATAGGTTCTCCAACGCACGGAAGCTGATATGTCCATACCTTGCATGCCAGAGCCACTCCTTGTCTTCATGCTTTGACAGGAGACAAACTGGTTGTGTGCGACTTAGCTTTAGAGTGTAGAGACGATTCCAAGACTTCTTGACTCTTGCTAGTAGGTTCTTTTCTTGATCATAGATGCTTAAAGTGCCATTCTCCAACACTATCTTGCATTGAGATTCATCGAGTTGGCCTAGAATAACTATGTTACTACGGAGACGGGGTATGTAGTACACACTAGTTAGCAGCTTTTGTTCTCCCGACGTTCCCTGTAGAAGAACAAATCCTAGGCCATGTATCTCCACCACGGAGCCATCTCCAAACTTGACTGAGCTTAGCACCGACGTGTCCATGTCAAAGAACACATCTACATGGCCGGACATATGGTTGTTGGCTCCTGTGTCCAAGTACCATAGCTCGCTGCAACAGTTCCCGTCGACTCCCAGATTGGGCTTGACATTGTCTTCGTTGAGCATCACTGTGTCGCTTCCCAGCTCCTCAGTCTTCGAGAGATCACATGTCTCGATCATCAACAGAGAGGGTTCATTGTCTCCATTCTTCTCTGCAAGGTGAGCTTTTTCTCTCTTTGGCTTTGAACATTCAGATGCAAAATGACCAAACTCATTACAATTGTAGCACTTGATTTTGGTCTTATCGAACTTACTATATGGTTTTCTTTCATCATCATCGCCGCGCCCTCCTCTTTGATTTCGGCCGTGGCCGCCGCCACGTTCGTCACCTTTCTTCATGCCACTGCTGGAGCCTTCCTTCTTATCTTTCATGGACAAAGACTCCCACTGTGAATGTGTGAGCATCAACTGTTCACCATCTTCTTTATGGTGTCGCCATCCCTTCAGACTCTCCTCGAACGCCCTCAAGCGTCCAATGGCCTCCGTCACTGGCATCGTCGATGTCTCCCCATTGTTCGATGGTGCCGACAATTGGGAGGAACTTATCAGGGACAGCAGCAAATAGCTTTTCCACGATAGTGTTTTCCTCCACTACTGCTCCGAGGATTCGCATCTCACCGACCATCGTGGTGAGTTTCTGTGAGAATTCCATAATGGTTTCAGAATTCCCCATGAGCATCCTGTCATACTGTCTCTTCAGCACTTGCAACCGAGCCTTCTTAAGGCGATCCTCTCCAACTCGAATCTCTTTAAGTGCATCCCATGCTTCCTTGGCCGTTTCCTTCTCCCCGATGGCCATCATCACGGTGTCCGGCACCGCCTGGGATATTACGGCTAGTGCCGCTTGGTCCTTCTCCTCTTCGACCACTCCGATGCCTTCGATCGCTACCCACACTCTTAATGAACGTAGGAGTATCTTCATTTTCACGGCCCACAGGCCATAGTTGGTGTCATTCAGCATTGGATACTGAATTGGCACACTACCTCTCACCGTCGTCTTGCCGGCTGTTGAACACTCGATGACAGCATCGCTCACTGGTGTCCTTCCTGGTGGTATCTCCGTCGTCTCCATCAACCTGGCTCTGATACCAGATGAAAGATAAAAAAGCTGGAGATAACTTGTCTTCTAAGAGAGAAGATACATACAAGAGAGAGAGATACTATTTTTTTTGTGCAGCTGCTAATCTTCTTGTTTTTTTTTTTTTTTTTTTTATTGCTTTGACTTATTATAAAGATAACTCTTACAAACTATGTGGGCCATACTCGCCCGATTCTAACTCCAACTATCCACCTTTGTAGGATCATCCCACGACCAGGTTTATTGTGGCCTATACTTACGCACACATGCATAACAGAAAAATGACATGATCTCTCATGTCTCTGCACGCAGACTCCACTACCATGCAACTGAAAATAAAAGAGCAATCTGACGTGGAAGCTGAAAGTAAAAAAAAACTAGATTAAATTCTAACATTTATTTGGTGTGTGGGAGTGCTAGATCATTGGGAGTTAAAGATCCAAGGTTTCAATCTTAGATTCCAAATTAATTTTGAATTTATTCTAGAGATCTTTAAACTTATAATTCCTATTTAGATTGGTCAGATATAAGAATATTTGGGTTTGGAATGAGAATTGGAAAGGTTGCTTTATGAATATTGATGAGTGCTCAGTTATATATATTTTCTTATCAAGTTTAAAGCACATTGCGTGTACCTTTTTTTTTTATTCAATTCTAGTCTATGTAGCGCTTAATTTGTTGTTATTATAAATTCAAGTATAAATGAACTCTTTTGGAGCAAATGAAGAGAATGTGTGGTAGAATTTCAAGTAAAGAATCAACAGAGAGATCCACTGCCCTATTCATGGGTATAATCACATCCTATGGATGACCATCCATGCCTCCATCATGACCCCGTGGATCCCCTCAAAGACTAAACTCAGCAAGAGGATCTATGGCCCTATACACTGTTGTGGATATTAACCATGTGGATCACAACCTTAGGGCATGTTATAAAAGCCTCCATGAGGGTTTTCAAGAGGAATTTTTGGCTGACATAGCTAAGGGAGGTAAAGGAGATTCAATAAAGATTCGTCATCCACTTGAGAGTGGAGAGCACAACATATGCGTGGATCCCACCCCAGATTAGATCTTACCCATTGGATTTAAAAATAAATTTTCAAATATAAAATATGTATGTTTACCTTTTCTTATTTTTTTTTTTTACACTTATCTATTAATGAAGGATCCTAGTAACGGAATCCTATTAATTATGCCTTATCCCCACTGCGAGATCATGATCACCACTACCTTTCCTCTACGTTAGCTAACTTGATCTTATATAGGCCTTGTTTGGGTAAGCTTTTTAAAAAAGTGCTTATTTGTTAAGTTGTAGAAGTACTTTTTAAAAAAGTGCTTTTTGGGAGTAAGTTAAGTGCTTTTGAATATTTTATGTTTGGGTAAATAATACAAAAGCACTTCTATATGTGTAAAACAGCTTATCTTAAGAGCTTTTTTTTGAGAAGCACCTCTTCAGCAGCTTCTCAAAAAAGCTGAAATTCAGCTTTTTTTTACAGTTTCAGCTTTTGCCCAAAAGCCAATACAAACATAAATTTTAAAACCCATAAGTGCTTAACTTATAAAAAAGCACTTCTGGGCTTTAAAAAAGCCAATCCAAACACCCCCATATAGGCAATCAAAAACTGAGCACTCCTCTTGCCTCTTACTATTTTAACCTTCATAGAGTGGGTGGTAGCTAGAGGCGAGTGGTTTCCATCCCGTGTTGCGATTGTGAGGAATTTTTAGATAAACCTCTGTTATTAATTTTGGATTTTCGGATATTGATGTTTCGATCCTTGTGGGTTGCATTGTAGCTTTGAAACGTATTCTTATCTAGCTCATCTCATCCCTTTGTTTATTTATGTTTAATCTAAACCAGGCTATTGTGATCCCTTGCCTTTTGTCCCTTATCATTCTAGCTTATCATGCATGGATGTAGTGAATGCATGCATGCATTACATTAGCTTTGACCAGCATAGTTAGAAGAATTTGATTAAGATGCATGCATTGAATTGCCTTTAAACAATGCAAATTAACAACATAGGATATAGTCGTTAAAAATGAAAATAAATCTAGCTGGCCATGTCTTCAAATAAAATAAAAAATTCATTCATGTTAATGGTTGGTAGCCATTATTCTTACTTTTGTCACCCTTGTGTATAATTAGAGCCACCCATGTATTGTTTTTATCTAAAATCTTTACCTATAAAAGGAAAGATCTTTGGATGTTGAAGTGTGTCTAAGTTCATAAATGTTGTCATAAACAAATAAGGGAGAAATCAAGAGAGAGTGAGTACGATAGTTCTTGAGTAAAATTATTATAAAATCCTTTGAGTATTTTTAGAGATGTGACCCACCAAAGAGAAAGTGTGCGAGGTATAAGTTTGTACTCTTGAACAATTCTTCATAGTGGAGGAGGTATTGTAGTGGTAGTAGCTGGAAACGGGACGAAGGTCATTTATGGGTGAACCTGTATAAATTATTTTGTCTTATTCTTTACTCTCTTATTTTTAATATATATCGTTCTTGTTCAGCGAAATTTAAGTTGTGAAACCTACAATTCCTAACAATAGTGAAACAAGGACAAAGAGCTTCTCCATGCATGTGCTTTGATTTCACAAACATATATGTTTTGGGGATAGTACCGACATGCATGTATAGAGTGATCTGGTACTATGTGTTTAGGGAGTGAATAAATATGGGGATAGTATTTTGTGAAAAGATCATGATTTTGCAGCTGATGTATATATGAATGGTTTTATAAAGTTATGTTTAGTAATGTAAAATTGATTTGACCATAGAAGCTCCAAGTTCAATACAATGGTGTGAGCAACTTAATCCTGATTAGCATGTGAGTAGATAAGATTAGTTATCTAATTTTATTTTAGTTTTTTTTATTATCTAGTTTGTTTAAAATTCAGATTTATCTTGTAAGTTAGTTTAAATTCAATCTTATCTTGTACTTTTATTTTCTATAAATTAATAAGAAGAAAGGAGAAAGTTGAGTTGTTTTGAATTGAAAAACCCTAATCTCCCCTAGTAACCAAAAACCCTAATTCTCTTCCACAACCCTAAAAAACCTATTTTTCTTTTTTTTTCTTGGATCCTGGGCTAACAATTGGTACCAGAGCAAGGTTGCATGACCAATATCTTGAAACTCGAAGCAATGTGGTTCCACTTTCCGATCTTGAATTCTTCCATCTACACGGTATGGGCAATAAGGATGGAGGCAATTCTTGATGCCCAATGTATGTGAGAGGCGGTGGAGCCGGCGGATGGAGCACGAGTGGATGAGAAGAAGGATAAGACAGCGCGAGCACACATCCTACAGTGTGTCCCCGAAGACATCCTACTCCAGATTGCAAAGAAGAAGACGGCTAAGGATGTTTGGGACAGTCTCAAGACAAGGTATCTTGGTGCTGATCGAGTGAAAAAGGTCTACAAACTCTGAAGAGCGATTTGATGCCATCCGAATGAAGGAGAACGAAACTATTGATGAGTTCGCCGGAAAACTCAGTGCCATCTCAAGTAAGTATTCTACACTTGGTCACACACTTGAAGATTCTACTCTTGTCAAGAAACTACTCGATTCCGTCCCCGACAAATTCTTTCCCGTTGTTGCTGGGATCGAGCAGTTTTATGATCTCGAGACCATGGCGTTTGAGGAGGTAATAGGGTGATTAAAAGCATACGAAGAAAGAGCAATACGGTTTCGTGACAACACCGCTAATATTGGCAGCCAACTTCTGCTCACTCAGGCCGAGTGGATGGCAAGGCAGAAAGGGGCCACCGGGAATAGTTCATCAAGGGGAAGAGTCCGAGGCTCCAACAATCTCGATCGTGGAAAAGGGCATGGGCATTGGCGCGGTCACGCCCGGGGTGGCCGAGGTCAAGATAATGCAGGAGAAAGCTTTAGCGACGCTAGTAGTGGCTCTCGCGACAAGAGTCACATAAAGTGCTTCAATTGTGAAAGGATGGGGCATTACGCGTCAGAGTGTCGCGGCAAGCGGCGCAATAATGAAGCTTATCTCACATAGGTCGTCGATGAAGAGCCAGCATTGTTGATGGCTGTGTCCCAAGAAGAAATGCACAATGTACAAGAATGTTTAGAGGCGGTCTTGCTTAATGAAGAAGGAACATTGCCAAAGATGCACTACGACAAGAAGGAAGATAATGAAGATATCTGGTACCTTGACAAATGGTGCTAGTAATCACATGACTGGCCATCACGAGAAGTTTCATGAATTGGATGAAGCTGTCACCGGGAGGGTGAGATTCGGCTATGGATCGACTGTTCAGATCATGGGCAAGCGAACAGTCATGTTCGCTTGTAAGAACGGCGAACACAAGGCTCTCCAAGAGGTATACTACATCCCAAAACTTTGTAGTAATATTATAAGTTTTGGACAGATGACAGAAGATGGGAACAAGGTGCTCATGGAAGGAGACACCATAAAAGTGTTCGACAAGAGTGGGAAGCTCTTGATGTCAGTAGAGAGGATGCAGAACAGGTTATACAAGGTGAACCTGAAGATAGCAAGCCGGTATATGGAAAGACCTACTATCACACATCACAAGGTGATTAAGCAAATTCTCAGATATTTGAGAGGAACAATTCATTATGGACTTGTTTATGTGAAGGGAAATCAAGAAGTAGCCATTGTTGGGTATTCAGACAGTGATTTGGCAGGAGACCAAGATGGGAGAAGAAGCACAAGTGGTATGGTTTTCTACTTTAATGAAAATTTAATATCATGGAATTCTCAAAAACAAAAGACAGTGGCGTTATCATCATGCGAGGCAGAGTTTATGGCGGCTACTGCAGCAGCGTGTCAAGGGCTTTGGTTAAGGAATCTTATTAGTGAATTAACAAGTTTAAAATTAAAGCCTGTAATTTTATTTATTGATAACAAATCTGCCATAGCTCTCATGAAAAATCCTGTTTTTCATGGTCATAGCAAGCATATAGACACAAGATTTCATTTTATTAGAGAGTGTGTGCAGAGGGGGCAGATTGTGGTGGATTTTGTAAACTCTGGAGAACAGCATGCTTATGCGTTGACAAAAGCTTTGTCAGGAGTAAAGTTAGCTTCCATACGACAACTACTTGGTGTTCGAGATTTGAATGCATATCAGGATTACGGGGGAGTATGTGAGCAACTTAATCCTGATTAGCATGTGATTAGATAAGATTAGTTATCTAGTTTTGTTTTAGTTTTTTTTATTATCTAGTTTGTTTAAAATTCAGATTTATCTTGTAAGTTAGTTTAAAATTAGTTAGTTTAAATTCAATCTTATCTTGTAATTTTATTTTCTATAAATTAATAAGAAGAAAGGAGAAAGTTGAGTTGTTTTGAATTGAAAATCCCTAATCTCCCCTAGTAACCAAAAACCCTAATTCTCTTCCACAACCCTGAAAAACCTATTTTTCTTTTTTTTTCTTGGATCCTGGGCTAACAAATGGTTGCCATATTCTCTGGTTAGAGTCTTCCATGCCTTTTTTAAAATATATGTGTGTGTATATATGTATGACCATCCCTTATTATTTTATATCCAAGGTTTTAAATTCTTTTACTTTTGAACTTTTTGGTTAAGAATAAGCATATTGTGGACCGGTCAAAGCTCCCAATGTGTAGATAGTACCATGCATGCAACTGATCATAACTAGGTGCTCAACTGAGTATTTGTGCTCAGCTTATCCATTCATGTATGTATATAAAAAGGTTGGTGATGACTATCAAAGAGGTACGTGCTTAAAATTTATCCTCTTTGATTGGGTTGTGGGATGTCCAGATTTATCACGTGATATCACCCTTGGGATTCTTTATATTATCATAGCAAGAAAGCAGAGGGCTATGCACTATCATAGCAAGAGTAAAGGTTTAGTTCAATGCTTATGTTTTTCTTAGGGACTTTCAAGGAGGATTGATATTTGGAGCTCAAGTGTGGGATTAGAGTCGGGAGATTTTCAAGTAAGTAAAACCAATATATATATATATATATATATATATATATATATATATATATATTTGTGAATTTCTGATTTTCCAAACCTTACGAATTTATTGTTTAATTCCATTTAATAATGTGTTAAATATTATCCTATTATTTGTTGATATTTATCGATTTAATTTCTAAATTAATACCTTCCCACTATTAATTTCTTTATATGTTTAGATATATCTGCTATTTATTGGAACATTAATGTTATCTGTTATTTAACATAATCTGACTTTATTTTCTAAAATGTGGGATCACATAAATGCTATTAATTTTACTCAAATGCATATTTTGTAAATCCTTGATCCATAATTCTAGTGTTTTCATAATTTTCAAACATTAAAATTATTTTGATTTAAATGCTATTAGTCTCCAATTGATTATGCACTAACCTTGTCGTTAGGGCTAATCACTAACCATTTTAACATGAAACTCTGTTAAGAGACTCTAGTTTTGCACTGTTCCATCGGTGAGAGAATAAAGGCCTTCGATATTTGATAACGCTATATTTCATTAATATATTTTACTCATTTTCATGTGAATTTCATGACTTTAATTCCCTTTTATGCCATTATGTGTTTTATTTGTTTTAGGACATCAGAAAATCATTTATAGCATGGAGAAGTATTTTTAATATGTTTTGGAGGACGAATCATTCATATTTGAAACTCGCATGTGTCTCCAAGCACCGGTGGAGACGGAGGCAAAGTTTAGAGAGAGATAACACATGTCCCTAAGCATAGTGAATAGTGCCCACATGTGGCACACACGCCGTCTGCACGCCTCATCTAGAAACCATTGCGGCCCCTATATGCCCACATGGCAACCATGCAGCTTTAGCAGAACCTCGTATAGCCTTCATGCGACTGATGAGTGTTTGCATGTGCAACCCTATATTGCAAGCATATAGGTCGTCAAGTAATAGAAAGGTGAGAGAATAGCTTGTAGTATTCACAAGGATTTTAGAGCACTAGTACTAACTCTATGATCACAATCTAGCCTAAATTGAAAAGGGAATGTGCTGGAATCTAAGAAGCTAAGGGGAAAAACAACTAATAGGCTAGGGAAGCACATAGAAGAGTGTTTGAATCATAGGATGAGACAGGTACCGGAATAAGACTGATAAGTGCTTGTGTTATAGTACCGCGAAGCGTTATTATCTTACAACGAGCATATCTTTTATTAGATTTTATCACTAAATTGTGTTCATTTGTGTGCTTTTGTGCATTGTAGGTTTGTGGAGCTAATTTGAAGAAGAACAACAAAGTTAGATAGTGTTTGCCATTGTTAGGGAGTTTTAGGACCAAGCAAGGAACAAGGCATAAGCCTAGACTTGTGAGTGTGTGCCAACCTCCTTTGGACGGGCACAAGGGCAGTCACGCTCACAATAAGTATAACTCGTGTAGCTTAGGAGAATTTCATCAAGAAGGAGATTTGAAGCAATCGACACGATCTACCATTGATTGTGTGCCCAATTCAATGGCCTCAATGAAGAACGGTGAATTCGGGAGTGTTTCGGCAAGGTTACTATAGCAGCAATGCAGTAAGTTAATGCAGGGGAAAATACTGTAGCAAGTTATTGTTCACTATCTACCGAAAATCAGCATTCCAACAACTTCACACGGCCGTGTGAAATCCCGATAAGGCCGATTTTAAAGCCACGACTCAACATTATAAAAGCCCGATTTGGAGACTTTTTACACATCTTTTTCCTAATCTTTCTCTCCAACTTCCGGAGAGCGCGGCTAGGGATTCAGAGAGGACTTTGTGGAGGTTCGGAGCGCGTCATCGACGTCCGACGGCCGCACAAGACCACGGCCACATCATACACAAGGGGGTTTTCATCGATGCATTCAATTTGTGTTTACTTTCATATTTTGATGGATTTGTATAGCTCCATGAGGAGCTAAACCCCTTGTGGGTATTCAGATTTGTAAACCCTAGGATTATTTTGTTTTTTTAACATTGTTATTATGATTTTCCATTATTGATGAATAAATTTGAGTTTCAATCTTAATTGCTTCTTGTAATTGTTTTCCCTTAGCCGTGACACAAGGGTTGAGAACAATCTAGGTTATCATTTGGAGGTGTGGCAACTCCTATAGGGTTAGACCACTTAAGATTGAAGAGGATTGAGAGGGTGAGTCATAAGGTAGCGGAACGTCCCCTTTCTCCTCTGGTGTGATTCTCCCTATCTCCGTGTTCCATGATTTCTTAGCAATCGAGATAGAGTGAAGTGCTAGGAGAGGAACTCCCCTGGGGCTTAGTTGCGCGAGCAACAGAGTGAAGGGTTGAAGTGAATCTTAGTACTGGGGCTTAATTGAGACTAGGGTTCTTCCACCTGGACCAAAGGGTTAGAACTATACATAGGAACAGGGTTTATCACTAGGAATCCCTAGAAGTTAAAGCAATCCCACGTAGTGTGAGACTTAGGAAGACGGATTCTCCTAGGGCTTAGTTGATAGGTCAACGAGAGTGAAGGGTCGTAGTGAAAACCTAATGCCGGGGCATAGTGTTGGGGTTAGTCATGGTTGACCTTAGGTTTGGGACCGTGTGTTTAAGGATATCCTCGACTCAATTAACATCAATAGGAAAGTATAATAGCATTGTCTTGCACTGGAAGCATAAGTCCTAGGGGTAGCTTGTCCGGGTACCCATATTTTCTCATTGCTTGTCCTTCTCTATTTACTCCTACTTGCACTCTCTTACCTTCCATCTTCTATTTTATTTCTTGTCTCTTTTTAATTGCTTTCACACTCACTCATTATCCTACTCTCACTTTTCGTACACTACATAGCTAAATAGTGAGTTCTTGTGTCTTAAATCCCTATTCCATGTGGATACGACTGCCCACTCACCAGGGTAAAATTTATTACTTCGACAAGCCCATGCACTTGCACGATATACGCAAGGGGTCATGTCAAAGACTTCACTTGGACTATAGAAAAGGGAATTAAACTTACTACAAATTGGATTTAAGGCTTGTTGGAACGAAGGAATTCAGAAGTACACTAAGTGCTCTCTCAATACTCATTAGTGTCTAATCCTATGCTAAAGGATGAAATGTATCTTTCCTGCTCCTACCCTCGCACGATTGTAATTAGCCCTAGGATTTCCATGTCAAGAATCGGAGATAAACTACCAAGATTCTAATTGAGAGGTACATAACGCCCTTAATATCTTTAGCGAGCATCAGTGATACCTATTTATCTATGTGTGATCTCCTCACAAGGATCTCTCGATACACAAGTGAACTCATAATGGTAGAGCCACTTTTTGATGTGCAAAAACAACATCAAACAACATAGATGAATCCAATAAACCAAAGGCAATTTAAATTACAAACAATATAAAAGTAATGAATCCAAGCTACATCAAATCCGGACATCAAAGGAAGTTAACCCTCCACTGGCATCTTTTTTAATACAAAATAAACAACACAAGAACAAAACTCAAAATCCATGATGGAGAACCTCCTTGATGTCCGAATAATGCTTAAGATCAATCTGATGTCACCCTCTTGGCTTCCATCGTCTTCCTCTTCGTTTTCTCCGGTGTTCTAAACCTTAGCCATCACTTGTTGCCCCAAAAGGGTCAAAAGAATCAAAGAATAACCCCTTCTCTTTTCCACCAGTCTTTTATACTCTAAAAAATCGAGTAAGTACATAGGCATGTACATGGGCTTGTTCTTGACCGTTTATCTTGGCTGCGGTGCTCAATGCCCTCGAGAAAATACGACATGAGAGTTACACAGGTTAAGTAAGAACTACACGGGCGTGTACTTTGGTCGTGTAACTCTCAAGATTTCATTTTTCTCTGCACTGGGAGTTAAATGGGCACGTAACCAGGTTTTGTAAAAGTATATGGTCAATAGTACATGGGCATGTATTTTTAGCTGTGTATCTCTTGGTCCCTTGTTTTGGCCGTGTATCCACTACATCATTATAGGGTTTTAGCGGCATGTTTTCTGGTAGCATTTTACATAAATGCTGGCATATATACGGCGTTTTCATTGCAAAACACCATGAAAAGTCTTTCTAGTATGCAAGAATTGGACCTTTGCAGTGTTTGATGCCAAAACACCGGGATTGGTTTTTCCATTAGCGGCGCTTATCATTTAAACACCGGTAATGCGTATGCGCGCGCTAACTAGAAAAGGATGGCCTGAAGAATTTGAGAACATCAACGTGATTTTCTTTGAAATACTAGGAGAAATGCCGAGAAATGTTTTGGTTAATGGGGTTTTTATGTACAAACACTGGGAATTTATTGGTTTTAGCTGGGTTTTTTGTAAAACACCAGGAAAATTCAATTTTAATAATTTTTATTTAAAACGGAACCCTTGATTTGGCGGCATTTGTCGTATAAAATGCCGACAAGTGTATTATTTTGCTTTCCTTGCCTTGTCTGCAAGTCATCTTCTCCATTGGGTTCTCGATCTCCTGCGCGGCCAAATCTCCATTGGCGCCTCCAAATCCCCATCCTCTTATCTTCATTTTTTTCTTCGAGGGTTCCTCAAAATCAGTCCAGATCCTCACCGGTGCCATTCCGATTTAGAGTTCCTTCGTTGCGATCTCTGGTAATTTTTATCCCTACTTCCAATTTCTTCTTGTAATCTTTGATTCTCAATTCAATTCAGTTCGATTCCTATTGGTGTTCGTTTCGTTTCCTTGAATTTTATGGTTTTTTTTGTTTTTTTATTTGTGATTTTATTTATGATTTCCTGGTGGGTTTTTTTTATCCACTTCGTCACAATGTTGTTCATATTTCTTTAGGTCTCGATTTAGATTTGGGTTTCTCTGTAAGGGTTTTGATCGGCTGGAATGGATCATTCTATTTATTTATTTTTATGGTTCTATGAGTTGCTTTTTTATTCAATTTCATGTGATTTTTATCCTTTTTAATGTAGTTTTTAGTTTTGATTCTGATTTGTAGGTTTTAGGGCAATTTGTGGTATTGATTTTGTCCGTCTGATTTATTATTTCAAAAATAATCCATTAATTCTACATTTCGTAGTATCTTCTTAGAATTATGTTCTTAATTGATAGTTTACCAAAATTGTTACAAGATTAGAAATTATTTCATATAGAAATCTACGTATTGATTTATATATCCTTATAAACAATTTCATTGTTCAGATGAGTTATCATGTTCAGTATAGTCCATCCGTAGATAGTTTCTTATCAATTGCATGAATTTAATTAAGCTTGAGAAGTATTAATGTTTTTCCCCATGGATCCGAATTTTTTTAAGAATTTCTATATGATCGATCTCGATTTCATTACCAGAACGCTTGGATTGCTCTCGGATCGTAGATGTTTAGCCTTTCAGGTATTAATTTTCTTATATTTTTCTTAGATTGTTTATCTTGTTGGTTGTTTTGTTTTGATCGTGTAGTTTAGGGAATGAATACTCTTTCTGATCATGTAGAAGATGTGGTTGTGGTTGTTGTTGATGATGTTGCTGCTACTTTTTGTTTTTGTATCTCTTTATATTTTGAGGTATAGCAAGAGATTAGGGCTTTTTAGCTTGTGTTTCTGTGTAAATTTGGAAGTTTAGTTTCATTCTGAGCTAAATTTATGATTTTTTAAATTTGGAGATAGATGTGCTATGAGTTAAATATCAGAGAAATGATGGAAAGGAGCATTAAGGTTTCCTTTTATTTATGAAAAGGATAAGTGTTATTTTTAGTTCTTCAAAAAACATCACAAAATCAAGTAAGCACACAAAAACAAACACATAGCTAGTATTTAACTGTGCAGAGTTCAATAATTAACTTACCAGCTGCCTTCAACTCAGCAAGTACTTCCCTGAAAATAATTAACTTATTAGTAAGGAAACCAGGACAAACTCAAAGATTACAAAAATAAGTAATAGCAAGAAATGTTTTCAAAGTCTTTCCTTGTAAACTGGTAGCACCTTTCCCAATAGAGAAAGAGGAGAAAAGGATTTCTCTATTCCTTTAGCAGGTTTTGAGAGTAATAAATAAGAGACTTGACCAATAACTACTGGCACTGTTTCTATTCCAAGCTGCACCAGAATGAAGCAATATAAACTTCAATGAAGGTTATAAGGTAAATCACTATGGCAAGGACAATTTTGACAAAAAGAATTTTGATATGATCCAATACAGAAATCAAAAAAACAAAAAGTTCACATTGTGGAATAGCTTATAGGATTAATTAAGGCTAAATACAAGTTGTATAGACAAATAAGTTCAGAATAATTTCAGCCATTCGGTATAATTTGATCTGCCTCAGACATTGTCAAGTATGCTATAAGTGATTAGTAAAGATGAATTGAACCTAGTGTCTAAGTCTATGTATAACACTTATGAAAATCACTACATGTGACTAAAAACAATAAAATATATTCGATATTAGTTTACCTTTTCCTTCAAAGAGTATGCTTAATCATTAAATGCTTCACATATTATTATTAAAGTTCCTTTTATTTTAATCTACATATTGAGTGATAACAGGACATGAAATTTTCTTATGAGATACACTGGAGTTGTGCATCATGTCTTTAGTTAATAATAGAATCATCCTTATAGTGTCAAGCATCATCAGTTGAGAAAAAACTTGAGAAATTGCAACAAAGAGTGGATAAAGGACAAAGCTTTGTGTCTGTGTTCTGTAGTATATCCCAATCAAATAGTGAAAACATATTGGATCAGGAAAACAAACTTGAGCAACTATACCAAAAGATACGGCTTGGGCAGTCTGAGTATTTTCATAAACAAAAGGTACCCTTTAAACTCTGTCTGTGGTATGTAGATGTTTATGTGTTAATGTGGCTATCTTTTTTTTCTTAAGTTTTTCTTTTATAAATGTGAACTATTGTGGGTAATTATCCTATGCTTGCAAGTTTCATGCTAATGATAGAGAAGTTCTCTCAGGTGCAATTAATCTTCTTATAACCTTTGCCCTTGGATGTCCCCAGACCATTTTATGTATGAAAATATGATCTAGTTATTTGAACTAATTTATCAGCTTTCTTTCATAGAATGTATTCGTTCACACACACAATTAGTTTCTCTCAGTAAACATGTCTTTGTGGTCACATATATTAACTTTATTATTAGAATATATGGTGATTTTAGATGTCTAAATTAAAATTCCTTAGCTTCAGGTCATACATTAGTTAAGTTATGAAGAAAAATGCAATCTTGTTTAGATGAATTTTGTTTAACATTGGACAACAGATTCCTTTTCTAGAATTACTTGGTTGGTGATGTGAAGGAATATCGAAACCTATAGTTGTGAGGCATTGTTAAGTTGCTTGTATTTTCTTTCTTTTATTACTTCTTCAAGTTTCCTTTCTGATCCCATGGTAAATGTCTATGTTAATATTGAACTAGAGCATCAGATTTAGATTTTCAATTCATCTACAGTGCATTTTATTTTTATATATTCAATCATGTGTGAGTGAGATGCTTGGGCCCATAGGTGCATACTTGTGGTTTTTCCAGACAGTTTAAAGAAGATAACCTGTCAATGTGCTTTCTGATCTATGATAAACCTGATTGCACTATACTGAGCCATGAAAAGACAGGAGCATTCAAGTGTCAATGGAACTGGGTAGAGGTTGCATATATATCTAGACTCAAGACAGTTACACGCCCATGAAAACCTATATGAAAACCTACATAAACTATGTTTGTAGTTGTCTATGTGGGTCCATAGCTTTCTTTAGATGATTATATTTTATTCTTTATGATTTTTATGCATAATTAGGAATCCATCTGATCTGTAGGCCAAGCATAAATTAGTCTTCTAGCTTTTGCTAGTGTTGATTATCTTTTTCTTGGGTACCTTGTATTGATGGATGCATTCCTAGGTTCCAATTCCTAGTTTGCAACTGAGAGGAAAGTAACAGAGACATCCTCCCTATATGCTACTCCTGTTTAGTCTTTGGAGTGCTTGGGATCAGTCAATTGCAAAGAGAAAATTCAAATGCATGGCTTCCTTGGTCAAGTTGGAAATAATTAGTCAGGCCTACTACTTGTGGCGCATTCCAAATATCTGCAGAACTTATCCCGCCTACCACTTCAGTCTGTGTAGTCGTCATGGCTCATTGTTAGACAAAAATATCATTTGGTTCTGAAACCTCAAGCAAACCATGAGCTTTTATAATGCATATATTGTATAAGCTTAGATTATACTTAAGATTTGTTGAGACTCCATTATTTGTTGCATCAACCTTGATTGATTCTTATGATAGAATTTGAACTTTAATTGTTTATGTGATTGAGTGGCATTTTCAACTATGATCATGGCTATTTACTTATAACCAAAGTTGACGTTCCAACTGTAATAAGCTTTACTTGCATATCACTAGTTCTTTTCTCGTATTTAAACATTAATTATTGACTCCATCATCAAATCTTTTACTTAATTATGGCAAGATGGTTATATTCTCAGAACATGCAACTATGATCATGGCTATTTTTAACTATAACCAAAGTTGATGTTTAAACTGTAATGACTTTTACTTGCATATCGTTAATACTATTCTTGAATTCAAACAATAATTATTGGTTCCATCATCATATCTTTAACTTAAGGGTAAAATACCTAGATGGTCACCCAATTATTCGAGTGTTCCTATTTTAGTCACCCATCTATTAAAATTTCAATTTGGTCATCCAACTTTGAAATTATTATTATTATTATTATTATTATTATTATTTGTTTTTTTTTCTCTTTATATATATATATATATATATATATATATATATATATATATATATATATATATCTTTGTTTCTATATTCATTTTTCTTTATTTTTTTTTCTTGATCTAGTTTGTTATCAGGGATAGTTTGAGCTGATTTTATTTAGGGAAAAAAATATTTGATTATTAATTCCAACTTTAATTTTATAATGTACTTGTGACCAATTGAAATGAAAAACACATATAGTTTGTAAGCATTGTATTAACTTCATTGATGGTAACACAGTGATGGATAAGATTCTCATCACCACCTTCTAGCCAATATTTCGAGGGAGTTCATAGATTTCTCTTGTCATGCTTTATATGTATTTTGAACTCTCTCATTTTACTACGTCGAACTAGACTCCCAAGGCCACCTGACTCTTGGTAAACCTTGGGAAAAGACTTTGTATGGATGACATTCTCATTTTGTAATTGAATGCTGACACACCCCTTGCGTGTGTACCCCGCAAGTGCACGGGTTGTCGAAGTAATAAAATACCCTGGTGAGTGGGTAGTCGTATCTACAGGGAATAGTGTTCAGAAACAAGCGTTATCACTATTTTAGCTATAAATGGAATCGATGGTAAAAGAAATCATTATATATATATATAAAAGAAAATAAAATAGACCAAGAAAGGCAATAAAGGTAGGAGAGGTAATCGATATAAAGATGGGGTACCCGGACAAAGCTCCCCCTAGGACTAATGCTTCTAGTGCAAGACTAGTATTATACCCTCTAATTGATGTCAACCGTGACTAATCCCACACTATACCTGGCTCTAGACTTCTCTACGATCCTTGACTCTCGATGACCTGTCACCTAAGCCCAGGGGAGTACCTCATACTAATGCCTAGCACCGTGTGAAATTGCATGGAGTTCTAGGGATTCCAAGTGAAAGACTCTATCCCTAATTATAGTTCTAACCCTTTGGTCCAGGTGGAAGAACCCTAATCTAAGTTAAGCCCTAGTCCTAGGATTCACTCAACCCTTCACAAGGGAGTTCATCTTCTAGTACTTCACTGTACTTCGATTGCGATTAACTCTTGGGATACGGAGGTAGGGAAATTCACACCGGAGGGGAAAGGGGGCGTTACACTACCTCTCGACTCACCCTCTCAACCCTCTACAACCTTCTGTAGTCTAATCCTATAGAGGTTGTCACACCCTAAAAGGATAACCTAATAGATTCTCAACCCTAGTGTCACGGCTAAAGGAAAATCTCATACAATCGGCATGCAAGATTGGAACTCAATAAGAAAACATCAAATTAATAAAGCATAATAAAAGTTATAGAAATACAAGCATCCTAGGGTTCACAAGTCCGAATACCCAATAGGGGTTTAGCTCTCTGTTTATATAAAAAATTTACATGTCCTAATTCAAATCAAATTAAAATTTTAAATCACAAATAGCCATATCCTAATCGGATTAGGACAACATGTGGTTAAGATAAATTAATTTTGATAATATTTGGATATATTCTAGATTATTTGAGATTAGTCGAAGGCAAAGATCTCGAGACGATCTAAAATACACAAATCTCAAAATCAGCCAAGAGCACATATCTCAAGGCAATAAAAATATCTAAATCCCAACAGGGGCGGAGCCAGAAATTATATAGAGGGGGGGCGAACTACAAGTTTTAAAATAATTAATAAACACAATTTTTAAATTCAAAATTTTAAAGAATAAAATATATTAATTTTTTTTATAACAATAAGTAAAATTTAAGATAAATAATTAAAATTAATTAAAATATCAAAATAAATATTTTTATCAAAATTTAGATTTTTTTTATGATTCTAACGAAATGCTTAAGATAACTAGAGATCTATAACAGAATTTTATAATAAACCTTTTAATTTATTTAATAAAAATTAAATTTATTTAGATTTTATTTTAATAAATAACTATTTGAGATGCTTGTTTATCTTTTCACATGCTATAATATATTTAAAATTTATGAATAAAACTCAACAAAATAAAAATCTAACAAAAAAAATTGTAACAATATAAAAAATACAAAAGCTTTTATTTATAATTAAAATAAATATATATTATATTAATTTCAGAGAAACAAATTAATGAAAAAGCTCATAATAGAATTTTGAAAAGTTAGTTAAAGAACATATGACTTATTAAGCATTAAAATAAAGTATTTAATATCTTAGTATATTATTTTAAAATTTAAAAATTAACTAAGTTTTTATTATTGATAGTCATTTAAAATTTGAGTTTTTAAAATTATTATTTAAAAAAAAATCTAAAGATAAGAATTTAAAAAAATAAAGTACCTAAAGTAATTGTTTCATTGATCTTACCCTTTAGTTGATATTGTTTTGATTTATAATTGTAAAAATATAAATAATATTTTAAATTAAAAAATACTCATTTACAAAATATATGTAATTTAATCATTTATCTGAAGTCATTTAAATAATTATTTAAAAAATTAATTTTATAAAATACTTACATTTAAAATCTTATTAATTACAAAATAAACAGATATTTAAATATTTTAAAAAAATAATAACTTTTATTTAAACTTCTATTTAAATTAATCATAATTTTAAAAAAACTTTGTTACTAAATAAAAGCTTTAATATTTCTAAAATCCCACATTGGTCAATTATACATATTTTTCCAAATTTTCTCAAAATTTTAAAAAATAGCAAACTTAACACATCTAATAAATAATAAATAAATAAATCAAAACATTCAACTAAAAAATAAAATAAAATAATAAATAATAAATAATAAAAATATAAAAAAAATAAAAATATATAAAGATAAAAAATTAAAAATTAAAAATATATTAAAAAATTAAATATTAAAAAAATTAGAAAGGACGGGGCGGAAGGTGGACGGTCGGAGGGGGAAAGGGAGAAGAAGGGCGAGGAGGGGGATGGGTGGGGGCCGTGGGGCGGAAGGGGGCCGGGGGGGAGACGTTGGGAGGGAGGGGGGCGAGGGAAGGAAAGAGTAGGCGGGGTCAACAGACCCCGCCGGCAACAGGGAGGGGGCGCCCGCCCCCCTGTCGCTTCGCCCCTATTATCCCAAGATCAACCATATAATATAAGAAATAATAACAATAATAACAATAATAAATAAATAAATAAATAAATATATATATAATAAAAAAATAAAATAAAACGAAATAATAATAATAATATAAATCAAATCAGATAAATAAAGAAAATTCATAATATATGTATATAAACGATAATATTTATAATAAATAGATAATATAAAATATAATAAATATAATAAATTAAAAATAAAAAAAGGGGAAGACGTGGAGGACCGAGAAGGCGTAGTCGTCGAAGTTGCGCACAACTGCTGCACGGTTCCACGTTCTGCACAACCTCACGCACAATCGTTGCACGTCGCGATGAGAGCTTTTAAAATGAAGAGGTTTTCGGTTTCCTAAAAAAGAGAGGAAGGAAGGCGGAGACATCCTCTCCCCCACACTGATATACATATTTAAAGATATAAAAAAAAAAAGACGGATGCCGTTCTTGATCGAATCTCATGAAGACCGAGGGAGAAGCCCGGCAAGGAGATAAGGATTCGGAGGAAAAAGAAGAAGACGAAGGAGAGGCACCAGAGAGAGATAAAGACGAAGGAGGACGAAAATAAAGAGGAAGAGAGGAGAGCTTCTTGATTTGTTTCTCTGCAAAATATATAGATATAAAAGGAACTAGCCGGGGCGCTGCCGCTTTTTCTTGCCACCACCACCCTCGCTGTCGTCACCAGAGAGACAACAAACTATAATTCTCCATCAAAGAAGAAGGAAAAAGAACCAGGAAAGAGGAAGAGCAAAAAGAAGAAAGCATAGGAACCAAAGAAGAAAAGATCTAAAGAAGACAAAAGTTGCTGCCGCTGCTCCGTTGATTTTGAGGCCGGCCACTGTACAGGGAACAGAAGCACTGACAACGCAATGATCACCGTCACTGAGAAGCTAGCGGAGGACAACGAGAAGAAGCCCGTCACCAAGAAAGCTCCTGCTGAAAAGATGCTTAAGGCCAAGAAGCGTCTCCTGTCCAAGGATGCTACCTCTGGAGAAAAGAAGACTACGGCGAAAAAAGGGAGTGAAACTTATGAGAATTACATCTTCAAGTTTCTCAAACATGCTCACCTTGATATCAGAATCTCCAGCAAATACATAGACATCATGAAACCCTTCATCAACGATATTTTCGATATCTTCAAGTTTCTCATGTTCCGGTTCTTGAGATTTGGATGAAGCCCAACAACAATGGCTACTATCAGTGTATTCAACAACCAAGAAACCGTTTCAAGAATGATACTAATTCAGATGGTTACCTTCTAGTTCATGCAAATGGTGGACTGAATCAAATGAGAATGGGGATAAGCGACATGGTTGCTATGGCAAGGATGATGAGTGCCACCCTAGTTCTCCCTTATCTGGATCATGATTCCTTATGGAAAGATACAAGTAACTTTAAGGATATTGTTGACTGGAAACACTTCATAGATGCATTAAAAGACGATGTTGAAACTGTGGAGTCTCTGCCACCGCTTCCTGCTTTTGCTTGCTGCCGTTGCTGTGGTTTGCTTTTGCTGTTGCTGTTGTTTCTTTTCTCTTCTCTGTCACAGTTGAGAAAATATTGAAGCTGTTGTGGTTGCCGTTATTCGTCACCAAAATATATGCATATATGTTAAAGCCGATGTCTCCCTACGAGATGGAAGACGAAGGCTAAGAGCTGTTGGATTCCTGTCGCGGGATTTCAAGAGCATCAATGGACCGGTCCAAGCCAACATTTGCTTCGCCTTCGCGAAGATCTTCAAGGATGTTTTTGCCGGTGCCGGAGCTATCTCGATACTAGTCTCTGACTACATCCGCAAGCTCTCTCTTTATCTCTCTCCTTCGCCATTGTTTTGCTTTGTGCTGGATCTCCATGGTATGGCTTCTTGAAGAAGAACCTTGCTCAAAGTCATCATGCAAGGTGATAGTGGGGTTGGCAAGACCTCGTTGATGAATTAATACGTGCATAAGAAGTTCAGCCAGCAATACAAAGCTACCACTGGTGCTGATTTTGTCACTAAGGAACTGTAGATTGATGACAAACTTGTGATTGTATCTTTCAAATGTGAAGTCTTGATTTCCTAACTTTGCACGAATTAGGGATGATCTTGAATTTGATGCAATGTTGAAGAAGCGGGTTAGATGGGGTACTTGACGATGCTTTTACTGAGGTATCATGTGCCTCCTAATTATGGTCCGATAGTTGCGCAGGCATTAGGCAAACAGTGCATGAGAATGGTTCAGATAGCGGAGCAATTTCTTCTTCTACTATGTGTCCATTATTGATGAATTGGAAGGCCTTGTATCTATATAAATGCCAGTTAAAGTCTGGCTAAAAGATTAAAATAATGTCTTTTCTTTAATTAATTCCCAAAATAAGCATTTTCCCCATTATTTCCCAAAATACTCATTTTGCTTTTTCTTATTATTTTTTTTAAATCAGATAATTTTTTAATATTTAATATTTATTTTTTTAAAAATCAGGGGGTCCCATTGTTTTTTTAAGATTAAGTTTTTATTTTTTAAAAAATTGCAGGTCCCGGTAGCTTTTTAAATTAAAAACATTTTACATCCAAACCCTTATAATTTTCATTAATTTTTCTTATAACTTTATTTTTCTCACTTCTACTATGTTATTTCTACTTTCATTAATTATAACCGACCAAAATTGTCTCCTTCGTTCAGTATGACAATAATATAAATTTTGCAAGATTTAATGAAAAATAAAATAACTTTGCAAGAAAATAAAAAAACTATAATGACAAAAATTTTAAAGAAGAGCTTCTCTATATTGACAATTTTTTTCTTACAGAAATACTTGTGTGTTTTAGAAAAGGAACTTGGTGGGTTTATATAGGTCTCTACCTAACAAATGGATGGCTAAGATCAATTTCATCCAATGGCTCTCATGAATGGGGTAGGTGCCACATGCCACCAATAATCCATCCCAACAACCCCTTATTATAAAAATATATTAAAATTATTTATTTAAATTATTAACAATCGGTTATAATTAGTGAAAGTAGAAATAACATAGTAGAAGTGAGAAAAATAAAGTTATAAGAAAATTTAATGAAAATTATAAGGGTTTGGATGTAAAATGTTTTTAATTTAAAAAGCTACCGGGACCCGCAATTTTTTAAAAAATAAAAACTTAATATTAAAAAAACAATGGGACCCTCTGATTTTTAAAAAAATAAATATTAAATATTAAACAATTATAGTGAGTCCGCTGATTTAAAAAAATAATAAAAAAAAAACAAAATGCGTATTTTGAGAAATAACGGGAAAATGCTTATTTTGGGAATTAATTAAAAAATATTATTTTAATTTTTTAGCCTTAGGGTCTGTTTGTTTTGATGTAGTTGCAAATCCATGTAATTGCAAATACATCACTTTTTAAAAACTGCTGTTTGTTTTGATGTAGTTACAAATCCCTATGTAATTACAAATAACTTCAAACCCAATGTCAGCTGTATTTGCAAATAACCTCAAATCCACCGTAATACCAATTCCATTGTAATTGAGAAAGCATTTTCTGAAAACCATCCTTTGTTAGCTGTATTTGCAGCCTTTGTTTGGTCACCCCTTTTGAGAAACCCATCTTCTTCATCAACCTTGGTCTTCAGAACCGCAGCAGCACCTCTCGCCGGAACCGCAGCAGCAACAGCAGCAACGATACAGAGGAGATCAGCCGTGAAGGATCCCCAGCTCATCGTGCTTTGTTCTTGTTCGTCGCCGGAATCGCAGCAGAAAGAGCAGCAAAACTGAAGAACAGATCGGCCATCAACGAAGCCTCGGACTGAGCTGCTCTTCTCTTTTCGCGTCGCCGGAACCGAACAAAATATACTGTGATTTTTTTTTTTACATATATATAGTTGTTATATAATGGTCATGGTTTTAAGGAAAATGCAAAGATTAAGTGGTTTACATGGTTTCAAATTCAAATGTCATAGTTTTTCTAAGTGAAATCTTGTTATGATATTCATAACAAGATTTAGTAATGTGTTCCATTTAGTAATGTAGATTTTTCTCAATTTTTCAGGTGTTTAGCAAGTTTGAATGCAGTATAGATAACACTCTTCATTTCTGTTTTGATCTACTTTTTTAGAGAATTTATGCTAAAGAGAGCATGATGTGTGATGAACCTGCAAATTGTCAGTTTGTGTTCAAAGTCTTAGATGTAGTGACTGATGTTGCATATTTGGTATGTATAGTGCCACATACTCTTTGGAAAGTATTCTTGGATGCCAAAGGAATTTCATTGTTTCAAATGTTATTATCTTAAGGTATTTGTTTGTATATAATAAAATTTTGTGTTTCATAGTGATGTTGTTCTTGAAAATTATAGATTGTCATGCTTGCTTTGGTAGTTAAAAATATAATTAGTTAAAATTAATTGAGTTGCAAATGCATCACTCATTATTTTGATCAAATCATACCAATGTTAATAGTTAAAATTAATTGAAATAATTCAAATAATAATTAAAATTCCATATTATCGTAAACTAGAATAATATGTTGACAAATTAATTTAATAATATAATTATGATTTTCTTAATGTTACGATTTTTTATTTTATATATATAATAAAAAAAATGAGATGCTAAACATGTGAGGGGTAATTTCACCATGGTGAGCATATACTTCAAATACATCAAACCAAACACAGTTTTTACAAATCCAGATTTACAACTCTTTTCAACCAAACATAAAATTCTAAAATCCTGCATTCCAGATACATCTAAACAAACACTGGATTTGTTACTTCACTGCATTTTCAATTACAGGATTTACAATTACACTGTAATTGAAAATCCACTGTCTTTTCAATTACAGCTAACCAAACGCACCATTAAAGTCTTCTCTAATACTCCATCTGTGCCATGTTTATTAGTGTCTTATCATTAACTCTTTATTATTGAATCGGACAAGTCAAGCATTGAATTATGTAAAATCTTACGTGGAGCGGTGCCTGTGCTGCATGTTGGTCTTGCCATTAAAATATATATACACACGGTTTAAAACCTTATTTAAGAAAAAATAAAAATGGGTCCCACCCGCAGCAAAAGCAAAGTGCAAGTAGACAACCAGGATTCATGCAGAGACAATGGAATCAGGGGCGGAGCAACAGGGGGGCGACCGGCCCCCTGTCGCCGGTGGGGTCTGTTGATCCCACCTGCTCTTTCCTTCCCTCGCCCCCCTCCCTCCCAACGTCTCCGCCCCCCCCTTTCCTCCTCCGACTGTCCACCTTCCGCCCCGTCCTTTCTAATTTTTTTTTTAATATTTTTTTTTAATATTTAATTTTTTTAATATGTTTTTTTAATTTTTAATTTTTTATCTTTATATATTTTTAATTTTTTATATTTTCATTATTTATTATTTATTATTTTATTTTATTTTTTAGTTGAATGTTTTGATTGATTTATTTATTATTTATTAGATGTGTTAAGTTTGCTATTTTTTAAAATTTTGAGAAAATTTGGAAAAATATGTATAATTGACCAATGTGGGATTTTAGAAATATTAAAACTTTGATTTAGTAACAAATTTTTTTTAAAATTATGATTAATTTAAATAGAAGTTTAAATAAAAGTTATTATTTTTTTAAAATATTTAAATATCTATTTATTTTGTAATTAATAAGATTTTAAATGTAAGTATTTTATAAAATTAATTTTTTTAAATAATTATTTAAATGACTTCAGATAAATGATTAAATTACATATATCTTGTAAATGAGTATTTTTTAATTTAAAATATTATTTATATTTTTACAATTATAAATCAAAACAATATCAACTAAAGGGTAAGATCAATGAAACAATTACTTTAGGCACTTTATTTTTTTAAATTATTATCTTTAGATTTTTTTTAAATAATAATTTTAAAAACTCAAATTTTAAATGACTATCAATAATACAAACTTAGTTAATTTTTAAATTTTAAAATAATATACTAAGATATTAAATACTTTATTTTAATGCTTAATAAGTCATATGTTCTTTAACTAATTTTTCAAAATTCTATTATGAGCTTTTTCATTAATTTGTTTCTCTTCAATTAATATAATATATATTTATTTTAATTATAAATAAAAGCTTTTGTATTTTTTATATTGTTACAATTTTTTTTGTTAGATTTTTATTTTGTTGAGTTTTATTCATAAATTTTAAATATATTATAGCATGTGAAAAGATAAACAAGCATCTCAAATAGTTATTTATTAAAATAAAATCTAAATAAATTTAATTTTTATTAAATAAATTAAAAGGTTTATTATAAAATTCTGTTATAGATCTCTAGTTATCTTAAGCATTCGTTAGAATCATAAACAAATCTAAATTTTGATAAAAATATTTATTTTGATATTTTAATTAATTTAATTATTTATCTTAAATTTTACTTATTGTTATAAAAAAAATTAATATATTTTATTATTTAAAATTTGTGTTTATTAATTATTTTAAAACTTGTAGTTCGCCCCCCCTCTATATAATTTCTGGTTCCGCCCCTGAATGGAAACAAATTAAGCTTTAATTTCTGGATTGGCATCAGCCCAAGATATGACTCATTCAAAAAATAAATAAATAAACAAACTTCATGAATGAAACATAATACGTCTCCAATGGATAATGAATTTTGTACTGTAATATTGCCCCTTGAGTAATTATTCCATTGCACCAATTATAAGTCCAAAAAATATATATATATATTCTAAATGCTCAAGCTGAAAAAGATCAATGAGAAAACTTTGGTGAAAGCGACACATGCCATTCGGTGGGGTTCTTAGAAAATATTTGAGTGGGGGCCCCATATATATATATATATATATATATATATATATATATGAGAATTGAATAAGAATCTTTACTAGCTTTGGCATCATAAAATATATATATATAAGAATTAAAAAAAATTCTAAAAAAAGGCGTGGGGCCATGTGTAAGAGATACACATGCATGTAATACATGCATGCATAATCTACATATATTCTCACGTGCATTATTATTTGAAATGAAAAGCACGGACCCCACTATGCACATGGGTTGAAGATGATAAACACGGTTATATATATATATATATAGGAAATTCATCAACTATGCACATGCATAGGATTGAATTCTAAGGATGTTTGTTGCAACCGTTGGATTTACATCCAACAGTTGCAAAAAATTAATTGAATTCTAAGAATCTAAGGCAGCTTGGATTCTTCTCTCTCCTCATCTCCACATATAACTGAACAAATGTTCAAAGAATTGCAGTATCAAAGATGGATCATTTGATTCACAATGCATCAAAGGTGAAGGCATAATTTGTTCAGTTGAGATATGATTGAAAATCTATAGCCAATGGTGTCTTTTCCGGCTTTTTTTTTCAAAGAGTAGTTCTATGATATAAAAAAAAAACAAATCATTCACAAGAACTTTATCAAATTAACCCAGCCGCGTTTGGAACCAATAGGCTGGGACAAGGATTCAAGGTCTCTTTTTTCTTTCATGATTATGGTTTCATTTGCTTCACACAAAAGTCACCACTGATTCAACAAATTCACATTATTCATAGAGATTATAAGCACTCCGAGCCCCAAAATATTCCCAGAATCAGCTACAAATCAGAAAGGCCTGGCATACAGATTGCTTACTCATCTCTCAGTCATTCATTTTTAAGATCAAACAAAGATCGGTGCATCATCTCTTGCGTGGCCTTTGAAAAACATCACCTCGATCCAACCCTAATCTTGGCAAGAAACCCTTTCTTCTCGAGCGTGCGCGTGACGAGGGTCTTCAAAGTTGCGGGTAGTCATCCATTGTCACGACAGATTGGTCGATCGAGGGCGGCCGGGAAGAAGAGGAGGTGGGCAAAACATTCCAAAATGGGAGAAGTCCTAAATCTGGAAATGGAGAGGGGGAAAAGAAGTAGGGGAGGCAGGCTTTACTCTTTGGATGGTTGCATACTAGCCGTTAGATCAAATCTAATGGCCAATAATCAACATCCTTAGAATTTAGATCTAAGAACGTGCATAGAGTCCCTGCCCTCATATATATATATTCATCTGAACAACTACAAGAATATTCGATTTGAGATAATAACAAAATTTTAAATTTTAAGACAATGAAATATATATTAAGACAGCAACAAAGCATGTAATGTGACGACGAGGCACATACAACAGCTATGTTCAAAGATACATATATGTGAAAGCCAAAGTAACCAAATCAAGACTCAAAATATAAAAGGAGTCAAGATTTGAAAATTCATACAAATTGACAATCAAACTCAGCGGTCTTAAGACACCAGAAGTCAAAGACCCAAAGAGTCTCTCAAGACAAAACTCGAAGGGAGTTTCACCAGCATAAAAGCCGAAGCCTATGGAAAGTCAAAATCAAGTTTATGATTCATCAAATTCAAATCATACTCAAGATGCAAATCAAATACAAAAGGCAAAAGGTCCAAGACACAAGTTCAAACACAAGTTCATATGTCAAGATAATTTCAAGTTCCTTGTACTCTCAATGCAGTCAATGAATTCATATATATATATATATATATATATATAATGATGAAATTGATTGTTATAATTTATTTCCTTGTTCACACTTATTTCTTAATCGGAGGTTCCTGCGACAATATCCTGGGTAATTAACATTAAGGGCTTGCCCCTAATGGAAGTTATGAACCCATAATCTCTTGAAGTCATAAAAAGTAAAATACGATTTATGATCCATTATTTTTAGACGGTCTAACCATAATCAAAGGCCGGGTGAGAAAAAGGAGCCCACACTCTCCATGGAGTAATACAAAATCAATAACGAGTTTAAGAACATATGCAAAAAAACCATAAAGAAAACCTCCTTGTAGATTGTATCGATGGTCTTGTGGAGCCTCACGTCTTCTCCAACGAATCCCTTGTCAAGCCTAAGGCACACCTCGTCAAATCGATGCCGACGAAAGTTTCCTCAATAGCTTTCTTCCAATGGATGTCGATGCCGATGCCGTATAATCACCTCCAAAGACCTCCAAGAACCTCTCCAAACCCTAGCCGAAAGCTCCCCAAAAGATAGGCAAAAGATAGAAGGGGGGAGGTCTCTAAATAGATCTGAAAACGGGCTATTTATAGGACGAAATCGGACTGAAATTAGAGGTCCACACGCCCCTGTGGATTTTCCACACGTGCCTGCAGAATTTTCACACACCCGTGTGGAAATTCTGTTTTGCTGATTTTCGACAGACCGTAAACAGTAACTTGATACAATGTTTTGTTACAGTAATCAGCTACAGTAACTGCTGCAGTACTTCGCAGAAATGTTCCCATATTAATCGTTCTTCATCGAGGCCGTTGAATTGGGCACATAATCAACGTTAGATTATGTCGATTACTTCATTTCTCTTCATTGGCAAAGTTCTCCAATGCTATACGAGTTAGACTTTTGTGAATGTGACTGCCCTTGTGCCCCTCCAATGGAGGTTGGCACATACCCACAAGTCCAAACTCGTGCCTTGTTCCTTGCTTGGTCCGAGAACTCCCCAACAATGGCCAACATAACCTATTCTTGCTTTTTTCTTCTCCAAATTGGCTCCACAACCCTACAATGCACAAAAGCACACAAATGCACACAAATTAATGATAAAATCTGATAAAAGTAATGCTCAATGTAAGATAATAATACTTCGTATTAGTATAACACGAGCACTTATCAAATGCTTTGGCTTGTGTTGTTGGTTTTAATCTATCATTTTCTTGTTCATTCTACAGTGGATGGATTACGTAGAATTGATTATGAATAATACTTGTTTGGCAGGATGCTAGCTTGTATTAGGTCACATGATGATTGAAGGGGGATTCATTGTACAATACACCAAAGGTTCTGGGTATTGGTAGCTCCCTCGAGAGGTTAGAGTAATTTTAGCCAAAAGCAAGCATTAGAATTACTCTAACCAAGATTCCTGCTGCCAAAGACATCATGGGAGTATCTTCTGGATGAAGGAACCTGTACTAGGTTAGGGCTACACCACGGAGGTTCCGAGATAGTCAACATCCGAGTCTAGCAAACCAAAACCAAGCCAACCTTATGCCTAATCTCTTTGTCATTCGTGCATAGTCTTTTCCCAGGGGAATCCTCGCCCGAGGCCTTCCTTCATATTTGGTTTCTTCTTTCCTTGCATTTGTTCATGATTGTGTTGTTTCGCTCATTTTAATTACTTAAAAGTTTTATTTCCTTTGTTTTTATTTTCACAAACTTCAACTTTATTTCAATCGACTAAACAGTTATCACTAAAAGAAAGTGATAGTAGATCTCGGGCCTTTGGGAATTTGACCCTCTCGTACTTACATGAAAGGTTATTACTTGATGACGACCTGTGCACTTGCGGCCGGGAAGCTGCGTGCTCGCTTTTTAGCATGTCACCCACTAGTCCATCATGATGCCCAGAGAGAGAGAGCAATTTTAGAGGTTCATAACTCGATGATTTGGAGATGTGAGGACCCTAGATTGGTTAGAATTGGGAAGGATTAGACTAAGTGACAAAGTATATTAGTTACTATATATGGAAGCATAGAGGAATTTATTTGAGATTTCATAGACATTTTTTAAAGAGATTGTTTTGGAGGTTCTGGTCATATTTTCTTTTGGCAAGATGCAGATTAGCCTAAGTCGCTTTATTGTTATACAATTCAAAGCGTACAGATAGGGCTACCATATGAGTGTGATGGAGTTTTTGGTCGGTCTTGGACTTTATGATATTAGATAGACTCAGATTGAGTAGTAGAGGGAACTATTCTTGAATTTGCCTTTTCACGTCATTCCAACTTAGCAGTGGACATAGATCAGCCAGAATTCAGCCTACGACTCAACCAGATTAAAAATAAGAGATAAGTAGTGTACATTATTTCTTAGAGGGCATTCATAAATGTTCTTAAATAGGTAAAGTAACACCTAAAAAACTCTTAGCAAAAGATAATGAACAGCATAATCAACATAAGCTAAAAAGAGCCTTTTATGAAGGTGATCTTATTTAGCTCCATCTTAGCAAGAGATGCTCAAAAGTTTGGCGAAAATGAAATGGACCTATCAAAATCCTACATAAGATGAGTAAAAATTCTTGTTAATTATAGTGTTTACTATATGAAGCTGTGTGAAGTTGTCAATATTGGATGATGAGCCCAAAGAAATCTTATTATCCATTGAAGATCATGTAATGAAACTAAATTCCAGAACACATGGCAACAACCACACGCAAAGATAAGAGTGAATCTTTTCATGTTGGATAGAAATGTTACAAAAAACAATTGTCACCAAATAGTTCGCAAGTGAAGATAGCGAAATAGAATTCTCTCACTTAAAGTTCTAGATCCAATAGGTGTGGGTTCCTCAAATTTTGGGAGACATGATCTAGGAGGATTAGAATATCAAATATAAACCATGGTGGTTTCAGTAGAATTAGCAAAAAGCTAATTTCTTTAGCCAATTTGGATAAAGATAAAACCAATTCAGTTAAGATAAGAATAATTGGTTAAGATTAGGGAAAGGAGATTAGTTAGTTATCTCGTATAGTCCAAAGGGTAAGGCTATAAATAAGAGGTCAATCACATCATAAAAGAGAAAAGAAAAAATCATCCAAATTCCTCTTGGTTTTTCAAATCCATCCCAAATTATGTTGATTTTCTAAAAGCTAATTTTAGAATTTTATCTTGCAATCTGGACAATTTCAATCTTTGGATGATACCTTGCATTATGGATCTCCTGATTATGCTTAAACTTACTTTCTTGAATAGGGATTTCTCTTTGACTGATTTTCATTTCACTGAGATCTATTAGAATAACTCTCTAAATCTAAATGCATTTGAAAATATTTCTGGTTCTAACCTTGATTGGGAGTGGATTAGCAAAATTAAAATTGACTCTTCTTCGGATAATTAATGGATTTGGGGCCCTAGCAACTATTGTGCAACCATTGCTTCCTCAGTTTATACTTGCCTCATTACTGATGGCTTCTCTCATGATCTTTGGAAAGGATGGGACTGTATTTGGAAACTTTTTGTTATGCCTTGTATAAAAACCTTTGTTTGGAAGCTTGCTCATGGGAGGCTTGTCACTGGAGCTTATCTTTATCATTTCAATATTCGTCTGCATACACTCCGTCCTTTTTGTTCCATTTTTGAAGAGACTGCAAATCACCTAATTTGGAACTGCTCTATGGTTACCCAACAATGGCACTTGCTCTTTGCTAATCTGGGTCTAAATCTTGCCACTTTAAGCTCTATTCAAAATGGTTCTTGGCTCACTTTTATCTTCAAAGCCAGGGCAAGGGATTATTCTGAATCTTTGAATAAAGGTAGCCACCATGGCTTGGTTAATTTGGAAGGAGAGTTGCAACTGGATCTTTGAATCAAGGTAGCCTAATTTCAACTCTTTAATGTCCAGAGCTTTGTATACTTGTGTTGATTTTTTCAAGGCTTCTAGATTCAATTACATGGATTTCTCTAACCTGAAGGGCAATCAAATATCAATCTCAATCTACAATGATGCTTCTTGGAATATGGCTACTAAGGTGGCTAGCCTTGGTTTTGTTATTTTAGCTAATCCTGGTCAAATCCTTCTTGCAAGATCTGATAGCTCTTTGAAGGGCAGCCCCATTCAAGTGGAATTGGCAGCCATTAACTTAGCTCTCAAGGAATGCTTCTCACATAACTGGCAGACGATCAAGATCTTCTGTGATTGCCTGGGTGTGGCGCATCTACTGAAAGACTATATTCCGACAATTGCTACGAGACTCAATGATGACATCAAAGCTCTTAAACAGAATTTGAAACACTTCCCCAACATTACTGTGAATACTATTCCTAGAGAAGACAACTATATCGCTGATGCTTTAGCTGGTCATGGAAGCTTGCACCCTCATTCCTCCCTCTTCTTCCAAGGATTAGATCGACCTTACTAGCTTCAAGACCTCTTCATTAAGAGGAATTTCTACTTTTGATTGTTGTTTTGTATTTTTTCTGAATTTTGTGCTCTTTTGTTAAAAAAAATCACATCAGAAAAGAAATAGCAAGCTGTCCTTTACCGTATCTTGTTTCATCTTATCAAATTTATTTTAAATATCTATCGAAGATGATGTGACTATGCCTCGAACAAATAAATTTTGAATCAAATGGCACAAGAATCATATAAGATATAACTATCACAACTAAGAAGAAAAGAAGTATGATCAAATCTGTGCCCAGGAAGATGAAACATTGAGTAAGAGAACACGCATAAATCCTAGTGAGAGTTAGTAAGAAAATTATCCTGGCTTAAGTAGGCTCTAGCACAGTTAAGTTAATTGGTGCAAAATATAAATAAAGGGTCATGCAAACTTAGTTCATTACCACACCATAACAAATAAAATATCAAAATATTCTAGAATGAGGAAGTTAATTAGAAGTAGAAGAACCTCATCTCCATCTAAGAGTAGAGCAACATTAAAATTACCTAATATTAGCCAAAGATTATTAAAAACAATTAAAATTTAAAATTTAAACCAAGTTTTCTACTTAAGCTGGAATTGTTCTCAACAAAGAGTATAAAATGTTTCTTGTCTCAAGAGAAGATTAGAATATGAAAGACACAATTAAATTTCATAATAGCAATGAGAAACCACTCCAATATTCTTCTTTAGTAGGACAATAATGCCACTAAATAATAGTATTGAAGTGATAATTGCTCACTGCTTATAACGAGGCATTTTCTAACGGAAACAAAATAAAATTATATACTTATGCTGTTACACAAAGTTGAAAGTGTAGTTTATAATATTTTAATTTGAAAGATCTCTGATAGTGCGCAATTGTCCCGCAAGTACACGCGGTCACCAAGTAGTACACTATGCGTGACACAGGGGTCGTATTCCCTGGGGCCCGAGAATCTACCCCTACTTCCTTATTGCAATGTTGTTTAACCGATAAGTCTTGATTGATGAAATGAAATTCAAAAAAATTAAATCAATACACAATGAATGCGAATGAATGAAGGCAAGATATGGGGAAAAATCAAGGCTAAGAATGGTCACGGATGAGGATCCCCTCGGGGGTTACTAAAGCGTGCTAGAAGCTTGAACTAACATGCAAGTGACTAGTTGGACCGAGAAAACCATAGATTGTGCCAACCCGATGGTCACGGCAATTGACCCCTAATCCAGTACGAGTATTGGATACAGTACTTATACCATCCTAAATCCTCCTACGATTGCAATGGGTAGTGCTCTTCTCGAACTAAGGTTGAAATACAAGTAAGTACTTAACCCTAGAATTGGAGGGGTACAAATACCCAATGGTCACAGCATATTTATATGTATTTCTCTTCCAAGTTTGGTGAGTCTAACACTAAGGCAATGGTTATGTAACCTAGCATTTCCTAAGTCATGATACATATAGTTCTCATACATATCAAGCATTTAAAAACACCAAACATGGATCACAAACAAGCCAACATTTATAAATTAGATCAAATCATCCAAACAACACAAGTTCTTCCACAAGATTCACCTACATCCGGTAACCTTGGGGTTTTAGTTGCTCATGGTCACAAAATACACAATCAAAATCATGAAAACAACAAAACAAAGCATAAGCAAGCTCCTTCAAAAGCTAGAGGCCGAACGACGGTTGGAATTGGCCGGAGATGAACTTCCAATGATGCCACTCCAAGGAGTGGCTTCCTTTGTCTTCTACCTCTTCATAACAAGCCCTAAGGACGGATCTTGCCCAAAATCATGCTCTCCTCGCCGTGGAAATACCCTCAAGCCTCTTCTTCTAGCTTGGATCGGTGATGGTGATGATGAGCTCCAAGAAGAAGGACCAAAGATGGACCAAAGATACCCAAACCCAAGAAACCCAAGAAACCCTTAAAAAGGGTGAATTCGGGACAGCTCACGAGTGGCCTAATAGGGGCCTGAAAGTACATAGGTTGTCGAAGTAATAAAGTACCCCGGTGAGAAGGTAGTCGAATCCACAGCGAGTAGTGATTCAAGACAAGAGTAATTGCTAATTAGCTAGTGCGAAATAAGGGTGGTGAGAGAAATCAATATGTGTGTAAATAAAAGAAAGAGAAATATGAAAGACAAGAGAGTGCAAGAAAAGAGTAGAGAGGAAACAATCAATGTGAATATGGGGCACCCGGACAAGCTCCCCCTGGGACTAATGTTTCTAGTGCAAGACTAGTATTATACTCCCTTATTGATGTTTAATGAGTCTTGGAAATCCTTAAACACAAGGTCCCAAACATAAGGTCAACCATGACTAGTTCCAATACTATGCGCCCGCGTTAGGTTTCACTACAACCCTTCACTCTGTCGATCTCTCAACTAAGACCTAGGAGAGTCCATCATCCTAAGCCTCACACTACGTGGAACTGCTTGACGTTCTAGGGATTCCAAGTGATAGACCATGTCCCTAAGTATAGTTCTAACCCTTTGGCCAGGCGAAAGAACCCTAATCTAAGTTAAGCCCTAGCACTAGGATTTAGTACAACCCTTCACTCTGTTGCTTGCGCAACTAAGCTCTAGGAAAGTTCATTTCCTAGCACTTCACTCTACTTCGATTGCAAAGAACTCTTGGGACACGGAGGTAGGAAAAATCACGCCGAAGGGGAAAGGGGACGTTTCGCTATCTTACGGCTCTCTCCAATCTCGAGTAGTCTAATTCTATAGAAGTTGTCACACCTTTAAAGGACAACCTAGATGATTCTCAACCCTAGTGTCACAGCTAAGGGAAAATCAATTACAATTAACATGCAAGATTGGAACTCAATTAAAGACATCAATTAAGAAAGCATAATAAAAGTCATAGAAACAATGTCATCCTAGGGTTTACAAGTCCAAATACCCATGAGGGGTTTAACTCTCCATGGAGCTATACAAAATCATCAAAGTATATGAATCACAAAGCATAGAAAACATAGATAAAGCCCCCTTGTGATGCGTGGTGATGGTCTTGTGAGGCCGCTACTTCTTCTCCACCAAGCCCCTTGTCAAGCCTAGGGCACACCTCGCCAGATTGGTGCCGACGAAAGCTCCCCCAATAGCTATCTTCAAAAGGACGTCAATGTTGATGCCATAGACTCGCTCCAAACCTCCACAAAATCCTCTCTAAACCCTAGCCGCGAGCTCTCCAGAAGTTGGGTGAAAAATAGATCGAAAAATCCTCGAATAAATCAGAGTCGCGGCTTTAAATAGGCTGAAATCGGGCATCCACACGGCCGTATGGAATTTTGACACGCCCGTGTGGATTCTGTGGAATTGAATTTCTGGTGCGTAGTGAACAGTAAACTACTATATTAATTTGCTACAGTCCAAGAACTCCTCAACAATGGCAAACATGACCTAATTTTGCTCTTTCTTCTCTAAATCTACTCCACAACCCTACATGCACAAAAGAACACAAATGCACACTAATCAATGATAAAATATGAGAAAAGTAATGCTCAAAGTAAAAAAATAATACTTCGTATTACTTAAACACGAGCACTTATCATGGCCTCACGGTCAATATGCGGGCCGCGAGGTTGCCTGGAAAAAGGGTCGAAAAGTCCCCTAAGTGGCTACAGTACTGCTGCAGTAAAACTTCTACAGTACTGTTGCACTATAAATCGCTTGCGGATGACTTCACAGCTGTGAGGTTGCCCTCGAGGGTTTCCAGACTTAGAAAATTCTTCAAGTCTTCGTGCTTCATATCACTACAGTAACGCTACAGTGCTCAAGACCCTTAAACGACGATTTCGGCGTGGATTTCTCCTCAAATCACGTCGTTGAACTCTCCTAAGCATCTTTTGTACCCAAAACAAGAAATAAACCAATTTAGACCAAAAAGGGCATCGATTCATCAATAAAATATGAGAATCATGCACATACATACGTATAAAATACATACTTTTAGACATTTATCAATCTCTATAATTATAGTTTTTGATATTTAGAATCAATATAAAAATGTCTCATGTATAAAACAAATTTGAAACTTTTAAGGAAAAACAAGGTAAATTAAAGATGCTATATATAAACTGCCCTTTCTTTTTAAGTATGATTAAGAAAGTCAAGTGTTGTCTTTATAGTATATTTGTTCACTTGAGCTTCACAACAACAAAACAAATTTTCATTAGGGTAATGAAAATAATCATATTTAACCTTTTCCATATAGGAGCGAACACCATATCCAAAATAAACTGATGCTCCAAGGAGTTGAAGGAAAGCTTTGTTAATTTCTTATATTAGAACCAAAGTTAAAGAATATCGAAAACACTAGTTAGGAAGAAGGTTGAATTACGTGTAAAAGGATGAAAGGTTTGAAACAATACACATTGGGGAGGGAACTAAATCGTTGAAAGGTGGTGTAATGTTGATAATGGAAGCTAAAATGCCATTAATGTTAGAAAACAAATAATTAATTATGGGAGGACCTAGTGTCTTGATGAGAAAACAAGAGTCATGGAGATCATGCACGATGTATCATAAGAATCATAAAGACCATAAAGAGGTCCATGTAGAGATGAGATAACATGCATAATCACCTTGACCAAATCCCTTGCCAATTCCTTGTTTATATTAGACACATTTCCTAAGAGAGTGTAGGATGAGTGTATGTCCCATCCATTTTTGAACAAGTTGCATAACCATATCCCAAGCTAGGCTGAGCTATTATTGGGTCACTATGGATGTTCAAGTCCAACTTTAGTTACTAAGATGTGCACGGTGGCAACTATCATGAAGGACAAATAATGGAAGAAAAACCAACCACCTGTTTTTCAATATTTTCCATGCTAACCACCTATTTCTCAAGGAGTGAGACACTATAATTGTTGAGGAAATTTGATTAAACCCAGCACTACTGAGGACGCTACAATATACTACTGAGGTATCTATGTAAGCTATAAGCTTGGTCAAATGCTGCAGTAGAAGGCCCATGATTTTGTCAAATTGGGATTCACAGCATCCTAAATTTATCTTAGTGTTTTGTATTACTTTAAGTTATGCTTCTACTATATGTTTGTATTATGTGTTTAGCTGTTTTGGTTGTATGAACTATGCTGCTTTACTGGCATGCATATCAGATGTATTATGTGTTTAGCTGTTTTTGGTTGTATTGAAGTTAAATGCAAGGAAATTCAGAGTAATACTTGTCTACTTTCTTCTCTTGTTCTCATATAAAGTGATTGAATTATAGTGAGTTTGAGTGAAATCATACATAACTCCCTCACAGATCCTAACAGTGGTATCAAAGAGTAGCTTCATGGCCAATTCATCATCTGCAAGGGAGGCCAATGTCCCATTCTTCAAAGGAGAGAATTACAACCTCTGAAGCCTGATGATGAAGATGATGTTTAGATCTAAAGACTTGTGGACACTTGTGGAGAAGGGATTCAGTGAAGAAGGTAAAGGAGCTAGATTGAATGAGAGTATAAAAAAAGATGCAAAAGCTTTATACCTCATCCAACAAGCTCTAGACACCAGAATTCTTGTAAGAATCTCATAAGCTAAAATAGCAAAACAAGCCTGGGATATCATCAAAACTGAATTCCAAGGAAAAACAAGCAATCAAACTATCCAAATTCACTCTCTTCAGTGAGAATTTGATGCTGCTAGGATGAAATATGGAGAATTAGTCCAAGACTTCATCAACAGGGTTTTGGACATTGTATACAAAATCAGGGCCATGAAAAAAGAACTCTTAAGGTTGAAGGTATTGGGAGTGTGAGTCTCTGTTCAAGCAAAGGAAAGATAACCACCCTGAATGATGTGCAATTTGTGCCAAACCTCGATCGCAATTTACTGAGCGTTGGACAGATGATGAATTCTGGTTATGATGTAGAATTCACAAAGGGAGTGTGTAACATCAAAGATACCGAAACCAAAGCTCAAATAACACAGGTATGTATGACATCTCACGGGCTTTTCCCTTTAGAAGCAGATGATGTTGAATCTACATATCTAGCACAAAATGGAGATGTCTTTGATCTCTAGCATAGGAGATATAGCCATATAAATGTGAAGAAGTTGATGCAATTGACAGAGCAACAGCTACTGTTGGGTTTACCAAACATCATCAATATACAACCCTGCGAAGCTTTCTCTCAAGGAAAACAAACTCAAACTAAGTTTCCCAAAAGAATGGCGAACTAAGCAGCAGCTCCACTGGAGCTAATTCATGCAAATCTCGTCGGACCAATCAAGACTCCATCTATAGGAGGTAACATTTATTTCCTCTTATTGACCGATGATTACTCAAGACACAGTTGGGCATACTTCATATAAATAAAGCTAGAAGCTTTTGAAAAATTCAAACAGTTCAAGGTGTTGGTGGAGAAGCAATTATCTCTTCCAGTGATGGTTCTACCCAACGATCGTGGAGGATAATTCATATCCTCATAATTTGAAGCCTATTGTAGAGATGCCGATATTCACCATCAGCTATTCGTTCCTCGGACACCTCAGCAGAATGGAGTGGCCGAGCAGAAGAATCGAACTATAACAGAGATGGCAGGTGCCCTATTAAGGCAAATGATGGTGCCACCAGAATACTGGGCCAAAGCTATAGCCACTGCCGTCTATATTCTCAACCGATCACCCACCTCAGTTGTGAAGCTCCAAACGCCGGTGGAATCCCTGACTGGAGAGAAGCCAAGTGTGGATCATTTCAGAGTCTTTGGGTGCTTGGCATACATGCTAGTTGACCAGCAGCTTAGATCCAAGTTTGGCTCTAGGACACGAGCTGGTGTTTTTATTGATTACAGCTAGAATTTGAAAGCCTATAAGATCATAATTCTGGATTCTAAACGCATACACGTTAGCACAAGCATGCGCTTTTTCGATGAAAAGCAGTGTGATTAGTTGAAGCTGTTGGGATCTTATCACTCTAACAAGGGAATTATCATGCGAACATACATGCCAATACGCAGCGGATAACAAAATTTTAATGGCAAGTAAACATGATAAAACCCTAATGCATGCCAGAACTAGGATTAAATTCTAAATAAATAGATAATTAAAAGTTATAACTTTCTTTTGATGACGATTCTTAACGTACCCTTGTTTCCCCGAAATCAAAAGGGACTGTGAATCGCAATTCCCCTCTACAATCACGTACACACGAACGCTTCTGGGAATCAAGAAGGTATGCTAGTACCTTAATAAACAACACTTGTTTCTTAGTTCGAATAGAAAGCACCCGAGATTCAAGAGAAAAGGGGTTGTAGGGAGAAGAGTGGGTGGCGGCTATGGTTTCTTAAAAGCAAGCACCCGGTGATATTCACTCTCTCTATAGAGAGGGACAATCCCTTCACTTTACTCATGTTTCTCAGCATGAAACGCGACATGCCCAAACATACCTGCACTTGCCACTCAATTACGAATGACGTTAGGCGTAAGTCAAAACATGTAAGGATTCATCCGAGATCCGTAGTGATTTCAGGTCGAAGGATTCTAGTACAAGAATTGCTTGAGAAAAACACTTATGACTTTACAACCATGTAGTGTTCTCAAGAGTGGATTGATCCAGGTATACTATTCCCTAACATGTATCTATGTCTTTTGATTGATATCTCATATCCTATAACCCGTAAAACAAGGCCATCTCACGAAAGACATACTAGTCTTAATTTATTTTCATTCCCATGAAAATAATCGACTATGGACATTTAGAATATTATTTTAGTTTATGCTTCAAGGTTTTACTATCCAAATCACGCATTTGATAACTTGAGCAGAACCAATATTCAAGGATATTTTATCTTATTAACTATGCACATAAATAATAATAGATAAAATGATGCTTCATAATAATTATCCAAATAATAAGAGTTCATACAATGTATTGGGGCTAGGGCTTACACTAACAGAAGCATGCTGACTCAAACTCATCAAACTGTGAGCCTACACATGAGGAAGGCATGACCTTAAATAATGATGCTTGTGCACAATCTACATCATTTGATTAATTCATTGAACGGCCAGATCATCATCTTCTAAATAATTCATCTTCTCCAAATATTGAAGACCTCATCGGAGAAGACGGTGGTGCTCTGACAAGGTATCGAAAACTCACTAAAATATATTACTCTTACTCTTTTGCTCTTACAGTTTGAGACCCCGTCACTTACGAAGATGCAGCGAAGCATAAAGATTGGATTGCAGCCATGGAAGATGAAGTTATGGCAATTACCAAAAACAAAACATAGAGCTTGACCAAAATACCAAAAGAGAAGAAAACAATCAGTTTGAAGTGGGTCTTCAAGTCAAAATTTAATCTTGATGGGACACTTTTAAAGAAGAAAGATCGCATTGTGGCAAAAGGTTATTCACAGCAAGAAGGGATTGATTTTGAAGAAATTTTCTCTCCAGTAGCTCGTATGGAGATAGTAAGGATATTCTTGTCCATTGGTACTAAAAAGGAATGGACAATATATCAACTTGATGTTAAATCCTCCTTTCTCAATGGAGAACTCAAGGAGGAAGTTTTTATCTCACAACCAGAGGGGTTCATAGTTAAAGGAAGAGAAGCTTGTGTGTATAGATTTCACAAAGCCTTATATGGACTTCTTCAAGCTCCCCGAGCATGGTATAGCCACATTGATTCTTATTTCACTCATTTGGGTTTCATTCGCAGTCCAAACAAACCAACTGTGTATTGTAAGAAGGAAGGTGATCACAGGGTTCTATTACTCTGTTTATACGTTGATGACATCTTTTACATGGGTTCCTCTGAGATACAGTTAAAAGATTTCAGAAGCTCAATGATGAACACTTTCAAGATGTCTGATCTTGGACCAATGAGATACTTTCTTGGTCTTGAAATTGCACAAAGAAAGGGGTCAAATTTTGTATCTCACTACAAGAAAACTATTAATTACCAACGGAATTTACCCAGGAAATGTTTTCCTAGGTAATTAGCCAGGGAATAGATAGGGAACAGAAAGGAATGATTAGATATAAAGGTTATAAACATTACCCAGGGATTACACAGGGAAATACCTTCGGAATTAGCAACGACAAAACTTTCCCAAGCTATTCCCTTGCTAAATCATGCGGGAACTACCCACCTAATATTTAGAAATGAATTACCATCGAAAATTATCCGCTGCTATCTATATCCTAGCTAATCCCTAGGTAAAATTGAACAGTTTTAAAATTACCCAGGGATTAGCTAGGTAATGTCTTCATTGTTAATTGACCCTAGCTAATCCCTGGGTAAATTGAACAACTTTAAAATTACCCAGGGATTAGCTAGGCCAAAAGTTTGTTGTTATTTGATCCTAGCTAATCCTTGGGTATTTTTATTTGTTAAGATTTTTATCTAGCAAGGGATTCGTTTCGGTAGGTAAAATTATTGATCTTAAAAATTACCCAGGGATTAACTAGGCCAAAAGTTCGTTGTTATTTGGTCCTAGCTAATCCCTGGGTATTTTTATTTGTTAATATTTTTATTTAGTAAGGGATTAGTTTCCGTAGGTAAAATTATTGATCTTAAAAATTACCCAGGGATTAGCTAGGGACGATAGCAATTATGTTTATTAGTATGACATGGTAGGGTTGTCAAGTTTTGGCCTCCTTGAAAAATTAAATAAATTTAATTAAATACCAATTTAATTTTTTTCTGAATGAATAATGATTACTCATTAGTATTTTTTAAATAACTATTAATCATATTTATTTAAATAATTAAAACTTGAAAGAAGGAAAGAAACTTGCACAGGTGTTATATATTTAAATTATTTTATAATGTATATAATAAAATTATTAGTTAATATTTAAAAGGATTTTTGTTTGCATACCTCCGAGCGAGAGTGAGAGTGAGAAGAAGTTGAGGGCCCATTGGAATCTGAATCTTCTTTGGCCTTCTTATTATTCTTTTCAGTATACAATCAAATCGAACATATTTAATATTTTTTACATGATAAATAATTTTCTTTTCTTTTCTTTTTAAAATATATAAGATATATTTTATATCAGTTATTTCTATATTGACATTAAAGAGAGGGACAAATTTAATTTTTAAAAAATAATTTAATAAGTAAATACAATAATCAATGATCAAGCAAGAATCTCGAATTTTCAAAAATATATATAATAATATAAATTTATAATATAAAAATAATTTTTTGAGTAACTGAAAAACAATTTTGAACTTTTGGAGGGGTAATATGTAAAACAAAAGAAAAAATACCTTTATTGTTATAAGAAAGATTATCCATACATTTATAATAATTTATCAAAAAAAAAAAATTCTAGTTCCGTGGTCCCAAAACCTAATCTGTCTCCTTCGCCATCCGTGAACCCAAAACCTAATTTGTCTCCTTCGTCCTCATCGTCGAGGTCATCCGTTGTCTAGCTTGATCCCGACGCCATCACTCTGCACGCCGTCGTCCATAACAGCGCTTGGCCTCCAGCCGTTGGCTCTTTTGTGCTAGGCTCATTCAAGGAGAAGTTCGCCGAAGATCTCCCGTTGCCGCAGCCCCTGGTACCATCTTCCGTTTTCTTTCCTCAACATGGTTTTGATGCTTGCTTGGATTTGTAATTGTTATAATTTCTTGTTGGATAAAGGAAACCATTGCATCTGATGTTTGTTTTGAAGGTTTCTTGAGTTTGGGGAGATTTTGAACCATTGCATCTGATGTTTGTTTTGAAGGTTTCTTGAGTTTGGGGAGATTTTGAAGGTTCAAATTCGGATTTGGTGGGGGGTTTGGGTTTTGAAGGTTTTGAGGTTTCTTGGGGGATTTATAGGGTTTTTTTTTCCTACTTGATTTGTGTGGTTTCTATTGATCGAGAGGTGTTGGAGATGTCGGGACCTTTGGATCAGTTCGCTAGGCCTTGCGAGTGTTGTTCTGAGATTTCTTTTTTTGTTTATTTTGTTTGTGGATTGTTTTACTGAGTGATTTGGTTTGAATGTGATCTGTTTTAGGGCATGGATTGGGGTCCATGATCATACAGCTCCTGACATCTAATAAAAATTCATATAATAAAGAAATAAATAACCAATGCCAGCACAACTTCAACTAATTAAATAAATATCATATTTAAATAAAAATATTGAGAAACCTTACAATCTCATTTAGTTGTATATAATATAAAATATAAGCAAAATTCATATTTCTTTTCTTCTTTAATTAGCCTTTGACCAAACTCACTCAATATTATAATAATGCACAACATGATTACTCTTGACCTTACAGTCACTCTACTAGCTAATCTACAATTTGAAAAGAAACAAAAATACCAATAATCGGATTATTTTCTATATTTTCATGGTCCTGCACTTTCAATGACAACTAGCTAAAAGTATAATTCCCATCAAAATTAGTCCACAACATGACAGTCAGCAAGTTCACAACAATATAATCTCTAACAGAAAATTCAATCCGCCTAACTCTCCATGAAAATCCCACTTTCAAACTTTTCCTTAACAACAAGCAGCAAAAATCAGGGACTAATCAATTGTTAAAATCATAAAATTATTCACTAACCACATAAAATAAATGACACAAGTCATGCTTGCTCTTTCTTTTCTCTACTTTTCCAAACTCTAGAACCCGAACACAGTTTAACCCTAAGAAAATATCAAATTAAGAATAAAGATTCTTATTCACATAATTCATACTTTATTGATTCAATGGATCTAAGCATCTCAACAAAACACCTGAGAAAGGAAAATTACCTGTTGACTTTTTCAAGGATAACCAGATACTCTCCTGGCCACTCTTCAAAACCCTAGAACAAGTTAAAACAAAAAGAAGAAACCCTAACCATTAAGGAGTCAAAACAATAACTAGTAAAAGATAAACATATCGAAGAAGATAAAGAGGAACCTACCACAAATACTCCTAGACGAGCACTCGACAAGGATTATTCTCTCGTCCTTGAGAGGTTACTAGGAACGTGGGGGCTCATGATCTTTGAAAAAAATAAGGTTGGGTTTAAAATTTTAAAAATTTTTTAAAACATAAAAATAAATTAATAAAAGTGGGGTCCACACAAGTATTTTAATGATGTGCTTCAAGCTATTTGCAGTATCTATTATCTATTAGTTAAACAGCCAGGCACATCACTACGTCTTGAAATTACTATCTTTCCTTCAATGTATTGAATATTTTTCCCTGTAACTATGAAGAAGACATGAAAGGGAAATTTGCATATGCTTTATGGTGATGTGGACATGGATAGTCTTTGAAAGACTGCCCATCAACAAAGATTTCACTGAGGTTTTTTACTTGTAACTTTATTGCTTTTATAAGAGATTCCAACCCGTGAAGATGCTATCACGGTCCACATGTATTTGCTTTGTTTTTAATAATAATTAGCAGAACTATTTTCGTTTGCATTTAAACTTACTAATGACTTCTTTCTTATTGACATTGATTTGAAGATGTCCTGCCACAAGGAGAAATCATCCAAGGTACATGTCTTTTCTATGCAACATTCTATTAGATGTTGATGATTTTTTTTTTCTATTTTTTTTATATTGATTTCAATGTTACCCTTAGCAAATGTGTCAATGGATTTCTTGTTAGGTTATTCCTAAGTTCTTCTTCGGTATACTAATTAATACAAGTCAATCTTGAAGGTGGAACCAAAATAATCTTATTAGAGGAACAACACAAATCTAGTAAAAAACAGTTGTTATTTCTTTATACAATAATCATGTGAAGCAAAAGTTTGAATGGTTTCTTTGCTTGTTCTGAAGTTACTTGGACATGAACCTTGAAGCTCTGTTGTTTTGTTTTAATTTTCAGTTATTATTAGAGTACGTAAGTTTCTTAATGAAATCTTTAGTCTTCAAAGAGAAATTAAATAAAGTTTTTCATGTGATGTTTCATGTCATTGCAACTTCATTGGAAAGATTTTGTGTATTGTTTCAATGTGACTATTTTCATTTTGCAGACATTTTTGCAGCATAGATTCAAAAAATTACATGTACCTATCCATGATGTGATATTTAAAGTTTTTTGGTTCTTTATTTATGTTAGATGTATTGTTGTATTTGTATATGTGTGTGTGTATATATATATATATATATATATATGTATACATATCATATTCTATATGTAGACCCAAAGAGTCACTCATGCATTGTGTTCAAGGAAATACACTTGTTTCATTCTCTTTCTCACTCTCCCTTCTTTTAACATGATATCAGACGTCTAGGTTTTTTCTCGGTCATCTTTCCGGCCATCTTCTTGGGCCACTGGTTATCTTTTCTCCGTCACAGGCCATTACTATCCTGGCCATCTTTCACTGTCTGTCGACTATCTTCCTGACCATTTTCTTGGGCCACCATTCATCTTTTCTTCATCATCGGCCATCACTATCCCGGCCGCCTTATTCTCATTCCTCGACCGCTCTCGACAGCCACTTCTGGTCACCTCCTTCTCTGGGCGTCCTCCTCCAACCCCTTCTTTCTCTTACTCATCTCTGTTTTGTTTTTTAAAAAAAAAACCTTCAAATCTGACCCTCCACACACTCGCACTCACCGTCACTCACTCACAGCCCAAAGTTGCACCTGCCGTCGCCATCAGCACCGTGGATCTGGCCGTGCCGATCTACCCATCTCCCTATTGTTATCGCTTTTCCCCTCCTCTCTAAGTTGCTTCTCCTTCCTCTGCCAACACCACAGCATCGCCATCAAATCTGACCCCTCGTTTTCTCTTAAAAAAAAATCTTATCCACCCAACCACTCATCATCTCCGCTGTTAGTTGCTCAGCTGAACTTCACCACTATTCAATCAGCTCGTGATTTTCTCCTTTATATATATATATATATATATAGATTTCCTCCTTTATATATATATTATATATACTTTCCTCAGCCCAAGATTTTCTCCTTTATATTATGCATATATTATAAATCTATCCTGTCAATTACTGTTTACGTGTGAAGATTTGTCTTTTCAAAGACAAAACATTGATAGTGACGGCTTAAGAAAAGAAAAAAAAAAGAAAAAAAATTAAAAAAAATGGATGCTCATGGACCTGCTCTTGTTTGTACTGGGAGAACACGTCTTCAAGCTTCTTTCAAAGGAGGAGACACTGCTCTAACCGTCTCTCACTTTTCTTCTGTGCCTTCAGCGTCCTCCCTTACTTGCTTCCAAGTTCCTCCCCTTGATTCCTCTAGGCTTCCTCCACGGCCGATAAGGACCGAGCAGCGAGGACTCACGTGTGTCGCACCTCCTGGCGATTCTTTATCAGCTCCATCTCTTCTTCCCACACCTCATTCTCTCCAAAAACCCTCTGCACAAGGATCTCATGGTCCAATATCTCTTGCAGATCAGTAGTTTTCAGCAATGTTCCTACGTTTTTTGCAGTCCTACCAAGCAGACTCTACTTTTTCCACTGCACATGCGAGTTTGACTCAGGTTGTTCCATCCACTCCAGATAGTTCCTGCCCTCTTTGGCTTCTTGTCTCTAGTGCTTCTTTTCACATGACCCCTGATGCCACTCATCTTCACCATTCCTGTCCACCATCACTTATCACTCGTGTTCGTACTGCTGATGGCACACTCCTTCCTGTCTCCTCTACTAGACATCTCTCATCCAATGATTTCTTTGTCCCTTCTGTTTCTCATGTTCCTTGTTTATTCATGAATCTTATGTCTGCGAGCCAGCTTACTAATTATGGTTGTTAGGTTATTTTTTATCAAACCTCATGTCGTGTGCAAGATCGAAGTGGGACGGTAGTTGAAGTTAGTCGACGTCATAATGGAGTTTATCTGTTGGACTCCCTTCGCCTTCCATCATCACTGTTATACTGTCGTTCAGTTTCATCATAAGTGGCATCATCGTCTTCACCACTTATGTCCATCTCGTATATTGGCTCTTATTCGTCATGGTATTTTAGGAGTTTTCTCTCCTTCTTCTGATGTCATTTGTCTTGGCTGTAAACTTGGTACGTAACTCCAACGTCATTATTCTTTGAGTGTGTCTCAGACTACTACTCCTTTTGAACTTATTCACTCTGATGTTTGGAATCCCGCTCCCTTTGTCTCTAAAAGTGGTCATCGCTATTATGTTCTTTTTATAGATAACTACACTTGATTCACCTGGCTTTATTTTATACCTCACCGTAGCCAGTTATTATCTATCTATTGCTCTTTTTCTGCTATGATCCACACCCAGTTCTCTGCCTTTATTAAGACCTTTCGATTTGACTCTGGCAGTGAGTACATCTCTCACACTTTTCGTGCCTTTTTATCTACTAAAGGCACTTTGCCTCAATTATCTTGTCCTGGTGCTCATCCTCCAAACGGGGTTACTGGATGCAAGCATCGTAGCATCTTAGAGACGATATGTGCTCTTCTATTAGGTGTTTTTCTTCCTCCTCATTTCTGAGCTGAAGCTGTTAGCACTATTGTTTATCTTATTAACCTATACCCTCCTCTCACCTTAATGGTCATAATCCAGGTGAGTGTCTTCATGGGAAACCTCCCTGCTATGATCATCTTCGTGTTTTTGGTTGTCGTTGCTTTGTTTTGCTCTCACCTCGAGAGAAAACAAAGCTAACATCCAATTTGTTTCTTATGTTTTTCTAGGATATAACCTTGAGCATAAAGGTTATCGTTGTTATGATCCCGTCACTTGTCATCTCCCGTGATATCACGTTTGATGAGTCCACACCTTTTTATGCTTCTCTTACTTTTGCTAAGCCCCCATCTCCTTCAGTCCCTCTGTCTTTCCTTTTTCCTACCGCTTTAGGTGAGAATGCTCCCCCTGTATCTTCCTCTCATCCATCATTCGATCCTCCTGTAAAGTTTCTTTCTTACTCCTTTCTCTGTTGAGTCTCCTACAGTGTCTTCCCTTCTTCTTGCTCACTCGCCTGTTCGTTTCACATACCACCATAGAGATCCTGCAAAGCCTCCATCTCGGTCGGTCATCTCTTGCACCTTTCCTATGACCGATCCGGTTCCTAAGGTACCTTCTCACACTTATTCTTTACGTGATCACTCTACTTTACATCCCCCTATCCGTTATGCTTATGCTAGCACCAGCGTTTCAAATGTCCTTGAGCCAGGTACCTACAGGGAAATAGTTTGATTACATAAGTGATAGATTGCCATGGCAGAGAAGCTTGATGCTTTGACTCAGACTCATACGTGGGATCTCATTTCCCTTCCTACTCATGTTATTCCCATCACCTGTCGTTGGATCTACCGTGTGAAGACTCGTTCTGATGGGTCTCTCGAGCGCTATAAAGCGCGTTTGGTTGCTCGTGGGTTTCAACATGAGTATGGCCGCGACTATAAGGAGACTTTTTCTCCAATAGCCTACATGCACACTGTGCGCACTTTGGTTGCTGTTGTGGTTGGGTTCTTCATCAGCTTGATGTGAAGAAAATGGTGACTTGAAGGAGGAAGTTTACATGACTCCTTCCCCCGGCCTCCGAGTGCCTCCGGGGTTTGTTTATCAGCTTCACTGCACTCTCTATTGGCTCAAACATGCACCATGGCCGTGGTTTGAGCGGTTCAGCACAGTGGTTGAAGCTGCTAGTTTCACTATGAGCATACATGATCCAGCAGTCTTCATTCACTCTTCCCCTCATGGTTAGACCATTCTGCTTTTATATGTGGATGCCATGATCCTTACAGGCGATGACTCTACTCATATTACCTTTGTGAAGCAGAAATTATGTGAGATCTTCTTGATGACTGATTTAGCTCCGCTTCGTTACTTCCTTGGTAGAGATTACTTCTCATTCTGATGGTTATCGTCTCTCTCAGTAGCATTATACTCACGACCTACTTGCTCGCTCTGGTTTGACTAATACCCGTACTGCCGCTACACCGATAGAGTTACATTTACAGCTTCGTGCCTCTGATGGGATTCCCTTATTTGATCCTTCTCGTTATCAACATCTGGTTGGCAGTTTGGTCTACTTGGGCATTACCCGTCCTGATATATCACATGCAGTTCACATTCTCAGTTAGTTCATTGCGGCGCCCACTTCTATTCATTATGCTCATCTTATTTGGGTTCTGCGATATCTTCATAGCACTATATCTCACGATCTGTCCTATCCACCCCAATCCACTCTCCAGCTGTAGGCATATTCTGATGCTACCTCGGCTACCTCTCCTGATGATCGGGTCTCTGTCACTGGTTACTGTATGTTTCTTGGATATTCTCTTATTGTTTGGAAAACCAAGAAACAGCCTATCATTGCCAAGTCTAGTGCTGAGGCTGAGTTTCGTTCGTTGGCTTCTACTATCTAGGAGATGCTTTGGCTGCGTTCGATTCTACAGGACATTGGTGTACCGATCACCTTGCCCATTCCTATTCATTGTGATTGTATTGGAGCCCTTCAGATTGCTGCAGATCCGGTCAAGCATGGGTTGACCAAACACATTGGTGTGGATGCATACTTCACACAATGCCATGTACATGCCTAGACTGTGTCACTTCACTATCTTCCTACAGAGGTCCAGGTGGCTGATTTTTTCACCAAGGCACAGACACGTGACCAGCAACTATTCATGTTATACAAACTCAAGACGTATAATCCACCTTGAGTTTGAGGAGGGGGTGTTAGATGTATTGTTGTATTTGTATATGTGTGTATACATATATATGTATATATAGATGTATATGTTTACTTATCATGTTCTATATGTAGACCCAAAGGGTCACTTATGCATTGTGCTCAAGGAAATACACTTGTTCCATTCTCTCTCTTACTCTCCCTTCTTCTAACATGTGACTAGGATCTTGGGTCCCAAATCCATGTGGGCCCAGGAGGGATGTTGGGACGCAGTGGTTAACCTGGTCTATAGTCTCACATCACCAGTTAAAGCCAATCTCCCTAGCCTTATATATCCTAAGCCAATCCTTCCCTCTAACTCAAGACATGAAGAAGTTAGGGTGATGAGCCCCTATATTAATATGATATCAAAGCTACTGTTCTGATCAACCGTGACTAGGATCTTGGGTCCCACATCCACTGTGGGCCAGAGAGGATGTTAGGATGCAGTAGTTAACCTGGTCCATAATCTCACATCGCCTATGAGAGCCAATCTCTCTAGCGTTATATATCCTAAGACAATCCTTCCCTCTAACTCGACTTATGAAAAAGATTGAGTGGTAGGTCCTTATATTAACAATTTATAGTCTCACATCGCCTATGAAAGCCAATCTCTCTAGCCTTATATATCCTAAGTCAATCCTTCCCTCTAACTCGAATTATGAAAAAGATAGAGTGGTAGGTCCTTATATTAACAATTTATATAATACAATCAAAAGAATCAAATATAAATCTCCAATTGGGCATCTTCTTGCATTATCCACGAGCTAAGTCATAGAGTCAAATTACTATTCCAAGTAATATTACCGTATTAGCTTATGTACTCATGATTTAAGTTATTTTTTCCTAATTTTATATAAAAATAGCAAGTTTTCAATTTATAAATTTAAATTAAATAATTAAATTTGTGATTTAAAAAGTAAATAAATTTTAATTGACCTTTCTAAATTTGACCACATTTAAAAACCCACAATTACCCCTACAAAACTAAAATAAAATGTTATTCAAATTTTAAAAATTTGAATTTGAAAAACATTCTACACATGCTAAAATTTTCTAAATGTCATTCTATTTAATTATTTCGCTAGCTATCGTAGAAAGGAACATGATATAAAACTTGATGTCAGATAACCTCACGTTATGCAAATGAACACTGAAAGTGAAAGAGTAATCACATAAAAAAAGTGACACTTGTTGAAAAATAACTCTTTAAAACTTGTGGAAGTCTTCATGCCCAAGTAGTGGCATTTTCAACCACTTATTCACTTCAAATCACTTCCCTTGAAATAAGCAGTTCCTCACTCCATGCTAGAATGAACCACAACTTAGTATGAATTGCCAACACATGCTATTTTTAGATTTACAATGATTATGGTGAGTGAACATGAGCGTATCAATGACTCGTGCTTAACTTTTTTGAGTGTTAGATCAGGAGAGCTACATAGTCAACTGTTAGAGCTAAGATATTTCAAACGACTTGAACAAGAAGACGGCCAAATTTGGAGCTGAAGTAGCCCTTTAGCAGACAAACCAGTCTTCATACCCTTTAGGGTCTGCTTGGTTGAGGATAGATGGAGATAAGATAAGATAAAGGTTTTTAAAAACTCATGCATGAGAAGAGGGTTTTTTAGGGAGATAAGGATTTAGGAAGTTAGATGGAGCTTTTAAAACCTCCATTTAACTCCCATTTTTCAACCCTCCAAATTTGTGGGTTAGGGAGATTTTGAGGGAACTTTTACTTTTTGTGGGTCAAAATACCCTTTAAACTTAAAAAAAAAAATTCAGGATTTTATATAAATCGGATACAAACCCCTTTATATTTTTGTGGGCCAAAATACCCCTTATAATTTCTGTAGACCAAAATACCCTAAACAATAATGTTTACTTTATCATAAGTCATTTTATTTTATTTGTTTTAAAAAATATCAATCATTTATTACTTTATAGTTAATATTGTCAAACTATATAATAATATTAATTAATCTAGTAATGATATTAATTAATTAATTTCATTCTACAAAATAAAATCTTATAATAATTAAAAGAGAGATTTATGTAAATAATGGAGAAAATTATGTAAGTTTCATGTAATTTAGTAAACAAAATTATGTCTTTTATCCTAAGGGTAGTTTAGTAATATTACTATATAACCTTACCTCTAATTACCTTCCAAACCAAACACAATAAAGTTTCAAAACCTCCATTTACCTTGCCTTGCTCAAAGTAAAAAAAAAGGTTTAAAACTTATTTTTACCTCCCATTATCATCCTTTACTTTACATTATAAAACCTTCTCATACCTCCATCCAAGCAAAGCCAGGCAAAAAAAAAGATCAACCAAGATTTTAACATTGCTCCCCACCATCCTATGTTACTGTTTAGATTTACAATGTAATTTAAATTTTTAAATACTTCTACTATTATATTATATTATATTATATTATATATATCAAGCTAAATTCGAACATGTCAACTTACGCTAAAGCTTAGCTAAAAAATGATTTGGCTAGTATGTCTCAAACTACTGCTCCTTTTGAACTTATTCACTCTAATGTTTGGAGTCCCGCTCCCTTTGTTTCTAAAGGTGATCATTGCTATTATGTTCTTTTTATAGATGACTACACTCGATTCACATGGTTTTATTTTGTGCCTCACCGTAACCAGTTATTGTCTATCTATCACTCTTTTTTCGCTATGATCCACACCCAGTTCTCTGCCTCTATTAAGACCTTTTGATTGGACTCTAGCGGTGAGTATACCTCTCACGCTTTTCGTGCCTTTTTATCTTCTGAAAGCAGTTATCTTGTCCTAGTGCTCATCCTCAGAACGGGGTTGTTGAACGCAAGCATCGTCGTATCTTAGAGACGACATGTGCTTTTCTATTAGGCGCTTTTCTTCCCTCTCATTTCTGGGTTGAAGCTATCAGCATTGCTGTTTATCTTATTAACCTATAACCCTCCTCTCACCTTAATGGTTGTAGTCCAGGTGAGTGTCTTCATGCGACACCTCCCCGCTATGATCATCTTCGTGATTTTGGTTGTAGCTGCTTTGTTTTTCTCTCACCTCGAGAGAAAACAAAGCTAACATCCCAATTTGTTTCTTGTGTTTTTCTAGGATCCCATCACTTGTCGTATTCGCATCTCCTGCGATATGACGTTTGATGAGTCCACACCTTTCTATACTTCTCCTACTTCTACTAAGTCCCCATCTCCTTCGGTCCCTTTGTCTTTCCTTTTTCCTACCCCTTTCAGCTGAGAATGCTCCCCCTGTATCTTCCTCTCCTCCATCATTGGATCCTCCAGAAAAGTTTCTTTCTCACTCTTCTCTTGACCCCTCTCCTGCTTTATCTGTTGAGTCTCCTACAATGTCTTTCCTTCCTCTTGCTCACTCACCTATTCGTTTCACATACCACCATCGAGATCCCGCAGAGCCTCCATCTCGATCAGTCATCTCTGGCACCTCTCCTACGACCGATCCGGTTCCTAAGGTACCCTCTCACACTTATTCTTTACGCAATCACTCTATTTTACATCCCCTTATCCGTTATGCTTCTACTAGCACCAGCGTTTCAGATGTCCTTGAGCCAAGTTCCTACAGGGAAGCAGTTTGATTACCTAAGTGGCGGACTGCCATGGCAGAGGAGATTGATGCTTTGACTAGGACTCATACATGGGATTTCATTCCCCTTCCTTCTCATGTTGTTCCCACCACCTATCGTTGGATCTACTATGTGAAGACTTGTTCTAATAGGTCTCTCGAGTGCTATAAAGCGCGTTTGGTTGCTCGTGGCTTTCAGCAGGAGTATTGCCGCAACTATGAAGAGACTTTTGCTCCAATAGCCCACATGCACACTATGCGCACTTTGGTTACTATTGTGGCTGTTCGTGGTTGGGTTCTTCATCAGCTTGATGTGAAGAACGAGTTTCTTCATGGGGACTTGAAGGAAGAGGTTTACATAACTCCTGTCCCCGGCCTTTGAGTGCCTCCGGGGTCTGTTTGTCAGCTTCACTGCGCTTTCTATGGGCAAAAACAGGCTCCACGGCCCTGGTTTGAGTGGTTTAACACAGTGGTTGAGGCTGCTGGCTTAACTCTGAGCATACATGATCCGCCAGTCTTCATTCACTCTTCCCCTCGTGGTCAGACCATTCTGCTTTTATATGTGGATAACATGATCCTTACAGGCGATGACTCTGCTTACATTACCTTTGTGAAGCAGAAATTATGTGAGATCTTCTTGATGATTGATTTAGGTCTGCTTCATTACTTCTTTGGTATTGAGATCACTTCTCATCCTGATGGTTACCGTCTCTCTCAGCAGCGTTATACTCACGACCTACTTGCTCGCCCTGGTTTGACTGATACTCGTACTGCCGCTACACCGATGGAGTTACATGTATAGCTTCGTGATTCTGATGGGATTCCCTTATCTGATCCTTCTCGCTATCAACATCTGGTTGGCAGTTTAGTCTACTTTGTCGTTACCCGTCCTGATATATCACATGCAGTTCACATTCTCAGTCAGTTCGTTGCGACCCCTACTTCTATTCATCATGCTCATCTTATTCGGGTTCTGCGATATCTTCATAGCACTATATCTCGTGATCTGTTCTATCCACACCAGTCCACTCTCCAGCTGCAAGCATATTTTGATGCTACCTGGGCTACCTCTCCTGATATCGGGTCTCTGTCACTAGTTATGTATCTTTCTTGGATCTTCTCTTGTTGTTTGGAAGACCAAGAAACAGCCTATCGTTGCCAAGTCTAGTGCTGAGGCTAAGGTTCATGTGTTGGCTTTTACTATCCAGGAGGTGCTCTGGCTGCGTTCGATTCTATAGGACTTTGGTGTACCGATCACCTCTCCCATTCTTATTCACTATAACTATACTGGAGCCCTTTAGATTGCTGTAGATCCGGTCAAGCATGAGCTGACCAAACACATTAGTGTGGATGCACACTTCACACAATGCCATGTACGTGCCCAGACTGTGTCACTTCACTATCTTCCTATAGAGGTCCAGGTGGCTAATTTTTTCACCAAGGCACAGACACGTGATCAGCATCTATTCATGTTATCCAAACTCAAGACGTATGATCCACCTTGAGTTTGAGGAGGGAGTGTTAAATGTATTGTTATCTTTGTATATGTGTATATACATATATATATATATATATAGATGTATATGTATACTTATCATGTTCTATATGTAGACCGAAAGGGTTACTCATGCATTGTGTTCAAGGAAATACACTTGTTCCATTCTCTCTCTCTGACTCTCCCTTCTTCTAACATGTGACTAGGATCATGGGTCCCACATCCACTGTGGACCAAAGAGGGTGTTAGGACGCAGTGGTTAACCTGATCCATAGTCCCACATCGCTTTTTAGAGCCAATCTCTCTAACCTTATATATATCCTAAGCCAATTCTTCCCTCTAACTCGAGTTATGGAGAAGTTAGGGTGGTGGGTCCGTATATTAACATGGTATCAGAGCTACTGTTCTGATCGGCTGTGACTAGGATCTTGGGTCCCACATCCACTGTGGACCCAGAGGGGGTGTTGGGACGCAGTGGTTAACCTAGTCCATAGTCTCATATCGCCTGTGAGAGCCAATCTCCCTAGCCTTATATATCATAAGCCAATCCTTCCCTCTAACTCGAGTTATGAAAAAGTTAGGGTGGTAGGTCCTTATATTAACAATTTATATAATATAATCAAAAGAATCAAATATAAATCTCCAATTGGGCATTTTCTTGCATTATCCACGAGCTAAGTCATAGAGTCAAATTACTATTCCAAGTAATATTATCGTATTAGTTTATGTACTCATGATTTCAGTTATTTTTTCTGTATTAGTTTATTTTTTCCAAGTAATATTACCCTCTAACTCAAGTTATGAAAAAGTTAGGGTGATAGGTCCTTGTATTAACAATTTATATAATACAATCAAAAGAATCAAATATAAATCTCCAATTGGGCATTTTCTTGCATTATCCACATGCTAAGTCATAGAGTCAAATTACTATTCTAAGTAATATCTCCATCTACCATATTACTTGGAATAGTTTATGTAGCTCTCCAATTGACTCGTGCTTAACCTTTTTTGAGTGTTAGATCATGAGAGCTACAAAGTCAACTGTTAGAGCTAAGATATTTCAAACGACTTGAACAAGAAGATGCCCAAATTTGGAGCTGAAGTAGACCTTTAGCAGACAAACCAGTCTTCATACCCTTTAGGGTCTATTTGGCTGAGAGTAGATGGAGGTAAGATAAGGGTTTTTAAAAACCCATGCATGAGAAAAGGGTTTTTTTAGGGAGGTAAGGATTTAGGAAGTTAGATGGAGCTTTTAAAACCTCCATTTAACTCATATTTTTCAGCCCTCCAAATCGGTGGGTTAAGGAGATTTTAGGGAAACTTATACTTTTTTGTGGATCAAAAGACCCTTTATACTTCAAGAAAATTTCAAGATTTTATATAAATCAGATACAAACCCCTTTATATGTTTGTGGACCAAAATAACCCTAAACAATAATGTTTACATTATCATAAGTCATTTTATTTTATTTGTTTTAAAAAATAACACATTTATTAACTTATAGTTAATATTGTCAAACTATATAATAATATTAATTAATCTAGTAATAATATTAATTAATTAATTTCATTCTACAAAATAAAATCTTATAATAATCAAGGGAGAGATTTATGTAAACAACGGAGAAAATTATGCAAGTTTCATGTAATTTAGCAAACAAAATTATAAATGTTTTTTATTCTAAGGGTAGTTTAGTAATATTACTATATAACCTTACCTCCAATTACCTTCCAAACCAAACACAATAAAGTTTCAAAACCTCCATTTACCTTACCTTGCTCAAAGTTAAAAAAAATTTAAAACTTCTTTTTACCTCCCATTATCATCATTTGCTTTACTTTATAAAACCTTCTCATACCTCCATCCAAAGAAAGTTGGGTAAAAAAAAGATCAACCAAGATTTTAACATTGCTCCCCACCATCCTATGTTACTGTTTAGATTTACAATGAAATTTAAATTTTTAAATACTTCTACTACTATAATATATTAACTATATTATATTATATTATATATATCAAGCTAAATTCGAACATGCCAACTTACGCTAAAGCTTAGCTTAAAAATGCTTTGGCTCGTATTAAGCCCAAACAGATCAGTTGCTTCACAAATCTAACTGTAAAAATATGTCTCCTCTTTAAATCCTTTAATAATAGTAATAGTTCAAAAGGGGCACAAATTTATCACAAAACAATTCATTGGGTAATTTTAAAAGAATAAAAATCAAAACAGTGCCTATTTACCGTATGTAAGCAAGAAATTCTTACTACCTGCAAATTCATGAAAACTCTCAAGGGGTATACATGAAACAGAAATTTTCTGTAGACTATCAGCACAAACACTTCGGCATCTCTAAACAGACTGAAATCAATTCTTCTAAAATGAAAAGCAACAGTAAATTCATTCATAATTATGGCAAGCCGATATCTTTTCCACACAATCTAAAAATACATTAATCTCAAACAAGAGGTTAGATGTGTAAAGAACCTCCAAAGAGAGAATGTAAAGGATCACTCATGATAATAAATGCTACTGCAGGATAATCAAACATCAACACATCAATGGGCACCATAATTGGAATCAGTCTGTTTACCAGCACCCAATAATGGTCATAGAAAGTGAGAACATGGTCTAATGGAGCTGTTTCAACTGCTTGGAGCTGTTTCGGGTTTGGCCTCTGATGAGGTCTCAGCTTGTGCATGCTCAATCTCTCCTGCCTTTTCTGCTTCTTGTCCTACCAAAAAATAAGAAAGCAATTGAAATAAAAACACTAAAAAAAGAAAAGTTCTGTTTTATAATATGTTGTACTTTCACAAGTTGTAATTAGGTTTTTTTTCTTTTTCCAATCTGTTTGATTTCATTATGCTTTTATGAAAAGTTTACCCAGTTCTGTTACAGTTCTGGTATATTAAAACTAAACTAAAGTTGAACAGATGATAACAGTGTCCATTTGCATGTGCTTCATGGAAAGGCAAGGAATTAGAAACATTTATGAGGGCCAAATATTTTAACATAACTTAAGCATATACAAAGTCGTGATGACTCAGTTACGTTTGTCAAAAGAAAAGGTATTGAACAGAAATAACAACTACCACCTGTTCAGAATGCTAGTAATCATAACAAAAATCTGCAGAATTTTGAATTTTCTTTAAAAGAACTGAGAAATTTCCAAGGAAACGTCTAACCAGACTTTTAAATAGAATTCAGCAATTTCAGCAGGCAGGAAGGAGGCAGAGGCTACCATTTAATAAAGGTAATGCCATGCAATGCAATCTGATATCTTGAAGTCAGCTTTGGGAAATTAGGTCATTTTAAGGTCTAGAGAAGGCACTTTGGTACCATGAGTTTGAATTTAATATCCATTATTTTTTAAGAGAAATTAAAAGGTAAAAAGTAAACAGCGAAAGCTTTTGCAGCTTGCACTAAAGATAGAGGTGTTACCATAATCCCAAAAGAAAATATTGTAGATAATGCGGGACCAAACATGCTAAAAAAATCAAGCAACCATGTTTACATGTACTGGCATTAAGGAGGGAACATTGTAACAGTTTCTAGGGTGTCTAGGAATTATTGAAGAGAATGAAGAAATAAATACAAACTTGAAAATCTAGAATATTTTACAAAGCAGCAAGGCAACTAAACTACCAATCTGCAATAAGTACAACGAAATGCTCCAAAACTCAGCTATGGTGACTGAGGCAAATATTAGTATATAACTCAAGCTAGAAATTGCACAATCAAAAATGATTGATTAGGGTATTGATTAGGCCACTATAACTCTGGCTTTGATGCCTTTTGCAGTTCCAACTCTAGGCTGCTTTTGAGAAAAAGCTACACTAAAGCATAAAAAATATACTGAAAGACAGTAAACAATTCAAACTACACCATGCCCTGAGCACACTATAGAGAACTGTATATTGAACATTTGAAATAAAAATTCAATCTCTTCAATAGGCTATACGCACAAAGTATAACAGCAGTTACCAAGTTAAGGATGAAACCACAAATATATGATACATTGTTGCAATGCTTTTTGAATCATAACCAAATGATAGAACCTTTAATACAAAACAACAAAACTTTGTCAACTGGAAAGTTAACTTGATTTTGAGGCAGCAGGGATTAAATATTTTACAGGAATTACGGATCAATTCCTGTATCATCTATTCTAGCATAATCTTGTCTTTAAAAAGTTTTTTTTTTAATACTGGAAGATAAAATGATGACATGAATAGAATAATTCTTCGAGAGACAATAAACACAAGCATAAGACATATAGTATCATAAGCAGATTAGCAAGTTATTCGAATTAATTTTGAAGGTACATTGATAACAAACAAACGCACCTTAATTGAAGATGGTTTTTAAGTCTTCATTATGTTTAATAATGCAACATTTCTATGCTTCTAGACCATTACCTTCTTCATCACTATCATCAAACTCATCATCCATACCGTCTCCCATGCCGCCCATGCCGCCCATGCCGTCCATGCCATCCATGCCAGCAAAATTCTGTGCAAGTTAATATAAAAGGTTATCAGAAAAGATTTTAAAATATTAAAAAAAAATAGAGAGATTGTGAAGGAATTTACTGAGAAATCCATTCCTCCCAAGTTAACTTTATCCTGACCTGATAAGCTCAAAGAGTCAATAACACAGAAATAAACATAAATCAAAATCAGTAACTTATCATGGAGTTTAATATGGCAGGATCCATCAATAAATATCAGACAAGGGACTAGCCACTGGCTCCACTAAATCATGTGTGAACAGAACAAGGTGCTTGATATCGTCAATAAGAACTGATTATTGTTGGTATAGACTTATAGTTGATATAAATTTCACATTCGTAAACATCAAAATTAAAATAATGCATAAATGGATATGATAATGTTGTTCTAATCCATCTCTAAGTAGATTACTTCATACCATAAAAAAGGTAATAGGATACAAATGCTTTATTTTTACTAATTCAATCATTCCAATTTCTGCTAGTATGCATGCAATTTCATGTTTACGCATCAAACATGCATTAAAAACAACTAGTATATTTTAAGTTTTTTTTTTCCCTAAAACTAATTAAACAGAAATATTATTTTTAGGACCCAAATTATAATGCTCAAAGATATGATAATTTTGTGAATACATGGTTTTGAAGGCTTCTCAATCTCTTCTTAATCATATAAAACAAGAAATACCATTATTAAATAATCATATGGGAAAATACAGACCATCATCATCTTCATCCATCCATTTATCCCAGTCAACCTTCACATAATGAGGTGCTTTGCCATCACCAGACAATAACTTATTCCACCACTTCTGCTCTGCTTTTTCTAGCACACAGAAGATACTCCTGACCCCTGTGTTTATTTTGCTTTCCTGATAATCAAAGATGCATGACATCACAAGAGCAGAATAGAAAACTTCTGATGTAATTATTGGTCAATGTGCAACTAAGAAAAGTACATACCTCTACATTTACTTTGTCATGAAGATCCAATTTCAACTCATATAAGCTGTTCTCTGTGCCAGCAGTTGCGGAAAAATCAAAAGTACCTTCAGGTTCAAGATTAACTTTCACATTTTTTGCATCAGGCAACAACACAGTAAGGTAGACTTTGTCAGATCTTTCAGCCCACTTCACTTCAGGATGACGACTGAAATTATTAAAGACCACTTTTAGATAATATTCAAAGGATGCATATTTTGTGTTAGCAACAATAGTCTTGAAATTCAGTTAATATGACAAGGAACAACTTTTAAGGAAGTATTATTGCTAAAATATGAATGCAAAGCATAGAACCATAAAAAGGATTACAAAAATGTCAATATGCAATTAATATCATGCATATCATAAGCTTTTAATCCCTGACTCCACATATGAGTTCTGTGACATTATTCATTTGTGCATAACTTTCAAAGAGAAGTAAATAAGCAATCATCTTATCACAACAATTTGATAAATAGTTGAATCAAATTCAACCTCAACTATGATAGATGAAACCTAACACAACACCAAGACCCAATCCAACCCAGAAGGTTACACTAATAGGATGAATTGAGCCTACGTGATGTGTTGTCTAATTTTGCATTTGATATGGACCATATGGTATTGGGGCTTGGCTAATTGATTTGTTGCAACATGACTAACAATAGCACCTATAACAAAGTGGTAATAAATATTCTTACATCAGTTATATAGTAAATATAGATATGAATATATCTCGGTCTCTCAACTTCTCATAACCAATGCAGGATTATTGGTTATTATAATATACCCACTCAACGCTTAGCTAGTCACGTTGTAAACAAGGTAATTAACAAAACACTAATCAATGTTGTCAAGGGCGCAAGGCACACCCTAGGTGATGGGACCCTTAAATAGCCATCTAGATTTTGATCTTCTTCATAGACTTCATAGTGAGGGAAGATTGATCCGACAAACTTCTTTTCATACTTAATAACAAACTGGCTTTCAAATTACCTAGGAAATAGTCATGGGCTCCATTTATAAGAGAATTACTACTTTGAAAGTCATTTATGACGTTTTATATAAGGTTTTGACTTTTAAAGCATAATAAATTAATGTTTTTTATAAAAAATGGAAAACCGACAGGCGCTTCAATGAGCCCCGCTCTTTTTGAGCCTTAAGCCTTAGACACAAAAAAGCGCCAAAAGCGTGAGCCTTATCAAAGGCGCCTTGCCTGAAGGGTGTGGAGGTGCTATATACATTTTGTGCTACGCCTTAGCACTTAAGTGCACGCCTTAACAACCCTGACTCTACTACATGTCAAATGCAAACCAAACACAATTTCACAAGGCACATTATATAGAACCAATTAATGAAGGTCTAATGTAGTGTAGGAGAACCAAACAAATTCTTTATATATGGTTTTGCATCGTACAAAGTACAAGAACTTAATTGATTGTTGTTTTTTTTTTTTTTTTTGGGGCAATGTGAAAAAGCTAAACAACCTAACAAATATCAAAGGGGCATATTAAGATGGCCATCTAAATTTAGTAAATATGACCATGAATATATAAATCTAGGTCTCTTATAGATCAAAAAAATAAAAAAAAATTAAATAAAGTTTTTGGCTGAATTAAGCCTGGAGAATATTTGTTTCATTTACATCTAACATGGTTACTAAGACCAATATTCCAAGTAAAAGAAGTAATTAAATTTTGAAGAGATCTTGATAGTTGAACTCAATAGTGAAAAACTAACCTTTTGTATTAGGTAAAAGGTTTTTTATCTTCACAAGTCAGAACCTAGAGCTATTCTTTGGTTCCTGCTTAAAATTTATATATTTTCAGGAAATGAATTAGTGAACTCAAAGTTTGAACTTTCTGTTCACAAGGGAAAGTCAGGCTGGACAATAAAATATTTGAACACGCCTTTACACTCATGCTAGCTTGGTTTGGTTCTTGATAGATCCCATGATTAGCTTATTTTTGTAATAAATCATATTATCCTTCAACTCACTAATATGTTCTAAGTAAAGCAAGTCATTGCAGACACCTCTACAATGATCATTGATATAATCTGGATACCTAATAATACAAGGATATATTGTCAATGGCGCTGCAACCAAAGTTTAAAGTTCATGTGCTCGTGATACATCAGCCACACTCAGGACTTTGTCCCAAGACATGGGACCTAAAGTTACAAGAACCAACCTTCATGAGCTGATTTACATTAATTCCCTGATTACTTCTATAAATTCTTTGGTAGCATCTAGAAGGATTAAATGTTATATAAAGATGACTTTGATTTTGATTTTCCTTTGATTTTTGTCTTTTGCCATTTTCCTCAAGAACTTGGCCTGAATTGCATGGGCCCTGCATGTAACTAATTTTATTTGCTGGACTTCTCTTCCCAACATGTTGGCCTAAGTTTAGCCCTTCTAGCTTTTTTTTTCTTTTCACGTCATTTTCACCCACTTTATTCATTTCTCTTCATCATTGCTACTACCAGCGACTGTTAGTAATAAGTCAAAATAGTATACAGATGTTATACTTTTATCATTCTTAAACAATGCTGGAGACTGTAAAGGTGAAATGCTGTAAATAATTCAACAAAGAAAGTTTTCTCAATGAGAAAACAAGAAGTTTAGCAGAGAGATGTAAAATAAACTTCCACTGATATTCTAACTGATTGATGATATTGTGGGCCTTGTCGTATCTATAATTGACCTGTTAACCTCGTTAAGAGAGACTTGTTTTTGATGTTAACAGTCAGAGTTAATACAATTATCCCCACATGATAAAAACTTAAAAGAAGCACAAAGAGTGGGCAGTTAATATCTACATAAATCAGTGACGCTGTAAATGTGGAAGTTATGTGTACACTCTCACTCTCTTATATCTCTCCAGAAAATACAAGTTCGTGGATTGGAATTAGCCGTTAACCTAACCAGGAAGGCATTATATTACTTACAAAAAAAAAAGACGTCTACACACTTGAAAGCAATATTGTATACCTCATTTATTTTTGTGATAGTCAAGGAAAAGAATAGTGTGAATTGAGGAATTGAGATACAAATTTAGACAAAAAAAATAAAGTTCGAAGGGAACAACCAGAACAAGCATACTTCAAAACGGATTAAAAGCTTAACATAATGCAGTTAAAGGCATAACAATCTGACATTTGTATAAAATGCAATGCGAGCAAATTAAATATATATACATATACATGTGGCATAAATTCCCAGTGAAACTTGCACAGAACATTGGAGGATAAACCATTAACTGATGTTGAAGAAGAAACATCTAAACACAATTAAAATAAATAAATAAATAAAGGAGCACACAATATTCTCAAAAGAAGAGCGCTTTAGATTTATAGTTTCACAAGCAAAGAATAAAACAAAACTAATACTTTCCAGATAATGATAATTTCCATTATACCTAGAACTAGCAAGGACACTAACCAAGACTACTGTGAAAATGGAAGACCTTCTAATACTTTTGTTAGATATAAACGATCAAAATACATTCAAGATCATCATGAAAACAAGACGGAGAAAACTCCAAATCGCGGAATCAAAGAAACAGTAACTTCAGCGTCAATCAAATGGAGCTAAGGAACCTAAGAAAGTGGCAAAGATCAGCGAGAAAGGAGACAAGGGGAGAAGAAGCTCACCTCATCTCGCAAAAACCCTAGAATGAACTGCTTGCTGCGGAGATGATTTCTGCAATAGGCTGCTGTCAAGCCGCTCTTTTGTCCACAGGTAATCAGTGACCTGATTTTGTATGGAATTACAAGATTGCCCTTAGGGTGTCTCAAGGGCAGAGCCATGGATCTTTTTACCTATTTACCCTTGTAGTATTTGTAAATTACATATACATCTTTATTATTCTTAAGACAAAATTATACTTGTGATGATTGTGATTTTGATATGTCAAATGTTTAATTTTTGAATAATAATGACTGTATGTTTCCTTAATATTTCCATGTTTTATTTTTAAAATTTATTTTTTTTTATGTGGATTTAAGTTTAATAATAAAGATTTTGGTTGCCATGTAAATATGTAATAAGAAAGTTTTTTTTTTTTTTTTTTTTTTTTGCATTTTTATATGGGAGAGTAATAGGCATAAGTGTGACCATATGTACTAGCGTTCTAATTATTGATCAATGTACCTGTTCAAGCTCATGGACATGTATAATTACAAATTATTGTACATTTCATTTTAATATTTCTGTATGTGTACTCCTCTATAAAAATTTGAAATTATACACATACTACTCGGAAACAAACAATGATCAACAATTGTGGATTTTGTACTCATATGTGTCACAAGGGAAGCAGTATTTGGAGAAATAGTGTTTAGGCTTTTGATGTATCTATAATAGTAGGTTTTTTTTCACTATCATAACTAATAAAATAAGTAAACAAAAAAAAAAAAAAATCTTTAAGGTCATCTTCAACCCAAAACTCTATATTTGACGTTTCAGTACTCAAAAATACAACTTCTACAGTGAAAACTTCTCCAACCACTATCTTTATTTTTAACTCTAAAATAGAATATTCTAAAACTATTATTTTTCAACCACCATCTCTATCAATAAATTTAATCATCTTTAAATATTTAATGACATATTCAACAATATTAGTGAAAGTGGCGATAACATGCCAGAACATTAACCCTATCTACTGCAGACATCATATTGGTATGTTGGGTGTTAACGTTTTTTTTTCTTCTTTTTAGTATGATGATAATATATATTTTAGGATTATTTTCTATGTTTTTATTTTATTGTTCTTATAATTTTCGTTAATTTTAATGAATTTATATTTCATAAATTATTTTCTTTAATTTTTTATTTCTTATTAATTGAAAAATATAAAATTATAAGTTATTAATTTAGTTAAAATATAAAATTATAAATATAAATTAAAAAAAACAGAATTTAAAAAAAATAAAAAAATCTAAACAGAATTTAAAAAAAGAAACAGATTAACAGGAAATTTAAATATATATGTATATATATAAATTAAAAAAATAAAAACAGAATTTAAAAAGAAAATAGAATTAGAAAAAAACAAAAACAGAATTAAAAAAAACGGAATAGTGTGGCTACAGTGGCATTTTTAGTGCCACTGTAACACTTCTCACATTTGGCGAGGGGTTTTGCACCGGATTGGAGCAAACCCTGCGCCAAATTAGATTTAAACTTCAAAATTAACACATCTATTGGAGATGGTCTAAATTATAACTCGCAATTGGCATGGCAGTGAATTATGGTAAAATCCACACACCCCAACAAAAAAATATATTGTAAATATCTAAAAATTAAGAATGGTTGCCCTGTGAACAATGCAATATTTATTTTATTGATATTTTAAAAATCTTAATTGGTTGTGTGACTTAGAGGTGGGCGTGGGCTGATTAATCGGATCCACCGATTCCACCCAGCCTACTTTTGATGGACCTGAAACCAATATGTCCCACCTTCTAACCTGCTGAACCAGTTTGGCTAGGCAACCCGGTGGGTCCGGGTCACATCTAAGGGTGACACGTACCCAGCCCAGGCCTCCTTCCATAATTAGAAGGCCGGGTCAGAACCCGACTGTTATCAGACCAACCCATCGAGTTTTATTAATTTTAATAAATTAGTATTTTAAAATATTAAAACTAATATAAAATGTTTAAAAAAAATTGGGCTAGATGTGAACATATCACCCGGAGGTTATCATGTTAGTTTTTAAAGATTACCCGATGTGGGATTGAAGTTACATATCATATGGGTAATTTATTATTTATATATTTTACTACAAAACAATCACTAACAACTTGTAGCTCAATAGGCCAAAATAGTGTTGACTGCCTTTCGTGTCATGAGTTCAAATTTTCACGAGCACATTGTTGAATAATTTTTACCAAAAAAAAATTTTAATTTTTAATGTATTTTGTTAAATACAAGTTTTTTTTTTTTTTTGAATAAAGTGGATAAACCACGAATTTATTGAAAATAAAACGGTACAGTACAAAAGTAGAAAGCACAGAAACAAAGAAGAACACAGACTAGACCTCACCAGAGGTGAGGGAGAAGCATAGAGAGCAGAAAAGATAAATAAGCGCTAGATAGGCGAAATCAGCCAGCAGGAGACACAGGCCTACCCAGGCGAAATACAAGTTATTCTTAAATATGAAAATTATAAATCAATAAAAATTTATAATATTAATGATTTTAAATGATTATTTATATCATAATTTAAATTTCTTTCTTTGAAATATCTGATTAATAAAGATAAATAAAAAATTTGTAAGTTACATTCTAGCGAAAATTTTGTTATTAATTTAACAAAATTTTAAATTAATTATTTATTCAATAAAATTTTGGTGAATATTATGATTTTAAATTAATAGCATGTTTAGAAAATACACAAAATTTTAAAAATTTCACCTTAAAAAAATACACAAAAAAAAATATGTAAAAAAGATTTTGTTAATAAATTACTTGGTTGTCTAGTTATTTTTAACAACTGCATATATTATTACTGTTATCCATATTAATCCATGATTCCAAAAATGCATTTGTTTGTTATAGTTCCATGTGTGGTCCTTTTATATTTTGAGAAGGAGAGGACACTGTTTATTTTTTCAAGAGAATAAAAGATCACACCAATGATTCAAGAAAGATTCAATCAAACAAATATAAGAAAAAAATGATTATACAAAAAAGTATACAACAATAACTCAAGCAACCTTTAAATACAAGTATAGAAAAGAATAGATCACAATTAAAACTCTATAACAGTCTAGGTAGTACGTCATTACAATCAAATACATTGACTTAACAAATGTACTCAAATTTTAGAATTTCAAATGTACTCAGCAAACCTCTCGTATTTAATTTTGATTGTTATTAGTTTAAAATAAGTATTTTATATGATTAGTCCAATTAAATTAAAATTAGAGTTTTTTATATCATTACTTAGGCCTTTGAATTTTTTAATATTGGAAAAAATTACACACACACACATATTTTAATCGGGTCAGGGATCCTCACAAGGTGGGGAGAGCATTCCCTATCCCCGTCTCCATTTAGGAAACGGGGATGGATTGGCTCTGTCCGCGCCCCTACGGGGGAGGGATTCGGGGAATTCCCTTCCTCATCGGGTCAGGTCCCAGCGGGGATTAGGTATTCCCCACCCCATTACTACCCCTAAATGCACATTGTCCTGGACAGATGCTAATGCACCACCACTGTGCTATGCTAGACTTGGAAAAAGAGGGGAGTGGGTGACTAATGATGTTACTCAGTGAGGGACACTACATAGCACATTAGAGTAATAAATTCATAGGAGAATATCAAAATTGATGCTCAATATCCAGGTAATAGCGGCACCACCATCACCACCACCACCACCACAACTAGGGGTGTAAACGAGCCGAGCCGAGCCGAGTATTGACATGCTCAAGCTTGGCTCGTAAGTAAAGCTCGAAGCTCGAAGCTCGGCTAGAGCTCGTTCAAGCCTTAGTTTGCTTTGCTCAAGCTTGGCTTGTTTATTACTCGAGCTACTCGAGCTCGGTTTATGAAGCTCGAACTACCACTAATAACATCCTATTAGCTCTACTAGGCTCGAATCAAAGCTCGTAAATATAAGCTCGACTCGAGCTCGTTTAAGCTCATTTCAAAAGGGCAATAAGAATAGATAAATAATTGCACAAAAAAATCATTACACACAAAAAAAAAATGGATACCTCATGCCAGCAGCCTGCCATTTGAAATGGTCAACCAATGGAAAATTCTAGCATTGAATTTGTGTCCTCTTCTTGGACTTCATCTGAAATGGTTAAAAATAATCAAATGGCATGCTCACAAGAACCTTTTCCAATCACATGTAAACCAATTTCTTCTTGCAAAAAAAGTAACATATATATCAGTTTTAAAATAATGACAGTACCTGCTCATGTAATATTTAATACTAGCATACATTGAACAATATTAACACTCATGAAAATGTCTAACATACATATTAATCCAACATATGCCCATGTAGATCAAATACCTGCTCCAAAAATCATTGCACTTGCACTTAATGAAAACATTGAGCCAAATTAAGCCATATTAATACTCAAACAAAAGTCTAACATACATATTAAGCCAACAAATGTCCATGTAATCAAATACCTGCTCCAAATATACCTGCTTCAAAGCAAAAATTCACACAATGAAAACATCATCAAAATCATGAAGTTATAGTTCAACAATTTCCATAGGTTGATAACTGTTCAAATAAGATAACTAGATAAGAGTCATAAGACTTAAGAGTTTCAACAAAGCACTATCATTGTCCAAATGATCAAAGTGCTTCACATGGAAGATCACCAACCAAAGATCAAGACTTGATAGGAAGAACAACTTCTTCGGCTTTATTCTCTTTCTGTAAAATGAAAAAGGACAATATTAAAATATTATTATATCAAGCTAGTAGAAAATAAAATCATATGAAGTTAAAGAAAAAATTTGTGTAAATATACCTTGCTCTTTTTCTTAATGCCAAAAAGACAACGCAACCAATCACCTCCACATATTAAAGCTTGCACAGTTTCAGGAGCTAATGAAGAGCGATATGAGTCGATGATTCTTCCACCAGCACTAAATGTGGCTTCGGAAGCTACAATCGTGATGGGTATTGCAAGAACATCCCTGACCATCTTAGATAAAATATGATATTTCAAAGTATTTGCTTTCCACCACTCCAAAGCATCAAATTTACTTGAACCTCCTTCATAAATATAACACCCCTTTTCAAGATAAATATCTAAATCTAATTTTTATGGGGAAATAGTTTCAACAGTTTTCACAAACTCTGAAAATTCAAACCATCCTGAGGAAGAATTTTGGCCATTGATAGTAGTTGCACAACTAGGCCCAATAATTGTTAAATTTTCAGCACTATTTTTACAAATCATTGGATTGAAATTCAGCAACATACTCACTATAGAGCTCATACAAGTAATTCTTCACATCAAGAATGTAAGCATATGCTTCATGTGGAGTATACATTTTAGGAAAGCAAAATTCAATCACTCTCATTTTGCATCTTGGATTTAAAATAGCACCAATCGCCATTAACAAATTGCATTCACCCCAATATTTGTCAAACTTAACTTTCATGTTTGCAACCATGTCAAAAATGAAGTAATCTTTATCAATGCTTTCTTGATATTTTTTATCCAACAACACTTTCACACGATAAACTTCATTCAAAAACAAGTTTGAGGTGGGATACTCACTTCCAGAAATAATATTGGTAATCGAATTGAAAACTTCAAGAATTTCACAAACTTTTGCTGCCTTTTCCCAATCCTCATTACTTGGACAACATTCATATGTGGAATCACGATCCTTGTATCTTGGAAATACTTCTTTAAATTGCAGCGCAGTAAATAACATATCATAAGTCGAATTCCACCTTGTTTTGCAATCAATCACAATTTTTTTATGATGCAATTGCAATTGTTGTGCAATCTCTGCAAACATGATTAACCTTTTCTCAGAATGTTTGATGTGGACCACACTATCACGGATGTCTTTGATGATCCTCTCAATTTTTTCAAGGCCATACTGAACCATAATATTCAAGATGTGAGCTGTGCAATGAACATGAAATATTTTTCCCCCACAAAGCAACTTCTTGTGTCTTGAAAATGTATCTTTCAAATTTCTAATTGCAACATCATTCTTAGTAGCATTGTCAACTGATATAGTGTAGACTTTATTCTCAATTCCCCATTCCTTGCAACATTTGTAAACACTATCAGCAATATCAATGCCACGCAGAAGAGGAGGAAGATGGACAAAATTCAAAACACGCTTTTGTAACTTCCAATTATTGTCAATAAAATGTCTAGTCAGAACCATGTACTCCATTTTTTGAGGTGATGACAACCACATATCTGTTGTTAAACTGATCTTATTAACATTCTTCAACAATGAAAATAATTTCTTTTTCTCATTCTCATACACCAACATGCAACCTTTCTTGCTTGTGAAACGAGAAAACTTCTCTCATTGTGGGATTCCCCTTTGTTGCATCATGTTAAAACCTTCATCCTCCATGACAGAAAATGGATACTCATGCATAAGAATCCAATGTGCAACAGATTCTCTCATTTTCATCATGTCCAATTTTCCATCCATAATTGCCGGTGACATGATTGTGTTATCACAACCCTTGTCTACTGCTTCAAAGCTAATTGTTTGCTGATTATTCATATGCCTCTTTTTCATCAAACAACTCTTCAAATGCCTTGAAAGATGAGTTGTACAACCACTTGCAAGTATTGAAAGCTTAGTCTTGCAATGAACACACTCTGCCTTCTTAGACCCATCACTAACATTTTTAAATTCAAGCCACACTGTTGATGTCTTTGCCCTTTTCTTCCTTTGAATTGCACAATCATCCTCCCTTTGCTCTTTTGTATTTGTTGTTGTTGTTGTTGTATTGGTGGTGGCATTGGTAGTGGTATTGGGAGAGCAATCTTCTTGTGGATTAGTCATGGAAATTGGAGATGAAGTATCCATTGGAGAAAATATCTAGACATCCATTAAATAAAATGTAATTAATATCCATTCATTTAGCAAACAATCAAGAAAAAAAAATTTACATGATATCCATTAATTTGGCAAAATAACATAGAAAAATAAACAAAAATATTACTAAAACTTTTGCAAACATATCAATAGAATAAAATGGTTCTATTCATTGCCTGCCATACTTGATAGAGAGTACAAAGAAGTAAATAAACTAAGTTTCTCATCCATGCTCAAAACCCTCATTTTTTTAGTTTGTTGGCAATTCACATTTATCACTGGTGTTGAAATGGTGGCAGAGTATGTTGATCAAGTATGGGATAAGGAGAACAAGTGTTCATAACTCCACAAATTTCAACAAATATTCAAAGATAAGCATATTCAGATGCAAGATCAGATTAACTAAGGTAAATAGCACAAAACTTTAAAAAAAAAAGAAGAAAAAAAATTTCTAATAAATGGGAGGGAATCTTTCTGTTTTTATAATGGTATAATAGGTATAATTAAAGACCAAACCTTAAATAACTTCAAAGAAAATCATAGCAGTCAATTAGATAGAAGAGTTGTCACAGCTATAACATAAAACTCAACAAGAAATTGACACATATATTATAAGAGCCATACCTTGATGAAAGGGAAATAAACTCAATAGAGTCAGAGTGAGCGAGCAATGAGCTGATCACCTAAGGATGAAATCTCAGCATAATAAAACTTATCAGTATGCTCTCTGACACTTTATGAGATTATTGAAAGCATACAACTAGCATAGAATTCAAACAACAGCCATTCCCTAGTAACTATGCAACAACAACCTTATAGCTGAAGAGATCGCCGCCAGAATCACAAGCCACAACCACCGATTGAAGCCTGGAACTGATCTTGATCTTGGAGATGGAGACGACGAGGATCGGAGGAGAGGCCGAGAAGTGAAGAAGACGAGAGGGGAGTGAGATACGGAGATCTAGGGTTTGTAAATTGTAATTCTTGTTTTTATCCAACCACCTCCCTAACGTTTTTGTATTTTTAGATAAGTCCCTTATTTTTTTTATTTTCATTTAACTCCCTCTAAAGTTTGTATAATATATTATAATATATTATAATATATTTATATATAAAATTATGATATAAAAATTATAATATATATATATATTAATTTATATTGAAAGCTCGATTAGGCTCGCGAGCCTATCGAGTTAGGTATTTTGAGGCTCGAGCTCGACTCGTAAAATTAATCGAGTAGCTCAAGCTCGAGCTCGGCTCGCAGAATTTCGAATCGAATTCAAATATTATTCGAGCCGATCTTGAATAGCTCACGAGTAGCTCTGCTCGCTTACACCCCTAACCACCACCACCACCACCACTACTAATAATAATAAATACTAACTTAAATATAAAAAGGTAGATTTCACATTTTCCACGCAAAATAAAGCTTCCAAAATCTGGTAATTCAAACATAGTCATAATGTATATGTCAAATCCTGACATGGGGCCAGTATAAAAATATTCCAATATAATACAAAAAGGTTTATTAAAATACATTTTATAAAGTACATAAACATTTAATAGAAGTTGACCAAACCAACATTGACTGAGCGACTATACACAAGGTCTAGCCAAGGGTTTTATCAAATAATGAAAAGTCCTCCACTTAGCGTTCGTCTCCGGCGTTGCGGATGCTAAAACATGAGGCTGGCCAAAACATATCTGACCCAGCCATGGCCACAGCTAGGCCCACCAAGGGTTTTTATATGTTCTTTATAAAAAGCCCTACGTTAGCGTTGGCCTCTGATCAACCCGGGTGGTGACCCGAGTATCTCAATATCACACCCATCAAAAGCTCGACAATGCCTCTTACATGGGAAAACCTAGGGTCAACCCTATCACCTCTATATAGGATGGACCGAGAAGACCCCTACATTGTAGTGCTGGACCCTGTTGACAATTTTGGGCCAATGCACGTGGGCCATAGTCCGCTATCACCATCAAATTTCAATAAACACATGAAACTATTTTTCAGGTTTAAAGAATCATTTTTCGGCTCCCAGCTTTAATCCAAACCAACATACTTTGAAAAGTATTTTACCAATAGTACGCATACACAACTGTGTAAAACACAATAGCATGAAGTGATTTATATCAATATAGAAGCTTCTATAATCTCAAAACATTTCCAAATAAAATAATGACCTGTATTCAAACTTTAAACATACCACAATCAAGGCAAGGAATTATAATTATAATAATGATCATGTATATGAGGAAATCTCTAATTTCAAGCTCAACATCATTATGCCAAAAATACAAGTAAAGCATGGAAAAACTTGTGAGAGACCATGATAGTATCATAACCAAATTATAGTGATAAAGAGTATAAATGAATTCACAAATGAACTTTAGAAATCCTAATACTATTATGCAAATCTATTATCCACTTACCAACTTAGATGACTAGTTTTTCCTAAACGGCTTTACTCCTCCGCCGATTTATTGCCTCTAGCCAAGCTCTCACCACCTAACCAAACATAAACACACAAGGGCTAAACAACAAAGAAGAATGAGAAAAGATAAATGTATAAAGAAAATCCTAAATCTATATGCAATGCAACCCCATGAAAGGCCTAGGGTGGACTCATACTTGGGTTCAATGATTTACAAAGAGTTTCTAAGGATCTTGGCTTCATTCCAAACCAAGGAAACAAGAGAAAGAAGCAAAACTCACTTTTACTATAGTAAAGCTATGGTATCGTGATTTCCAGAAAAATAACAGTCCATGGATTCAATAAGATTGAAGGAAATGAAGAAATATATACTCTCCACCCACTTCTAATACTCAATATACAAGAATGGAGACCAAAACCAAGCTCTCAAGCTCAACAACCATAACCCTAGATCTATCATTCAAATGCCCATGCCAAGAAGAAAACAAATTGGAAAACAAGAAGAATGAGAGGAAAGAGGTTAGAAGAATGATAAGAAGGATTTAGAATGTGGAAAATGACTAAAATACCCTTGCCTCTTTACTAAAGACCCAGAAAAAACCTCACACGGGCGTATGAAACATCCATACTGGCATGTGACATTTTCACACTGCCTTGTAACCTTCTGCTGATTGCTACACTACTGTGCTACAATACTTTTAATACAGTACCACAATACTTTTGCTATAGTACTAAACGCCAAGAAGGTATAAGGGCACTCACACGGGCATGTGACATTTTCACACAGTCATGTGTCACCCCATGTGTCTTTCTGTAGATTACTACATTATGTTTGCTACAGTACCACTATAATAATCGGTAAATACCAGAAAGACACAAGGGAGCCACGCACGAGCGTGTGAATACTTGTGTGGCTCTTAGGAAGCTCACATAGCCTCATGCACAACCGTGTACATGCCCATGAGGACTTCTGGCCATGTATTCTGCAAAAAAAAGCAAAAGTGACCATTCTGCAAGCAAGAACTCCACAAAATACACTACTACACACACCTAAATAAATAAAAAACAAAGCCGAACAAAAGCCCTTAAAATCACAAACCCAACCGACTAGGGTCTCAAAATTGGAAGAGATGCTTGCCAAGTTTATTCAGTCATCCGATATAAGTTTTCAGAATATGGAGGTGATACTCCGGAATCAACAAGCTTCACTGCAAAATTTAGATAATAAAATAGGATAAATACCGAAGACTTTAGTAGAGAGACTTGAAGGAAGCTTACTGAGCAAGACTGAAACAAATCCCAGGAAACATGTCAAGGCGATCACTTTGAGAAGTAATTAAGAGATCGAGTCAAGACATAGAGTTGAAGACAAGGGTGAAAAGGTTACATTTGTCCCAGAAAATTAGACAAGGAGAAGGAGAAAAATAAATGGCAGTCCCTTCCACTAAACCAATAATTCCATATCCAGCTGAAGAAAGATCCACTACAAGAAAATAAGCGTTTTGCTGTGAGTATTTTGTAACAGTATATATAAAATTGCTACCAATTATAGTATTTGCTGTAGTTACAATGGTGGTTTAAAGAAGTGTCGCAAAATTCATGCATTTAGTGGCGGTTATCACTAAAACCGACGCATAGTATAGCGTTTTACGGCAGTTAGAAGAAAACCTTCACCAAATACCTGAAATTTGTGGCAATTTTAGTTATAACTGCCACGACAATTTACATGACAACCATTGTAGGTTAGCACCCCTTTTATTTTATTCTATATTAATGTTATTAATCTTTCTTTTATATTTAGATTAGTCCCATTAAATTGAATGAAATTAACAATGTCATTATACATTAATTAATCCATCATTAATTATTAGTCTAAGTTAATATTTCCACAACCTTTTTTTCTTATAAAAAAAAATTCAACCCACATGTGATTATCATTTGTAATCTAAGTTTTTATTTAAATTTGAAACACATGTAATTTATTAGAAAAAATTAGTATATATTATGTAAAAGATCAAGTAATTTAAGTGATATATATTTGTTGTGGTCTAACCAAATATTTCACCAAACAACCCAATTAATTTTCAAATAACATTTTATTTTCCTTTTATGATGAGATATAAATTTATCATATTTTTTCATTATTTTTATTACCTTACATTTCATTTTTATAAATAAATTGAAATATTTAAATTAGTATTTGTAAATCTCATTACAAGTAGAAAATTATTTTGATAATCAAATCCACATTAATTCACATTACATTATCATATAACAATTTGCCATTTATTTTTGAAATTCTTAATCTTTATTAATATACTGTCATATAGTTTTTTTGTTGCGGTTAAGTTGAACCCAAACTGGAAAAATTAAAAATTACTAATACATATTTATTCAAATAAGACATCATAATAAAATTTGATAACTAATGAATTAAAATCTTAAAATTTCCACAATAATAAATTAATAACACAAACTCTAAAGTTTGATGAAAACAAATTGTCCAAAATGGAAATTGTATGTATAGTTTAATAAGTATCTTGCAACATATATAATATTACATATCAAGTACAATCCCCATACATTGTAGCTCAAAGGATTTTTCGTACTTAGTTTAATAAGCACAATAAACTTGGCCCTATTTTTATTACAAGACATTGCTTAATTGTACTTATTTATTTATTTTTAAATTTATGAATATTAATTCTTACTTTAATTTGGGATTTTAATATATTTTAATCTATAATTCAAATCCATTGATTCCTTTAATTCCAGATGAGTCTCCCACATCAATTAATCTTTCCCTTTTTTTTTTTTCAAATACTGACCTTTCTATAAAATTTAAAACTCATACACAGAAAAATTATAAAAGCTAAAAATGGTCTAATATGCAATATATATATATATATATATATATATATATATATATATATATATATATATATATATATATATATAAACATTAGTATTTAGTATTTATAACAATGCAATAAATGATATGTTTATAAAATAAATAGAAATTTCACAAAAACAAGTTTTTAATTTGAATAAAATAATTTTTTATATATTAAAACTTGAAACTCATATTAATTTTTAGGGGGAATTTTGCTAAACAATGATTGTGGTTTGTCTCTTTATCAATTCGAAACTCGTGGTTTGAGTTGTAAAATTTAGTACCCTATAGTCTAAAATGTTTGCATTAAAGTGTTAAAACATTTAACTCTGTTAATTTAAACCCGAAGTTACAATTTTGCCCTTACTTAGATAACTAAAATATGTACTAATTAAGAACTATTCAAATATACCTCCAATTATATCTTGAATTGTTTTTAAATACTAAGCAAATAAACTGAATGGTTCTTTTGAATACATATTTTAGTAATGTAAATAAAGGTAAAAGAGTAAATTCAAGTCCATTTTAAGCCACGTCAGCGAGAATTAACAGAGTTAAGCGTTTTGACACTTTTTTACAAACTGTTTAAACCATAGGGTATTAAAATGTTACAACTAAAACTACAAGTCTTTAATTGATAAAGAGGTAAACCACAAGGTAGTTTAGTATAATTTTCCCAAATTTTTACATAAACTTATTCCATCAGAAAAGAGATGCATTCTTTGTGGTCATCAGCTTTCTTCAACTAAAGCACAAAAATAAAATAAAATAAAATAAAATAATAATGAGAATATTTGGTGGTTTTCCATCACTGTAATGAACAACACTATGGATCATCCCTTACAAAAACCATCAAAGCAGAAAATTGGAATTTTACTTGCTTTTCAATTGTTAATTATCAAGGATGAACATTTGAAAAATTTTTTTTTTCACCTTTTATTATATATATAGTTATTTATTTATTTATTTATTATATCAAATGATATATGCTATGGTTTTGTTCTTTTTTCTCGGCCAATCAAGTAAGTTCCATGTAGATTCTCATTTGAAAATGTATATATAAATATAAATTAAAAAAGAAAAGTAAAAAGATATGGGGTAAAAAATTGTTATATTTTAGGAAAGGACTTGCAGTTCTTCTTGATTAATTTTAACAAGACCTGCCAAAAGCTAAAAACTAATAACTAAAAAGAACCTATGCATCTCAAGAAAACTAAAGACTATTTATACCTTTTAAAATTTGATTTGTTTGTATTTAAATGCTTTTTTTTACCGCATATATTAAATGACTAAAAGAACTTATGCATCTATACCTATATAAATTAAAAAAGGAAAACCAAAGGAACCTTCATATTTTTTTCTCAAAGCACCCCACCATTCTCCATGTCCTAATAGCCCACTCCCCCAAAACCCTCAGTAGTTCTAGATCTCCACACCCTCAAATCTTGCAATCTTGTGAGCACTGATAGAAACTCTTTGCTATCCACAAGTACATGGATCGTACAAGTAGTAAAGTGTACCTAAATAGATCGGGTAATCGAATCCACAGGGACAGGAAAGATTTCAGTACTGGTTGATCTTCTAATATCTAGCTGAATCAAAGAGGTGGTAAATGATATTGTACTAAGAATCTAAAAGAGAAAAGTGAGGACTAGAAGGGATTGTGTGAAAATCATAGATATAGAGCAGTGCCCCTGGACTACTTCCCTTGAGGAACTTGATTGATTCCTACATTGGTTATCAAGTATATTTTCTTGCACTAAGTGATACTGAAAGTAGTCAATCCTTTTGATCCAGGAGATCAACCCTAATCCCATATGGCATTCTAATAAAGCCCTATGATCACATTACACTCTAAGTATCCCTCCATGGGATTAACCCGAATTCTGAAAGTTTGATATTATACGCTCTATCTCTAGATACGTCCTTGATCTCAATCCTATATGTGTGTCCTAACAAGATGGATTTCTCAATCATTATCAAGATAAGCTAAGATGCAACTATGGCACCATGCACATCGCAATTGCAATTCAAGATAAAATATAGAAGGAATCCAAGAAACCCCATAGCCAATGTAAATAAGAAATCAAACACAAAACATCTCAAGGTTCATAATCTGGGGCACTAGAGAACGGCCTAGCCCTTCATGGTTTTATAGAACATTGAACAAGTAAAAAAACAAACAAGTAAAAATCCATACGAGTCCCTTTTACTTCCCAAAATCCTTCTGATGATGTTTTGATGTAGTATCCACCGGCGTTGCTCTACTATACTTGGTACCCTAGCAACTCTGCTCTCTTCCCTTCTGAAGTTGCAGAAGAAGCCCCCTCCCAAAAGATACAAAGAATCCTTGTGCCTTTATACTTTACAAGCACGGCTGTGTTTTTGCCATACTTGTGCTTGTGCACTTTACTGGAAAGTCTGGGAATATGTGTCAACATAAAAATTAGGCAACCTATAAACTACACTCCCTTAACACATCTAAAACACAGCCATGCTTCGAGACGCATAGTCATTATTTATGGATAGTGCCTATGCTACTCTTTTGGTGAAGAATTCTCTAAGTCCTAAGATTTTCATTGGGTAAATCTTGGATGCTTTGATTTCTAGTTTGAAAGAATTTATATTTTTTTTATATTATTTTATTGTATAATATTTTGACCTGCATTATTATTGTGTTAATTTAGATGGTTTCTTTTAGATGGTTGCTCTTGTGTTTGATTTGTTTGTAGATTGATACGGATGAATGCAAGTGTACATGTTGATCGTGTAATAAAGTGCTAAAAAGCAATGTTGAATCCACAGGGACTAAATACTACTAGTACTAACTCTATTCTCTTTATCTAGCTAATAATCAAATGATATAGAGTAGAACTCAAATAGCAATCAATGATGAAAAAAACTAAGGTCAAGGGTAATAAGAAGTAATAGACAATGGAAGAAGACGGTGCTTGGATATGATTTCACTTGGGAATTAAGAATTAAAGTAATTATAATTGATATAGATTAAACCCTAGTGTTGCTGTACCGAGGGATTTCAAAAATATATCGGGTGCTCTCTCGAGACAACCCAATACCTAATCCTATGCTATGGTAGGAATGCATCTCTTCTAACCTTACTTTCACATGATTGCAAAAAGCTCTAGAAAATCGCAAACTAAAAATCGGAGCTATCGCTACTTGACTCTAATCAGAAGAATCACAAGTAGCTTATTTATAATGCACACTCTTGATTCTCTTCATCTATGGGTGATCTCACAAGATGAATCTCTCAATCTCAATAAAGAAATCAAAATGAAATAGGCACTGATTAAGCTAGATCAACTATACAAAGACATAGATGAACCCAGCAAACTGAAGGAAATCTATGTTAAAAGCGATAATTAAATGTATAAATCCTAAGCTACATCAATCCGGACACCTAAGGAAGTTAGCCCTCCATGGGGGCAATGTTCAAATCAAAGCGATAAAAATAAATCCCTAGAACACTAAATATAGAAGAAGAAATCCCCTCTCAATGTCTTCAAAGTAAGAATAGATGTGAGCCAATATTGTCACCTTGGATCATCGCTCCAGTAACTCTTCGATCTCCTTCTTCTTCCTTTGATTCGCCTCCAAACCCTAGCCATTGTCCCCAAAGTCACTTTCTCAAAACCTAGATGATGAATACCTTTTCTAGCTTTCTTTTATCCCCCAAGAATCGAGTAAGTAGATCGGTAAGTACACGGGCTTGTACTTTGGCCGTGTAGATCTCTGGATGAATTGGAACCACGATCCCTATGGCACATGACCGGGTGTGCACGACCATGTATATCTCTAGATGCTCTTCTTGATAAACGCCTAAATGTACGTATTATTTATGTATGTTCACGTATTTTTCGAGTATTTTTATATGTGTGGATGCCCGTTTTCGGTCTAAATTGTTTTGTTTCGTGTTACAGGTACAAAAGTTACCGCGGGTGCTCAACAACATGATTTAAGGAGAGATTAGCAAGGAAAACACTATTTTTGAGACCCGGTACTGTAGCAATACTGTAGCACGAACACTTGAAGAAACGGCTTGGTCTGGAGGTTCATGCGGGCAACCATGCGGGCGCATTGCAGGCCGTATACGGTACTGTAGCAGGAGTCACTGTAGCATAGTACTGTAGCAGGATCACTGTAGCGGCCCTGTAGCAACTTACGCGATTTTCGGAATTTCTCGGAAACTTTCTCTCCCCGCATGCGGGGCCGCATGGGAGGCCGCATAGCATCCCGAAATCTGTTTTTAAAGGGGATTAGGGCACTTCTCTTTGGATCTTTTGGCCACCATTCTCCTCCACCACCATCTAGGGTTTCAAGGGCTTCAAGGGGCTGGAGGAGGCACTTTAGAGGAGCAAATCAAAGGGAGAAGAAGATCACACGCAAGGGAGATCATCTAGGAGTTCGTCGGCATCGATCCGCGAGTTCCCATCACCATCTTCATCTAGTCAACATTAAGGGGGTTTTCTTTGGTTTTGATCATTCTTGTATTATATTCTGAGACTTCTTCCTTATTTATGTTGAACTAGACTCCCAAGGTCGCCGGGTATCCGGTGAACCTTGGGATGAACTTGCTTGTATGAATACTTGATTTACATGTATGGTATTTGTGTGGTTTATGGTTCAAGCTTGGTGCACTTTGATGTATTGGTATGCATGAGAACTCTGTGTATCGATTTCTAGGTTATACTAGGTTGCGTGACCATCGCCTTAGTATTAGACACACCAAGTTTGGAAGGGATACATGTACGAATACGCCGTGACCATCGGGTATTTGTACCCCTCCAACCATTAGGGTTGAGCCTAGATGTGCGTTTGACCCTAATTTTAGATTTCCCTAGGCCCTTAGCAATCGTGTGGGGATTTGGGCGGTAGAAATACCGTAGAGGTGGAAATTCCGTATTCCAATACCCATACTGGATTAGGGGTCATCACCGTGACCATCGGGGTGACCTATCTTTGGATGTCTCTTGGCCTAACCACCTTTGCCTGTGTGATTCGAGTATTCTTCTAGCTTTAGTAGTCCCGAGGGGATCCTCGCCCGCGGCCTCGTTCATTTATTGCTCATTGTTTCCTTAATGTGCTTGTTTGGTGTGCCTTAGATCACTTGTTTATAGTTTTATCTTTTGTTTGTTTCCTTATCTTGTTTTAAATCTATATTTGGTAGACTAGACAGTGTCATCTAGAGGGAAGTAATAGCAGCTCTTGGGACCCCAGGGAATACGACCCCCTCGCGCGTGCGTGAGGGGTATTACTTGGCGACCCGTGCACTTGCGGTAATCATCAAGTTTTTGGCGCCGTTGCCGGGGACTTCCAAGGATGCTAGGAAAACCTTTAGTTCACTGATGTAGTCATTTTGTTTCCTTTTGTAAATTTTTGTCTTTGTATGTGTCTTTTTTCCATTTTGTGCATATTTATTTATTTTACCTCTTTCTTGTTTTCTTTCATATCTTATTGATTGTAATTCTGTTTCCTTATATAGGGCAATGGACCACATAGAAAGATTGTTGGCCACAAAAAACTCTGCACTTGAGAAAGCGATGGAAGAATATTTGGCCATGACAGCACGCGAGAGCAATCCACACCCTAATGACTACTATCCATATTGGCAAGGGCACCAAAATTTTTCGACACATCATTATACTCAACCATGGGAGAACCCTTACCAAGGATTGCCACAAGAACCCTCCTTTCAAGAGCCATGGCATTACCACCCTCCAGTTGTTCAAAGAAGGCCACTTAATAATTGGGGTTTCAATACGCAAGATGTGTTTGAAAGATTTATGATGAATTATGATGCTGAACGTGAAGCCCTGAATTCCACAAATTTTAATGCCCAACCATCTCTTCCAAGCATGGAAAACAAGATAGGAGTGTCTTCCAATATATCGACAGAGTTGCCACGCACTAGAGAAGACCTACCTCAAATTGACACTAGTTTGGAAGAGAACATTGGTGAAATTGAGGTGGAAATTGATGTTGAGGTGTGGGATATTGAAGAAGCAATTGAAGTGTCATCTATACCTTGTGAGCAAATGATAGATGTTACAATTCAAGGTGAAGTTGAAGAAGAAAGAGAGGAGGATGACATCATGGCCATGGAAGAATGTGAGGAAGTAGAAGAAGCTCCATCAACCACATTTGAAGACGCTACTTGCCTCAATATTGACCATTCCATCAATGAATCAATAATTTTCAAGTGCCGAGAGAAAATTCCGGGAATTGTATTTGAAGATGTGGGGGAAAGGCTAAGGTCATCCTTGAACCCACCAATGCCGGGCTTGGATAATTCCCAACCAAAAATATTCCCATGGCGGCCCAAGCTTTTTCCATGGAGGCCAAAAGGTATCCCATGCATTGCCTCCAAATTTACATCATCCCGGAAGGTATGTTTCATATTTCTTGGTAGTTCTTATGCAACCTCTTGCCGGGAGGAACACACTGTTTTCAAGCCTCCTTAGGTAAGAAAAAGGTACGTCGAGCTAATGACGTTAAACAAGCGCTTCTTGGGAGGCAACCCAAGCATAAAAATTCATTGCATGTGTGTTTTTCGTATTTTGGTGTGTTTGGTTACTTTAGTGTTCTTTGTTTTCATGTGTGTGATTGTGGCTAGTTAGTCATTTTCATAATTTATTTACTTGTGTTTGTTCATGATACTTGTGAGTTCTTTGTGTTATCATTCATCTTCATGCATCAAACATCATGTTTTGGGTGTTGTGGGTGAATTCGGCATTGTTTTTATGCGATTTTGGGGTGTTTGGAGCCCGTATTTGCATGCAGAGAGTTGTGCGGCCTGCTATGCGGCCGCATAGCAGGCCGCATGTTTTTTCCCGAGCCTTGTGCGGCCTGTCATGCGGCCGCACAAGGAACCGCATGAATTTTCCCGAGCCTGATGCGGGGTACCATGCGGCCGCACAAGGGGCCGCATGGACACTCGGGCTGAATGATAAGTTGTGTACCCCTTCACCATTTTCCTCATATCCCTCTCATTTCTCATCCGTTTTCCCTCATTCTTTCACCGTTTTTCTCCATTTTTCTTCCTCTACACGGATCTCCTACTTCCAAGGACTTAATTTGCATGATTTATTGGGAGTTTTTCCATCATCTTCACCGATCTTCACCAATTCAAGCTTTGAAGCCCTAACTTGTGTTTTGAAGAAAACTTGTTTCTTTTTCTTGATTTTCATGCTTATCTTGCTTCAAACTTTAGGGAATGATGTATGAATGTGTAATCTCTGATTTATTTGTATTTTGAGACATTGTTTGTAAATTTTTGGGCTTCAAAAACAAGGGGAAACTCTGCCTCTTTCAAGACTGTGCTACAGTAACTTTGGGCTGAAATTTCTCTTGAATTTATTTGTTCACTTGTAGCATCATTGTAAATATCCTACAACACTTGAAATGAAAAGAATTGGATTTCATGATCTTGATTGCGCAAAGAACTTGCTTGGATCATTTCTTGTTTAGTTGTTCTTGTGATGTTAGTTGTTTGCTTGCATGTTTGTGTGTGTTCTTGTTTCTTTTCGTATTTTCTTTTTGGGTGTGTGATTAGATGCCTTGAGATGATGTTCTTGTCTACCTTTCAGGGTGAAATTTGAACATCAAGCACACTCTCCTCCTCCATTTTATACTTGAAGCTTTGGTGGTTACCCCGATCTCATGGACTTCAAGACTAATGTTTTGAGACTCGGGGAAGTTCACGAAACCCTCCTACTATGTTTTTATTGTCTATATTTTTGCATGCTAATACTTTGGCACATTGAGGGCAATGTGCATCTTTCAGTGGGGGTGTAGATGGATTTTCGTGAACTTTGACAATTTTTGCAATTGCATGTTTTGACTACCCATGATAGCTATGATTTACGTGTTAAGGACTTCCTAGCTTGGTAGAATGATAGTTGTGAGCTGTACTTTACCTGTGCTTGAATGTAGCTCTGTTTCACCTTTAGTGCATCCTTATACTTGTTCATGATCACTTCCACTTTGTATACTCCAACCAACCCATCATAATGATTTTGGCATTAGATTGTTAAATTCTACGTTCAATACTCTTTTAAGAGCTTTTGAGTTCCTTCATTGTTTTCTTTAGCCTGAAGTGAACTATTGTAGTGGGTTTAACCAGGGGATTTGAGAGTTAGTCTGTACATATATTTTTCAAAAAAAAAAAAAAAAAAAAAAAAAAAGGAGTCTATGACAGTATTCCTCTGCTAATATAGCATGAATGCGTCTATGTAGACTGTAATCAAGTAGGATGGGTGGCTCTTGTGCCTGGCCAGCATGTGCATCCGTCTGAAAGATTTTTGCGCAGTCTATGTTAGTCGGGGACTCAGAAAAAAAAAAAAAAAAAAAAAAAAAAGTGTATGTCTGTATATACATGAGAGTAATAAAGTCTCTTAATCCCCTGGTCCTCGCTGTGTAGTCACTTAAGAGCTAAAGTTTTATCTAGGAACCAAAGGACCCTTAATTGAGTATTGAGGGTGTATTTAACATTTTAATGCCGTCTTTATTGTGCGTGGGGTGAATGGTCATCCTGGGGTAATCCAGGGTGTGGAGGTCAAGGTAGGAGTTAGCACACACTCACGGGGGCACTCTAGGAGAAATAGAACTAGTATTACTTGACTATTCATTGAACAGCTCATTTCTTGATTTCTGTCCATTCGTGCTTGTGGAGTCCTTTACTATTGAGCTTGAGGTCGTACATTTAGCCGTTTATCTTCTTGCCCCTGTTCTTCATGTTTGTTTGCTTGGGGACAAGCAAACGCTTAGGTGTGGGGATGTTTGATAAACGCCTAAATGTACGTATTATTTATGTATGTTCACGTATTTTTCGAGTATTTTTATATGTGTGGATGCCCGTTTTCGGTCTAAATTGTTTTGTTTCGTGTTACAGGTACAAAAGTTACCGCGGGTGCTCAACAACATGATTTAAGGAGAGATTAGCAAGGAAAACACTATTTTTGAGACCCGGTACTGTAGCAATACTGTAGCGAATACTGTAGCACGAACACTTGAAGAAACGGCTTGGTCTGGAGGTTCATGCGGGCAACCATGCGGGCGCATTGCAGGCCGTATACGGTACTGTAGCAGGAGTCACTGTAGCATAGTACTGTAGCAGGATCACTGTAGCGGCCCTGTAGCAACTTACGCGATTTTCGGAATTTCTCGGAAACTTTCTCTCCCCGCATGCGGGGCCGCATGGGAGGCCGCATAGCATCCCGAAATCTGTTTTTAAAGGGGATTAGGGCACTTCTCTTTGGATCTTTTGGCCACCATTCTCCTCCACCACCATCTAGGGTTTCAAGGGCTTCAAGGGGCTGGAGGAGGCACTTTAGAGGAGCAAATCAAAGGGAGAAGAAGATCACACGCAAGGGAGATCATCTAGGAGTTCGTCGGCATCGATCCGCGAGTTCCCATCACCATCTTCATCTAGTCAACATTAAGGGGGTTTTCTTTGGTTTTGATCATTCTTGTATTATATTCTGAGACTTCTTCCTTATTTATGTTGAACTAGACTCCCAAGGTCGCCGGGTATCCGGTGAACCTTGGGATGAACTTGCTTGTATGAATACTTGATTTACATGTATGGTATTTGTGTGGTTTATGGTTCAAGCTTGGTGCACTTTGATGTATTGGTATGCATGAGAACTCTGTGTATCGATTTCTAGGTTATACTAGGTTGCGTGACCATCGCCTTAGTATTAGACACACCAAGTTTGGAAGGGATACATGTACGAATACGCCGTGACCATCGGGTATTTGTACCCCTCCAACCATTAGGGTTGAGCCTAGATGTGCGTTTGACCCTAATTTGAGATTTCCCTAGGCCCTTAGCAATCGTGTGGGGATTTGGGCGGTAGAAATACCGTAGAGGTGGAAATTCCGTATTCCAATACCCATACTGGATTAGGGGTCATCACCGTGACCATCGGGGTGACCTATCTTTGGATGTCTCTTGGCCTAACCACCTTTGCCTGTGTGATTCGAGTATTCTTCTAGCTTTAGTAGTCCCGAGGGGATCCTCGCCCGCGGCCTCGTTCATTTATTGCTCATTGTTTCCTTAATGTGCTTGTTTGGTGTGCCTTAGATCACTTGTTTATAGTTTTATCTTTTGTTTGTTTCCTTATCTTGTTTTAAATCTATATTTGGTAGACTAGACAGTGTCATCTAGAGGGAAGTAATAGCAGCTCTTGGGACCCCAGGGAATACGACCCCCTCGCGCGTGCGTGAGGGGTATTACTTGGCGACCCGTGCACTTGCGGTAATCATCAATTCTCTCCAGCTCTTGAGATGCACGAGCGTGTGCTTCACTTTGGCTGTGTTCTCCTTTGGATCAGGCTCTATAGCTTCTTGGTAGGACTTTGGGATGGGGATTGGATGGTCATGTACACGACTATGTGTGTGGTTGTGTATTTATCTGGATGATCAGCTTGTCGATACTCAAAGGATACATGGGCATGTACATGTGCGTGTACCTTGCCCTTGTATTTCTCTGTTTGTTGTTTTCAACCCTATTTTGCTCCCAATTTCATTCCTTTGGCTTCTGTTGTGCTTCTTTTGTCTTGTAAGTATAAATGGAGCAAACTAAGTACCAAATTATACATAAAAACACTCTTAAAGACCACTTAAGTGCAAAAGATAATCAATTGGATATATATAATATAGCACTTATCATAGATCATGTGGTTGAGTGGGATAGATTCCCTTGGTTTTTTTTTTCATTTTGCTTATTTATTTATTTATTTATTTTTATCATGGAAATACATCTTGGTTCATGAATGAATTCCAATTTCTTGGTTGCTGAGATTTGTGTAAATTGTGAAGAAATGATATGTGTGTATACATATATTTGTAAATTTCGCTTCTTGAGGTTTTAATTGTTCTATTATGTGCTTGGTGTGATTCTGAAGCCTCGCACTGTGTTGATGTTTTTATGCTTTTGTATTTTGATTTGTTTATTTATTTGGTTCTCTCTTGTGAGTTAGTTTGCGGCTTGCAGTTTATTGGAAGAATGTTTTCATACCTTTATAATTAACTATTTTAGTTTTTGTATGTGATGGTTATTGAAATGAGATTTAGTTGCCACATTTGAGTTGCAAAAGTTGGTTCTTTGTCAGATTTGTCAATTTGTTACATGTTGTTATTTTTATACGGCATAAATGTGAGGATGAAACTTCTGGAGGCAACAAAATATTTTTCTGGTGTTTTGTTTTCTAATGTTATCTCAATTGTTGTTGCATCGTACTTTTGGTGCTAGTGGTCTCTCAATTTAGGTACTATTCAATTTTGAACTCATTTATATTATCTTGAATATGTTACCATTTTGAATCAATCCAACTCAATTGTTAAGGATCTTTGACTTCACCTTTTTGAACAAAATTCAAATAGTTATTTTGGTGGGTATTTGTGCTATTTCAATTAGTGTATGAATGTATGCAAGATCAGTATTTATTATGTTAAAGTATTATTGAATTTCTGAATTCCAAATTTATATTTAGCATGCAAGGTTTTCCAGATGGTGCTCTAAACAAAATAATCAATGTTACGGGTTCACATTTGCTTTCTATAGAACTCTAAAGCTAGTAATAAATGTGATTATGTTCAAAATCAAACATTAATTTTTATTTTTTAACATGGAAGCTTATTTGTTTATCTTCCTTTGAGCTCCATGTATTCTTATACATGTCCTTCCTATTTTCATTCATGCACTCATTTATTTATCTATTAATTGTTTCATTTTAATAAGCATTGGTTTGGTTTATTGGAAATTATTATTGATTTACCTTAAAGTGTATAGGGTCGCTAAGTAATACCCTGTGTGTGATAGAGGGGTCATATTTCACGTGGCTAAGGAAGTACTCTTACTCACTCTTCATTTACTTTCTATCCTACAAAGTCAAGTAAGGATAAGCAAAGAAGATAAACTAACTTAACTATGCCCAAGTTACTAACACACACAATATGATAAGCAAGGGAGAATCAAGTAAGAGAAGGAGGTGTTCGGACAAGGAATCCCTCTAGGGTTGCCATTAATGCCCAAACTAGAATGGTTTAAAGATGTATTGATGATAGTTAAGACCTAGAGATCTCTTGGATAGCTTAACCCTAATCTCTTGGTGGCTAATCCCTGACACACCCCTTACGTGAGTGTTCTGCAAGTGCACGGGTCATCGAAGTAATAAAATACTGTGGTGAGTGGGTAGTCGAATCCACAGGGAATAGATGCTTAGAAACAAGAGATATTACTATTTAGCTAAGTGAAAATCAATTATGAGTGAACTAGGGATATTAATGTAAAGAAAAGTAAAAGAGAGAAAATAAAGCAAGCATGAGTAACCGAAGAGAGTAATCAACAGTAAGATGGGCTACCCGAACAATGCTCACCCTAGGATTATTGTTTCAAGTGGAAGACTAATATTATGCTTCCTAATTGACGTTTAATGAGTCGTGGAAATCCAAAGACACATGGTCCCAAACCTAAGATCAACCGTGACTAGCCCTCTATATTATGCCCCGGCGGAAAAGAATACTCTCAATATCTCACACTGTGTGGGACTGCTTGAGGTTTTAGGGACTCCAAGTGATAAACTCTATTCCCTAATATAGATCTAACCCTTTGGTCCAGGACAAAGATCCCTAGTCACAATTAAGCCCTAGCACTAAGATTCACTTTAACACTTCACTCTGTTGCTCACGCTATTAAGCCCCAGTGGAGTTCATCTCTTAGCACTTCACTCTATTGTGACCGCAAAAAACTCTTGGAATTTGGGGGTAGGATAAATCACATCGGAAGGGAAAGGGGACGTTCCGCTACCTCTCGACCCTCTTCAATCTCGTTTAGTCTAATCCTAATGAAGTTGTCACACCTTTAATGGATTACCTAGATGGATTCTCAACCCTAGTGTCACTCTAAGGGAAAATCAACACAATAAGCATTCAAGATTGAAACTCAATTAAATCATCAATTAAAGAAACATAATAGAAGTCAATGAAACAAAATTATCCTAGGGTTTACAAGTCCAACCACCCACTAGAGATTTAGCTCTCCATGGAGCAATACAATTTCAACAATGAAATTGAATGTAAGTGTTAGCAATCCATAAAGATAACCCCCTTGTCGTCCTTGTCGATGGTCTTCAAGAGCCGTCTCGTCTTCTGCAAGGACTCCTCCGTCGAGCCTAGGGCACACTTCACTGAATCGATATCGTCGAAAGCTCCCCCAATAACTCTCCTTCGAAGGATGTCGATGTCGATGTCGATGCCGTAGAACCACTCCTAAAGCCTCGCAAAAATCTCTCCAAACCCTAGCCGCACTCTCCTCGAAAAATCACCAAAAGATAGGAAAAGGATTTCCAAATAAATCACAAATCACGGTATTTATAGGGCTGAAATTGGGCATTGATAAGTGCTCGTGTTATAGTAACGCGAAGCGTTATTATCTTACAATGAACATATCTTTTATCAGATTTTATCACTAAATTATGTGCGTTTGTGTATTCTTATGCATTGTAGGTTTGTGGAGCTAATTTGGAGAAAAAAGAACGAAGTTAGATCATGTTCACCATTGTTGGGAGGTTTTCGGACCAAGCAAGGAACAAGGCACGAGCCTAGACTTGTGAGTGTGTGCCAACCTCCTTTGGAGGGGTACAAAGGCAGTCACATTCACAATAAGTCTAACTCGTGTTGCTTAGGAGAACTTCACCAAGGAGGAGACTTGAAGCAATCGGCACGATCAACCATTGATTGTGTGCCCAAATCAATGGCCTCGATGAAGAACAACGGATTCGGGAGCGTTTCGGCGAATTACTGTAGAAGCAATGTAGCTTGTTATTGTAGGAAAACACTGTAGCAAGATATTGTTCACTTTCTGCCGAAATTCAGAATTCCAGAGAATTCATACGGGCGTGTGGAAATTCCACACAGCCGTATGAATTAATTTTCTAGCAAACCAGAAACTTCACACGCCCGTGTGGAAATTCCACACGGCCGTGTCAAGTCCCGATAAGTTCAAATTTAAAGCCGCACTCAACATTATAAAAGTTCAATTTGGAGACTTTCAAGACATCTTTCGACCTAACTTTCTCCCGAACTTCTGGAGAGTGCGGCTAGGGTTTCGGATAGGACTTCATGGAGGTTTGGAGCGCGTTATCGGCATCGTCACCGATGTCCGGCGGCCGCACATGACCACGGCCACACCATACACGAGGGGGTTTTCATCAATGCTTTTTATTTGCACTTTCTTTTATATTTTGATGAACATGTATAGCTCCATGAGGAGCTAAACCCCTCGTGGGTATTCGGACTTGTAAAACCCTAGGATTATTATGTTTCTATGACATTGCTATTATGTTTTTCCATTATTGATGAATAAATTCGAGTTTCAATTTTAATTATCTTTTGCTATTGTTTTCCCTTAACCGTGACACTAGGGTTGAGAGCAATCTAGGTTACCCTTTGGAGGTGTGACAACTCCTATAGGGTTAGACTACTTAGGATTGAAGAGGTTTGAGAGGGTGAGTCGTGAGGTAGCGAACCGTCCCCTTTCCCTTCCGGTGTAATTTCTCCCTACCTCCGTTTCCTTGGATAATTAGCGGTCGAGATAGAGTGTTAGGGCTTAATTTAGACCAGAGTTCTTCCACCTGGACCAAAGGGTTAGAACTACATATAGGAACAATTTTTATCACTAGAAATCTCTAGAGCTTAAAGCAATCCCACATAGTGTTAGGCTTAGGAAGATAGACTCCCCTGGGGCTTAGTTGACAGGTCAACAAGAGTCAAGGGTCGTAGTGAATCCTAATGCCGGGGCATAATGTTAGGGTTAGTCACGGTTGACCTTAAGTTTGGGACCTTGAGTTTAAGGATATCCTCGACTCAATTAACATCAATAGGAAAGTATATGACACGACCCCTTGCGTGTATCCCGCAAGTGCATGGGTTTGTCGAAGTAATAAATTTACCTTGGTGAGAAGGTAGTCGAATCCACAGGGAATAGGGAGATAGAATATAAGGTTTCACTAATTAAGCTATGCAGAATACGGAGAACGATAATAAGATTGATGAGTGAAAATAATGCAAAGCAATAAACTAAATAGAGAGATGGAAGAAAGAAGTGCAAGTAGGAAAATCGAGAAGGACTAACAATGAGTAAAGGGGGGTATCCGGACAAGCTACCTCTAGGGTCTATGTTTCAAGTGCAAGACTATGATATTATACTCTCCTATTGATGTCAATTGAGTCGAGGATATCCTAAGACTCACGGTCCCAAACCTAAGGACAACCGTGACTAACTCCAACACTATGCCCTTGTGTTAGGATTCACAACACCCTTCACTCTGTCACCTAGATGACTAAGCCCCAGGGGAGTATATCTACCTAAGCCTAACACTACGTGGAGTTGCTTTAAGCTCTAGGGATTCCTAGTGATAAAACCTGTTCCTATGTGTAGTAGTTCTAACCCTTTGGTCCAGGTGGAAGAACCCTAGTCTAGATTGAGCCCCAGCAAATAGGATTCACTACAACCCTCCACTCTATTACTTGCGTAACTAAGCCCTAGGGGAGTTTATCTACCTATTGCTTCACTCTATTTCGACCGCTATTAAATCAAGGAATCGGAGGTAGGGAGAAATCACATCGAAGGGGAAAGGGGTACATTGCTACCTCACAACTCTCCCTCTCAACCCTCTTTAATCTTGAGTAGTCTAATCCTATAGGAGTTGTCACACCTCCAAAGGAAAGCCTAGATTGCTCTCAACCCTAATGTCACGTTTAAGGGAAAACAATATGAAAGGATAATCAAGATTAAAAACTCAATTTTATTCATCAATGATGGAAAGCATAATAATCAATGTGAAAGAAACATAAGAAACCCTAAAGTTTACAAGTCCGAATACCCCACGAGGGGTTTAGCTCCTTATAGAGCTATACATGTTCATCAACGTGAGAAATAAAGCATAAAACATAGACATCAATGAAAAACCCCCTCGAATTAGTGTGGCCGTGGTCTTGTGCAAACGTCGAACCTCCAAATCGATGCCGACGACGCGCTAGAACCTCCACGAAAACCTCTCCGAAACCCTAGCCGCACTCCAGAAAGTTGGGGAAAAGATAGGTCCAAAGATCCCTCAAAAGGTTGCAAAAATCCCCTTTTATATTGTTGAATCGCGGCTTTAAAATTGGACTTATCGGGGGCTTCACACGGCCGTGTGGAATTTCCACACGCCCGTGTGAAGCTTCTGTCTCGGCTGAAAAATAAATTTCACACGGCCGTGTGGAATTTCCACACGCCCGTGTGTTTTCTCTGGATGGCTGAAATTGCAAAACACACGGCCGTGTGGAATTTCCACACGCCCGTGTGACTTCTCTGTCTGGCTGGAAAATGGCTCACACGGCCGTGTGGAATTTCCACACGCCCGTGTGACTTCTCTGGAACACTAATCTTCAGCTGAACAGGCTTGGTAACTTGCCGAAACGCCTCCCGGGTCCATTGTTCTTCATCGAGGCCATTACTTGGGCACACAAGCAACGGTAGGTCGCGCCGATTGCTTCAAGTCTTCTTCTTTCGCGAGATTCTCCTAAGTAACACGGATTGGACTTGTTGTGAATGTGACTGCCTTTGTGCCCCTCCAAAAGAGGTTGGCACACATCCACAAGTCCAAATACGTGCTTCGTTCCTTGCTTGGTCCGAGAATATCCCAACATTGGCGAACGCGACCTAATTTCATTCTTCTTCTCCAATTAGGCTCCACAATACCTTCAATGCACAAGAGAACACAAATGCACACATTTAGTGATAAAACCTGATAAAAGGTATGCTTAATGTAAGATAATAGCGCTTCGCGATACTATAACACAAGCACTTATCAAACCCCCCCACACTTAAGCTTTTGCTTGTCCTCAAGCAAAATAGAACGTGAAAGTACTTGGGAAGAACAATTGAAAGTGCTTGGCCTTAGGTTCACCAAAAGTATGCAAAAGAAGCATTCTACAAGTAAGGGGAACTCAAAACATTGCATAAGGTTACCAATGCTCTAGCTAAAAACTCGAATAAAAAAGGATGAAAACTCGAAAATGTGTTAGTGTGTGCGATCTTACTCAAGAGAACCGACGAGTACTCCTCAAACTTTGGTTAGAAAGGACTTATTTATATAAAAACAAAAAAATAGTGGTGGAAGTAGTAGCTTCACACATCCTTGAAGGTAGCCCTTTCCTAGGCGGCCGCCAAAGGTGGCTTTCACTCTTTCGAGGAGGTAGCTCTTTCTACCGGGGTAGTAGCTTTCACGCATCCCATGAGATAGCTCTTTCTCTCATTAGGGCATAACTTGTATCCGACTTATGAGAGTAGCTGCATACTTCATAGGCGGTAGCTCTTGCCACCCCAAATGCATAATTAAAACAAAGCTAATATTTACAAACTCATATATTTTTTTCTCTTTTTCTCTTTTCATTTTTCCACTTTTTTTTTTCTTTATATATGCATTTTCCAAAGTAAAACTAAGAACAACGATAAACTTGTCCTTAAAAACTTCAAGATTGAGTTTCCAAAAGATTCCAAGAGTAAGTTGTGTACTAAGATGATTCGAGCAAAAATTCCCTAAAATTCAAGTGAAAACTAGAGTATGATAGGATACAATGTTGAAAATTCTCCTAAACTATAAGAATACAACCGTTGCGACTGAGGTGAACCGCCATAGGCTACATTAGCATAAGCAATTGAACACACAAGTAAAGGTGTGTGCAATGTGAACTCCCCCCCACACTTAAGATGTACATTGTCCTCAATGTACGCATATAAGCACAATAATAAATGAAAACGATAAAAGCAATTAGTGTGGAAGTGGCAATTGAAACATTACTCCCCTGAACTCCAAGTGTTGCGTTTGATGAAGCTAGGTCATTGAGAGTTGAGTCTCAATGGTTCGTGGAGCACACACGATTCCATGACCGTGTCAATGACTATTCCTCAAAATCCTTACATTCCATGACCGTGTCAATTTCTTGTCTTTTAGTATAATTGATTCCATAATCCACTCATCAATTCGATTATCACTTTTCATACACCGCACAACTAAATAGCGAAATCTTGTGTTTTAAATCTCTATTTCCTGTGGATTCGACTACCCACTCAACAGGGTAATTTTATTACTTCGACAAGCCCGTGCACTTGCGGGATACACGCAAGGGGTGGTCGTGTCAAGTTGTCGAATTAATAAAATTACCCTGCGTGGGTACACCCATGAGATAGCTCTTTCTCTCATTAGGGCATAACTTGTATCCGACTTATGAGAGTAGCTTCATACTTCATAGGAGGTAGCTCTTTCCACCCCAAATGTAAAGCTTAAACTAATATTCACAAGCTCACAAGTTTTTTTTTTTTTAGCTATATAGTACTTCACAACTTACTAAAGTAATACTAAACTAGTCCTTAAAACTTCGAGTTCGATTTTCCAAAAGATTTCAAGAGTGAGTAGTGTAGCAGGGTGTAATCGAGCAAAAATCCCCTAAAATTCAAGTAAAACTAAAGCATGATAAGATACAATGTTAAAAATTCTCCTAAACTCTAAGAATACAACCGTTGCAACTAAGATGAACTGCCATAGGCTATATGAGCATAAACAATTGAACGCACAAGTAAAGGTGTGTGCAATGTGAATCCCCCCCCCCACACTTAAGATGTACATTGTCCCTAATGTACGCATGTAAGCACAATAACAATAAAGCAATGAAAAACAATTAGTATGGAAGTTGGCAATTGAAACATTACTCCCCTGAACTCCAAGTGTTGCATTTGATGGAGCTAGGTTCATTGAGAGTTGAGTCTCAATGGTTTGTGGAGCACACACGGTCCCATGACCGTGCCTATGACTATTCCTCAAATTCCTTAAATCCAAGACTATCTGCACACATACATGAGGGTTCACTATAGCTCAAGAGAAATCAAAATAAAGCTCGAGTATATAAAGATATCAAAATAAAATACAACTCGAGACAAAAATAGAGAAAATAAAAGCAACCCCAGAAAGAGAGTCCTTTCTGGGTAACACAAGTCCAACAGAATACGAAAATAAAAAGTACAACTGTAAAAAAATAAAAATAAAAATAAAACTACGACGCCTCAGCGTCGGTGTCCTGCTGTGGATCCTCTGGTGCTGTCGCTGCTGCTGCTGGCTCTGCAGGTGGGTCTGCTGCTGATGGAGCTGGAGAAGATGGAGATGGCGGTGGTGATGGGATCCGTCGGGGCTACACTACAGATCGCTCGAAGAACTGAATAACCGTGGCAAGCTATGCCGATATATGAGCAAACTGTGATGCCTGTGTAGCCCTAATCTTAGCGAACTCTGCTACCTATGCGGCCCTCATCTCGGCCAACTCTGCCTGCATGATACCCACAGCACTCTCGAGGAGCTCGAACCTGTCTTGGCCCTGAGAAGGAGAAAATATCCGCATTAGAGGTGGCCCGGTGCTATGGGTGGTGCCTCGGCCTCGTCCTGCCCTAGAGGTGGCTCTAAGGCTCCCTGAGACCCCTCGGCCTGATCTGACTGGGGTATGATCATGGTATATGCTCCTGGTCCTGATCTGTGGACCATACCCATCAGTCTCAGTGTATCTCTAGTAAGCGGAGTTGGTGTAGCAATCTTCTCGGCCCCGCGTACCTGTCTCTGAGCCCCAAGCCTATGATGAGGCGTGTGATGTGGGGGCCTGCAAAGATGACTCCAACCCTGGGGTACTGGCCCTAGTGGCGCATGTACTCAGCTAGAATGTGCCTAAGATGGAGTGGCTCGCTCTGTACCATCGAATGTAGGTAGAGAAGCTCCTGTCTACTCAGCACCCCTGTGCTATCTCCTCTACCGCTCACTGACCTACTCAGTACGGCATGGATGCACCTGTATGCTGGCCGGGAAAGGATTGTCACCTTCGAAACCCCCGGCTCGTACTGCCCATCCCCGCAGAACACCCTGTAAACCCTCTGAGGTGTCAGAGTCCCTGAGTAATCGGTGAGCAGTAGCGCGTACTCCTCTGTCTCGGTAAATGCCTCATCGTAGAGGCCCATCATGATTGTGAATCGGGTAATACTTGGGCTAAAGTGTCGACCGAGTGCACGGAACTGAATCGTCTCGTCATTTGTAAAGCTATCATACCCTCGGTCGAACTCAAAGGTCGATAAGACCTCGAGTGTAAGTACTCGAGTTGCTGGCTCTCGGATAGATAGCAACCGATCCCAACTACCTACTGCCAGCAACTCTTCCACCTCTGGGGCTATAGTGTCACCCCCCTGTATCTCTCTCAGTGTGCTCAGGTCTGGGTAGCGCGACTGTCCAAATTAGAGCGCTGATAATCTCTTGAATCTTTCCCTGTGCTCTGGTATATCAAAATCCATCTCTTTGGGGGGTGGGGTGGGCTCACGGGGGCGCTTCCCGGCTTTCTTCTTTGACCTAGAAGACATATCGATGGTGTCGATTAAGAAATTATAAAGATCGGCCAGAAAAACTCCAATAAAACCTCCAGAAAACTCAGAGAAGCTCGGGGAAGCGACAGAGAGGGTCGGAGAGTGGTTTAGAGTGGAGAAATCAAGAGGTACGAGTGAATTCCAAAAGAAAACGCGCGGCTTTTGAAGTTCTGGGAATTCACACGGCCGTGTGACAATACCACACGGTAGTGTACTTATACATTTAGGGTTCACAGGGGCCAGCACACGCCCCTGTGTGCACTCTGGTAACTCTCTGGACTACCCCACACGGGCGTGTGTTAATTCCACACGCTCGTGTGCCTTCACAGGAGATTCCACAGGGGCTGGTACACGCCCCTGTGGATTCACGGGAAACACAGAAGGTCTCTGGAAAATGTCACACGGCCGTGTGGAAATTCCACACGCCCGTGTGCTCAACCTGGCCAAGAACACAAGGCCAGCCACAGGGGCTCTCACACACCCCTGTGACTTCTCTGGTTTGTCCCAAGAACTCTAAGTGTTCCACACGGCTGTGTGAATACGTCACACGGCCGTGTGCCTTTCAAAAGCCCTCCCACAGGGGCAGCCACATGCCCCTGTGGTTTCTCGGGGTTTCTGCAGAGTTTTACACGGTCGTGTGCCTTAACACAGGGTTTCTCACAGGGGCACCCACAGATCCATGTGGACTCTCTGGCTTAAGTTCTGCAAAATCTCACACGGCCGTATGGATTTTCCACACGTCCGTGTGCCCCTTATGAGGTTTTTCACAGGGGCAAGGTCACGCCCCTGTGCCCTCTCTGTTTGAGCCCTAGGTGGTAACACACGGCCGTGTGGAAATTCCACACGGCCATGTGTTTTCTCTGGTTTACTTAGAAAAACTCACAGGCTTACAGAAAAATTCAGAAACATAAATATGATGCTTGGAGCCTGTGAAAACCATAAAAACACGACCAGATACCATGGAAAACATGCTCAACCGACTCAAACTTCATCAATTTATCGTTTAGGCACACAAAAACATCAACAATCCACGAAAATTATTGCAGCACATGCATTGGAAATATTAGGACACCAAAACTAAGGCTTTTATTCATGCTAAAACTAAACAAAACTAGAAAAGCATGTAAAAAACCTTGGGTTGCCTCCCAAGAAGCGCTTGTTTAATGTCACTTAGCTTGACGTACCTGGCTTACCTTACAGAGGCTTAAGAAAGAATATTTCCTTGTCATCGTTACAGATTTCTCCGCCAAAGTATGGCTTCAGCCGGTGTTCGTTTACTTTGAACTTACCCTTATCCGGATGAGTGATCTCAATTGACCCTTGGGGTGATACTTGAGTGACTGTGTATGGGCCAAACCATCTATTCTTTAGCTTCCCGGGAAAGAGTCGTAACCGGGAATTGAATAGTAAAACTTGGTCACCGACTTTGAACTCCTTAGGCAATTTGATATGCTTGTCATGCCACTTTCGAATCTTCTCCTTGTAAATTCTAGCATTCTCCTATGCTTTCAACCTCCATTCATCGAGCTCATTAAGATGAAGTAGTCTTTGTTCACAGGCTCTTCTCAAATCGAAGTTCATTGCCTTGATTGCCCAATATACTTTATGTTCAAGTTCTACGGGTAGATGACATGACTTCCCGTAAACCAGATTGTACAGAGTGGTTCCTATTGGGGTCTTGTATGTTGTACGATGGGCCCAAAGTGTGTCATTCAACCGCTCAGACCAATCCCGCTTCCCTTGTTCCACAGACTTCATCAAGATTCGCTTGAGTTCTCTATTTGTGACTTCCACCTGACCACTAGTTTGCGGATGATACGGAGTGGCAAGGTGGTGTCGTACCCCATATCATTTCAACACTTTTTCTAATTAGGCATTGCAAAAATGGGTCCCTCGATCACTAATAATGATTCGCGGAGATCCAAACCGGGTAAACCACCTCTTCAAAAATTTTACCACCGTTCTAGCATCATTACTTGGCAATGCTTGCGCTTCAACCCATTTGGAGACATAATCAACTGCCACCAATATGTACTGGTTCCCATTAGACTTTGGAAACGACCCCATGAAATCAATGCCCCAAACATCAAAAACCTCACAGAATTGCATAGGGTTCTGAGGCATCTCATCCCGCCAAGATAAATTCCCTGCCCTCTGACAATTATCACATCAAAGAACAAACTGGTGCGCATCGTGAAAGAGTGTCGGCCAATAGAATCCTGCAGCCAAGACTTTTTCTGCAGTTCTACTTGATGCATAATGGCCCCCAACTGGGCCTGAATGACAATGAGCAAGGATATCCCATCCTTCCTCCTGCGATACACATCTCTGAACTATATGATCTGCACAAATGTGGAAGAGGAATGGATCATCCCAGAAATAGTTCTTCAAATCGCTAAAGAACTTCTTCTTTTGTTGGAATGTGAGCCCTTGTTTGAGGACCTTTCCTGACAAGTAATTAGCAAAATCTGCAAACCATGGAGTATCACCTGATGATGTTAATTTCTGAATTGAATACAAGTGTTCTTCCGGGAAGAAGTCATTGATCTCCTTGCTTGATGGCTCTTGCCAAATGCTATCTTCTAATCGCGACAAGTGATCCGCCACTACGTTTTCAGTTCCCTTTTTATCCTTTATCTCCATATCAAACTCCTGTAAGAGTAATATCCAACGGATCAATCTTGGTTTCGCATCAACTTTATTCATGAGGTAAAGGAGCGCTGAATGATCTGTAAACAAAATGACTCTCGATAAGATAAGATACGGCCTGAACTTATCGAGGGCAAAAACCACTGCTAGTAATTCCTTCTCTGTAGTAGTGTAATTCTCCTGTGTATCTGTGAGAGTCTTGTTCGCATAATAGATGGGTTGGAATTGCTTGCCCTTCCTTTGTCCCAAAACCGCTCTGACAGCATAGTCACTAGCATCGCACATGAGCTCAAACGGTTCATGCCAGTCCGGGGTGATCAAGATTGGAGCTTGAACTAGTTTTTCTTTTAACACATTAAAAGCTGCTGCATAATCTTCCCCAAAATCGAAAGGTGCATCTTTTTCGAGAAGTTTAGTCAACGGTTGAGTGATCTTCGAGAAATCCTTAATGAACCGCCTATAGAAACCTGCATGCCCCAGGAAACTCCGAATTCCCTTAACGTTTGTTGGTGGGGGAAGTTTATCTATGACTTTGATTTTTGCCTTATCCACCTCCATACCCATATGGGAAATCTTGTGCCCGAGAACAATGCCTTCTCAAACCATGAAGTGACACTTCTCCCAGTTTAGCATGAGATTTGTCTCCTCACACCGTATTAGCACTCTTTCCAAGTTTCTTAAACATATGTCAAAGGAGTCACCAAACACGGAGAAATCATCCATAAACACTTCCATTATGTCTTCGACAAGATCATCAAAAATAGCAGTCATATAGCGTTGGAATGTAGCAGGTGCGTTGCATAACCCGAACGACATTCGTCTATATGCAAAAATCCCGTAGGGACAAGTAAAAGTTGTCTTCTCTTGATATTCCGGAGCAATGGGAATCTGAAAGTATCCTGACATCCCATCTAAGAAGCAGTAAAACTGATGCCCTGCCAATTGCTCCAACATTTGATCAATAAAAGGTAATGGAAAGTGATCCTTCCGGGTTGCTTCATTCAGTCTTCTGTAATCAATGCAAACTCTCCACCCTGTGACCGTTCTAGTTGGGATGAGTTCATTTCTTTCATTCTTGATCACTGTCATCCCACCTTTCTTCGGAACCACTTGTGTAGGGCTCACCCAAGCACTATTGGAAATAGGATAAATGATCCCTGCATCCAGTAGTTTTACCACCTCCGCCTTTACAACTTCCTTCATGTTCGGGTTTAGTCTTCTTTGAGGTTGGATCACTGATTTGAAATTATCCTCCATTAAAATCTTATGCGTACAGAATGAGGGGTTTATTCCCTTTAAGTCTGCAATTTTCCATGCTAGGGCAGACTTGTGCTTTTTCAACACATTCACCAACTTAGCCTTTTGTTCCAAAGAGAGGGATGATGCTATAATCATGGGCAACTTCATTTCTTCTGCCAAAAATGCATACTCTAAGTGCTCTGGAAGTGTTTTCAACTCCAACTCGGGTGGCTCTTCAATGGATGGTCGAAGTCAGTTTTCCTTTAATCTATCAATTTTTTCAAATTGAGTAGCTTGTTGTTCATTTACACAACCTGAAACTTTCTCCAAATCACACTCCTTTGGTCGATCCTGGGGCTCCACTGTAATCCCCAACTCACAAGCTTCCTTTGTCTGATCCACAATTCCCAATGAAAAGACTTCTTGCTTGTGCTCCCAATAACCTGATTCAAACTGTGCAAGGACCTTCTCTAAGGTTTCTTCTGTGTCACCACTTGAAAAAGCTAGGGCTGATTTATCGAATTCGTCCAATGCACTGCCTAATTCACAATTCATGTTCTGCTCCATGCAAAACTGATCAACAATATCCCCTATTTCTGCAAAAGGATGTCTCACTGAATGCCCAAGCTCAATATAGTTTGGAACTTGTTGTACAGTAAATAACTGCATTTTCTGTTCTACATCCTTAACCAATCCTACAAGTGTATCAAAGGCTTCGCTTGAGTCAAACATCCCTTCGGAAGCTAAAATCAAAGAAAAGAAAAATAAGAACAATGATAGATAAAGAAAATGTGAAATAGAAAACGAAGTGAATGACTAAAGTAGCAAAAACAAGTATTAAAAATACGCCTAGTCCCCGGCAACGGCGCCAAAAACTTGACACGACCCCTTGCGTGTATCCCGCAAGTGCACGGGCTTGTCGAAGTAATAAAATTACCCTGGTGAGTGTGTAGTTGAATCCATAGGGAATAGGGATTTAAAACACAAGATTTCGCTATTTAGTTGTGCGGTGTACGAAAAGTGATAATCGAATTGATGAGTGGATTATGAAATCAATTATACTAAAAGATAAGAAATTAAACAGAGAGGTGGAAGATAGGAAAGTTGATAAGTGCTCGTGTTATAGTAATGCGAAGCGTTATTATCTTGCAATGAGCATTAATTTAATCAGATTTTATCACTAAAAAGTGTGCATTTGTTTACTTTTGTGCATTGTAGGGTTGTGGAGCCAATTTGGAGAAGAATGAAGCAAGAATAGGTTATGTTCGCCATTGTTGACGAGTTCTTGGACCAAGCAAAGAACAAGGCACGAGTTTAGACTTGTGAGTGTGTGCCAAACTCCATTGGAGGGGCACAAGGGCAGTCACATTCACAAAAGTCTAACTCGTGTAGCATTGGAGAATTTCGTCAAAGAAGAGAAATGAAGTAATCGACATAATCTACCATTGATTGTATGCCCAATTCAATGGCCTCGATCAAGAACGATGAATTCGGGAGCATTTCGGCTAAGTACTGTAGCGAAAGTACTGTAGCAAGCTACTGTTCACTGTTGCCGAAAATCATGATTTCAGAGAGTTCACACGGGCGTGTGGAATTAACACACGGCCGTGTGAGATATTTTCCAGCAAGCCAGAGACTTCAAACGGGGTGTGGAAATCACGATTTCAGAATTTCCACACGGCCGTGTGGAATTAAGACACGGGCGTGTGGAATTCCTGGTTTTTCACAGGGCCGTGTGGAATTAACACAGGGGTGTGTGGAACTCCGATTTCAGCCCGATTTCAGCCTATAAATAGCCCGTTTTCAGATCTATTTGGGGACCCTCTCTTTCTATCACTTGGATATCTTTTGGGGAGCTTTGGGCTAGGGTTTGCAGAGGTTCTTGGAGGTCTTTGGAGGCGATTAAACGGCATCGACATCGACATCCTTTGGAAGACAGCTATTGGGGAAGCTCTCATCGGCATTGATTTGTCGAGGTGTGCCTTAGGCTTGACAAGGGATTCGTTGGAGAAGACACGCGACTACATAAGACTATCGATACGATCTACAAGGGGGTTTTCTTTATGGTTTTCATGCATATGTTCTTAAACTATTTATTGACTTTGTATTGCTCCATGGAGAGCTAAACCCTAGTGGGTATTCGGACTTGTAAACCCTAGGATGATATTGTTTCTATGACTTTTATTATGCTTTCTTAATTTAATGTTCTATTATTGAGTTCCAATCTTGCATGCCGATTGTATGAGATTTTCCCTTAGCCGTGACACTAGGGTTGAGAATCTATTAGGTTATCCTTTGAGGGTGTGACAACCTCTATAGGATTAGACTACACAAGGTTGGAGAGGGTTGAGAGGGAGAGTTGTGAGGTAGCGATGTACCCTTTTCCCCTCCGGTGTGGTTTCTCCCTACCTCCGTTTCCTTGATTCATTAGCGGTCGAGATAGAATGAAGTGCTAGGTAGATAAACTCCCCTGGGGCTTAGTTACGCGAGTAACAGAGTGAAGGGTTGAAGTGAATCCTACGCACTGGGGCTTAATCTAGACTAGGGTTCTTCCACCTGGACCAAAGGGTTAGAACTACACATAGGAACAGGTTTTACCACTAGGAGTCCCTAGAACTTAATGCAATCCCATGTAGTGTGAGGCTTAGGTAGATATACTCCTCTAGGGCTTAGTTGACAGGTCAACAAGAGTCAAGAGTCGTAGTGAATCCTAATGCCGGGGCATAGTGTTGGGGTCAGTCACGGTTGACCTTAGGTTTGGGACCGTGTGTTTTAGGATATCCTCGACTCAATTAGACATCAATTAGAGGGTATAATACTAATCTTGCACTAGAAGCATTAGTCTTAGGGGGAGCTTTGTCAGGGTACCCCATCTTTATATTGATTACCTCTCCTACCCTCATTATTCTTCTTGCACTTTTTTATTTTCTTTTACATTTATATATATATATATATATATATATATATATATATATATATATATATATATATATATATATATATATACTTCTTTCATCATCGACTTCTTTCATAGCTAAATAGCGATAACACTTGTTTCTGAACACTATTCCCTGTGGATACGACTACCCACTCACCAGGGTATTTTTATTACTTCGACAACCCGTGCACTTGCGGGGTACACACGCAAGGGGTGTGTCAAGTTTTTGGCGCCGTTGCTGGGGAATAGGCGTTTTAGAGACATTTGTACTTTGCTATTTTAGCTATTCATCATTCACTCTATTTCACCATTTTCTTATTCTTCCGTCATTCTTATTTGTTTTCTTTTGTTTTGACTTACTTTTTCTTGCAAGGAGCCTAAATGGAGATTGATGCAATCATGGAGCTATATTCTCAAGTTGAAGCTCTCAGTACAAAGCTTGATAGAGTTATTACTTCACAACAACAGAGTAATCCAGGCTATAGCACACATCATCCAAGTGAGAGGAGCTATCAAAATGTTTTATGGAATAACGATGGACAACATTGGGAAGCACCTCAAGAGCGATTTCAAAAGGATGAGAGACACGAAGAGGATGCACCTTCGTGGAGAAAGGTACTAGATAACTTTATTGAAGCATCCGATGCCTCTTGCCAAAGTATGGAAGCCACACAAAAGTGTCATGAAGCCTCCTACAACAACCTTAAACATCAATTAGGATGGATACTTGACACACTCTCCAAGGAACATGAAGTATTTGAGCAAGTAAAGCAAGACCCTTGTAGAGATGATGTGGTCGTGAATGATAATGAAGAAATGGGGCATACCGAGTATGTTGATGTAGAAATTGAAGAGGAAAAAGTAGAACGTCATTTGGAGAATTGGGATTGCTTGAATGAAGATGGTGCTTGTGAGCAAGAAAATTTTCAAGGGGATTTGTTAGTGTCATGTTCCTTTCAAGATGAAAATACACAAGAAGAAGCAAACCCTAAGGTAATGGAACAAGCACCGCTCTTTGGGATTGATCAACTCATAAAAAGCAAGAAAGAGACTTTGGGAAGGGAAAACGATGTGGGGAGGATATTTAAACCATCCCATAACCCACCTATGCTAAGCTTGGATAATTCCCAACCCAAATTGTTTCCTTGGAGGCCAAAAGTAGGATGGTTGGACCCTCCAACAAATACTCCATCTCGGCAAGTCGATTTTTGGTTTAAAGGAAGTAGCTATGCAAGATCTTGTCGGGAGGAACACACTCTTTTCAAGCCACCTTGAGGTAAGAAAGAGGTACATCAAGCTTAGTGACGTTAAACAAGCGCTTCTTGGGAGGCAACCCAAGTTTTTATTGCTTTCCTATGTTTTAGTTTAGTTTTAGCATGAATAATTGCTTAGTGTTGGTGTTTTCATTTTATTATGCGTGTGCTGTGATTTCTTATGGATTATTGGTGTTGTAGTGTGCCTAATTGTGATTGTTGAAGTTTTGGGTCGTTTGAGTGTGTTTTCATGGATCTCTGGTCGTGTTCTTATCGTCTATGCAACCTCTAAGTGTTATAATCGTGTTTCTGAAATTTTCTTTAGAGTTTGTAATTTTTCTAAGTCATCCAGAGAAAACACACGGCCGTGTGGAATTTCCACACGGCCGTGTGAACCATTTCAGAGCTCATTAAGAGAAGACACAGGGGCGTGTGATTGCCCCTATGAATGACCATATAAAGGCACACGGCAGTGTGGAATTTCCACACGGCCGTGTAGATCTCTGTAGAGCTACAACTCTCCATCCCGAGAGACACAGGGGCGGTGTGAGTACCCCTGTGAGTGCCCATGTGTATTGCACACGGCCGTGTGAAAAATTTCACACGGCCGTGTGGAGGTTCTGCAGAACAAGAACTTTATCTAGAGGCTCATAGGGAACGTGTGAGTGCCCCTGTGGGTGAGCGTCTACATGGCACACGGCCGTGTGGAACACTTAGATGATTTTCTTGGGATCCAGAGAGTCCACAGGGGCGTGTGGGTGCCCCTGTGGCCGGCCTTGTGTTGGCCAGGTTGGGCACACGGCCGTGTGGGATTTCCACACGGCCGTGTGTATGTTCTGGAAAGCAAATAGAGGAAACACAGGGGGATGTGACTGCCCCTGTGAACCCTTCTAGTAGAGGCACACGGCCGTGTGGAAATTCCACACGGCTGTGTGGATGTACAGAACATGATAGGTTGTTTTTAATTTTAAAATCTTCTTTTGCCTTTTCAATTCTAAATGCCTCCACACTCAAGGGATGTTTCCTCACATTTTCCCAACCCTCTCTTTGTCCATTTAAGGAGTTTTTAAGTTGTTTTCCGACCATATTCTAAGTTTTTTTATTTTCACTTCGTCGGTAAGCATATTTTCTCATTTTCTTCGACAATCTTTTCTTTTTCAGCACCAGATCCACCAGTATCAGCACCGACAGCAGCACCGGAGATCGAAGAACGGACGACACCGACGCTTGAGGCGTTTTTAGCTTTATTTTTCTTTTGTTTTATTTTACTTTTATTGAGCTTCACTGATCCCCCTTGTGTACGTGTAGATGGTCTTGGATGCAAGGAATTTGAGTACTAGTCATAGGCACGGTCATGGGACCGTGTACCCTCCACAACCCGTTAAGACTCAACCCTTAATAAACATAGCTCCATCAAACGTACCACTAGGAGTTCAGGGGAGTATTGTTTCAATTGCCCACCTCCACACATTATGTTTTGATTGTTATACTTTTTATTGTACTTTCATGTGTACATTGAGGACAATGTACATCTTAAGTGTGGGTGGGGGGGTGGGGGGGAGTTCACATTGCACACACCTTTACTTGTGTGTTCAATTGCTTATGCTCATGTAGCCTATGGCGGTTCACCTTAGTTGCAACGGTTGTATTTTTATAGTTTAGGAGAATTTTTAACATTGTATCCTATCATGCTCTAGTTTCTACTTGAATTTTAGGGAATTTTTGCTCGATTATCTTATATTGCACAACTTACTCTTGGAATCCTTTGGAAACTCAATCTTGAAGTTGTTAAGGACAAGTTTATCGTTGTTCTTAGTTTTACTTTGGAAAATGCATAAAAAAAAAAATTTGAAAAATGAAAAAAATATGGAAAAGAGAAAAAAAAATATATATATAAGTTTGTAAATATTAGCTTTGTTTTAATTATGCATTTGGGGTGGAAAGAGCTACCGCCTATGAAGTATGTAGCTACTCTCATAAGTCGGATACAAGTTATGCCCTAATGAGAGAAAGAGCTATCTCATGGGATGCGTGAAAGCTACTACCCCGGTAGAAAGAGCTACCTCCTCGAAAGAGTGAAAGCCACCTTTGGCGGCCGCCTAGGAAAGGGCTACCTTCAAGGATGTGTGAAGCTACTACTTCCTTCCCTATTTTTTGTTTTTTTTGTATATAAATAAGTCCTTTCTAACCAAAGTTTGAGGAGTACTCGTTGGTTCTCTTGAGTAAGATCGCACACACTAACACATTTTCGAGTTTTCATCCTTTTTGATTCGAGTTTTTAGCTAGAGCATTGGTAACCTTATGCAATGTTTTGATTTCCCCTTACTTGTAGAATGCTCTTTTTGTATACTTTTGGTGAACCTAAGGCCGAGCACTTTCAATTGTTCTTCCCAAGTACTTTCACGTTCTATTTTGCTTGAGGACAAGCAAAAGCTTAAGTGTGGGGGGATTTGATAAGTGCTCGTGTTAGGTCGAAAGATGACGCGCTCCAAATCTCCACGAAGTCCTCTCCGAAACCCTAGCCACACTCTCCAAAAGTTGAGGAGAAAGTTAGGTCGAAAGATGTCTTGAAAGTCTCCAAATCGGACTTTTATAATGTTGAGTGCGGCTTTAAATTTGAACTTATCGGGACTTCACACGGCCGTGTGGAATTTTCACACGGGCGTGTGAAGTTTCTGGTTTGCTGGAAAATTAATTCACACGGCCGTGTGGAATTTCCACATGCCCGTGTGAATTCTCTGGAATTCTGAATTTCGGCAGAAAGTGAACAGTATCTTGCTACAGTGTTTTGCTGCAGTAACAAGATACATTGCTGTTACAGTAACTCGCCGAAACGCTCCTGAATCCGTTGTTCTTCACCGAGGCCATTGATTTGGGCACACAATCAATGGTTGATCGTGCCAATTGCTTCAAGTCTCCTCCTTGGTGAAGTTCTCCCAAGCAACACGAGTTAGACTTATTGTGAATGTGACTGCCTTTGTGCCCCTCCAAAGGAGGTTGGCACACACTCACAAGTCTAGGCTCGTGCCTTGTTCCTTGCTTGGTCCGAAAACCTCCCAACAACAGCGAACACGATCTAACTTCGTTCTTTTTCTCCAAATTAGCTCCACAAACATACAATGCATAAGAATACACAAACACACACAATTTAGTGATAAAATCTGATAAAAGATATGTTCATTGTAAGATAATAATGCTTCGCGTTACTATAACACGAGCACTTATCAGGCATTCACATGGCCGTGTAGAATTCCAGGAATCGGTTTCCTATGCGCTGTGAACAATAACTGCTAAAGTGATCTTGCTACAGTGTTTTGTTACAATAAACTGCTATAGTACTCTTGCCGAAATGCTCCCTACTTCATTTCTTCATTGAGGCTGCCAAGTTGGGTACACAACTATGCAATAGATCACGTCACCTCTTGCTTTCCAACACATTGATGAAGCTCTTCAATATTACATAAGTCGGACTCTATGAGTGTGGATGCCTTAATCCTTGCTTAGTCCAAGAGTCTCCTTAACAATTACATCCATGATCTATTTTGGCTTCCTTTCTTCCAAACTTGTCTCCATAACCCTACATGCACAAAAAAACACAAATACACACAAATGAGCTATAAAATCTGATAAAAGTGATGCTCAATGTAAGAAAAGTATACTTCATATTACTTATACACGAGCACTTATCAGGGCTTCTTCAACTTGTGCTAACTCCTTGTCTTAAAAATTTCCCACACTCCCTGGTAGGATTTGTCTCAGATAGAATTGGCCTATCTTGAGTGGGGAGTGGAGTTTTTCTGTAGAATGTAGGAGGTTCAACACTAAAGTTGGAAAAACATGCTAGGTCTTCTTGGATTGTTGGGGGTATCACATCCCTTGAATTTTCTGTGCACCACCATTGCAATAATTTTTCCACCACCTCTTCTAAACTGAGATCATCATAATAACTTGAGGTGCTACTTGTGTGATTATCTTGTGTTAAATGAACCAGTAGATCTCCTAAACTGGGTTCTGATTAGGGGTAATTTGGGTGGTATACAAATGAGACATTTTCCTCTGATAAGTGCTCGTGTATAAGTAATACGAAGTATACTTTTCTTACATTGAGCATCACTTTTCTCAGGTTTTATCACTCATTCGTGTGTATTTGTGTTCTTTTGTGCATTCAGGGTTGTGGAGATGAATTGGAAGGAAAGAAGAAAAAATAGGTCATGTATGCAATGGTTGAGAAGACTCTTGGACTAATTAAGGATCAAGGCACAAGTTGTAGACATGTGAGTGTGTGCCAACCTCCAAAGTACTCGAGGGATTATACAATTTGGAGGGGTACGAAGGCAGTCACACTCATAGAGTCCAACTTGTGTAACATCGAAGAGCTTCATCAATGTGTCGAAAGAAAAAGGTGACATTATCTATCGCGTAGTTGTGTGCCCAATTTAGCGACCTCAATGAAGAAAATAAAGTCGGGAGCAATTTTAGCTCGAGCACTGTAGCAGTTACTGTAGTAAAATGCTGTAGTAGATTACTGTTCACAACACGTAGAAAATCAGAATCCAGAGAATCCACACGGTCGTGTGGAAATTCTATACGGTCGTGTGGATGCCCGATTTCATCCCTGTGAGTACCGCGATTTGAGATTTATTTGGAGATCCTTTTCTATCTTTCGCCCAACTTTCGGGGAGTGCGCAAGTTTTTGAGAGGTTTTTGCAAGGCTTTTGGAGCGGTTCTATGGCATCTACATCGAGTACCTTTGGAGGAGAACTATTGGGGGAGTTTTCATCGGCATCAATTCGGCGAGGTGTGCCCTAGGTTTGATAAGGAAACCTTTGGAGAAAACCATCGATACAGACTACAAGGGGGTTTTCTTTATGATTTCTATGCATATGGTTTCAATCTATTTATTGATTTTGCATTGCTCCATGGAGAGCTAAACCCCTAGTGGGTGCTTGGACTTGTAAACCCTAGGATGATTTTGTTTCATTGACTTTTATTATGCTTCTTTAATTGATGATTTTAATTTAGTTTTAATCTTGAATGCTAATTGTATGATTTTCCCTTAGATGTGACACTAGGGTTGAGAATCCATCTAGGTAATCCTTTGAAGGTGTGACAACTTCATTAGGGTTAGACTAAGCAAGATTGAAGAGGTTCGAGAGGGTAATTCGAGAGCTAGCAGAATGTCCCTTTTCCCTTCCGACGTGATTTATCTGACCTCCACGTTCTAAGAGTTCTTTGCGGTCACAATAGAGTGAACTGCTAAGAGATGAACTCCATTGGGGCTTAGTTGCACGAGCAATAGAATGAAGTGTTGTAGTGAATCTTAGTGCTGGGGTTTAATTGTGACTAGGGATCTTTGGCCTAGTCCAAAGGGTTAGAACTATATTAGGGAATAGGGTTTATCACTTGGAGTCCCTAGAACCCCAAGCAGTCCCACACAGTGTGATGTGTTGAGAGTATCCCTTTCTACCGGGGCATAGTATAGAGAGCTAGTCACGATTGACCTTAGGTTTGGGACTGTGTGTCTTTGGATTTCCACGACTCATTAAACATCTATTATTAGGTATAATATTAGTCTTGCATTTGAAACAATAGTCCTAGGGCGACCATTGTTTTGGTGCCCCATTTTCTCATCGATTACCTCTCTTTACGTTTATTGCTTTCTCTTTATTCTTTTAATTTCTTTTGCATTCATATATTGATCTTTCTCACCATCGATTTTCTCTATAGCTAAATAGTGATAACTTTTGTTTCTAAGCACTATTCCCTATGGATAAGACTACCCACTCACTGGGGTATATTTTATTACTGCGATGACCCGTGCACTTGCAAAACACTCATGCAAGGGGTGTATCATCCTCTCACTCTTGTGCCCTCATATTGTGGACTTGACTATGGTGCATCAGTAGAGCTGCCAAACTTTGCTCTAGTTAGGAGTGATTTGGATAATAATCAAATGAGTGATCTGAATGATTCCCTAAGGCTGCAAGTAATTCTTCCATATCTTAACACCCATGAAATGAAGGATGAATCAAAGAATTAGATAACAAAATAAAAACAACAAAAATGAAGGATATACAAAAGAAGTAAATGGCTAGATTACTAAAATCCTAACTTTCCTAAAAGTTACTAGTCCATGAAAATGGTGCAAGAAACTTGATACATTCTTTGCGTAAACACAAGGGCATTATACAAGTAGTGAAGTGTACCCAAATGAGTTGGGTAGTCGAATCCATAGGGGCTGGAAAGCTTTTCAGTACTCATTGTTATTCTAAGTAGCTGGATAAAGAAGGATAATAGAAGAAAATAGGCTAATGGCTCAAGTAAACGTAGGGCTGGAAGTGAACTTGTTGATGAACACAAATATAGAGTAGTGCCCTGGACTAATCCCCTCAACAAATTTAATGACTAGGCACTAATTAAATGAACATCTCCTTGGACCATGCTGACCACCTATGGAGGGTTTGATAACGTACGACCTCACTCAAGGCTCAGAGTGGACTCAAGCCCTTTTCTAATGTGTGCCCTAGATAAATGGATCATTCAATCGCCATCTAGATAGCGGGTACCCAACTAGGGTTAACATGCTTCTCGAATTTAATTGCAACTATGGGGAACATGCATTCCACATCAATGCTCACACAGATAATGGCAATTCTCACGTCGAGTTTTGCACCATACAGATATCAAGGTAATCAACACAAAGATGAGCAACCAAGATAAACAAAAGGGAGACCACAAGGAAACTAAATAATCAAAGAAACTAAGTCAAAACTTCATAAGTTAAGGATCATAATCCAGGGCACCAAATGATGGTTAGCCCCTCATAGTTTTACAAACACATGAAATACTAAAGAAAACAAAAGAGAAAAAATCCATGAAAAACTCCCTTTTTTGCTTCCTAAACAATTCCGACGGTGCTCTAATGAAGTCCCACCGACATTGCTCCACTCTACTCGGTGTCCTAGCATCTTAGATCCGCCTTCAATCCATGGGAAAATGAAGCTCCGCTGCAACCCTAGCTTAGATCTGGAGAAAACCTCCCAAAAAGTCCAATTGAAAACCTAACATTGGAGCTTTAAATGGCATTCCCGAGGCAAGCTTGACAGTGCTCTTTACCATGTTTTTTTCGGGAAAGTATTCGGCATTGTTTTAGCTCAAAAAATGCAAAACCTATAATTTGCACAGGCATAAGCACTAGCATGCTTCCCATAAGCATACTCATGCTCTGAGTACCGAAGCCATGCTTTTTCTTCCGCTTCTTACAATAACCGTACTACAGTATTCTCTGCTACAGTCCCCATGCTCTTCTTCTGAAAATGCTTGTAATTTGCACGGGGTGAAGTAGGGGCGTGATTCAAGCCGTGCTTCTCTTGAAAGTGTCTCTTTGTGCTCTTTCCACACTGAATTATCACCAATCTTGTTCTTTTACTCTAAGACTTGTTCACCTGCACATTTACGCAAAAATACAAAAAGTAGCATCAAAACACAAGAGATAAACACTGAAAGACATGCTAAATATATAAAAAAAGGTATGTAAAATGGTTATATGAAATGCACTCATCAATTAATCTCTGCTTCTATACGAGTGTTGACCAGAATCCCTTCAAGATCAACACCTACTATGATTGCACTACACTTAAGGAAGTCTACAACTAGGTATAAACCTAACTCTAGGTTTAAACCTAAATGTCAAAGGGCTACCGACACTCGAATCCCTTAGTTATCAATACAAATAAACCCCTTTTAACCTATCTAAGATCTAGTATAAGTGAGCATCCCGCGTCAATAAGTACAACTCATAGAAGAATTACGGATGTCTCCAAATGTAACTCAAGGCATCAAAGCATAACAGATTAAATCGCAAACAAACCAAATTGTATTAAAATGAAGTAAATCATCCAAGATACATGCTCAACCAGCCAAGGTTCATTGATATCGGTGGCCTTGGGGGTTTAATGTGCCATCAAATATAGATCAACAAGAGTACAAACAACAATACGCAAATGAATCATAATGAAACCCCCCTTTGAAAAATGATGATTATGGTGAGGAAAGATTTTTCTCTTGGGCCTTGATAAAGCTTGAACTTCCTAAGGTTGTTAGGGTGATTCCGGCCAAAGATCTTCTGAATAACGCTTCTCCCCTCGTAGTCGAGAGCGTTGGAGCCTTGAAAACCTTCAAAATCACCTTAAAGATGTGATGCCATCGAGGGCTTCACCTTTTTTCTCCGCTGGCCAAAAGTCGCCTCTTTATGCCCTAACTTTGGGTATTTATACCCCCTAGGCCTTGCGAGTCGTAGGGGGGTTGTATAGGATGTGTGCTGCAAATTCCCGAGACTTTCTGGTGATAAGTGTCAAAATGTATGGATTTTCTTATATGTATTTTATACACTTAGCATATATTTTGTTAAGAATTGATGTCCGTTTTGTGCTTAATCGTGTGTTATTTGCTTTGTAGGGCATAGAGAAGCCATGGAAAACACAAGGACATGATTAGGGTGAAAAGAGAAGAAAACCAGGTTGTCTAATACTGTAGCGTATTTCACTATAGTTGAATTAGTGTAGAAGATTTACTGCAGCAATTTGACTGTAGCATCTACTATGGCACCTAGAGATATTTCGAGACAGAAACTTTTGCCTAACTTATGCGACCTCCATACAGGTCATTATCAAACCCGTATGTCCCTCGATATTGACCTCGGCATACAGTGATTTGTCATTATTTGGGCTTTGTACGGTCTTCATACAGCCTCCATACGACCCATATAGCTTGGGGGTATAAAAGGAGTCTTTTAGGGCTGGAAAAATAGTTCTTGGCTACCATTGAAGAGAAGAAAACCTAGAAGCCTCAACAATCTTTCAAGGCAAATTCAACTGCTTTTAAGGCTTTAGAGAGCCATCTTTCAAATGGGAGATCCACCACCAAGGAAGAAAGGAATCTCAGGACTGGAAAATGACCTTCAGCTAGGGAAAGCCTCATTCGGCGATCCTTAGGAGAGGAAAGCATCATTCGGTTCGATTTATCTCATCTTCATCATCTTTTCATCTAGGGAGTGTCATTTATGAACTCTTCTTGTATTTTGATCTATATTGTTGTTTGTATCTATTTGATGGCTCACTAGACCCCCAAGGCCATCGGATGTCGGTGAACCTTGGGGGGTTCATCATGTATTTTGGATGATTTCTACTTAATTATATTGCTTGGGTTTGATTTGTGATTTAATCCATTGTGCCTTCATGCTAGAATTACATACGGAGAGATCTGTAATTCTTTTGTGAATTGTACACGTCGATGTGACCTACTTACGTATATTAGATCTTGAATAGATTAAAAAGGGTTGCTTGTGCCAACATGCCGAGAGATTGGATGTCAGTAGCCCTCTGATTCTTAAGAACTAACTTAGAAGGAGTTTACTCTTATTTTGGGATTTCTTTGTTCTTAATGTAGTCATAGGAGTGTTGCTTTGGAAGAGATTCCGATCAACACTCGTTTGGGATTAGGGTTCAACCGCCGAGAAATTGGGGTTGATCTAATCTAGAAATCCCTTGGTCCAAATCATCCTTGCATCTTTTATTCTTCATCCTTGTATCATGATGACCCCCAAAGGGGATCCACATCCATGGCCCTTTGCACATCATTGTTATCTTTGTAACCTCTTGCTTAAATCTAAAATTTGTGTGGCAATATCTTATTTATTTTCTTGTATCTAGTTAAGTAGATTTTCTCACTTACGATGTTGGGCTAGAAAGTCGGCGACAAAGGAGTAATAATAGATTCTTAACCCGAGGAATACGATCCTCGTGTATTTACACAAATTATTACTTGGCGATCCCGTACACTTGTGGGGAAGCAATTAACAGGTGCCTTGAGGGTAAGGCCCCATATGACCCATAAGGCCTAGGAGGAATTAATGGGTGCCTTGCGGGCCACGAAAGCACTTGGCTGAGAATTTTAGGAATTTTCTCGCAAGTTCCTTGTTAGTCGCAAGGATTCTTGAGGGGCTGCTATAGTAACTACTATAGTACCGCCCCTCCAAATTTGCTTATTTTTTGCCCAAATCATGTGTTCGAGTTCCTCATGGCTTCTTCATACCCTACAAAGAAAATAACACAAGATTAAGCATGAAAAGGGCATTAATCCTATAAGAAATGCATGCAAAGTGTTTAACAAATCCACTTTAAACTATGTACATTTAGGTACTTATCAACTGCCAAGGCCATAGGATATTAGTGAACCTTGGGATGAATGTGATAATGTTGGATGCTTTATTTCTTTTAATGCAATTGAGTGGTTTATGATTCAGTTGATTATGCTTTGTATGCTTTCATAGTTCATTTCTGAATTATACTTGGTGATGCAGGATGCTTACTTGTACTCTGTTATGAGTATATTGAAAGGGGTTGCTTGTGATAATACGCAGAAGGATTCGAGTGTTAGCACCCTTCAACATTAAGGTTAACCTCATATTAGGTTTAATCCTATTTAGAGACCTCTCAGAGTGTAGTGCAATCATAGGAGTATTTGATTAAGAAGGGATTCCAATCAACACTTGTATGGGAATAGTTAACCAGTAAGGCATTTGGAGTTAATCTAATTTAGAGATCTTGATATGTCACTTGCGTATCCACAAATGTAGAGGTCGTATAAGTAGTACAATGTACTAAAAAAGGTCAGGTAGTTGAATTCTTAAGGATTGGTAAGCTCTAGATACTCATAGAATTTCTTATATCTAGCTGGTTCAAAAAGTGGAGTAAGACTTTAATGTAAAGGAAATAAATAAAGAGAGAGAGAGAGAGAGAGAGAGAGAGAGTTGGACAGGGTTTGGATAGGTAGAAAGATCAATGGGACGAGAAGTGCCCTGTGCTACTCCCCTCAACAAATGCAATGCAGGAAAACCCTGGATAGAGGATTTGATAATGTACGCCCTATCTCTAGGTACAAAATCCCAAATGTGTGCCCTGGCTAGATGGATTTCTCAATCATCATCTTGACGACTAGTATGCAACTATGGTAGACATGCTCATCAAGTATGCAATTACAACTATGGTAGACAATGCACATCAAGTTTTGCTAATGCAACTAATGGCAATCTACACACCAAGTTTGTAACATGCAACCATGACAATCCACACAAGAGTTTTGGAAAGCAAGATTGAACATAAGGGAAATCACAAAGAAACTCCATAATCAAGGCATAATGAGTCAATACAAAAATATGTCAAGGATCATAGCCTGGGGCACCGACTGACAGTTAGCCCCTCATGTTTCTACAAGCCATACAAGTAAAAGGGAAAGCACATGAAGTAAAATCCATAAACTCCCTTCTTACTTCACAATCCTTGTTGGCGAGCGTCTAATGATGGTGTTAACATCTTCACTCCGCTCCCACGATGATCTCTCCTTCCAGATCCAATTCCAAATAACGCTCAGATCATTCCTCCCCCTTGTCCCCCAGAAAGAAGAAGAAGGAAGATGGAAGAAGATTCCATCAAAAACCTAAATTTGAGCTTAAAATGGCAATTCCCGAGGTAAGCACGGTCATGCTCCTGATCGTGCTCTTTTTGTGATGCCGTGGGAATTGTTTTCGGCATGACTGTAGCTTTTCCTATAAAATGGACAGAGAGAATCACGGGAGTGCTTCTTGTCCATGCTTGCCAAGAATAAGTGTGCTTTGAACACTGGTGTCATGCTCTTCATTCTCTAGATTTTATCGTAAAATGCACTGGTGGAAGCAAGGGCATGCTTTCTGCCCTTACTTCCAAGCATGAATGTGCTTCATCTGTCTGGCTAAATTTTTCTAAGTCCCATAAACTGCACGGTCGGGAGCATGAGTGTGCTTCCTGACCGTGCTTCCCCTGTAAAGTGTGTTTTAGCTCTGTTTCACACCGAAATTGTTCCAAACTCATTCTTTCACTCCAAGACCTAATTTCCTGCATAATTGAACATGAATACCTAGAGTAGTATCAATTTATACTAAACTATATTTCGAAAGACATGCAACTCATATTAAAGGGTATATTAAATATCTCTATACAATGCACTCATCAGATCTTTAGGTTCATACTACCATTGCGACTTTATTTCTTCATTCTCATTACATTTGTAGTCCCAATGGGATCCACATCTGTGGCCATCCTCCCTCATTGAGTTTATCTATAAAGAACCTATGCCTTGCTTTCACATTCCTGTTTTCATTTTTTTTCGTAGTTTAATCCTAAATTATCTTTTCATCATTTCGGTTAGATAATAGGTAAAAAGTGAGTAATAGTATTTCCTTAGCCCCGTGGAATACAACCCACGTGTATCCACGTGAGGTATTACTTGACGATTGATAAGTGCTCGTGTTATAATAATGCGAAGTGTTATTATCTTACATTGAGCAATACTTTTATCAGATTGTATCATTAAATGGTGTGCATTTGTGTGCTTTTGTGCATTGTAGGGTTGTGAAGCTAGTTTGGAGGAAAAGAGCAAATTTAGATCGTGTTCGCCGTTGTTGGGGAGTTTTCGGACCGAGCAAAGAACAAGGCACGAGTCTAGACTTGTGGGTGTGTGCCAACCTCCTTTTGGAGGGGCACAAAAGCAGTCACATTAACAATAAGTCTAACTCATGTAGCATAGGAGAACTTCACCAATGAGGAGAATTGAAGCAATCGGCACAGTCTACCATTGATTGTGTGCCCAATTCAACGGCCTCAATGAAGAATGATGAATTCGGGAGCTTTTCGGCAAAAACACTGTAGTAAGTTACTGTTCACTGTTTGCCAAAATTTATCAAAACAGAGACTTCACATGGGCGTGTGGAAATTTCACACGGCCGTGTGAAATCCCGATTTTAGCGATTTAAAGCCGTGACTCAACACTATTTAAAGGCACTTTGGAGACTTTTTCTGGATCTTTTGGCATATCTTTTCTTCTATCTTCTGGAGGGTTATGGCTAGGGTTTGGAGAGGACATTGTGGAGGATCGAAGTGCGCCATCGGCATCAACATCGACGTCTAGCGGCCGTACAAGGCCACGGCCACACTCTACACAAGAGGGTTTTCATCTATGCTTTTGATTTGTGCTTATTCTCATAGTTTGATGGATTTGTATAGCTCCATGAGGATCTAAACCCCTTATGGCTATTCGGACTTGTAAACCCTAGGATGATTGTGTTTCTATGACATGTTATTATGCTTTTCTTTATTATGAATAAAATTGAGTTTCATTCTTAATTGCATCTTGTATTGATTTTGCCTTAGCCGTGACACTAGGGTAGAGAATCATCTAGGTTATCCTTTGGAGGTGTGACAACTCCTATAGGGTTAGACTACTCGAGATTGGAGAGGGTCGAGAGGGTGAGTGGTGAGGTAGCGAAACGCTCCCTTTCCCCTATGGTGTGATTTTCCCTACCTCCGCGTTCCAAGAGTTCTTAGCGGTCGAAATAGAGCGAAGTACTAGGAGATGAACTCCCCTGGGGCTTAGTTGCACTAGCAACAGAGTGAAGGGTTATAGTGAATCCTAGTGCTGGGGCTTAATTGAGACTAAGGCTCTTTCACCTGGACCAAAGGGTCAGAGCTATACATAGGAACAGGGTTTATTACTAGGAATCCCTAGAACTTAAAGAAATCCCACGTAGTGTGAGGCTTAGGAAGATGGACTCTCCTAGGGCTTAGTTGACAGGTCAACAAGAATCAAGGGTCGTAGTGAAACCTAATGCCGGGGCATAGTATTGGGGTTAGTCACGGTTGACCTTAGATTTGGGACCGTGTGTTTAAGGATATCCTCGACTCATTAAACATCAGTAGGAGAGTATAATAGCATTGTTTTGCACTAGAAGTATAAATCCTAGGGGTAGCTTGTCCGGGTACCTTATTTCACTCATTGATTGTCTTTCTCTTATTACTTTTGCTTGCACTCTCCTACCTTCCATATTTCTCTTTTATTTCTTGTTTTTCTAAATTACTTTTTGCGACCACACATTGATTCTATTCCCACTTTCCGTACACCGCACTAGCTAAATAGCGAACACTTGTGTTTTTGATCCCTACTTCCTGAGGATTCGACTACCCTCTCACCGGGGTACTATTATTACTGCGACAACCCGTGTACTCTCGGGCCCTGTCAACGACCATGTGCACTTGAGGCCATCAACCAGGGGTTGGTCATGATGCCTTCTATTTTAAGATCCTGCATTATGCTCTATGCCTATGGTTGTTGACACTAGTGGGTCATGATGCTTGTTGGTCTCTTGCTTTATAATCTTTTCTCTCTTCACAATTTATCTTCTCTTTTCTTCTAAAATGCTTCAAAACATAATCATGAAATTGACATTGAATTCCAACTATCTACATATAAAAAGTGACAAAAAGTAACCAAAACTAAAATGATAATATTTATTCAAAAATATCAACAAGAAACAAGATTTATCAATAAATTAGACCTAATCCCAAGTTAAAATGTTATGAAATTTTTTACTTAAAAAGATCATTGACATAGCCTATGCAATTTTCTAAAATGTGATCATGATGCTCACTGTGAAACCAACATTAACTAGAAACCTAACGAGATTCCCTTTTAACAATGGGTTGATCTTATGGATTATAGGGCTCACCCTAACACAAAGATAACGCGGATAAAAAGGTTTTCTATTGTATTATTGGTTATTCTCATTTTTATTTTAATGTTTTTATTACATCATTTAGCTAAAAGTTGTTTAAAATACAAAAACCCACACACTTACAATGCCTTATACTTTAGGGGTGAAGTCATTGGTTAGATTGGGGAATGAGATAGTTATTAGTTTCATCATATGAGTAATTTTAATTATAGGCATTCATTTATGCACAATATTATTTAAGTATTAATCATGTGAGTTAAAGATAGTTTTATATGTTATGTTCAATGTTTGTATGGTAATAAGTGTTGTAGATAAACATCTTTAACTTTCTTTATGCAAGAAGAATTAGTTATTCGGTCTTAGTCTTCATTTGAACATGAGATATATGTCAGTGTTTTCGGAGAGGAATACCTAAACTATGTTTGAGGTAAAGGACTTGGATTTATCCAAACCTAGATATATGGATTATTTAGCAACTCAAGTAGTAGGCATTATGAAAGAAAATGTATAACAATTACAAGAGTGAATTGTAGAAACTACATAGCAATTTCAAGAGAAAAATAGTGATCCATAGCTGATAGCCATCAAGCCATAACCCAAATATCATAAATAATTAGGTATTTTTTTCTAGTCTCCATTTTTAAGTTATTTCTTACTTTAATAGTGACGATTCTGTTAGTGTTTATGTTTATTATTAGAGAAGTTCATTTTTTTCTTCATATTTGATATTGGTTTCATTTTTAATGGGTAAATATAGGATCCCTAGCTATTGGAAGGCGCTTATCGTAGGGTGGTCAAATAACAAATGTTGACCAAAATTTGGATGTTGCTATGTAGATTTTTACTGTTATTAGTTGGATAAGCTTTTTTATTTTAGCATAATATCATTTGTAAACAAACTTATTTTTATTTAACTTTGTTATATAATTACTTGTCAATTATTAGTAAATCTCTGATTATTTTTAATTTTAGATTAAATAGAGTGTACTATTATTTTAAAAAGCTTGAATATGTATTTTAACATAATAAAAACAAGTAATTAACGATTAAAAAATGAAAATAATAAAAAATAGCAAACAAAATGGACTTAGCAATGGTCGTAACATCCTCCAACATGGTAAGGTACTTTTGTGACTGTTTTAACCACTACTTTATATGTAGTGTATCTAGTGGTATTTTTCCAATTGCCACTAAATGTAGCATCCTTACAATTTTACATTTAGGTGCTATTTTGTTAGCAATAAGTAGATGTAAGTAGGTGTGATGTAAAAAGTTTTACATGTGAAACTTTCTTTATGGTGTTTGGTTTGATGTAAAAATTACTTTTACCTATGAAAAGTTTTACATTAGACCCCCATTTTACAGCATTTTAAATCACAACAACTTTTGCTGTGAGTTAAAATACTATAAAACATTGTTTACAGTAACCTCACCACACTTGCAACTTGAAAAGCAAACACCTCCTTCAGACTCACAATCAGGTAGCAGCTTGCTAGATCTCCACCATCGGTGATGACCTTCACCATTAGTGATGTCTTTCACCACTGATGACAACCTCCATCACCGGCGACGAGAAGGTGGGCGAGATCTCTCTTTCTCTCGCTGTCTCTCAATCAATTAATTTACTTTCTTCCTAATTTGAGTTAAAAGCTTTTAATTGTATACTTTTGAAGATCTCACCACCAGTTAGGAGCTCATTAGATCTCCATCACTAGGCATCTCATCATTAGGTAGCAGCTTGTTAGATCTCCACCACCAGCAACGACCTCCACCACTGGTGATGCCCTCCACCATCGACGATGACCTCCATCACTTGCGATGAGAAGATGGGTGAGATCTCTTTTTCTCTCACTCTCTCTTGATTAATTGATTTACTTTCTTCCTAATTTGAGTTAAATTCTTTTAATTGTATACTTTGAAGATCTGTTGCTGATGATGACTTTAATAAAATATATGATTATCAGGATTTTACCCTCGACTTGCAACTGAATCACATTGTTTATAGTTTGGTTCAAAGTCAATGTGTCTCTATGAACTATTTCCTAATGATATTATCATATTATAAGCTTTGTTGTGGGATCAAGATACCCCATTACTTTCCCATTTGATTGTTCATGAGTTCGATATGAGTCACCTACCTAATTAGTGTTGAATGGTTGTTGTAGGTTCTGTTAATTAGTAGCGTTTCTCTTGGTGATATCCTCTCTCTGTGTGTGTGTGGCTTCCTTGCATCTTACTGGTTGGACTTTTTGGTTACCCAACATTACTTGTGTAAGTGTTTCTCATTTACTAAAATTGTTTTAATCCTTAATGGTGGTCTGGGCCTAGTTGTCACAACATGGAAATTGTCTACCTTAAACAATCATTTACAATAATCATGTCAGTTTGTCCAACTGTTACCTTGTTCGTGTCCAAGTGAGATGTTGAAGACTAGATTCTTGTGTCTTGTGTTGTAATGGCTAGTGGCTGTACTAATTCAAATACATTAAGAGTGTGAAGATCATACAAAATTATTTTCAGATGCTGAATAACTAGATACGAAATTCCTGGAAACATAGAGGGAGAGAAAATAGACAAATATTTTAAGGGGTAGTAACTAATGAGTGCATTTTATATCATGTTTCATGTCCTCTATTCCAATTTTTTCGTTGTCCTTTAGCATATTTTTTGAGTAGAATCGGTGCTACTCAGGGTTTTATGTTCCATGTGCAGGATTCTGGGGCCCGAGTCAATTTGGAGTGAAATCGAGTGCGTTTCCTGCGTGTGCATTGACCAAGGGATCAAAACTAGCTGACACGGGCAAGACATGGTCGTGCCCGACCTACTGCAAATCCCAGCCTGGAGTGTGGAATAGCTAAAATCCTGACACGGGAGTGTCCCAGGCAGGACACGGTCAGCTCACGCTCATGCCCAAAGTGCTGCAAATCCCAGGAGAAGTTCTCTCAAGAACGACATGGAACAAAAAAGACAATATACAGAATGGGGTAAAAAGAGCCCTAGGTGACACAGGGGTTGCACGACTATGTCTGAAGTGCTGCAAATCTCAGGTGTTTCACTCAAAGATTTCCCAGGAAAGTACACGGTCTGAACATGACCGTGTCTAGACCATGTCGGGCCGCGAAACAACCTTTTTAACTCCAGAACTTAGGGTTTCAATCTCATCTTTGTTCGGGGATTCTTCTCTCCACCGGGAGAACGTTGATAAGGTCAAAGGTCAAGCTTCACCAACCCGCCTAAGGAGATCAAGAACAAGTAAAAGGCATAACAAGAGATGGGGTTAATACAAGGACACTGCAAAGAAGGTCATCTAGAGTATAGAAGGGAGTCTCTTCTTCCTTCTTCTGTTCTTTCTTTTTCCTTTTCTTGTGTACCTGCCCACGAGGGGCTAACTGGCCGCAGTGCCGAGGGTTGTGAACTCTTGTCAAACTATAATGCTTGTACACTTATTCTAATTGATTGCGAAGTTCTTTTTGATATTTGTGTTAAATCTTGTATTACATAACTCGATGTGTTGGAAATGCACAGTTGTAAGGGTAAAACTCTGTGCGTAGCTCGTTCGGAGCAACGTGCAGTTATCTTAGTAAAACTCAGTGTATCCGAGAACACATAGATGCAATATTGCTATTGAGCACACACTTATATCTGTGGAATGTACCTGATAGTCAATTAGGGTGAGATAGCGTGCATAAGTCATTGGGAGCACCCTGAGGGATTACTATTGTATTGCCGAATACTTGGTTCTAATTTCCTTCATTACCACCACTCTATCATTCATTTATGCTTTTGTGATTCAATCCCTTTTCTACTTGTTTCACTAGACATCAGACGATAATCGAGTACTTTAAGTACAGTTCCCTGTAGTTCGACAACCCAACTCCTTTCGGAGTACCACTTTATTACTTTCTTGCAACCCGTACACTTGCGGGGAGTGCATTAGTAATTAAACCAAGGTGAATTGTATTTGTAACATTGAGATTTAAGTTTAATTCCTCACAAATTTCCTGAAGAAAGGCAATCATCTGGAGCATTTGAACCATTAAAGCTGTTGTAGGATAGATCACTGTAACAAAGGGTATCACGAGAGAACATTTTTTGTGAATCTTCATGATAGATGTAGCAATAATTTAATCAACAAAGTTATTTTAGTTATCTTGGCATACATGTTGTTTCCACTTTTCAATATCTAATCTGATATTTCTATAGTTAGCCTATTATTGATGAGGTACCTGCATTGATGTTATTATTCAGTGTGTTTAGAATTTTACCAAATAAATAATGTATTTGTTATTGCTGAGCTATATATAATCCTAGATTCTGATAGGATTATTTTATTTATTTTTCTCCATTAATGTGAAATTTAGGGTTCAGTTATCAAGTGTAATGAAAGAATTTATGGGCAAGCTATTGCATTACTTTTTGCATTACTTTATGTGATAGTTATGATAGCTTGAGTTTTGGTATACTGATTTTTTCCCCTGTTTTATGTACTTGTTTGATCTCTAAAGACAATGCGACATGAGATATGTTTAGTCCATGCCTTTTTTAATTTATTTTTACTTGTCTTATATATTGACTACCACAACATGATTTATAGATGGATTCAAATTTTGAAGATGAATATGCTGTAGTTGCCTCTGCTGTGTTTGTTAGTACTTTAGCTTTAATGTGGCATAGAGGAAGAAGACTTAATTTGCTATGGAGCCTTAACATAATAGAGATGAACGACACATCAATTATATTTCAAGAATTATATATAGCTTTGATGCGGCTAGTATATCAATGCTAAGAATGAGACTAGCATCATTTTTTGGACTATGTGATATATTAAAGATGAAAGGATTATTATTCAACACTTTGCATGTAAGTGTTGAAAAGCAAATGACCATGTTCCTTTGTGTTGTTGGACATAATGTGAGAAATAGAGTTGTTGGAATGAATTTTTTATGATCTGGACAAACTGTTAGCCGATATTTCCACCATGTGTTGCATGCTATTGGAGAACTTCTTGGTGAGTTAATCGTACCAGCTAACACAACTACTAGTCCAACCATAGCACAAGATTCAAGATTCATGCCATATTTTAAGGTAAAAACAATTTACAGTTAATTATGATTAAATTGGGAAGAAGAATTACTAAGCCTACTAATTTTTTCATTAACAATTGGGATTACATTGGAGCACTTGATGGAATGCATATTCATGCCTCTATTCCGAATGATATTGTGTCACATTTTCGGAGGAGAAAACCTTATCCCAATTAAAAGGTATTAGTTGCAGTTAATTTTGAATTATGATTTACATATATGCTAACCAGTTAGGAAGGCTCAACTCATGATGCACTTGTCCTTCGGAATACTTTGGAAAAAGAAGATGGACCTATAGTGCCTAAAGGTATCATACCATTCTATAAAAATTAAAATATTTAACCTATTACAATTATGTAATAACTTGTAACATTTTTGTTATAGGAAAATATTACCTTGTTGATGCGGGGTATTCCACGTGACCTAGTTTTATATCACCTTTTTCGTGTTATTTGATACCATCTTAAGGAAACTAGTGCACATTCTCTGTCAAATAGCAAAGAATTGTTTAACTATAGACATTCTTCTTTGCGTATGTCGGTAGAACGAGCCTTTAGAGAGTTGAAAAATAGTTTCAAGATCTTGACATCTAGGCCATTTTTTTCTTTTGAAACACAAATAAGTATTGTGATAGCATGTTGCATTCTACATAATTATATTCTACAAGGAGGTAGTGACATGTACGTACCAAACCTTGATAAGTTAGAACCTAATTCAAATGTGTGCGAGATAAGAGCACAATCCCAAGTCCGTGAAGAAACAAGAGAATTGTTAGTAATACAAGAAATAATGAATGACATATGGAGTAATAGATGAAACTAACTTTTTGTATTGTAGTCCTTTTAAAAAAAAATATGTGTACCTTCATTCAGTATTTTTTTTTTTTTTTGCATTATGTTTGTAAGTTTTGATGTTTTCTTCTATAAGACAAATTAGGTATTGTTTGATATGTACCTTCATTTGTCAGTTATGATTTCAAACAACCTTAAAGATGAGTATATTGTTGTTTGTGAGTGCGTTGTCTTCATTGATTTCATTAAATATTAATATTTTTTAATAATTTCTTTTATGCGAATTACTTATTGTAGTTGGAATCTCAAGATATGACACCAGAAAGCCATAACTTGGCTGGGAAGAAAGCATCAACTAATGTCCAATGGACTGCAATGATGACATCTTTCATGTTAACATCTCTTGTTGAGAAAACAAATCTTGGGCTTAAATCTAATGAGAGATTTAAGAATGTTGCTCTCAATACAGTTGCAAGAGCTGTTAGTGCGAGGTTCAACCTAGCTGTGAGTGACACACATGCCAACAATCGTCTTCGGCATGTAAGAAAAATATGATCAATTATTAAAAAAATTAAGAGTTTAAGTGGTGTGTCATGGGATGATGTGGAGAAAAAAATTAGACATGGGGGAAGAGGAATACCAAATATACATACAAGTAAGTCATAAATTGTGGTTAACGATTAATAGTTCACATTACATTTTGCACATTAACCCTAGTTGTATAATGTAATGTTTATTATACAGGAGTTATTGTATATGATGAAATAGCTATTGTATATGAAAATGATCAAGCAACGGGGTCTTTTGCTAGAACTGGTGCTCAAAGCTCTAGGAGCCTAGGTGCACGCATGGATCAAGTACCAACATCACAAGTAATTGTTCTTGACAAGCAACCCCAAAGATTTGATGATTTTGATGACTTTGCACCAAGTGAAACTCCTACTAATGACAAATCAATGATCGCCACTTCCATGGCCAAAAAAGGTAAAAAAAAAAAACTAGCAAAGCATGCTAACGTGGATGAAGAAATCATGCGAGATGTAAAGTTTGAATTAGGAAGAATTGCAAATGCGTTAGAGGCGGACAAGAACAAATTTATTAGTAAAGAATTGCTTGATGAAATCATGACATTGAGTGCTTACTATAGTGAATACGACCTTGGACGAACATATGACTATTTGCTCCAAAATCTCCCTTTAGCAAATGGATTTATGAATAAAACCTATTTTCTATGGTGAATTTGAATGGATGACTTTCTTGATCGTTTGAGGGATGATTGCCAAGCATGGGTTAAATTGGATAAATATTAGGTTGTGCTTTGTTTGTTGTTTGGACAATATCATGTGGTATTGTACTTTGTCATTTGAACAATTAATATTGTATTTTATTTTCTTGTTTGGACAAATGCATTGTTGTATTTCAGTTTGTTGTTTAGACAAGTAGTATATTATGTTGTAACTTATTTTGTTGTTCATGAGACAAGTACAATGTTGTGTTTTTATTTGTTGTTTAGATGAATGCCATGTTGTATTTTATTTTGTTGTTGAGACAAACATTGTGTTGAATTTTATTTTAATGTTTTTTTATGTCGTCTTTTTTTTTATATTGATGGATTTTTAATGTTCTTTTATTTTGGATGTGTGTTAGGTGTTGTCGTATACAAAAATAATGTCATTAATATTAAATGTTGAATGCTATATGTGGATGAATTTTAATGATCTTATATTTTGATTGAAATATTTTGTAATGTAATTTTATGTTAAAAAAAATTTATTTGTTAATTAAATTTAATGCTAATTTTCAAAATTAATAAATATTAATTTCTTTACATTAAATAAATATGCATTTAAGTTAATTAATTATTTTAGCGTAACTTAATTTGTATGACAAGTATTAAATAATTAGTAATAAAAACTAATGAAGGTAATCTCACCATACTGCTTACATAGTGACCATACCTCTTACACTATATCAAACCAAACATATAAAAAGTAAATATAGCATTTTCACTTTAAGGGCTGTTTGGTTGTCTGTAATTTAAATTACATGTAAGTTCAGTTATAGTGTAAGTGAAAATACTGTATCTTAACTTACATCATTGTTGTTTGGTTTGTTGTAATTAGAAATACTGTAAATATTTTTGTTTGTTTGGTTTGATGTAAAGTGAAAGGGTATATTCACCATGTAAGTGGATTGGTGAGATTACCCCATTATTTATTATTACGCCTATTTATCTAATACTATTTATTAAAACTAATTTAAACTAATTAATAAATTTAATAAGATATTTATTCAAAATAAAAATATTAATTATTTTTATTAATGATTAAAAATATTTTTAAATTTAAATAATATATAATATATTTTATACGACATTATCATTATATTTATTTTTTTAAAATAATTATTTGATCTAATAAATTAGTTGATGATTTAAACTAATTATTTCAATTTTTCTATTCCAATGATTAATTATTTTTTAAAATAATAATAATAAAATGAGGTGTTCATTAGGCTTAATAATCTTCATCTCATCATCTTCATCCCTAACAACGAGGTGGCGAAGAACTTCACCGGTGCCATCATCTTCATCCCTAACAACACTTCTCCTCACCAGAGCTCCGCCTCCAAAGCCTTCTGGATCAGATCCGTTGGCTAGAAGCCGTCCCTAAGTAACATAGTCTCTAACACCGTTATATTGCCGGGACCTGCTTGAACTCCAACCATGGAGAGAGAGCGAGTGGGACACCGGAGTAGGAGACAGAGAGGAAGCCACCGAGGAAATAACAGAAGCTGATCTTGTCGTTCTAGTTGGATGCGTGGATAATGGCATTGATTTCGGGGGAGGTGATGCTGAGAAAGGTTATGCAATCGGCAGAGAGGGAAGACGGCCTAGGGCAAAGGAAGAGGTAAAGGAGGCCGGTGATGGTGGTGAGGATGGAGAGGAGGGAGATGATGCATGGTGATTAGTACTACAAAAGTAAAAGGGAACATGGTGATTTTAACATGTTTTTTTATAGTATTTTCACTCACAGCCAATTTGGCTGTGAGTGAAAATATAGCAAAAGGTGTACTTTGCTGTGAAACTTTTTGCATAGAAGTTTTTTTTACATCAAATCAAACACCCTTTTTGTTTTTTTTACATGTAAAAGTATTTACATTAAACCTACTTACACCTAGTTACTGCCAACCAAACAACACCTTACATCAAACCAAACAACAATGATGTAAGTTGAAATACAACATTTTTACTCATACAGTAAGTCCACTTACATGTAATTTGACTTACTGCCAACCAAACATCCCCTTAGTAGCAGAGCATTGTCAGACCTTAGTTGTGCATTTTGTAGTAGTTTAGAACACTGCTAAATGCAAATTTCAATTAGCGGAAGATGTTCTGGTGATTGACAAAAACCACTATAAATTGTTGTTCTGGCACTAATATTCATGGTGGTTGCTAAGCTGTCTTTTGAACAATTTACCAATGGTTGAAACTGCCACTAAATGACATTTAAACCACATCTAAATGCATTTTTTGTTGTAGTGTTTTGATATCAAAATAGCAATTCCATCTCAATCCTTTAAACATCATAGTTTGTTCCTTTTAATATAGTAATCTTATGTCAAATTACGTTATTCATGATGATATTTGTACAACTCTCCCATATTAACTAACTGTGTATTACTTGCTAGAAGCAAGAACAAATGGGGAAGCAACTAATAACTTTATTAATCGTACATTAATATTTCAATAAAAAGACAAGTACATAGTAGGATAACTTTCCACACACGGTTGGTGAACACACCACAACATCCTCAAACTAGATGCACCAAACTAAATTTGTACTAATCAAAATTTGCATACAAAGTGTTTATACAGTCATAAATCATATAAATCTAGTACTATGAAGGCTCAAAATGACTAATCCTACTCAACCATAGAGTAGATAACTATATTACAACTATAATCCTATTCTAAATCAAATTAATTTTTTAAATAATTATGAGATTTTGTTTACCATAAATTCAAACATGCACAACATTTGAAAATCTCTGTTTGTCTGCAGCCAACAAATTGTCTTTTGCTCGTTTGAGATGACATACTTTATTCTTACATTTGTTGGTTAAAGGTTCTATTTTGTATAGATACTTTTTAGGATTGATTCCTACGAGTTCAACATTGTCAAATTAACCACTTCACCTTTACATCTCTTGTAAATGATTCCAAATAGTGACTCTGTACCCTGAAGACAGGATAAAGTGAAAAGTTGGATCAATCAAGATAGAAGCTATATAAAGATAAACAAAGGCTCTACGTCCTCAAGAGCAAAGTAGATTAAAAGGTGGCCATGGGTAGACAAGAAAATTCGCTTGACCCAGACCAACACCTAATTAATTAGGCTAGAACTTATAATTTATATGTTATGGAGAAAAGTATATATTTATAGATAATTATTAGGACATCGACTTTACTTAAACACTAACTTCATTTTTTCCGAGGATATCAACATGGATACAAATTAACTTCAACATCCTTGAACTGTTGCGAGGTAATGAAAACGCGTACCACATTCTTTGATTAGTTGTAAAAGATATTTTTGTGTCTTATGTTTATAATAGAGTGTGAGTAGACATTCAACGCAAATGGAACATACTGGACACAACATATTCTCAATTGTCACCACTAAACATTGAAATTCAAGTTTACACTGATGATTAAAAGTATGCTAAAATTAGATAACAAGAAGCAAAGATGGGAAGCCCACAAGTTAGTGACTTATTTTTCTTCACTAAAAACATGGTGAGCACACCAATAACCACAACCCCCAAAAGGTTGAAATCAAAACTGAGGTTAAGGCATGCCCCAATAGTGATAGAATAGATAAGTAAGTGGCAATTCCAATCTAAGGTAAAAGGACAAAGCCACTTAAAAATGTGTAAAGGTTCTGGAGAGTTCTTTATCATTGATCTCCTAAATGGGTTTTGCTTTATCAAATGCTAATCAGTTGACATGGTGGACACCCTGTTGTACGAGGGACCTTGGACCATCAACAGGAAGGTACTTCAACTCACCCAATGGAGAGCAAATTTTCAAGACCCTTTGAGAAGCTAGACAAGGAGGCGGTGTGGATCTAATTACACCATCTTCCCATGTAGTTTTGGGAAACTGAGATGTTGGAGAACATTGCTCAGCACGTACTTTGATCGACTCATCAAAATTGATGATCATACATTCAACTATTCTGAGGGTAAGTTTGCTCATGTGTGTTGAAATAAATTTGTCAAATCCCTTGAAGAGAAAACTATGGGTGGGATACTATAACAATGAAGGGAACACTTAGTTGTTATAAGCAACTTCCATCTTTTTGTTTTTGTTACAGCTGCATCAGGCATACTAAGAGCAATTGTGACCTTCTTCCTTGTAGACAGATTGATTGCAAGGCAGAGAACACTTAGTTATAGGCTGATTAGAATTCCTATCTACATGACATGTAATTGGATGTGGAGGAACAAGGAGTAAACTCTAGTGCTAGTTTGATACTTGAAACCCCTCTGACTAGCATGTCAAAAGAGGTGTTGGAACCACTGACCAAGTGGTCTATTGGTAGCCGGGTCCCCAACAGAACCCTTCACAAGTGGTGAGAGTTCGAATCTTGGGTGAGGGCACATTTCTGGGAGTGTGAGTAGTGGTTGTGTGCTGGTGGTCCTTGCGCCCATGTGTGCGTGGGCCCCGCTCCCACTTACTCCGCCGAGGTTTGTGCACGCCCCTGTCTTAGCGGCTAGGCCGCTCATCTTGGCAAAAAAAAAGAGGTGTTGGATGATGACTCTAGCTTTAGCCTATGGCTAGTAGTGCAGTGCAACTGAGGTCAAGGTATAGGACACGGCCCTAGGCGCTGCTCCTTATCAAACGGAGGTGGATGCTAGGATGGACATGTGGCCAAAGCTTCGTGATCATACTAGACAAGTAAAGTGAGACATTAGAGTGCTTGCGCATGAAGGATGTGGAGGCTCATGTGGAGTGATAGGTTGCTTGACTTGGGATCCGGCTTTCTTATCTTCAGATGATAATACCTTAGGGGGATGCAGCACCATTAGATCCAATGGATAAAATCTTAATAAGATTGGAACACCAAGTCTCTTGCTTGGATCCCAAGAAACCACCAAACACTTCATTCTCTAGCAAGGAAGAAAATTCAACCATTGATTAGAGGGATCCTAGGGAAACCCTAAAGATGCGGGTACCCATTGTCTCTGACAATGGGATAGATGATGGGATCGGCAATAGGAACCAAGCTTCATCTCATAGTCCCTTACACCTAGGAATACTTACATCTTTGAGAGCTCCATATAGCCCTATGGCTCCTCCACCATCCTATAGGTCTAGCGTCCATAATCTATTAGTTGTAAGGTTGTCCATCCTTTGGTGAAATCTAAGTTGGATCCTACACCTAAATGAGTTTTTTTTTCTTTTGAATCTTTCCTAGTATTTGTTTTTATTCCCTTTCCTCTTTTATTGTGATTTATGGGCCCATTTAAAATTATGTATTGGAATTGTAGAAGCTATGCAAACTTGCGAGTTATCATTCATGCCAAGAATCTAACGCTAATGATAATAGGATCACCTATTTTTGAAGACCATTTGACAAGCATTAGGAGTGGATTGCTATACCGGCCAGGTAATATCCGAAGGTATTATAACTTTCTGGAAGGGCAATTCCGATAATATAACTCTTATTGCTTTCATGAGGCATACTTTACATTTAGTTATATTTTCTCACAATCCTAAGGAATGGATGCTTATTGTAGTTTTTAATGACCAATATCTTGTTATTAAGAAAGCCTTATAAACTAATCTTTCTTCAATTACCATGCTTGACTTGCCCTGGCTTCTAGTTAGGGACTTTAATTCTATCATAAATTCTACTGATCATAGGGATTTAATTTCAATTATTATGCCATCAAATCTAGTATTTCAATGATTTTGTTCTTAGCAATCACTTGTTTGATTTGAGTTTTATGGGGCTTGATTTTGCTTGGTGCAATGGTCAATCCAGTTTGCTAAGCAGTGGATCCTCTTGGATAGAGTTTTGGTATATAATGCTTGGGTTTCTAGATTTTATTCTTATGTTAATCACCACTTGCCGAGAACCTTCTCTAATCATGCTCTGATCTTTTTGAAGGCCAAGTTTTGTACTTATCATAAGACTAAGATTTTCATTATGAAAACTACTAGTTTGATTACCTATGTTGTCATAATTCTATTACCAGGGCTTGGAATTTTCAGTCCAATTCAAATCCTATGCATGTTATGTGACATTTAATTTCTCTTTCTAAAAACCAATTGATTAAATGGAGGACTACATGGATGAATTCCTTGAAGGTCGATATCTAGAATACCGAATTTGATATTAGCCTTCTAGAATCCCATGAAACCTCTGCCACCCACTCTGACACCATAGTCTCAACCTCAAGGCCATGTATAATAGGCATTCATCTTTACTCAAATAGAACTCTATTAAATGGGCTCAAAGGACTAGACTCATGTGGATTAAGAATGGGGATGTTAATACTAGCCTTTTTCATACTCATGTTTGCATTAGAAATCATAGAAATAAAATTTTAGTTATTGTTGATGATGATGGTTGCATCCATAATGATCATTCCAAGATTGGCAATTTTTTTTTTTTTGGATTTTTATGCTGAACTCTGGAATTCTAGTGACAATTTTTTTTTGTCACTAATCTTATGAGTACTTTTCCAAAATAACCACCCTACTCTTTCAGATTTGGATGGGAGGTATCTTACTAGGCCTATTACCTTGGTGAAATTTATCATACTCTTAAAACTATGCCTAAGGGTAAGAATCCTGTGCTTGATGATTTAAACGTTGAGTTTTGTCTTTTTTTATTGTTATGTAATCAAAGATTCTTTGTTTAAAGCTGTTACATATTTTTTTTAAAACTACCACTCTTCCCAATTCTTGGGAGAAAACTGACATTGTTCTAATTCCTAAAAATGATTACCTAAATCGTGTTACTGAGGTTAGACGCATATCCCTTTGTAATGTTTCTTAAAAAAATTATCGCTAAATTGCTCATTAATAGACTCAAAAAAGTGATTCATAAGCTCCTTCAACTTGAACAACGTAATTTCCTTAATGATAGATCATTGTTTGCTAATAATATTTCAATTCAGAAAGTTGCACATTCCTATGAATTTGATACTGATACTTCTCCTAGGATGCTCTTAAAAGTTAATATTGAGAAGGCATATGATGCCTTGGTGTGAAGTGTTGTTCTAGGCATCCTTTAACTCATCAATTATCCTGCTAGCTGGAAATCTTGAATCAAAGTCTATCTGGTTTTTCTCAGTTATGCTTTCTTGATTAATGGGCATCCTACTGGTTGGGTTAATAATACTAAGGGAGTTATACAAGAAGACTCCATTTCCCCTTCCTTTTCCTTCATGTGTCCAAAAATTTGTTTGCCCTTGTTAATCAAGCCTTGAAGATGAATATGGTTCCAGGTTTCAACAGGAGATTGAGTACCATCTTTAACCACTTTATGTTTACAGATAATCTTATAATTATTACTCAAGCTTCTTGGGGTGAAACTAGATCTTCTAAAATGTGTTTAGACATCTACATATATTAAATAGGCCAAAAACCTAATATTGAGAAGTCTACCATACACTTACCTAGTTGGTGTAACAAATAATTAGTGATGCCATCAAGACCATAGTTCACATGAAACTAGGTTATTTTCCTTTTAAATATTTGGGAGTCCTTATTTCCCTATAAAGGTTGACTATTCATCATTTCCATTACCTTGTTGAGAGAGCTTCTAATTGCATCAATGCTTGGAATCATGTAGATATATCCTTAGCTAGCAAAGTTGTTTTAGTTAACAACTCTCTCCTCTTAATTCCTACCTATTTGTTATCCTGTTATCATGTTCCCGATTCTATTCTTGACAAGATTTCCAGTTTTGTTAGGAAATTTTTATCGAGTAAGGTGGTAATAGTAGTGGTCTACACTTCCTTGGATTGGATGTTGCTACTATTTCCAAGTCTAAGGTGATATTGGAAATTTGGAATCTAAGGAATGATAGAATTGCTCTCATGGCAAAAAATGTTTTTGTTGTGCTTAACAAGGGGTATAGATGCTAGATTCATACTTTGGAATTGAAATATGGTAAGTTAGATATTTAGACCAACTCTTACACTTGTAAGGCCTCTTAGACCCCAACATTTTTTATGTTAACCTCCATTCATATTTCTGATTTTGTAATTGCTAATGGTCTTAATTATGATGCTATAGTTAATTATATGGGGAATTCCTTAGACCGAGACTGGTTGACCAATATGTAGTTTTCCTATGATAATACTAATCATTGGACTTGGCTTCCGAGTGGTTCCTCAGTCATGATTCCCACTACTATTTACAATTGCTTGAATAAAAATATTGGTTCTGAGAAGTAGAAAGGCTGGCACATTCTATGGAGATTACTAATAGCTTCAAGAGTGAAAACTTTCTTGTGGAGATTTCTACATGGCAGAACTCCAACATTCAAGTATCTGTATAAATTAAGAATTGGTCCATAGCTGCTTCATCCCTTATGTGGTTTGGATGTTGAAATTAATATACACATATCTGGAATTGTGGACTCAACAGACAGTGTTGGACCTTAATTGAAAATTATGCAAGTGTGAGAATCAATGATAAGGAAAATTTTAAAGATGGGTTCATGGCTTTTAGAAGACTGGCATGCTGGAGATCAGAAATCAGACCCAAAGAGTTTAATTGCCATTGGTGCTTGGGTAATCTGGAGGAGTAGATGTGAAATAGTCATCAACGAAATAATCCCTTCAGGAGCCATATTCTGCAAATCACCCTAACAAATGCATAGGGCTACTTCAAACGGTAAAAGGAAAACTTCCGAGAGCTTCTTGTTGACTTTTCCTCCTCTCTTTCTACTTCTCTATTTCGTAATGCATCTTGGACTAATTGTAAATCTCTTTGTGGCAAAGGCTTTGTCATTGATGATGGTCGAGATTGATTCATACTTGCAAGTCCAACAAGTGACCTAAAAGCAACAAGTTTGGAAGCTAAGTTTGATGCAGTAAAGAGTAGCAGTTTAGCTCACCAAATTTGGAAGGCTCAACCCAGGCCTTTCGTTGTTCCATTCCAGCTTAGATCAACCAAAGTGCCTAGAGAACATTGCTAGCCAAGTAGGATTAAGTTTTTGACTTTTCTTGTGTAGTGTTTAATCTAGCTTTTTTGCTACCCCCTTGTCACAAAAAATAAATAAATAAATAAATAAAGGGAACTACTCATCCTTCAATTCACCATTCATTTTTTAAAATTATATTGAGTTATCTCAGATTCCTTTGATACATTAGGTATTTTCTTGTTTTTTATTTTTTATTTTTTATTTTTGACTTAAAATTTTTTTTTCTAAGGACCCGCTTTATTTATTTATTTATCACAAAACTGGAGTCTAGATTAGTTAATTAAAGCATTTGGTTGATACTCCGGAAGTCTCGCGTTCGATCCCCTCCTATTAGAATTTTGAAGTAATGAAAAAAAATTTTCCCTTTGAAAATTTCTATGACAAATCTAGTCTATTTTCCGTTTTAGCAAATGTTTATGTTTAATTTTTTTTATAGGTCAAGCCATACCATGACAAATCTTCATATTTGTATAGCATTAGTCTTATTGCATTCTTTTAACGCTTCTTCTTATCTTCTTGGACCACGAAAAACGGCGGACTTTTGATAAGTGAACTATTATTGAATATGATAATTCTTTATTAGTTAATAACATATAAAATTTACATTGAATTATGTTGGCGATATTATTTATCCACAAAAAAAAAAAAAATATTAAGTGATGAGAAATATTCAGATCAAGTGTTGAGAAATGTTTATTAAAATAATCAAGTTGTTTGATATGATGGCAACATAAACAATGTACCGAGATGTTTTTACGTTGTAACAATTAAATATTTTAAATGAAAGAAATAAAATTGTATGTTTGAAAATTTCCATTGGGTCAAAGGCTAAGCTACATTAGTTTCACTTCCAAATTTTTTTTTTTCTGATATAGAAAGTTTAAATCCTGTTAAATACAGTAATAACAATAAGTACTAAATTGTAGATGCGAGTTTACAACCTGAACCAAGTGTAGGTTGTAAGTGAAAGCTTGCAACTCGAACCCCGTGTTGTTGGGTAAGACAGCATATGTCGGATGATCAAATTTCGGTCAGTATGCATACCTTCAATAGTATTATATTTACGGTATTTATAAAAAAAAAAATCCAATGATATAAATTTTTTTTTTAAATAAAATAAAAATAGAAAAAAAATATAAATGAACTAATAACTTGCGAATATCCTTGGTCTAAGTTGGCCCGAAGTCACAGGTTTTCCTTCAATTCAGGCAATTGATGTGATGGTTTGACGAATTAAAAGACAATAAATCTCTTTTTAAATAACAATTTAAGAAAATTTGAAATATAAAAGACGTGTGCATGAGCTGAAGTTGATTGTCATGTTTATGCTCAAGCCTTAATAAATTTTATTCTAAGTTCACTCGTTATTTCAAACATTTATGCCATCCTTAATTTACTTTAAAATTAAAATCCAATTTATTTATTATTAACAACTCTAGGCTAAAAGATTAAAATATTTTTTTTAATTAATTCCCAAAATAAGTATTTTCTCCATTATTTCTCAAAATACGTATTTTGTTTTTTTTATTATTTTTTTTAAATTAGTAGATCCACTCTAATTTTTTAATATTTAATATTTATATTTTTTAATCAGAGGGCCCCATTGTTTTTAATATTAAGTTTTTATTTTTTTAAAATTGCGGGTCCCGGTAACTTTTTAAATTAAAAAAAATTTACATCTAAATCCTTATAATTTTCATTGATTTTTCTTATAATTTTATTTTTCTCACTTCTATTATGTTATTTGTACTTTCACTAATTATAACCAACTGTTAATAATTTAAATAAATAATTTTAATATATTTTTTATAATAAGGGGTTGTTGCGATGAATTATTGGTGACATGTGGCACCTACCCCATTCATGAGAGCCATTGGATGAAGTTGATCTTAGCCATCCATTTGTTAGGTAGAGGTCTATATAAACCCACCAAGTTCCTTTTCTAAAACACACAAGTATTTCTATAAGAAAAAAATTATCAATATATAGAGAAACTCTTCTTTAAAATTTTTGTCATTATATTTTTATTATTTTCTTGCAAAGTTATTTTATTTTTTCATTAAATCTTGCAAAATTTATATTATTGTCATACTTAACGAAGGAGACAACTTTGGTTAAGAGGAACACCGACCAAGGGCCGTAGGGACTCTTCACGAAAGAACAATCTTCCACTGTGGTTGCTAGTTACTCAATTTTGATCAATGGACTCAGGTATGTTTTTTTATTTGTGTTGACCAGTTAACTTTCATATAGGCTTCCTCTGTTGTTTTTTTTCTTTTTATTAAAATATTATTTTTTAATTATTTATCGAATTACGTATTTCTGTAATTATTTACGGAAATATGTATTTTATATTTTTTTAATATATTTTTAACTTAACGGTCCCACCACCTTTTTTAATATTTAAATTTTATTTAAAAAACTGAGGAAAAAATCACATTTTATTTTTATATACATATTTACTCTCACTAAACTCATATTTTTTTTCATTTTCTATAACAACAGAAAAATCACTTGCTTTGGTTTACAATAATGGTTCAATCACTACAAGTGAGGAGACGGCAATATTTTCATCGGATGATTATTCTTGTTTTTATATAGAAAATGATATATCTTTAGCCAATTTAAAGAGAACCATTAAAGAAAATATAGAAATTACAAATGATCAAATAATTACACATATCAAATACCGTATGCCTATTTCCTCAAGTCAAGGTAAAATCTACTATCGGTCTTTCAAATTACATATGACCGAGATGTTCAAATGATGTTCAGTTGCCATCAAGCATTTCATGATATTCAAGTTATAGAATTGTATGTGGAGTTTGGTGTTGTAACTTCCACTGGTGGTTTTTCTTAACATCAAATTAATAGAGATGGCAACAATAGAATTGTATGTAGGTTACTCGAAAACATCTCATGATTTTAATTATTGGTATGGCGTACTTCGAGACTTTGACATAGAGGCAACGAGGTGGTTAGATAACATACCTCAGGAGAAGTGGGCTCAATCATTTGGCATCAAAGGTTGAAGGTATGGTCATATGACCACCAACCTAGCTTAATGTTTTAATTCAGTGTTAAAAGGAACAAGAAACCTTCCTATAACAACCTTAGTTAAGTCAACTTACTTTCGACTTGCTGAGTTATTTGTAAAGAAAGGTGTACATGCGCAAGCTTAAATTATATCAGGTCAAATATTCTCGGAAGTGCTAATGAAGACAATTCAGAAAAATCAACAAACAACATGTAGCATTTATGTTCGTCAATTTGATGGTGAAGAAAATTCTTTCATGGTAGATGAAATGGCACCACCTCAATGCGGTGGTATAGCTGGTAGTTACCGCATTGATTTGAGAAGACGATGGTGTATTTGCAGTGAGTTTCAACACTTCATTTTCCTTGTCGCCATGTTCTTGCAGCGTGTGCATACATTTATCTACATTGGCAGGCATATGTAGATAATGTTTATAGGCTTGAGGCAATTTTTAATGTATACCATAAAGAGTTTCAGCCAATGTCAAATGAGAGATACTGGAACCCTTATAATGGTCCACGTTTATGTTCTGATCTTACAATGCGAAGACCACCTTCAGGGCGTCCAAAATCTAATGAAATGGACATAAGGGAAGGCGGTCAACCAAAGCGTTGTGGTTTATGTTGCAATGAAGGTCACGATCGTCGAAATTGTTCGAATGCTGCTGGTCCAAGTCGTATGCCATAATGTAACCTAAATATTGTATTTGTTGAATTATTTTATAATATATGTAATTGTTTTAGTTCATTTAAAATATCAAGTGAGTTTGGTTACTTGTGGGAGTAATTTTTATATGTGAAAATTTTTGAATATTTAATATTTTATTATTATAAAAAATATATTAAAATTATTTATTTAAATTATTAATAGTCGGTTATAATTAGTGAAAGTAGAAATAACATAGTAGAATTGAGAAAAATAAAGTTATAAGAAAAATTAATGAAAATTATAAGGGTTTGGATGTAAAATTCTTTAAATTTAAAAAGCTACCGGGACCCGCAATTTTAAGAAAAATAAAAACTTAATATTAAAAAAACAATGGGGCCCTCTGATTTCTTAAAAAATAAATATTAAATATTAAAAAATTAGAGTGGGTCAGCTGATTAAAACATAATAATAAAAAAAACAAAATGCCTATTTTGGGAAATAATGGAGAAAATGCTTATTTTGGGAATTAATTAAAAAAACAATATTTTAATCTTTTAGCCCCAAAACTCAAATTCAATTTAATTTAGTTTAAATTAAAAGCTCATTTTTAGACTTTATATATATATATATGGGAAACGGTAATCTAGGAACATACCTAGATTACTGTTCTTTGAGACCTATTACTATATAGCCGTTAATTAGATTATTATCGAATGGTTGTTTATTTATATAAGTGCTGCACATCTTTTATTGTTTATGATAATGTATGACATTATAGAACGTGTTTTACATTGTTTATGATTATCAAAGCCTTCGGATTATCATCCAATGGCTACAATGGACATCTTTATATTACCGGTCTTCTATATATATATAATTGTTGGGTTTAGCATCATTTAGAGTAGAGAATAAAGTTGAGCTGCAGCCTACTACTTAAATGAAAAAAATTAAAAAAATAAAAGCTATATCAACGGTGGAGAAGGGCAAAACATAAAAACCACTTGGGTGAAGAAAATGGAATCCATCTTTTGTTGACGATGCTCATGATGTTATATATGAACCTCTAGCTTGTGTCTAGAGAGGTGAAGATTGTAATCCCACTGTTCATATAGTGAAAAGGGTCAAGAGCCTCTAAGTTCTATGGTTTCTTCCCTCAATTTGAAAGGGTTTTCAATACTAATAGATTGTTATTAACTTGTCTTGTTGTTTTACATCTCATGCTAACACTTACGATAGGGTTTGAAGTATTTCTATGTTTTCTTTGAAGGTTTAGAGAGTCATACAGGCTTACACCAGCATACAAGGTTGCATAGCACAACTTGGGAGCTATACGACTCCTGCATATATACTGTTGAGAGAAAAACACAGCCTTTCTCAGATGTAAACAAGCTTACAAACAATAACTCTAATTTGCACTCACCATAGATGAAACCAAATGACAATTAAAATGCAAGCAAGGAGTAATTAAAGCATAGAGTGCACCAGATTTAGAGTATGCTCTTGATCAGACCAAGCTTCAGTCATATCTTTAGATCTGCCAATAGAGAAGAAGAGAAAAATACATAATGTTTTGCTTCTATGTTGATGAAGAAGTTCACCATGCTCTGCAGATAGAAAGGGGCAGCATTCACTCACATATTCACATGTTCTCAGTACATCACCTTTTTTAAAGTTTACAAGCACTTGATCAAAAGACACATATCTCAAGACAACCAACTTATCATACACCACATGATTTAGAAAACACATCTCAAGACAAACTATTAAACATAGACATAAAACAAGTTTATTTTACTAACACCCTTCCTTTAAATTGTCATCAGGCTTTCACTATACCAAGGCATGTTCTCAACCTACAGAAATCTTCAAACTTTAAGGCTTTTGTAAACAAATCAGCCACTTGCCCTTTGGATTGCACATACTTCAACTGGATCATTTTCTTACCAACACATTCTCTTATAAAATGATATTTAGTGTCAATATGCTTGCTTCTTTCATGAAAAATTGGATTTTTCCCCAAAGAAATAGCTGATTTGTTATCCACAAAAATATCTATTATTCCAGTTTCTCAAACCTCAAATTGCCCAGAAGGTTTCTCAACCAAATTGCATGGCAAACACAAGAAGCTGCTGCAACATATTCACCTTCACATGTTGAGAGAGTAACAATTGGTTGTTTTTTTTTAACTCCAAGCAAATGCAGCAGCACCCATACAAAATACAAAACCACTAGTGCTTTTTCTTTCATCCACATCTCCTCCCTAATAACTGTCACTATAACCAAACAACCTGAAATCATTTGCAACAGTATAAAACAACCCATAATTCAATGTTCCTTTCATATATCGAAGAATTCTTGTAGCTGCTTTCATATGAGTCATAGTTGGGGCTTCCATGTAGCGACTGATGACACCAACACCATATAAGATATCTGGTCTTGTACAGGTTAGGAACTGCAACCTTCCCACTAATCTTCTAAACATAGTGGGATCTACCTTTTCAGCATTATCAAACCTTGAAAGTTTGATTCCACATTCCATAGGTGTAGAAACGGGGTTGCATATATCTACCTTGAATTCCTTTACTATTGCTTTTGCATAAGCCTTTTGAGAAAGAAAGGTTCCTTCTTCATTTTGTTTCACCTCAATGCCTAAATAATAACACATGAGCCCTAAGTCAGTCATTTCAAACCTTGCAGCCATTTACTTCTTAAAGTCTTCAATGATGATCTGATTATTGCCTGTGAAGATCAAATCATCTATATACAAGAAAACATACATAATCCCTCCATCTTTTTTCTCTTTCACATACAAAGCATGTTCATACGGATACTTTATGAAGCCATTTTTCTGAAAATATTCATCAATGCAATTATACCAAACCCTTGGAGCTTGTTTAAGGCCATATAAAGCTTTCTTCAACTTCAACACTTTATCTTCTTGCCCATCAATAATGTAACCTTGTGGTTGATTCACATACACCTCTTCTTCTAAGGCCCTATTTAAAAAGGCTAATTTTACATCCATCAAATATAGCTTCCATCTTTGTTGAGCTTCCATTGCAATAATCAAACGAACTATCTCCATACGAGCCACCGGAGCAAATACCTCATCATAATCGATTCCTCCCTTTTGGGTGAATCCTTTTGCCGCAAGGCGAGCTTTATACTTTTCCACTTCTCTTTTAAAGTTTTTCTTTGCTTTGTAGATCCATTTCACTTCTATAGGCTTCTTTCCTTTAGGCAGCGTTGCTAACTTCCACGTCTTATTTTTATTAAAGGCTGTTATCTCCTCATTCATAGCCATTCTCCATTTTTCATCTTGAATAGCTTCTTCAAAGCACATTGGCTCTATATCTACAAACAAACAGAATAGAGTGGAATCCTCATTAATTTCTTCCATTTCTTCATATAATTCAGCTATGCTTCGCATACGAGGTGGCCTTTTAGATGAGCTGGGAGAAGACAAATCTCCTTGATCAACATGAGACACTTGGGATGGCGCTTGTGATGCTGCAACTTCTACAATCTCACTTGATGATGAATCAGTACCTTGAAACTCCTCAAGTAGAGAAAGAAAGTTGTAATTTTCATTTTGAGAGATTTCCCACTTCCAAGAGCTTTCTTCATCAAATTTTGCATCTATACTAATTATAGTTCTTCTTGTCTGAGGATTATAAAATTTATAACCCTTCGAGTTCTTGGCATATCCCACAAATACCAACTTCTCACTTTTATCATCTAACTTGCTTCTTGTCTCATCAGGGACATGAACATAGCCGATGCTACCAAACACTCTCAAATGGGAAATGTTTGGCTTTCTACCACTCCAAGCTTCTTGTGGTGTTTTTTTGCTTCAATTTCTGTGTGGGACTTCGATTACTCAAATAGACTGCACATGTACTGCTTCTGCCCAAAATTCCTTTGGCATTAATTTACTCTTCAACATACTACGAGCCATATTGAGAATTGTTCTATTTTTCCTCTCTACAACACCATTCTGTTGAGGTGATCTCGGCACAGTAAAAAAATGACGAATGCCTTAGTGATGGCAAAAATGGTTGAATAGTTTTGATGTAAACTCCCCTCCTAGATCAGTTTGTAATGATTTAATCAAATAGCCACTTTCATTTTTAGCTTGAGCTTTCAATGTCTTGAAGACTTCAAGTGCTTCTGATTTTTCTTTCAAGAAATAAACCCAAGTTTTTCGAGTACAATCATCAATAAATAATAAGAAGTACATGTTCCTTCCAAAAGAATTTGATTGGATAGGCCCATATATGTCGGCATATACTAATTCAAGTGGCTTAGAAGCTTTGGAAAGTAATTCCTTTGGAAAACTCATCCTTGATTGCTTCCCATACATACAACATTCACAAATTTGATTGGGATGATGTATGTATGGCAAACCATACACCATGTTTTCCTTGAACAATTGCTCCAACCCACCAAAATTCAAATGACCCATTCTGAGATGCTAAAGCCAAGGAAGATTACCTGCAGAAGCCTTCAAGCACATGGGAGTGTCATAATTAATTTGTAACTTGAACATGTTATTCTTAGATAATGGCACCTTTGCTATCATCCTCCTTTTCCATCTCTCATAAGTAGCCCATTCTTGTTCATATCTATTTCATACCCTTTCTCCAATAGCTGCCCGATACTCAAAATATTTGTTTTTAAGGCTGGAACATAATAAGCTTGAGAGATGAATTCATGATCACCATTTCTTGATTTGATAAGGATATCACCTTTACCCATAACTGGCACTTTGGTCTTATCACCAAAAGAGATGCTACCTTTAACACTCTCATCAAGACTATAAAATAAGTCTTTATTCCCAGTCATATGATTACTGGCTCCTGAGTCTGGAGTCATGATACCAAAACTTGGCATTTCTTTCTTCTTCTCCATTGCAAGTTAATAATAAGTTCGACTCTTCACTTTCCTCAACCTTTATATAATTTGCTTTGTCATCCTTACCTGTCTTCAACCAACAATTTGCTGCGATGTGCCCAAATTTCTGACAATTGTAGCACTTTACATTGGCGTATCTACCACGCCCACGGCCACCTTGAAACCAACCACCTCTACCTCTTCCTCTAAAGTTTTGTTGTCTAACACTTGACTCTTCATCTTTAGAATATATTCTGCCATTTCTACCCCTTCCACAACTGCCATGAAATCGACCTTGACCTCTACCTCTTGATCTTCCTTGTCCTCCACTACGGTCTTCAAGAAATTGTTGTTGTAAATCCCCTTTTTCTCTCAAATTCAGATTTGTCTGCAATGCATGAACAACAGTATCTTCTCTTTTCTTCAATCTCTCTTCACGCGCCTGTAAAGAACCCAACAACTGATCTACAATCATTGAATCCAAATCTTTGGATTCTTTAATAGCTGTCACTATATAATCAAATTTTGCAGTTAATGAGCGAAGAATTTTTTCAACCACTTGAACATCTTGCACAGTCTCTCCATACCTTTATAATTGGTTGACAACTGCCAAAACACTATCGACATACTCTTCAATAGTTTCTGACTCCTTCATTTTAAGAGATTCATATTCTCCTCTCAAAGCTTGCAGACGCACTTTAATTACCTTATCTTTCCCTCTGAAGGAATTTCGTAGTATCTCCCATGCATTTTTTGCACTCGTTGCTGAAGCAACCTTTTCAAATATACCCTCATCCAAACACATATGAATAAGAGTAAGAGCTTGCTAATCTTTCTTTTTTGCCTTCTAAAGTGCATCCTTTTGGGAAGCTGTCAATCCTTCTTCATTTGCAGGCTGATCACAGCCTTTCTTCACTATTTCCCAAACATCTTGTGATCCCAACAATGCCTTCATTCTAATGCACCAATTCTCATAATTCTCCTTTGTGGGTTTAGGAAACTGAAATGGAAATATGTTGTTCATGATTTTGGGCAAAGATGAACTCCTTGGTCTTTTACTCCTTCAAAACCTTCCTAAGAAATCCACTCACCTTCTTCTCTATCAAGTGATGAATCAGCTGTTTTGTGGGTCTTCACATCTCCATGCAACTTACAACTTACACAATTGAGCCCTGATTAGAAGAAATTAGGGCTAGGTCTACAGTAGTCCAAGATCAAAGTAGGAAATCGGCACAATCAGTAGAAGCTCTGATACCACTTTGTTGAGAGAAAAACACAGCCTTTCTCAGATGTAAACAAGATTACAAACAATAACTCTAATTTGCACTCACCATAGATGAAACCAAATGACAATTTTAATGCAAGCAAGGAGTAATTAAAGCATAGAGTGCACCAGATTTAGAGTATGCTCTTGATCAGACCAAGCTTCAGTCATATCTTCAGATATGCCAATAGAGAAGAAAAGAAAAATACATAATGTTTTGCTTCTATGTTGATGAAGAAGTTCACCATTGCTTCTATGTTGATGAAGAAGTTCACCATGCTCTGCAGATAGAAAGGGGCAGCATTCACTCACATATTCACATGTTCTCAGTACATCTCTTTTTTTAAAGTTACAAGCACTTGATCAAAAGACACATATCTCAGGACAACCAACTTATCATACACCACATGATTTAGAAAACACATCTCAAGACAAACTATTAAGCATAGACATAAAACAAGTTTATTTTACTAACATATACTACTCTTTATAAGGCAGCCAGAGAGCCGTGCTGACAATTGTGCACCCGTTCAAGAGGCTACACAGTACGTCCAAGAACTGTGTTGACCGGCATGCGTTCATATACGGGACTATATATATAAACAATACTACTACTACAGTATATACGTAAACAGCAATTGTGAGCATTAACTTTCCGCTGAAAAACTCTCAAGCATTACTCTCGGATTCTATTTAGTGGGACTATAGCATACATAAACAGCAATTGTGAACAACAACTTCTGCTGAAAATCTCAAGCATTACTCTCGGATTTTATATAGTGAGGTAATCCAATTCTCAACAATAATCAACCACATATACAATATTTAGAATATTTTATACTGAATCAATTTTTAGCCTTTTTAGCAAAGCTCTAGCAAGCTTTATTAATTGACCGCACCGACAAAACTTCAAAAAATAATGGACGGATATTTTGCCCATGTATCCACATTGGTTTGTAATTCATTTGAAAAGTCTAATGATGAAATCAATAACAGTACATAGTCAAACTATTCCTTCTTGAAACACCATACACCACTTATATAAACTAAAAATTTGTCAAACACTTTGCAACATTCAAGAATGACAATACTAAAAACAAAGCAAATGTCCATCACCTTCCTCCTCTTCCAAATCTTCGTCCTCTTAACAACTCATACCATTCCTGGATTGGCCAGCATCATCCAAACCACCAACCCTTCATGTCCTCAAACCTATCCTCCTTGTGGCAACCTCTCAGACATCCACTACCCTTTCTCCCTCTCAAACAACCCTTTAGACCCCCCTTTCTCTTCCTGTGGCTATCCTGGCCTCACCATCTTCTGCCTTAACAACACTATCCCAATCCTCCGTCTCAACAACATCACCAGCACGACGTCACCTTCTGATGGCTTCACCGTCACTAACATTAGCTACTCTTCAAACACCTTCGACATCATCGACAGTGATGAGCTCATCAATGACTACTGCTCCATCATCAACAGCAATCTCACTTTGGACGTCCAATCCTTTCTAAGATTCACTGAAGCAGATGCCAACCTTACAGTTTTCATAGACTGTCCTGGAGATGGTCCAAAGGAGAACATGATTAAATGTTTCAATAATACTTACACCAAGAACACCACGTCCTATGTCTTTTTCCCACCAGATGTACCTATCCCTGGTGGAAATCATTTTTACCAACGCTGTGGTCAGGTGGTGATTGTGCCTGTGCTAAGACAAGTGGTTTTGGATTATATTGAAGCTCAAGAAGAACTTGGTGTAGTTTTTGGAGGGGTGTTGAAGAAAGGATTTCAAATTGGTTGGGACCCAGCTGCAAGTTTGGAGGAGTGCCGAACCTGTGAGAAATCCAGCGGCCGGTGTGGGTTTAAGCTTATTAATGCAAGTGTGGGTTCTAATTGGGAGATCACATGCTTCTGCTCTGATGGATCACAAGGAAGCGATTCATGTGGTACGTGATTATACTTTTGCTTTTCTTTTTTATTTTTTTCTTAATTTTTTTTTTAATTTTTACTTTTGGAGTGAATTTTTCTTTCCCGGTTAAAAGTATTTTTTTAGTTAACAAAAAAATATTAAGATGCTTATAGGTTAAAACATGCATAACTTGATAGTCTACTGCGTTCATTTTCTACAGTAAATATTGCATCTGTCGGAAATAAAGAAGATAAAATATATATTTTCTTGAATGGTGTGTTAGGTAATAAGCAAAATCTGATGAAAATGAATGTAAAGACAATATCAAGATGGCAATAATATTGAGACAAAGTTCGGATATCAAAATTAGTTTTAAATGTATTTACTACAATGTGAAATTAAGTTTATGACTAATTTTTAAACCATATCCAAATAATGGGTTTGGTTTTTGAATCCAAAAGCAGTATCACTTTGATCCTTGAACCACACAAATATGCGTTTTAATCTTAGATCTTTTGTCTAGCTTTCTTTAAGATGTGTTCATTTTTTTGTCTAATAAATAATTTAAATTTACTGTAGCTGACTTTTCACAGGAAAACAAAAATTTCATAATGTGAACCCTAATCTTGGTTATTTCCTCAATAGAGTGGAAATGAGTTATTAGGAAGGTGCTAGCTAGCTATGAATTTAAGAATTTCAAACAAATGGAAAGAGATTGAAAAAGAAATCTGAAGTCTGTCTTTGGGGAAAGACTTGGAATTGTAAAGTTGGGTTTGCAATTTTTATGTTTGTGGCAGAGAAGATGCTTAAAATGGTATTCAGATGCCCAACTTGTTAGTCAAAACTTAAGCCCTTGGACAAAATATTAAAACTAATCTTATTTTACATATATCAAATCGATTAATTATTTATTAGTTATTGTAAAAGTCTTTTTCATCATTAATTATGATTAGTCAACAAACTATTTAGTGCGCCAATTTTAATAAATTAGTAGGATGATATCACATAATAAAAATATAACATATATCTCTTAAATAAAAAACAATTAAGAAGATGCCACCTATTAAAAACTCATTTGACTAATATTAAGAAATAGTCAATTCAAAGGGGATTGAACTGAAAATATATTTATGAGTTAGCTAATTTCTACACTGCCTTTGATTTTTCAAAGCAACAACTATATTATGTTAGTACGTATATCCTCTTCCATGGTCCTGCTAGTTAGCTGAGATTTCAGCATTCCTTATTTTAATGCAAATTCATTCATAATTTTATTGTAGTATATGCTCAATCAAACAAGCTAGTTAAGTATCAATAAAATCAATAGTATATGATATCATATTTTTGAAGACTTCTCACTCTGAATCATAGAATAAAAGCTTCCTCTAATTTTAAATAAAGTAAGGATAAGGTACCAATAAAAGATAAATAATAAGCATTATTCTTTGTGTTTCCAACATCATTTTCAAGTTCTAATCATTGTCATAAAAGAGTTAATTTTGGTTTTGATTTTTTTTTTTGCATTTGTTGTTATTGTAATACTCTCACTTATTTTATTTTAAGTGTTTTAATCAAACTAATCTAAGGAAATAGGAAATATTTGATACTGTTAAGGAAATTGGGAAATATTTTTTCTTATTTTCACCTTTTCAATGTTTAATCTTAAGGTAATGTGTTTTTTGACATATCTTTTTTACGCTAGTGTAATCTTCTTTGCAATTACCTACCTTCTTGCAAGAGGATAGGTTAGAATCCAATAGTGAAAGACCATAATCGTTTTGATAGATTACTTTCTAATATTTCACTAAAATTCTTCTTTTTGAACTTCCTTTCTCGATGTCGAGAACAACCATCATTTAATAAAAAAGATATGCTCATGATCAAGGCTGGAGCTAGAATTTTTTTTTTTTTTTTTGGTGGCGGGTGGGATGGGCGCCGAATTAAAAAAAAAAATTCAATTTTCACACAAACTAATTTAATTTATTAAAGTTACGTTTTACTCTCTTTCATACTATTAAAATCATTCAAAATCAAATCAAAACTAAATTAGATGGTGAGGTTACAAGTTTATGGAAAGATGGAGTTTCAACTTTAGGGATAGATGGTGATTTGTCTTCAATAAATTTTTTTTTTTTTTTTTTTTTTTTTTGAAGTATGCATCCATAGTTGATCTCTTAGACATATTAATAAGTTTTGAATAAAAAAATAAAAATATTTATAATAATACATATAAAAAAATCACATGCTTTCAATTACAAATACAAATTAAAGAATAAATATAAAATAATAAAATAATTTCTTATATTTTAACAAAAAAAAAAATTAACGGCAAGCAAAATGTTATGGATGCCAGGATAATTCAATTGACATTATATTTTAGTTAAATTTTATAACAAAAATCAACCATCGAATGACATTTGGATAATCAATACCTGTTTTGTTTTAAATTATTAAATTATTTTATCAAGATTCTTATTATGAATAATTAAGTTATTTTTTTTTAACTATTTTCCTTATTATTTTATAGATTTTTCATTCCCCCTAACTCCCCCAACCTAAATGTATCATGAATCATTTTTAGTATATGACTTTTATAAAACGCAAATCCCTAATGTTAATTATCTTGGATTGTATCATGAGAAGATCTAATTAGAAATAAATACGAGTGAGAGACAAAATGAAACAAATAACAAATTTATTTTATTAATTTTCATCTGATTAATTATATATTTCCCTAAAAATGTACAATAGTTTAACTAGAGTGATTAACGATTAAAAGCATTGTTTCCTAAGTTTTTTCATCTTTGTATGCTTAGAGTCCTTTTGAATTCACACCGCATTAATTTTTCCAACTTTGTCTTAGAAAGGCCGGCTAGACTATGTCTACTTTCACTTATTGAGTTTTATTTCTACAAGATTTTAGATTTTAATCTTTTATATATCTTGAATGCGAAGTCCTAACTTTTCTATATTTGCGAGCCGCAAATTTAATCTCCATTAATTTTGATATTAGGAAACTTCAATTTTTCATATTTTCAAAATCTTATAGTCAATGATTTGTTGAATAGTTCAAGGCTTGATATAATTTCTTTGTGTTTTTGGCCTTCATAGTTATATTCATGATCTATTAAATTTTGTAAACAAATTTAGAGGTTTCTCTTCTTTAAACTTCGTTATTTTTCATATTTTTCCATGACTTTATAAATGAACATGTGCTTACAAAAATATTTAAAATAATTAATAGAAAGAGTCAAGAAAAAACTAATTAGGGGCCGTTTGGTTCATTGTTCTAAGCATGGGAAGCTTAATAAAGTCTGTAAATGGCTTTGGGCATTTAGGCATGATTAGGAAATTGTGGGTGAATAAGACCTAATGATCTTACATACAAATAGTGTCATCAAGGTTGTCATGAAGAAAAACATTATTAATAACAATTTCATATAAGAACTATTAGTTTTGTGATATAAGTGTTAAGAATAATAATGAAATTTTATAAAATAATAAGAAGCATATGAAAGCACAAAAGAAGAAGAAGAAGAATTGTGATATCAACAAATTAATTTGATGAACACGCTAATTTAATTAAGTCTAATTAAATAAAGATTTGAAAAATACATTTAGATGTTCCAAATCTATTCCTTTGATGTGCTAAATTTGTTGCTCTGATCGTCCTAGATCTTCTAACGTTGCACAACTGTCCTACGACTCTAAATCACATGCTGGAATTAAGAAATAGTCTCCTCTTCTTCTCCAAATAGTGGCTATAGTTAGAGAAGGAGAGAAATTGGGGATTCATGTCACCAAAGAACAGAATTGATTAATGCTAGGGTTAGAGAGGAGTCATATTTATATAAACTTTATAAAACATAATTAATAAACATTATTCTATTATGAAGTCCTAATAGAAATATAGTCTTAAAGCAACTAAAATCACTTTTGTTTTCAAGTCCTTATAATTTTAATTAATTTTCAATTCTATAGAACTATAATTAAAAAAAACTTAAGACAAAATCCTAGACCAATTTATAATTTCACTTCATCCTATAAAACTATAAATTGACAATTTTACCACTTTACTCAACGTGAGGCTAATTCTTAATTCCTTTAAGCATGACTCTCTAGATTCATTTCAATTCACAATGGGAGAATAACAAAGGACATGAGTGACACCTAGCCACCTGTGGTCCGACGTCATAGCCCAATTGAACACGAATGAGTAGATCATTACAAACCTTTCTAATTATGATTGCCATGTGCATATAAGCCATTTATTCTTGTATCCTAACCGATCATATATAAATAATTACAATAGAGTAAGATCACCACGCTATCCTTCATATTACATACAATTAGTTTGATTGTCATTAATGTGTATGGTTTATACTACACTAATTCGCAAGTGTATGAGTCATCAAGTAATAGTGATTGTATGAGTAGAGTTGCCGTATCCACAGGGACTAAAGATCACTAGTACTAACTCTATCCTCATTATCTAACTAAAATCAAGTTATAGAGAAGGAAATTTATAAACTAAAATTTAGAATTATTAAGAACCAAGGTTGAGGTTTCTAAGAAGTAATTAACCAATTAAATGAATTAGGTGTTAGGATAAGGTTTTACTCGGCAGTATTAAAATAAAGTAATTGTAATTAACATAGATTGAACCTAAATGTTATTGGACCAAGGGGATTCAAGAATATATCGAGTACTCTCTCCAGACGCCTCAATACCTAATCATATACTATGTTATAATTAAAGTTTTTTAAATTCTACTTTCATATGATTGCAATGAGATTTATAAAACCCCTATTTAGAAATAGGAGCTCTTGTTACAATGATTCTAATTGGAAGAATCTAAGCAGCCTATCTCTTGTGCGCACTAATGATTCTTTCATCTATGGATGATCTTACACAATGAACCTCTCGATCTTAATCATGCAATCATAATGAATAAGCTATTCTCATGATGCTAATTCAACAAGATAAGAACATAGTGAGATTATCCCATGCTACATCAAATCCGAAAACCCAAGGAAGCTTAGCCTTTCATTGGGGTGATGTTCATCAGAAATAAGAGAAACAATGTACTAGAACAAACACTATGAAAGAAAACCCCCTTCTACTTTCTTCAACAATGGTAATCATTGTGAGCTGATATCATCGCCAAGGATCATCACTGCGGAAACTCCTCTTGTTTCCCTTCTTCTATTTTCTCCCTCTCAAAACCCTAGCCATCGTCCAAAAAAAATCTCCCAAAAGCCACCCCCCTTATTCTCTTTTTTAGCTTTCTTTTATACCCCTAGAAATTGAGCAAGTACATAGGCGTGTACTTTACCTGTGTAAATCTTTGGAAACTTCAAAACATCACACCCGGGGGTTACACGGCCATGTATTTTAACTCGTGCCTGTGTAGATCTCTCGAATCTCCAAAATACCAAATTGGGGATTACACAAGCATGTACATGGGCATGTAGATCAACTCATGCCCATGTAACTCTCTAAAAAATTGTTGCTCGGTCTTGGGAGTTACACGGGCATGTACATGGCCATGTAAAATGGCTCATGCCCATGTAACTCACTGGAAAAATCTAGAGCTCAGTCGGGTTAGGTGTTACACTGTAATAGTGATTTGATGCAATACCATAATAGTGCACTACTACAATACTTGCCCTGTAATAGTACTTGTAAGACTGACCGTAAGTCACTTTGGAAACTATGTGCTTTTTACAAAAATTGGCTCAAATTATCTTGAATTTATTCCTCTTGATCTATATGTCCTCATTCTAGCCTTAATACAAAATAAAAGCGAGTTAAGCACCAAATTTAATCATATATTCAATAATTACATGTAAAGTGCTATAAATAATAATAGTCAAATACATTCATTCATGCACTTATCAGTCATGGTTAAGGTCATTTAATCTAAGCTACTCGTGATTGCATAGGATACCAACTCTTTGACATTGAGAGAATGAATTTCTTTTTAGTGATTATTAACAACTGCTACTTGCCCAACATAGCCGCACTTTGAGGTTGGCCTTACAAAAAGATGAACTAAGCTTAACTGCTCTAGTAATAGGCTAGACATCACAAGCACATCATAATCATGATACCTTAGGTCTAAAGTCCACTCATATGACCATAAACAACAATTCCAATCATTAATGGTCAAAGAGTAAAACCCATGTGATTGGATTATTGCGAGTCATGTCTGAATACAACAATCCCATCAGTGTATTTATGACATATGCTCCCACTATTCTAATATTCTTTGTTAAAGTATATGTCATACGAATCCTTATGAATCTTTGACAACCAATTAAAGATTATTTGATTTGCAACTATTTAAGTGCATAAATACTAAACTTTTTTATAATAGAGACGGACTATAATATTCAAAAGTAATTAAAATGGCATCACAAGATTTATATGAATATTGAAATAAATAGCTACTATTTATAATAACATTGTTAGTACGACTAAAATACTCTAATACAATTATCCTCGTTGCCATTCGAGGTCATAATCCTAACAACAATGTAATTTCTTTTAGATTTAAAAATCACATTAATCATGTCATGAAATTTGGCTCCAACTTATGAACAGAAATTTTGTCAGGATAAGGTAGGCTTTGCAATGTATGAACTAAAAATTTTCACTATAAGGTAGGGCATGCAATTATCTTTATGACTATTAAGTTTGCATTTGATGTAATATACCCATTTGTAACCAATAAGATTTATGAACTTATTAATGGGTGCAAGGTCCCTAATTGAAGAGTCTAATTCATTGAACATGCTATTGCTCCATTATGCTTGCTCTTGTATGAAAGAGCTATTTATTGTTTAAATTAGATCTTGTGATGTTTCAAGAGAATGAAACACTGGTTTTGGCCTAAAAGTAGATTTTATGAGTAGCCATGGGGGAGTGAGATGGTACAAGAGGAGATACCTAAACAAACATAGCTTGTTGAGGATGAACTTGGCATTGTATCAGTGGCTTAGGATGAGGAGAAATTTAATAGAGATGGAGAAAGAGGTGAGGACATATAAGAAATGGATTTAGAAATATAAGACTCCATTGGTAAACATATCAAACATATAAGGTTAGTGTGAGGAAGCCCAAAGTATAAAAAAAAAGGATGGAGAGCCAATGTTAAAACTTAGGTAGTGAAAAAGAAAACATTATGAGATGATTAAACTGAATTAGGATTGATAAATATAACATGTTCAAAGTAGTTAAATTAATCAAATGAGGCGTATTAAAAAAAATGTGCCTATGATGAGCAATAGAGAATCTGACCAGACACATGGCTTGATTTCAACTTTAATTGTTGCAAGCAAGAGCTTGGAGCGAAGGATAACACAGTTAACCAAAAATGCAATGTTTATGATAGCCTTGGGTACCAAGGAAAGAGCTTGAAGTGGAAAGTAGTTGCTCAAAATAAGTGTGAGTTATTAATTGATGTGGAAATAGTCCGGTGGACTTACAAGTGCTTGAAAGATTCCTTTAAGTGTTTATGTGTTTGTACAAATATATGTACAAGAGAATGTGCAAACAGAGACTTAAAGTATGGGGGATGGGTGAAATTCTAACACCCAATTGCTATGCTACCCAAGTGCTTGCCTTAATAATAGCCTAGCAAGCTTGTCATATTTTGTGATATTAGGTTTTTATAATTTTTTTAATAACAACAAAAAAACATTGAATAAGAGAAAGTTGGTAAATAATCATATATTTAGGCTTATATGTTAAGTTGTTACCATATTGAACATTTAGAAAATATAGAGACCAAAATGAAAAAAGGCAAAATATGTATATGGTTCCTTTTGATTATTTAATGGAAAAAATTAATATTAACACAAAATAGAAGGACCAAAATGCATTTAAATCAAACTAAAAATAATGATTTGCAAATTCAGGAGAGAAAAATAAAATTTTATTTAACAAAAAAAAAATATTATTCAAATAAATGATCAAGTGATAAATAAGAAATCTGTAGAATAAATATCCTAATTTCATACAATTTGCCATCATCAAGAATAATGACATCAATAATGAAATAATCAAGATAAATAGAAAAAGTTTGAGAATTTGAATTGATGTGTATGTACCTGAGTGTTGAATCTAAACCTAATTATGAGTAGGAAAGGCTAATAAAAATGATATTTATATCAGGATGAAAAGATTTGTAGATAGTCTTGCAAACATTTGTAAGGAGTAGGAGAAGGTTAGGGAGCTTATTTACATTATCCCAATTTCTAGTTTGGTTATGCCATAACAAAGAACTCTTCGACATTGAATCATCGTGATTAACAAAGATATCTAAGGAAGTGAGTTTATTAAAGTGTTGTTTATAGGGAATGCCAAAGTTTTGAGAAAAAAAAAGAAGAAAATAATACATGGAACATAAGGGTATTGTATGCATAAATTTTATTATATATTTCATTCATATCGCGAACTAAACATGCCTTAGAAATAGGAAATACATAGCAATAATAAGAACATATTACACCCAAAAACTATTGGCCAAAATATCTAAACCATAAAGCAAGCAAATCAGGTAGTTCAACAACCATTTGACTAAGACTAAATCTAAGAAATTGACATCTTCAAGCTTTGAATTACTCTCTAACACTCTCTTAATTCAAAGTTGCAAAGAAAATAAACTTCAAACTTCATAGAGCACTTCTCTCCAAACTTCATGAAGCACTTCTCTACACACTTCTAAAATTTATGAAGCATCTTTCTTCAATAAATGTACACTTCTCACCATAGTCAGCTTGTTGATGCATTTTGTCACCAACTTTCAATTATTAGAGCATATCTTTTTAAATAGTCTTCTTGGTGCACTTATCACCAACAAATTAAAAAAAAAAACTTCTTCTTCAAACATTTTCTCTAAATTTGAATGTTTTTTATTTTTAAATTTGCAATTTTCTGTAGATGCCCAATTCTTTAAGTTCTTTTGTATTTGTAACATTGAGCATTTCCCTTCTGCCAACAATCTTTCTCTTGTTCTTTGTTCATAGTTCTAATGTAACCTTCCACTTTTCTATGTAAAAATTTAATTAACCAAATTGTACTATATCATTACACTCATTGCATTTGATGCTATACAATGACCTGGTTATGAATTTTATTTTTGGATGTAGGGAGAAGAAACAAGATCAATAAAAAGATCATAATAGGTAAATTTTTATCATCTTTTCATTTACTTGGTAACTATTATCAAAGTTGATAACCTAAATTTGCAATAGTTTGAATATATAAATATGCGCCTCTGATTCCCTATGTAAATTTTTTAATGATGCAACAGGTGTTGGTGTTGGAATTGGAGTATTTCTTTTGTCATTTGCCTTTTGTTTTGCTTGGCATAGGCACCAAAAAAGAAGGGAAGGGTCACCATCTTCAAATCCTCTCATAGGATCCTCCTATGCAGAGACAACATCTAGGAGAGGAGATCCCGAGTTGGGAAGCCCTACCTTCCAAACCCACTTTTTCTCCTACCAAGAGCTCCAAGAGGCAACCAACGATTTCAATGTGTCCAACGAACTTGGGGATGGTGGATATAGCACAGTTTATAAAGGTATTCATTCCATACTTCAAGTTTTAAGGTTTGGATACACTCATTTATACATGCTTCCTTTATTCTGTCATAATATTTATTTCTATTTCTTTAGAAATGTTCAATATTGCTCATGCACATTATTTAATTATATATTTTTAAGTTAAATATATAAGCTTTAGACACAAATAATTATAAGGTTTTGAATTTTTTTTCCTTGTCAACTTATTTCTTTGACAAATAATTTTAAAAAGCTTCCCCTTCTTACTATCATTAATCCATCATAGAAAAATTGAAATGACAAAAAACATAGCTTAATGTAACCCAAATAAAGATATCTATCATGATTTATACATGTTGAGTTATTAGAGTTTGTACTTGTGTTATTCTTAAATTTCTATTCCTTAAATGTACTTGACTTTGTTGGTTTACCTTTTATTTTAGTTTCTTGTTTTATATTGATTATATAAGATATATAATTATTATTTAAATCATTTACCTTTTAGTTGTGATATATCATTATTATAAGATTTATATTTATCATTTACCATAAACATTTATTATCATGTAAGTTTATCACTTGATATTAATACTCATAATAACTAAAACATAATTTTCCAAAGTGTATTGACTAAAACCTAAAAAAGAAGCATTGCTTTATTATAGGTAAACTAAAAGATGGTCGTACGGTTGCAGTGAAGCGGTTATACAACAACAACTACAAAAGAATAGAGCAATTCCTTAATGAGGTCAAGATCTTGTCATGCCTTCGACACCAAAATCTCGTCACACTCTATGGTTGCACACCACCAGAGAGCCAAGAGCTCCTACTTGTTTATGAATTCATACCAAATGGCACTATTGCGGATCATCTGCATGGCTCCAGATCCAATCAAAAAAATCTCACATGGCCTCTCCGAATGAGCATTGCTATTGAAATAGCTGAGGCACTCACTTATCTTCATGCAATTGATCCCCTAATAATTCATAGAGATGTCAAGACTAATAACATTCTTGTCGACAACAATTTTCATGCAAAAGTTGCTGATTTTGGACTATCAAAACTTTGCCCAACTGATGCTACACATATCTCTACTGCACCACAAGGTACACCAGGTTACTTGGACCCTGAATACCACCAATGCTTTCAGCTCACAAACAAGAGTGATGTCTATAGTTTTGGAGTTGTCCTTGTAGAGCTTATATCATCAAAGCTAGCTGTGGATCTCAAGAGGCAGACAAGTGAGATAAATTTGGCTAGCATGGCAATTCATAAGATTGAAAATTGTGAGCTAGAGCAATTAGTTGATCCTTTCCTTGGTTATCAATCTAATAAGGTTGTGAAGATGGCAATTAGCCAAATGGCTGAGTTAGCTTTTATATGTTTGCAAGGGGAGAAGGAGATGAGGCCTACCATGAAAGATGTGCTTGAGATGTTGAAAGACATCGAGAGTAAAATGCAAATACTTCAAAATACTGAGACATTATCACCTAATTCAGTTGTTGATAACTGGCCAAGTAGGGGTAGCACACCATGAATTTATGACACTTGTCTTATATTTGTTATGTTATTGATTTTGTGATTATTTTATGCTTGGTGAGGGGTGTAAGAAAATACACTAAATTTATACAATATAAACATTAAAAGATTTGCTTGCATCTCTTTAATTTTGTAAATTACTAACTCAAATTTATGCTATCTAAAACATTGATTGGTGTTGTTATTGTTGGGGTTTTGTTTGAATTTTTAGTTGACTTTTATCTATGCTTATTTTCCAACAATTTAATTTATTATATTTCCCATTAACTAATTGCAAGTCATGTTATAATGAGAATATTTTTTCTCATTTAATCAATTATCTTTTTTATTTAATATACTATAAATGAGATATAATGTACAATTGATATTATAACTCTTTCAATTGATATGATCGCCTAAGCAAAGCATTTTATGAAGTCATCCTTTTACAAAACATATAAGGTATAATATTCTTTGTCTCTTTATTTCTCCATTGTTTCCTCCTAGATGATGGATCTAGGATTTGTTGTATGATGAGAAGAATGCTGATGGAGTGTTATCCTTTTTGTGTGGTTTAGTCTTAGGCGGTGATGCTTCGACCAAGGGTAGGAAGCCAGCGGAGGAGTAGCTCCATTTGGGAAAAACTAGTCTCCTAAATTTGTGAGTGGGTTAAGTTGTATCACATAATTCCATTTGGATTTCTAAATGTTTTAATCACTTGATGGAATTTTTCTATGCTTTTATCTCATTGGAATTGATGTTTTGCTGATTTGAAATAGTTGCTATGTTATTAATTTTATATGAGTTCTATGGACTCAAGAACTAGTTTGACTATGATTTTATTTTATTTTAAAGATTGAAATGATTTGTGAAATCTCTTTTTTTCACGTATTCATGCATTTGATACCCTATGGTTATGAAAAAGGTTTTCATTCATGAATTATCAATGTTTATCTTGTATGTAGATATTATGATATGCTTGAAGAATGATTTGTGCAATTCTGACATTTAAAGGTTTTGAACATGTACATGAAAGTGTTGGGCTACGGTATTCATGTTCTTAACAAGTTTTGAATGTGACTAGAGACTTTAGCCTAACCTACAGCAGTGGGAGGTAGTCTCCACGGTCCGGGCTATAGAGGTTACATCGAGGTCCCATTTATGGTACCCATTTTAGGTGGTGTGAATGATTCATGATTGGGTAATACACCGAGAACCCGAGGTCACCGCATGTGGTCTCAATGGGCCAACATCAAGAGTATGAGAAAACCTTGACAACTCTGGACTTAGTAACAACCACGGCTAAAGTCAGAGAAGTTTTTTAGCCTATTGTGTTTGAGAATAGTGTTACTGATCGATGTTAAGTAGATGCACACAAGTGTACTCGTCAATCGAAGTAATACATGCAATAGCAAAGTCAAATCCAAAAAGACTAGATAGTAGAAATAAAAACCCTATCTTCATTAGCTAACTAAAACAAGAATCAAGTTTACTTTAAGAATTAAAAAAGAAATAATAAAAACAGGCAAAAGGCTGAATCAGAGGAAATGAGGAACTAAACACAATGAATAAAGCAATGCCTGGATCAATTTCACTTGGGAATTTAATGAATAAGATGATTGCAATTCAATAGAGATTAAACCTTAGCTAATCGGAATGAAGAAAACAAAAATCACACCAAGTGCTCTCTCAAGACTCCCTAGTGTCTAATCCTTTGCTTAAGGTGGAGGTGAATCTCTCCTAGTCCTACCTTCACATGATTGTAATGAGCTCTAGGATTTCCATGTCAATAATTGGGGGTGAATCACCTAAATCCCAATCAAAAGGTACATGACACCCTTACTATCTCTAGCGAGTATTAGTGATACCTACTCATCCAAGTGCGATTTATCTGCAAGGATCTCTTAATACACAAGTGAAATTATAATAGTAGAGCCACTTTTTTAGTACGCAAAACTAACAATGAAAACAAAGATAAATCCGAAAGGGAAAGGTAAATCTAAATTAAAAAACAACAAAAGATAAAGCAATCCCAAGCTACATCTATCTGGGCACCCAAGGAAGTTAGCCCTCCATGGGCTCATGTTCATCAATACAAAGTAAATCTCAATATCTAAAGCCCTACACATGTAAAGAACCCCCCCCCCCCCCCCCCCCCCCCCCCCTCCTCTCTCTCCTCCCTCCCTTCCTCCTTCTTAATGCTGTATGTTTGGAGACGATGTGAGCCACTATTATCGGCAATGGGTTATTAATCTGGTGACTCCTTCGAACTTCTCCTTCAATCTTTCAAAGAACTCTTCAACCACAACCAATCATCTCATAACCTTTTTTTTTTCTCAAATTCAGCCCAAAACTCATATGTCATAGAAAACTCTTCAAATCTTCTATTTATACTCACAGGGCTAGGTCGGTACACGCGCAAGTACACGAGCGTGTACCTGTGTAACTCCCAGGAGAAAGCCCAGAAATCGTGAAACTCAGTGTACACGGACTACTGTACATGGCCATGTAGTTCGGTCTTTGGCCGTGTATCCTTGGGTTTCCTCCTTTTCCTGTTCTTAAGTAACACGTCTGTGCAACCTTCCTTTGCTAGTGCTCTTGCCTGGGATGCGCTGTAATCTTTTAAAAGTACACTAGTGTGTACTTGGTTTACACGACCGTGTTCTTCTCGGTAGGAAATGCTCGGGAAGTCTACGGCTGATCACGCGGTGCTCGTGCAATATTCTTCATGATGCTCGACCAAAGTGTAGATCGGCAGGTACACGGACGTGAACTTGACCTTGTATTTCTCTGTTTTATGCTTTTGGCACCAATTTACTCCCAATTTGCTTCTTGTGGCTCTTGTTGTGCTACTTTTAACCTATGATACAAAATGAACAACTAAGTACTAGTTATCCATAAAAACAAAGCTCAATGGGGGTTGATTAAGTGCTAAATAAGATTAATAAAACATGTATAAAATAGCACTTATCAAATAACCCCCATTTAAGCTTTTGTTCGTCTTTAATCAAAATGGTGATAAGAAAGATAAGTGCTCAATTTCAAGCTTTCAAAAATGTACATTTTCAAGAGTAGATCAAACATGAAAACAAGTAGAGTTCGATATTATCCATTGCAACAAATATAAGTACACCTATTTAAAGTGTTCCATGTGTGTGTGAATGATTCAAATTGATAAACTCCCTTACTAACAAAGAATGGATTATTTATAAACACATCAATGTTAACAATTGCAGTCTTTGACCACTTATATGAAACTAGACTTAAAAATGATAAAATGGTAGCTTTCACACATCCTTAGAAGGTAGCTCTTTCTCTCGTTAGGGCATACAAGTATCCGACTTTTCAAGAGTATCTTCACACATCAAAGGTAGTAGCTCTTTCCAATTTTTTTTACAAAATAAAAAATAGAAAGAAAAAATAAACTAAACTATCCTCTCTAAGTGTTTAGGAAGCTGATCAAGACAAAACATGTGCAATTTGTGTTGTACTAACTCACAAATAGGACGAATTAACAATTAAGCGTGAAAACAAGTAGAATTCTACAAGTTTTCAAGTTCTTACTCAAAAGAATGTCCCAAGTAGTGTTAAAGCTTTCAAAAATTGAGCACCTAACATTAAAACTCAAAGCTCACCCATAATTCACCCCCAATACACAAAGATATACATTGTCCTCAATGTATGTAAAACATATCTAATATGAGAGAACAATGGCAAAAAGAAGTATGAAAGGGTGCAAAAAGAAACTAGTACTTCCTCAGAAAAAATTGATGAGTCTTGCCAATATGACAAGTGTGTTGTTCCTATGCCCAAAGTCTAAGCACAACAAGTGGATTTGAAGAAGAAAATAAATGGAGAAGTTCGAAAGTGGTGGTTCACATCCCCCTATGTATGAGAGAGGGTTTAGTAGGGAGAGAGAAGATAACAACAAAATAAAGTGTGAAAAGTGAAATATGAAACTGAAAAACACTAGAAAAAAAAACTACAAAAGTAGCAGGGATGTAACCCTTGCTAAACAGAATAATAAAAAGTACAAATATCATGAAATGAATCAACAACAAAATAAACTTATACAGTAGTGGCAGCGGGAGGAATTGAAGGTGGGCTCCAGGGGGTAGAAGAATCGTCATGATCAGTGTTAGTCTCCTTGGAGGCATCCGCGGAGCCGCTATCCTCATGTTCAACCTCCGATTTCTCTTCTACTTTTGATATGGTGCCAAAGGGGTAGGAAATCCTGGAGGTAATGGTAAAAGCTCCATCCTTTCGCGCTCTGCCCAACGTAGGAGTAGTGTTATAATCCATCGTTCCTTTAGAGTAGGGGAGTGATTGTGTCCATGTCCAAAGGGGGAGGAACAAGCAATGTTGCCACAGTATGGATTGGAACTAATGACTCGGGATCTATAAGTGGAAGTTGTCTGCACTGTGGTGAGGGTAGCTGTCCCAGTGGAGGTGCACCTCCGAAAGATTTCCCCCTCAGCTTCCTTGCCTACCAAGAAACATTTTTTTATCTCAGCATTTTCTATAGATGAGTTTATGCAACAAGGGATTAGCAAAACAATAATAAAAATAAGGGATCAGTGAAATACACAGGTGTTACATGGCCGTGTAGATCATTATGTGGCCATGTAAATCCCTATGTTCAGTGAAAAGCCTTCAACCCAAGAGTTACACAGGCAAGAACATGGCCATGCAATCCCAGGTTGAGTCATGTACTTCAAATGACTAGTCAAAATCTCTCCAGCTAAATTTTTACACGGACGAGTACACGGGCCATGTATCACTAGCTGGGATTGTGTAAACCTACAACTAGCCAAAAGTTCTCTGGGCAGAGGTTTACACGGATTGTTACACGGCTGTCTAACTCCATCAAGGATCATCTAGAAACCATCTTCTCCCTTAAGCAAGGGTTTACACGGACAAGAACATGCTCTTGTATCCCCTCCATTCGACATGAAGATTTAAAATCCTAAGTTCAATCTAAGCGATTTCTTGCCGAATACTAAAGATCTAGGTTCCAAATTAAACTAGATGTCTCATGTAATTGTTCTACAACAATAATGGAATGAAAAGACCAAGAAAACGCAAAGATTAAATTAAAGAAATCATAACGATAGAAGATGGAGAAAGTAGGGTTTTGGTAGAGAATCACGATACCTCAATGAGTAAAATAATCACCAAACTCTCTGAAAGGTCCAAAAAGCAATCAGGAGTGAAAAAATAGCAGGAACGGGAGAGGTGTGAGGAGTGGAGAGAAAGTGGAAAATATGAGCAAATGAGGGAGACAACAAACAGTCTCGACCCGAATATCCTAGTACATGGTTAGAAGAACACGGGCGTGTATCTCTGGGTTTGTCCATGTTCACACACGAAGAGACCTTCGTGCCATGCATGTGAGTAGGCACGCATGAGGAAAAGTTCTCCATAAGAGAAACTTGCCAAAACTACATGGCCATGCAAAATTGTCTGTGTAGTTCATCTATGCCCATGCACTTTGGCAAGAAGTTACGGGGTAACGCAAGTGGCTTGCATGTGCATGCCATGGCTGAAAGCAAAGTTTCTCTGCCCAGATTTACACAGCCATGCAAATTTTCCCTTGTAGCATTTCATCTGACCACGTAAATCACTACCCCGAATAACAATACTCTCCTCTTAAACCTAAAATTTTGATGGCCAAGAATACAACCATGTATCTTTCCTCCTACCCATGTAGTTTTCAATTTTACAAGATCAATATAATTTTTGAATAAACTGAGAACTACATGGCTAGCTACATGGGCGTGTGTTAGCAAGTATACTGTTCCCAGAATGCAGATGTCTTCTTTTCACAACCCAAATTGACTCTAATTCTCTCTAATGTCAAAGCACAATTAAGATAAATCAATTTGGACAACTTTGTGCTCAAGAAATGGACTTAATTGCATATAAATTGCAATAAGAATGGATTTAAAACATAATTTATTCAAAACACACAAACAAGCTAAAATGAAAACTAAAGCAAAGAAAAACATGGGTTACCTTCTGAGAAGTGCTTGTTTTACGTCACTAGCTTGATGTACCTTCAGAGACCAAAGAGGCACATGAAGATAAAGCACTTCCTTACCCATATGTTCAACTTCATGACCCAAATACCTCTTTAACTGATGCCATTAACTTTGATTGTACCTCTATCCGGACCAATTATTTCCATGGTTCCATAAGGAAATACTTGTGAAACGATAAACGATCCTACCCATCTTTATTTCAATTTCCCCAAAAAGAATCTAAGCCTTGAATTAAACAACAATACCTTAATGCAGTTTAGCCATTCCCGACACCCAATGATTTCCATGAAAAATAGGAAGAGATAGTTTGTGTAAAAGTGTTCGATCAGTTCATGAAGACAAGAGAGTCGGAAGAAAGAACAGAGAGTACCCCATTGGAGTTAACAGTTTGCTGACAAAAGATACCAACAAGGAAGAAAACATAGTTTATGAAATAGAGGATGATGTGGGTGATGATCAGACTCATGATGAAAGGGAAAGCACCACTAGAGCCACTCTAGGCATGGAAAATACGCTTAGACCATCTATCAAGGAACCTTTGGACTTAGAGTTGAAGACATTGCCAAAACATTTGGAGTATGCCTTTTTGGAAAAAGGATCAAAACTCCCAACAATTATTGTGACCAATTTGATTGTTGAATAGAAAAGGAAGTTCAGGGTTTTGCAAAAGCATAAGAGAGCTATTGCTTGAAAGATATCAAATATCAAAGGAATTTGTCCGTCATTTTGTACCCATAATATCCTAATGGAAGATGATCACAAACCATCTGCTTTACCCCAACAAAGTCTAAATCCGAACATGAAGGAAGTGGTAAAGATAAAAGTAATGAAGATTTTGGATACAGGTATCACTTACCCAATCTCAAACAGTGCATGGGTGAGCCTAATGCAAGTGGTACCGAAGAAAGGTGGGATGACCGTAATTACCAATGAGAAGAATGAACTCATACCCACCAGAACAGTCATAAGATGGCAAGTGTGTATTGACTATAGGAAGCTAAATGACGTCACTAGAAAGGACCACTTCCCTTTGCCATTCATAGATCAAATGCTCGAGAGGTTAGCCTAATAACACACCCCTTGCGTGAGTGCTCCGCAAGTGCACGGGTCATCGCAGTAATAAAATTTTACCCCAGTGAGTGGGTAGTTATATCCACAAGGAATAGTGTTTAGAAATAAGAGTTATTACTATTTAGCTATGAAGAAAATCGATGATGAGAGAAATCAGTTCAAGAATGCAAAAGAAAAAATAAAAGAACGCAAGAAGAGCAATGAGAGTAAAGAGAGATAATCGATATAAAGATGGGGTACCCGGACAATGCTCACACTAGGATTATTGTTTCAAGTGCAAGACTAATATTATACTTCCTAATTTATGTTTTAATGAGTCGTGAAAATCCAAAGGCACACGGTTCCAAACCTAAGGTCAATCATGACTAGCCCTCTACACTATGCCCCGGCGGAAAGCGATACTCTCAACGCCTCACACTGTGTGGGACTACATGGTGTTCTAGGGACTCCAAGTGATAAACCCTATTCCCTAATATAGTTCTAACCCTTTGATCCAGGCGAAAGAACCCTGGTCTCAATTAAGCCCCAGTACTAAGATTCACTACAACACTTCACTCTGTCACTTACGCAACTAAGCCCCAGTGGAGTTCATTTCTTAGCACTTCACTCTATTTTGATAGAAAAGAACTCTTGGAACATGGAGTTAGGATAAATCACGTCGGAAGGGAAAGGGGGCATTCCGCTACCTCTCGACTCACCCTCTCAACCCTCTTCAATCTTGTTTAATCTAACCCTAATAAAGTTGTCACACCTTCAAAGGATTACCTAGATAGATTCTCAATCCTAGTGTCACATCTAAAGTAAAATCATGCAATTAAAATTCAAGATTGAAACTCAATTAAAATCATCAATTAAAGAAGCATAATAGAAGTCAATGAAACAAAGTCATCCTAGGGTTTACAAGTCCAAGCACCCACTAGGGGTTTAGCTCTCCATGGAGCAATACAAAATCAACAAAGAGTGTGAAAACATATGTATAAAAACCATAAAGAAAACCCCATTGTGGTCCTTATCTATGATCTTGTGGAGCCGCCTCGTCTTCTCCAAAGGTTCCCTTGTCAAACCTAGGACACATCTCGCCGAATCGATGCCGATAAAAGTTCCCCCAATAGTTCTCCTCCAAAGGAACTCGATGTCGATGCCGTCAAACTGCTCCAAAAGTCTCGCAAAAACCTCTCCAAACCCTCACCGCGCTCTCTCCGAAATTTGGGCATAAGATGGAAAAAAGATCCTTCATTAATTCTCAAATCACGGTATTTATAGGGCTGAAATCGGGCATCCACACAACCGTGTGGAATTTCCACACACCCTTGTGGATTCTCTGAAATTCTGATTTTCGGCGTGCCATGAATAGTAACTACTACATTGAATTGCTGCAGTAAACTGCTACATTACTTGCGCCAAAATGCTCCCGACTTAATTTCTTCATCAAGGCCGCTGAGTTGGGCACACAACCCTGAGGTAGATCATGTCATGTCTTCAAGTTAACCGCATTGATGAAGTTCTTGATGATGTTGCACGAGTCGGAACATGTGAGTGTGACTGCCTTTGTGGCTCTCCAATTCACATATTCCCTTGAACTCAGTTGGAGGTTAGCACACACTCATATGTCTTTGAACACAACTTGTGCCTTGTTCCTTACCCGGTCCAAGAACTCCCTCAACAATCGCGTTCGTGACCTATTCTTGCTTCTTTTCTCCTGAACTCGCATAACCCTATATGCGCTAAAGAACACAAATACACACAAATTAATGATAAAACCTAAAAAAGGTAATGCTCGATGTAAGAATAGTATACTTCGTATTACTAATACACGAGCACTTATCACCTAACATTCTTATTATTGCTTTCTAGATGGATTTTCAGGGTATTTTCAGATTCCCATTGCTTGAGAAGATCAAGAAAAGACCACATTTACCTATACGTATGGAACTTTCACGTACCGCAGCATGCCCTTCGGATAATGAAACTCCCCAACAACATTTTAGAGATGTATATTGGCTATTTTCGAGGACATGGGGATGTCACGCCCCCATCCCGAGGGTCCCACATGTGACATACCGCCACGACAACCTAGGGGATGTCCAACACTGCCTCCATCCTAGGTAGCCATAAGGCTACCTGCTCCCTGTATAAACCACTATAAAACAAGAAATGCTTTAACAACATAACATACACAAGTATTATTACATATACTCATCTATTTAATACAAGGTATAACACATAGATAATTATAACAAGAAGTTCATACTGACAACGATACAATGACTCCAAATAGAAGGTGTACTCCTCATACAAAACCTGGAACAGATTGGCATACACGGTGTTTTAGATAAAGGAAGACATAATAACGGTCAACCACATGGAGTGGATCCCTGATAATACATGCCAAGAAATAAGTAACATACACAACTCAAAATGGGAAGACAAATATGACTCTTGCCAAGCACTTTAGGACTTCACCCCTACGCTGTGCTAACACCTAGGAGGAAGAAAAAAAAAGGGGGGGGGTGAGTAACTAGGTTACTCATTGAGGGGTTAAACATAGGACTATAGGTCAACCATGATCAAATAGAAATAAAACATCATAACAATGTTTCAATTCTTAACAAGAATGAAGATACTTTGAATAATAATTATCACATAAGATTATAAACTTTCTTAATGAAATTCAAAGCAAAATTCCTTTGAAATCATCAAGAAAATCCATACCATTCTGGAAACTAATATTCAAACATTCCATTTAATAGTTTCAAATGTCAAGATGCTTAAAAATGAGTAATTCAACAATCACAAATAATCAATAGTATCCAGAATGGTCTCAAAACCCTCCATCGCTAACCGTGGCCTTGGTTAGGTCTGGAGCTACCAAGATGCGCGTATCTTGGCATTGGCCGCTGGGAAGTTCGTGTGGTGACTCCGAACAACCCAACTAAATCCAAGTCAGGGATCTACGCTCCCACCTGACATGGCATAATCAGTTTGATAGTTTTCCACGCCACCTCTATATAGGTCGGCCCGTGGAAACCATCCACTTCTTTCTGCAGTAAGTACTGTAGCTCAGCTCCCATGTCACCATCAAAACAAATAGCAATATCCATTCCGTAGGCTTAGTGAGTTCATTAACATGATAGCAGAAATGACATCATAAGTTCTCATATTCAACTCCCACCGCGAGAGTGAGCAATTTGCTCATAATAACACAAGTAGTTATCAATCTTTATAGAAACTTTCACTGAAATCAAATATTAAACACATATTTTGAGAATATCATCGACATAAATACCAAATAGGTTTCAAAAATAAATTGTATAAAGCATTTGCTATCACAATTAAATTCTCAAGTTTCATAAACCATCCTTCTTGAAGTATACAATTTTAACAATAAAGTTTTCAACTTTCACATGTAATATTTCTTGTAAACTCTTCCAATGAAATCGATCATAATCCATGCATGGGTTTTCAACTATCATAGAAAACACTTCAGAAACTTTTAATGCAAATAACTCATAAATCAAGCGAATATATATCTAAATGGGAATGACAAAACATGCATGATCCATAGTCCATAAATATGGTAAATCCCACTCACAAACTTGGCGAGCAAAACACCCCGGTGTTACTCCTCCACCGGATCTTTGCCCTTACTTGAAGTCTCACCTCCTACAAATATTTAAACAACCAAAACAAGCAATCACACACCATCAAACACTTGATTAACTAAAATGGAGGAAAAATGCTCAAAATGGAGAATAATTGATTCTAGGGTTTGCTAAACACTATAACAAGAAGTTCTAGCAAGAATAGACCCATCACAACTCTTAAAATCAACAAGGAAAGCAAGAAAGACCTAGCTTGGTTTGGCGCTACAGTAAATTCCGAGATTGCAAGCACAAAGTTCACTCAAGATTCCAACAATATTTGGAAAAAAAAAAAAAACAAGTGGGTCATACTCCAACATCCTTCTACACAATAACAAGAAGATAGTGCAAGAATCAAGCTCAAATATGCTCATTTACCACAAGCACTAAATTCCTCTAGCAAGGATGAAAGAAACAAGGAGAAAAAAGAAAAAATATGGTGTTTGCCTTGCTAGCTTCAAGAAAGAAGGAAGAAGGAAAGATGAAACTTCAATCTATTAAGTGAAGGATTTCATTCAAGGTCTCCTTCTTCTCCAAGAGAAAAACAAGAGGAAATGAAAGGAAAATGGTATAAAATCTTGGCTTTTAAAAAGACATGGCTTGAAATGACATGGTTTGGATGGAAATGACAAGGAATGGCTTGGAAAGTACAAGGCATGGCCTTGAGTTGACATGGTATGGCTTTGAAATGAAAGGGTATGGTTGGGGTATGGCAAAAAGAAGGGGCATGGAAAAATACCAAATTGCCCTTCTAATTTCCAAGAATGCCAAAAATATTTAAAAAAAATTAGGGTTAAAAATAGGGCAGGGTACAATAGTGGAAGACACAATGGAGATGTTCGTGGATGACTTTTCAGTATTCAATGACTCATTTGACATCTGTCTCAAGAATTTAGAACAAGTATTGGCAAGACGCGAAGAGAGTAATCTTGTACTCAGTTGGAAGAAATGTCACTTCATGGTTCAGGAAGGCATTGCTTTAAGACACAAAATTTCGAAAAAGGGAATTGAGGTGGATAAAGCTAAGATTGATACAATTGAGAAGTTTTCACTTCCCACATCGGTCAAAGCAATTCGAAGTTTTTTAGGACATGAAGGCTTTTACAGAAGGTTCATTAAAGATTTTTCAAGGATTGCTAGACCTCTAATATAATACCCTAAACCTTTGGACACTTGTTGAAAATTATGTTCAGAGTATTATCACAGTTGTAGTAAGATTATCCTGTATAGTAGTTTTGTTGAGGAACCCCAGTGAAAAGCACGACCTAAATGTAAGAGCTTATAACAAATTTTGGGTTCACAAGTAAATAAGAGTATTTGATCTAAAGTGTTTCCGGAGACTAAAACAGAGAGGTAAGTTGGCAAGGATTTTTTTGAAATATGTTTTATTAAGCAGGGATCATTGGTGACTTTTCAGGGACCTTTTTATAAGAATTTTATTATTAGGGACTAAAAGAGAATTTTCGCAGAAATTAGGTAGTGTTTGGATGGCAGTAATGGAATGAGCGGAAATGAGGTAATGGTGGATGGGGGGAAAAGAATGGGTAGGAGATGGTAATGAACGACATAAATATTTATTTCTAATAATTAGTGTTTAATCCCAAATTTATTACTAATAATTATTAATTTAATTCTGTAATTAAAATTTATTAATTAATTTCAAATGAAATTTATTTTATATAATTATTATGTATATAATAATTAATACATAAATATTTATTTATTTATTATTAATTGCTTTTAAAGTAGAAATTAATTGTAAATAAATATAAATTTTATTCCGTGCCCTGTTTATTTTAATTAAATTACAAATGATATTTATTTCAAAATTTTATTAATTATAAAATAATTAAAACAAAAATATTTATTTTATTATTATTCAATGTTTAATTAGAAATGATATTTAGTTTAAATAATTATTATTAATAAATAATTAAAACATAACAATATTAAATAATTCTCAAGGGCAGAATTGTCATTTAACAGGGGGAATGGTTCATTACCATATGGGGGTTAATGGTGACCCACCGAGGGTAATGATAACCCCCTCAAAAACATTGCCAAACACATCCATGGGAATGTGTAAGTAATGGTTCCCCCAAGAGGGGAACCATTACTTCAATCCAAACACTACCTTAAAGTAAAGAGCAAAGAATAGTTAATTGGTTCAGCTTAAGGTTTGCTCCTCCATTAATGGCCTTCTAAACCAGAGAAAAATTAAATAAAAAATAAAAGAGAAGAAAAATGGGAGGTTTTGAGGAGATGGGCTTAGAGATCGCTAGAGAGAGTTCGTTGGAGTGGTGGCTTGCTTGGTAAGAGTCTTAAAAGCTTGGGCAAACATGCTAGAATTTTTTTAACATGTTTTGTGAGATTTGGCATGGATTTTACTGGCTAAAGTATGGTTTATTTTTGTAGATGATGGGTGCTTCAAATTGTTTTCGAAGAACACTTGTATTTTAATTGGATCTTGCTTGAATGGTGAAGGAATTTTTGGATTTACTGTAATGGTACTGTAGCAATCGGGAGTTGGGTTTGGTTAACCAAGTTGATGTGGATGGGTTCAGTTGAACCAAGATGGTTCAAGAGATTTTGTATAATAATTGGAATTAATTTTAAGGCTAGTTGGTTCAATAGAATATGGTTCAGTGAAATTGAGGTTGGTTCAAATTTGTTCAGGAAGGTTTAATCCAAATTGAAGTGATTTAATTGCAAGTTGGAGGCCAGTTTGATTATGCAAGGTCAGATTTGAACCGGTTGGAATGATTGGGCCTAATTAGAGAGTCCATTTTGTTTCTTGTATTTTCTTTGGGTTTAGTTATGTTATTAGTTTGTTGTATTTATTTCTTTTACTCTCGTTCTCTTGTTAGGTGGAGTTCAGGCTTAGGAGGGAGTTCCAGGTCTAGCGAGAAACCCAAGAGAGACCAGGTGAGTTAATAATGGCTACTATTTTGAAATAATTGGTTAATTGCTGCTATTTTGAAACAAGTTCTTAATGGCTACTATTTGGAAATAATTGTTTAATTATTTCATTATATTATGCTCAATAATTTAAATTTTTAAAAGATACTTATATTTATTTGCAGTTCGCTATGTCTTAGCATCGTATTAATACATCAAGTTTTGTATAATTATACATAGTTTCAACTGTGGCAAACACTTGTATATATGTTTTAATTATTCATTTTAGGAAATTATTTTAATGGTTATGTATATCTTGACTTTGAAATGATTTGTGAAACCGTGTGTGCTTATTGATATTCTTTTACCATCAATGTTTATGGAATTGGTTTTCATTCTTGGTTTAGGGATGGTGTCTTGGATCTTGACATTGTGGGTATTATGCATATATTGTATTATTGAACTTCCATAAGTTTTGATGGTGACCGGCCGGAACCCTTCCTTGTTGTAGTAGGTGATCTTCAAGGCTAGCCTGTTAAGGTGGGGTGTAGAACGGCTGAGTTATTGGTTCAGTTCATGTGGGAGTGTTGACCCCTGATTGAATACACATCAAGAATCCGGAGTCACCACACAGATTCTCAGTGGACCAATGTTAAAAATTATGAAGACTTTGACGGCTCTTGACCTAGTTGTAATGGCGATTAAGTCGAAGAGTATTTTTAGGCTATTAATTTGAGAACAGTTTTATAGTTCAGTCGTGCAAAACATGCTTTTTAGGATTGTGATGAATGGTGGAGCCTAGCTTTCCTTTAAGGAGGATAGTTCCTCACAAAAGTTATATTCCTTGAAAAAAAATCGATTTGATGATGACTCATGACATGTTTTATGTTTTAATGCTTTTAAAACTAGTAGTATGCCAAATTTTGGTATTTGTGAGAGTTGGAAATTTTATTTGACCAATTGATTTGTATGTACTTTATATATCATATATTTAATTATTTGAAGTTATTGAGCCAATATTAACTAACTAAAATGTGTTATGGTTGCAGGAGCAGGACCCTACTAGATCGCCTGTATGAGTATAGAGGCAGTCAGGGTCGAGTATAGGGTTGCAATGTGTCCCTTCCTTTTTATTTGTTTGTGTTGTGATCTTGTAGCGGATGTACCCGCATATTTGAGTATTTAGGTTTCTGGTATGCATGTATTTGAACTTGTAGTTGGTATAAAAGTTGTCATTCATATTTTATAAGTTTGGTTTTGTTTTGTAGTGATGTTTGATTCCAATTAAAATGGCTTTTTAACTGATGGATGCCACATTCACTTTGGTAGAAGGGGTGGGTGTAACATGGTTTTGGATCTTCCAAATTATTCCACCAAGCCATTTTTTATTAACATAATGACACAGGGGGACTTAAAAAAGAAATATTTATATATTCAATATATTTGAAATTGATGATGGAGTTGATGAGAATATTCTGGAATGTGAAAAGTATTAGTCCCACCCGAGATTTGTGAATAAGTGATTATCTAATAATGAGCAAGGAATATCCGTTTTTTTGATAAACAAGATCTATTTTACGTCAAGCAATATGTGGAGTAACTCCTGATATAGCAGTAAAAGCCAGACGTGTAGGTGGATCGACTCATTAAGTTCCTATGGAGAAGGATGCACTATTTGATTTCAATGCAGATTTCATGTCAGGATTCACAACATTAAAGGACAAGCTTGTACAAGCACCAATCATGATTGCTCCAAATTGGGATGAGCCATTCCAGCTAATGTGCAATGCTAGTGATTTCGTTGTTGGGACAGTACTAGGTCAGCGGAAGGTTAAGCACTTTCATCCCATATACTACGCTAACAAAACCTTAAATGATGCATAAGAGAATCACACAACAACTAAGAAGGAGTTTCTCACTGTAGTCTTTGCTTTCAATAAGTTCAGACCATGCCTGACATTGTCAAAAGTTGTCGATTATATGGATCACTCCCCACTAAGGTATCTCTTGAGTAAATCTGACGCTAAACCTTATTTAATTATATGGATTTTGCTTTTGTAGGAATTCAATTTGGAGATTAAGGACAAGCGAGGAGCGGAGAACATGGCAACAGGTCAGTTATCCAGATTAGAAGATCCTAAAAAGAAATCATTGAGATGGAGACATTGATGATGCATTCCCTAAAGAGCGCTTATACATAATTCATACAGTGAGAGATGAAAATCAACCTTGGTTCGCTGACTTTGCTAATTACTTAGTGTAAGAACTCTTCCTAAATGGTTCACATATCAAGATAAGAAGAAATTATTCATGAACTTCAAGCACTACGAATGGGAAGATCCTTACTTGTTCAAAGTCTGCGCAGACCAAATCATCAGAAGATGTGTACCTCGAATGAAAGGATGGAATATTCTTGAGCATTTTCATCAGGAACAACTAGAGGACATTTTAGTGTGAACAGAATAGCCGAAAAGTCCTTGAATAAGGCTTTTATTGGCCCACCATCTTTCAAGATGCTCACAAGTATATACAAAATTGTTATAACTGATAGCGCACAAGTAATCTTTCTCGCTGAGATGAAATGCCTTAGAACTCTATTCTTGTATGTGAAACTTTTGATGTGTGGGGTATTGACTTTATGGGACCTTTTCCTATGTCATTTGGGAACAAATTTATCTTGGTCATGGTTGATTATGTTTACAAATGGATAGAAGCGTAAGCTCTCCATTCGAATGATGCTAGAGTTGTGGTAAAATTTTTAAAGAAACTATTTTTGAGATTTGGAATACCTAAGATGATCTTAAGTGATAGGGGTACACATTTTTGCAATGACAAATTAATGAAAACAATAACAAAAAATTATGGAGTTACACATAGACTAGCTACCCCTTATCATCCATAAACAAGTGGGCAAGAAGAGGTGTCCAATAGGCAATTTAAACAAATTCTAGAAAAGACTATAGCTCATCATCGAAAGGATTCGTCAGCAAAATTAGATGATGTCTTGTGGGCATACAGGACTGCATTCAAAACACCCATAAGGACTTCACTATATAGACTTGTTTATGGGAAAACATGTCATCTACCTATAGAGCTTAAACACAAAGCATATTAGGCACTAAACAGCTTAAGTCTTGATATTCATCTTGCAACTAGAAAGAGAAAGTTACAACTTCAAGACCTCGAAGAATGGCATTTGACTGCCTTTGAAAATTTGAAGTTATACAAAGAGACAAGGAGATATCATAACTAGAACCTTAAACATAGTAAGGACTTCCAACAAGTAGGAGATCAAGTTCATCTCTTTAACTCAAGGCTAAGGTTATTTCCTAGTAAGTTGAAATCAAGGTAGTCTGGACCGTTCACTATAACATGAGTTTTCAATATGGTGCGGTTGAGATAACTCACCCTGAACAATGTCAAGCTCATGACATCTTGAGGTAAGGACAGGTATGTCAGGCTCGTAATGTAAAACAACCGCTCCTTAGGAGGCAACCCAATTAGTTTTTTATTTACTTAATCCTTATAGTTTGAGTTTCTAGTTTTTTTATCATTTTAGTTTTGAATAAAGAGTGATGCCTGATTGAATTGTGTGAATTTAAGTCATATTTATTGTTTTTTATGCGTGGAATTTGTATGTGGAGTCCATTTTTATGGTTAGGAATTGTTTTCATGCTGTTTTGTATAGGGAGAATCCATATTTATTCACTATTTACATCATAACAGGTGTTGTACACTGTTATGCACTCGTTGTGATGTTCAGGAAGAGAATTGTAATTTTTTGAATAAATTGAGCGAGTCTGTCAAGGGATCACCACAGTCATTGCCATAGCCGTGGTGACCCATAATAGTTGTTCCTTAGGGCATGCTTATTCTCTAGTTTTTCAAGAGACACCGGCACGGCCTCACCACGCTCGTGGTGAGACCATTATCAACACAACAAGCCCTAGAATGGCCATGGTCAACACTTGGAAACTTTCGATCCCTAACTGAGTTGACAACGGCCTCATAACGGCCCTATCACGGGCGTTGTTCTTCTGAACACTATAAAGATTGACAACGGCTGTTATCTGCCCATTATGAAGGCCGTTATCAATGGCTATAGGGTTACTGCAGGCCGTCTCTTAGGCTTTCTTACTCAAAATAATATTTTCTTTCTTTTACTAGACAAAAAATCTCTCTCTTGCACTTAAAACTTCTAGCCTAAGAGTTCTCTTGACGATTTTAGTGAGCTTCGCACATCGATTCTTCACTTTTCACCGCCATAGACTTTTCTTTTCCCCTAGGCCAAATTTGTAAGAAAATCAAACTTCATTCAAATCTTGTCTTTACTACAATTTAATGGCATGAAAATATTTATAATGATGCGGCGAGTGTTATTTAAATTCCAATCAAAATAAATGATGTATGAAAAATTTTTCACCAAAGTCGAGCTTCACAAAGGCCGTTCCATGATGAACAATAGCCGTTGTGAAGACCATTGTGTTCAAATTTCATAACCAACGGTAGATGAGCCACAACGGGTGTTGTATGCCCGTTGTGAACTTTCTCTCACTCATCTTGCCTTGGTAACAGCTAGCAATGAGCACTGCCTGATGTTAGCGACTCGTTGCCCTATTCTAGAATATAACGGACATACAACCGGTGTTGTGCGCCCATTGTGACCAAAAAAACTGCACAACAGAGTAGCTGATCCACACAATGGGTTGTTGTGTACCCATTGTGCATTTCCAGAGGGTTACCACAACCGTGCTAACGGGCATGTTGAAACCGTTATAACAGCCGTGGTCTACCCGTTGTGCACCCGTTGTCCTTTCCTACTTTATCATTTTCGTATTTTATTGATTGATTTATCATATTCTTTGTGAATTATAGGATATAGGTTAGAAGAGGACTGCAAGTCATCCGCGAGTAGAGGCTGAGAAAAAGAAGAAAACCGCGAGTCTTCTCTACCAAAAGTACTGGCGAGTGCAAAATGATGGACTAATCCCTTTTATGTCTAAAATTTTCCAAGCGATGGTCATTTTGTGCAATTTCAACATTTCTACCAACTTTTGTTTTCCCTTAACAAACAGGTTTGATGTAATAATGACTAGTAATTTTGATCCCTCGGCAAGAAAAGCACACTCTAAATGTTCAAGTAGTATTTTCATCTCTAAGTAGGGAGGTTCTTCCACCGAAGGTCGTGGCCTACTTTCTTGTTTCTGCTTAATTTCTTCAAACCCCTTAGAAGCATTTTCTATTTCAATTTGAGGTGTTTCATGTTCTGAATTGTTCGCCAGTAACACATCCAGATCTTCTACATTACCCTCTTAGAAATTTATACCATAATTATCGATTGACAAAACATATTCCACTTGAATGATGGTTCATCTTCTGCATCTGAATCATATTTTGAATCAAAACACTTTACTACAACTACCACGTAAAAAGGTGTGAGAGTATCTTCTAAATTAAATCCTGTCCCTTTGCTAATAGAAATAAATGCACTTTTATTGGAACGATTCAACAAACTTGATAATTCTGTCCCTTGATATTGCATCTTACATTCTTCATTTGTCTCTTACTGTTCTATTACTATAAGACCCAAATTTTCCTTACATTGCTCATTTGTATAAAAACACGCAACCAATTGTTCCATCTTTCTCTAATTAGTTTCCATCATCCACTTGCCATCCTTATATGACTGAGGAGGAATCGATCAATTTTTGTGAAGAAAAGTCCCCTTGGCTGCAAAGACCACTCCCTCAAAACACAACAGCCTTGCCTTTTCAAAGCCATTCAAAAGTTTACCTAAAATCGGGCAAAGTGGCTTTTTAAAGACAGAAATCGAGGGCCCACATTACCTTCCACACTGTTATGCACAGTAACCTGCTACGGCAACTTATGAACAATAACTCCCAAAAATCTCTTCTTCTGAGGCTACACGGCTGGGCATACGCTTATGTGGTAGGTCATTTGGCTTTCTGTCGGTTGAAAATGTTGGGAAAACTCTTAAAATCTTCACACAAACGGGGACATGAGCGTGTGATTGCCTTTATGCCCTTCTAACTCATGAATTGACTTGAAATACCTCAGAAGTTGGCACACACTCCCACGTATACGAGGACAGCTTGTGTCTTGATCATTGTGTTGCACAAAAGAATCCCAAAATGTGCCTTCATGACTTATTTTTGCTTCATTTCCTCTCTTCATGTTTTCACAACCCTATTTGCATAAAAGACCACCAAATACACTTTATTAAAAATAAAACATGATAAAAGTAATCCTTAATGCATGTAAAACATATGATGAAATATGTTCACTCAAGCACTTATCACCCATTGACGATTAAGGAGCGCATGACCTATCTTAAGGATGGCCATGTGAGGATCGAGAGGCTTCTTTGACCGATACTGGCACATCTATCGCACCAGGATCCTCCATCCACTTTGGCACCTACTTCACCGACAATCTTAGATCTAATGGCACCAAAGTCTCCTCCCTCAACACCAATTTCATCAATCTTCCACCTCTCCTACCTTTTTATTTTATTTTCATCACATTATATTTTTTATTTTTAGTTTGTATATTTTATTTTATATTTTAGCAAGGGACATCTACCCTACTACCCATGTACACATGTTTTAATTATAGTGGACTTTTACTTTATTGTAGTTTATTTTATTCTATTTTTGAATTTAATTCCTTCTATTTATTTCTCAGTCAGGGTTTGAGGTGATCGGTTGTTATTTTGCCCCGCACAACTAGTAGCCTGTACAAGGGTAACTTTATCGTTCTCATCAGCCCAACCAAGAGATTAAGGGAGTACTATTGTCCACATATTCTTTTATTTTTCCATTCTTTACCATTTTCACTTATGCTTGTACATGCATGCATACATTGGGTACAATGTACATCTTTAAGTGTGGGGAGGGAGTGTATGATTTCTTTTGTGTATTTTTGGGAAAATGTTATCCAAAATGTTGGTGCTCATGCTTGATACAAGATAGTGTAGACTTATGAAGGCATTGTACTTATTTGTTGAAGTTTCTCTAGTCTAGGGACATGATATGTGTTAGTTTAGTATTTTTTTCCATGTATTTATTTGTGAGATTTTTCTCAGTCTTGTGGCCTTTTTTATACACTTTGCACCATATGTCTAGAGAGTTATGTTTTATAGTAGGGGTATCACTAATTCTATTTATTTCCGTGTTTTAGTAGAATTATATTTACAGCAGAAAGAGCTCACTCCCAACAAGTCGGATACAAAGTATGCCCTAGTGAGAGAGAGGGTTGTCTCCTAGGAAGTGTGAAAGCTACTGACTGTGAATGAAAACAAGAAAGTATTCATGTACAAAGAGTTATGCAAGTATAAAGATAGATTGAATAAAACCCTGAAATGTTTTTGCAACACAATCTATACTATAAGATAGTAAACAAGAGGCAAACACTTGGAAGAGTATTTTTCTCTATAGGGTAAACTACTCTTTGCAGAGCATGTACATGTTATCTAATATTTGATTGTTTCCTTAGGTTATTGAAACTCCATCTTTTGTTGCCTAAGGTTAAACACTTATCATGTCTTTCATTTCTATTCCTTTTATTTGCTTGAGTACAAGCAAATGCTTAAGTGTGGGGAGGTTTGATAAATGCTTGAAAGTGCGTATTTTATATATCATTTATACTACATTTAGCATAAGATTCTACATGATTAGCACCATACTAGTACAGAATCTCATTCTTTTGCTCACCATGGACTTTTATTTCATCTTAGGCTAAAGAAGTAAATATGAAGTCATTTCGAAGCAAAATAGATCAACATGTTGAACTAGAGTACCATCACAGCTCACAACGACTGTGGTGACATCTTACCACAGCCGTTGTCCACTTCTACCATGACCATTATAAAGCCGTGCTAGTGTGGAAGTATAGAAAACGGCTCAAAAGTCATAACAGTCTTAACAACGACCATTGTAAATCATAACGCTATGACCTTCACAACGGGCGTGCAAGGACATGACTTACTGCCCAAACAACAAAACTTACTCACCACAACCTTCACAATGGGCGTGGTGAGGTCATGGCAGGCTAGGGTTATAAATACCCTTAGGTTTTACAATTTTCCTGGGGATTCCTTTGCCAAATTTGGGAGAGATGGCCGGATTTCTGGAGACCTATGAGGTTGAAGATGAGTTTAATCAATATTTCAATAGATTCTGACGATTTTCTCAAAGAAGACTCAATGTGCATTAATAGTGGAGAGCACACGAAGAGATTCGGCGTCCTCTTTACGATCTTGGGATCTTCTCAACTTCAACCATTGGTGACCTATAGGAGGAAGTTAGTTTATAAATTCTTTTGCGATTCCTTTCCTCGGATGATTATTATTCATTGATTTATACTTGTACATCTATTAAAGGACCCCAATTCGAGAAGAATTACATGTCAATGTGCCTCAACTTTTATTTGTGAATTTATTTGGCAATTCATATTCTTTCTAGTCTTTTGTGATTCATCGCATGCTTATTTAATGATATTTTATTGATGTGGTGAGGAAGATTTGCCCACACATTAGAACACCCATGCTCTGTCAGATTTATGCATGCGTAAGAGATTAGGCATAGCTAAGTTTCTTAATTAGGGGTTGATTAGCCCCTCTAGTGTAATTCTTAAACTTAAGGCAAACATTGGAGGCTAGGGTGGAAGAAATTTCATCTTAAGTTCCTAGTGTTTTAGACCTGGTTACCAAGAGATTAGGACCAATAGACCCCTGAATTCCCCCAGTCCAATACTAGATAGAATTATCACCTATTAACGCTATTTCATAAGTGATTATTGAGAGAATTGTCATATAATTAACCAACTCCTTCCAATTATATTTCATGATCCTTAATTGTATTATATTAATTAATCTATAAAATTAAAATTAAGAAATACTGTAGACGTTCAAGTTATTGATTATGCGAAAAAGAAGTAATATAAGGCTCTCACCATTCCCTAGGAATACGACCCTCGTGCTTACCCACAAGGTTTTACTTGATGACCGTACACTTGCGGTATATACACACATAGATCGTGGTGTTTGTCACAAGCACAACCCCCTAACACGCAACGACTCTAACAACCACCACCTGAATAAAAAATAGGAGTACAGTGAGTGAGTAACATAGTTACTCGATGAGTGGTTAGAATATTTTCTCGATACTTATAAAAGAGATTAAACAATTTTCATCAACACTTTTCCATAAATAGTATCATAATATGAATGAAATTGATAAATAAGTTTTATGTATAGTGACTAGTACCATGTAAAATTTTAAAAGCCAAAATTCAAGATATGTGTGCAAAATTGAGTTTAGTAAAAGAGTTGGCCACAAAATCATCTCCAAACCAAAATGCCGTTGTGATAAGGAATGGGACCGCTAAGACTATAGGGATTAATTTCAAATATAAAATCAAGCACACCCTAGCGCTGGGTTCTGAGATCACTCGTGAGGGGACACACGGTATCTGAGAATTAGTGGAGGACCTACCCACTCACAATTTAGGTTCTCTCCACTCCCCCTAAAAGGGTAACCTATGTAAGCCAGTCAACTATGGGGCCTTTTACTATGTAGGACTGTGGAGACCGCTACTACAGTAGCCTAGTCATAGACTCTTACTCACCAATATCCAAAAATACCAACAAAGTATAAATGATTGTAATCAACAATTACGTACAATTTCACCCTTCAATATATCACATAAAATATTTAAAGGTTTATATCTCATTCCCAATTCATGTTTGCAAACCCATTACTACATTCATAATAAAGAGATATCATAAAAACCGATTAAGAAATCACCATAGTTCATTTTAACAATATCAAAAATGGTTAACTAAAACATCATAAAATAGGAAGTAATGTTCTTTACATCCAAAAAATAAAACCATTTTAAAATATTGGTAAAGAAGGTATCTATCATGCCCTGTCCCGCAAGACCGGCACGTGATAACTGCCACAACAACCTGAGGAAAGATACACACCACCTAACCCTCGAGTCACCGCAAGGCTTACAAATTCTTGGATTTACACAAAGCTGAACATGAATAAGAAGCATAGAATTATATAAGCATGGAATCCAATTATTGTAAAGGGAAGCAAGAATTTTATAAAGCCGGCTAATGAAGTTTCGAAGAGACATACAAAACACAAAATACAACTAAGGTTTCCAAAAAGACAAATACATAAGTAATACACATTTATAGAGTCAAGTACACTAGTGGATCCATAATTCTTATACAATGCAATTATGCTCAAATGCTGACATACACCAAGACTCGAGTTGAAGAAGGAAGAAACAAGTAGTTGCCAAGGACTTCGCTTCGTTGTTGCGAGGCCACTAAACACTATTTCTTGGAAAAAAGGGAGAGGGATTAATAACTTAAGTTACTCAGTGAGTAGATTAACAAAATTCTAAAAGTATATATGAAACCACAATATTTAAATCCAATTAAATAAGCCTTTTACTAGTATACATACAACTTCAAAATATTTCAACATATATAAATGCATCAAAATTGTTATTCGAGAATGTTGGAAGCCTCATTTAATTAAATTGATTCTTATGCTCATTATGGAACACACACACACAGTGTGTGTTCCATAATGAGCATAAGAATCAATTTAATTAAATGAGGCTTCCAACATTCTCGAATAACAATTTTGGCATAATACAAACTTTAAAAGGAATCATAATAAAACTCGTTAACAATACACATTTTGATATTCTAAAACTAAATAAAATCTTCAAGGTTCAGAAGGAAGCCTTTGGAATAATACAGTAATCCAAATGAAGCAATAATCAAAATTTGTTTCGAACTCATCAATAAAGTCATCTTTCTAAAAAGGATATTTGAAGACATAAAGGACATCCACAATTTAAGGATACAATTAAAAAAATCATTGTTTTGCAAAAACTATAACATAAAACCATTCTCAACATAATAGCCTGACAAACTTCTTCGACTTTACTCTCCATCACTTCTATATCTGGAGTTGTCAAGGTCTTCATACCCTTTATGTTGGCCCACCGAGATCCTGTGTGGTGAACCTGGCTCTCAATGTATTACTCAAATCAGGAATTCTCCACACAATCCGAAATAGGTACGAAACATGACCCGAATACACCACACCACCTCTAAAGGCCCGTGTCGCATCCCATCCCGCAAAAGCGGCAAGTGATAACCACTGTGACTATCCAAGGAGGGATTCTCACACCACACAATCCTCGAGTCGTGACAAGGCTAACAATTCCCTAGATTATACAAAACTAAATATAATATCACAAATGTGGAATAGGAAAAGTATTGAGTACAATGATAACACAAAGAAAGCAATAACTTCAACAACAAGATAAAGGTTTCAAGAGTCATACAAGTCACAATACAACAAGGTCTTTCCAAAGGAATAAGTATGCAACAATACTAGTTTTTAAAACTCAAAGATACTAGTGGATCCATGTATTTTACACAGTGCAAACATGCTCAAAGATAAACATACACTAGCCTAGAAATGAGGAAAGATAGACAAGAGGATGCCAAACACTCCGCCTTGCCACAATGTCATTGGACGCTAAAGCTTGGAAAGTAGGGAGAAGGTGAGTAACTAAAGTCACTCAGTGAATGGGTAAGCACAATTCTAAGAGAATGTTAAAATAAATCATATCAATAAATGGCCAAAACTAAGCTTTTACAATAATACATATAATCTAGGAACATTTCAGCATTTATATCAACATATAAATGTGGGATATGAAACCATAGTAGTCAAAACCAAAACATAGGTTTTCACAAGTATATTTAGCATAAAAGAATTTCAATATGTGTATAAGAAATATATGCACATAAGTCTCATAATGAGTATAAATACCCACTTGATCAAATGAAGTTCCCAACATTCACAAATATCCATTTGGCATAAAACGAGTTTTAAAAATGTTAATATATAAAACTCATCATCAAACACCTTTTCCAAAGAGTATACAAGAGATCACATCTCAAAGATTTCATTTGCATGAAAAATAAAATAAAATTTCTCAAATACAATGTTTTCAACTTGATCAAACAATCAGTGATCTAGAAAACTTCTCTAAACTCTAGTCATTAGTCTCAGCTAAATTTAGTGCAGTCAAGGTACTCATGCCATTGACGTTCACCCATCAGGACACCATGTGGTGACTCTAAGTTCTTGATGCACATCCAATCAGGGCTCTACATGCAACCTGAAGTGGACAAGTAAATCTAGGTCTGCAACGCCACCTCTATAAGCTAGCTGATGAGTGCATTTTATATAGATATTTTGCTTGTCCTTTTAGCACATTTTTATGATAAACAGATGCTACTTGAGGTATGTTTACTAAATGTTGCAGATAATTGTGGTTTGAACCAAAAGGAATGAAAAAAGACTAAATCTGATGCACAACTGGGTTGGAATACAAGTTTCAAGACATGTAGGGTCCGAACCGCACCTGTGCTTGGGAGCACGGTCGGTAAGCACGTGTGTGCTTACTCAAAACACGGGTAGTAAGTATGGGCATGCTTACCCTCGTGCGATTTACTAGTATTGCACCAAAATTAATTCCCAGGATCTGGAGCCAAGCTCGGTTATTAGCACGCCCATCAGCAGGGGCGTGCTTACATTAAGAAAGGGTTATTTAAGCCCTAAAGTTAGATTTCAAGGGGATCTTCTTCTCTCTTTCTAGAGGCGTGGATTAGGGAAACCATCAATACCATTCAGGGCTGGATCTGGAGCAGAGATAAACATGGAAAAAGAGGATCATCGGCGACAACCATTGTCAAGCCTTCTCCAATGTAATTATGAAGCAAGAAGGGAGTTTAAAGAAAATTTTCTATTTCTCTTATTGCTTTCCTAAGATTGATTGTAAGATTATGAGGGGCTAACCATCTTTAGGTACCTTGGCTTATGAACATTGACTTCTAATGCTTTGATTTTAGTGATATTGATTCTTGAGTTCTCTTGTGGTCTCCCTTTTGTTAATATTGCTTATTTTTCTATGTGTTGATTGCCTTAATGCTTGTATGTTGCTAGCCTAATGAGGGAATTGGTGATAGCCATGTGAGCATTGATTTTTCATTGCTAGTTCCTAGTTGGTTGCCATTGCATTTTAGGTTGCTAGGTAACCCTAGATTGACTCGCAGTCTAGAGGATAATCTACTCGTCTAGCTATGCCACATATTAGGGAAGGGGTTGAATCCGCTCCGAGCCTTGGGTGAGGATGTATATTATCAAATCCTCTGTAGGTGTTCACCACGGTCCAAGAAGAAACTCTTGAATCATTGCTTAGTTATTGCATTTGTCAAGGGGATAAATCAGGGGCACTGTCATTTCCACTGCTATATCTTCAACCCAAAACTCTGTCTCTTCTTTCTTCTTTATTCTATTCTCCTTCAGTAGTATAATTAATTCAAACCAACCTTTGAGTCGGCTAGATGATAAACACCTAAATATATGTATTATTTTGGTATTTGTACGTATGATTTATGTATTTTGTATGTGTGGATGCCCGTTATCAATCTAAATTGGTTCCTTTCATGTTATAGGTATAAATGAAGCCTTGGGGAGTTTGAGAACGGGATTTGAGAAGAAATCAACACCAAAAAACATTGTTTTAGAGCCCCATGCATTGTAGCAATACTGTAGCAGCACTATAGCACAAAGACTTGATAAAACGCTAAGTCTAGAGTTTCATGCGGGCAACCATACGGGCGTGAAGATTTCCATATACAGCACTGTAGCAGTTTTACCGTAGTAGTTTACTGTAATAGTTCACTGTAGCAACCTTACACGAATTTCTAGGATTTTCACGGCCCATATGCTGCTTGCATGCTAGGCCACATGGCATCCCGGGAATGGTTTTAAAAGACTTTTTAGGCCATTTTAAGAAGGGAGAACTCTAGCCTCTTGGACATCCACTTCACCATCTTTGGATCCGACATAGGAGAAGGTTGTGGAGGGTATTTCCTGGTAAAGAATGATGAGGAGAGTGAGATACGATGAGATCCACCCCTTTGATCCATATCTTTAGAGGAAGAACAACGCAGGAAGCCACCCCTTGAGTGGCATCTTTGGAAGTCCATCTCCACTGGATTCAAGCGTCATTCGGCCTCTAATCTTTGAGGGAGTGTTCTTTATGTGTTATTTGGTTGTTTTCATGTATTTCCTTATGTATTTTGCAATTATGAACAACTAAACCCTCAAGGTCACCGGATGTAGGTGAACCTTGGGGGTGAACTTGTGTTGTATGGATGCTTGACTTGTTTATTGCATTTGGGTTTGTTTGAGATCCTTGTTTGGTGTATTTGAATGTATTAGTATGCATGAGAACTCGGTATATCAATTTCTAGACTTTACTAGGTTCCACGACTATTGCCCTAGTATTAGGCTCACCAAACTTGGAAGGGATACATGTACGAATACACCGTGACCATCGGGTATTTGTACCACTTCATTGTTAGGGTTGTCCTTGGTTGTGTTTCAGCCCTAACTTAAGAAACCCACTACCTTCATTGCAATCGTGTGAGGATTTGGGCGGAAGAGATTCTATATCCAATACTCGTATCGAATTAGGGACCAATTTCCGTGACCATCGGGTTGGTCTAATTTAGGGTTCTTCGGTCCAAATTGCACAACTGCATGCTAGTTAAGGCAACCTTCACACTTTAGTAGCCCCTCGGGGACCCACATCGGTGAACAATTACATGGCTTGTTGACTCCCCTTGAATCACCTTCATTGTAGAGATTTGTATTTGCGTTTGAGTCATTATTTTGTAATTTTGTTGTAATATTCAAAGTGGTAGGCCAAACAATCATATGAAGAAGAAGTAAGGGTAGATTCTTGTGCCCTTGGGAATTCAACCCCCTCGTGCTTGTGATAAATGCTCGTGTATAAACTATACGAAGTATACTTTTCTTATATTGAGGTTATTCAGATTTTATCGCTTATATGTGTGCATTTGTGATCTTTTGTGCATATAGGGTTGGGGAGACGAATTGAGGAGAAAAGGAGCAAGAATAGGTCATGAAACCGATTGTTGAGGGAGTTCTTACACCGGGCAAGGAACAAGGCACAAGTTGTGCTCGGAGACATGTGAGTGTGTGTGATAAGTGCTTGTGTTATAGTAATACGAAGTATTATTATCTTACATTGAGCATTACTTTTCCCAGATTTAATCACTAATTAGTGTGTATTTGTGTTCTTTTGTGCATTGAAGGGATGTGGAGAAGATCTAGAGAAAAAGAAGCAAGAATAGGTTATTTTCGCCATTGTTGAGGAGTTCTCGGACCAAGCAAGGACCAAGGCACGAGTCTAGACTTGTGGGTGTGTGCCAACCTCCATTGGAGGGGCACAAGGGCAGTCACACTCACAAAAGTCTATAACTCGTGCAAGATTGGAGAATTTCGCCAATGAAGAGAAATGAAGTAATCGACATAATCTACCGTTAATTGTGTGCCCAATTCAATGGCCTCAATGAAGAACGATGAATTCGGGAGTATTTCGACGAGTACTGTAGCAGCAACGCAGCTTGGTACTGTAGCAAACCACTGTAGCAAGTTACTGTTCACTTTTCCCGAAAACAGAGAGTTCACACGGGCGTGTGAAAATCAGCAAAACAGAATTTCCACACGGGCGTGTGGAAATTCTGCAACCCGTGTGGAAAATCCACAGGGGCGTGTGGAACTCCGATTTCAGACTATAAATAGCCCGTTTTCAGATCTATTTGGGGACCCTCCCCTTCTATCACTTGCCTATCTTTTGGGGGGCTTTCGGCTAGGGTTTGGAGAGGTTCTTGGAGGTCTTTGGAGGCGATTATACTTCATCGACATCGACATCCTTTGGAAGAAAGCTATTGGGGGAGCTTTCGTCGGCATCGATTCGGCGAGGTGTACCCTAGGTTTGACAAGGGATTCGTGGACAAGATTAGGCGGCTCCACAAGACCATCGATACGATCTACAAGGGGTTTTTCTTTATGGTTTTTATGCATATGTTCTTTATCTCTTTATTGATTTTGTATTGCTCCATAGAGAGCTAAACCCCTCGTGGGTATTCGGACTTGTAAAACCCTAGGATCATTATGTTTCTATGACATTGTTATTATGCTTTTCCAATATTGATGAATAAATTCGAGTTTCAGTTTTAATTATCTTTTGCTATTGTTCTTCCTTAGCCGTGACACTAGGGTTGAAAACAATCTAGGTTATCTTTTGGAGGTGTGACAACTCCTATAGGATTAGACTACTTAAGACTGAAGAGGGTTGAGAGGGAGAGTTGTGAGGTAGCAATGTACCCCTTTCCCTTCCGGTGTGATTTCTCCCTACCTCCGTTTCCTTGGTTAATTAGCGGTCAAGATAGAGTTTTAGGGCTCAATCTAGACTAGGGTTCTTCCACCTGGACCAAAGGGTTAGAACTACATAGAGGAACAGGTTTTATCACTAGGAATCCCTAGAGCTTAAAGCAATCCCACGTAGTGTTAGGGTTAGGAAGATAGACTCCCCTGGGGCTTAGTTGACAGGTTAACAAGAGTCAAGGGTCGTAGTGAATCCTAATACCGGGACATAATGTTGGGGTTAGTCACGATTGACCTTAAGTTTTGGGACCGTGAGTTTAAGGATATCCTCGACTCAATTAACATCAATAGGAAAGTATAATAGCATAGTCTTGCACTAGAAGCATAAGTCCTAGAGGTAGCTTGTCCGGATACCCTATCTCACCCATTGCTAGTCTTTCTCTTTTAACTTCTACTTGCTTTTCTCTTGTCTTTCATCTCTCTATTTACTTTCTTGTCGTTTATTTTAATTGTTTCCATAAATTCACTCATCACTCCGATTATTTCTTTTCGTACACCGCATAACTAAATAGTAAATTCTTGTGTTCTAAATCCCTATTCCCTGTGGATTCGACTACCCACTCACCAGGGTAATTTTATTACTTCGACAAGGCCGTGCACTTACGGTACACACGCAAAAGGTCGTGTCAGTGTGTCAACCTCCAATTGGGCTCGAGTGAATATTTGAATTGGAGGGGCACAAAGGCAGTCACACTTACATGTTCCGACTTGTGTAACATCATCAAGAACTTCATCAATGCGATTAACTTGAACACGCAACGTAATCTGTCGCACGATTGTGTGCCCAATTTGGCAGCCTCAATGAAGAAATAAAGTCAGGAGCATGAGCAAATCATTGTAGTAATTCACTGTTCATAGCGCGCCGAAATTCAGAATTCTAGAGAATCCACATGAGCGTGTGGAAATTTCTCACGGTCATGTGGATGCCCGATTTCAGCCTATAAATACCCCATTTTCAGATTTATTTGGGGACCCCCCGGACTATATTTTGCCTATCTTTTGGGAAGAGCGCGGCTAGGGTTTGGAGAGGTTCTTGGAGGTCTTTGGAGGCGATTCTACGGCGTCAACATCGACATCCTTTGGAAAATAGCTATTGGCGGAGCTTTCATCGGCATCGATTCGACGAAGTGTGCCCTAGAATTGACAAGGGATTCGTTGGAGAAGACAAGGCGGCTCCACAAGATCACTGATATGGACCACAAGGGGTTTCTTTATGGTTTTTATGCATATGTTCTCAAACTCTTTATTGATTTTGTATTGCTCCATGGAGAGCTAAACCCCTAGTAGGTATTCGGACTTGTAAACCCTAGGATGACATTGTTTCTATGACTTTTATTATGCTTTCTTAATTGATGCTTTTAATTAAGTTCCAGTCTTGAATGTTAATTGCATTGATTTTCCCTTAGACGTGACACTAGGGTTGAAAGTCATCTAGTTTATCCTTTGAAGGTGTGATAACTTCTATAGGATTAGACTACATAAGATTGGAGAGAGTTGAGAGGGTGAGTCGAGAGGTAGCAGAATGTTCTCTTTCCTTTCCAATGTGATTTATCATACTCCGCGTTCCAAGAGTTTTTTGCGGTCAAAGTAGAGAGAAGTACTAAGAGATGAACTTCCCTGGGGCTTAGTTGTGCGAGTAACAGAGTGAAGGATTGTAGTGAATCTTAGTGCTGGAGCTTAATTGAGACTATGGTTCTTTCGCCTAGACCAAAGGGTTAGAGCTATACTTAGGAACATGGTTTATCACTTGGAATCCCTAGAACCCCAAGCAGTCCAACACAGTGTAAGGCGTCAAGAGCATTCTCTCAGCCGGGGCATAGTGTAGAGGGCTAGTCACGGTTGAACTTAGGTTTGGGACCATGTGCTTTAGGATGTCCACGGGATGTCCACGGCTCATTAAATATCAATCAGAAAGTATAATACTAGTCTTGCACTTAAAACAATAGTCCTACGGCGAGCACTGTTCGGGTACCCCATCTTCATATCGATTATCTCTCTTACCTTTATTGCTCTTCTTGCACTCTTTTACTTTCTTTTACATTTATACATATTGATTTCTCTCACCATCGATTTTCTTCATAGCTAAATAGTGATAATGCTTGTTTTTTAATACTATTCACTGTAGATACGACTACTTACTCACCAGGGTACTTTATTACTTCGACAACCAATGCACTTGAGGTACACATACGCAAGGGACGTGTCAGGTTTTTGGCGCCGTTGCCAGGGAATAGGCATTTTAGAAACATTTGTATTTCACTATTTTAGCTATTTACCACTTATTCTACTCCATATCTTCTATTCTTTCATCATTCTCATTTGTTTTCTTTTGTCGTGTCTTACTTTTTCTTACAAGAGCCTAAATGATGAATGATCCAGTCATTGCTCTATATTGTCAAGTTGAAGCCCTCAGTGAAAAAGTTGATAGAATTATTGCTTCACACCAACAGAGCAATCCATGGATGTGGTTGTGAACGACAATGAAGAAAGAGGACAGAACGAGTATGATGTTGTGGAGATTGAGAGGGTACAAGAAGAACCCTTCTTTCGAAGTGAGGATTGCTTGAATGGACAGAGCGTTTGTGAGCAAGAAATGATGCAAGGAGGGTTGTTGAAGACATGTTGCTTTCAAGCTGAAAATACACAAGAAGAAGCAAACCCTGAGGTAATGGAGCAAGCATCTCTCTTTGGGATTGATCAACTCACAAAAAGCAAGAAAGAGATTTTAGAAAGGGAAAAGAATGTGGATAGGATATTTAAACCATTCAATAACCCACCTATGCTAAGCTTGGACAATTCCCAACCCAAATTGTTCCCTTGGAGGCCAAAGGTAAGATGGTTGGACCCTTCAACAAATATTCCATCCGGGCAAGTAGATTTTTGGTTTAAAGGAAGTCACTATGTAATTTCTTGCTGGGAGGAACACATTCTTTTCAAGCCTCCATAAGGTAAGAAAGAGGTACGTCAATCTTAGTGACGTTAAACAAGCGCTTCTTGGCAGGCAACCCAAGTTTTTATTGCTTTTCTAGGCTTTAGTTTAGCTTTAGCATGAATAATTGCCTAGTGTCAGTGTTTTGATTTTATTATGCGTTTGCTGTGATTTTCTCATGGATTGTTGGTGTTTTAGTGTGTGTCATTGTGATTTGGTGAAGTTTTAGATCGTTCGAGTGTGTTTTCATGGATCTCTTGTCATAATTTTATCATATATGCAGTCTCTGCACATACTATAAATGTTTTTAAAATTTTCTACATAGTCTGTGCAAATTTTGAGCTCTCCAGAGAAAACATACAACCATGTGGAATTTCCACACGGCCGTGTGGATATATTCAGGGGTCATTTTCTCCATCCAGAGAAAACACAAGGGCGTGTGAATGCCCCTGTGAACGACCATGTGAAAGGCACACGGCCGTGTGGATCTCTACAAAGCCAAACTTCTCCATCCAATGAGTACGTAGGGGCGTGTGAATGCCCCTATGAGTGAGCTTGTGAATGGCACACTGCCGTGTGGAACACTTAGGAGAAATTCTTTGCTCTCCAGAAAGGTCACAGGGGCGTGTATGTGCCCCTGTGACCAGCCTTGCGCTTTGCCAGGTTAGGTACACGGCCATATGGAATTTCCACACGGCCGTGTGGTTGTGTTCAGAGTTTATTCCGAGAGCTCACAGGGACGTGTGACTGGCCCTGTGAGCTCTCCTGTGAAGGGCACACGACCGTGTGGAATTTCCACACCGCCATGTGGGTGTGTTCAAAAGCAAACAGTGGAGACACAAGGGCGTGTGATTGCCCCTATGAACCCTTCCAGTGGAGGCACACGGTCGCGTGGATGCGCAGGACATAAAAGGCTGTGACTTCTTTTTAAAATCTATTTGCACCTTTTCAATTTTAAACACCTCCACACTCAAAGAACACATCCTCTCCCTCTTCCCGACCTTCCCTTCATCGATTTAAGGGATTTAGAGTTGTTTTTCGATCGTTCTTCAAGTTTTTTATTTCTTCTTCATCAGTAAGTTTTTCCCTTTTTTTTTCTCTTCGCCATGGAATCTTGAGCACCACCAGGATCACTATCGTCAGCAGCTGCAGCATCAGTACCAGCAGCAGACGACACTGACGCTTGAGGCATCTTTATTTTTATGTTTCTTTTAATTTTATTTTGCTTTTGTTGAGCTTCACTGAACCTCCTTGTGTATACATGCAAATGGTCTTGGATGTTTGGAAATTGAGGAATAGTCATGGACACGATCTTGTGACCGCGTGTGCTCAACAACTCATTGAGACTCAACTCTCAATGAACACAGTTCCATCAAACGCAACACTAGGAGTTCAGGGGAGTATTGTTTCAATTGCCCACCTCCACATATTTTTGTTTTAATTGTTATATTCTTTATTGTGCTTGCATACGTACATTGAGGGCAATGTACATCTTAAGTGAGGGGGGAAGTTCACATTGCACACACTTTATACTTGCACATTCAATTGTTTATGCTCGTGTAGCCCGTGGCGGTTCACCTTAGTTGCAACGGTTGTATTCTTAAAATTTACAAGAATTTTTAACATTGTATCTCATCATGCTCTAGTTTTTACTTGTATCTCAATGTTTTAAGGACTAGTTTATCATTGTTCTAGTTGAGTTTTCATTTATGTTTTGATATGCAAAAAAAGAATTGTGAGCTTGTGAATATTTGTTTAGGTTTTATTTGTGCATTTGGGGAGGAAAGAGCTACCACCTATGAAGTATGTAGCTACTCTCATAAGTTGGATACGAGTTATGCCCTAATGAGAGAAAGAGTTATCTCATGGGATGCGTGAAAGCTACTACCCCGGTAGAAAAATCTACTACCTCGAAAGTGTGAAAGTCACCTTTGGCGGCCGCCTAGGAAAGGGCTACCTTAGAGAATGTGTGAAGCTACTACCTCTTTTCTTGTGTATAAATAACTCCTTCTAATAAGAACTTTGAGGAGTACTTTTTGGGTTGACTTGGGTGAGTTCACACACACATACACATTATTGAGTTGTTGACCTTTTTTATTCAAGTTTTTAGCTAGAGCAATGATAACTTTTTATGCAATGTTGTAAATTCCCCTTGCTTGTAGAATGCTTCTTTTGCATACTTTTGGTGAACCTAAGCCCGAGCATTTTCAATTGTTCTTCCCAAGTACTTTCATGTTTTATTTTTGCCTGAGGACAAGCAAAAGCTTAAGTGTGGGGGAGTTTGATAAGTGCTTGTGTATAAGCTATACGAAGTATATTTTTCTTACATTGAGCATCGCTTTATTCAAATTTTATCGCTTATATGTGTGCATTTGTGTTCTTTTGTGTATGTAGGATTGTGGAGACGAATTGAGCAGAAATGAAGCAAGAATAGATCATGAACGTGATTGCTAAGGGAGTTCTTGGACCGGGTAAGGAACAAGGCACAAGTTATGCTCGAAGACATGTGAGTGTGTGCCAACCTCCAATTGGGCTCAAGTGAATATTTGAATTGGAGGGGCACAAAGGCAGTCACACTCACATGATCCGACTTATGTAACATCATCAAGAACTTCATCAATGCGGTTTACTTGAAGACGTGATGTGATCTCCCGCACGATTGTGTACCCAATTCGGCAGTTAACTTTGGCGCAAGTACTGTACCAATACTGTAGCAATTCAATGTTCACAACGCGCCGAAATTCAGAATTCCGGAGATTCCACACGGCCCTGTAGATGCCCGATTTCAGCCTATAAATACCCATTTTCAGATTTATTTGGGGACCCCTGGACTACATTTTGCCTATCTTTTGGGAAGAGCACGGCTAGGGTTTGGAGAGGTTTTTGGAGGTCTTTGGAGGTAATTCTATGGACCACAAGGGGGTTTTCGTCGATATCGATTTGACGAGGTGTGCCTTAGGCTTGACAAAGGATTCGTTGGAGAAGACGAGGCTGCTCCACAAGATCATCAATACGGACCACAAAGGGGTTTTCTTTATGGTTTTTATGCATATGTTCTCAAACTCTTTATTGATTTTCTATTGCTCCATGGAGAGCTAAACCCCTAGTGGGTATTCGGACTTATAAATCCTTGGATGACATTGTGTCTATGACTTTTATTATGCTTTCTTAATTGATGCTTTTAATTGAGTTCCGATCTTGAATATTAATTGCATTGATTTTCCCTTAGATGTGACACTAGGGTTGAGAGTCGTCTAGGTTATCATTTGAAGGTGTGACAACTTCTATAGGATTAGACTACACAAGATTGGAGAGATTTGAGAGGGTGAGTCGAGAGGTAGCGGAACGTCCCCTTTCCTTTCCAACGTGATTTATCCTATCTCGGCGTTCCAAGAGTTCTTTGCGGTTAAAGTAAAGCGAAGTACTAAGAGATGAACTCCCCTGGGGCTTAGTTATGTGAGCAACAGAATGAAGGGTTGTAGGGAATCTTAGTGTTGGGGCTTTAGGATGTTCATGACTCATTAAACATCAATCAGAAAGTATAATACTAGTCTTGCACTTGAAACAATAGTCCTAGGGCGAGCATTGCCCGGGTGCCCCATCTTCATATCGATTACTTCTCTTACCTTTATTGCTCTTCTTGCACTCTTTTACTGATAAGTGCTCGTGTTATAGTAATGCAAAGTGTTATTATCTTGCAATGAGCATTGATTTAATCAGATTTTATCACTAAAAAGTGTGCATTTGTTTACTTTTGTGCATTGTAGGGTTGTGAAGATAAATTGGAGAAAAGGAACGAAGTTAGATCGTGTTCGCCGTTGTTAGGGAGTTTTTGGACTAAGTAAGGAACAAGGCATGAGCCTAGACTTGTGAGTGTGTGTCAACCTCCTTTGGAGGGGCACAAAGGCAGTCACATTCACAATAAGTCTAGCTCATGTTAACAAGGAGAACTTCGCCAATAAGGAGATTTGAAGCAATCAGTACGGTCTACCATTGATTGTGTCCCCAATTTAACGGTCTCGATGAAGAACGACGAATTCGGGAGCGTTTTCGGCACAATACTGTAGCAACAATGTAACAAGTACTGTAGTAAAAAATGTAGCAAGTTACTGTTCAATGTCTGCTGAAAATCAGCAAAACAGCAACTTCACACGGGCGTGTGGAAATTTCACACGGCCGTGTGAAATCCTGATAAGTCCGATTTAAAGCCGCAATTCAACATTATAAAAGCCCGTTTTGGAGACTGTTTTTGGATCTTTTTGGCTTTCTTCTGACCTAAGTTCTGGAGAGGCACTGCTAGGGTTTGGAGAGGACTTCGTGGAGGTTTAGAGCGCGTCATTGGCGTCGACATCAACGTCCAACGGCCGCACAAAACTACGGCCACACCACACACAAGGGGGTTTTCATCTATGCATTCAATAAGTTTTTCTTTTCTTATTTTGATGGATTTGTATAACTCCATGAGGAGCTAAACCCCTTGTGTGTATTCGGACTTGTAAAACCTAGGATCATTATGTTTCTTTGACATTGCTATTATGTTTTTCCATTATTGATGAATAAAGTTGAGTTTCAATCTTAATTTCATATTGTTATTGTTTCCCCTTAGCCGTGACACTAGGGTTAAGAGCAATCTAGGTTATCCTTGGGAGGTGTGACAACTCCTATAGGGTTAGACTACTTAGGATTGAAGAGGGTTAAGAGGGTGAGTTGTGAGGTAGCGGAACATCCCCTTTCCCATCCGATGTGATTCTCCCTACCTCCATGTTCCATGATTTATTCGCGGTCGAGATAGAGTGAAGTGCTAGGAGATAAACTCCCCTGGGGCTTAGTTGTGGGAGCAACAGAGTGAAGGGTTGAAGTGAATCTTAGTGCTAGGGCTTAATTTTGACTAGGGTTCTTTCACCTGACCAAAGGGTTAGAACTATACATAGGAACTGGGTTAATCACTAGGAATCCCTATAACTCAAAGCAATTCCACGCAATGTGAGGCTTAGAAAGATAGACTCCCCTAGGGCTTAGTTGACAGGTCAACGAGAGTCAAGGGTTGTAGTGAAACCTAATGCCGGGGCATAGTGTTGGGGTTAGTCACGGTTGACCTTAAGTTTGGGACGGTGTGTTTAAGGATTTCCTCGACTCAATTAACATCAATAGGAGAGTATAATAGCATTGTCTTGCACTAGAAGCATAAGTCCTAGGGGTAGCTTGTCCGTGTACCCAACTTTACTCATTGCTTGTCCTACTCTTTTTACTCCTACTTGCACTCTCTCACCTTCCACACTTCTATTTTAATTCTTGTTTTTAGTAATTGCTTTCACACTCACTCATTGATTTCTTTCCACACATCGCATTAGCTACATAGTGAATACTTGTATCTCAAATCCCTATTCCCTGTGGATACAACTACCCACTCACCAGGGTATATTATTACTTCGACAACCCGTGCACTTGCGGGGTACACACGCAAGGGGTGTGTCATTTACTTTCTTTTACATTTATACATATTGAGTTCTCTCACCATCTATTTCCTTCATAGCTAAATAGTGATAGCGCCTTTTTTGAACACTATTCTGTGTGGATACGACTACTTACTCACCAGGGTACTTTATTACTTCAACAATCCGTGCACTTGCAGTACACACACGCAAGGGATATGTCAGCTTGCGCGAGGGGTATTACTTGTTGACCCTGTGCATTTGCGGGACAAGAGTACCAAGTTTTTGGCACTGTTGTCGGGAGCCTACGAAAAATACTCTGAAAACTTAGAGTTGGTTGATTTGGCCATTATTTCAATTTCTTTACTTGTCTTATTCTTGTTTTCGTGTTTGTATATTCAGTTCTCCATCTGCATAGTTATATTTTCTCATCTTTCCTTCTTTGTACTTTCCAAATACTAAAAAATTGTTCTTGTACATATATGGAGTCAGAAGGGGAAGACCCTGTGACAGAATCTTGCATGCCAAATTGTCAACCCGAAGCCACTAGAGAAGAATTAAGCAGAGATTATGATAACCTATCAGAATTAATGAGGCTGGTTGAGGAAGAGGTAGATCAAACTTGGCCTAGCAGTTCAGAAGAGACGACCCATACACCAGAAAATGATTCAGTTATGGTTGAGGTTGAGGTTCAGAGCATGGAAGAGGGTTCGAACAGTAGTAGCTCATCAGGGGGAGAAGACAGTGACACTGAATAGTTTAATTTCAAGAATTATGGGAGGCAGAAGTCATCAATTGAGGAACCCCCAGAATTAGAGTTAAAACCTCTCCTTGAACATCTAGAATATACCTTCTTGGAAGAAGGATCCAAACTTCTGGCATTGTTGCATCAGACTTGATAGCTGAGCAGAAAGAGCAGCTCCTGAGCGTGCTAAAGAAGCATAAAAAGGTGATTGCCTGGAAAATTTCTGACATTAAAAGGATTAGCCCGTCTTTCTACACACACAAGATTCTCATGGAAGATAATTATAGACGCAAGGTGATTCCCCAATGAAGGCCTAACCTTAACATGAAGGAGGTGGTAAAGAATAAGGTTATTAAGTTGCTTGATGGCGGCATTATCTACCTTATCTCTGATAGTACATGGGTAAGCACAGTGCAAATTATACCCAAGAAAGGAGGAATGATAGTTATCACCGATGAGAAAAATGAGCTTGTTCCCACTCAGACAGTCACAGGCTAGAGGGTATGCATAGATTACAGAAAACTCAATGATGCTACAAGGAAGGATCACTTCCCTCTACCCTTCATTGACCAAATGCTGGAGAGTTTAGTAGGGCACTCATACTATTGCTTCCTAGATGGTCTCTCTGGCTATTTCCAAATTCCCATTGCCCCTGAAGACCAAGAGAAGACCATTTTCACTTGTTCGTACGGCACTTTCGCATATCGCCGCATGCCTTTCGGGTTGTGTAATGCACCGGCTACATTTCAAAGGTGCATGTTGGCAATATTTGAAGATATGGTGGAAGACATCATGGAAGTATTTATGGACGACTTCTCGGTCTTTGGTGATTCATTCGAGTTGTGCCTAAAAAATCTTGAACGGGTCCTGTGTAGGTGCGAGGACACCAATTTAGTACTCAGTTGGGAAAAATGCCACTTCATGGTCAGGGAAGGCATAGTGCTTGGGTATAAAATTTCACAGAAGGAAATTGAAGTAGATAGGGCGACGATCGCCACCATCGAGAAACTCCCTCCTCCTACTTCAGTGAAAGCAATCAGAAATTTCTTGGGACACGCTGGATTTTATAGGAGGTTTGTGAAGAACTTTTCTTCAATTGCCCGACCACTAACAAAACTACTCGAAAAGGACGCCCCTTTTGAGTTTAACAAAGATTGCATGAATGCTTTTCTCACCCTAAAGAGGAAACTTGTGGAAGCACCAACCATGGTCTCTTCGGACTGGAATTTGCCATTTGAATTAATGTGTGATGCGAGTGACTTTGCAATGGGAGTTGTGCTTGGGCAAGAACGAGATAACCACTTCCACCCTATCTATTACGCAAGAAAAACCCTAAATAATGCTCAAGAGAATTACACTACTACCGAGAAAGAAATGCTTGCAGTCGTATTTGCATTCGACAAATTCAAGTCATATTTGGTGCTATCTAAGATGACTGTCTACACGGATCATTTGGCACTGAAGTATTTGTTGAACAAGTCAGATGTAAAGCCTCAACTGATCTGTTGGGTTCTCCTATTACAAGAGTTTGATTTGGAAATAAGAGACCAAAAAGGGGCAGAAAACTTAGTTGTGGATCACCTTTCGCGCCTCTAAGGCCCTTATGAAGATGTCTTACAAAAGGGAGAGATAAACGACACATTCCCTGGGGAACAATTATGCAGTATTCAGGTGGTTGAGGAAGATGAGACTCCATGGTTCACTAACTTCGTGAATTATTTGGCTGTAAAAATATTTTTGAAGTGGCTTACATATCAGCAAAGAAAGAAATTTTTCGCTGACCTGAAGCATTATATCTAGGAATACCCATACCTTTTCAGGATGTGTTCTGATCAGATTGTTAAGAGGTGCATCTCAAGGAGAGAAGGGTGTGACATTCTGATGCACTGTTACTCCGGTCCGACAAGGGGTCACTACAGTGGAAACAGGATAGCAAAGAAAGCCCTCGATGCGGGACTTTACTAGCCCACTATGTTCCAAGATGCTCAAACAATTGTGCAACATTGCGATAGGTGCCAAAGAACTGGTAACATCTCAAAAAAAGAAGTGACAGCACCCTTTCGAGTGTGCCCCGAAAATGCACGGGTTGTAGTGAATCCTTAAGCACACAGTCCCAAACCTAAGGTCAATCGTGACTAGCTCCAACACTATACCCCGGCACTAGGATTCATTATAATCCTTCACTCTGTTGATCGCTCAACTAAGCCCCAGGGGAGTCCATATCCTAAGCCTCACACTACGTGGAACTGCTTGGGGTTCTAGGGATTCCAAGTGATTGACCTTGTCCCTAAGTATAGTTCTAACCCTTTGGTCCAGGCGAAATAACCATAATCTCAGTTAAGCCCCAGCACTAGGATTCACTACAACCCTTCACTCTGTTGCTCGTGCAATTAAGCCCCAGGGGAGTTCATCTCCTAGCACTTCACTCTACTTCGCTCGCAAAGAACTCTTAGAACACGGAGGTAGGGAAAATCACGCCGAAGGAGAAAAGTGACGTTTCGCTACCTCTCAACTCACCCTCTCGACCCTCTCCAATATCAAGTAGTCTAATCCTATAGAAGTTGTCACACCTTCAAAGGATAACCTAGATGATTCTCAATCGTATTGTCACGGCTAAGGGAAAATCAATACAATTATCATGCAAGATTGGAACTCAATTAAAACCATCAATTAAGAAAGCATAATAAAAGTCATAGAAACAATGTCATCCTAGGGTTTACAAGTCCGAATACCCACTAGGGGTTTAGCTCTCCATGGAGCTATACAAAATCATCAAAGTGTATGTATGAACAAGCATAGCAAACATGAATAAAACTCTCTTGTGATGCGTGGCGATGGTCTTGTGAAGCTTCTCCGTCTTCTCCACCAAGTCACTTGTCAAGCCTAGGGCACACCTCACAGGATCGGTGCAGACGAAAGCTCCCCCAATAACTATCTTCCAAAGAACACCGATGTCGATGCCGTCAAACACTCCAAAAGCCTCCCAAAATCCTCTTCGAACCTTAGCCGCAAACTCACCAAAGTCCCTAATAAATCTGAGTCACGGCTATTTAAAGGCTGAAATCGGTATACACACGGCCGTGTGGAATTTCCACACGCCTGTGTGGATTTTCTGGAAATGAATTTCTGGCGCACAGTGAACAGTAAACTGCTACAGTGATTTACTGCGTTGCTGCTATAGTGCTCGTGCCCAAGTTGTTCCCGACTTCATGTTCTTCATCGAGGCCGTTGCGTTGGACACACAACCAACTGTAGATCATGTCGTTTCTTCTTTTGTCCTTATTGCCAAGGTTCTTCAATGTTACACGGGCTAAACTTTATGAGTGTGACTGCCTTTGTGCCCCTCCAAATCGTACACCAATTTGAGTACATTGGAGGTTGGAACACACCCACAAGCCTAGAACCCATGCCTTGATCCAAAAAACTCCCAACAAATGCGGACATGACCTAATTTTTGTCCTTTTGCTCTAACTCTTCTCCACAACCCTATATGCACAAAAGAACACAAATGCACACTAATCAATGATAAAATCTGATAAAAGTAATGCTCAATGTAAGAAAATAATACTTCATATTACTTAAACACGAGCACTTATTAAGAAGAAATGCCTTAAACTTGGAACCAAGCATGCGAGGTCTTTGATGTGTTGGGGATCGACTTCATGGGTCCAATCCCTAGCTCCTAGGGCAACAAGTTTATTCCGATGGCGGTCAATTATGTTTCCAAGTGGGTGGAGGCACAAGCTTTTCCATCATGTGATGCAAGAGTGGTAGTAAAATTTCTAAAAAAACTTTTCTCCTGATTCGGCACACCAAGGCTAATTATAAGTGACCGAGGCACCCATTTCTACAACTCTCAACTTGATAAAGTTTTGAAACGGTATGGGGTATCTCATAGAACGTTGACTGCATATCACCCACAAAATAGTAGCCAGGTTAAGGTGTCGAATAGGGAATTGAAGTGAATCTTGGAGAAAACAGTCAACCATCACCAAAGGGATTGGGCAGATCAACTTGATGGCGCACTCTGGGCATATAGAACGACTTATAAGACAACTATTGGAGCAACACCTTATAGACTGGTTTATGGGAAAGCATGTCACCTGCCCGTTGAATTGAAACATAAGGCTTATTGGGCCATAAAGCAATTAAACTTCAACCCTTATATGAGTGGTCATAAGAGAAAGTTTCAATTAATGAGTTAGACGAATGGCGAGCCATGGCGTATGAAAATTTAGTGCGCTACAAGGAGAAGATGAAAGAACACCACTATGATATTCAGTCTTCATGTTTCCTTGTTCGTTTCTTGTTAATCTTAGTTATTTTGGTTGATTTCTCTTTGTCCTTGGTTTGAGGTTTCTTACCAAAATTTTTTAAAACCTTTTTGCCGAGTATTTGGGTTGGTTTTGGGGGGGTTTTCGCGTGTGTGGGCTATGTACAGGTGGCACAAAGGGCTGTAAGGTCTCCTGCGCGCCCGCGAAGGAGGCCTCGCACCCGCGCACCTGACAGCCCCTGGGGGCACACGGGCACTGTGCAGCCGGGCATAGGCCACGGTTTTGACCTTTTTAAGGCCCGATTTGAGTCTTTTCTTCATCTTTCTTCTCCCAACACACACCCATTTCCTCCTCCTCTCTTCCTTCATCATTCCTTGAGGTTTTAAGGCTGTTTTAGATGGGACTTTTTAGCTTGATTCTTGGATCTTTGAGTTGCTCATTCTATGGATTAAGGTAAGCTTCCATCCTTTCTTGCTTCTTCTTTGTTCCTTGAATGGAGATGGTTAGGGTTGGTGTGAACCCAAGTGAGAGCTTTATTCTTGTTCCATTTTCTTCTTCTTTGATGGTAGAACTTAAGAGAAGTAATTTTGTTGGATTATATGCCCTTGATCTAGAGAAATCCTTGAACCCCTTTTTCACCTTGAGTTCAGAGTTACTGTAGCACCGACCCCCAAATGGGTTTTTCTTTGCTTGCCATGTTGGTTTTAAGGGTTGTAAGGTCTATTCTTGCTAGATCTACTAGTTAGAGAGTTTGGAAAACCCTAGAAGCCAACATTCCTCCATTTTGAGCTTTAGCCTTATTTTCCACTGTTCAAGTTGTTGTTGATGTTTGGTTGCTTGTTTGGTTTGTTCAATTGCTTCTAGGAGGTAAACCTTCAAGCAAAGGGAAAGAGCCAATAGAGAAGTGACATCGGGGCGTTATCACTCACCAAGTTTGTGAGTGAGACTTACCGATTTCATGGACTACACTATCGTGCATGTTTCCTATATATTTGGGTTATTCATTCTTTTGAATATTTTCATGACTTTGAAATCATGCTTGATTTTAAATGGGTTATCGAGAATATTTGTGAGTATATTAATGGTGCTCAAAAGCTTGGTTCTTAAATTACCTATTCAAGGAAATCTTTCAGATTCATGCCTTATACTTGTCAAAAGTTTCTTGAAATATTATTCATGATTCTTTAAAACATCCCCTTGAATTGGAATGAGTTTATGAAAATGCTTGCCAAGCTATGTTACTCGAGTTTGAGAACTTGGACCTCAAAATGTATTTTTGTTTAAAATCTATCTTTCACATTCTAATATTAATGTTTATGTATTGAAAAATTATCTACGACTCTTGAAACTATTATTTGACCTTTAATGAACTTGATGCAATGCTTATGACTGGGATTAACTAAATTATGGGCTAAACCATGCATGTTTTCTCATAATGAAGTTGCATTGCCCTTGATGGATGATTTATCATTGTTAAAACTCTTGAAATGTTTCTATAGTGTTTAATCCTATGTTGATTTATGAATTAACTTATTTCAAGAAAATAGTTGCAAAGTCTGTGTTACCCATGATTGAAAACCCTATGTTTTTGGTTGTATGTTTTAATGTGCATTTCCAAGAATCTTTATGTTCTTGCCTTGCTGAGTAAATAAGTTGTGCAAATTAAGTTGATTTTCATTGTGATGATGTTATACTTAAGTGTATTTTCAAAGATTGATCTCATATGATGTTTTCTCGATGAAAAGGACTTCAGTGAAGTTGTTATGATCAGTTTGCTCACTCTTAGAGTAAATAATTTTGTATATGAACACATGTGATCTCTCAATGAGATTTATGCTATCGTGTTGATGTATATAATGAGCCTACGGGCTGGGTTGTTACTTAAATGTTTTGATTGTGACATGGGAGCGAGCTCCAGTACTTACTGCAGTAAGAAGTGGATGGTTTTCCACCTGCCGACCTATGTAGAGGTGGCGTGAAAAATTGTCAAACCGGTTATGTCATTTCAGGTGGGAGCAGAGATCCCTAAATTGGATATAGTTGGGTTGTTCGGAGTCACCACACGAACTTCCTAGCGGCCAATGCCAAGAAACGCGCATCTTGGTAGCTCCGGACCTAACCAAGGCCATGGTTAGCGATGGAGAGTTTTCGTGGCCCTTCTTGATATTATGGATCGTTGGGATTTGATAACTTATTTATTGCAAAATATTTTGATATTTGAAACTATCAAGTGAATGAGCGAATATTGGATTCTAGAATTATTTAATATTTTTTTATGACTTCTAAGGAACTTCACTTTTGCATTTTTCGGAAAGAGCTTATATTTTTATGGGATAGCTATAATTTAAAATGTCTATACTCTTGTTAAGAGTTGGAGCATTTTATTTGCGATATGTTATTTTCATTTGATCATGTTTGGAGGCTATATATTGTTTCGATATTTATCGATCTATCTACTCTTAAAACTCTAGTTTATTTGAGTTATTAAAAGGAATGCATAAGTTTGGATTTTAAAATTGGTTTTAAATCCTTGATTGTTTTAAAGAGGTTATTATTTGTATATTAATTGTGCAAATCCAATTTTTGTCTTTCACCATTAGTATTAATGTTATCTATGTTATTCTCAACTCATGAGGAACTTCATCGTATTAGAATTGATAAACCGTGTATTGTATAGTTATTATTCATATATTTAATTTGGGTTGTTCCGATTTATTGTAGTATGGTAAAGTTGGTTTCAAATGTTCAATTTATTTTACAGTTTGAACCTGTGTTTGATAATTCGTAGTTTTGTGGTTTTTACACTCTAGTGGTTATTAAGATTTCTTGGTAGTATTGGACTTTGCAGTATTGTGTTACAGATCATTATTTTTATGTGCAGTGGTGTTCTAAATCAAATTATATTACTAGCAAAGTATCATTTGGTGATTTATGATTTTGGTTGTTGGTATATTCATTGAGAAAGCTTAATTTCTTATGTTATACTCATTGTCTAAAGTGTCGTTATTATTGTTGAGAATTAAATCAAGTTTTTTGGCATTTTATTTTTATTTTTGACATGTATAATTTTATAGCTTCATGCAATTCCCCTCACTGAGTAACCAAGTTACTTTGCCCCCTCTTTCTTCTTCCCAGGTCTTAGTTCAATAAAGCGGTGCGGACGTGAAGTGCTTGGCAAGGGTCTATTTCAGTGCATTTACTCTAAGTCTATGTATGAATATTCTAGTACTTGGCATGTACGGTGTGAGATTCATTAATGTATGGTGTCGACTTCTTTGTATATGTCTCTCCCTTGGGTGTTCATGTATGTTGCTATTGTCCAGTGTTGTTTGAGAACATACCCAGAGTTTGAGATGTATTTTCGATTATGCATTTCCGACTGTGGTCTTGCATTTCTAGATGTGGTTGTATATGTAATGATTAGTACGTATAGAGAATTATGGTATCAGTTTGTTCTTGTGTTCTTTCCAGTCGGTTGTAGTGTTGTGAATAGGTATTAAGCCAGCCTTACGATGATCCAAGGTTAAAGCAGTGTTTAACCTCCCTTGGGTTATCGTGGCGGTATGTCACATGTGGGACCCACAGGTCGGGGTGTGACAACCACGACCGATATATCAAGCAAGCTAAATGCTTTCAAGAAGGGGATCAAGTGTTACTTTTCAACTAAAGGCTAAAACTTTTCCTAGGAAAGTTGAAATCAAGATGGCATGGACCACAAGGAATAGTGCTGAAAACAAGAGATATCGCTATTTAGCTAAGATGAAAATCAATTGGGGATGAAATTAATATATCGATGCAAAGAAAATTAAAAGAACGCAAAGAGAGCAAAAAAATAAAATAAAAAAGAGGTAATCGATGAGAAAATGGGGCACCCGGACAGTGCTCACCCTAGGACTATCGGTTCAAGTGCAAGACTAATATTATACCTCCCAGCTGATGCTTAATGAGTCGTGGAAATCCAAAAAACACACGGTCCCAAACCTAAGGTTAACCGTGACTAGCCCTCTACACTATGCCCTGGCGGAAAGGAGTACTCTCAACACCTCACACTGTGTGGGACTGCTTGGGGTTATAGGGACTACAAGTGATAAACCCTATTCCGTAATCTAGACCTAATCTTTTGGTCCAGGTGAAAGGTCCCTAGTCACAATTAAGCCCCAGCGCTAATATTCACTACAATACTTCACTCTATTTCTTACGCAACTAAGCCCCAGTGGAGTTCATCTCTTAGTACTTCACTCTATTATAACCACAAAGAACTCTTGGAACGTGAAGGTAGGATAAATCACGTCTGAAGGAAAATGAGACGTTCCGCTACCTCTCGACTCACCCTCTCGACCCTCGTCAATCTTGCTTAGTCTAACCCTAATGAAGTTGTCACACTTTCAATGAATTACCTAGATGGATTCTCAACTCTAGTGCCACATCTAAGGGAATATCAACACAATAGGCATTCAAGATTGAAACTCAATTAAATCATAAATTAGAGAAACATAATAAAAGTCAATGAAACAAAATCATCCTAGGGTTTACAAGTCCAAGTACCCACTAGGGGTTTAGCTCTCCATTAAGCAATACAAAATTAACAATGAAATCAAAGTTGATAAGTGCTCGTGTTATAGTAATGTGAAGTGTTATTATCTTGCAATGAGCATTAATTTAATCATATTTTATCACTAAAAAGTGTGCAATTGTTTACTTTTGTGCATTGTAGGGTTGTGAAGATAAAATGAAGGAAAGGAACGAAGTTAGGTCGTGTTTGGCGTTGTTGGGAAGATTTTCGGACTAAGCAAGGAGTAAGGCGTGAGCATAGACTTGTGGGTGTGTGCCAACCTCCTTTGGAGGGGCACAAAGGCAGTCACATTCACAATAAGTCTAACTCATGCCAACAAGGAGAACTTCACCAATTAGGCGATTCAAAGCAATCGACACGATCTACCGTTGATTGTAGCAGTACTGGGGCTTAATCTAGACTAGGGTTCTTCCTCCTAGACCAAAGGGTTAGAACTACACATAGGAACAGGTTTAATCACTAGGAGTCCCTAAAACTTAATGCAATCCCACGTAGTGTGAGGTTTAGGTAGATGTACTCCCTTGGGACTTAATCGTGCGAGCGATAGAGTGAAGGGTTGTTGTGAATTCTAATACCGGGGCATAGTGTTGGGGTTAGTCACGGTTGAGCTTAGGTTTGGGACCGTGAGTCTAAGGATTTCCTCGACTTAATTAGCATCAATAGGAAGGTATAATAGCATAGTCTTGCACTAGAAGCATAGATCCTAGAGATAACTTGTCCGGATACCCCACTTCATTAATTGTTAAATCCTCTTTAATCTCTTTTCTTGCGATTTCTAATCTTTCACCTTTCTCTATTTAATTTCCTGTCTTTAGTATAATTGTTCTCGCAATTCACACACAAATCGATTACTACTTTTCCGTACTTCGCATAGTTTTAATAGTGAAATCTCGTATTCTAACTCCCTATTCCCTGTGGATTCGACTACCCTCTCACCGGGGTAACTTTTATTACTTCGACAAACCCGTGCACTTTCGGGGATCCTGTCAAAAGTCATATGCATGTAAACCATAAAGATGGCCCCTTTGTAGTCCGTATCAATGGTCTTGTGGAGCCGCTTCATTTTCTCCAAAGGTTCCCTTGTCAAATCTAGGGCACACCTCGCCGAATCGATGCCGACGAAAGCTCCCCTACTAGTTCTCGTCCAAAGGAACTCGATGTCGATGCCGTAGAACCACTCCACACGCCTCACAAAAATCTCTCCAAACCCTAGCCACGCTCTCCCCGAAAGATGGGTGAAAAATGGAAAAAAGATCCTCAAATAAATCTTAAATCGTGGTATTTATGGTGCTGAAATCTGGCATCCACACGGCCTTGTGGAATTTCCACACGCCCATGTGGATTCTCTGGAATTGGATTTCCTGCGTGCTATGAACAGTAATCTGCTACAGTGCCCGCCCCAAAATTACTCCCAACTTCATTTTCTTCATTGAGGCCACCAAGTTGGGCACACAACTACGCGTTAGATCACGTCGCCTCTTGCTTTCAACACATTGATGAAGCTCTTCAATGTTACACAAGTTGGACTATATGAGTGTGACTGCCTTTGTGCCCCTCCAATTTGTATAATCACTTGAGCACTTTGGAGGTTGCCACACACTCACATGTCTACAACTTGTGCCTTGGTCCTTGCTTAGTCCAAAAGTCTTCTCAACCATTGCGTCCATGATCTAATTTTGTTTCTTTTCTTCCAACTCGTCTCCACAACCCTAAAATGCACAAAAGAACACAAATACACACGAATGAGTGATAAAATCTGAGAAAAGTGATGCTCAATACAAGAAAAGTATACTTCGTATCACTTATACATGAGCACTTATCATTTATCCCCATGGGGTTGTCGAAATAAGTCATCCAGAGAAGGGGACATTCAAGGTTAATGGTCACCGGTTGAAGCATTATTTTCCATGTGGTGGCACTTCACTCAAAAATGGAGGTAACTCAACCCACTTTGACCCACTGTGACATTAAGGTAAGAATCGTCGAGCTTAAGACATTAAAAAAACGCTTCTTCGAGGCAACACAAGCATTTAAATTCTTTGCACTTGTGTTTTCGTATTTTTGGTTTGTGTGGTTGTATGTTTTCGTATTTTTGGTGTGCTTGGTTGTTTGAGTGTTCTTTGTTTTCAAGTGTTAGGTTGTCGCATTTTTTAAACCAAATGACATAACAGTCCATTCATAATGTTTATATATTTTATTATAAAATATATTTATAATAAAATATATTTACATTTCATCATATCATTCAGATATTTTATTTTGGAAATAAAAAAATACTATGTTTATATAATTGTTCACATTGTACCAATTTTAGATTTTTCTCCTTAACCCTTTTAATTTGATCATCATAAATTTTAGGTTACTAACTACCCCTCCATTTTGAAATACAAGTCCTTATAAGAAAAAAAGAAAAAAAAAACTATTCCAAAATAGTTATATTTTTATAATATCAAGGCAATATTTATTCATTTCTTTTTACCAATTTACCCATCTTCAATTTTCCAAGTTACATAAATGAAAAGAGTAATATTTATTGTCCCAAGAAAAATATATGGTTCCGAGGAAGGGATAATTTAATAATTTGGTTGATTTTTATATTAAATTTTAGAAAATTTAATGTTATCTTTAATTCTTGTGCAATATCCTTATACGATATGTATTTTAGAATGAAAGGAGTAACTTCACCCAATGTTTTTTAATCAGTGTGGATTAAATAAAATAACAAGTAAAAAAGAACGGAAGCAGTATAATTTATTGGAAGTTATAAAGATAAATTAAATATATATAATAAATTTGGAAAAATAATATTTTATAATTTATAATTTATAATTTTTAAATAGAAAAAAATATAAAAAACTTCTAAAATAAAACAAGTAAATGGATCGAAAAGGAATATATCAAACATAAAAATAATATATTCACTATCTTATATTTTTGAAAATCTATAACTTAATCTTGGTCCAAACACACCCAAGGCAACTCGTGAGGCCATCTCCAACCAAAAACTCTATATTTGAAGTTTTAGCATACAAAAATACAGCCTCTACAATGAAAATTTCTCCAACCATCAACTCTATTTTTAATTCTAAAACAAAATATTCTAAAAATATTATTTTCACTTCACAATTTATATATTTATACCATCAACAAATTGAATCAACTTTAATTCTTTTTCATTTTTAACCATTGAATTTTAATGAATTTATATTTTGTGTATTATTTTTTTAATTTTTTATTTATTATTAACTAAAAATATAAACTTAATATGAATTAATAAAGATAAAACAAAAACACAGAAAAACAAAAAAAATGAAAATAGAAAAACAAAACTACAAAGTACAAATAAAAGAAAGAAAAAGAAGAAAAATCTAAAAAACAAAAAACAAAAAATAAAATTGAGTAAATAAAAAATAAAAAATAGAACTCGCTACAGTTGCAATTGGTTGATTTGGTGCAATGACTGACGCTCGGTTGGCCCTCTACTTTTAATTCATCTAAGAAAACCCAAAACATTTATTTTAACAATGAATTAGTGTGTGACGACTGGATAAATGGCATTTTTGGGAAAACGGGAAGAATGGATGAGTCATGCCATAGACAAAGCTGGACATGAATTAGATGAAAATTAATAATAAAAAATAGAAAGATTATGTGAGGGGCCGGTGAGGCGGGTGGAGAATTATTGGATTCCAGGCATCCGAGGAAAGGGAGCTTTCTATTCTTTTCTCTTGTTTGGTTGGATCCAGTTCAAATAGATAGTGTTTTTTTTTTTCTTAATTAGCAAGTGAAGTGATTAAAATAAAAAAACAAAATTTTGGGCTTTTATCTAGCTGGAGATTACGACCAAGAAGAAGATGGTTTCTTTTGAAGTTGTTTATATAATGTATCCTTCAATTAAAAATAATATTAAGAGTCAATCATTGAATAGCCCAATGGTATGACACCAAAGTGCAAAATGGGGAGATCATAGCTTCAAATCTTTCCCCTGACAATACTGTTGCCATACTGTTCATACACTGTTTTCTATATTATTCACGTACTGTTCACCCGAGCTCTAATACTGTTTATATACTATTCATATAAAGTACATCTGAGTCTAATACTATTTTTAAAAATCTTTTGAGTGAGAGATGCTTGTCGCCTATTAATAAAAAAATAATAATAATAATATTAAGATTTAACCTAGTCTATTGATAATATGCATTGAATATTTTGTCAGAATTAATTTAAAAAATATATAATCTTATGAAAAATTATAAAGTTTGAAATAAAAAGAAACATTTGAAGTCTTTTTTATTTAGTTTGAGATATTTGTATCCATGCATATGTATAGGCCTACTAAGCGCATGTCTTGCATATATATGCTCATAAAAATTGTATTGGTGCATGTAAATTATCATAGAACACCAATTTAAATGTGTTATCTAAACATGAGTTTTGTTAGGAATATTAGCAAACATGAATTTTATTGGATCTATAAACAAAATGCACATTTTTAAAGGTATTTATGTAAATTTCTCTAATATTACTTAATTTATTAGACAATAGTGTATTTTAAGTATTATGATTTATTTTATAAATATGTGTTTAAATAACAATAAGAGTTTTCTTATTTGATTTCTCTATTTATTCCTCATTAGAATCACAACTGTTATTGTGCAAATGTACCATATTGTTTATGTTATACAAGTAAAGTTAAAAGTGTTTGTTCTATTTAGTGTTATTCACTAACTGGTCTTATCACTGCCTCAATTACTAAATCATACATTAGGGTTTCCAATCGTTCATAGCTCTCTTCAATATTTGTAGTAGCTAGCCCTCTCCTTCAAAAACTCCAAATATGAGGTTAATCTTATAAGTTGTGATATTGATGATATGCTTGAGATGATCCTCAAAGGATTAAATCACGTATCAAATTCCCTATAATAGAGGCTTGTGATCACAGAGCAAGTTTTGGAGTAATTAACAAACAAGGTCCATGGTGGTGTACAAAAATGGCATTACCACTAAAGGAGGGGCATACAACATTATTGTTTTTCCCGACAATCTATTTTGAATACAAAAAATAAACCGATGCGAAATAGACACTTTTAAAAGAGCACACTTAACTCTTTTTTGTAAAAGCTTTTTTTGGAACTAAAAAAAATTGAAGTATATAACAAGACACTTTGTAAAGGCTCCGTTTGATCGGCAAATGGGAACATCATAAGTAATACAACATAAAATAAATGGCTGAGTTACAACATAAGTGTTTGTAGTGCTATATATTTGATATTTAATGGGTAGTACAAAATTTTGATTACACTTTGTTGAAATCAGTGATATTAAGGATAATTTTGCAATTTTTAATTGAGTAATGTTATTTTTCTCGACTAGGTTTCCTAAATTTACAACCCGAATGACGTCTCTCTTTCACGCTACCCACTACACCACTATTGTCATCATCAGGGGCGGCCGCCCCCCTGCCGCCGGCGGTCCCCCCGCCCGCCCCCTCTCTCTCCTTTTGTCCCCATTTTCCCTCCGGCCAACCCCTCCGCTCTCGCCCTTTTTCCTCTCTCTCTCTCTCTCTCTTTCTTTAGTTCTTTATTCTCTCTCTCTTTTCTCTCTTTCTTATTAGTTTTTAGTCTCTCTCTAATTAGCTTTTTATTCTCTCTTTTCTCTCTCTAATTAGTTTTTATTCTCTCTCTTAGTTTTTTATTATTATTTTTTAAAATTATCTCATTATTGTTATTGTTATTTTTATTTTTATTTTTATAAAATTAATTTTTTTACAAATTAATATAAATAGTCTGAAACAATTAAAATGCTCATAGCCTAATTGTACTTGGTAAGATTTCTATTTCAAAATTATTAAAAGCAATGATGGTAACGGGTCGACGTCAATTGTGAGTGTGAATTCATAGCCCAAACCCTTCATCTCAGCTGAAGGTGTATGGGTTGGATGATTAAATTTCAGCCCATGCACACACCCTAATCTATATAGCACTTATCCCTTTTTGTTAAAAAAAATCTAAAACGTAATATTTTTTAAAAATATTATCAAAATATTATTATTTGATTTATTAATATTTTATAAATTATTTTATGTAGTATTTTTAAAATATCTTTGTTTTAGTTTTTATTTTTTGTAAATTAATTTATATAATTTATAAAATTATATTTTTAGTAGAGTTTTTGTAAAAATTTATTGTTTGAAATCTTATTTTTATAAAATAAACTATAAATTAACATATAAATAATTTAAAAAATTAGTAAAATAATTTAATTAATTAAATTTTAATTCGCCCCCCTAACCTATAAATTCTGGCTCCGCCGCTGGCCATCACCACCAACTCTTTGTATAGTAACTCTGAAACTATTCTAATTCTTATAGTCTTATCCCCAACTCAAGTGATAATCGGGTCATTTCCTCGTTTTTGGTGTCAGTGTCCATTATAGAGGCTAAGTCTTTCCAGGAATTCTCCTTCGCAATGGGCTCAGACCTTGGAGTCATTATGAAGGAAAAAGGAGAGCCCGGGAGATGGGAGTGGGAGAGAAATAGGAAAACAAAAAGGAGTGGGGATGTGATTTTAGGCCTGTGAGAACTACATCTCCATCTCATTTTGCCACTAGTTTTCATCATTGTTGTAATATGAAACAAAATATCTTACTGGATCTAGAAGAGGGGAAACTAGAAGATCTCATTAGAACTTAAGAAGAGCATGAAGAGGATGTGATGAAAGACTTTGTTAAAATTTAAGAAAATGGGTTATAGAGGATTTTTGACTCTTCTTTTTACAATTAACTTATTTTAGATAATCTAATAAGGAGAGAGAGAGAAAAAAAAAATAAGGAGGTAAATTTGGAAAGTCAGCATTGCTTTTTTGTTTTATCCAATTAGGTTTTCTTTTTAATTATGTTGTAATTTGGTGAAATTTATGCCCCATCAATTTTTTGGTGGGAAAAAACTATAAAATTATTATATTTAATTTTTTTTTTCTGTTTATTCTTATTGTACAATAAATGGGTGTTAAAAAAAAAAAGAATTTGTACCATGCTATAGCTCGGATTTCCGCTTACCAAACAAACCTTGAAGTATGAGCAAGGCATTTATTTGACAAATGGGGCGCTAAACATATAGCTTCAAATGGGGCGGAGAATATTTACTTCCATAATCTCATTGTTTTTTGTTTCACAATAACTAGAGAATCTATGTATTCTAAAAATCAAGTATCAACAGGTCTAGTCTTTTATTATAGCTATATAGGAAATCGTTGATTATTATTAAAAATAAAAAATATGGAATTGGAATATAGATGGAATATAATGAAATAGAGCCACTTTGGAGCAGAGCAGGTTTGAAAAAGGATCTTAGAGTGTCTAGGGTTGGACTAGGAGGGTCATGTCTATTTCACCGAGCTTCTCTCCGAGACAGTGCCCAGATCGAGTTCAGGATGGATTGGTGTGGTTCCTCTACGCCTAGGGGGGCGGCCGTCGCCGGCGGGGTCTGTTGACCCCGCCTGCTCCATCCCTCCTGACGCATTCTCTCGCTCTCCCTTCCCTCCCGACGCCCACCCCGCCCCCCTTCCGCCTAGGCACATCCGCCTCCGGGCTCCGGCCCTTCCTCTCCCTCTCCGTCTCCCCCTCCCCCTCCGATCGTCCCCCTTCCGCCCCCCACTCTTTTCTTAAGTTTTTTTTAATATATTTTTAACTTTTAATTTTTTATCTTTATATATTTTTATATTTTCATTATTATTTTTATATTTTATTTTTTCAGTTGATTGATTTGATTTATTTATTTTTTTTATTTATCATTTATTTGATGTTTTTGTTAAGTTTGTTATTTTTAAAAATTTTGAGAAAATTTGGAAAAATATGTATGATTAATTAATGTGCATTGATTTAGGGATTTGAGAAATATTAAAGCTTTGATTTAGTAATAAATTTTTTTAATTATGGTTAATTTAAATATAGATTTAAATAAAAGTTATTATTTTTAAAATATTTAAAAATCAATTTATTTTGTAATTAATAAGATTTTAATGTAAGCAATTTATAAAATTAATTTTTTAAAATAATTATTTAAATGAATTCAAGTAAATTATTAAATAACATAAGCCCTGAGAATTTTTCTTAATTTAAAATATTACCTATATTTTTACAATTATAAATCAGAACAATATCAACTCAAGGGTAAGTTCAATGAAGCAATTACTTTAGCCTTTTATTTTTTAAAATCCTCATCTTTTGATTCTTTTTAAATAATAATTTTAAAAACTCAAATTTTGAATGCCCATCAATAATTATCATATTACAATAGTATTTTAATATAATATTTAATTTAATCTCAGTTAATTTTTAAATTTTAAAATAATACAGTAAGATATAAAATATTTTATTTTAGTGCTTAATCAACAATATCTTGAGCCTTTTCATTCATTTGTTTCTCTAAAATTAATAATAATATATATATATATAATTATAAATAAGATTTTATATTTTTAATATTGTTACAATTTTTTTATTAGATTTTTACTTTGTTGAGTTTTATTCGTAAATTTTAAATATATCATTTTATCATAAGTTTAGTATCGAAAAGATAAATAAGAAATCTAAATTTTGATATATTAATTAATTTTTAATTATTTCTCTTAAATTTTACTTATTGTTATAAAAAAAATTAAATATATTTTATTATTTAAAATTTTGAATTTAATTTTTTTTAATTAATTATTTTAAAACTTGTAGTTCGGTCCCCCTTCTAAATAATTTCTGGCTCCGCCCCTGGCTTCAATTCAGTTCTTTTACTTTGCGGTGCTTCTTTTAACAAACTAGTGATGTCTTGAATCAGCTCAAGATAATAATAATATTAATTGAATAAAAATGACGTGATTGACTTGGTTCATATGAAAATTTGGGAAGAAACTTTGAGGAGCTTTCCACTCATAGAAAAACATAGCCAAGAACAAAGTCATCCATAAAATCAAAAGCTGATTAATTAGTTCTTGACTTGAGCTGGCACTTTTGCAAGAGTAGGTAATAAGTGGATCCTTTCTAAAAGCGTCCTCGCTGGCCAAACACATACATACACCGCCTCCCCCCGCCCCCCTCCTTTCTTTATTCTCAATATCTCGTCTAGTCGCGGCGCGTTTTCTTGGTCCCCGTCCTTCCCACTGTTCCACTTCCTAAACCGCGTGTTTAGGTTTTCTCTTCTCAACTCTCTCTCTCTATGTGCTGGATCTGGGGAATGAGAGAGCGGAGGGCGTGAGCATAGTGAGGGATGGCCGGAGGTGAAGGAGATCGGCGGCGGCGGCACCATGATGGGGGTCTTGTGCCGCTGGCGGCGCTGATAAGCCGGGAACTCAAGAGTGAGAAAATTGAGCGGCCATTGGTGCGGTATGGCTGCGCCGCTCAGTCTAAGAAGGGTGAAGACTACTTTCTCATGAGACCAGACTGCCAGAGAATCCCTGGAAACCCTTCCTCATCTACGTTCTCCGTTTTCGCTGTGTGTGCTTAGGGTTCTTAAGGATTTTGATTTTTGTTGTTGTTGTTGTTGTTGTTGTTGATGGTGTTGTTGGATCTAATGCTGAAATTTCAGATCTTTGATGGGCATAATGGGAATGCGGCTGCGATTTTCTCGAGAGATCATTTGTTGAATCATGTGATGGGGGCGATGCCGCGCGGGCTTAGTCGGGATGAGTGGCTTCATGCTCTGCCCAGGGCTTTGGTTGCTGGGTTTGTGAAAACTGACAAGGAATTCCAGAGCAAAGGTGCGGTTTTGTTGCTTTTTCTTTAGATTCATGTTGGTTTTGTTGATGTGTTTGTGATTTTTTTTTTCTTTCATGATTGATTGATAGGGCAAACTTCGGGGACGACTGTGACTTTTGTGATTGTTGATGGGTGGACAGTCACTGTTGCGTCTGTAGGAGATTCTCGTTGCATTTTAGATTCTCAGGGGGGAGAGGTTTCGCTCTTGACTGTTGATCATAGGCTTGAAGAGAATGCAGAGGAGTGGGTGTCTTTGCATTGTTTCTTAATTCATATCTTTTTTTTTCTTTTTCTTACTTGGATAATGTTCATGTTTATGTTGCAGGAGAGAGCGTGTGACTGCAAGCGGAGGTGAAGTCGGGAGATTGAGCATTGTCGGCGGAGCAGAGGTAGTATTTCTAATGCATTTGCATGGATTATGGAACATTTTGTTTGTGTAAAAAGATTAAGATGCATTTTTGAGTTTGCTAAGAAATTCAAGGTTTGATTGTTGTTCATCTTTCATTCCAGATTGGTCCTCTTCGTTGTTGGCCTGGGGGGCTGTGTTTATCTAGGTCAATTGGGGATATGGATGTTGGAGAATTTATTGTTCCGGTGCCTTATGTTAAGCAAGTCAAGGTATCATTCATTTTTTTTTCTTCGTCATCATGAGTTTTATTTTTCTCTTAAGATTTTCTATTTTTACATAGTTTTGTGAGACATGCCATCTTACTTGCAATTTGGATCTGATTGACTAAATCTTTTAACGAGCTCAATTACTGTCTCAGCTATCTAATGCTGGAGGGAGGCTAATAATTGCTTCAGATGGTATATGGGATGCAATACCCTCTGAATTTGCTGCAAAGTCTTGTCGAGGGTTACCTGCTGAGCTAGCTGCCAAGCAGCTTGTGAAGGTATTTAAATGTGTTCATAGACGACAAACCTTACAGTTCTGTGGCACAAAAGTCTGTATACTATTGTCAGACTGGAATGACCCGCATACGACGATTATTAATTTTATTTTTATAAAGTATTGACTACTTTTTTGATGTATTGTCTGAGCAGGAAGCCTTAAAATCAAGGGGCCTGAAAGATGACACCACATGCATTGTTGTGGACATAATTCCACCTGATCAGCCAGCACCACCTCCATCCCCTCCCAAAAAGAAAAATAAATTCAAATCTCTCATCTTTAGAAAGAAATCCCAGGATTCTGCTAGTAAACTGGCAAAGAAGCTGTCTGCAGTTGGTATCGTGGAAGAACTTTTTGAAGAAGGTTCAGCAATGTTAGCAGAGAGGTTAGTTAGACTTACTTTAATTCACAGAACCCCTATTTTGTTCCTCAAGAATAGATTTATTTATAGCTTATGTTATTATCTAAAAAAAGTAATGCTGAAGAAATATGGTTGTGCATGGGTGGGGCGTGTGCAGTTTCATTGTCAGGTTTGGAATGTTCAACAAATATGGGAACCTTTGTTACTTGAAGCACTTAATTAACAAATGGTCCTTGCTTTGGAAGGTCCCTAAATCAAGGTTAATATTGTTAACCATTGGATGCGACAAGAAATTCAAATAGATAAGTTTTAGGATCCAAACTAGTTTAATATTTTTCGGGAATTATCCAACTGAATTTATGCATATCTTGAACCTAGAATGATTTAAAATAGGAAAGCATTTAATTGTTTAACTGAATTTATGGTTACCATGGTTTTATGATCTGTTTTAATTGTGGTTGTTTAGAGGGTTTGATCAAATCTACAGATCTACCACAGATATTTGCAAAAGGTTATCCTAATGCTCTTAGGAATTAGGTTTTGTTCTGATGCACCTACCTTGCATGCACAGTTATCATTAGTTAAGTGTCTATATCTGTTCTCTGCCAATGGCTGGGTGAAGTGTTTGTAAATTGATTTGTGATGGTGATGCGCATATAGTGATGTAGATCTGAATATGATCAAGGTCTCTTTGTGGTCCTATGGAGTATGGATTTCACCTAACTTAACCTACCATGTGTTTTGAAATGTACGCAAAATGAATATGAAAAGGAGTTTAGATCTCCAACATTGCCATATATAACTTGCTGAAGTGTTATGTTTCACGTTATGGAATCTTAGCATTTAAGGTGTCTAAGTTTTCTTGATAATATTTAGAAGGCAAAAAATGTGAAACCTGAGTATTTCTTCTTTTTTTTGCATTTTCTCCATTATCCTACTTGTGCATGGAAGCGTGGTTCATTAAGCTTGAGGTGGCCTCTCTTTTTTTGGTTGCAGAAGGCAACTTATTTTTGAGTTAAGTTATTAACTTTAAGATGAAATATTTTAGATTACAATTCCAATTGACCAAACTTGCCCTTTAATTTGTTCCAAGAATTAGTTGGCTTTGTTTTGAAGTATATGGAAATTTTAACTTGGGTGTGTGTCTTGTGCACAGTGCTTTTAAGTAGTTGAACTGTATATATTGGCTTTCATTGACCTGATTGACTTGTGCGCTGGACACAACACATGCATTTGTTATGCATCACGTTTTGAGGCAACCATACCTAAACCATGTCAGTCAAGATCGTGGTACAATTTGTTTGTCCAAACTCATACAAACATTCATCATCATATGGAATTTGTATGTTGACTTCGGTCATCCTTTTTAAAAATTTGCTATTGTGAAATCAGACTTGGAAGTGACACAAGGGCAGGACAAACAACAACATCTGGTCTTTTCATGTGTGCTATCTGCCAAGTAGACCTTGCTCCAAGTGAAGGCATATCGGTTCATGCGGGTTCAATTTTCTCGACCAGCTCAAAGCCATGGCAAGGCCCTTTCCTATGTGTTGATTGCCGGAACAAGAAGGATGCTATGGAAGGAAAACGACCAAGCGGCGTGAAAGTGATATAGGTCTCTCACGTTCTCTAATTTTCTACGTCGACCATTATTCTTTGATTAAATTCTTCGCACCAATTTCCCAGGCTGCACAATTATTTGGTTCTTGGAGATCATAATCCACCTCTTGTGTTTATATCTGCAAAGAATGTGACAACGATGTTTATGGGTACTGCAATTGGCAAGTTGTTTTCTTGTGACAATCATTTACATTTGCTAACAAATCACTAATATACTAGTTGTGTTTTAGCAATGTGGAAAGAGTTGTAATTTATTGTTTTCCCTAGTGCAGTTATTGTTTAATGTGTTCCAGTTTTCATCATCAATAGCTTTTGTAAGATGGTGAAAATAAATGCGTGCGAGTGACATGATCGAACTCAAAATTGTTGCGCATGAGTTAAAAGCTCGTAATAATCACAGTACAAAGCTCTTGGTTGTATTTTTTTTTTTTTTATATTTTATTATTATTATTATTATTATTATTATTATTATTATTATTTGAGTTATTGAGTTGTTTCCATTTAGGAAATTTTTACTTATTTTTTTTTTCCGATGTTCATCTTTCTTCCTTCTTTCCCTTTTTATTCTTCCATTCAGAATCCTAAAACCTCATAATTAAGTAGTATAGAGAATACTTCTAACCCTTTTCATTCCTCTTTTCCTTTTTCAAAACCTAAATATGGTAAGGGTTGCCCACACCGATGATCATAATGCCACTTTGAATGTTGATGCTAAATGATGCTGCCAATGAAAAAAAGAAAAATGGTGCCTACAATCAAGGAGACGATTTTCCTCTATCATTCTTTTTCTAATTAATTCTCTCAAATATAATATATTACAGTTTATATATGTGGCTTTCCATGCCACGTGAATGTCAACGTGGTAACTTAAGCCACATGGTAATTTGAACTAAAAAAAATAATATTTTATGCCATGTGGTTGTGCTGACATGGCGAAAAATATGTGACATGTATCGCCACATCAGCACATTGTTAACGCCGTGAGTTTAGGTGGCCTAATAGAACATAATTTTAAAGTTGGATGATCAAATTGAATTTTTTTTTTATAGTTGGATGACTAAAATAGGAACACTCGAATAGTTGGGTGATAATCCAAATATTTTACTCTAATTTATGACATGTGGTTGTGCTAATGTGACGAAAAATGAGTAACATGTATCGTCACGTCAGCACACCGTTAATGGTGTGCGTAAGTGACCTAATTGAAAATAATTTTAAAGTTGGATAACCAAATTGAAAACATTTAAAGTTTGGTGACTAAAATAGGAACACTTGAATAGTTTGGTGACCATCATGGTATTTTACCCAAATAATAATAATAATAATAATAATAATAATAATAATAATAATTATTATTATTATTATTATTATTATTATTATTATTATTATTTAGGGAAAATTACCTTTTTCCCAGAACTTTTAAAACTTCCCAAACAGCCCCTGTAAGTTATGAATACCTCGGACAATCCCTCAATTACTGTTTTTCCTTTTTGCCCCTTGTAGTTTATTCGGACTGGGTCCATGTTGTGAAATTTCATCATTGCCCTTGATAATGGTGGGAAAAAAACTGCCCAATCACATCATGTTTATTGTGTCATCTCATGTCCAACTTTTTTGCCTTCATTTTTGTTTTTTCTTAAACAAACTTTGGAAGATTTCTATGACATTAGAGTCTTGGAGTTTTTCAATTTCTCTCCATTTAGTGTGTTAGAGTTTTGCCAGTTGCATGAGAAGGTGACCATCTTTTCCTTGCCCTTACTTTGATTCACAAGAGAGGCCCTATGAGAGAAAATAACAATTTATTTTTCATATAAACCTTATTTTAATATCATCTCTGTGAGAGGGAGAGTACCAATTTATTTTTGTGTAGGTTTACTATGGAGAGTTTTTGTGTTATTGCTAGATGCATGGGGGGGGGGGGGGGGGGGGGGGGGGGGGGGGGGGGGGGGTTCACGGCGCTTACTTCTTCGGAATTAGTATTAGCGGAGATATGTGAGCGATGGGGTCTCGATGTTTCCTGTGTCAGGGTGAAGTTTATCACGCCTAATGCACATCAAACGGTTTGTCTAATAGAAAACGGGGTTGACTTCCAGCGCATGTGTCACGTGTACGCTTTGTTCAAATGTGCTGCAGTCGATCTCATGGTTGAGACATATGATATGCCATTGCCCCTTCTTATTAACAACGATTTCTTCTCGTTGTAAAATTCTTGTCATTCATGTTTACATAGTTTGTACAAGCTAATTTGTGATTAACTAAAGCGTAATAGTATTATCGCTTACAAAAATCTCTTTACGTTTAATTTGTATGATTTACGCTTAAGATATATAGTAAGCCCTTAGGATTTCTTGTTTTCGCTTAATTATCTCAGTTTCCGCTTAAAAATTTATGTTTGTGCCTATTTTTGCTTACTTAACCTAGTTTCCTCTTAAAAATGTTATGTTTGTGTTTAATTTTTTATTTTACCAGATATTCAGATTCTACAAGCGTATTCGTTCCACCACAGGGTGACCCTGACGGTGTGGTAGGCCTTCCTCCTCGTCGGATTAATCTGAAGTTTGGTCATTGGATATCGGACAACATTTTGTAGGCGTTGACCATTTTAGAGACACACTTCAAAATTTTACAATTAAGCGGAATTTTGAATTCAAATTCACAAAGAATGAAAAACACAGAGTGATTGTCGAATGCGCTGCCGGTGGTTGTCAATGGCGCCTTCATGCATCAAAGGAATACAAAAAAAAAAAACTTTCAGAATCAAGACAATACACCTGTTACACAGTTTGTGGTGGGGTAATTGACTCGGTGTCACATCCAAAAGCGTCCAAAAACTGGGTAAGCGCATGTGTGATTCAAAAGCTTAAGGACCAACCCTTGTACAAGGCCATCGACATTTAGAAGGACATGTTACTGGAACATGGTCTCAATATTCCATACAAGCAAGCTTGGTTGGGTAAAGAGTATGCCCGGGTTATCTTCAATGGAAATGAGGTCTCCAGCTACGATTTGTTGCTTTGTTACATGAATAAGGTGGTTGAGACAAATCCCGATAGCATTGCAATTGTAGAAAGAGACGGTGAGTTTTTTAAACGTGTATTCTTTTCTTTCCATGCGTGTATCATGGGATTCAAGAGGGGTTGCAGGCCGCTGTTGTTTCTCGATGGTACGTATCTTCTTGGAAAATATTGGGCTATTTTATTGGGTGCCACGGGTAAAGATGGAAACAATAGTTTTTTCCAAGTGGCATTTGGTATTGTCGACAACGAGATCAATGCCAGTTGGACGTGGTTTATTTCCAAATTAGGTGATGCTTTATATGATGACGGAGATTATGGAAAGATTATTACTTTTGGGTCAGACAGGTTTAAGGGCCATATCAACACCATTGTAAAGGTCTTCTCTTCTTCTCCACATGCATATTGTCTTCGATACTTGGAGGGTAATTTTATGAAAGGCAATGTTAGACTTGGGAAGGCATTAAAGGGAAAGTGTTGACCCATATACTTTTGTATTGCATATGCATCCAGGGCTAAAGAATTTGATGATTCGATGAATGAACTGCATGCCACATCACCCGATGCCTATTACTTGGCTGCTTCATAAATAAGATATGTCACATTGGTCAAATTATTTATTCAGAGGTGAAGATTGGGGTGAGATGTATTCAAATGTCGCAAAGTCGTTTAATCCATGGATTAAAGAAGCTCGGTATTTACCAATAACGAAAATGGTCAACTCCATACTGTATTTGAATGTTTCTGTTTAAAATTGTTTGTGAACGCTTAATAGTATTTGTTATCATTTAAAATTTTTTGTTTCTGTTTAAATTTCAGGGTCTGCGCTTAATAGTGACTTATAATGTTTAATTATACATATTCTACGTCATACAGATTCAAGATGATGCTCATGTTATGCATTCACCTTGAGCAATCGAACAAATGGGAGACCTATTTATGCCCTGACATACATAAGAAGGTAGAGGAAATTATTGGTCATTATGTCGATAACTGTTTTGAAGTGATTGACTAGTGCAGCAACTCCGTAGATCTATTCAGTAAAACAATTGTTCATGTCGCAGGTGGCAAGTTTAAGGTATCCCGTGCAAACACGTTTACGTTGCAATAATATAGACATACATGAACGTTCACCGATTTATTTGCAGCTACTTCATCGTCGACAATTACAAATTGGCGTATAAAGAACTATTTTTCCCATACCCGACCATGAGAAGCCTACGGACAATAATTGAGAATTGAGTTTGCGTCCGCTTGTCATAAGAAGGCAACCTGGGTATCTTAGACGGAAGAGGATTGAGTCACAAGCGTCCGAGGTCCAAGAGTAACGTTGCAGCCACTGCCATGAGTCCGGTCATAATCATAGATCTTGTAATCAAACTATCACCTACTAAGTATGGATGACTAGTTATAAGTTAGCATGACAGTAGAGTGATAGTTTGATTATAAGTTAGCATGACAGTATGCTATAACTGGAAACAAGCTTAATGTTTTTGCTCCCCAGTTGATTCGTTGGCTAGACATCTATCCACTTCCTCAATAATGGTGGTTGTGCTCCCTTCTATGAGTATGCACGCAACATACTTTATTTTTAAATAAGGGACGCTGGAATGCGGTATCCATAGTTTTTCATCGTCGAGTATTTGTTCAATAAAATGCATAACATACACAACGTAGTCGAGGCTTCCTCGTTTTTGTCTCGGAGTATCCCTCTCGTGAATAAGGAGATACGCGGTCGTCTCTGTCTCGCTAAACTCCTTCTCGACACAATTGTCAAATAGTTTCCGCTATCGAGAAATAGAATTTGAAGCTAGAGTTCCAACTAAGAAAATATGATGACTTTGTGCTATAAAGCATGTAATTTATCATGTCGATAGCGTCTTTGTCATACTCCACACTCTCGCATGAAGAATAAGGCATGTACTTTTGTTTTTCGTTATCAAGAACTACAACATGAAAATACGTCCATAACATTATCTGTGACCATTTCCTTCCCCTTCAGCAATGTAAACAGATTGGCTCCGGTTGTGTTAACCCAATCATTCTTCCATATGACATTCCTGATGGCGAACGAAACCATGGTGTGTAAGTGAAAACCAGCTATTATATGGCCAAAGTTCGAATATTTAAATGATAACATAAACACTTAAGTGGAAAGTACGTATGTTAAATGGTGATAGATATATTTAAGTGATAACTTATATGGTTAAGTAGCTAGTAGAAGAATCACGTTGCAACGTATATAAATAAGTGATAAAAAGAACTTTTAAGTGGATACTTGACACTTACTTATCTATCCAGCAGTTCAGGTAGATCCTTATTATCTCCTTCTCGAATTTGTCTAGGCGCTTGTATTCAGGGTATCGTTTCTTCTTGGGAAGAAAATTCTTCTGCACATCTTCATATTGTTGGTTTGCAAGGACTGTAATGTCCACTTTAGTAATTGGTGTTTTGTTATTGATTTTTCCTTTTGCTTCTTTAGCAGCATCTTTGAAAGGTTACTGTTGTTCCATAGTAGGTAAGCCAGAGGGTTCATCACTAGGAATAGCAACAATGGTTTCTTGTTGGTGAAACAATGGTTCATCACCAGTAGTTACTTCTTCATGTTGTTGTGGGATTGTGTTTTCCTTTGATGCGACACTGTCATCTACCAATTCCACCGAGACAGGGATTTCTTTGGCAATAGATTCAATAATCCTGTCAACATCGATTGTGATAAATATCATCAACCGGAGAAACATCTCTTGGTGGTTGGTCCACTGCAAGTGGACCTATTGTTGGGGCAATATTCTTAGATGCTGCATTTGTATCCTATAGCTCTACTACGGGTGGTGCTACTGTTGTTTCAACGTCAGGTGGTGGAAGGAGAAACATTGTTGATTTTCCTCTCGTGGAAAGCCTCTTCAAACGCGGGCCTTTTCGGATGGCCAACCCATTTAGGTCGTTGGTAAACGCTGGGCTACGTCGGTAGCATCCGGGCTATTCCCAGTAGCGTCTATGGCGGGTCCTTTATTTGTTGGTAGGGTTGTAGTATTCGACTATAAATGTCCTTCTAATGGTTCAACACGAGGAACAAGCCTTAGGAACTTTCTTGTTAGTATTTCGCACACCATAACACAATGTCAGTGAAATAAAAAAAAAAAATTAACATTAACGTACACATATGATTGGTTTCTTAAACAAAAACTAATATTGGTAAACGGTAACCCTTAAACTTAAACAATAACCAATACTCTTAAACACTAAAACATAAACTTAAACAGAAAAGACTATAGGTAAACGATAACGTGTAAAATTATACAGGAACAAAGTTTTCTACACAAAAATGTCACTCCAGACAAACGTTAACGTACAGTGTGAAATTACAACATACATTGTTAATGATTTTCTACCTCATTTCCATCGAGCGATGACAACATCGGTCCTAACAACGTTTGCTTTCGATAACTATTTTCACCATAACATAGTATCCGTGGGGTCTTGCCAAAACGTAACTTCTTAGCAGTGTTGGTGAGCTCATAAAACCATATGTTCAGTGCGACTACGCAACCTTTAAGGTACCCTGTGTTGGTCTTCTTCTTAGTGTGTCTTGCTTGCACTCGAGCAGCCATTTGTGGAGTGTCCTCCATAAGCCACTTGTGCACTACTTGCGCCCATGCGTATCATCCCATTCCGGGGAGGTCATTGACATAATTAATGATCCAATTCGACACCGAGCATGAGGTGCTTGGGAAGAGGATAGTACCCATGAAGTAAACCATAAGGAGTTTTACCAAATTATCTTCTTCTTCCCCCTTCCGAACAATTTGGTCACGGGTTTTCTTGATGGAGTCTCTGTGTCTCTTGTAGGTTTTTGATAAATAATTGTCTTTAAAAGATGTGTGTGTTTTCTTCTTCTGAAATATGACTGCGTCTCCATCACATCATAGACCAAGAATGAGAGGCACAACTTTAGGCCTGAAACTCAGCAGGCTTGCCCCGATCCTGAATTTATTAGTGTGGTCATCATGTCTTTGCAACAGAGAATCAAGAAGGACCCTCTCTTGCAATATCGGTTCTATTTTAGTGAGTGCTGCAAACGGTGTCCTTCGGATGATCTCCCAGTGTCGTTCAGTCATGTGAACTTTCAATTCATCCATAGTCTCTACTATTGGGGTCAAGTAGCATCGCCCATTAACAAGCTTGACCACCATAAGCACAAGCCTACGACAAGAGCAATACATTAAGCAGTATTTTGTAATCTTAAATATGAAGCTATATTATTAAAGTGAAAACTTATTTATTAAATTGATATTATTAAACACTACATAATGCAACCATATTAAATTAAAGGGGAAACTTACATTATAAACATTAGACAACACCATGAAGAACACACATATGTGAGATTGCATAACAATTGAAAAATCTCATTCAGCACAACATTATTGCTTTCGATTGTGTACATAGAGAAAAATGAAAAATAAAACTCTAGCCGAAAAATCTCCCTGAAAACTACAATATCATCCAATAATTACATTATAAAATCGAAAAATCTTTCTTTCTAACATATTACTTTACAAATCAAACGGCCAAAAAACCCACAGAATGTAAAAACAAAAGAAAACTGCAGAACTTCTTCAATGACGTCCACCTCGCTTCAATACCTTAGAGCGCAAACTAATGAATTGCCGAAGAGTTGAGTGGGAGTTTTCTTGTGATCTAGTGCTGGAACGAAATTCCGGTCCTACAGAAGATGTCTAACAATGACAACCTTAGAAAGGAAAAGATAAAGTGGCGAAGAGGCGAAGAGAGAAAAAAACCGGCGCTAGTAATGGTGTTCTCACAGGATTACCTAAAAAAAAAATCGCTTCCATTCTAAGCGAAAAAATCATTGTATTCAAAAGAAAGGAATTGCAAACTTCTAGTGTGTTTTTGGCAATTACCGGTTATTATTATTATTATTTTGTATTTAATCGTGTTTGCTTGTGAATTAAAAATTCCTTTTTTATAAGCCCACCAATCTCATTTGCATTGAATCAAATAATTAAGAAATGATACAAAAACCTGGATTCTCGATAGCGTCAATTATGTTATGGTTTTCACACAAGGCCATAAAATTTTAAAAATTACTAATAAAAGGTAAAAAATAAAATGCAACTTGTGTCTTATAATTTATGTATTTAAATAATTTATTATTATGAAAAAATAAAATAGTAGAAGACGCCAAAGATAATCATATAATATGAGTTTTAGATCATAGTATAATAAGTTAAGAAGAAAGTTTTTAATTAAAAATATTAATTTAATTAGTCATTCAACAGGATGTAATCTTACGGTCACAAACAAAACACTTGAATTTTTTGCAATGTTTTGAAACCTAATTTTACCCCACCAATTTGACCTAGTTTAACTGAACTTTGTCATGTCATCGGGCAGGTTATATAAAAATTGGGTACAAGGAATTGACCTAGTTGAACCAGCCGAATACTCAGTTGAATTGAATAACCCGGTTTGGTTGAATCAAGTCAACCAAGGATTGTACATAAAATTTATTATTTATTTTTTAATTTTGTATTTATTTGTATTTGTAATTTAAATTATGTTAGATTATCATGACATGTTTCTTGGATTTTATTTAGAATATTAAATTGATATTTATAAATCATAAAAAAGACTATTTATTTGTTGGACTTTGTTAGTATTGTTTTTTTATTTTAATAATTTATAATACATTTTACAAAATTATAAAATATATATTATATTCATGATTGGATGAACCCACCTCGATCATTGATCGGTGACCGAGTAGGCTTTTCGGGTTGCACTCCGGATCGGATATTAAAACATTGATTTTTAGAATACATACAAGAACAGAAAACCAACTTTTAAAGGTGTATACAATATTAAAAACATAACTAAAAAATACAATTTTTTGAGAGGAATGCAAAAAATTTTGTTTTTATTTACCTAGGAGTGACTTGTGCTTCGATTTTAAATGTGTATGGTCTGTATGTTTTAAAAATGTTTATGGTGACTATTGTTTCCCATTTTAAAATCTGGCATGGCATGTGGTGGGAAAGAAAGGTCAAGGTCAACTTGGGTTGATATATGGTAAGCAAGACATTGCGCATACAAGTTATGTAGGTTTGCGAGTTTCCCTGTGGATCCTTCATTGACTGTCAAGCTCTGAATCATGTTCTTCCAAGGTTTAAATTAGTGAGAAAAACGTTGAACATGTTCTCTTAACATGCTATCTATGATACCTGGAGCTCTTCTTAGCTGTACTCTCTCTCTCTCTCTCTCTCTCTCTCTAGATATTAATTTCCTTCTTTCTACGAAAGAAAAATAAAAAGAAATAAAAAAGAAGTAACAACTGGTTAGAGAGCAACGGTCTTCAATTAATCTTACCATCACAAAGATATCATTGAGGTACCAAACTTTCTTGTCAACGTAAATTTTTGAGGAAAATTATCTCACTGTCTTTAGACTAACTTCTATCCACTAAGACTGGTTTTACTCTTGACACCATGGGATCACTAAGATCGACTTTCATTCCTACTTGGCGGGAGGGTGTTGCAGTCAAGCTTATTTTCACCTTCTACTTAAGCGACTTAAACAATGGAAATAGACGGTGAGTGTCTAATCGAATTGATCAAGTTATGTAAAAACAAAATAAGGTGAATTGTTTGTAATCTTTTGCTAATGTTTTTATGCGGTAACTTTTTTTTTTTTTTATAAAATCTTAATTAATAGTATTGATTCTTTTAGTTATAATTATATTGAGTACGATATGTATTTTAATTTACCAATGTTTGAGACAACAAACCGGATTAGAGAAATCCTTACCAAAATTTGGTGACCTGGTTGGTTTAACTAGGAAGCAGTGGAAATGACCAAGTGTAAGGGACTCAAAAGTATTGTGCATACTAAGGTCTTTAATTAAAAATTTCTGAAGTTTAGAATTAAGAAAGAAAACATTTTCTAATAATGAAGGAAAATTAGTTTATAGCACTATAGGAATACAACTGCTACTATAAACCAGTAATGGCGGAAATAAAATTTGCCATTAAAACTTTCATCGCTATAGTGGATGTAATGGATTTGTACATCTATAGCAGCAGAAAATCTACCGCTATAGAGTATAAATATAATTCTACTGCCAAGTTGATCCGGTGCTATAGATGTGTTGGTCAACCACAATTATAACCCTATATAGTTCTTTGCTGCCATTATACACTATACAGTAACTTAAAATATAATAAATATACCATTTCCACGATCAACTAAATATTAGAGTTAAGCTATTCATCCCGACGAAGTTGCCCGAATTTAAATCCCGAATGATGTGGCAACCAACCTGATTCACTTTTCTCTCTCCTCCTCAGCTCATTGCTCTCTCCTCATTAGTTTATTTCTCTCAATTTATTAATCTAAAAAAAATAGAGTAAAGTTACCTTGTCAAAGCAACAACACACACGAAAATAGCCAAACCATCTTCAATGATGACTCCTTTGCCTCCTCCGGCGGCGCCGGAGCCGGCAACGCCGGAGCCGGCAACGCCACCTCTGGCGGTAGGTATCACTGGGCTTATCTTGCTCTTCCACGCCTTCAAGACCTCTGATGACCGAGCCAGTTGCCTTCCACGCCTCAAGGACACTCTCCAAAGCTTCAAACATGGGATGGAGATTGCTCTTGATCTGTCAAACTTTGTTGCAAAGGCAGCCATTGTTGTCAGGAATGAGGGTAGTCTATATTAGAATCAATGCATCATGATCAGTAAAACAAACTGGTTTATGTGTCACACGGTGACCAGTTAAATCTATCATAACCAATAATACATCATGCGTAGTCAAAATGACCAGCTCATATATCATATGATGATTAATTAAAAAGTCATTTGCTTTAAGAAAGTATGCTTGGCTCTTCATATCTACTTGATAATTTGAGAGAAATCATTTTTCTTGTACAAAATAAAAGAGATGCCAGATTTGTTTTCCCCACATAAAAGACTATCATTTACACCACTAAGACAAAGACTAATATTGAAGCCATTTGGTAACAGTGCATATATGTCATGATTTGCAAGTAAAGTAGATAAAAAGACCATATATAGGAAATCTCTGGATCTAAACTTTATTAATTTTGTGCAGCTTCATGTGGTTCCTAAGGAGTTGCTATTCTGGATTATGCTTCTCTGGAAGTTCCTGCCAATATATTTACTGGATGCTAAGTATGGGATACAAAGGCCAAAGCAGGGCCCTCTACACCTAAAAGAAACCACACCAATATATCCAGTCACCGGTCTCAGACGTCGTCTTTCTGAAGTGGAGGGAAAGATGAGAACAAGGAGATGGAGATGGGAGCAAGGGGATGAAGATGAGCTTTGACCATCTCTTGTGCTTTTTTTTTTTTGTTTTTTTTACATTGAACCGAGAGAAATGAGCTGATGAGGAGAGAGAAAAATGAATCACCTGGGTTGCCACATCATTCGGGATTTAAATTCGGGGCAACTTCATCGGGATGAATAGCTTAACTCTAAATATTAACATTTACAGTCGTGATACTCACAGACACAGACTGAAATTCATAAACATAAAATTGACATTGAAATTGGCCAGACTTACATATAATGTATACAAAAACTCAGTTTATATTTCTGGATATGTACTCAACAATACACAAATGCTGATATAATTTTCAAGTACGTCTAAAGTTGAAATTTAAAATCTGGAGCTGTTTTTGCATGATTTTGAGTATCTACTCCAAACTCACATAAAAGAAATAAGTGGACTGCTTCAAACGACTCATTGCCTGCAAATTGGTAAGACCTTTAGGAAAAGCCAATTGCATAAAATACAACAATTATATACTTACAATACATTAAATACTAGAATTTTAATGTCAGTATTCTCAAATTACTTACGAAGCCTGACATGGATAATCGATGTTTTCCTCCTATTTTCACTCTTAAAATCCCTTCATTAAGTCCTTTGTGTTATGAAGAATTTATCAAGATTTGTATATTGATGAGAATAATGTTACAATGTATATATATAGGTACACAGGGATATATATGGTATATATACAAACATGGATATACAACCGTATTTCCTAACACCCCCCTCAAACTCACGGGGGATCAGACACCGAGAGTTTGGACAAAAGAAAATCATGCTGCGCTCGTGTCTGAGACTTAGTAAACAAATCCGCAAGCTACGGCTCAGAGGGAACAAACTGAGGAGCCATGATGCCTTTGCTGTGTTGATCACGCAAAAAGAAGGCATCAACACCAATATGTTTGGAGAGAGAATGTTAGACAGGATTCAGAGTGATCTGAATAGCATCGGTGTTGTCACAATGTAAAGGAGTAGGAGCATGTGAGACAACACCAAGGTCGTGTAAAAGCCAACGCAACCAAACAATCTCCTCAGCAGTAGTGGCCATGGCACGAAGCTCAGCTTCGGTGCTAGAACGAGAAACATCTGTTTGCTTCTTGGACTTCCAGGCAATGAGAGAAGAACCCAAGAACAAACAGAAACCAGTAACAGAATGACGATCAGACGGATCATTGGCCCAAGTAGCATCAGAGTATGCACGGAGCTCCAAAGGATTATGATGAGAGAAGACAAGGCCACGAGATGGAGTCGCCCGAAGATAGCACAAAAGCCGCAACAGATGAGCATAGTGAACAAAAGTAGGTGCACTGACAAACTCACTCAACACATCATAGCATAAGCTATATATGGTCGAGTAATGGTAAGATAGACTAGACTCCCAACTAAGTGTCTATAGCGTGTCGGATCAAACAAGAGGACCCCCTCATCAGCACGCAACTGAAGGTGCAGCTCCATAGGAGTAGTTGCAACACAAGAGTCAGAGATAGCTGCCCGTGCTAGAATATCAGACGTGTAACGCTGCTGGGATAACTGAAAACCAGTAGGAGTAGAGGTGACCTCAATGCCCAGAAAATAACTCAGTCGGCCAAGATCAGTCATATGAAAATGCTGCTGAAGGTGATGCTTGACAAACTCCACATGAGCAGGGTTATCACCAGTAATGACCATATCATCCACATAGAGGAACAAAAGAGTCTGACTACAAGAAGAAGAGTGCACAAACAAAGCTGGATCATGCGGACTAGGCTGAAAACCAGCAGCAGCCACAACAGAATTGAAATGCTCAAACCAGGCCCGGGGAGCCTGTTTGAGACCATAAAGAGCACGCCATAGGCGAAAAACAAAACCAAAAGGAGAAGAGATGCCAGGGGGTGGAAGCATGTAAACCTCCTGCTGAAGATCCTCGTGAAGAAAAGCATTCTTCACATCAAGCTGAAAAAAATGACCATCGACGAACAGCAGCAACAGCAATAAAAGCTCGAATGGTAGTCATATGAGCCACTAGATCAAAAGTCTCATTATAATCACGGCCCTACTCCTACTGAAAACCATGGGCCACAAGACGAGCCTTGTACCGTTCCACAGAACTGTCAGAGCTAGTCTTGACCTTATAGACCCACTTGCAGGTAATAGGAATAACACTAGAAGGGAGAGGAACCAGATCCTATGTGGAAGCATGCTCGAGGGCCTCCAACTCAGCAGACATAGCAGCCTGCCACTTAGGTATCTGAACAACCTCTCGGTAAGAAGCTGGCTCTAGAGGGCCACTGGAGGGAAAAATGGGTAGATCAAGCAGCTGAGAAGCAAGGTTAAGGCGGTCAGGAGGTTGGCGATCTCAAAGAGGATAGCGATGTGCAGGAGGATCATCCACATGGAATTCATTAGAGGAAACCGGTAGCACCGTGGATGAATGCTCAGAGAAGAACCTGGGCGACGAACATAGTGATAGGAAAGAGCGGAAATAGGAACCTGGATAGGAATATCAGCAGACAACGGAGATACAGATGGATGAGAGGATGGACAAGACACAAGTGGAGGTGGAGAAGGTATAGATGAGGATGGTGACATGAGAGGTGGTAACATAGGTGGAGAGGACACAATGAGAAACTGAACATCGGCCGATGTAGTGGAGGAGTGAGAAGAAGAGGAAGAGGAAGAGGAAATGGAAGGAACAAAAAAAGGACGATCCTCAACAAAAGTAACATCACGCGAGATCCAGATGCGACGTGCAGCAGGATCATAACACCGATAGCCCTTGTGCTCAGAACTATAACCAAGGAAAACATAAGGAACAGATTGAACAGAAAGTTTAGTCCGCTCTTGAGGTAAAAGAAAGACATAACACAAACATCCAAAACACATGAAGGTGAGAATAACGGGGTGGACTAGAGAAAAGACACTCTCTGGGACTGCGACCTTGAAGAAAAGAGGAGGGTTGAAGATTTATGAGGTAAACAGTAGTAGAGACAGCCTCAGCCCAGAAATGAGGTGGAACATAAGAGGTAATGAGTAGGGTACGGGCAGTCTCAAGAATATGACGATGTTTTCTCTTTGTAGTGCCATTCTGTGCATGAGCACCAGGACACGAGAGCTGAGGAAGAGTGCCATGGGAGCCAAGAAGATCACAAAAATCATGAGAGAGATACTCCCCCCTGAGTCAGAACGAAAAGTACGAATGGTGGCAGAAAACTATGTGCGCACCATGCTAGAAAAATCAACATAAATCTTAAAGAACACGGAACGAGAACGCATAAAATAAATCCAAGTGTAACGAGAGAAATCATCAACAAAAATAACATAATATTGATGCTCACCTTTGGAGACAAAGGGGGCAGGACCCCAAATATCCAAATGAACTAGCTTAAATGAAGAGACAGACTTAGACACACTCGAAGGATACGGGAGTTGTAGCTATTTTCCAAGCTTACAACCCGAACATGAATGTGAAATATCAACTGAAACACGACCTAAAATACCCTGATTAATAAGAGAAGATAGACGAGAGCCACTAAGATGGCCAAGACGATGATGCCACTGATGAAAATGAACAGAGGAAAGACTAAAGGCAGATGCAGTGGGAACTGAAGAGGAAGACGGGAGACGAAGATGATCGAGCACATACACCCCATTATGGCGATGGCTAGTTCCAATGAGGGTCCCTGTAAGACGATCCTGCACACAACAACCAAACTCATAAAAAATAACAAGATAGCTAAGGGAAGTGAGTTGGCTGGTAGAAATAAGGTTCATGGATAGTTGGGGTACGAAAGCAACATCGGGAATATGGAAGTGAGTAGTATGTAAAAGGCCACGACTAGAGACAGGAAGGGTAGTGCCATTAGCAATAATGACACGAAGGTCTGAAGAAAGTGGGTGAAGGGAGTGAAGGTGGGTAGCATCATAGGTCATATGGAAAGAAGCTCCAGAGTCGAGCAACCAAGAGGAAGAAGAGATACCTATAGAGGCGGAGGCGACTGATGGATAAGTGGAGGCGTTCGAGGCATCCTGAGTGAGAACTGGGGCCGAAGAAACAAAAATCTGACTCCAGGAGAGCTGCTGAAACTGCTCGGTAGACAACGGACCAACCGGAGAAGCAGAGGGTGGAGTAGTGACAATACGCTACTGTGCTGTCTGTTGAGCCAGTTGAAGCTTGCGACATTCAGTGCCAACATGACCAAGAGCATGGCAGTAATGGCACCGAATAGACCATCAATGGGGCACACTAGATCCCTGTCCCGGAGGCTGGGAAAAAGGATGAACATGAGTGCTAAGGCCTTGAGACGACAGCAATGGAGCAGTGGACGGTGCTGAGAGTTGCTGGGGAGCAACAGATGGGGGAACCACATCTAAAGACCGAAGACGGGTCTCCTCAGCTAGCACATAGACCAGAGTATCACTAGCAGATGGAGGTGTAACCCCGTGGAGAAGCTAAGAACGAACTGCCTCGAACTCAGGCTGTAAGCGCATGAGAAATTCATAAATACGGAGATGGTCACGATCCTGAGCAATGGCAAGACACTGAGCACAGGTCGGAGAAGGAGAGAGAGCCATCTCATCACTGAGTGCTACAAAGAAATCCTGGACAGAGCTCTCACGCTGATAAGTGGCGGTGAGAGTCTGCAGCAAGGAGTAGCGTAACACCTGACTAGAGGGAAGATAAAGGGTATGCAAATGATCCCAAATCGGCTTGGCCGTAGGAAGGTCACAGACCGCCAGACGAATAGAAAGCTCGTACAACTGACAAATGATAGCTATAGTGCAAGAATCATCTTTAGTCCACTTGGCTAAGTCCTGGGGTGTAGAGAGAGATGAACTGGTAACAGCAGATGTAGAAGAACCAGTGGAAACTACAGCAGAAGTGGTGGAGGACCATCAACATGGCCCTAAAGATTAAGGCCTCGAAGAAGAACACACAGGGTGGAGGACCACAACTTATAGTTCTTGCCATTAAGCATGACATCCGCCTTTTGAAGATAGGAAACTTGGGAGGCCATGAAAGCAAAGAAAAAGAGAAGAACTTGGGTCGCGGTGGATCTGGCCGGCGAAGCAGGCCGCAGGTAGGTGGCAGCGACTGTGGCACGCAGGAGCGGGGGCGAAACCTGACCGTGCGGATTTAGCCACGCGAGGTAGACCGCTGCTGAGGCGCGGTGGCTGCGGAACGGAGGCAGCGGCGGTAGGCGGCGCGCTGGGGCTGGTTGTGCGCGGCTGACTGCGCGCGGGGCTGGCGACGGCAGCAAGTGGCGCGTGGGGCTGGCTGTGGCCTGCGGAGGTGCGGCGGCTACTGGAAAAAAAAATTAGGTTTTAGGTTTTGGAAAACCTCTCTGATACCATGTTATGAAGAATTAATCAAGATTTGTATATTGATGAGAATAATGTTACAATGTATATATATAGGTACACAGGGATATATATGGTATATATACAAATATGGATATACAGCTGTACTCATAGCTGTATTTCCTAACACTTTGATCACTTGTTATTGACAATTGTGTAATCAATTAAAAAGTTGATTACAAATCTGATCAACATGAACTATTAATAGGTAATCAAACACTTCTTGATAAGATATGCATTGTTTTTTTTTTTTTTTGAAATAAATAAGATATGCATTGTTAATATATTACCTTAGTAGGATTGACACCATATATATAAAAGGCGTGAAAAAAAAACCAACTTTCATATATAATAACTATTAAAAATGAGAATATCATTCCGTATCAAATTTTATTGCTAACCAATACAAAAGAGGGATTTGATAAACAAAGTTATCATATATGAATATGTTACTTATTAATTTGTTTCCACTTATCATTTGCTTATGAGTTGTGACAGCAAATTACTATCCATTGTTGAGTTGGAGGGAAAAAACAATTTATTCTTGTTGTACTTAAATTGTAGGATGCAAACACTAGGCAATCAAGGATGTATGAGAACCCAATGCTCTATATAGTTTAATGATGAAAGCAAGACATGCTGCTATGCTACAAAAAAGGCAGTTGATGGTTCTGGATATCCCAAGAGAGAGTATTGGATAAAGAAAAACAAAAGTTATCAACCATGTAAAAAAGAGCAACAATAGCGGTAAAATCTTGGATATCTCAACAGTTGAGAAAATCATATCATTGCAGTTCAATGCCCACAAGGTCAAAGGGAGAAAAAGTAACAACCCATAGATTGCACTTATAGGTAAGTGCCGGAAAGTAGAAATACATATTCAAAGATAAAATTCTCAATAAGAGAAAAACAACACCATGAGTTTGAAGAGTGGTGAGAGGATGTTATTTGCATATGATCAAAAAAAGAACTATCTATTGTTTATTACATTATATGAATTGGATTAAAAAAATATAAGCAATTGTCATGAAGCGTTTTGCTTTAACTAAAAGAAAAGGATAGACAAAAAAAAAGCACATGTGTTTGAAGAGTGGTGAGAGGATGTTATTTGCATATGATTGAGAAAAGAACTATCTGCTATTTATTGCATTATATGATTTGCATTAAAAAAAAATTTGACGCCTTCAAAGCTGAAACAAACATAAGCAAGTGTCATGATGCTTTTTGCTCTAACTAAAAGAAAAGGACATACAAAAAAAATAAGCACATGTATCTAGATAGCTTTAAGAAGTTTGAACTATGTGAACAGGACAACATATAATGATTCAAACAATTGGGCACAACGTACCAAGGAAAATATAGGTTGATAAAGCAAGGAGGCATAGGGAAATAAAATGATACCTTTAAGTTGAAAGAAACAGGAACTTAAGATGTGAAGATCTTCACTCCAAAGAGAAACAAAAATGGGCTGTGTAGCGTGAAAGCCAAAGACTAATTAGATAGAAATCTTCAATTTTCCATTCATAAGGCTCACTCAAGCTTAGTTTTGCCATCTCATATTTATGTATAACAAAATAAATTAACATTTTGCATACTAAAGGAGTTGTTCCTGTTGCGTGTGTGATTGAAGCCGGCCACCTGCGAGCTAGCATGGGATACGGATGAGTCTGCAGCAGCAGCATGGCTCCAGCATCCGAGCGAGTAAGGTGGGAGCGGAGAGGCCAAGAAGATGGCAATGTACCGACGGGGCATGGTGAGGCTGCAGGGGTTGGTTTGGCAGGCATGGTTGCCTGAGAAAGTTGGTAGTTTATTCAGTTGGTCAAGTTAGTCAAGTGTTTTGATGTAAATTAGTTTTTAATTCACTGTATCTCTTGTTGTCTGTGAACAACCAATGGTGGCAAACGTTAAGGTTTGTGTTGTGACCAACCAGCATGGGTGTTAGGTCATTAGCCAATCATGGCTTTGTTTTGTGTCTTAATATCTCCTTTACTTTATTATATATAGAAGAGAAGTGCTGAATGCTGGTTGGGTGGAAAAACCAATATACTTGTTCTTTCTCTTTGACCCCATTGATTGAGTGAGTGTGAGAACCAGTGAGTCACTGGAATTTCTTCAAACACTCATCCTTACACTAAGGCATTTCAACAAACACTTGGAAGAAGTCGTGTTCCGGTGAGTTATCTCCATTAATCTGGTATCAGAGCTCCTACAATGGCAACCAGTAGCTCATCGATGATGAACAACACCCCGGTGTCGCTGTCGCAGCTGTCGGTCCTGGTGTTCACGGGGTAAGAGTACGGGCGTTGGAGTCTTCGGATGAAGATGGTCTTTAGGTCCCAAGAGCTGTGGGACTTGGTTGAGAAAGGGGTAAAGGCGTCGAAGGACGAGGCGGTGGAGAGAGACAACCGGAAGTGTGACGCCAAGGAGCTGTGCCTGATCCAGCAGGCGGTGGACGGTCCGAACCTTAACCGGATCGCTAAAGCAACATTGGCACACAAAGCCTGGGAGATACTGAGGAAGCAGTGTTAAGGGACTTCCAAGGTGCAGTCGGTGAGGATTCAAGCTCTCCGGCAGAGCTTCGAGACATTGCAGATGGGTGACGAAGAGAGTATACAGGAGTATATCACGCGAGTGATCACCATACTCAACCAAATCAAAGCCCTCGGTCATAAATTTGAAGATTCAGAAGTGGTGACGAAGGTGCTCAGGAGCTTGGCCCCAAAATTTGATTTCGTTGCAGTGGCCATCAAGGAGTCGAAGGAACTTGCAAAACTCACTCTTGATGACCTCTGCGGAACGCTGTAAGCACATGAGGTGAAAGTGAATAGGGCTCTCGGGAAGACGGTGGAAAGGGCTCTCAATGTGAAAACCGAGCACACCACTAGCAATCATGGCAGAGGTACAAATGCGGGGAACTCATTGGGAGATGGAAAGGGCCGAGGAAGGTCCTGTGCTCACGGGAGAGGCAGAGCTCGAGGAGGACGAGGTAGAGGCTTTGACAACAAAAGCAATATTCAATGTTTCCATTGCAAAAGTTTGGTCACATGAAGGCTGAGTGCAGGGCATGAGAGAAGCAACCGGAGAAGGGGACAGGACTTGTTGCTGAAGAAGAGAAGACTGAGAGTCTCTTCATGGCAAGTAGCTCCACTGGTGTTCGTGCTAACTCAATATGGTTAATTGATTCGGGTTGCTTGAATCATATGATAGGAGATAAGCAATTGTTTAGTGATCTTGATGAAACACTGAAGGTCACTGTAAGACTGGGAAATGATAAGATAATGGATGTGTGTGGGGTTTGGACAATCACGGTGAACACAAGCTCATGAATCCAGAGGAAACTCAATGGTGTTCAATATATGCCAGGACTAGTGCACAATCTCCTGAGTGTGGGTCAATTGCTCACCAAGGGATACACTGTGGTGTTTGAGAAGAATCAGTGTATAATCACTGATAAACAAGATGAGAATCGAGCAATTACTGTCACAAGATCCAGTAACAACATGTTCCCATTGGATCTTGCAAAAAATAAAAGCCAAGCAATGGCAGTGAAGAGTCAAACTCTGAAGAACTATGACATCTAAGGATGGGGCATCTAAACTACAGGAGCCTAATGTCTATGGCTCGGAAAAAGCTGGTAATTGGCCTACTAGAGCTCAAGCATGAGTCACAGTGTGAAGGATGTGTTGTGGCAAAACAATCAAGAACACCATTTCCCAGCGGATTGGCGCGAAGAGCAACCTCTTGTCTTGATCTAATATACATAGACCTTTGTGGACCCATGAGTGAAGACTCACTGGGAGGTAGCAGGTATTTTTTATTATTAATAGATGATCACAACAGGTGATGCATTGTCTACTTCATCAAAAATAAGTCAGAAGCCTATGAGAAGTTCCAATGCTATCATGCGTTTGTGGAGAGACAAACTGGCTTAAAGTTAAAGGCTGTAAGGAGTGATCGAAGAGGGGAATTCTGCTCAAATGAATTCCAGACTTATTGTGACAAGTACGGGATCAGGAGGAAACTCATGGCTTCGTACTCACCCCAGCAAAATGGAGTCGTGAAGCGCAAGAACAGGGCCGTGACGGAGATGGCAAGAGGGCTACTCAAGACTGGAGAATTACCCACCAAGTTCTGGGGAGAGGCTATGTCCACTGCAGTGCATCTCATTAATCGATCGCCAATACTCGCTCGACATAACAAAACTCCCTATGAAGCCTGGCATGGTGTCTAGCCCACTGTAAGTTACTTATGTGTGTTTGGATGTATCACTTATGCTTTAATTCCTTTACAGAGGTTGCAGAAACTCAATGAAAAATCAGAGAAGTGTGTGATGATTGGTTACTGCCTTGATGCCAAGGCCTACAAACTCTACAATCCCATTTCCTGCAAGGTGGTTGTAAGCCAGGATGTAGTGTTTCATGAGAACTCAAGGTGGCAGTGGGGAGCTGCCCCTCAAGGAGAGCCAGAAGTCATAATTGGTGAAGATACTGATAATTCAGGTGATGGGATGAATGATAATGAAGGAAGTAAAAACAATTCTCAACATGTTGTTGCCGATGAAATGCAGACAGATGACACATCTCCCAAAAAAATTCAGTCACTCACTGATATCTATAGTACCTGTACATTTGCTCTATGTGCAGGAGATCCAACTGAATTTAGGGAAGCAATCAAGCATAGTGAATGGAAGAAAGCAATGGATATTGAGATTGCATCTATTGAGAGGAATGATACCTGGCAGGTGTGCAATTTACCTGCAGGAAAGAAAGCAGTTGGATTAAAGTGGATTTACAAGACCAAATTGAATGCAAAAGGAGAGGTGGTGAAGTTAAAAGCCAGACTAGTGGCCAAGTGGTATTCACAGAAGTTCGGGGTGGACTATGAGGAGGTTTTCTCTCCAGTTGCAAGGCTCGAGATAGTGAGACTCCTGCTGGCGTTGGCAGCTCATTCTTGGTGGCATGTCTTCCATTTCGATGTGAAATCAGCGTTCTTGAATGGAGATATTCAAGAAGAAGTGTTCATTGTGCAGCCAGAAGGATATGAAATGAAGGGAAGAGAGGATCAATTATATAAATTGAGGAAGGCCCTCTACGGCCTGAAACAAGCCCCTTGGGCTTGGTACAGCAGGATTGATCTCCATTTCCGAGAGCAGGGATTTACAAGGAGTGAATGTGAGTATACACTCTATAGAAAGGAGGAGAAATGTGGTGAAAGCTTTCTTTTGAGCTTATATGTAGATGACATTATATATACTAGCTCATCAGTTGTTTTAATTAATCAGTTTAAAGCTCAGATGATGAAGACTTTTGATATGTTGGATTTGGGAGAACTAAATTTCTTTCTCGACCTTGAAGTGAAGCAAGAGCCTGATGGCATTTTCATTAAACAAAAGAGTTACATAGATATGATATTACATCAGCTCAGTATGAAAGAATGTAAACCAGTAGTGACCCCCATGGTAGTAATGAACAAGTTGCAAGGAGGCCCAGATGAAGAATTCTCTGATCCCAGGATATACAGGAGTCTGATCCAGAAGCTCCTATATCTCACGCACAGTCGAACTAACATATGTTACTTAGTAAGCTACTTGTCCAGGTTCATGAATTGCCCAACTGTTAATCACTTCTCAGTAGCTAAGCGGGTAGTGAGATACTTGGCTGGAACCAAAGATTTGGGGTTGTGGTATTCTTGAGGAAATAAAGGAGTGCTTGAGGCCTTCTCAGATAGTGACTGGGGAGGAGATTTGAACGACCGAAAGAGCACATCAGGTATGCTATTTCGATTGGGTTCAAGTGCTATATCCTGGAGCTCAAGGAAACAAGTGACCGTGGCTCTCTCAACCACTGAAGCATAGTACATCGCGGCTATATCTGCTGCTTGTTAAGTAGTTTGGTTCAAGAGGATGCTTCAAGAGTGTGGGGTACCAATCTGCAAACCAGTCCAACTGTGGTGCGATAACCGATCTGCAATAATTGTGGCTAAGAACCCTTCGTACCATGGAAGAACAAAACATATCAACGTGCGATATCATTATATCAAAGACTTGGTGGCAGACAACGTAATTTCCATTCACCATTGCTCTACTGGGATGCAGTTGGACGATCTATTTACTAAAGCTCTCCCACCGGAAAAGAATGAAGTCTTGAGAAACCGGATTGGTATGCGCACGCTCCAATCAAGGGGGGTGTTGCGTGTGTGATTGAAGCCAGCCACCTGTGAGCTAGAATGGGATACGCACGGGTCTGTAGCAGCAGCATGGCTCCAGCGTCGGAGCGAGTAAGGTGGGAGAAGAGAGGCCAAGAAGATGGCAATGTACCGACGGGGCATGGTGAGGCTGCAGGGGTTGTAACACGACCTTTTGCGTGTGTACCGCAAGTGCACGGCCTTGTCGAAGTAATAAAATACCCTGGTGAGTGGGTAGTCGTATCCACAGGGAATAGTATTCAGAAACAAGTGTTATCGCTATTTAGCTAGGATGGGAATCGATGACGAGAAAAGTATGTATGTATAGATATAAAAGAAAATAAAAGAGTGCAAGAAGAATAATGAGGGTAGGAGAGGTAATCGATATAACGATGGGGTACCCGGACAAAGTTCCCCCTAGGACTAATGCTTCTAGTGCAAAACTTGTATTATGCTCTACAATTGATGCCTATTGAGTCGAGGATATCCTTAAACACACGGTCCCAAACCTAAGGTCAACCGTGACTAACCCCAACACTATGTCCGGGCATTAGGATTCACGTCAACCCTTCACTCTGTTGATTGCTCAACTAAGCCCCAGGGGAGTATATCTACCTAAGCCTAACACTACGTGGAGTTGCTTTAAGCTCTAGGGATTCCTAGTGATAAAACCTGTTCCTATGTGTAGTAGTTCTAACCCTTTGGTCCAGGTGGAAGAACCCTAGTCTAAATTAAGCCCCAGTGTATAAGATTCACATCACCCCAAAACCTTGAGGGAGTTTGTCTACCTAGCACTTCACTCTATTTCGACCTCTAATGAATCAAGGAATCGGAGGTAGGGAGAAATCACAACGGAAGGGAAAGGGGTACATCGCTACCTCACAACTCTCCCTCTCAACCCTCTTCAATCTTAAGGAGTCTAACCCTATAGAGGTTGTCACACCCTCAAAGGATAACTTAATAGATTCTCAACCCTAGTGTCACATCTAAGGGAAAACAATAACAAGATAAAATCAAGATTGAAACTCAATAAAAGAACATCAAATTAAGAAAGCATAATAAAAGTCATAGAAACAATATCATCCTAGGGTTTACAAGTCCGAATACCCACTAGGGTTTAGCTCTAAATGGAGCAATACAAAATCAATAAAGAATTTAAGAAAATATGCATGAAAACCATAAAGAAAACCCCCTTGTAGATCGTATCGATGGTCTTGTGTAGTCGCGTGTCTTCTCCAACGAATCCCTTGTCAAGCCTAGGGCACACCTCGCCAAATCAATGCCGATGAGAGCTTCCCCAATAGCTTTCTTCCAAAGGATGTCGATGTCGATGCCGTTTAATCGCCTCCAAAGACCTCCAAGAACCTCTCAAAACCCTAGCCGAAAGCCCCCCAAAATATCTCCAAGTGATAGAAGGGGAGGGTTACTAAATAGATATGAAAACGGGCTATTTATAGGCTGAAGTTGAGCTGAATTCGGGCTGAAATCGGACTTCTGTGAAAATCCAGAAATTCCACACGCCCGTGTGGAAATTCTGGAATCGTGATTTCTCGGCACCTGTGAACAGTGTTTTTGCTACAATATTCCTGCTACAGTACGCGGCCGTGTGGAATTTCCACACGCCCGTGTGAACTCTCTGGCTTGCTGGAAAATTAATTCACACGGCCGTGTGGAATTTCCACATGCCCGTGTGAACTCTCTGGAATTCTGAATTTCGGCAGAATGTGAACAGCAGCTGCTACAGTATTTATCTACAGTATTTTGCTACAGTACTTCTCCGAAATACTCCCGAATCGATCGTTCTTCATCGAGGCCGTTGAATTGGGCACACAATCAACGGTAGATTATGTCGATTACTTCATTTCTCTTCATTGGCGAAGTTCTCCAATGCTACACGAGTTATAGACTTTTGTGAGTGTGACTGCCCTTGTGCCCCTCCAATGGAGGTTGGCACACACCCACAAGTCTAGACTCGTACCTTGTTCCTTGCTTGGTCCGAGAACTCCTCAACAACGGCGAACATAACCTATTCTTCCTTCTTTTTCTCTAGATCTTCTCCACAACCCTTCAATGCACAAAAGTAAACAAATGCACACTTTTTAGTGATAAAATCTGATTAAATTAATGCCCATTGCAAGATAATAACACTTCGCATTACTATAACACGAGCACTTATCATTTTGGTTTGGTAGGCATGGTTGCCTGAGAAAGTTGGTAGTTTATTCAGTTGGTCAAGTTAGTCAAGTGTTTTGATGTAAATTAGTTTTTAATTCACTGTATCTCTTGTTGTCTATGAACAACCAATGGTGGCACACGTTAAGGTTTGTGCTATGACCAACCAGCATGGGTGTTAGGTCATTAGCCAATCACGGCTTTGTTTTGTGTCTTAATGTCTCCTTTACTTTATTATATATAGAAGAGAAGTGCTGAATGCTGATTGGGTGGAAAAACCAATATACTTGTTCTTTCTCTTTGACCCTATTGACTGAGTGAGTGTGAGAACCAGTGAGTCACTAGCGTTTCTTCAAACACCCATCCTTACACTAAGGCATTTCAACAAACACTTGGAAGAAGTTGTGTTCTAGCAAGTTATCTCCATCAGTTCCATCCTGTAAAGCTAGAGACTTGAGTAAAGGATAAGGCAAATCACAAGTGATTAAATTGTTTAATATCGTAATATACTTGAAGGTAATCATTCTTCAACATTCAAAACCATTTTTATCTAATTCCTTCTAAGGTTTCATCCATTAGTTTATATTCATAAAATAAAATCCATGCAATTATCTCTAACAGTCCTTTAAGGGGAAGCATGTGTAATGAGTTCATTTGCACCAATTTACCATTGCAATCCTTTTTCCTATCTTGTTTAAAATGTGTACTTTCTAGCAGCTTTGGCAAGTAAGCATTTACCTACAATTTTCAATGAGTATGATGATTAAAGTACAAGAAGTTCAATTAGTCCCCAGTAAATACATATCTTTATTTACACACAGGTTCATGATAAATCAAATAAAGAGATTATCTGGAGAGAACCAAGGAATAATATCAATTATTCCATAGAGGCTCAAAAGGGATGGCACCTTTGCTAAATCTAGGCATACCTTCTAACAAGATTGGCAACCTTTGAGTACTCACCTATAACAACCAAAGCCGCGATCAATATAAACACATTCATCCAACCTTTTCCAATCAAATTTTCAGAAAACAAAAAACAACTTTTTTTATTATAAAAAACACAACAATTAAATCTGAATTATTCCATATGACGAAGGAAACACAAAGAAAAAGAATAGAAAGCAAACAATCTTGACCAATAGAAGGTAACCATCCAAATGATGCCCATGCTTCCAAATTCATATTCTTCTATCTTCAATCAAAACCATAACAAGAAAAACACCAATAAATAAACCAAACAATAAAACAACCACAAATTACCTCATAAATATAAGAAAACCTCATTGGAGGCACCCTATGGTCGCCAAATACCCTGCATGAAACCAAACAATGCCATCTAAGCAAGAAAATAAGAACAAAGGGGCCAAATACAAGGGCAAGAATTTATAATAATGCCAATGAATACAAACACACTGCATTTCATAAACTTCCAAATTCATATTCTTCCTATCTCTCAATCAATCCCATAAAAACAAAGCACCGAAAAATAAACCAAACAATAAAAAACTCACAAATTACTTTGGAAATATAAGAAAACCTCACCAGAGGACAGGAGCGGCTCAAGGCTTATAAAGCCTAAAGCCCAAGCATAAAACAGGCCCTAATTAGTTAACATGAAAAAAATTTATTAAAAAAAAATCACAATGTAAAACAAACAACAACAAAATGATAGACATCAAAACAACAACAAAAAGCAAATAAAATGGTTATAGAATAAAGCTAGTTCAAAAAGAAAAGCCCTCCTTTACATAAACCTATAGTATCTGTCATTCAATGAGGTTGATCAAAACCTTTGGGATTTAAGCTACCAGATTAAACAAGTTTATCCGCCATTAAATTTTGTTGTCTAGAAATGAGCTCCGACATGACGTTGGAGCAAGTCTTCAGAAGTTGTTTAGTTGACTTGATATCATTTTTATATCTCTTCATGTTGGAAAAGATTAGTGAGACTCACGTAATTTGACAAGATACAAATTGATCAAAGACTCTAGGAGCACAACTTGAGCTTCATAGCAATTGCAAAGGTTTCATTATAGCTTGTAGGCTTGAAAAGAAACCCACAACTAGTGCTCCTACAAATATAATAATATTGAAGTTATTCACTAGCACAAACCAAATTCCACTCATATTTAAATTTTCTTGGCAAGATGTATTACTAATTAGAGTATAAGAAGTAAGAGATTGAGTTGATTGAATCAACTTCCCTATCTCAAGTTTGTTGTCCATTGTAAAGTCTGTAACAATTTGAAGTCCTCCTAAAAAATGAGTTGAAAGTTTGGTTGTTGCTCAAGTTGCATCTGACCTATAACAAAAACCATACACAAGTAGCTAGCATCTATTTAAAGCAAAGAGAAACCCATCCAAGTATGCCAACTAGTCAAGATTGAATCCCTTGCTATAAAGACATCTATACTATTTAAATAAACTCCAACATAATCTATTAAGAGATTCTAAGAAATCCAACACCAAAACAGAAGATTAATATGCTATTCTATAAAAAGAAGAATTTCTAACTCAAAAAATTTATTTTAAATTTATTTTCTTGCTTTTTAAGATGCAAAGTTATTAATTAAATTTTTATAATAAATTTCTTCTAACATTTCTTTTTCAATTGATAATAGAGATAATCCATTTAATCTTTCTTGAGACATGGATGATCTTAGGTAAGATTTTATTAATTTCAATTTTGAAAAACTTCTTTCAGCTAAAGCAGTAGTTATAGGAGCCATTAACACTATTCTATAGGCAATATACTCATTAGGAAAATAATTAAGCCTTTTTATTTGATTACTTATGTCAATTAGAGTATTATATTCTACTTGCATGATTTCCTAAATACTTTCAATTCAAAATATAAATCTAAACCATCGATATTGGAGTAACTATTATTTTTCAACCAACATTCAAGGTCAATGCAACATTTTTTAAATTCTCATTATCTAATGATTTCAATTTCTTACCATTAAATAGAAAACCAAAAGTATCTTCATATAATATGAATTGCTCAAATCTACTTTGAAGTGAAAGAATATCATTGCCCACTATATATAAGAAATAACAATTCGAAAAGATTCTTCAGTGGTCTTCGTTGTTTCTCTAGTACCATTGTCAACAAATTGTTCTTTTCTTCTTGTAACACATTTATCACGAAATTCCGATTCTATATTCATTTCAAATGCAATTTCATTAGTAGACACCATAACATTTGCAAATCCTTCTTCTCTATAATTTTTAGAAAAAGAGATAAGGCCTTTTATTTGATCTATAGCAACAACAATACACATGTTTTGATTGTAAAATTTTGCTAATTGAATTAATAGCAAACAATATATCGTACCAAATAGTCATACCCAATAAAAACTCAAAATTTTCAAGCTCATATATTGCTAAAAAATTAGCTTAACTTTTAGTTTTTGGATCCTCATTAACTTCTACTAATTTTAATAAAGCATCTCTTATTTGTTGAGTTTGAAACCTTATAACTTTAACACTTTAAATACGACTTTCCCAACTTATTTGTGACAATGGTTTAAGAGTTAAATTGGGTATAATTTTTTTTTAAAATTTTCCACCATTTAGTAGAAGAAACAAATAATGAATAAATACATTGTATTGCTAAAAAAAAAAAAAAAAGATAAAGCTTTAGTGCAAGAATTATGATAACCACATGGTGTATAAAATGACCTAGGTTTATATGTAAAAATCGCTTTTGCACTCCTTGGTGTTTTCCCTTCATATTTGATCCGTTATTATATCCTTATCCTCCTATATTATTAATATTAAGGCCCATGTTTTTTATTTCATCCACAACAATTTCGAAAAGATTTTTTCCACTAGTATCATGTACTTCTAAAAGCTCTAAAAAAAATTTCTTCTATTTTTATTGAAGTTGATGAAACTTCCACAATTCTCACTATGAAAGACATTTGCTCTTGATGACTACTATCTGGAGTAAAATCAAGTATAATCTAAAAATATTTTGCTTCTAAATTTTTTAATAATTTTATCTTTAATTTCATTTTCTAACAAATTCATTAATTCATTTTGTATGTTATGTCTAAGATAATGGCTATGAATTTCATCATGTTTAATGCATCGAATATGTTCTTTCATCACTGGATCAAATTCTGCAATCATTTCAATTAGACTTAAAAAATCTCCATTACTTTCTTGATTGATTTTTTTTTTTTTTTTTTAATTTTTATCTCCTAGATGGCAAATTATTTTTACAAAGAGTTTCTATCAAAGCAATAATTCTTAGTAATACATTTTTTCAGTGTTCCCTCTCTCTATTAATTTTGTTCTTGTACATGGTTATTGATTGTTTTGTTTTTCAATAACCTCATTTCGAACCAATCCCTCAACTCAAATTAAAAACATGCTCATTGTTTGTTTCATGATTTTTAAGCTTAGTACAAAAGTTTCTCCAATCACTAGTACCTTAATTAGCTAGTTTACCAGTTCTTGAAAATAAGCTAAACAACTTGCAACAAAAATAAAATACTTTATCTAAGTCTTTAGAATAAGCCAACCATCGTCTTTCATGCTTCTCTCCATTTGCTCAATGCTGAATATAATGTGTTGTAGAAAAATGTCTCGATAATTTATCTTTTGAAAAATCTATATCCATAATTCTAATTGGCCCTTTTTCAAATTATAAATCTCTCAAATTTGCATTAATATTTGTCCATTGACTAGGATCATATATATTCTTAGAAATGTAATCATTAGATTCATCCACAAGTTGGTCCTCATAAGGATCTATGTTAGATTTTTCACTAGCTTCTTTTTGTATTCCAATATCATTCAACTTAACCGCATTACTAGCTTATTCATTAACTTCATTTAAATAACACTCTCTCTTCTATGTTTTCTAACTCTATTGTTGCATTGTTTGTTAAAAATTTATCAATAGCTCATTTTTGATACTGTATTAAAGTTTCAATTCTTTTGTTTCTTGAATTTTGCATAACCAGATTCATATTTTCATGTGGACATATTTAAAAATGTTAGAGTAGTAGTATTTATATGTATACATATACTTTGTATATGCTAGATCTATACATACTATCTGTCTCTGTATTCATACGAATTGAATTATTTATTGGGCTCATCACCCTAATGAAAATCATCCCATTCATTATCAACCTCTATCATGGTATTCGAGAGGCCACTCTAAAACCAGAGATCATCCCCGAGGCCAACTTTGACTGCCCGTACCATTCTTGGCCTTGATCAGTCCATTGTCATCATCGTTTCTTCTCTCACTGCTGCCGGCACTGTTAAGTCCATTACCATTGCCACCTTTCTTCTCCAACACTGTCTCCTTTCTATGTTCCTTCGTCATCCAGGCACTCCCGCATCGCTTCACCCACAGTAGTGTGTAGCCATCATCTCATCATCGTCTCCTTTTGATAAGTGCTTGTGTATGCATATTATTGAGTATGCTTTACTTACAACGAACATTACTTTTATCAGATTTTATGGCTCATTCTTGTGTATTGGTGTTCTTTTATGTGCATAGGGTTGTGAGAGAGTCCTAAGGAAGAAAGAATCAAAAATAGACTATGGAGCATTTATTTGGAGTTCTCTTGTGAAGATAGAGTGAACAAGGCGCAATGCTTGTGTTATTCATGAAGGTGTGTGTAGACTTCCAATAATTTACAAGTGAAACAAGAGTTGGAAGGTGATAAATGCTTAAATGTATGTATTTTATATATATATGTGCACATGATTTGTGTATTCTCTTGATGAATCGATGCCCTTTTTGTGGTTTAATTGGTTTTTTTTGTGTTACAGGCATAAAAGAAGCATAGGTGAGCTGGACAATACGATTCAAGAAGAAATCAATACCAAAACAATCTTTTAGAGCCCTGGGCACTGTATGAGTACTGTAGTGACCTGTAGCACGAAAACTTGAAGAAAATGCTAAGTTTGGAATTTCATACGAGTAACCTTACGGCCGTGAAGATGACAGCATGCAGTAATGTAGCATCCACTGTAGCGACTTACTAGAAATTCGACAGAATAATTGAGATCCTCATGACACATTTGCTGACCATATGCTAGGCCACATGCCATCCCGAGAAGGGTTTTTAAGTGGATTCTAGGCCATCTTTTTTTTTTTTTTTGGGGGGGGGGGGGGGGGGGGGGGGGGGGGGGAAGCCTTGTTCTTGGAGCTCACCATCACCATTCTTGATCTGAGGTAAAAGAAGGCTAGAGAGGGCATCTTCGAGGTGGAAATCGACAGGGAGGGTATGATTTGGCAAGATCTACTCCTAGGGCACAATTGTAGGAGGTTGAGAATGACAAAGGAGCTTCTCTATGTGGGTTCTTAAGCGTCATTCAGCTTCTCATCCTTGACGGAGTTTAATGCTATTTTCTTTAGTTATTTTCATGGACTCTATCTTGTATGTTGCTAGTATGAACAACTAAACCCCAAGTTCACCGGATGTAGGTGAACCTTGAGAGTAAACTTGTGTAGATTGGATGCTATGACTTATTAATGGATTTGGTATGTTTGTGTGGTGTCTCGATCTTCTTTGCCCTTGATTGTTGTTCGGTTATCTTAGTTATCTTGGTTGTTTCCCCATTGTGCATTGTTTGAGGCTTTTTGTTGAGCATTTGGAGTCATTTGCCGAATGTTTGAGGGTGTTTTGGAGGCATTTTTAGTGCGCGTGGGCTGTACACAGGCCGCAGAGCCCCTCCTGGGAGTTGTGTGGCCTCTTGTGCGGGCCGCATAGGTGGCCGCACACCCTAAGTAGAGGAGTGTGTGGCCTGGTGTACGGGTCGCACATGAGCCCGCACACCCTTCTGCCCAGGGTGTGAGGAAACTGTACGAGCCGCACATGAGCTGCACACCCTCGTGTTTTGTTGATAAAACCCCCATTTTAGCTCCTTTTCTTCACCTTTCTTCTCCCAAACACTCTCATTCCCTCCTCCTCTCTTCCTTCATGATTTCTTGAGGTTTTAAGGCTGATTTAGACGGGATTTTTGAGCTTGATTCTTGGATCATTGGGTTGCTCATTCCATGGATCAAGGTAAGCTTCTATCCTTTCTTGCTTTTCTCTGTTCCTTGAATGGGTATGGCTAGGATTGGTTGTGAACTCTACTGAGAGCTTGATTCTTGTTCCATTTTCTTCTTCTTTGAGGGTAGAGCTTGGGAGGAGTAATTGTATTGAGTTGTATTGCTTTGATTTAAGGAAATCCTTGAACCCTCTTCACCTTGATCTCGGGTTTACTGTAGCACCAACCAAAGTTGGGTCTTCCTTGCTTTCCTTGTTGGTTTTAAGAGTTGTGAGAGGTCTTTTCTTGCTAGGCCTTCTTGATTTGGTGTTTAGCAAACCCTATGAGCAATTATTCTCTATTTCGACCATTTTTTTCCCTCATTTTAGCTAATTAAGAGTTTGATGATGTATGGTTGCTTGTTTTGGTTGTTTAAATGCTTCTAGGAGGTGAGACTTCAACTAAGGGCAAAGAGCCAGTGGAGAAGTAACACCGGGGGTGTTTCGCTTGCCAAGTTTGTGAGTGGGAAATTACTAAAGTTTGGACTATGATTCATGCATGTTTGTTTTTGATATTTGAGTTGCTTGCTTTTGAATGATAGACTCCTTATTGCTAAATCTCTTTAAAAGTTTTAAATGAAGTTTGGATATCATGGTGATTTATGAATTGGCTTATTTCTTGATTATTTGCAAAGTATATATATTGTTTATTGTTTGGAACTATATGTTTGAAATATATGTTTCAAATTATGCATTTTCAAGGGGTTTGATGTTCTCATTATGATGACCAAAAGGTATGTGAAAATCAAGTTGAATTCCATTGTGATGATACAATATTTGAAGTGTATTCTCAAAAGATTCCTACTTATGATGCTCTTGATGAAAAATGATTTCATTACAAATGTTATGATCAAATTAATCACTCTTGGAGTGAGAATTGCCATTGTGAACACTTATGATCTCTTATTGAGAGTTATGCTATCATGATCATGCATACATTGAGCCTACAGGCTGGGTTATTGTTTAAATGCTTTGATGGTGACATGGGAGCCGAGCTCTAGTACTTACTACAGTAAGAAGTGGATGGTTTCCACAGGCCGACCTATATAGAGGTGGCATAGAATACTGTCAAACCGGTTATGCCATGTCAGGTGGGAGCGTAGATCCTTGATTTGGGTATAATTGGGTTGTTTGGAGTTACCACATGAACTTCTTAGCTGCCAATGCCAAGATACGCGCATCTTGGTAGCTCCATACCTAACCAAGGCCACGGTCAGCGATGGAGGATTTTCGAGGCCATTCTAGATAGTATTGATTATTTGGGATTGTTGAATAACTTATTTCTAAGCATCTTGATATTTGAAACTATAAAAAAAAATGTGCGAATATTAGTTTCTAGAATGGTATGAATTTTCTTGATGATTTCAAAGAAATTTTGCTTGCATTTCATTGAGAAAGATTATATTCTTATGTGATAATTGTTATTCAAAGTATCTTCATTATTGTTAAGAATTGAAACATTTTTATGATGTTTTATTTATATTTGATCATGCTTGAGCTATAGTCCTATGTATAGCCCCTCACTGAGTAACCTAGTTACTCACCCCCTCTTTCTTCCTCCCAGATGATAGCACAGCGTAGGGGTGAAGGCGTGAAGTGCTTGGCAAGAGTCATCTTTGTCTTCCCATTTTGAGTTGTGTATGTTACTTATTTCTTGGCATGTATTATCAGAGATCCATTACGTGTTATTGAACCTTATTATGTCTTCCCTTATTTAAAGCACTTCTGTATGTCAGTCTGATCTACATTATGTAGGAGATGGTGTACTTTGAGTTGGACTTATTGTGGTTGTCTTTGTTGTGGTTGATGTTGTTACTTATACTTCTTACCTTGGTGTTAAATTAATGAACTTGAGTAAGATGAGTAATATAGGTATTTATTGTTGGGTTATTCCTTGTGATTGTAAATGTAATGTATAGGGAATAGGTTAGCCTTATGGCTACCTAGGGTGGAGGCAGTGTTGGACCTCCCCTGGGTTGTCGTGGTGGTATGTCACATGTGGGACCCGTGGGTCGGGGCGTGAAAGTTTGTGATCCATGCTTGGTGCACTTTATGGTATTGATATGCATGAGAACTCTGTGTATCGATTTCTAGGTTATACTAGGTTGCATGACCATCGCCCTAGTATTACACACACCTAGCTTGGAAGGGATACATGTACAATTATGCCTTGACCATTAGGTATTTTGTACCCCACCAACATTAGGGTTGAACCTAGTTTGTGTTTCAGCCCTAACTTGGGATTTCCTTGCTTGTAATGCAATTGTAGAAGGATTTGGTCAAAAGAAATTCCACATCAATACTTATACCGGATTAGGGGTTAATTTTTGTGATCATTGGGTTGGCCTTTCTTAGAAATTCCTTGATCCATACCACCAATTGCATGATAACTCTCGCATCCTTCTCACTTTACTAGTCTTAGGGGGATCCACATCCGTGACCATCTTCATCTCTTGATTACCTTCACTGTAGACACATAATAGAGTTTTTCTTATTTCATTATAGTTCCAACACATCACTCGGGTTTGTAGGTTAAATAACACGAGAAGAGGAAGTAAGGGTAGCTTCTCGGGCCCTGTGAATATGACCACCTCGTGCTTGCGCCAGGGGTATTACTTGATGACCCGTGCACTTATGGGATTTCAACTAAGTTTATGGCGCCGTTGTAGGGGACCCCACAAGGAATACTCGGAAAACTTAGAGCTTGTTGATTTGACCATTGTTTTATTTTTTTTTGTTTATCTTGTTTTTATTTATTGTTTGTGTACATATATATCTTCATTTTCTTGTTTGTATTTCCTTTCCTTACTCTCTTTTCAATTTTTAAGAGTTGGCTTTAAATATTATGCAAGGTACCCATCTTATGACACGTGCAAGTCAAGCCAACCTAGTAGAGCCTGACAAAGAGATTGAGAGGACATAGCGTCAAAGATTAAGAGAAGGGGCCAAGAGTTCAAGACAACAAGAAGTTCAGGTTGAATCTAGTGAACATTCAGTTATGGCTGAACCTAAAAGAAATTTATCCGATTATGAGAGGCCACAGTTCACTAGTGAAGAGTTCAGTGTACAAGCACCAACCATGGCAGAAAATAATTTTGATATTAAAGCAAGCATAATCGAGATGGCACAGAATTCAGTGCAATTTGATGGTCTGGCTGATGAAGACCGACATGCTCATCTATCTTGTTTCTTTTAGATTTACTCGACCTTTAAGATAAATTCAGTTTCTGATGATGCAATCAGACTAAGATTGTTCCCATTCAGTCTAAGAAGGGCAACTTACAGATGGCTTACTTCCTTGGCCCCCAGATCAATTACCACATGGAAGGAAATGGTGGAAAAGTTCCTTGCTAGATACTTCCCACCAAGCAAGGCAGCCAGACCGAGACAAGAGATTTCCGTATTCAGGCAAGGTGATGTTGAGATACTTTTTGAAGCACATGAAAGGTTCAAGGACCTTTTGAGGAAATACCCTCATCACGGTTTCTCTTCTTGGATGAGGGTACAAATGCTGTGTAAATGTTTGAACTATCAGACTCATCAGCTCCTTGATGCTATGGCATGGGGTTCCTTGAGCAATAAATACCCTGAAGATGCCCAGAAACTCATTGAGGACATGGTGAATAACGAATGTCATTGGTGCACACGATAAAAAGCACCAAGGGCAGCAAGTATTTATGAAGTGAATGATAACACCGTACTGGCCGCAAAGGTTGAAGCATTGACAAGAAGGTTTGATCAGTTCATGTTGGGTTCAAGCTTAAATTCTGAAGTGGTTCTATCCTGTGAAACATGTGGTGCTAGACATGCAACGACACAATGCTCCATCCTTGTTACTACTGTGACACCAGTAGAGATGGTAGACTATGTTGGTGAAGGGCCAAGAGGGCCGGGAAACCCTTATCGGAATACCTATAATTCGGGGTGGAAGAGCCACCTGAATTTTTCTTGGAATCAAGGGCCACCACAACAGAGGCCTCCACCATCTTAAGGAAATTAGTATCAAGCACCACCACAACAAGAGATAAAGTACACCACTAAAGATGTTCTAGCCAAGTTCATGATCAACACAGAAACAAAGTTTCTAGGTGTAAACACTCAGCTTGATGAGTTTGGCACAGTGATGAGAAATGTCCAAGCTTCCATACAATCTCTTAAAACTCAAGTTGGTCAATTTTCTAAGGCAAACTCTGAACATTCCTCGGGTAGTTTACCAAGCAATACTGAAAAGAATCCTAGGGAACACTTGAAAACTGTTACTTTGAGTAGTGGGAAGCAATTGGAGGCAAGGGCTAAGGAGGGCCCAAGTGCCACAAATGAAAGGGTAGCTGTTCAGGAAAACCCTAGCCTGATTGAAAATGTAAGTGAAAAGAGTGGGACAAAACAAGATGAAACTCGTCCCCAGTCTATAACCTCAAGGGTTTCTGAATACAAGTTGTTAGTGCCATACCCATCAAGGCTTAAGCAAGACAAAGAGGATGCCTAGTTCAAAAAATTTCTCAACATCTTTAAACAATTGCACATAAACATTTCCCTTGTTGAAGCCCTTTCACAAATGCCCAAGTATGCAAATTTCATCAAAGACCTACTCACCAACAAGAGGAAATTAGAATACTTAGAAACAGTAACTCTTTCTAGAAATTGTTCAGCAGCAATTTAGAAGAAATTGCTGAAGAAACCGACTGATCCCGGTAGTTTTATCATCCCTTGTGTGATTGGGAAAGGAATGTAAGAGAATGCTTTAGCAGACTCAAGGGCCAATATAAATGTGATGCTCTACAATTTGTTCCTGAAGCTAGGGCATGAGAACTCTGTGTATCAATTTCTAGGTTATACTAGGTTGCGCCGCCCTAGTATTAGACACACCTAGCTTGGAAGGGATACATGTACAATTACGCCGTGACCATTAGGTATTTTATACCTCTCCAACATAAGGGTTGAACCTAGTTTGTGTTTCAGCCCTAACTTGGGATTTCCTTGCTTGTAATGAAATCATAGGAGGATTTAGTCAGAAGAAATACTATATCAATACTTGTACCATATTAGAGGTCAATTTCCGTGATCATTGGGTTGGCGAATCTTCGGAATTCCTTGGTCCATTCCACCAATTGCATGATAACTCTAGCATCCTTCTCACTTTAGTAGTCCCAGGGGGATCCACATCCGTGACCATCTTCATCTCTTGATTTCGACCCTTGATTGCTTTCACTATGGACACCTACTAGAGTTTTTCTTATTTCAATATAGTTGCAACACATCACTCGAGTTTGTAGGCTAAACAACACGAGAAGCGGAAGTAAGGGTAGCTTCTCAGGCCCTGGGAATATGACCCCCTCATGCTTGCGCGAGGGGTATTACTTGACGACCCGTGCACTTGTGGGATCAATTTCAACCAATTTTTTGACGCCGTTGATGGAGACCCCACGAGGAATACTTGAAAAAATTAGAACTTGTTGATTTGACCATTGTTTTGTTTCTTTGTTTATCTTGTTTTTATTTATTGTTTGTGTACATATATCTTCATTTTCTTGTTTGTATTTCCTCTTCTCACTCTCTTTTCAATTTTTAGCAGTTGATTTTTATCTTTGTAAATACTTCCTTTTTCTTCTGTTGATTATGGCTTTGAATAACAGTTGGGTTAACGGCTACTATTCACAAGATCCATATCCTCATCGCCCAAGTGAACCATCAGGGTTGGGTAGTATATATTTCGGCAATGAACAATGGATGAAGCAATATTGTAGTGAATCAACCACCCCAATTTTGGAGAATCAAGGGGTTCAAGATTTCTTCAAGCAATATATGGAATCAGAAGGAATGAACCCCATGGTGGAATCTGTTAGGATCTTATCACTCAAACAAGGGAATTATCATGCGAAAAATACATGCAAGTAAACATGATAAAATACTAGCGCATACCAGAACAAGGATTAAATTCTAAACAATTAGATAATAAAAGGTCATAACTTTATTTTGATGACGATTCTGAATGTACCTTTGTTTCCTTGAAATCAAAAGGGACTACGAATCGCGACTCCCCTTTATAATCACGTACACACAAGCGCCTTTGGGAATCAAGCAAGTATGTTAGTATCTCAAGAAACAACACTTGTTTTTTGGTTAGAATAGCAAGAACTCGAGATTGATCAATGAGGCTCAAGAGAAAAAAAGGGCTATAGGCATGGTGATGGCGGGATCCGACGCAGGGCACCGGCGACGGCGGCCAAGGGAGAAGAGTGGGTGGCGGCTAGGGTTTCTTAAGAGACAATCTATCAATCACTCTATTTTTGTCTCTTACACTCATATTAGAGTTAGACCATATATTTATATTGAAAACCCAAAATCCTAATTTATGATAAAATTCTTCACTCCTAATCAAATTAGGAATCTCTTCTTTACTTGATTAATTAAACCATTGTAATTAACCAAATCGATTAGATTGAGTCAACACGTAATAAGACCCAACCCGATTAAGCTATTCGCTCCACCTAATTTAGGTTTTTAACCAAAACCCTAAACAAGTGGTCCAATAAGTAGAAAATATTGAACCTTGATCTCAGTATTCTTAGTGTACGATCCTGTAGGTCCATTTAACATTGGTAATGAGCTTAAACAACTTTAACGCTCATAAATCATAATTATTCTCTACCAAGATAATACGATTAAACAATATTAAATGAATGTCAATTTCAAGAATTAACGAAACCTATCTCAATCTCATACAATCCTTTGCCACTGAATATCTTAATTAGCATAAGGCATGGAGCGAGTCACCCTTATTTTAATGCTAATTAATTTTTTAATCTCTTAGTAACTAACTAGGTTAAGTAAATGATAACTCTTATCATTTCCCTTAGGCATGGCCACGCACTACTTAGTCTCACTAATCAAGTGGCCAATGATATTCGCTCTGTCTATAGAGAGAGGCAATCCCTTCATTTGACTCATGTCTCTCAGTATGAACCTTGACATGCCCAAACATACCCGTACTTTCCACTCAGTTACAAATGACGTTAGGCGTAAGTCAAAGAATTTAAAGATTCATTTAAGATCCATAATGATTTCATGTTGAAGGATTCGAGTACAAGAATTGCTTGAGAAAAACACTTATGGCTTTACAACCATGTAGTGTTCTCAAGAGCGGATCATTCCAAGTACATTGTTCCCTAACATGTATCTATGTCCTTTGATTGATATCCCATATTCTATGACCCGTAAAACAAGGCCATTTCACGAAAGACATACTAGTCTTAATTTATTTTCATTCCCAAGAAAATAATCGACTAGGGACATTTAGAATATTGCTCTAGTTTATGCTTCAAGGTTTCACTATCTAAATCACGCATTTGATAACTTGAGCATAACCAATATTCAAGGATGTTTTATCTTATTAACTATGCACAAAAATAATAATAGATCAAACGGTGCCTCATAATAATTATCTAAATAATAAGAGTTCATACAATGTATTGGGGCTAGGGCTTACACTAACAATCTCCCACTATCACTAGTTCCAATCATGCATAACTCTACGAACAAAAGACCTAACATGGCGATCATAGTTTGGCCTAACCAACTGCTTGGTCAAAGGATCAGCTACATTGTCTTCTCCAGCAATCTTGCAAACTTTCACATCTCCATTATCGACGATCTCTCGAATAAGATGGAATTTCTTGAGTATGTGTTTGGACTTTTGGTTTGATCGGGGCTCCTTGGCCTATGCTATGACCCCGTTGTTGTCACAAAAGAGATTTACTGGATCTAGGATACTTGGGACAACTCCTAACCTAGTATGGAATCTCTTAAGCCAAACAGCCTCCTGAGCAACATCCAATGTAGCCATATAATTAGACTTTGTGGTAGAATCAGTGACAGTGTCCTGTTTTGAGCTCTTCCAGCTTATAACACCTCCATTCAAGCAAAACACATAACTAGATTACGATTTATTGTCGTCGACATTGGTTTGAAATATAGCATCAGTGTAACCCGTTACAATGAGCTCATCCTCACCACCGTACACTAAGAAGTAATCTTTAGTCCTTCGCAAGTACATAAGAATACTCTTAATAGCAAACCAATGGTGTTTCCCTAAATCCTACTGGAATCTGCTAGTTATGCATAGTGCATGTGCGATATCCAACCTAGTACAAAGCATGGCATACATGATAGATCTTATAGTAGACGCGTAAGTGATCTTACTCATGTGTTCCCTTTGTTCTTCAGTATGAGGACAATCCCCCTTACTTAGAACAACTTCCTGAGACATGGATAAAAACCCTTTCTTGGAGTTAGACATACTGAACCATCTTAGTATTGTATCTATGTATTTTTCTTGACTTACTCCCAAAAGCCATCGTGATCTATCCCTATAGATCTTTATACCTAGTATAATCTTGGCTTCACCTAAGTCTTTTATTGAGAAATACTTCCCTAACCATTGCTTAACATTTAGTAATGTCGGGATGTCATTTCAAATAAGAAAGATGTCATCGACATATAACATAAGGAAAATGACAACACTTCCGCTAACCTTATTGTACACACAAGGCTTATCCTCGTTTTTTAAAAAGCCAAAACCTTTGATTGCCTCATCGAAATGGAGGTTCTAATTTTTGGATGCTTGCTTGAGTCCATTTACAACTTGCATACCTTGTACACATCTTCAAGGTTGTTCCATGTACACATCCTCAATGAGGTTTCCATTAAGGAAAGCTGTTTTGACATTAATTTGCCATATCTTATAGTCAAAATATGCTGTTATGGCAAGAAGAATCCTAATAGATTTGAGCATGACTACCGGTGAAAAGGTTTCATCATAGTCAATACCATGAGTATGTATGAAACCTTTCGCCACTAGTCTACCTTTGAAGGTATTATCATCCTTACGTTTGAAAATCCATTTGCACTCAATGATCTTAGCATCTTCCAGTGGATCAACTAAATTCCATACTTGGTTATCATACATCGATTGCATTTCAAAATTCATAGCTCCAAGCCATTTATCTGAATTGGAACTCTCAATTGCCTCTCCGTAGGTGGTGGAATCATCCTAATCCAGTAGCTCTAAGCTTTGATTGTTAGTAATAAGAAAACCATATTTCTCAGGCTTGTGACGAAACCTACTAAACCTTCTTGGTTCTTGTGTAATAGGTTCAGGTTCCACAACTCTTTGTGAATCCATTTCCATTTCCAAACTATCCTCTATAGGAATTTGTGGTACTTGAACTTCCTCAAGTCGTAATCCACTCCCACTGTTCTTCTTGAGAAGAAATTTCTTCTCTAAGAAAACAGCATTCTGAGCAACAAACACTTTGTTCTTGTTAGGGTTGTAGAAATAGTATCCCTTAGTTTCCTTGGGATATCCCACAATAGGCACTTATCAGTCATGAATGTGAGCTTGTCCAATGTTATCATTTTAACATGTGACTCGCAACCCCAAATCCGTAGAAAAGTTATATTAGGCTTTCGCCCAGTCCACCTCTCATATGGTGTCTTTTTAACTGCCTTAGTTGGAGTTCTATTTAGCAGGAATGCAGAAGACTATCTTGAATTATAATTGATCGAATAATATCTAATAAAGTCCAATTCCTCCTTTACGACACAACATTCCACTGAGGTGTTCTAGAAGGAGTGAGTTGTGAAACTATTCCACACTCTCTCAAATAATGATCAAACTCTCGGCTTAACTATCTTTATCCGATCAAATGGCTTTAATACTTTTGCCAAGTTGGTTTTTCACTTCATTCTTAAACTCCTTGAATCTTTCAAAAGTCTCAGACTTGTGCTTCATAAGATAGACATAGCCATATCTACTGAAGTCATCCATGAAAGTATCGAAGTACTCAAAACCACCTCTAGCATGTGTGCTCAATGGTCCACATACATTAGAATGTATTAGTCCCATTAAATCACCTAGCCTTTCACCTTGTTTGTTAAAGGGCCTTTTAGTCATTTTCCTATAGAGACAAGATTCACATGTCTCAAATGATTCAAAATCAAATGAGCCAAGAACTCCATCACTATGAAGTCTTGAGATGAGTTTCTCGTTTACGTGACCCAAATGACAATAGCAGAAGTATGAAGGGTTCGACTCGTTCAACTTAACCCTTTTAATATCTATGTTATAGATGGACTTGTGGTTTTTAAAGTTTAGAACATAAAGCCATTACTAAGTATAGCATTGCCATACAAAAATTCCTCATGAATAATGGAAATAACATTATTCTTAATAATGAAGTTATAACCATTATTATCCAGACAAGAAATTGAAATAATGTTATTGCTCGTAGCAGGCACATAATAACAATTTATTAAATTCAAAACAAGCCTAGAAGGCAAAGTTAATGGATAGTCTCCTATCTCTGTGGTAGCAACCTTTGCTCTATTCCCTACTCTTAGGTCAACTTCGCCTTTAGTCAAACGTCTCCTATTTCTAAGTCCCTACACATTGGAACAAATATGAGAACCACATTCGGTATCCAATACCCATGATATAGAAATAGAGAGATTGACTTATAACATATAGATACCTGAAGTAGAGGCCTTATCTTCCTTCTTTAACTCTTCCAAGTAGAGTGGACAGTTTCTCTTCTAAAGACCAGCTTCATTGCAGCGAGTAATAGCTAAAGTAGATATGACAAATAATTTTGAAATAACTCATATGAATCTTTCTAAAAATCAGCATGATCAATTATTTCCTAATCATATTAGGAAATATTAACTAGTTAATTAGATTAACAAAATTAACAGAATACAGATCTATCATCCTATTCTATTAGCATGCAATGTCAATAAAAATAACATTATAAATAGATCTAACATCTAATCTTATAGGCATGTAAAACCTGGATCTGATACCACTGTTGAGATCTGACACACCATTTGCATGTGTGTACCACAAGTGCACTGATTATCGAAGTAATAAAGTAGCCAAACGGGTGGGTAGTCAAATCCACAGGGAATAGACTCAAAGAACAAGTAAAATTGCAAATTAAGGTAGATGGCAAACAATTTGGTGTAATGTGACCAAAATGCTAACAATTAAAAGATGCAAGTGAGTAAGGCAAATACTAATAGAAGGAAGATCAATCGATAATAAAATAGGATACCTAGACAATCCTCCCCCTAGGTTGTTCTTGTTTCAAGTGCAAGACTAAAACTAAGTTCCTTTAACTAAGCTTTAATGAGTTGTGGAAATCCAAAAGCACATTAAACCTTGCCTAAGGTCAACTATGACTAGACCTAAACATGCGTTTCAGCGGAAAGGAAAACTCTCAACACCTCACACCACGTAAGACTGCTTGGGGTTCTGAGGACTCTAAGTGAAAAACCCTCTTCCTGAATCTAAATTCGACCCCTTTGTCCAGATGAAGGATCCCTAATCATAATAAAGCTTCAGCGGAAGGGACTACTCAATACCTCACTCTATTGCATCTGCACAACTGAGCCTAGTGGAGAAAATCTATCAACACTTAACTCTATTATGATTAAAAAGAACTCTTGGAATGTGGAGGTAGGGAAAATCACGGTAGAAAAGAAAGGGAACGTTTTGCTACCTCTCGACCTTCTTCAACCTTGCCGAATCTAATCCTAATGAAGTGTCACTCATTCAAAAGGATGATTAGAAATATTCTCAACCCTAGTGTCACTCTAAGGGAAAATCAAATAACAAGCAAACAAGATTGAAACTCTATTAAAAACTCAATTAAAAAAACAAAGTAATTATCAATGAAACAAAGAAACAAAACCTAGGGTTTACATGTCCAAGTACCCAAAAGGGTTTAGCCCTCCATGGAGCAATACATCTTCAATAATGGAATCGAATGGCAATACAAATATTCCATAAAGAAAACCCCCTTATTCGTGCGATGATGATCTTCAGGGCCAGCCCTTCCTCCTCCAAGGAGTCCCACGTCAAGCCTAGGGCACACTCTGGCGAAGAAAGGTCGTCGGTAGCTCCCCTAATAACTCTCTTCCAAAGGTAGTCGATGTTGATGGCCGGATTACCGTCCCAAAACCTTGCAAAAACTTTTTTCTAACCTTGTCATAGCCTTCTCTAAAAGTAGAAAAGAAGAACCTTCAAAAGCCTTTCAACTTAAATATTTACAGTCTAAAATTAGGCATCCACATCGGCACTCACACGGCCACATGGCCGTGTGGAATTACCACACTTAGCACAATTCTACTGCTGGTGTCACGCCCTGACCCGCGGGCCCACAGGTGCGACAACCGCTGCGACAATCCCGAGAAGGGATCCAGCGCCACTTAGCCCTCGGGACGTCGCAAGGCTAACCAACACCTGGAATTTCACAATATTAACACAAAGATACCGAGAAGAGACACAGCGATGCACAACCAGGATAACAACATCAACAATGACAACAATGATGATATACAATAGTAACAAGATCACAAATCCACAGGGAAGCTATAACAACAACAACAACAACAACAAGTCTTAATACATCAGAGTTTGAAAGTTGGGATAGATACAAAACTTGTAACAAGGTTCATTACAAACTAGTGGATCCATATGCCTAACAACATGTCCATGACACAAAAATAAACATACATGAAACAGAAAAGATACACAGAAGATAGAGCAGCAATAAATGCCCAGCACAATGCGCACCGCTTCAGCTATTACCTGCAACAGTCTAGGAGAAAAAAGAGGGGTGAGCAACTAGCATTACTCAGTGAGGGGAGACTAGCACAACCTCACCAGAAATACCAATAACAAAGAATAATAATAAAGCATCAGGATAAGCATTTTACCAAAAGCAAGATAAGTACTTAGAACATAAAAGTATATGATAGCAAACTTAACATAGCATAAAAAGGTAGGGTCAAGAAACCCTTCTTAATTCAACAAGATAATAATAACCTCAACTCTTAAAACTCAAAATAATATACACATCGACAATTCGATAAGAATGCACATATCAAAGAAATATTGCCAAATTGAATTTACGGGAGACTGTCCCCTGGGGAGAAACAGCTGGGCTTCGCCCCCTCACCATAAATTCAAGATGACAACAATAGAGAAATAAAACATGTTAAATCTCAAATCAAATACAAGAAACACCAGTTCGAGAATACTCAACTCTTGAGTCAAGTCAAGCTTGCGGGAGACTGTTTTCCTAGAAGTGACAGTTGGGCTTTGCCAACTCACCACAAGATTGAAATGACCCAAGGTAAGTAACTCTACAGAAATAAATCTCAAACACAGTATAAAAAAATACCCAACAACTCACCAAGCATGAAGTGGTCTAGAAACATCCCTTCGCCTTCGTCGTGGCCACGACAAGGTTCAGGGCCGTCAAGGTGCTCATGCCCTTGACGTTGACCCATCGGTTCACCGGTTGGTGACTCTGGCTACCCGATGAATATCCAGTCAGGGCTCTTCACTCCCACCTGAACTGGCACTCATAGTAAATAATCCAGTCTACCACGTCACCTCAATAGGCTAGCCATGGATACCACCTACCGTAGTAAGGCATCACCACACAAACCCATCAAATAAACACAAAACCACATGAAGCACAAAAGCCAACAATTACTCAACAGCAACAACACCTCCACATTCCGACGAGGAAATAATAGAAACACAAGGGAAAATGAGCAAATCCCAATACAAGGAATATCGTGGAAAACCTCAACAAATTCCAAAATAAGTTCCAAGTTTTAGAATTCTCAAAAACCCAATAAATTCATAACAAATCCTAAGTTTAACACAAACAAGGGTATCGCAACCTCAATGAAGTGATAATCCAACATGACTCAAACATTAGCAAATCAATTAACAAATGCAACATTCAAGACCAACTCAATAATAATTATCATTCACCAAAATGCCAAACAAGTATAAATCAATAAAACTCTACTTAAAACATGATATGGTTGTATATGAAAGCAATATAAGTGTGTGTGTTTGAATTATATCTAGCTATCGGCATTCATCTAATAAGGCAATGCATAAATATCCCACTCACTGAATTGGCGATTCGTCTATCTCACAAGTTACTCCTCTGCTACTCCCTTGCCAAAACACCACAAACACAATGTTAGCACAAGCAACACAAGGAAACCTTAGGTTTCCCCCTACCAACAACCCTAACCGGCTCTAGGGTTTGCTCCACTAACCCTAGAGGCTACCAAAGAGATTCTAAGGTTTTTAGAGCTCTTGTCTAACCCTAGGAAACCAAGGAAACAAAGGAAGATGACCGTAGCTACAGTAGCTCCAAAAACAAGGGAGAAGAACACTCAAGGGTTTCTTGAGATCAAAGCTAACAATCAAAGCCAAAAGCTTCTCTCAAGATTCACAAACAATAAACAAGCATGAAAACAAGGATTAAACTCCTCTCAAGGATACAAACAAACCCTAGACTCATCATCCAAAGGAGAGGAAATAACAAGAAGGAAAGAAGAGGAGAAGAGCTTACCTTGAACATCCAAAGGATTGATTTGCAAGCTCCACAAACAAGCCTAAAATCTCCTAGAAAACTAGCCCTAAACCCTCAAGAATGGTGGAGGAAGAGAAGGGAAAGAAATGAGGAAGGTTGGGGAGAAGAAATGAAGTGAAGAGGGTTAAAATTGGGTTTAAAAAGGGAAAAATGAAGGGTTGTGCGGCCGGTGTGCGGCCCCGCACAGTGGCCGCACACCTCACAACCTGGGTTGTGCGGGCAGTGTGCGACCCCGCATAATGGCCGCACACCCCTCTGCCAGGTGTGTGCGGGAACTGTGCGGCCCCGCACACAGGCCGCACAAGCCACAGAATGGCCTATGCGGGCTGTGTACAGACCGCACACCCCTTGTGCGGCCTGTACAAGGCCCGAACCCCCCTTTAAAACCCTCAAAACTCGACCTAAAACCCTCGGCAAGCCTCACCAACTCAAAATAAAGAGGAACTTACCCAAAACATCAAACGAACAAACAAGAAAAAAGCCGAAAACACCAACCTACGGAAGAAGGGAAAAACCCGAAATACTACAGCTGGCTTCATTTTTCTGTTTATTGAGGCCATGCGGCTGGCACACGCTCGTGTGGTAGACTGTGTGACCTTTTAAACCTTCAAATTCATTGGAGAAGTTCTCGAAACTCTTACACAAGCTTGGTCATGCATGTGTGACTGCACTAGGTGCCCTTCCAACTCATGTTTGACTTAAAAATCATTGGAAGTCGGCACACAACTCCATGAATGTCACATGCATTGTGCCTTGTTCAATCTATGCTTGCAAGAGAATTCCAAATAGATGCTCCACAATCTATTTTTGCTTCTTTTTTACTTAATACGCTCTCACAACCCTGTGCACGTAAAAGAACATGAATAACAGCAATGAGCCATAAAATATGATAAAAGCAATGCTCGTTGTAAGTAAAACATGGTCAATAATATGCATATACAAGCACTCATCAGGATCTTATCACTCAGACAAGGGAATTATCATGCGAAAAATACATGCCGATACATAGCGGATAACAAAATTTTTAACAGCAAGTAAACATGATAAAACCCTAACGCATGCTAGAACTAGGATTAAATTCTAAACAAATAGATAATAAAAGGTTATGCCTTTCTTTTAATGGTGATTCTAAACGTACCCTTGTTTTCCTGAAATCAAAAGGGACAGCGAATTGTGACTCCCCTCTATAATCACGTACACACAAACGCCTCTGGGAATCAAGCAACTATGCTAGTACCTCAAGAAACAACACTTGTTTCTTGGTTCGAATAGCAAGCACCCAAGATTGATCAATGGGACTCAAGGGAAAAAAGGGGTTGTAGGCGCGGCGACGGTGGGTTCTGGCGGCGGGATCCGATAGCGGGCACCGGCAGTGGCTTCCAAGATAGAAGAGTGGGTGGCCGCTAAGGTTTCTTAAGAGACAATCTCTCAATCACTCTATTTTTCTCTCTTACACTCATATTAGGGTTAGACCATCTATTTACATTGGAAACCCAAAACCCTAATTTATGATAAAACCCTTCACTCCAAATCAAATTAGGAATCTCTTCTTTACTTTATTAATTAAACCATTTTAATTAACCAAATCGATTAGATTTGATAAACACTTAATAAGATGCAACCCAAATAAGCTATTAGCTCCACCTAATTTAGGTTTTTAACCAAAACCCTAAACAGGTGGTCCAATAAGTAACAAATACTAAACCTTGATCCCGATATTCTTAGTGTACGATCCTATAAGTCCATTTAACATTGACAATGAGCTCATAAATCATAATTATTCTTTTAACAAGATAATATGATTACGAGGGGAAACACGGAGAAGTTAAAAAGTTCAATCTTGGGATTTATGTGAGATTGAAGTCATCAATTGAGGAGCCCACAGAACTAGAGTTGAAACCTCTTCCCAAACACTTAGAGTATGCCTTTCTGTAAGAGAGATCCAAGCTCCTAGTCATTGTTGCATCTGACTTGACAGCTGAGCAGAAGGACAAACTTCTAAGCGTTCTGAAGAAGCATAAAAGGGCAATTGCATGGAAAATCTCTGATATTAAAGGGATCTGCCTATCTTTTTGCACGCACAAGATTCTAATAGAAGACAATCACAAGCCATTGGCGATACGCTAACGAAGACTTAACCCTAACATGAAAGAGGTAGTGAAGAATGAGGTTATCATGCTGCTTGATGCATGTATTATCTACCTCATTTCTGATAGTGCATGGGTAAGTCCAGTGCAAATGGTGCCAAAAAAAGGAGGGATGCTAGTTATCACCAATGAGAAAAATGAACTTGTTCCTACCCGAACCGTCGCAGGTTGGAGAGTATGCATAGACTACAAGAAGCTCAATGATGCTACGAGGAAGGACCACTTTCCCCTATCTTTCATCGACCAGATGCTTGAACGTTTGATAGAACACTCGTACTACTACTTTTTTTATGGTATCTCTAGTTATTTTCATATCCTTATTGCCCTAGAAGATCAAGAGAAGACAACTTTCACTTGTTTGTATGGCACATTCGCTTACCACAGTATGTCTTTCACGTTGTGCAATGCATCAGCTACGTTTCAGAGGTGTATGATGGAAATTTTTGAAGATATGGTAGAATACATCATGGAAGTATTTATATATGACTTCTCAGTCTTTGGTGATTCTTTTGAGTTATGGCTTTAAAATCTGGAATGAGTTTTGAGCAAGTGCGAGGAGACAAATTTGGTAAACAGTTGGGGAAAATGTCACTTTATTATCAAGGAGGGTATAGTGCTCGGGCATAAGATTTTACAAAAAGGGATTGAAGTAGATAGGGTGAAGGTTGCCATGATTGAGAAACTCCCCCCTCCTACTTTAAGACATGCCGGGTTCTATATGAGATTCGTCAGGAATTTCTCTTCAATTGCCCGACTATTGATAAGACTGTTGGAAAAGGATGCCCCTTTTGAGTTTAATGAAGATTGCATAAACGCTTTTCTTAGCCTGAAGAAAAAGCTTATGGAAGCACCGATCATAGCTTCCCTAGATTGGAATTTGCCATTTTAATTAATGGGTAATGCAAGTGATTATGCAGTTAGGGCAGAACTTGGGTAATGACGAGACAACCATTTCTATCCTATCTACTATATGAGTGATATACGCCTAAATGTATGTATTATTTTGGTATTTGTAAGTAAGATTTATGTATTTTTGTATGTGTGGATGCCAGTTTTCGTTCTAAATTGGTTCCTTTTGTGTTACAGGTGCAATGAAGCCTAGGTGAGTTCGACAATGGGATTTAGAAGAAATTGACACCAAAAACATCGTTTTAGAGCCAAGGTACTGTAGCAATACTATAGCAGCACTGTAGCACGAAGACTTGATGAAAACACTAAGTTTGGAGTTTCATGTAGGCAACCATACGGGCGCAAAACCCGCTGTATGCAGGTACTGTAGCATATTTACTGTAGACTGGTTACTTTAGCAATCACTGTATCAACTTACGCGATTCTTGACATTTTTCGGGAATCTTCACATCCCGTTGATGAGTGCATTTTATATCATGTTTTCATGCCCTTTACTTTATTCTTTTAGCTGTCCTTTAGTATATTTTTGTCTATAATTGGTTCTATTCAAGGTATAATGTTCATTGTGCAAGAATTGTGGGCTGGAATCATTTTGGAGTGAAACTGAGTGTGTTACATGCATGTTCAACGACCGAGGGAAAAGAACTAGCTGACACGGGCAGAACATGATTGTGTCTGATCCACTGCAAATCCCAGCCTGGAGAGAAAACTAGCAAAATCCTGACATGGAAATGTCCGAGGCAGAACACGGTCACCACACGCCCGTGCCCATGCCACTGCAAATCTCAGGAAAATCCCCTTCAGGAGTTACATGGGCATGTGAAAATTGACACGGGCATCGCACGTCCATGCCCATGCTGCTGCAAATCTCTGCCATTTCACTAAAAGAATCTTCAGAAAAGTACACGGTCTGGACACAACCGTGTCCAGACCGTGTCAGGCCCAAAAACTGCCTTTTTAACTTCAGATTTTAGGGTTTCTTTCTCATCTTTGTTCAGGGACTCTCCTCTCCACCTGGAGAACGTTGATGAGATCGAAGATCAAGCTTCACTACACCACCTAAGGAGACCACGGATGAGTCGGAGGCGCCACGAGAGGTGGGGTTTGCACAAGGTCTCAGTAAGGAAGGCCATCTAGCGTGCAGAAGAGAGTCATATCTTTCTCTTATTGTTCTTTCATTGTTCTTTCCTTGTTGTACCCACCCATGAGGGGCTAACTGGCCATAGTGCCCTAGGGTTTGAGAACTTAGTTGAATTGTAATGCTTATACACTTGTCTTTACTTGTTCTACGGAGTTCTAATTGATGCTTGTGTTTAATCTTGTGTTGCATAACTTAATGCGTTTGATTTACACAGTTGTTAGGGTAAAACCCGGTGCACAGCTTGCTTGCGAGAGACGCACAGTTATCTTAGCAAAACTCTGTGTTCTTGAGAGCGCATAGATGCAACATTGCTTGTGAGCACACACTTGTATCTTTGCGATGTACCTGGTAGACATTTAGGGCAAGATAACGTGTACTAGTCTTAGGGATCACTCCGCGGCATTACTCTTGTATTGCCGAAACACTCGATTCTTGATAAGTGTCTAAATATATGTATTCTAGTATACTTATTCTTTACACTTTGTATGTATTTTGTCACGTTTTGTGCTTGTTTTTATGCTTAATCAAGTCATATTTGCTTTGTAGGGCAGGTAGAAGCCATGGAGATCGCGAAAACATAATCTGGGCAGAAAAGAGAAGAAAAACCAGGTCGCGGTACTGTAGTGTATTTACTATATCCGGGAGCACTGTAGCATATCACTAGGGACCTTTGGCTGGTACAATGAAGGGGAGAATGAAAACATCTTTTGGAAGACAACAATTTTGAGAAAAAGAAGGAGGCAAGAGCATCATCAACAAGGAGAGAGCTTCACCATCAAGGGAGCAAGGTTCCAAGCCAAGGGGAAGCGTCATTTGGCAATCTCTTGGGTGAGGGAAAGCGTCATACGGCCGGATCTTCACATTCTCCTTCATCATTTCATCTAGGGAGTGTCATTTATGAGCTTTTTGTGTGATTTGCTTTACTTTGTTGTTATTGTTTGTATGATGGCACACTAGACCCCCAAGGCCACCAGATGTCTGTGAACCTTGGGGGGTTTATCTTGTATCTTGGATGATTTGCACTTAATTATATGTTTTGGGTTGATTTGTGATTTGGTTCATTGAGCTTCATGTCTAGAACTACTCAAAGGAGAAATCCATAGTTCTTTCTTGAGTTGTACACGTAGATGTGACCTACTCGCATGTATTAGATCTTTAATGAACTAAAAGGGGTTTCTTGTGTTGATATGCTGAGAAATTGGGTATCAATAGCCCTCCGATTTTTAAGGGTAAACTAGGGTTTAGGGTACCCTTATGTTGGGATCTCCTTGTACTTAATGCAATCGTAGGAATACCAGTTAGGGAGAAATTCCAATCGGCATTCGTATGGAATTAGGGTTCAATCGCCGAGAAATTGGGGTTGATCTAATCTTGAGATCCTTCGGTCTAAATCACCCAAACTATCTTTTTACTGTTCATCCATGTATCATGATGACCCATCAAGAGGATTTACATCCATAGGCCTTCACACATCACTGTAGCACTTGCAATCATTTTGTTCGACCTTAAATTTGTTTATTCATATCGTACTTGTTTTATTGCTTTAATTAGAGTACCACAATCATGCTTGAGATGTTAGATTAGATAATAGGCGACGAAGGAGTAATAGTAGATACTTCGCCCCGTGGATTACAATCCTCGTGCTTTTGCACTAGGTATTACTTGGCGACCCCGTATACTTGTGGTATTCCTCATCAATTCTAATCTCCTACCTTCTCCACCAATTTATCTTCTTTTAATCGTTTCATAATTCAACCTTTTCTCAATTCGTGTTTACTAGACATCAGAGGAGTGACACGACCCCTTGCGTGTATCCCGCAAGTGCATGGGCTTGTCGAAGTAATAAATTTACCCTGGTGAGTGGGTAGTCAAATCCACAGGGAATAGGGACTTAAGACACGAGGTTTCACTAATTAGCAAAGTAATGTACGGTGGGTGTGAAAAAAATTAATGAGTGAATAGGAAAGCAATATAAAGAAACAAGAAATTAAATAGAAAGATGGAAGGCAAGAGAATGCAAGAACGAGTAAATAGAGAATGACTAGCAATGGATGAAATAGGGTACCCGGACAAGCTTCCCCTAGGACTTATGCTTCTAGTGCAAGACTATCCTATTATACTTTCCTATTGATGTTAATTGAGTCGAGGATATCCTTAAACACACAGTCCCAAACCTAAGGTCAACCGTGACTAACCCCAACACTATGCCCCGGCATTAGGTTTTCACTACGACTCTTGACTCTCATTGACCTGTCAACTAAGCCCTAGAGGAGTACGTCTTCCTAAGCCTCACACTACGTGGGATTGCTTTAAGTTCTAGGGATTCCTAGTGATAAAACCAGTTCCTATGTGTAGTTCTAACCCTTTGGTCCAGGTGGAAGAACCCTAGTCTAAATTAAGCCCCAGCACTAGGATTCACTTCAACCCTTCACTCTGTTGCTCGCGTAACTAAGCCCCAGGGGAGTTCCTCTCCTAGCACTTCACTCTATCTCGATCGCTAAGAAATCATGGAACATGAAGGTAGGAAGAATCACACCGGAGGGGAAAGGGGACGTTCCGCTACCTCACGACTCACCCTCTCAACCCTCTTCAATCTTAAGTAGTCTAACCCTATAGGAGTTGTCACACCTCCAAAGGATAACCTAGATTGTTCTCAACCCTAGTGTCACTGCTAAGGGAAAACAATTACAAGAGATAATTAAGATTGAAACTCGAATTTATTCATCAATAATGGAAACACATAATAACAATGTCATAGAAACATAATTATCCTATGGTTTACAAGTCCGAATACCCACGAGGGGTTTAGCTCCTCATGGAGCTATACAAATTTATCAAAATATAAAAGAAAGCACAAATTGAAAGCATTGATGAAAACCCCCTTGCATATGATGTGGCAGTGGTCTTGTGCGGCCGCCAGACGTCGGTAACGATGCCGATGACACGCTCCAAACCTCCACGAAGTCCTCTCCGAAACCCTAGCCGCGCTCTCCAGAAGTTGGGGAGAAAGATAGGTTAAAAGATCTGTAAAAAGTCTCCAAAACAGGCTTTTATAACGTTGAGTCGCGGCTTTAAAATTGAACTTATCGGGATTTCACACGGCCGTGTGGAATTTCCACACGCCCGTGTGAACTCTCTGGTTTTCTAAATTTCGTCTGAAAGAGAACAGTAGCTTGCTACAGTAACTTGCTGCGGTGCTGCTACAGTAACTCACCGAAATTCTCCTGAATTCATTGTTCTTCATCGAGGCCATTGAACTAGGCACACAATGAATGGTAGATGGTGCCGATTGTTTCAAATCTCCTTCTTGGTGAAGTTCTCCTAAGCTACACGAGTTAAACTTGTTGTGAATGTGACTGCCTTTGTGACCCTCCAAAGGAGGTTGGCACACACTCACAAGTGTAAACTCGTGCCTTGTTCTTTGCTTGGTCTGAAAACTCCCCAACAATGGCAAACACGATCTAACTTTGTTCTTCTTCTTCAAAATAGCTCCACAAACCTACAATGCATAAAAGTACATAAATGCACACCATTTAGTGATAAAATCTGATAAAAGAGATGCTCATTGTAAGATAATAACGCTTCGCTTTACTATAACACAAGCACTTATCAAAGAGCAATTAGTACTTTGACTACAATTCCCTGTGTTTCGACAGCCCTACCCCACACAGGGGTACCACTTTATTACCTTCTTGTAACCCTTACACTTGCGGTTAGTGCATCACCCATATAGCGACCATATGCCAGGCCGCGTAGTATCCTAAGAGGGGTTTTGAAAGATGTTTTAGGGCATCTTTTTTTGGGAATCATCATCTTAGGCTCTTGGCCCGCCACGCCACCCTTTTTGGCAGTGATTTCCGGTGATTTATAGCACAAAACTTCACCAAGAGGGAGACAACATCGGAGGAGGAGATAGGTGGGAAGATCCATGATATCAAGACATACTTTCAAGGTCTTCATCCATCTAAGGGGTTCCAAAGCTAGAGGGAGTCTTTCTTGCTTCTTTTCTTGTTTGTTATTCCTTGGGGGTTGTATGAGTGTCCTCTTTCATGAGGAACTAACGTATTTGTGATTTGGACATGATGAACCGTAGGGTTGTTGTTTTGTAATTTGGATGATCATCTTTATTGATGTATTATTGGACGTTGTATTCCATTTATGGATTCTTGTAGTTTGTGGTTCAAGCCTTGTGTACTTTGATGTGTTGATTTGCATGATAACTCTATATTTCAACTTCTAGGTTGTACTCGGTTGCGTGACCATCGCCCTTGTACTAGACACACTTGGCTTGAAGGGGATTCATGTACAAATACATCATGACCATCGGGTATTTTATACACCTACACCATTAGGGTTAGAACTAGTTTGAGTTTTGACCGTAATTAGAGATTTCCCCAAGTGCAATACAATCGTAGGAGGATTTAGGCGGAAGCGATTTCGATCCAATACTTCAATGGGATGAGGGGTCAATTGCAGTGACCATCGGGTTGACCTACTTTAGGAGTCTCTCAGCCCAACTACCATCACAACATTTCATCCTAAATTCAGGGCTTAATGACAAGCCTAGGGGATTCATTGTCCAAATCACCTCTTCGTGTGTGTGAATCTCCCTTGTTTGCTAAATATGTGTAGTAGTAGCCCGGATTTCATTTTAGTTATCTTTTTCTCTTTTTGTAATTATTGCTCATTATTCAAAGTGTTAGCTAAGAAATAGATAAAAGGGAAGTAATAGTAGCTTCTTGGCCCCGTGAAATATGACACACCACAAGTGCATGGGTCATCGCAGTAATAAAATATATCCCTGTGAGTGGGTAGTCGTATCCACAGGGAATAGTGCTTAGAAACAAAAGTTATCACTATTTAGCTGTAGAGAAAATCAATGGTGAGAGAGATCAATATATTAATGCAAAGAAAAGTGAAAGAGAGAAGAAAATGAACAAGAGTAAAGGAGAGAACAATCGATGATAAGATGGGTGACCCAGACAATGCTCACCCTAGGACTATTGTTTTAAGTTCAAGACTAATATTATACCTCCTAATTGATATTTAAAGAGTCGTGGAAATCCAAAAGACACACGGTCCCAAAGCTAAGGTAAACCGTGACTAGCCCTCTACACTATACCCCGGTGGAAAGAGATACTCTCAAAACCTCACACTATGTGGGACTGCTTGGGGTTCTGGGGACTCCAAGTGATAAACCCTATTCCGTAATATAGTTCTAACCCTTTGGTTTAGGTGAAAGAACCCTAGTTACAATTAAGCTTCGGCATTAAGATTCACTACAAGACTTCACTCGGTTGCTCGTGCAACTAAGCTCCAGTGGAGTTCATCTCTTATCACTTCATTCTATTATGACCGCAAAGAACTCTTAGAACATTGAGGTAGGATAAATCATGTCGGAAGGGAAAGGGGACGTTCCGCTACCTCTCGACCCTCTTTAATCTTGCTTAGTTTAACCCTAATGAAGTTGTCACACCTTCAAAGGATTACCTAGATAGACTCTTAACCCTAGTGCCACCTCTAAAGAAAAACCATACAATTAACATTCAAGATTAAAACTCAATTAAAATCATCAATTAAAGAAGCATAATAAAAGTCAATGAAACAAATTCATCCTAGGGTTTACAACTCCAAGCACCCACTAGGGGTTTAGCTCTCCATGGAGCAATACAAGATCAACAAATAAATTGAAATCATGTGCATAGAAACCAAAAAAAAAAAAAAAAAAATCCCCTTCTAGTCCGTATTGATGGTCTTGTGGAGCGGCCTTGTCTTCTCCAAAGGTTCCCTTGTCAAACCTAGGGCACACCTCGCCGAGTCGATACCGATGAAAGCTCCCCTAATAGCTCTCCTCCAAAGAAACTCGATGTCGATGCCGTAGAACCACTCCAAAATCCTTGCAAAAACATCTCCAAAGCCTAGCCGCACTCTACCCAAAAGTTGGGCAAAAACTAGAAAGAAGATCCCCAAATAAATCTCAAATCGCGGTATTCATAGGGCTGAAATCAGGCATCCACACACCGTGTGAAATTTCCACACCCCCATGTGGATTCTCTGGAATCTGATTTTCTGTGCGTTGTGAACCACAATCTGCTATAGTAGTCTCGCCAAAGTTATTACCGACTTCATTTTCTTCACACTGTAAACAGTAATCTCATTTTCTTAATTTTTTCATCAAGGCCACTAAGTTGGGCACACAACTACGTGGTAGATCATGTCACCTCTTGCTTTTGACACATTGATGAAGCTCTTCAATGTTACACAAGTTGGACTATATGAGTGTGACTGCCTTCGTGCACTTCCAATTTGTATAATCCCTTGAGGATTTTAGAGGTTGACACATGATAAGTGCTCGTGTTATAGTAACGCGAAGTGTTATTATCTTACATTGAGCATTAATTTTATCAGATTTTATCATTAATTAGTTTGTATTTGTGTCCTTTTGTGCACTGTAGGGTTATGGAGCCAATTTGGACAAGAAAGAGCAAAGTTAGGTCATGTTCACCGTTGTTGGGGAGTTTTCGAACCAAACAAGGAACAAGGCACGGGTTTAGACTTGTGGGTGTGTGCCAACCTCCTTTGGAGGGGCACAAAGACAGTCACATTCACAATGAGTCTAACTCGTGTAGCATAGGAGAACTTCACCAATGAGGAAAATGAAGAAAAACAGAAAATTCATACAGGCGTATGGAAATTCCACACGGTCGTGTGAAATCCCGATTTTAGCCGATTTGTGACTTTTTATGGATCTTTTTGCCTAGTTTCTGGAGGGTCGCTGCTAGGGTTTGGAGAGGACTTTGTGGAGGATTGGAGCGCTCCATCGGCATCGACATCGAAGCCCGGCGGCCGCACAAGACCATGGCCACGATACACAAGGGGTTTTTCATCTATGTTTTCAATTCGTGTTTATTTTTATACATTGATGGATTTGTATAGCTCCATGAGGAGCTAAACCCCTTGTGGGTATTCAGACTTGTAAACCCTAGGATGATTTTGCTTGTATGACATGTTATTATGCTTTCCTAATTGATGAATCTAATTGAGTTCCAATCTTGATTGATCATTGTATTGATTCTCCCTTAGATGTGACACTAGGGTTGAGAGTCATCTAAGTTATTCTTTGGAGGTGTGACAACTCCTATAGGATTAGACCACTTGAGATTGGAGAGGGTGGAGAGGGTGAGTCGTGAGGTAGCAAAACGTTTCCTTTCCCCTCCGATGTGGTTTTCCCTACCTCCACATTCCAAGAGTTCTTAGCGGTCGAAATAGAGCAAAGTGCTAGGAGATGAACTCCCCTGGGGCTTAGTTGCACGAGTGACAGAGCGAAGGCTTGTAGTGAATCCTAGTGCTGGGGATTAATTGAGACTAGGGTTCTTTTACCTGGACCAAAAGGTTAAAACTACACTTAGGAACAAGGCTAATCACTTGGAATCCCTAGAATGTAAAGCAATCCCACGTAGTGTGAGGTTTAGAAAGATGGACTCCCCTGGGACTTAGTTGACAGGTCAACAAGAGTTAAGAGTCGTAGTGAAACCTAATGCCGGGGTATAATGTTGGGGTTAGTCACGGTTGACCTTAGGTTTGGGACCGTGTGCTTTAGGATGTCTACGACTCATTAAGCATCAATTGGAGAGTATAACACATTGTCTTGCATTAGAACATTAATCCTAGGGGTAGCTTATCCTGGTACCCTATTTCACTCTTGATTGTTTGTCTCTTTTACTTCTAGCTTGCACTCTCTTATCATCCATATTTCTTCTTATTTTCTTATTGCTTTCGATTAGTCTAACACACACAAATTGATTCTTGCTCTCACTTTCCATGTTACACATTAGCTAAATAGCGATATCTTGTGTCTATTATCCCTACTCCATGTGGATTTGACTACCCTCTCACCGGGGTACTATTATTACTTCAATAACCCGTGCACTTGTGGTACACAGGCAAGGGGTGTGTCAAGTTTTTGCGCTGTTGCTGGAGAATAGGCGTATTTTAGACATTTGCTTTTTGTTATTATAGCAATTCACTTCGCATTCTATTTTACACTTTCTTGTCTATCATCGTTCTTATTTGTTTTTTTTTCTTTGGTTTCAGCTCCAGGTTATGACCCGTGGGAACCCTTCGATTCTTGTTGAAGGAGACCCGGACATTGGAAGATGAACACATCAAAAAGGAAAAGAACCAGTGGAAGAACAGTCCAATCAAACTGAAACAATGGCAGAGCAGCATGAACAGCAGAGGACCTTGTCCGATTTTGCTAGACCCGCAGTCTTGGGGACCCAATCAAGTATAGTGAGGCCCCCAATCACGGCTCAGAATTTCGAGCTTAAGCCGAGTTTCATCCAAATGTTGTAGTGGTTGCACTTATTACCTAGGGCATCTATTACTACATGGGAGGAGATAGTTGAAGCGTTCTTGGCCCGATATTTCTCTCCCAGAAAATCAGCAAAGCTTAGGAATGAGATCTCTTCCTTCATGCAAATGGAATTAGAGTTTCTATTTGAGACATGGGATAGGTTCAAGGAGCTCCTACGGAAGTGCCCATAACACGGATTCCCCGATTGGATGATTATTCATACTTTTTACAATGGGTTGAATCCAAGCACCAAACAGTTGCTAGATGCGGCGGCAGGGGGTACCTTAGGAAGCAAGACTCCCGGTGAAGCCCGATAACTTATAGAAGAGATGGCTATGAATAGCTATCAATGGAACTCAAGGGATAGGAAGAAGGTTGCCGATCTTCATGAGATTGATGCGGTTACATCATTGGCGGCCCAAGTGGAATCGTTGAGTAAAAAGTTAGATACTCTAACTTCACCAAGAGTGGCGGCCATCACAAATTGTAACGGATGTGGGGGAGGACATGTTTCAAGTGATTGTCCGATAGCCATCGGTGGTATTACTTCTTCTTCGGTTGAATAGCAGATTTTGTAGGGAATGCATTCAAAGGTCAAGGGAATCCTTACAGTGGTACCTACAATCCGAGGTGGAGGAATCATCCTAATTTGTCATGGAGCAACCAAGGGCAGCAAAAGGGCAATGCACCACCGGGCTTTCAACAACAACAAGCGTCGAATTTGGAAAATCGTGTGACGGGACTAGAAACCAAGATGACCGACTTAGAGAAAGCCCTCACAAGGTTTGTCCAATCATAGGATGCGAGATTTCAGTTGTTAGAGTCTACACTTCACTACCACATTGCATCGCTACATAACTTGGAGAACCAAGTTGGCCAAATTGCGAAGTCTCTATCCGAGAGGCTTCAAGGAAGTTTGCCAAGCAATACGGAGATGAATCTAAGGGAACAATTGAAGGCAATTTCCTTGAGAAGTGGCTGAGAGGTTGAGCGTAGTCTCCCTCTTGAGAAGAAGAATGATGAATCACCTCAAGTGGTGGAGGTAGAGGAAGCATCAAAAGAGAAGGAGGTGGCACCCCCACCTTACAAACCGAGAATTCCATATCCTTCCCACTTGAAGAATGATCAACAAGACGAGTAATACAAGAAATTTTTGGGGTTGTTTAAGTAGTTGCATATCAACATTCCTTTCGTGGAGGCGTTGTCACAAATGCCTAAGTACGCAAAGTTCTTGAAGGACCTCTTGACCAACAAGAGGAAATTAGAGGAGAGTGCATCTGTGATCTTAGATGCCACTTGCTCGGCGGTGTTGCAAAAGAATATCCCGAGCAAGAGAAAGGACCCCGGAAGCTTCATCATCCCGTGCAACATTGGTGATTTGGGTGAGGAGATGGCACTTGCGGATTCAAGAGCGAGTATCAATGTCATGCCCTACACCTTCTTTCAAAAGCTAGGCTTGGGAGAGCCTAGGCCCACTCGGATGACACTTCAACTAGCGGACCGATCAATTAGACATCCGAGGGGCATTATCCAAGATGTGCTCGTCAAGGTGTATAAATACATCTTTCCTGTGGACTTTGTAGTACTCGATGTGGATGAGGATGTCGATGTACCACTGATTCTCGGGAGGCCGTTCTTGAGCACTTCTAAGGCACCCATAGACATGGACGGTGGAGAGCTCACTTTGAGGGTTAGGGACGACAAGCTCACCTATTGCCTCGCTGAAGCCATGAGACATTCTCTAGACTTTGATGATACACTTTATTATCTTGATGCTACTAATGAACTAATAGATGAATATGTACAGTAAATGATGAATCCAGACCCGTATGAAGGGTGGTCAGACCAAGATGCAGAGATTGAAGATATACTAGCACTTGGTCTTGTGGAGCAAGTGAAGTCGGCCCCGGGAGTCATGAAAAGGGTGATCCGAGAAAAGGTATATTCACGCCATTTATAGTAGATTAGTAAATGGTCGTGGTGACAGTACAGGAGTCTTGAGCCAACAGGAACTCCTTTATCTCCACTCGATGGTACGGAGCGAGCCACTCCACCTTGGCCATATTCTTGCAGAGTGCATACATAATTAGGGCCAGTACCCTCGGCTTGGGGCCATCTTCTCAGAACCGTACATTACGAGACTGATCAAGGGGATAGGCATCCGGGAAGCAATTAGGTGGATTGAGAAGACAGTCATACCCTCCCCCATTAGCTTGGAGATGTTGAGACAGATGGGCATGGCCAACAAACATTACCAGTGCTATGTACTGAACTGGACCCTATCAGGGGCAACAGAAGGAGACGAGTTCAGGGGGTTGCAGTCGGCCTTACAGCTTCTTCCAGCACCACCTGAGAGCGCGAGACCACCCACAACGCAGGAACCACCGCCTGCACACGTTTTCTCTCCTTCTCGAGGCTAGGATAGACTTGAGCACCTCGAGAGTACTATAGGGGTATTACAGACCGAGGTGGCTGAGGTTAGAGCTACATAGGCAGCACAGCACACAGAGGTCATGGATCGATTAGACAAGGTCCAGCAGTTACTTGAGCAAGCCATGACTTCATCATTCGTGATATGACCTTGAGCTTTTCCTGCCACATCATCACCAGCAGCATCATCGCTGATTGATCCACCAGCACCTGCAGAGCCTACCACAGCACCTGAGGCTACCATTCAGGACACTGACGCTGAGGCATCTTAGTTTCTTTTATCTTTCTTTCATTTTGTACTTTTCTTTCATATTTTGGACTTGTAGTACTCAGAAAGTATCATCCTTCTGAGTTTATCTTTCAGTTGCATTTTAGTTTTCTCGAGTTGTATTTCATTGCTTTATCTTTATATACTCGAGTTTTATTTTGACTTTTCTTGAGCTACACTGAACCCCTTGTGTATGTGTGCAGATGGTCTTGGATGTTTGGAATTTGAGGAATAGTCATAGGCACGGTCATGGGACCGTGTGTGCTCCACAACCCATTGAGACTCAACTCTCAATGAACCTAGCTCCATCAAACGCAACACTTGGAGTTCAGGGGAGTAATGTTTCAATTGCCTACCCCTACACTAATTATTTTGATTGTTATACTTTTTCTTGAGCTTGCATGTGTACATTGGGGACAATGTACATCTTAAGTGTGGGGGGAAGTTCACATAGCACACACCTTTACTCGTGCGTTCAATTGCTTATGCTCATGTAGCCCATGGCAGTTCACCTTAGTTGTAACATTAGTATTCTTAAAGTCTAGGAGAATTCTTAACATTGTATCTCATCATGCTCTAGTTTTTACTTGAATTTTAGAGAATTTTTGCTCGATTATCTCATATTTCACTACTCACTCTTGAAATCTTTTGGAAACTCAAGCTCGATGTTTAAGGACTAGTTTATCATTATTTTAGAAAGTTTTTAAACTCTATATGAAAAAAAAACTAGTGAGTTTGTGAATATTTGTTAGTTTTAATTGTGCATTTGGGGTGGAAAGAGCTACCTCCTATGAAGTATGTAGCTACTCTCATAAGTCGGATACAAGTTATGCCCTAGTGAGAGAAAGAGCTATCTCATGGGATGCGGCCACCTAGGAAAGGGCTACCTTAGAGGTTGAGTGAAGCTACTACCTCCCTTCTTTTTGTATATAAATAAGTCCTTTTAACAAGAGGTTGAGGAGTACTTTTTGGGTTATCTTGAGTGAGTTCACACACACTTACACATTTTCGAGTTGTTGTCCTTCTTTTCAAGTTTTTAGTTAGAGCAATGATACCTTTATGCAATGTTTTGATTTCCCCTTACTTGTAGAATGCTTCTTTTGCATACTTTTGGTGAACCTAAGGCTGAGCACTTTCAATTGTTCTTCCCAAGTACTTTAATGTTTTATTTTTGCTTGAGGACAAGCAAAAGCTTAAGTGTGGGGGAGTTTGATAAGTGCTCATGTTATAGTAACGTGAAGTGCTATTATCTTACATTAAGCATTACTTTTATCAGATTTTATCATTAATTAGTGTGTATTTGTGTGCTTTTATGCATTGTAGGGTTATGGAGCAAATTTGGAGAAGAAAGAGCAAAGTTAGGTCGTGTTCGCCGTTGTTGGGGAGTTTTCAGACCAAGCAAGGAATAAGGCACGAGTTTAGACTTGTGGGTGTGTGACAACCTCCTTTGGAGGGGCACAAAGGCAGTCACATTCACAATGAGTCTAACTCATGTAGCATAGGAGAACTTCACCAATGAGGAGAATGAAGCAATCGACATGACTTACCGTTGATTGTGTTTCTAATTCAACGCCCTCGATGAAGAACGATAAATTCGGGACCATTTCGGACAAAGCACTGTAGTGAATTACTGTAGGGAAAATACAGTACCAAGTTACTGTTCGTTGTTTGCTGAAAATCAGCAAAACAAAAAATTCACACAGGCGCGTGAAAATTCCACACGGCCGTGTGAAATCCCGATTTCAGCCCATTTGAAGCCGCAACTCAACACTATTTAAAGGCCCTTTTTGGACTTTTTCTTGATCCTTTCGCCTAGTTTCTGTAGGATCGCGGCTAGGGTTTGGAGAGGACTTTGTGGAGGATTGGAGCACGCCATCGCAATCGACATCGAAGCCCGGTGGCCGCACAAGACCACGGCCACGATACACAAGGGGATTTTCATCTATGTTTTCGATTTGTGTTTATTTTTATACATTGATGGATTTGTATTAAACCCCTTGTGGGTATTTGGACTTGTAAACCCTAGGATAATTTTGTTTCTATGACATGTTATTATGCTTTCCTAATTGATGAATTTAATTGAGTTCCAATCTTGATTGATTATTGTATTGATTCTCCCTTAGATGTGACACTAGGGTTGAGAGTCATCTAGGTTATCCTTTGGAGGTGTGACAACCCCTAGGTTGAAATTGGGCATCCACACGGCCATGTGGAATTTCCACACGCTCGTGTGGATTCTCTGGAATTGAATTTCCAGCGCACAGTGAACAATAAACTGCTACGGTAAATTGCTACAGTGCTCGCGCATGAAATGGTCCTGATTTCATGTTCTTCATCGAGGCCGTTGAATTGGGCACACAACCAACGGTAGATCATGTCGATTGCTTATTTTCTCCTCATTAACAAAATTCTTCAATGCTACACGGGCTAGACTTTTATGAGTGTGACTGCCTTTATGCCCCTCCAATGGAGGTTGGCACACACTCACAAGTTTAGAACCCATGCCTTGTTCCTTGCTTGGTCCAAGAACTCCTTAACAACGGCGAACATGACCTAATTTTGCACTTTCTTCTCTAAATCTTCTCCACAACCCTATATGCACAAAAGAACACAAATGCACACCAATCAATGATAAAATCTAAGAAAACTAATGCTTCATGTAACAAAATAACACTTCGTATTACTTAAACACGAGCACTTATCACAGAGCGGTTGAGGACGAGAGGAGAAGGGGAGGGGCCACTTTCCTCTCTTGCGGTCTAGGGTCAGAGAGAGTAATGGCTTTTTCTTTTTACAAAGCAGAAGGGATGTGAAGTCCATCAGAGGAAGCATTAAAGCTATCAAGGGTACCTAGATCTTTATCTTACTTTGTTTTTAGAAACTGTTACATGCATAAAAATGAAAAGATACTGCATTAGTGCGTACTAAAAACAGGACTCTTCAGGGAATGACTAAACCCACACATTATCATGTTCCGCTCCAGAAAATATATGTTGTTAAGATTGAATAAATTAACTTAGTGAGCTACAAGGACTAAAAAATAAGCTGTCAAAAAAATAGGGATTGTCTGCAAAATTCAAATGTTAAAGATTTGTCTGAAATGTTTTGAAACTTTCATAAAATTATAATTAATTTTCTATTATTTTATAAGGTGTAAATTTTTTTTAAATTTTCACCCCCTTTTACTCTGCTCCTGCGGCGCATTGTAAAGCTTAAACTAGACTTCCCACACCTCCTTTAATGACAAGACTGATTGGTGTGACAGTAAAAAACTAAAACAAGAGATTTAAACTTCCAAAGCATGATATTAATGGCATTTCATTTCAAAATAGTTCTTATTTGCAAATAAAAATTACATATTCCATCAATGCAATTGTATCTCATGTACAAAATTGGAGAGATTATTGGGTGCTTTATAATAATTTTATTTAAAAATACATTGAATTTGAATAAATTTATTTTTTTGGACTGTTTTTGAGACATGGCGAGCATATAAAGGAAATCTTGGAAAGATGGAAAAGGTAGATATGGAAGATTTATAATAATTATTTTTTATATTTATATTTTTATTTTAATCCAAAACATGGCTTTTCAATTCAATGTTGAAGTGAAAAGTATGAAATTTCTTATCATCTTGTTCTTTTCATGCATTTAATGCACTTCATGGCTATATAGTTTAATATTTAAAAAAATATTTTTAACAAAGTTGCCATATTTTGAGAAAATATATTTATTTATATAATTATGGGAAAAATACTGTTTACCCGTCGGGAATTTCAAAACTTCACAATCAGCCCCTGCCAGTTTGTAAAACCCCAGACAGCCCTTCCGTTAATGTTAAACTTCCTTTTTGCCCCCTGAGAATCACTTGGACAAGGTCCATATTGTGAAATCCCTTGTTTACCCTTGTAAATGGTGGGAAAACAACCGCACAATCACATCATGTCAAATTTTTTGTTTGGCTTTTGGCAAACTTTTTTCATTCCTTTTTGCGTTGCTTTTTCTCAAACAAAGTTTGGAAGACTCATCCTGCGAGAGAGTAACAATCTGTTGCATTCTTTTGAACTCTACCGGTTGCCGGATAAGGTGAGAATGTCTTCCTTTACCTCACTTTCATCATCCTTAAAGAGAGAGTAACAATTTGTATTTACACGCAGGTTTATTATGGAGAGTTTTTGTGGAATTGCAAGATACAACGGGGAGGGACGAGTACTAGTGTTCACGACACAGACCTCTTGGGATTCAATCTTAGCGAAGATATGTAAGCGATGGGGTCTTGATGTTTCCCGTGTTAGGGTGAAGTTTATCACACCCGATGGTCATAAAACGATTTGTCCAATAGAAAAATGAGATTGACTTCCAGCGCATGTGTCATGTGTACTCTTTCTTCAAATGCGCTACAGTCGATCTCGTGGTTGAGACAGATGATGTGCCATTGTCGCATCAATGTCAAAACGAATTCTTGTCATTGTAAAGTTCTTATCCTTTATCTTTTCTCTTAAAATCATATGTTTCCGCTTAATTATTATAGTTTCCATTTAATTACTATAGTTCTCTCTTAATTATTCCATTTTCTATTTAAACAAATAAGTTTTACTTTGTTATGCCTTCCAATCCCAGTTTCCATTTAAAAATGTATGTTTCCACTTAAATATTTGAGTTTTTGTTTAAATTATTTGCTTTATGTTTAACATATTATGTGTTTCCGTTTAATATGTTTTGTTTCTGAGTAACTAACTGATCTTTTCCGCTTAAACTGATGTGTTGGCAGAAATTCTAATTCTGCCAGCGCACCTGTTCCATCTCATGGCGACACTGACGGTGCGGCAGCCCTTTCGTCCTCCTCGGTTCAATCCGAAGCATTGTCGTTGGATATCGAACAACGTTTTGTAGATATTGAACATTTTAGAAACGCACTTTGGAATTTTGCAATCAAGCGGAATTTTGACTTCAAATACATAAAGAATGAAAAACAAAGGGTGACTGTACAATGCGCGGCTGTTGGTTGTGATTGGAGCCTTTATGCATCAAAGGAATACAATAAAAATACTACGAGAATCAAATCAATGCACCCATCACACACTTGCGGTGGTAGAATTGGCTCGGTGTCACATCCGAAAGCGTTTAAAAAATGGGTAAGCACACAAGTGATTTAGAAGCTTAAAGACCAGCCTTTGTACAGACTCATCGACATTCAGAAGGACATGTTACGAGAACATGGTGTCAACATTCCATACAAGCAAGCTTGGTTGGGTAAAGAGTGTGCCCGGGCGATCCTCGACGACAGTGACATCTCCAGCTACAATTTGCTGCTCTAGTACATGGATAAGGTTGATGAGACAAATCCCGGTAGCATTGCGATTGTGGAAAGAGACGGTGAGCATTTTAAACGTGCATTTTTTTGTTCCGTGCTTGTATCATGGGATTCAAGAGAGGTTGCAGGCTGCTGTTGTTTGTCGATGGTACCCACCTTCTTGGAAAGTATCGGGGTATGCTACTGGGCGCCACAGGCAAAGATGGAAACAATGGTTTTTTCCACATTGCCTTCGGTATTATCGACAACGAGACAGATGCGAATTGGACATGGTTTATTTCCAAGTTAGGTGATGCGTCATACGATGACTGAGATTATGAAAAGATCATTACATTTGTCTTGGACAAGTCTAAGGGGCTTGTGAATGCCATTGCAAGGGTCTTCCCTTCTTCCCCGCACGCATACTGCCTTTGACACTTGAAGGCCAATTTTATGAAAGCCAATGGCAGACTTGGGAAGGCATTGAAGGAGGAGTGCTGGTCCATATGCTTTCGTATTACGTGGGCATTAATGTCTAAAGATTTTGATGATACGGTGAATGAACTACAGGCCACATCACAAGAAGCGTATCATTTGTTGCTTGAAAGGTCAGATATGTCATATTGGTGTAATTATTTGTTCAAAGGTGAGCATTGGGGTGAGATGTATTCAAATGTCGCAGAGTCCTTCAATGCGTGGATCAAAAGGAGCTCGCCATTTACCGGTAATGAAAATGGTCGACTTCATACGGTATTTGAATGTTTGATTTTCTTTCTATTGAAATATCCTTGTTTCATTTAAATATATTTCTTTCCGTGTAAGTGTACTTGTTTCTGTTTAATTGTATTTCTTTCTGTTTAAGTATCATTTTTTTCATTTAATTACTTCTGTTTTGGTTTGCATATCATGTTCTTCGTTTAATATAGTTTGTTATGATTTACATTGATTTGTTTCAGTTTAACTTTGATTGTCTTCACTTAGTTTGACAAGCAGTTATAATGTTTAATTATATAGGTTCAAATTAATGCGCATGTTATGTACCAGATGCGAGCAAGCAAACAAATGGGAGACCTACTTATGCCCCGATATACACAAGAAGGTAGACGATCTTGTTGCGGGAAGCCGAAATCTTTATGTTGGTCGTTGTGTCGGTGATCGTTATGAAGTCATTGACCATTGCAGCAACTCCGTAGATCTATCGGGTAGAACATGCTCATGTCACAGGTAGCAAATTTATGGTATCCCATGCACACACGCTTGTGCTGTAATAATGCAGACATATACCAACGTTCATTAATTTACTAGCGGCTACTTCACCGTTGAGACGTACAAATTGGCGTATAGGGAAGCTTTTTTCCCTATATTAGATGACGATAAGCCTACAGACGACAATCGAGAACTTCATTTGTGTCCGCCTGTTACGAGAAGGCAACTTGGGCGTCCGAGACGGAAGAGAATCGAGTCACAAGCGTCTGAGGTCCGCGAGTTACGGTGTAGCCCCTGCCACGCGTCCAATCGTAATCGAAGGTCTTGCAATGAAACTGTCGCCGACTAGGCATTGTAAATAAACACCTATTTTAACAAAAACAAACTTATTTACGTGTCTATGTTTGATATTTAAACATAAACTGTCCTATTTAAGTATAAACATCTTTATTTCAAGAGTACAATTGTTTGTTAATTGGAAACTTTGATATTTAAACAGAGACACGTACACTTAAAGTATAACATAGAGAGTTAAATAGAAACGGTGCAATAGTTAATGGAAAACAATGAATAGAATTTAAATTATAAATTATGTCGAGAAAATTGAAGCATTTAATATAAATAAACACATATTTACTATAAAATTCATAATGAGAGAGGTCCATTTACGGAGACAAGTAAACTTAAATAGAAACTCTATTTATTAAACATAAACCTCATTTGTTAAGCAGGAACCTCATTGGTTTAGCTGGAAACTAAATATTTAAACGGAAACAGGATGTCGTAAACGCAAAGTCAATTAATGTATTTCAAAAGCCGAGTTCTCCATTCAAAATTGATCGATCCTTCAAATTCTCATTCAAACTCAATTAATGTATCTCCAGAATTCAAGAAGCCAAGGCAAGTTGATCGCCCCTTTAAATTGGGTTTTAAATCATTGGAATCGGTGCAAAATTGATCAACCCTTCAAATTCTCATCCAAATTCAATAAGTATTTCCAAATCACTTGTTCCCCCTTCAACCTTCTTAAAATTCTATGTAAATGTTCAAGAGTATAAGGTATATGGTTTAGGCTTACTCTCACTGAAGTTCTGGTTCTGTTTATTTCACAGTGTTTCGCAGCTTCATCTTCATTTTCAAAAATTTGATGGGACATCGGATTGCCCAGGGTATCCGTGCAACACATACATTCCCAGTATAATCGATGGATTCATGGAAATCAAAGACATAGCATGTGTTTGTTCAACTTATAAAAACGAATTCATTTTTACAAGTTGAACAACCATCTGCTATGCCTTTGATTTCCGAGAATCCAACAATTATACTGGGATGGATGTGTCCTTGTCCCATGGATCCCCTGTGCAATCAGTTGTTCTATCAATTGTTTGAAGACAAAGATGAAGCTGCAAAATACTGTGAGCTTCAAGAAGGTGGAGTGCAAGGCTGCGAAGACATTGCTGAAATCAATCATTCGAGGTCCCCAGGTCATCTAAATGATGGGACATCTGAATGACCAGGGGACCCTTGCGATACATCCATCCCCAGTATAATCATTGGAATCTTGGAAACCAGACGCATCAAAGGTGGCTGTTCAACTTGGAAAAATGAATTTGGTTTGCAAGTTGAACAACCACCTGCGATACCTCTGATTTCCAAGACTCGAACAAGTATACTGGGGTGGATGTCTCCCACGGGTCCTCGGGTCATTCCGATGTCCCATCAACTGTTTTGGTCCGAGGTCCGCGAGTTTGTTGTAAATGCTGATCAGAAATTCTCCACATGATGGCCATCCGCTCGAACCTAGCCACAGGAAACAAGTCAATCTTGGGATCATGCGTTAATGGGAATCAAGATTTAGTAAACTTGTAGTAGTTGTTTTGTAATGCATCAGAGATGCTTCTATAATTCAGTACTGTGTTTGTTTGTAATGTGGGTATTAACTAAATGTTTTATGTGCTTGTTACTGCACATCTGTGAAGGTTGGTCTATCATCTGTTTATTTAAATGCCTGAATGGCTTAATTGAAAGTTAGTGAGAATTCACTGGGTGATGTATCATCTATTCTTCTTCACTGAGTTATTTGTTTCATTTTAATACATTATATCAATGAAAGTTAGTGAGAATTCAGTGAGTTCAATCACAAGCCTGCACACAATCACCACTCAAACGATCCTAATAGATAAATCTTAATTTAAAGACTAAAACACTTTGTTAAATCAAAACTTTGATATTTAAACGGAAACAGTTAAAGTTAAATGGAAACGATTATTCTTAAAAGATAACATTGGCAGTAAACCTTAAATATTGGTTTTTACACGGTTAAACAATTAAAGTTAAAACGAAACTGTGATATTTAATAAGTAAAATTAAATATCAGTGTATACAGACATTAAACGAACACAAGTAAATTTACATGGCAAACCTGACCATGTAAATCGGAAATAGAAAGTGAAATACAAACATTGTTATTTACACAGAGACATTGATATTTACACATAAATATTAAACTAAGACTTTGATATTTACACAGAGACATTGATATTTAAACAGTAAATTGTTATTTAAATATAACAACTGACAGATAAATAAAAACATTGAAATGTAAACAGTAAAAATAAAATATAAACAACAACAATGGCAGTGAAACAAAGTCATTGCTAGTTAAACAAAGACTGCGAACGATGACATTTCAAAACAATATTAAGTTAGTTCGGTCCCACCCCCACATCCCAGTGGAAGATTCTCCTTTCTCTAGGATTCTGGCTGCGCGCCATTCGGTAAGTATGCGGGCAACATACTTCAATCTAAAATAAGGGACATCCGTTTGCGGTAATCGTAACTTTTTACTGTCAAGCATCTGTTCGATAAACCGCATTACATAAATGGCGCAGTCAACACTTCCTCTTCTCTGTCGTTGGGTTTCACAGTCGTGAATTAGCGGGTATCGTAGAGTCACCGACTCACCAAACTCCATCTCCACACAATAGTCAAATAGTCTCCTCTATTGAGATATACAATTTGATGTTAGTTGGCCGGTTAATAAAGTACTATTTATGGAACTCTATTTATCAAAGAATTTACCATTTCAAACGCATCTCTGTCGTACTCGTCACTTTGGCATGAACAATAATGCCTGTATTCTTGTTTGTCATTGTCAAGAACCACCACATGAAAGTGGTCGTGCATGATTATTAGGAGGATAACTATGTCAACTTCATGCAGGTTATGTGCGGTGATAAGTGCTTGTGTTATAGTAACGCGAAGCGTTATTATCTTACAATGAGCATCTCTTTTATCAAATTCTAGCACTAAATGGTGTGCATTTGTTTACTCTTATGCATTGTAGATTTGTGGAGCTATTTTGAAGAAGAAGAACGAAGTTAGATCGTGTTTGCCATTGTTGGGGAGTTTTCGGACCAAGCAAGGAACAAGGCACGAATTTAGACTTGTGAGTGTGTGTCAACCTCCTTTGGAGGGGCACAAAGGCAGTCACATTCACAACAAGTTTAACTCGTGTAGCTTAGGAGAACTTCACCAAGAAGGAGATTTGAAGCAATTGGCACGATCTACCATTGATTGTGTGCCCAATTCATTGGCCTCGATGAAGAACAACGAATTCGGGAGCGTTTCGGAGAGCACTGTATCAGCACTGTAGCAAGCTACTGTTCACTTTCGGCCGAAATTCAGAAATCTAGAAAGTTCACACGGGCGTGTGGAAATTCCACACGGCCGTGTGAAATCCCAATAAGTTCAATTTTAAATCCGCGACTCAACGTTATAAAAGCCCGTTTTGGCGACTTTTTACACATCTTTTGACCTATCTTTCTCCGCAACTTCTGGAGAGTGCGGCTAGGGTTTCGGAGAGGACTTCGTGGAGGTTTGGATCACGTCATTTGCATCATTACCGACGTCCGGCGGCCGCACAAGACCACGGCCACATCATGCGCAAGGGGTTTTCATCAATGCTTTCAATTTGTGCTTTATTTTATATTTTGATGAATTTGTATAGCTCCATGAGGAGCTAAACCCCTCATGGGTATTCGGACTTGTAAACCCTAGGATCATTATATTTCTATGACATTGTTATTATGCTTTTCCATTATTGATGAATAAATTCGAGTTTCAATCTTAATTATCTCTTGTAATTGCTTTCCCTTAGCCGTGACACTAAGGTTGAGAACAATCTAGGTTATCCTTTGGAGGTGTGACAACTCCTATAGGGTTAGACTACTTAGGATTGAAGAGGGTTGAGAGGGTGAGTTGTGAGTTAGCGGAACGTCCCCTTTCCCCTCCGGTGTGATTCTTCCTACCTTCATGTTCCATGATTTCTTAGCGGTCGAGATAGGGTGATGTGCTAGGAGAGGAACTCCCCTGGGGCTTAGTTGCGCGAGCAACAGAGTGAAGGGTTGAAGTGATTCACTAGTGCTGGGGCTTAATTTAGACTAGGGTTCTTCCACCTGGACCAAAGGGTTAGAACTACACATAGGAACTGGTTTTATCACAAGGAATCCCTAGAACTTAAAGCAATCCCACGTAGTGTGAGGCTTAGGAAGACGTACTCCTCTAGGGCTTAGTTGACAGGTCAACGAGAGTCAAGAGTTGTAGTGAAAACCTAATGCCGGGGCATAGTGTTGGGGTTAGTCACGGTTGACCTTAGGTTTGGGACTGTGTGTTTAAGGATATCCTCGACTCAATTAACATCAATAGGAAAGTATAATAGCATAGTCTTGCACTAGAAGCATAAGTCCTAGGGGAAGCTTGTCTGAGTAGCCTATTTTCATTCATTGGTAGTCCTTCTCTATTTACTCATTCTTGCATTCTCTTGTCTTCGATTTCTCTATTTAATTTCTTGTTTCTTTATATTGCTTTCATATTCACTCATTAATTCTTTTCACACCCACCGTACATTACTTAGCTAATTAGTGAAACCTCGCGTCTTAAGTCCCTATTCCCTGTGGATTTGACTACCCACTCACAAGGGTAAATTTATTACTTCGACAAGCCCGTGCACTTGCGGGATACACGCAAGGGGTCGTGTCATGCAGCATCTCCGATCATAGCGATAGTCATGTCACAGGCGTCTAACTGCTTGGACATAAATAGTGCAATGGTCGTGTGATGGAGGCACGCTTCTTATATGCATATGGTACTCTCTTCAGGGACTTTTTAATTATGCATATGAACGAGTCCATCACATCGCCTGTCACCATTTCCTGCCCCTCAAGCAGCATGAATAGTCTTGCTCGTGTAGTGCTGACACATTCATTCCTCCAGACAACAATACTATGGTTAAACGATAACAGATAATTTATACAAAAACATAAATATTTAAACTGTAATAGCCGAAGTTAAATGGTAAATCATCATAGTAAACGATAATACGAAATGTTAAGAGGAGACATCAAAAACTTAAACGGTATTATAAATATTTACGCTTTAACTTAAAACTTCATACATACTTGTCCATATAGCAGTTAAGGAAGATCGTTATTAACTCTTACTCGAATATGTTGAGCCGCAAGTGTACGAAGTATTTTTTTTTCTACAAAATGAAGCCCATATTGTCAACTAGAGATGATTGTTGGTGTTCCGCACTAGCAGCATCTTCCTTCAATGCGGCGACGACGATATCATCCCCCGGATTTGTGTTGCCTTTCATTGTTGTTATTGTCTCATCAGCAGCCGGTGAAGAGAGAGGCATTGTTTTTTTGTTCTTTTCGCATGTCTCTTCAACTGTGACCGTCTTCGAAAGGAGATCCCAATGACATCATCGTCGTCAAAATCTGAGCTCATACCGCTGACGGCGCCAACATTCGCGGGCCGTACCTCCGCTGTATTCGGCATTTTCCTAGTAGCGTTCGTACTAAGTACTTCATTTGTTTGTAGGAACGGCACATTCGATTGTGACCGTCCTTCCATTGCCTCAAACCGAGCAACAAGCCGAGGGAACTCGGTTGTCAATATCTGGCACGCCTACAGCAGACGTGCGGTGACATCGTCGCTTTGTTCCGTAAGGGGGGTGTTGACGTTTGGCGGTCTAGGGGGACTCCTCTGGTGCGGAGGAATGCGTACGCGCGTTGGGCTGGTATTAGGGGAACGGTGTCGAGCGGCCCTAACAAATATATCTTCATCTCCATTCGCGGCGACCAGCTCGTGAAACTAACATACGTAAGTACGACAATATCAGCAAAATGATACAATTGAAACAATAACATATATTTTTAAACATATAAGTAATATATTTAAACGGTACATCCAATATTTAAACTGTAACGCCTATATTTAAATAGTGACATCTATTATTACATGGTAACTACAAATTGTAAATAGATAATATAGTTGTTAAACACTAAATAGTACTGTTGAAGTTGACATTGTTCATGATTTATTACCTTTTTTCCTTCCAGAGATGACAAAATGGTTTCTATCGACGCTTACTTCTGGTAGCTACTTTCACCGTAACACAGCATCCTTTGTGTCTTGCCAAAACTTACTTTATTTCTACAACCGGTGAGCTCATAAAACCAGATGTTCAGTGTGACCGAACAACCCTTAATGTACCCCATCTGGATCTTCTCCCGAGCACATCTTTCTTGAACTCGTGCGGCATCTTATGGGACGTCATCCATAAGCCACTTGTGCGTCGCCTACGGATAAGCGTATCAGCCCATAGCAGGTAGATCATCAACGTAATCAACGATCCAATTTGGAACTGAGCATGACATATTTAGGAAGAGGATTGTACCCATAAGGTACACCATCAGGAGTTTGACAAAATTTTCTTCTTCTCCCCTCTGTCGAACAAGTTGCTCAAGAGTTCACTTAATGGAGTCTCTGTGTCTCTCATACGTTTTTGATAAATACCTCTCTTTGAAAGATGAGCGTGATTTCTTCTTCTGAAATACGACTGCATCTCCATCACAACGCAGACCAAGAACGAGAGTGACATCTTCAAGCCTGAAACACAACAGGCTTGTCCTAACCCTGAATTTATTGGTACGATCATCGTACCTTTGCAACAAGAAATCAAGAAGGGCCCTCTCTTGGAATATAGCTTCCACCTCAGTAAATGCTGCAAACACTGTCCTTCATATAAGTTCCCATTGGCGACTACTCAAGTGAACTTTCAATTCAGCCATCGTCTCCACTACTGGTCTCAAGTAGCATCGCCCATTAACTAGGTTTACTGCCATAACTTCTCTTTCAAGACAATGATGGAAAGGGAAATTCCAATCCTATAGTGCCCAAGATAGAAAATCTGCCAAGGCGAAGAGAGAAAAAATTCAAAAACTGCACTCCCATGACTTTCCATGCATATTCATTACAAAACTGTAGCATTTATTGTAAATAAACTCAGATTTTAAAAAAAAACTTATTTACTTGTCAATCACTGTTTATGATATAGACACTTAGTTATTTAAACATAGATATTAATATTTAAATATAAACTCTAAAAGTTAAACAGGAACGTTTTTAGTTAAAAAGAAACAACGATAGTTAAACAAAAACATTGAAAGTTAAACAATGAAAAGAACTTTTAAACGGTAACAATGAAAGTTAAACGGAGACATCGCTGTCTAGGAAAAAGCCAGCCATCTATACAGACAGCCGATCTTTATTATATGGAAACAATGATATTTACATGAACAAATTTCGTAAGTTATTGGAAAGGAATTTATGTTACAAAATTTACATTATAATTAACAAACAAATTTATATAGCATCGGATGTGGTAGTCTTGTCGCCTTTGTCACTGACGCCGACTGCCCTTCCATTCAGACGTATGCGTGTGGCGTACTTCAGTCTTAAGTAAGGGACATCAGTTTGCGGTAGCCGTAGCTTTTCATCATTAAGAAGTTGCTCAATGAACCGCATCACATAGACTAAGCAGTCGACACTTCCTCGTTTTTGTCTTGGAGCGTCCCTGTTGTGAATCATGGGGTACGAGGATGTTGCCGACTAGCCAAGTTCCATCTCGATGCAATTATCGAATAGTTTACACTGCAAACAAATAACATTTAAAGTTAAGATAGAAATACAATATTTACACTATAGTCAACACGAAAACTTACCATATTGTTGGCGTCACTATCGTATTCGTCACTCTGGCAGGAAAAGTAATGCCTGTACTCTTGTTTCATGTTGTCCAGAACGACGACATGGAAATAGCCATGCAAAATTATTGGCATGATCACGATGTCAACTTCATGGATGTTTCGAGCAGCATCGTCGATCATGGGGAGAGCCTCTTCCGACGTGTCGTCCTGTTGGGACAGGCATAGTGCAAGTGGACGGGTAATTGAAGCGTGCTTCTTATAAGGATATGGCACAAGCTTCAGCAACATCTGAATGACGCAGATGAAGGCGTCGACGACATCGTCTGTCACCATTTCCTTACCATCTACCAACGTGAACACGTTGGCTCATGTTGTGAAAAATGCCTCATTCCTCCATACAACATTCCTGATGTTAAATAGTAACACAAATATTTAAACAATAAAGTTTATATTTAAGCGGAAACCAATATATTTAAAAGGTAACTTTGATATTAAAACGGATAGTACAAAATTTAAATGATAACATGAGTATTTAAACGGGAAGCATATATATTTAAGTGATAATAGAAATACTTCATACTTATGAGTCCATGCGATAGTTGAGGAAGTTTTTTAATATCTCTTGTTCAAATGTCTCGAGACGCGAGCTTACGGCATATATTTTCTTCTTTGGAATAAAATACTTTTGCATGTCTCCTTGCTCTTCTTTAGCAGCCTCTTTATTTCCGATAGCTGCTGCAACGTCTTTGTTCGACTCTTGTTCTGCCATAGAGTCTTTATTCGGTGACGGTGCCGGTAATGGCACAGCGTCTTTGTTTGACTCCGATACTGCACAGAGTCCTTATTTGGTGACGGTGCCGGTAACGGCACAGCGTCTTAATTCACTTCCGATGCCACTGTGGGTTGGATTGTCTTCCTTTGACACGCAACTGTTGTATGCCGGTGCCGGTGCCTCCAACACAGGGAGTTCACTAACAAGGGATTCAATTATCATCTCGACCTGGCCAGTGACATCATCATGCGGAGACACATCCATTGCAGCCGACGCAACCACTATTTGTCTTTTTTCCAATGGTGCGCTAGGAGCTAAAGTTGGCTGAGCTTCTGCCATTATTGGGTCGACAGCAGTTGGTGCTTCTGATGCCTCGATATCAGCCGGCGAAGGAAGAGACATTGTTGATTTCCTCCATGCAAGCCTCTTCCAACGCGGGACTGTTAGGAATGCATTCTCAATAAGTCGGCAAACGTCGGGACTGCGTCCGTATCATCGGGGTGTTGGAGATGGTATCATGGTCACCTTGTGAACGTGCATCCAGAGCCTCCACGCAAGAAACAAGCTGGGGGAACTCGTGTGTCAATATGTTGCACGCGTGCAATAGACGTGCGGTTAGGTCCTCGGCTATTGCTGTCGGGGGAGTAGAGGGGGGTTTTCCCGTCGTCGAGCAGTCCATGCGTGTGGTGGACTCCGAGACGGTGATCGGCGTCAGACACGCTTTGATGATGTTGGCTTATCACCTCTCTTTCTTGCCAATAGAATGAGAACGGGAATGGGAGTGGGAACGGGAGCAATATCACCTCCGTGGCCGGTGGCAACTCCGTGACGGGTGGCCCCAACAAATATCTCTTCGTCCGGGTTTGCGGTGACCAGTTCGGGAAACTAACAATTGTAAACAATCAATATTGTTAAACACTAAACAAATGTTTTTAAATGTTAACCAAGTAATTTAAACAATGACTAAAATGTTTAAACACATAATGCTATTATTAAACACCAACATATTTACTTAAAAAGAAAAATCGAATCTTAAACACAAAAACCATTTGTTAAACACAAAACAATATTGTTAAACGCCAAAAACTAAACTTAAATAGATTTATTACCATTTTTCCTTCAAGTGATGATAATAAGGTTCCTGTGGACACTTGTTTCTGGTAGCTGTTTTCACCGTAGCACAGGATCCTTGGGGTCTTGCCAAAATGAGCCTTCTTGCCGGTGCCGGTTAGCTCATAGAACCAAGTGGTCAACGCAACCAAGCAACCTTTGACGTACCCTGTGTTGGTCTTATTCCTGGCGCATCTTGCTTGCACTCGAGCAGCCGCTTGCGGAACGTCCTCCATCAGCCACTTGTGGGTTGCTTGCGCCCATGCATATCATCCCATGGCCGGTAGGTCATCGACGTAGTCAATGATCCAAATTGGAACAGAGCAAGAAGTGTTTGGGAAGAGGATAGTACCCATGAGGTACACCATGAGGAGCTTTATGAAATTCTCCTCTTCCCGCCTCTGCCGAACTATCTGCTCAAGTGTTCTCTTCATGGAGTCTCTATTTCTCTTGTATGATTTTGATAAATACTTCAATTTGAATGCTGAGTGTGTTTTCTTCTTCTGGAATGTGACTGCGTCTCCATCACAGCGCAGCCCGAGGATGAGAGCCACAACTTCAGGCCTGAAACTCACCAGGCTGTCCCCGATCCTGAATTTGTTGTTACGGCCATCAAACCTCTTCAGCAGAAAATCAAAGAGGGCTCTCTCTTGGAGGATGGCTTCAATCTCGGTCAAAAACAGGACAACTTCATCAACGGCATCCACCTCGCCTCATTACCTTGGTTAGAAAACTGATGAAATGTCGAAGACTTGAGCGGGAGTTCTCCTTCGATACATTGGTGAACAAGCGATGATAGCAAGATGTCCAGGCGATGAAGAGGCAATGGTGTTCTCTCGGGATTAAACAAAGAAAAAAAACTGCTTCCTCTAAAAGCGGAAACATCATTCCACACAAGGGAATTATCGTCAAACCAATTGCCACAACTTCCCACGTAAGGGTGATTTCGTCCAATAAATTCAAACTTAACTCCGTCAATCACCGTTATAGCGCTGGGGGGCTTGAAATTCATTCTATTCAAATGGAGGGGGTTTTTAGGGATATTCAAATTTATGGCGTTTTTTTTCTGCATATTGCAAACTTTTGGGGTTTTTTTTGGTAATTTACAGTATAATTATTCCCTTATTCTATTTATACATCTCTTTTTAAGATATTTGAGAAATATTTTACTTTATTTAAATGATGAAAAAACTTATAAATTAATTTACTAATTTAAGGTAATTCCTCATGCTAATTAACTAAGGAAAAAAATAGAAATTCAAATTTCTAAGGATATATACGAAAAAAAATAGGTGTATGTTGTAATTCTTGATTCTTTTTTTCATATATATGTATATATATAACAAAGTAATCAATAAGGGAATAATTAAAATAATTTGAAACATTATTTTAAAACCAATATTTAAAATACGAATTATATGAATCTGTTTTGTCTTAGCCCAAATTCAAGGCCCAAACTCTAAGCTTAGTCGTAGCCCAATTCAATATATATATATAATCTAAAAATGGATAATATATATGTATATATGTCCACTCACGGATACTCAGGTTAGTATTATAATATATATTTCAAATTGTCTCGGCCAAGGGGGCCACGCGACCGCATGGCCCAGCCATGCGATCGCGTGGCTCTGCTGGCCGAGAGAAAGGCAACCCACGCAATCAGCTAAGCACGGTTGTAAAAAACCATGGCACGGTCGTGCGTAATGGTAAACACGACCGTGTTTGCAAGATTTCTAGAAAAAAATTACCGGGAGAGGTGAACTACATTTCATTCGTTCCAAACAAAAAAATTACAATACCAGGCAAGATGAACGTCTACCAAACTATATTTCATTCCAAGCAACATTCCACAAAAACAAAAATTTACAAAAACTTCACAAACTTTTTTCTTCAAAAAAAAAAAAAAAACAAACAAACAAAACAAAACAAATTGAACCTAGTTTTCTATAATACAACCTAAATTTCCATTTGTTGCCAAATAAAATTTTTCAAAACAAGAAATTGGTGGCTTTGGCTTCAGCGGGGAGTGTCGTGGCTTCGGCTTCACCGGGGAGTGTGTGACCGGCAATCCTTCGGCTTCGGTTTCATCCTCTTCCGGAACAACTAAATGTTGAAAAACTGCAACTATCACAATAAAAAATATCATAAATACAATGAAAAAAGCCTGCACTTGCCCTATCCATAGTGGAGATGATGAAGAAGAAGAGAAAAGTTGCAAAATAGAAATAAAAGAAAAAAACCTCCAAGAGAGCATAGGGTTTGCCTGTGGTTTGGACAAGAAGAAGGAGAAGATGGGAGTTTTGAATGTGCAAGTCTCGAGATGTTTGTTAGGAATCCCAAGGGTCAGGGCATGGTATATCCATATAATTTTTTTAATTTTTTTAATTTTTTTTAACAAAGTTTCCATATTTTGAGAAAAAATATTTATATATATATTCCCTTATTCTATTTATACATCTTATTTAAGATATTTGAGAAATATTTTACTATACTTAAATGATGAAAAACTTATAAATTAATTTACTAATTTAAGGTAATTCCTCATGCTAATTAACTAGGAAAAAAAATTAGAACTTCAAATTTCTAAGGATATATATGAAAACAAAATTGGTGTATGTTGTAATTTTTTATTCTTTTTTTCATATATATGTATATATATAACCAAGTAATCAATAAGGGAATAATTAAAATAATTTGAAACAATATTTTAAAACCAATATTTAAAATATGAATTATATGAATATGTTTTGTCTTAGCCCAATTCAAGGCCCAAACTCTAAGCTTAGTTGTAGCCCAATTCAATATATATATATATATATATATATATATAATCTAAAAATGGATAATATATATGTATGTATATCCACTCACGGATACTCAGGTTAGTATTATAATATATATTTCAAATTAGCTCGCATAGGAGGGCCACGCGAGCGTGTGGCCAAGCCATGCGGTGGCGTGGCTCGGTTGGCCGAGAGCCAGCCAGCCCGCGCAGTCAGCTCAGCACAGTGGTAAAAAACCGAGGCACGGTTGTGCGTAATGGTAAACACGACCTTGTTTACCTGATTTTAGAAAAAAATTACCGGGCGAGGTAAACTACATTTCATTCGTTCCAAAGAAAAAAACCACAATACCAGGCAAGATGAACGTCTACCAAACTATATTTCATTCCAAGCAGCATTCTAGAAAAACAAAAATTTACAAAAACTTTACAAACTTTTTTCTTCAAAAAAAAAAACAAACAAACAAAACAAAACAAAACAAACTGAACCTAGTTTTCTATAATACAACCTAAATTTCCATCTGTTGCCAAATAAATTTTTTCAAAATGAAAAATTCGTGGCTTCGGCTTCAGCGAGGAGTGTGGTGGCTTCGCCTTCACCAGGAAGAGTGTGACAGGCAATCCTTCGGCTTCAGTTTCATCCTCTTCCGGAACAATTAAATGTTGAAAAACTGCAACTATCACAATAAAAAATATAACAAATACAATGCAAAAAGGGCTGCACTTGCCCTATCCATAGTGGAGATGATGATGATGGCGATGAAGAAGAAGAGAAAAGTTGCAAAATAGAAAGAAAAAAAAAAACCTGCAAGAAACCATAGGGTTTGCCTGTGGTTTGGAGAAGAAGAAGGAGAAAATGGGAGTTTTGATTGCGCAAGTCTCGAGATGTTTGTAGGGAATCCCAAGGGCCAGGGCCTGGTATATCCCACTAATTTTTTTAATAAATTTCATATAAGCATGGCCGTGCTTTACAAGCACGACTGTGCTGAGCTCTAGGGCATTTGTCGTGTGGCTGGTCGGCTACTTTATTTATATAATTATTCCCTTATTCTATTTATACATCTCTTTTAAGATATTTTAGAAATATTTTACTATATTTAAATGATGAAAATCTTATAAATTAATTTACTAATTTAAGGTAAATCCTCATGCTAATTAACTAGGGAAAAAAATTAGAACTTCAAATTTCTAAGGATATATATGAAAAACAATTGGTGTATGTTGTAATTCTTGATTCTTTTTTTCGTATATATGTATATATATAACCAAGTAATCAATAAGGGAATAATTAAAATAATTTGAAACATTATTTTAAAACCAATATTTAAAATACGAATTATATGAATATGTTTTGTCTTAGCCCAAATTCAAGGCCCAAACTCTAAGCTTAGTCATAGCCCAATTCAATATATATATATATATATATATATATATATAATCTAAAAATGGATAATATATATGTATATATATCCACTCACGGATACTCAAGCTAGTATTATAATATATATTTCAAATTGGCTCAGCCAGGAGGGCCACGCAACCGCGTGGCCCAGCCATGCGGTTGCGTGGCTCGGCTGGCAGAGAGCCAGCCAGCCCGCGCGTTCAACTAAGCACGGTTGTAAAAAACACAGGCACAGTCGTGCGTAATGGTAAACACGACCGTGTTTACCTGAATTCTAGAAAAAATTACCATGCGAGGTGAACTACATTTCATTCGTTCCAAACAAAAAAACCACAATACCAGGAAAGATGAACGTCTACCAAACTATATTTCATTCCAAGCAACATTCCACAAAAACAAAAATTTACAAAAACTTCACAAACTTTTTTCTTCAAAAAAAAAAAACAAACAAACAAACAAACTAAACTAAACAAACTAAACTTTGGTTCCTATAATACAACCTAAATTTCCATCTATTGTCAAAAAAAATTTTCAAAATGAAAAATTCGTGCCTTCGGCTTCAGCAAGTAGTGTGGTGGCTTTGGCTTCACCGGGGAGTGTGTGACCGGCAATCTTTCGGCTTCGGTTTCATCCTCTTTCGGAACAACTAAATGTTGAAAAACTGCAACTATCACAATAAAAAATATCATAAATACAATGCAAAAAGGGCTGTACTTGCCCTATCCATAGTAGAGATGATGATGATGATGAAGAAGAAGAAGAGAAAAGTTGTAAAATAGAAAGAAAAAAAAACCTGCAAGAAAGCATAGGGTTTGCCTGTGGTTTGGAGAAGAAGAAGGAGAAGATGGGAGTTTTGATTGTGCAAGTCTCAGAGATGTTTGTTGTGAATCCCAAGGGCCAGGGCCTGGTATATCCCACTAATTTTTTTTAATAAATTTCATATAAGCATGGCCGTGCTTTACAAGCACGACCGTGCTGAGCTCTACAGCATTTGTCGTGTGGTTGGTCGACTACTTGTGATTAATTTGAAAATAAGAACTTTTTAGTATTTTTTTAAAACATAAATTCATTAGGATCAAATAGAAAATATAGTAAAAATAAATTATAATTTGAAATTAGAAGGAGTAAAGGGATAGCAAGCGAATATTTGGTGCTTTATAAAAAATTTATTTAAAAATAAATTAAATTTGAATAAATTTATTTGTTTTTTTTGGATTGTTTTTAAGATATGGCGAGCGTGGAAAGGGAATCTTGGAAAGATGGAAAAGGTAGATATGGAAGATTCATAATAATTCTTTCTTATATTTTTATTTTTATTTTAATCCAAAACATGGCTTTCAGTTCAATGTTAAAGTGAAAAGGATGAAATTTCTTATCGTCTTGTTTTTTTCATGCATTTAATGCACTTCATGGATATATAGTTTAATATTTTAATTTTTTTTTAACAAAGTTGCCATATTTTGAGAAAAATATTTATTTATATAATTATTCCCTTATTCTATTTATACATCTCCTTTAAGATATTTGAGAAATATTTTACTATATTTAAATGATGAAAAAACTTATAAATTAATTTACTAATTTAAGGTAATTCCTCATGCTAATTAACTAGGGAAAAAAATTAGATCTTCAAATTTCTGAGGATATATATGAAAAACAATTGGTGTATGTTGTAATTCTTGATTCTTTTTTTCATATATATGTATATATATAACCAAATAATCAATAAGGGAATAATTAAAATAATTTGAAACATTATTTTAAAACCAATATTTAAAATACGAATTATATGAATATGTTTTGTCTTAGCCCAAATTCAAGGCACAAACTCTAAGCTTAGTCGTAGCCCAATTCAATATATATATATAATCTAAAAAAGGATAATATATATGTATATATATCCACTCACGGATACTCAGGTTAGTATTATAATATATATTTCAAATTGGCTCGGCCAGGGGGGCCACGCTGTAGTAAAACACTGTTTATTTTACTGTAGCGGTACTGTAGCAGAGATCACTGTTCACGTGACCGCATCAAAATCCCATGCGAACGCGTGGGATCTCACGTGGTCGCGTGGAGGCACGTGACTAGCACGCTTCAGGCTTATAAATAGCCTTTTTTGCCAATTGTTTTGGTATCTTTTGTGTGGCTTTTGAGAGGCGAAGCGGCTAGGGTTTGAGGAGAAGGTCTTTGCAGAATTGGAGGGCCGTTCTTCACCAACTTTGATAGTTCTTTTCTCCGTCATAGCATCGAGGGAGTCATTGGCAACCTAGCTTCGGAGAAGGATCCTTCAAGACGTTGAGCGACCCATCAAGGCCATCATCACGAATTCAAGGGGGTTTACTTTCATGGTTTACATTGCTTTCCATTGTGTTATGTTTTGCTTTGTAATAAGCCCCATGGATGGCTAAACCCTAGTAGATACTTGGGCATGTGAACCTTAGGTTTCGATTCATGTATTGACTTTCTTTATGCTTTCTTTTAATTCTGAGTTAATTCGAGTTTTAATCTTGTTTAATCATTGCTTGCATGCCTTATTAATTCGTATGGTTGTTTGGTATGCTTTATTTGTTTCCTTGGTGAGAGAGAGGTCTCCATTAGGGATTAGAACATACAAGGTTAAAGAGGGTTGAGAGGGTGAGTCTTGAGATAGAGGAGTGTCCCCTTTCCCTTCCGATTGAGTGTTTCCTATCTCCGTATTCCCTAAGTTTTATGCAACCATATGGGGTGTGAGGCGTGAGATTGATAGATTTCTCCGCCGGGACCTTTGTAGGGGGTTAGGGATCTTTCACCTAGAAGTAGGGTTAGATCTAATTTTAGGAATCGGTTTCACTCCTAGGTATCCCTAAAGTTCATTGCGGTCATATGGGGTGTGAGGTGTTGAGATTGAGCGATTTCTCCGCCGGGACCTTGTAGGGGACTAGTATCGGTGGCCTGGAGGCAGGGACCGATTATTCTTGGATTGCCTCGACTCATAAAACTCGGTTTAGAAGCATTTAGTTAGTCTTGCACTTCATGATAGAGCCTAGGGGGAGCATTGCCCAGGTATCTCATCTTCATTGATTGAGATCTCCCTTTATTTACCCTTTGCCTATTCATCTCTGGTATTAATTTCTATGCACACTAGATCACCACAACATCACATCTACCCTTAGGCTAGATAGCAGAGAAGAAGTTAGTACTAGTAGCCCTGTTCCATGTGGATTCGACTACCCTACTCACCAGGGTAATTATTACTTCGACAACCCGTGCACTTGCAGTACACACGCAAGGGGTGTGTCAGTAACCACACGGTGGACAGATGGGTCAGCGTCAAGAACATGAGTACCTTGACGGTTCTGAATCTAGTCATGACCACGGCGAAGGTTTAGAGAGGTTTCTAGACCATGTTGTGTTTCTTTTGTAGTGTCATATTAAATTTGTGATGAGAGGGAAAAGCCCAGCTGTCACTCTTAGTAGGGCAATCTCCCACAAATTTGATTTGGTGGTGAGTATTGTGTTTTATGGATTTTGAGACTCGTATCATATAGTTGTTTATTTTGTGTGTGTGTGTGTGTGTGTGTGTGTGTGTGGAACTGTAATAGTCTATTTGTATTATTATAAAAGCCTAGTTTGGTGTTCAACTTGTTTTATAATTTGGACCCCGGGTTCAGTATTTCGTGGATTTGATGTTATAAAACCCTAGTTGGGGTAAAAGGGTTTCTTGTTATAATCTTTCATTGTTTTTGTATTGATGATTACTGTTGTATGTGATTATGTTCTAAACTATGTGTTATTAGTAAAGCATTATTTGGATGATTTATATTGCGTATTTTTGTATATTCTTGTAAATTTGTGCTAACTCACTCACTGAGTAACCTAAATGACTCACCCCTTTTTCTTTTTCCCTGACTTTTGCAAGCAGTAGTATGGCAATGAAGCGATGTGTTGGGCATCCACTGCCTGTTTTCATTCATTTCTAATTTCATGCATGTTATCCTTGAACATTGTATGTTGTATTAGGGCATGGATCCATTAGTGTGTTTGAAAATCTTTATGCATGGTTTGTATGTTTGTCTAATCTCTTGGAAATTTCGTTGTGCTTGTGATCAATACCTTTATTGAAAGTCCCTTGTTTCGATGGTTGTTCCTCCTAGCTTTCGAATAGAGATAGCCCATCATCGGCCGCAACCTTGTCTACAACAATTGCCCCTTCCCATGGATTTACCTTGCCCTCAAGGTAATCGGGAAAGACCTGTCAAGATTCGCTGGAGTTCTCCCATGTGGCATCACCTTCATATTGCACTTCCCATTACAATAATATTTATGAAATATGACCGCCCTTCGATAGAATGGTGTGCTGCTAAAATAATGGGATTTTGATTAATGGATTCGATTTGTAACAAGTTCTGCTGCTCGGCTGGGTCGCTTATGAATTTCTTTAATTTTGAAACATAAAATATGATATGTAACTTGGCTGACTCCAGGAGTTCTAACCTGTATGCCATGGCACCAAATCTCCCTACAATCTTATAAGAACCTAAAGAACCTCCAAGATAGCTTATGAGTGGAACGAGGGACCATGGAATTCTAACGATATGGCTGTAATTTCAAAAGGACCCAATCGCTTTGGTAGAATTGGATGTCTGTCCGCCCAATATTAGCCTAATTCTGCATCCTGGTCTGAGCACGTTGTAACTTCTCCCGGGGCGAAGTAATGATGGAAGCACATTTAGTGAGTAGATCATCCACCGTTGCTACTAATGATGTGTAGGGTAAGTAATCAAGGACGGAGGTGAAAGACCAAAGACAGCTTCAAAAGAAGTCATTCTGATTGCCTAATGGCAGACCGTGTTGTAGTGCCACTCGGCCATAGTAAAAATTTCAACCATTACCAGGGATGATCCGCCATGAAACACCTTGAGTAATCCTCGAGGTAATAATTTAATACTTCATATTAGCCAACCGATTACGAGTGATAGGCACTACTGGTTGCCAGGATAGTGCCCTGACATTTGAACAATTTGCGTCAAGATGAGCTTATAAATGGTGGTTGGAGACAATCTGGGTTGGCACACCGTGGAGCTTGATGACGTCGCACACAAAGATATCAACTACTCATGGTGCAGTGAAGTATGGGCGGAGGGCTGAAAAATGAGCATGCTTTGACAATCGATCAACGACCACCAATATCGTTGTGTCCACCAACGATGTCATATTCCCTAGAATTGGTAACGGTCGCAAGAGTCCTTGAGGAGCCCGATTAAAGGTTTTTGTTGCTTGAAAGACTGCACAACATAAGACATACTCACGAAGAGAAAGACAAAGGTCTAACCAATAGAATGTGGCGGAGATCCTAGGCAGCATCCTGTGCACTCCCGCATGGGGCTGTAAAGCAAATCCTTGTGGAACAAATACTCGGCCCTTGAAGAACAAGATGTTAGTGTTAGCCCTAGCCCCAATGCGTTGATCTGAACCTTTATTAGTTATATGTTTTTTAATAAAACCTGGCTTGTTTTATCTTACTACATTTCTGTGCATGTATGCTTGGATAGAACTATCCCTGAGAGTTTGTTCCGCACAAGTTGCCGAATACATGATTCGGGCAGTAAAACCTTGGTGCGTAAAGGAACAACTTTCTAAACATCCCTAGTCAATTACTGTCATGGGAGTGATAGTAAACTAAGACTAGTATGCCTATTGTGTGATGATCATGTTTTACGGATTATAGGACATGTGATGTCAATCAATAGACATAGACACGTGTTAGTGAACAGCGTGTCTGGATCGATCCGCTCACGAGATCACTACATGGTTGCAAAGTCATAAGTGGTTCTCGTGTAACGCTTATACTGAATCCTTAGACTCAAGGTCGCTACGGAGCTTGGATGAATGTTGGTGTACTTTGACATACGCCTAACGTCATTCGTAACAGAGTGACAAGTGTGGGTATGATTGGGTGCATCGAGATTCATAGCGAGTAACATTTGCGATGCGAGAGGATTGCCACTCTCTGAGGAGAGAGAATATCACCGGCCACTTGATCGGTGAAACTGAGTAGTGCGTGCCACGCCCAAGTGAAATGGTAAGGGTTATCATTTATTTGACCTAGTCAGTTCACCGAGGATCAAGAAATCGATCGACAAATAAGTAAGGGTGACTAAGCTCCATGCCTTATGTTGATCGAGATATTCAATTGGCAAAGGAATCATATAAGGTTACGAGGTTAGTTGATTACCCAGTCGACCTCCGTTTTAATTCGGGTAGTCACATTGTCATGCTAGACGGTATTTGTGATTTATGGGCCTTAACGAGGTTAAAATCCCATTGCCGATTTTAAAACGGGCCTACAGGATCGCACACATAAAAGCCGTGAAATCCGGACTCAATCTAATGAGTCGAATAGCTAAATGGTGTATAGATAAATCAAGAGTTGATTTGGTCTAACCCCGAATGTGTAAGGATTGAGTTATGAGATAACTTAAAAATTGAGGGACTTAATTAGAAATTAAGTGTTAGCTTATTGGATCTAATATGATTAATATCCAATAAGAGGAATCAATGGTTGATATTGCATTGGGATTGGTTTTAGGGTTTTATAAATACATGTGTATTAGAGAAAACCCTAACCCTAATCTTTCTTCTTTCTCTCTCCCTCAAGGAGGCCGCTGGTCCGCCCTAGCCAAGAGGACGCCGCCGCCGGTCAAAGGTGCTGTCCGCCTTTTCCCCACCTTTTGGAGAAAGTTTTCTCCATCCGGATTGCCATTACTCGGCTCCGACAAAGGTATAGGTCGACACTCTTTTGATATTTCTTGTTTATTCATGTTTGTTAGTTCACAGGCCGGCTTTTTCATTGATATTTCTTTATCAATGGAGATCGCCGGAGTGAGAACCTTTTGAGATTATTTCATAATGGTTGTGGAATTTTTCTCAAAAGATTCTCACATGTGAAACATTCGCTGAGTGTCGGTTTTGGATTTACAATTCCTTACACATGTTTACGATTAGGTTTTGAGATCTAATTTTAATTGCTATTCGTATTTCTCGATAAGAGTTATCGTTGGATACTAGCAATCCATGCCGGATTGTTTCCGGCTTGTGTGTGTGTGAGAGTAGAGGAGAGTCGCGTATATGCAGTCCCTTTTTCAACTACACCCCTAGAATTGTATTTATTTATTTATTTTAGTATTTTATATCTTTATTCGCTTCCATTGCATGCTAGGGTCCATGCTAGTTTTGTTTGTTATTCGCTGTGCATATTTTTGCTTCTAGCATGCTCATAGACCCTTTTTGATCCCAACACAAGGTCCCATCTCTAATCGAATGGCTAGGATGTTACCCCAGACAAGCTGCCACCACATTCATCAAGCGAGTAGTGTCAGGATGTGCTTTCTAGGAATTCCGAATTGCCTCCCATAATGCCAGTAATAGTTTAGAGGTGTTGAAGAGAGTGAGCAATGATAGAACAGTGATGCGTGAAAGAGCATCAGCTGGATCGTTGGCTATGCCAGGCTTATACTCGATGTCAAAGTCATAGCCGAGCAACTTACAAAGCCACCGTTGTTGCTTCGGTTTTTGGATGGTTTGATACAGTAAGGATTGAAAGCTTTGGTGGTTGGACTATACTGTGAATCATCGCCCAAGTAAATACTGCCTCCAATTCTTAGCCTCCATTATAGCAAACATTTCGAGCACATAAGTGGATGTAGCTTACAGGTGCGGAGTTAGTTGTTTACTAAAAAAAAACACCAAGGGATGTCCATTCTACATCAATTTCAGTCCAACACCAGTGCTCGAAGCGTCCTTCTAAACTACAAATGTAAGGCATAAATTTGGTAATTATAGGACTAGGGCACAGGACATCGCTTATTTCAATTTCTGGAAGGAGTCAATGGCCACCGCGCCCATAAAAATGCGTTTTTCCACTAGAGCTCTGTCAAGGGTGCCGCCAATGATGCATATCACGGCACAAATCAGCGATAGTAGCCACTGAGTCCCAGGAAGCCTTGAAGTGCTTTCAAGGTTCCCGATTGAGGACAATCACGAATCACCCAAATCTTGTCACGATCAACTACAACCCTGTCACGATCAACTACAACCCTGTCGCCGGACATGACTTGGCCCAAAGACCCAATTGTTTTACATCCAAATTTGCATTTTGAAATCTTAGTGAATAGTCGGTGCGACTCCAACCGAGAATAAACCTTTGCGAATAGCCGGTGTGACTCTAGGTGAAGTTGATATAAGACAAAGAAGTTGGAAAAAAGGAATCCTCTCCCATTCATTCTCATGATTATATTGTAACAAACCTTGCCAAATTGTGACAACCTCAACCACTGGGGCATTTCCACAAACGGATGGCGTGCCAAGACAGTCACCCATTCAATACAATGGCTGTTAACAATCTTCTCCTTAATTACATACTTTCGAAACTAGCACCAAATTAACAAAGAACTAAGAACTAATCATCATAGACCAAGTTTCTCCCTTAAGACAATGAAATCATCAAACTTGGCCCCGGTGAGTCCCTTGTTTAGTCGGTTGCTCTTCCTAGCCTTCGAACCGAGAGACAGCCCATCATTGCCAACGGCCTGCCTGCAACAAACCCATACTAAATTCACAAACAGGATTTGAGTTTAAACGCAATACAACTAGATTTACCCATACATACTATCAAAAAGGAAAATAAAAAATTTACACATGCCATGTGATGCACAGTGACGTATATCGTCACAAGTTATAATGTGCCTAACTTTCATCTGAGTTGAATTCATGGGAATAATCCAGTATCTTTGCTTTATCTCGTAGCTCCCTCTGCAGAAAGAAAAATAAAAACAGACACTAAGACATGATGGAATTTTGAGAAATAATTAAATAAAATGAACTTCTGGGATTCAATCAAGCCAAAAGAAAAGTTGAGCAAACCATCTCAGTTTGCCAAGCTAGATATACAGAGATGTTTCCCTAGCAAGAAAAAGAAGATAGACTATACCAGTTTCTGTTTCAAGATCCAAATAGCTTGTCTTCTCTCGTGCACAAAGAACCTCAGTGACTGGCAGATTCAAGAAAAGTGATTGAAATTTCTCAGTACCAACGACACTTGAATAGTCATAGAGCTTATTTTAAGAGCTGATTTTGGAAGTTAGAATAAAAAAAAAGGATGCTTATTGTATTACCCCGCGTCGTTGTACTTCAATTGATTTCTTCAATGCCTCCCTTTTAGTCAACAGATTGTCAGGCAGTAGCTTTAAAGGGCGTCGGTAATTTTTTCCACGGTATAAAATGATGACATGGCCTTTTCTTAATTGCTTCACGGCCACCAATATTCCACCACTCTCAATTTCAAGCTGCTTGGCAGTATAGCTAACCTGAAGGAATGCATTCTGCATTGTAATCACTTTAACAAGTTCTCTGTGTTTCCAGTGCTGATGCATGCTAGCAATTGTCCCACCATATACACCCCGCCTCCCTGCATAAGTTACTATATTAATATGAGACGAGTATTTTGAATAAATAGATAAGTATGCCTGCAATCTGAACTTGATGAAGAGAAATGAAGCAGATAAAAAGAAAAGAGTTACTGAACAATTGGATAAAATTAGGAATAATAACAGCTGTACCGAGCAGTAAAAATTCATCCATTTTCAGGCCAATTTTCCGAAATTTTTGCCTTTCTTCATCTGTTAAAATTTCCTGGTCTTCAGCAAGGTCTGACAGCCTCCACGAGGAATTAAGTTTTGCTAATTCCTTCTCTGACTTTTCAATCTTTACATTAAGCTGTAACAACAAAATTTAATGATCATCTAGCAATAGTTTTACAAGATGCACAGAACATAGCTGATGACTGATTAAGGAAAATGAAATGTTAAAAGCTATACAATGAAAAGCTTCCGCTCCTGTTCTTGCAGTTCCTTCTCCAATTTGGCTATCTCTGCTTTAATTTTGATTTTGTCCTCACAGCTATCATCCTCTGGAGCAGCATATTTAAGTTCAATATCTTCGAATTCCGACAAAGTTCCAATATTGCTCGTGGTCATAGAGACTGAATCATCAAGTAAGTTATACAATTCCAGTGCCTTGAATCGAGCTGCTTCCTCTTGCAGTTGCTGGTCGTGGAGCTTTATTTCTCTCTCAAAAATTGAGCTAGCTACTCCATTAGGTAAAAAATCCTTTCCTCTATACAGTATAATGAAGAACTTGTTTCTTAAGATCAGCACTCCTCCTGTTAGGCGCTGCATTCATGAGCTTCTTCTGTCAAGCACATGAAGTTTCAGACACTAAATATTAAGGGAAAAAAAAAAGTTGCCTATAATTTATGGCCCTTGGACAACATTAAAGTGCTGGCACAAAAGATAAGAACATCAAATGCTTCTATCTAACAAACCAGTCAAACAAGTCCCAGGCTACTATCCATGTCAAGCATCAACCATGTCAATGCCATGCATATCTTAGATCAAATGGATCAAGTTTTAGCACCAAATTAAAGGCCTCCTATCTTTCTTCAGCTCCCTCTTATTTTTATTTTTTATTATAATTTTTTTAAAAATGGTGATAGAAATATGTAAAATGTCCACATTTTCTCAGTGTATACATAATAGTATGATTGCTTACAACTTCACCCCATATACTATAAGTCAGAGCTAATGAGCTTGAAATTCATTTTTACTAGATTCCCAAAGAGCGGGAAACCTTATGTTGGTGTAATGAACCTGTTTCACATTATTTTACATTATTGATTTGCATAAATAATTTGTTGTGGTTCATCAATGTGAACAATTGATAGGGGCACCCAAAAAAAAAAGGGACCAAAACTCAATTGGCATATAAAGCAACCCAAAACAACAGAAGAAAACACTTTTATTTTGACTCAAAAAAAGAAATAAATCAAAACTGAATTCTCAAACCAACCACATACACCAAAACAAATTAATGTTTTGAGTTTAATATTAATTGATAAAGAACAACAGAGAGACCAAAAAGCCAAATAATTTTTACCATCTAGAAAATGAATGAAAATCTCTTTCCATTTGCACCGGCATTACTTATACAGAATCTACTTGCCATCATTGCCAATAAAAAAAAACAGAGAAAGAAATGTTAGACTTGCCTTGAGCTCATAGGACATTCTCTCGTTACTGGTATTTGGAAGTCCCAGCTTTACTGCAATTTTGGCTATGGGACATTTCTCCCAGAGCTTTAAGATAGCAGCAGCCAGACCATGAAGTTTTCTATTTTTCCCTAGACAAAACAAAAAGGCCATTAGAGCTCAACATCTTGAATTCTGTGTCTTTTATGATGTATTTAGAAAAGTGAATGTAACTTCAGGAAAAGGGCATTTCAGAAAGGATAAATGTTAGCCTTTTTGTAGCAATACCAAGGGCAAAATGAGTAGGTAAGGGCCGCGCAATCTTCCGTAAATATGCCAATTCATCATTGCTCAATGTTGGTCTGATTCGAGGAGGACAGCATCTAAATGGAGTTTTAAAGTCAGGAACAACTTCTGGAAGCAAGTCTGCATCTACAGGTAGTGGTTTTTTCCACCACCAATCAATAAATCGAGGACCTAACCCATCCAAGAGTCGATTTGTTTCCTTCTCATAAAGTGTTTCACCAGCTGATTCCATCCTGGGTATTGATTCTGAACCCAAATAGTTGAATAGCGTCTGTTTCGCTTCTGTACATCTTTGGAAGCAGGTTGCATTGAACTCATCAGAATTTGCTGGAATGCAAACTTTATCTTCAGGAATTCCAGAACTATGAACTGACAAGGTAACATCTGAATTAAGAAATGGCTTAGGAGGCAGCTGATAATTACTTCCTCTATAAACAACCAGAGTGTCTCGTTTGCTCCAAACAACCAAACCACCAGTCTTCAGCTGCAAAATTGATAGAGCACTGATTAAACCATATTTAAGGCTTACTTTTCATGCTGAATTTGAATGAAGTCCAGAGCAAATAGTACAAATTTGATTTGGAGGGAAGACTTTTAACCAAATTGACATAATGTTGATCTAATTAATACTAGGGGTGGCAATACCTTCTCCAGGCCCACCGGCCCAGTTTTGTCCAACTCTGAATAGAACGGGTTTGGATAGAAGCTGTGCTAATGCAGGTCGGGTCTGAACATGGCTTAGTTGCCCGGATTTAAATCCGGGCTGGGTCTGGACAACGAAATTGAGAAACACAAACAGAAGAAATGCTACAAATGAATCAAAATCCTACTGAGCTTTTGGTTTATACCAGAAGGAACACCCATAAAAGAAATCAAGATCTAACTGTTGCTCTAACATTAAAGCAATCACATCTCTCTAGGGATCGCTCAATTAGTTCTCTAGGTAATTCCATTTCTTCTTCTGCTCCTATGTCTTCGAGAGTTGTCTTATCTTAGTGTTCCCACAGGCATTACAAAAAGTGCCTCAACATGTACCCAATGTCTCATTGCTAAATATCTATCCTATCACAAGCTTTCAACCAAGCATAGGGCATTTACCTCTAAAATCTCTCACATGTTTGTTCCTACAAAGTATAAACATCAAGAGCACAGGATGCCCCAAACCAGAATTGTTGGTTATGGAGGAAATGAATGCTCGCAAGACAAATAGGACATGGAAAATTGTGGACCTTCCAAAAGATAAGAAGATAGTGGGGCATAAGTGGTGTTTTACTGTGAGTGTAAGGCAGATGGTAGCAAAGAAGTGTACAAAGCTAAACTTGTGATAAAGAGATTTACAAAAACATACAGAATAAATTATCAACAAATGTTTGCTCCAGCAGCAAAGATAAGCTTTAATTGGATTCGATTATTCTTGGCTATGAACTTTAACTAGTCCTTACACCAATTGGATGTGAAAAATACTTTCCTAAATGGAGATTTGGAAGAAGTGTTTATGAGTTTGCAACCCAGATTTGAAGAAAAGATGGGCAAAGATAAGGTGTGTAAATTGAAGAAGTCCTTAAATGGACTAAACAATCTTCCAGAGCATGGTTTGAGCAGTTAGAACAGGCTGTGGGAAACAAGGTTGTTCTCATAATCATGCAGATCGCAATGTGTTTTACAAACACTCGAGGGCAAAAAAAGTTGCCATCTTGATTGTTTATGTCGATGATATAATTTTGATAGGTGATCATTATAAAAAACTAAAATGCCTAAAGAAAAAACTTGCTACCGTGTTTAAGATCAGGGACATGGGCACAATGAAATATTTCCATGGGATAGAAGTTGGTAGTCTAAGGACAATATATTTGTTAATCAACAAAAATGTATCCTTGACTTGATGAAATAGGTATGCTTTGTTGCAAGGCAGCCGAGACACCCCTTTACCCCAACTTAAAACTACAACTGGCCAAGGTGGAAGATATGGTGATCATGAGTAGTATCCAAGGCTTGTTGGGAGATTAATGTATTTTCCCATGCACACGTAGACACAGCATTCGCAGTAAGTTTGGTAATTTAGATCATGCATTCACCACAAAAGGCTTAATTTGATGTTTTGTATCAGATCCTCTAGTATCTAATAGTAATTATTGCAAAATGTTTATTGTTTAAAAGGCATGGATACCTACAGATTAGGGTTTACATTGATCTTGACAATGCAAGACAATATTCTGTAGTAAAGAGGGGATTCATCCTATTAGCAACAAGAGGACTCCCAGATCAAACCATTTCAGCTCGAAGCCATTAGTGGAGAACTATACCAAATAAGAGAAGCATAATTGATAACTGATCAACTTCTGGCTACTGTACATATGTTACCGGAGATCTAGTCACTTGGCATAAAAAGAAACAAAATGTAGCTACAGGAAGTAGCGGAGAGGCTGAATTGAAGTCCCTTGCTCATAAGATTTATGAAGTGGTGGATAAGAAGACTGCTAGAAGATCTAAAGTTGTCTTCACCAATGAAAGTTTATTCTGATCATAAAGTAACGACTCTATTGCACACAATCCAGTTCTATATGACAAGACAAGACTTGTCGAGGAGGATCGGCACTTTATCAAAGAGAAACTGGATAGTGGACATATGTGCATGCTATACATTTCTGCTTTCAGTCAAGCAGCTGATGTCCTCATGAAAAGAAGAAACAGTTTGACGGCTCATCAACAAGCTTTCTATGGAAGAAATCTTCCATCCAGCTTAAGAGGGAGCATTGAAAATGGAAATTTCAGCAAGTCAGACTTACCCATTTTGTTAATTAGGTTACAATTGTAAATAGGTCAATTCATTTCCTATTCTTGTTTGTACAGATTAGCCAACTTTATAAATTGTAAATTTAGCAATTAGGAGAGTTAGAATAGTTTCTTGTATTTTCCTATAAGAATAGGATGCAAACCACTGTGTAGTGAAGAGAAAAAAAGAAAAAAAAAACCAGTATTTCCACTGCCACTTAGTCCAGTCTATGAAAAATATGGCAAATTGGTTTGTATCTTAGTCTGGGGAAAAACCAGTGAGCTAGAAGTTGATAAAACAACTAGTGCTTCTTCACGGAAAACAAAAGAAAATATGAGACAAGGGAAATTCTCCAAGACTGCAATGCCCTTATATGTTGTTGTCCTTAGGGCAATCGCACATGAATAAAAATAATTGATCAATACAATTTGATCACTTCAATGTCTCAAAAACCACATGCTTATGAAGTTAGAAGATAACATGCTGCGTTTGCAGGAGCATATACACATTCCGTTTTAGAGTAAAGATATTTAAAAATGAATTAAAAATAAGGAAACTTTATAATAGTTTATCAAAAGATATAATGAATTAGAAAGTAAAATATAGGGGAAATCATAAGCATATTTATTCATGATATAAATTATTGTGATGACCTTTTCTATCATTGATTCCTAAACATAGTTGCCACACATTCAATATTACCCCCAAGGTCTCAGTTGTCATCTCCATAAACCTCAGATATGATACGGTGTGGTTGGCAACTACCTGGGGCTACCTGGGTGTATGTGTCCTAATAAATAATATTTAGAAACAATAGTCAGAGCTGTTGAAATGGTGTCAATGGAAAGCATATAACTCTATATTGAGCCTTGAACATGCTTCCCTTGCAATCTTAGCCATGTTAAGTATATTTATATTTGATGGTCATCCGAGAACAATTTAATATGATGAAGACAGATATGTTGCTAGTCGATCCACAAGAGCTGGATGGAAATTAATTGCTCGATCTCCATCATACTAAACCTAACTAGACATGAAATTGGTTTCTCTCACAATTTCTGCTTAAAATTGCACAAATGAATCAACCATGGACACAAATGAGGTTTGCGTTTCCAAGTTAAAGTTGTCAATTTTTTGTTTTATAAATGTGATAATGATTCATGGCTCAAAATTTGTTTGAGATATTCACAAAGTGAACATTACTAAAAGTTTGCTTCTAATCTCTACATATGACAATCTTTGACTTTAAATGTAAAGGAAAAGCTGAAAATTTTGCATCCCTAATAGATCTACCCACTGCAGATAATCCAAACGACACAGATCACATTGATTCAGTTGAATAACTTAGAAGGGATCACTGAATTTAATAACCTGATTAGAGCCTCTAAAACCCATAATTTGTCTCCACAATCATACTCCATGAGCTCTCATAACTCCCACACAAATAATTAATCAACATGAATCTATCCCCCAATTATAGACACTAGACAGAGCAATAGAAAGAACAAGAAGCAAATGCCAAGAACATTCCAGACAAACAACACATCAAAATTGCCAACTCAAGAAACAAGAGATAAGTGGTCGAATAGCTAACCTCCACAATCTCTCTGGCCCTGACCATATTGGCTGACAACGGCAAGCGAAATTTGACCTTAACAAGCTCCCTCTTCCTCCAGATCCTCCTAATCTCATCCACAACATCGTCAGTCAATCCAGCTTTCTTAGCCTTCACCCATTGATCTATTTTCCCAGCCTCTTCCTGCAACCTCCGAAGCACATCCTTTGGAAGTATCTTCTTTGCAGTAGTCACCACAGGCTCCTTCTTCTCCCTGGGATAAACCACCTTCTCAACAACATTCCCCCATGGCACCTTCCTCTTCCTCACTGAGCCATTGGCATCAACAACCTCCTCCTCCAAAGGAATGCTAAACTCTATGACTTCATCGGATCCCTCATCATCTCCATCTACATCCAAAGGGGCAAGTGTTCGGAGCTTGGTGATGCTCCGCACTATGTTCCGCATCGCCACTCTGCTTCTCCCGCCCCGGACTTTATCGGTGAGAGATCGATCGACCCTGAAGTGGTGTCGCTTGATTTTCGTCTTGCGATCCTTGGAGAATGTAAGGACGTCCTCGGGGTGGAGAAGCAAGGGGCCTTGCATCCAAGGTGCGGTGGGCATCTTGACAGTGTGGGTATGCAGCCATGGTTTCTCAGAGGAAGGAGAAGCTAAGGTTCTTGTTCTTCTCTGCGGATCGTATTGTTCAGTGTTGGGAAGGTGGGGAAGAGAGAAGAAGATGGAGGAAGCGGGCATTTGGATTTTGGGAAGATCGGCGTTCACTGCTTTGTCAGTCTTGGCCCTGTTTGCTTGCTTAAATATCTACCAATCCGAAAAAATTGGATGGGCTTAGAGAATTATTATTTCAAAACTTTTCAAATAGCCCTCGTAAGTTTGGAATACCCCGGACAGCCCTTTCGTTATTGTTTCACATCTCTTTTACCCCTGTAGATCACTTAGACTGGGTCCATATTGTAAAATTCCATCATTGTTCTTGAAAATAGTGGAAAAAAAATTATCCAATCACATCATGTCAAATTTTTTTGCATACCTATATGCATTTTTTTTACTTTTTCTCAAACAAAGTTTAGAAGACTCATATCACCTTTGATTGTTGGAGTTTTTCAATTCCTCCCCAGTTGATCTGTTCGATTTGAATTCTGCCGGTTGCCCGATAAAATAAGAATCTCTTCCTTGCCCTCACTTTGATCATCCTGCGAGAGAGAGTAACAATTTATTTTTATAAATGTTTACTATAGAAAGTTTTTGTGCTATTGCTAGATACAACGAGGAAGGACGAGTACCAGTGTTCACGGTGCTGACTTGTTGGAAATCAATGTTAGTGGAGATATATGAGCGATAGGGTCTTGATGTTTCCCATGTTAAGATGAAGCTTATTATACCCGATGGCATAAAACGGTTTATTCAATAGAAAATGAGGTTGACTTCCAGCGCATGTGTCACGTGTACCCCATCTTCAAATGATCTACAATCAATCTAGTAGTTGAGACAAATAATGTGCCATTGTCCTATCCTACTGAAAACGATTTCTTCTCATTGTAAAGTTCTTCTCCTTTATGTTTACGTAATTGTAGAAGTTAATTATTGATTAATTATCCCAGTTTCCACTTAAAAGTATATGTTTTCGCTTAATTATTTCAATTTTCGCTTAAAAAATAAGTTTACGCTTAAAACAAAGCAAAAACATAAGTTTTGCTTTGTTATCCCTGTCCCATCCCAGGTTCCGCTTAAAATTATCCAATTTCCGTTTAAAATGTTATTTTTCCGCTTAAATTTTTCAGTTTCTGTTTAAAATATTATTTTTCTGTTTAAATTTTCTAGTTTCCATTTAAACTTTTATGTTTCGCTTAAAATAATGGTGTTTCCGCTTAAACATTCTTTCTTGTTGTAAAGTTCTTTGATTTTAGTAGGTATTTAGATTCTGCGAGCGTATCTGTTCTACCTCATGGCGTAGGCGTTGGCCATTTCAGAGACGTACTTCGAAATTTTACAATCAAACGGAATTTTGATTTCAAATTTATAAAGAATGAAAAACACCAGGTGATTGTAGAATGCGCTGTCGTTGATTGTCAATGGCGCCTTCATGCATCAAAGGAATACAATAAAAATATTTTCAAAATAAGACAATGCACCCATCACACACTTGCGATGATGGAATTGGCTCGGTGTCACATCTGAAAGCGTCCAAAAAATGGATAAGCATACGAGTGATTCAGAAGCTTAAGGACCAGCCCTTGTACAAGGCCATCGACATTCGGAAGGATATGTTACGGGAACATAGTGTCCACATTCCATACAAGCAAGCTTGGTTGGGTAAAGAGTATGCTCGGGTGATCCTCGACGGCAGCGAGGTCTCCAGCTACGATTTGTTGCTTTAGTACGTGGATAAGGTGGTTGAGACAAACCCCGCCAGCATTGCGATTGTGGAAATAGACGGTAAGTGTTTTAAACGTGCATTCTTTTCTTTCTGTATGTGTATCATGGGATTCAAGATGGGTTGCAAGCCGCTGTTATTTCTCGATGGTACCCACATTCTTGGAAAATATCGGCAGTATTGCGATTGTCGACAATGGTTTTTTCCAACTAACCTTCGGTATTGTTGACAAAGCGACTGATGCCAATTGGACGTGGTTCATTTCCAAGTTAGATGATACTTTATACGATAACAGAGATTATGAAGAGATTTAGATTTGTGTCGAACAAGTCTAAGGGCCTTGTGAATGCCATTGCAAAGGTCTTCCCTTCTCCCCCACGTGCATACTGCCTTCGACACTTGGAGGCAAGTTTTATGAAAGGCGATGTTAGACTTGGGAAGATATTGAAGGAAGAGTGTTGGTCTACATACTTTCGTATTGCATATGCATCCATGCCTAAAGAATTTGATGATTCGGTGAATGAACTGCAGGCCACATCACCCCGATGCCTATCACTGGTTACTTCATAAATCAGATATGCTACATTGGTCGAATTATTTGTTTTGAAGCTCAGCATTTACCGATGACGAAAAATGGTCAAATCCATAGGTATTTGAATGTTGCTTTTATTTAACGCTTAAAAATGGTTATTATCCTTTAAATTTGTCTGTTTTTGTTTAAATAACTTTGTTTTTGTTTAAATATCAGGGTCTTTGCTTAATATGTTTTGTTATCATTTAAAAACATTTGCTTCTGGTTAAATATCAGTGTCTTAGCCTAACAATGACTTATAATGTTTAACTATACGTGTTCTACATCATATAGGTTCAAGCTAATGCGCATGTTATACACCCACCATGAGCAAGCGAATAAATGGGAGACCTACTTATGCCCTGACATTGATAAGTGCTTGTGTTATAGTAACGCGAAGCGTTATTATCTTACAATGAGCATTCCTTTTATCAGATTTTATCACTAAATTGTGTGCTTTTGTGTATTGTAGGTTTGTGGAGCTAGTTTGGAGAAGAAGAACAAAGTTAGATCGTGTTTGCCGTTGTTGGGAAGTTTTCGGACCGAGCAAAGAACAAGGCACGAGTCTAGACTTGTGGGTGTGTGCCAACCTCCTTTGGAGGGGCACAAAGGCAGTCACATTCACAATAAGTCTAACTCGTGTAGCATATGAGAACTTCGCCAATGAGGAGAACTGAAACAATCAGCACAATCTACCGTTGATTGTGTGCCAAATCAATGGCCTCGATGAAGAACGATGAATCCGGGAGCGTTTCGGGCAAAGTACTGTAGCAGCACTGTAGCAAAATGTTGTACCAAGTTACTGTTCACTATCTGCCGAAATTCAGCAAAACAAAGACTTCACACGGGGGTGTGGAAATTCCACACAGCCGTGTGAAATCCCGATTTCAGCGATTTAAAGCCATGACTCAACATTATAAAAGGCCGTTTTGGAGACTTTTTTTGGATCTTTTTGCCAATCTTTTTCCCTGGTTTCTAGAGGGTTACAGCTAGGTTTTGGAGAGGACCTTATGGAGGATCGAAGCGCGTCATCGGCATCGTAATCGAGGTTCGGCGGCCGCACAAGACCACGGCCACACTATACGCAAGGGGGTTTTCATCTATGCTTTTTGATAAGTGCTTGTGTTATAGTACCGTGAAGCGTTATTATCTTAAAATGAGCATATCTTTTATCAGATTTTATCACTAAATTGTGTGCATTTGTGTGCTTTTGTGCATTGTAGGTTTGTGGAGCTATTTTGAAGAAGAAGAACGAAGTTAGATCGTGTTTGCCATTGTTGAGGAGTTTTCGGACCAAGTAAGGAACAAGGCACAAGCAGCACTGTAGTAAGTACTGTAGCAAAAACACTGTGGCAAGCTACTGTTCACTTTCAGGCGAAATTTAGAAATCCAGAAAGTTCACACGAGCGTGTGGAAATTCCACACGGCCGTGTGAAATCCCGATAAGTCCGATTTTAAAGCCACGACTTAACATTATAAAAGCCCGATTTGGAGACTTTTGACACATCTTTTTCCCAATCTCTCTCCCCAACTTCTGGAGAGCGCGGCTAGTGTTTCGGAGAGGACTTTGTGGAGGTTCAGAGCGCGTCATCGGCATCGTCATCCATATCCGGCGGCCGCACAAGACCACGGCCACATCATACGCAAGGGGGTTTTAGTCGATGCTTTCAATTTGTGCTTTCTTTTATATTTTGATGAATTTGTATAGCTCCATAAGGAACTAAACCCCTTGTGGGTATTCAGACTTGTAAACCCTAGGATTATTATGTTTCTATGATATTGTTATTATGCTTTTCCATTATTGATGAATAAATTTGAGTTTCAATCTTAATTATCTCTTGTAATTGTTTTTTCTTAGCCGTGACACTAGGGTTGAGAACAATCTAGGTTATCCTTTGGAGGTGTGACAACTCCTATAGGGTTAGACTACTTAAGATTGAAGAGGGTTGAGAGGGTGAGTCGTGAGGTAGCGGAACATCCCCTTTCCCCTCCGGTGTGATTCTTCCTACCTCCATATTCCATGATTTCTTAGTGGTCGAGATAGAGTGAAGTGCTAGGAGAGGAACTCCCCTGGGGCTTAGTTGCACGAGCAATAGAGTGAAGGGTTGAAGTGAATCCTAGTAATGGGGCTTAATTTAGACTAGGGTTCTTTCACCTGGACCAAAGGGTTAGAACTATACATAAGAATAGGTTTTATCACTAGGAATCCTGAGTACTTAAAGCAATCCCACGTAGTGTGAGGCTTAGGAAGATGGATTTCCCTAGGGCTTAGTTGATAGGTCAACGAGAGTCAAGGGTTGTAGTGAAAACCTAATGCCGGGGCATAGTGTTGGGGTTAGTCACGGTTGACCTTAGGTTTGGGACCGTGTGTTGGAGGATATCCTCGACTCAATTAACGTCAATAGGAAAGTATAATAGCATAGTCTTGCACTAGAAGCATAAGTCCTAAGAGTAGCTTGTCCGAGTAGCCTATTTCATCCATTGTTAGTCCTTCTCTATTTACTCTTACTAGCACTCTCTTACCTTCCATCTTTCTATTTAATTTCTTGTCTCTTTATATTTGCTTTCATATTCACTCATTAATTCTCTTCACACTCACCGTACATCGCTTAGCTAATTAGTGAAATCTCGTGTTTTAAATCTCTATTCCTTTTGGATTCGACTACCCACTCACCAGGGTAAATTTATTACTTCGACAAGCCCGTGCACTTGCGGGTTACATGCAAGGGGGTCGTGTCACTTTTGATTTGTGTTTATTCTCATATTTTGATAGATTTGTATAGCTCCATGAGGAGCTAAACCCCTTGTGGGTATTCGGACTTGTAAACCCTAGGATGATTATGTTTCTTTGACTTGTTATTATGTTTTTCATTATTGATGAATAAAATTGAGTTTTCAATCTTAATTGCATATTGTATCGATTTTTCCTTAGCCGTGACACTAGGGTTGAAAATCGTCTAGGTTATCCTTTGGAGGTGTGACAACTCCTATAGGGTTAGACTACTTAGGATTGAAGAGGGTTGAGAGGGTGAGTCGTGAGGTAGCGAAACGTCCCATTTCCCTTCCGGTGTGATTCTCCCTACCTCTGTGTTCCAAGAGTTCTTAGCGGTCGAGATAGAGCGAAGTGCTAGGAGGTGAACTCCCCTGGGGCTTAGTTGCGCGAGCAACAGAGTGAAGGGTTGTAGTGAATCCTAGTGCTGGGGCTTAATTTAGACTAGGGTTCTTTCACCTGGACCAAAGGATTAGAGCTATACATAGGAACAGGATTTATCACTAGGAATCCCTAGAACTTAAAGCAATCCCACGTAGTGTGAGGCTTAGGAAGATGGATTTCCCTATAGTGTTGGGATTAGTCACGGTTGACCTTAGGTTTGGGACCTTGTGTTTAAGGATATCCTCGACTCATTTAACATCAATAGAAGAGTATAATAGCATTGTCTTGCACTATAAGCATAAATCCTAGGGGTAGCTTGTCTGAGTACCCTATCTCATCCATTGATTGTCCTTCTCTTATTACTCTTCCTTGCACTCTCCTATCTTCCATATTTCTCTTTATTTCTTATTTTGTTTAATTGCTTTGCAACCACACATTGATTCTATTCTCACTTTTCGTACACCGCACTAGCTAAATAGCGAACACTTGTGTCTTTAATCCCTATTCCTTGTGGATACATGCAAGGGGGTCGTGTCACTTTTGATTTGTGTTTATTCTCATATTTTGATAGATTTGTATAGCTCCATGAGGAGCTAAACCCCTTGTGGGTATTCGGACTTGTAAACCCTAGGATGATTATGTTTCTTTGACTTGTTATTATGTTTTTCATTATTGATGAATAAAATTGAGTTTTCAATCTTAATTGCATATTGTATCGATTTTTCCTTAGCCGTGACACTAGGGTTGAAAATCGTCTAGGTTATCCTTTGGAGGTGTGACAACTCCTATAGGGTTAGACTACTTAGGATTGAAGAGGGTTGAGAGGGTGAGTCGTGAGGTAGCGAAACGTCCCATTTCCCTTCCGGTGTGATTCTCCCTACCTCTGTGTTCCAAGAGTTCTTAGCGGTCGAGATAGAGCGAAGTGCTAGGAGGTGAACTCCCCTGGGGCTTAGTTGCGCGAGCAACAGAGTGAAGGGTTGTAGTGAATCCTAGTGCTGGGGCTTAATTTAGACTAGGGTTCTTTCACCTGGACCAAAGGATTAGAGCTATACATAGGAACAGGATTTATCACTAGGAATCCCTAGAACTTAAAGCAATCCCACGTAGTGTGAGGCTTAGGAAGATGGATTTCCCTATAGTGTTGGGATTAGTCACGGTTGACCTTAGGTTTGGGACCTTGTGTTTAAGGATATCCTCGACTCATTTAACATCAATAGAAGAGTATAATAGCATTGTCTTGCACTATAAGCATAAATCCTAGGGGTAGCTTGTCTGAGTACCCTATCTCATCCATTGATTGTCCTTCTCTTATTACTCTTCCTTGCACTCTCCTATCTTCCATATTTCTCTTTATTTCTTATTTTGTTTAATTGCTTTGCAACCACACATTGATTCTATTCTCACTTTTCGTACACCGCACTAGCTAAATAGCGAACACTTGTGTCTTTAATCCCTATTCCTTGTGGATTCAACTACCCTCTCACTAGGGTACTATTATTACTTCGACAAGCCCGTGCACTTGCGGTACACACATGCAAGGGGTGTGTCAGACATACATAAGAAGGTAGAGGAACTTATTGTGGGAAATCGAAATCTTCATGTTAGTCATTGTGTCGATAAGTGATTGACCAGTGCAACAACTCCATAGATCTATTGGGTAAAACTTGCTCGTATCGAAGGTGGCAAGTCTATGGTATCCCGTGCAAATACTCTTGTGATGCAATAATGCAGATAGACACTAATGTTCATTGATTTATTAGAGGCTACTTCACCGTTGACAATTACAAATTGGCATATAAGGAAGCTATTTTCCCAATACCCGATCATGACAAGCCTACGGACGATAATTGAGAACTAAGTTTGCGTCTGCCTGTCACAAGAAGGCAACCTGGGCATCTAGATGGAAAAGGATCGAGTCGTAAGCATCCGAGGTCCGAGAGTTACGTTGCAGTCGCTGTCACGTGTCCGGTCACAATAGTAGATCTTGCAATGAAACTGTCGCCGAGTAGGCATTGAAGACAACTTATATTCATTACTAACTCTAGTATAATATTGTAAATAAACACAAATTTAAATAGAAACAAACTTATTTAAGTGTTAATCGTTGATCTTTAAACAGAGACTTTGGTTTTTAAATAGAAACATTGATATCTAAACAGAAACAATGAAAGTTAAATAGCAACATTGAGAGTTAAACATAAACATTGATAGTTAAACATAAACATTGATATTTAAACAGAAAAATTAATATTTAAACAGAAAAAATGATATTTATGTGGCAAATTAATCCTAGGTATAAAGATCAATTAATCCTAACCACTCGTACATCTTTAAATAGAAACAACGATATTTAAGCACTTTTTTAAATGTAAACGCAATATGTTAAATAGAAACATTGATAGTTAAACTAAGTCAGCCAAGCATAAAGACAACTGTTCTTTATTATATGGAGATAATAATATTTACATAAAAAAATTAATAAGTTTGTGGAAAAGAAATTAGGTTAGCAAGAGTACATTATAACTATAATCAAACTTATACTTTTTGTACCCTATTTGATGTATCAGCTTTGTCACTAACACCGGCTGTGCTCCCTTTAATAAGTATGCGTGCAACATACTTTAGTCTTATGTAAGGAACGTCAGTATGTGGTAGCCATAGCTTTTCATTGTCAAATATTTACTCAATGAACCGCATCACATACACAACGCAGTCGACACTTCCTCTTTTCTGTCTTGTAGTGTCACTGCCGTGAATTAGTGGGTACGAGGTCGTAACCGTCTTGCCAAACTCCATCTCGAATTAATTGTCAAATAGTTTTCTCTATGAAGAAATACAATTTAAAGTTACAATATTCAAATAGGAACTATGATGTGTGTGCTCTATTTAACATGTGATTTACCATGTTGATGGAGTCTCTGTCGTATTCCTCACTCTCGCATGAAGAGTAATGCCTGTAATCTTGTTTCTCGTTATCCAGAACAAGGACATGGAAATGACCATTAAGGATTATTGACAGAATGACGATGTCAACATCATGTAAATTACACGCAACATCGTCAACCATAGTGAGAGTTGTCTCAGATGCGTCTTCCTATTTCAACATAAATAGTGCCAGTGGACGCATGATAGAAGCATGCTTCTTATATGGTACGGTACTCTCTTCAGCGACTTTTGAATGATGCATATGAAAATGTATAACATCGTCTGTGACCATTTCCTTCCAGTCCAACAATGTGAACACGCTGGCTTGGTGTCGTGTTACAAATTCATTCTTCCAGACGACAGTACTGATGTTAAATAGTAACGCATACATTTAAATGATAACATAAATACTTAAGCAGAAACTACATATGTTTAAATGATAACATAAATACTTAAACAAAAACTAATTTTCTTAACTGGTAACACACATATTTAAATAATATCACAAATATTTAAGCGGAAACTACTTCTTTTAAATCGTAACACATATATTTAATATATAGCATAAATATTTCATAGTTACGAGTATATCCAGCAGTTCAGGAAGATCCTTATTATCTCCTGCTCGAATTTGTTGAGTTGCGTGTATCCGTCATATCTTTTCTTCTTGGGAAGAAAATTCTTCCGCACATCCTCATAATGTTGATTTGCAAGGACTGTACTGTCAACGTTAGTAATCATTGTTTCTTCATTGACATTTCCTTGCCCTTTGTTAGCAGTGTCTTTTGGTTGTGAGTTATCGCCATAGGGTTCATCACCAGGAATAGCCGAGATATCTTCAACTCCCAATAATGGTCCTTTGGGTGATGTGTTATTTGTTGACATTCCCTGATGGTCCAACAATGGTTCACCGCTAGTAGTTGTTGCTTCATGTTGGTGTGGGAATGTGTCTTTTTTCGATGCAGCACTGTCGTCTGCCGGTTCCTCCAAGACAAGGATTTTATTGGCAAGAGATTTAATGATTCTATCAACATCGGTCGTGATGACATCATCAACTGGAGATACATCCACTGGAGGTTGGTCCACTGCAACCGTCGGAGCCACTGTTGGGGCTATTTCCTCATACGCTACCTCTTCCATTGTTGGTTCAATGTTAGCCGATGGAGGGAGAGGCATCGTTGATTTTTTTTAGATGGAAGCCTCTTCCAACGTGGGCCATTTTAGATGGCCACGTTGTCGGTAAATGCCAAGGCTGCGTCGGTAGCATCCAAGCTATTTGAAGTATAATCGGTGAGGAGTAGTTCATTTGTTTCAACGTCAGGGCGGAGGAAGAGACATAGTATTCAATTGTGCATGTGACTCTAACGCCTCGACACGAGCAACAAGTCAGGGGAACTCTTGTGTCAGTATTTTGCATGCCTTCAATAGACATACAGTGACGTCGTCAGCTGTTGGCCTTGGGAGGATGGGGGATGGCTTGTCCTGCGCTAAAAGTACGTGAGTGAGGTGGGCTGGGAGAAGGGGAACGATGTCGAACGTGCCTTGAAGAGGTTGGCTTCTCATCTTTCCTTCGAGCCAGTGATGCGGGAGCAATGTTATCTCTGTGGCGGGTAGCCTGAACAAAGACTTTTTCATCCATGTTCGCAGCGATTAGTTCAAGAAACTAACATTTGTAACAATCTCAGTGAAATCCCTCAACTTAAACAATAACCAATGTTGTTAAACACTAAACAAATATTGTTAAACGATAACCAAAAAACTTAAACATCAACCGACATTATTAAACACTAAAAGCTTTTTTTAAACACAAAACAATATTGTTAAATGATAAAAAGTAAACTTAAACAAAATCAAGTTTTATACACAAAAATGTCCTATCAACATAGTCAACGGTCCAATTCGAAATTGAGTATGAGGTGTTTGGGAAGAGGATAGTAGCCATGAGGTACACCATAAGGAGTTTTACAAAATTTTCTTCTTCTCCTCTCTGCCGAACCCTTTGGTCAAGTGTTCTCATGATGGAGTCTTTGTGTCTTTCGTAGGCTTTCAATAAATACTTGACTTCAAAAGATGAGTATGTTTTTTTCTTCTAAAAGATGACTACTTCTCTATCATATCGTAGGCCAAGGATGAGAGCCACATCTTTAGGCCTGAAACTTAGTAGGCTTGCACCGATCCTGAATTTATTGGTGCGGTCATCATATCTTTGCAGTAGAGAATTAAGAAGGGTCCTCTCTTAGAATACAAATTCTATTTTAGTAAATGCTACAAACGGTGTCCTCCGGATGATCTTCCAGTGTTATCCACTTATGTGAATTTTCAATTCAGCCAAAGTCTCGACCATGGATGTCAAATAGCATCGCCCATTAACTAGGTTAACCACCATGAGCACAAGATTACAACAAGAGCAATACATTAAGTAGTATTCAGAACTCTTAAATGAGAAGTTATCTTTTTAAATGGAAAACTTATATTTTTAAATGAAAAACTCATATTGTTAAACTTATACTATTAAACACTACATAATGCAACCATGTTAAATTAAAGGGGAAACATATATTATAAACATTACACAGCATAATGAAGAACACGTATGTGAGATTGCATAACAAACAAAAAATCTATTCAGAACTCTTAAACAGAAAGCTAATTTTAAACAGAAAACTCATTTCTTAAACAAAAAACTTATTTCTTAAACAGAAATCTCATTTTTTAAACTGATACTATTAACTATATCAAATTAAAGTGGAAACATACATTACAAACCTTACACAACACAATGAGATTGCATAACAATCGAAAAATCTCCTTTAGCACAACATTATCACTTTTGATCGTGTACACAAACGAAACAAAAAAATAAAACCCTAGCCGAAAAAATTTCCCTGCAAACTACAATATTATCCAATAATTAAACCATAAAATTGAAAAATCTCTCTTTCTAACAGAATGCTTTATAAACCAAACGGGCAAAAACAAGACATAGAATGTAAAAACAAAAGGAAACTGCACAACTTCTTTAATGGCGTCCACCTCGCCTCAATGCCTTAGAGCGCAAACTGATGAAATGCTGAAAAGTTGAGTGGGAGTTCTCCTTCGAAACAATGGTGGAACGAAATTCCAGTCCTTCACAAGATTCCAGGCAATAATAACTTTGTAAAGGAAAAGCTGAAGAGCCAATGAGAGCAAATTATCGGCATCAGTAATGGTGTTCTCTCGGGATTATACAAAAAAAAAACCGCTTCCTCTAAAAGTGGAAAAATCACCCGAGACCATTATGGTCAAACCATGTTGCACTTGCCACAACTTCCCACGCAAGGGACAATTTTGTCCAAAAAAATTCAAAATTAACTCTGTCAATCACCGTTACATGCTTGGGGGGTTTGAAAATCATTGTATTCAAAAGGAATGGTTATTTATGGATGTTCAAATTTAGGGGGAGAATTTGTGCATATTGCAAACTTTGGGGGTGTTTCTGGCAATTTCCTATTATTATTATTATTATTATTATTATTATTATTTATTTTTATTTTTTTTAATTTTTTTTTTATTATACTCTATCTTGACTTTATCCCTTAATTTTCTTAAAAACTAACACATGACAAAATATTGAGAGAGGGTTTGGAGTTCCATATAAACAACCTAACTAAAACTACTTGAGATTCCATTATCTATACTTTAGTTAAAACAAACTATTTAGTAAAAAGATAGTAACTCCCACTGGAACTTTATATGAAGCTCCAAATTATTGGTTCCATATGTGAGTGTTTTGTGTAATTAAATTGTACTTTCTAGCAATAATCACTATTTGATATGAATTTGCTTTAGTATTTATAACTCCTTTCCATTAATAATCATACCATGATCATAAATTATCATTATTATTTATGAATAAAACCATGAATTTATGTGTGTGTACATATATAAGTTGTTGAAGAATGTTTAACAATTTCACATTATACATTCATGTTTTCCAAGTCCACATTAAAAACACATCTTGGTCTTTTTATTAATATTAATTTTCACAAAAGAGATTGCAAGAACTCAAATCACACTAATCGAAATTGACAAGAGACTCTTCTTGTTCTTCATTTTGTTCAATTTAGTATGATTTTTGTTTTGTTTTGTTTTGTTTTGTTTGGTTTTTTCTTTGAATTTGGATTGATGTGTTGATTGGGTGGTGGCTAAAGAGTCTTTAATTTGATCACAAACTTTAATAATGAAGTGATCTATCTGTTTTCTATGCTGTAAATTTACAGTTTTCATATGCTCGAAAATCGTGTATTCATGATAATTACTTAGCCAAATATTGACTTCTATGCTGCTCTGTTTACTAGAGTAAAAACCATATTGAATAAAAGAAAAACCATATTGACTTCTCTTATGTTTTTCATACATATTTAGAGGATAAAGAAAAATCATGTAATCCTCTTCTTTGAATCAAAGTACTAACTTAGATGAAGAAGAATTGGAAAATACTAAATCTTATAAGGAGTCAGCTGAGAAGGTGAAATAAATCTTTTGATATTTGGATTTTTTTTTTTATAAAGAAAGGGGTGGGTCAAGATGGCAAACAAATAGGAAGAGTGCAAGGAATGTAAGAAAAAGTATAAATGTGGGGATAAAAATTGATGCATCATAGAGAACTGCCAAATGTTAAAGTTTAATAATATAGGATAGATGTTTCTTAATCATAAAGCAAAAATAAGTTATAAGAAAATAAACTCAAAAATTAAATGTAAGTTATTAGTTGCTGCAATTATAAAACATAATTTGTCATTTTCATTTGTTGAATTTGATGGCATTAGAGTTTAGATGAAATATGTAAATTCTGATGGTGCTTGCACTTCTAGAAATACTCTTAGTTTCGATATTGTAAGAGTATATATGAGGAAGAAAGAGAAACTTACCCATGTTTTGGGTAAAGTTTATAACTTCAGATGTGTGGACTGCATGTACTAGTGAAGGCTACATTTGCTTGATCGGATATTTTAATGATGAAAATTGAGTATTGAACACTAAAATTCTCAAATTTTGCTAAAATGCTACCTCCACACTCGAGAGTTGAATTGGTTGTAAAGTTATTTGAATTTTTGAAGGAATAGGGAATTAAGGAAGGTGTCTGAAAGTAGCTAATGATGCTTTGTATAAAATCAGAGAATTTGTCAAATATGTTAAACGTTTATAAAGTAGAATGAAAAAATTTGAAGAATGTGTGAGAGAAGTTGGTATCATTAACACTCATATTGGCTTGCGATTGGATGTGTCAACACATTGAAATTAGACATATTTGATGTTGGATAGTGTCATTAAATATAAAATGCTTTTTTCTTATCTTCAATTGAATGATAGAAAGTATAAGTATTGTTCTTCAAATGAAAAATGGAAAAGAGGAAAGAAAATATACAAGTTCTTAGAGTCACATTATGATGCGGCCAACTTGATCTCTGGTTCTTCTTATCCTACATCAAACTTTTATTTTATGAAAGTTTGGAAGATTGAGTAGAAGGATGGCACTTGCAAAATGATAGATTGCAACAAGTGCATAGATCATCAAATAATAAAATCCCATGAGTGAGTGCGAGAGTATCGTATCCCTAGGATCTCAAGAAATACCATTACTTCCTCTTCGTATCATTATTTTGTATACTAATTAAGAGAGTGATGTTTTAAATACAAATAAAACAAATAAAGAAAAGAATACCACCAAGCGACTCAAATTGAGATGAAGCCTTTATGAATGTATCCCTTTGGGAGTATTAACGAGGCAAGGATGATGTAAAGATAAAGTAGCTGTTGGCAAGCTTGGACAGCGAGATTCTAAAGTCAATTACCCTGAAAACCTTCGGTAAATAATCCTAATTTTATATAGGTTTCATCTCTCGGACACTCCTACGATTGTAATGGGCATAAATAATGGATACAACCCTAATGCGGAAAGTTATCTACACCTGAAACCTTTGATGTGTAACTACAATGAATCCTCATTAATCTAAATATGATTCAGTATATGCAAACATCTCGTTCTACACATACAATTTAAAATTAACCTACGGAATCCATCCATTGTAGATTAAACATCAAATATTATAGATTACATCCAAAGAACAAGCCAACACATATTAATAAAGAGAGTAATCATCCATAGAAAGTTTTCCTCTAAAGATTCACTGGTGCCTGGTGGCCTTGGAAGTTTAGTTCAACATACATAAAAGGCGAATAGAAAAATTAATATGAAACCAATAAAAACTCATAATGAAACTTATTATATAATGACTAATGATGAAGGTGAAGAAGCTCGTTGGATCCCAATGATGCTTGACACACCCTTTGCATGCTTCTAGAAATGCACGGGTCATCTAGTAATAAAGTACCCAAAGGGTTGGATAATCGTATCCACAGGGAATATGGATACTAGTAATAACCAAAGCTTCACTTAATAGCCAAAATCAATCATTGAGTGTGTAAAGATCAATTTGCAAGTAAGTAAATGAGTAGAAGTAAACATGCATACAGGAAAATGAGGAGAAACCAATCAAGAAAGGTGGAGTACTATGACAATGCTTCCCCTAGGATGTTTACAAGTGCAAAACTAATATCACACTCCTTAATTGAGAATAATTAAGTCCTGAAAATCCAAAAGCACACCGATCCCAAGCTTAAGGTCAACCGGTGACTAGTCCCCTACGGAGTCCTGGCGGAGAATTCTCTCAATACCTTATACCACATATGGCTGCATGGAGCTCTAAGGATTTCAAATGATAAACTCTATTCCTAAATATTGATCTAACCCTTTGGTCCATGTAACAGACCCCTAATCCCATACAAGGTCCCGATAGAGAGTTCTCTAGATGCCTCACACCACATATGATTACTAAGAGCTCTTGAAATACGAAAGTAGAGCAAACCAAACTGAAAGGGAAATGGGATGTTTTGCTATCTCTCAACTCACCCTTTTAACCCTCATTAATCTTGGTCGATCTAATCCTAGTGGTGATGCTCACTCATCACTAAGATAATTAGGTTTAGCTCTCAACCCTAGTGTCACTCTAAGGGAAAGTCAATCAACAAGCACACAAGATTAAAACTCAAATTAAAACTCAATTAAAAGAAACACAATAGAAGTTTAAGAGATTACATCCTAAGGTTTAGATGTCCAAGTACCCACTAGGGGTTTAGTTCTCCATGGAGCAACAAATTATGCAGTCAAAATAGAAATCAAAACACATAGAATCAATGAGAAAACTCCTTTTAAATCCATGTTGAAAGTCTTCAAGAACCACTCCTTCTCCAAGAACCTCTCCTTCAAACCTAGGGCACACCCCTGCGAATTAATGTCATCGGTGGCTCCCACAATGGTTATCCTTGGAAATATTTCAATGAAGAATGGTGGAGAAACTTCCTTGGATGTGCAAAGACCTTCTCCAAAACCCCAGCCGACTTCTCCCAAGATTTAGGCAAAAAAATGTGAAAAGAACCCTTTGAGCACCCTTTGATAAGTGAAACCTGGGGATCCACACGGCCTCACCAAGCTAATACACACACACATGACTACCTCCGTGCCCTCCTGACATGTCTATTGGCTTCTAAAATCTTCAGGAGTTGCCACATGTGCACCTGTAGATGATCCAACTTGAGTGTTCATCCTTGAAGTTTGCTAAATCATGTTAGAAATGTTTCCACAATCCTTTCTTTGCTTCTTTCTCATCAATTCCCTTCACATGCCCTAATTGCACAAAGAACACAAACACATGATATTAATTGAAATATCTGAATATAATCATGCTCAGAGTGCATAAAAAGATAATGAACAAGTATATATTAAACAAGCACTTATCAATGCAGTTCTCCAAGTATCCCAAAAAGTGTCGTTTCTTTGATTTCTCCTCTAATGATGTTTCAAAGATGAATCCCTTGAGATTTATGTTCCTCTATTTTCAACTTAAGCCCAAAAGGGTTTTCTCCCAAAAAGATTTGGAAATGGAAGTGTGTGGAGTTAAATGGCAGGCAAAGCTCATTCTAAAACCCTAACTTCTTTCTTTTATACTTTCCTAGGTATACAGGTACTATGCAGGCATATGGGGACCGCATAGATCGCAAAAAAGATGGATCTGACGAAGTTTGGGATTCATGCTGCCTCCAAGTAGACACATAAAAGTCATATGACCTTTTGAACCAGTCATGGGGGTGCTATATAGGTGCATGGCTTTTTGTGCATGCCATGTGGGGCACTGTGTATGACCTGCATAGTACTTTACAACTATAGTCAACTTAACCAAAAAAAAAAAGCTACAATACTTTACCTCTAAATTTACTCCTTTTAGTACCAAATTTGCCCCAAAATACATTCTTGAGCTATTGATGAACCTTGAATGCCAAATGAAATAATAAAACCAAATAGTGCATATAGTGAGCATTGATTAAGTGAAAATACATGCATAGAGTATAAAATGTGTTTGTGTGTGTGTGTGTGTGTGTGTGTGTGTGTGTGTGTATATATAGACACACACACACACACACACATTTAGACACTAATCACAAAAGCTTGAATTTTAATGGGAAGGACAAACTTTTTAACAAACTTATATCAAACTTTTTATCAAGCCATACTATATTGCCTCCAATACTTATCAAACTTTTCTTTCATCCTTCTACACATATCAAACTCTTCTTATCTTACATCAAATTTGTATTTTATACATATTGCATACTATATAGTACGGCGCTTGCATTTAGAGTTGTTCTTAACCCAAGAATTAAGTTATCAATGATGGAGTACTTTTATGGGAAGGTTGAGAGTGATCTTACTAAATGGCAAGAGAAGATGTCACTTGTGAGGACAAAGCTATGCAAGATTTTTTAGCATTATTCTAATGCTAATGAGTCAAGTCTTTCACAACCACAATCTTCTTCATCTAGCATTGCACCAACACCTACACAAAGTGGTGGAGGAATTAAAAGTACGTGCAAAAGAATTTTTGGTGTAATTGTTCCAACACTTTCTTTCTTTCTTTCATTTTTCGTAAATTCTATTTGTCTAATTTGTTTATTTTTTTTATGAGAACATATCCAAAATTTTCATTCTAGAAAATTAAAACTTCTGAGAGTTAATAAATTACAAATGTAGGGAAATCTCAATTGGATCTTTATTTGGGGGAGTCAAAACTTGAATATGCATATTTTGAAGATTTGAATGTTTTGGAGCATTGAAAGAATCATAAGCATAGGTTACCAATCCTTGAATTAATGGCAAGTGATGTCTTGGCTATTCAAATAACAATTGTTGCATCTAAATCTGCCTCTTATATTAGACTCATGTGCTTAATAAGTATAGAAGTTCTACCCTTCTTGAACAAGTACATGCTCTCATTTACACCAGTAATTGGTTGCATGGCTATACCATTAGTAATTTCACTAATAAGCTATTATTTACATTTTTCACTTAGTTGACATCTTGAAATATTGGTTTATTTTAAATCTTATTTTTACCTCACCACTTTATTTGTCTATGTGTGTGTGTGTGTGTGTGTGTGTGTGTGTGTGTGTTTTATGTATATTATGAAGAGATAGCAAATATTAAAACAACTATATCTGGTGATACATCAAACATTATTGAAGTTATTGATAAATATAGAAGGGAAGAAGAAGGAGAAGAATTTTTTTTTAATGATGTGATAGTTGATGAATTTTAATGAACCTCATTATTGTATGTCTTAAGAGGGAGAGGGAGATGAAGAACATTTTAATGAATTAATGATTTTGATAAACATTGTAACCATAATGGAAATTTTTATTTTATTTCTAGTTTTTTTTAGATTTTATTAATATTTTTTATGTATTATAGGTTATGTTAAACATATTAATATGTTATGTGAGAACTATGAAACATAATAATTTATTTTATATTTCTAGCGGGCTGGCTCTCCCAGCCAACAGTCTAAGGTGGGTTGGGTTGGGCTGGGCTGGCATTTTGCTAACTTGCAAAAATGGTGGACCAAAGCTGGCTTGCTCCTCCGGTGGGTTTTGAAAATTCTACCCCTTTCCCCCACCTTTGGTAGGTCCAAAGACGATAAACACTACCCCATTAAGAGGTTGTCAAAGGGCAAATGGGTATGTGGTGCACCAATTACAGTGGCTTATCCACCACCTAAAAGTCAGATGTCATATAGAACGATGAAAGTTCTATCACGTGTAGATCTAGAAGATTTTTACGAATCAAACCGAGTTAATAAATTCCCCTTGCCATACAACACTACAAAGAAGAGATACAACTCGTCTGACAAGGAATCCACAAAACACATTTATAAAAGTGCCATAAACAATACCTGACCCCAAGACAATATGTGAACAATACTAATTATAATCAGTATTTACTATAGTGTTGCAATAGTCCTCTCAAAACCCTATTCCCTTTAGTCTCCCATTGCAAGCGACTACTATTAGACTAACCAATGGTTGTCTCTATGTTACATTGCACCAATGTTAAGATGGTATGAGTGCTCTTGACAAAACTTATCCATGCTTTCATTCCTATACTTGATGTTGTAGCATTCCATAAGAGAAAACTTGACCCAAGTGGAATGTGCTGAGTAACACAAGCTTTTAAGATGTCCTACTTGGCTATTTTGATTTCTTAACATTCTTTAAAAGTGAACTTCAATCAAATTAATCTAAAATATCAAAGCCTATGTTCAGAATAAATTAAAACCCCTTTGCAACTACTTATTTATTCTCTTTAAGTATCATTTACATATGTATTTTAAAAAAGTTAAAATTCACACACACACACACACACATATATATATATAACAATGTATTTTATATAAGCAGTTCACAAATCTCAAAAAAGTTGACTATGTATGCAATTGTATTACTTGCATGAATATACATGTAAATAAAACTTTTTATGGGGGAGTATGCAACTTTCTGACACACCCCTTGCGTGAGTGCTCCGCAAGTGCACGGGTCGTCGCAGTAATAAAATACCCCGGTGAGTGGGTAGTCAAATCTACAAGGAATAGATGCTTAGAAACAAGAGATATTACTATTTAGCTAAGTGAAAACCAATTGTGAATGAACTAGAGATATTAATGTAAAGAAAACAAAAGAGAGACAAGAAAACAAACAAGAGTAACCGGAGAGAGTAATCAAGAGTAAGATGGGGCACCCGGACAATGCTCACCCTAGGACTATTGTTTCAAGTGCAAGGCTAATATTATACCTCATAATTGACGTTTAATGAGTCGTGGAAATCCAAAGATACACGGTCCCAAACCTAAAGTCAACCGTGACTAGCCCTCTACACTATACCCGGCGGATAAGAATACCCTCAACACCTCACACTGTGTGGGACTACTTGGGGTTATTGGGACTCCAAGTGATAAACCCTATTCCCTAATATAGATCTAATCCTTTGGTCCAAGCGAAAGATCCCTAGTCACAATTAAACCCCAGCACTAAGATTCACTTCAACACTTCACTCTATTGCTCACACAACTAAGCCCCAGCGGAGTTCATCTCTTAGTACTTCACTCTATTGTGACCGCAAAGAACTCTTGAAACGTGGAGGTAGGATAAATCACATCAGAAAGGAAAGGGGATGTTCTGCTACCTCTCGACCCTCTTCAATCTCGCTTAGTCTAATCCTAATAAAGTTGTCATATCTTCAATGGATTACCTAGATGGATTCCCAATCCTAGTGTCACTCTAAGGGAAAATCAACACAATAAGCATTCAAGATTGAAACTCAATTAAATCATCAATTTAAGAAGCATAATAGAAGTCAATGAAACAAAATCATCCTAGGGTTTACAAGTCGAAGTACCCACTAGGAGTTTAGCTCTCCATGGAGCAATACAAAATCAATAAAGAAATCGAATATAAGTGCAAGCAATCCATAAAGATAACCCTTTTGTTGTCAGTGTCCGTAGTCTTCAAGAGCCGCTTTGTCTTCTCCAAGAACTCCTCCATCGAGCCTAGGGCACACCTTGTCGAATTGATGTCGTCGAAAGCTCCCCCAATAACTCTCCTCCGAAGGATGTCGATGTCAATACCGTAGAACCACTCCTAAAGGCTCGCAAAAACCTCTCCAAACCCTAGCCGCGCTTTCCCCAAAGGATCGCCGAAAAATAGGAAAAAAAGATCCCCAAATAAAACTTAAATCGCGGTATTTATAAGGCTGGAAATAGGCATCCACACGGCAGTATGGAATTTTCACACGCATGTTTGGATTTCCAGGTTGCGTTTTCCTGCGTTTTGTGAACAGTATTGCTACAACAACTAGTGTCGCATCTAAGGGAAAATCAACACAATAAGTATTCAAGATTGAAACTCAATTAAATTATTAATTAAAGAAACATAATAACAGTCAGTGAAACAAAATCATCCTAGGGTTTACAAGTCCAAGCATCCACTAGGGGTTTAGCTCTCCATGGAGCAATACAAAATCAACAATAAAATCAAAGTCATATGCATGTAAACCATAAAGATAACCCCTTTATAGTTCGTATCAATGGTCTTACGGAGCTGCTGCATCTTCTCCAAAGGTTCCCTTATCAAACCTAGAACCACTCCAAATAGTTCTCCTCCAAAGGAACCCGATGTCGACGAAAGCTCCCCAATAGTTCTCCTCCAAAGGAACCCGATGTCAATGCCATAGAACCACTCCAAAATCCTTGCAAAAACCCTCCAAATTCTAGCCGCACTCTCATCGAAAGATGGGCGAAAGATAGGAAAATGATCCCCAAATAAAACTCAAATCGCGACATTTATAGGGCTGAAATCGGGCATCCACATGGTTGCGTGGAATTTCCACACGCCCGTGTGGATTCTCTGGAATTGGATTTCCTACGCGTTATGAACATTAATCTGCTAGTGTTTTGCTATAGTAGATTGCTACAGTACAAATCGCTTTTAACCCTAAATTTTATTAGTTTCCACTGCTGGCTTCAAGATGTTTGCTGCATTTTACCTAGTTTTAACAACGATACAAATCCAGCATGAGGTAATATTTAAAATGGGTAAATTTTTCCAGTGAGTACCTAAAAATGGCCTTATATTATTTTGAGCACTAACTTTCAATTTATATCAAAATGAGCACAAAGTTTAAATTTTGTTTCTCTGGCGGGGCCATTGGGGGGTTCCAGTTATAATTGAGTGACGTGGAAGCCGGAAATATGATGTGGACAGCCAGAAACCAAGTCAACAACTATCCACATCATCAACCAAGCCGGAAAGGGATGAAGATAAGGAAGGGGAGGAAGGAAAGGGATGATGATGTGGCAGCCAATTAGGCTACGCGTATAAGTTGATGATGTGGACATGTGCTGAGTTGGTTCCTGGGTGTCCACATCATATTTTTGGCTTCCACGTCACTCGATTATAACTAAAATCCCCCAATTGCCCCGCCAGAGAAAAAAAAATTAAAACTTTGTGCTCATTTTGATACAAATTGAAAGTTAGTGCTCAAACTGATATAAGGCCAAACTTAGGTACTCACTAGAAAAATTTACCCATTTAAAATATTACCTCATGCTGGATTTGTATCGTTGTTAAAACTAGGTAAAATGCAGCAAACATCTTGAAGTCAGCAATGGAAACTAATAAAATTTAGGGTTAAAAGCGAGTTTAGCTGTTCTCAGTCAAATGGGAATTTTTTGAATATGAAAATGTCACGAACAACAATATCTATTATTTGACTTGCTCAAATAAAATAATAGCTAAGGATTAAAGGAATTCAAATGATATATATTACATGAAAATTAACACCAATAAGAAAGAAATTGAAATAATTAGAATTTACTTAGTGCACGTCTTCCATCAAATAATTCATAAAATAAAAATAAGTTAATTAGTCATAACCATAACACCAATAGAAAATTTGATAGTGAAAGTTAGAACTCCAGCATATGTAGTTAGCTTGATGCTAATTAGTTGAAACCTATATTCTTTTTGAGGATACTAAATTTCACATAGTTGATTTGCTAAAACTAAAAATTTAAGTTGAAAAAGTAATGTTTCACAGCATAGGGTGCTCTGCACAATGTTTGTCATGGAATTGTTCATCCAAGGACACAAATTTATATCTATGTATTTTCATCAAAATTAGCCTAAATTAGCAAGACATGCAATTCTCTTTTAAATCTGAACAAAATATATCATAGAAAAGCTGAAGTTTTTGAGGATTTTCTTATGTTATGACAATAATAAATTTAACATAAAATATATATATACAATCTTGATTGATAAAAAATGAGTAAATGAGAAAGCATAGAGAATTATTAGGGACAGAATCATGTTGAGCTGTGGCTATCATAATAATTTGTAGAAGCCATAAGCTATGGTGATGGTGAATAGGAGACGATCACATGTATGTTGGAATAGAATACATATCCTTTAGTTAACATGCATGAATTTGAAACAGTGCCAAGAACCTCAAGTTCAATAGTATCTAAAAAGTTATAAATAATTACATATTAATTTGCAGCTGATGAAAAGAAAATATATTCATTCCACAGTAAATGGATAAAAATTCACAATGCGAAAGGAACGAACTCAAGAACAAATACACATGTATATATGAAGCAGAGAATCAATCACAACAAAAAACCTTGGATTACCGCGGTTTATGGGAGCAAATTTGGAAGAGTATCCCTATCTTATCTATGTTTGTGCTTTCTGTAATGATGTTGACTATTCGTCAAATTCTTCTGACTTCCATCTTCTTTATCCTCAATTCCCTGTGAGCTACTTTGTTTTTCTTTACTGTGACCATGTCTACTGATTTTAGAACTTGACCTCCCATGTTCCACATGAACCAAATTTCCACTCTCTCTCAATTGAGATGCAGGCTCAATATATGTTGGTTGATCTTTTTTTTCTTCTCTGGGATTTTGAAGACATCTTCTGAGATTTTGTGGGTTTATCTTCATTGACAAGAAAAACATCACAAATAGCACTAGAAAGTAAATCGTCTTTCAAGCCCATTGTTGATTTCGGTTCAGAATTTTCTCGCACATCTACGTCATCTAACTTCACCACTACAGGCCATGGTTTTGTGGGCTTTCTATGTCTGGACAATAATGGTTAATCAGTCAACTCTACAAGACCCTGAGAACCACCACCCTGACTGACTGGAAGTTGAGGGTCATTAACAAGGGGGGTAATCATTCGATTGGGATTCATCTTTACCAACAGGAAGATAATATAATTCATGCAGCTTACGGTGTTCACTAAGTAGAGAGGTGGACTCTGTCAATATTTTGGATTCCTCCCCTCTTTCCCCATTGTGATGTTTTTGATGGAAAAATGATGTTGAAGTAGACGCAGAAACATTAACTTCCTCATCTATAACTGCTGTCAGATCAGCTAGATTTCCCATGAGAATAAGTCCATCAGGAACTGAAACTCTCTTCTGAAAATTTGCTGAAACTGGACCTAGTTCTTGGTTAAATACACCAGACATCAGGTTGGCAAACTTACTGACTCTGTGATCTTTCCATAGTCCCTCCTCATCCCTGTTCCAAACTTGAAATCTTTGCAACATGTGAATTAGACATAATACACTTAGTACCTTATCTTGAATCTCAACTTCCCCAAGTCTAAGAGGGGAACCATCACAGTCTCAATCAAATTCAACATGCGCAAGACAGATGCATGAGTAAATTGTTCATCCAAATTTACTGAACCTGACAAAGAATCTAGTTTACAACTAATAGCACTAGTATTATTCAAATTTCCAACTGCAGCATTGTCACATTTTCCCAAATACAATAGTGGAAGCATCAGATTCTTCTTGGCATCCTATTCCAGCAATGGAATTTCCAAGAGATGATAACATGTGACTAGACTCTAATCTCTCAAAAAGTGAGAACCTTAAATACTGCCTGAATATAAATAGCTCTCCCCGATGTTGGCAGAAGATTGGTTCTCTTCTATAGCAATGCTTCCAAGAGTTCCAAAGGGTTCCTCAAAAACTCAGCATACTTCCCTGAAACCCAAGCAACAGTAGACAGTATCCTTTAAATTGAAGGATTCCTGAGCAATGTAGGATCAATCAAGAGATCACGAGCAATACGAACAAACTCTGGCCTAGCATCCTTGACCCTTAACCCAATATCCACAACCTATCTCTCAATCTCATCACTCTTTGCACAATGTGGGTTTCGCGACATCTACCCAAGAAGCCCAACATACCAATCAAAATCCATCACTAGCTTATACACATTCCTCCCACAAGCTGAGAGTACAGCTTCCAATATGCCATTGCAGAACTCTGGGTTGGGCATTGACTTGGAAGCAAAACCGACAAGAAGTATAGAGATGTCAACCACTATGGTACACACACGCAAGTGGTGTGTCATAAATAAAGATGATAAAGGAAAAATTGAACTACCCAAGTATCAACCCAAACTACATTATCCTGTGAAAGCAAGGAAAGACCAACAAGAAGAGCAGTATAAGAAGTTCCTTGATGTGTTCAAGACCTTACATATAAATGTTCCATTTGTTGAGGCTCTTGCTCAAATGCCAAGGTATGCAAAGTTTCTAAAGGAATTGCTCACAAACAAGAGAAAGCTTGAGGAAGTGTCTTCTGTGACACATAGTGAAGAATGCCCAACCCTAATCACCAACAAGCTCCCTAAGAAAAATAAAGACCCTGTGGAATTTATCATTCCATGTATCATTGGAGGGCTGGTGGATGAAAAAGTTCCAGCTTATCTTGGGGCAAGTATCAATCTGATGTCCTACAGAATCTTCCAAAAGCTAGGGTAGAGGAACCAAACTCCACAACAATGACTTTACAGTTAGTAGACAGGTCCATCAGTCAACCAAGAGGAATTATTAAAGATGTGTTGGTGAAGGTGCACAAGTTTATATTTCTTGTGGACTTTGTGATACTTGATGTCGATGAGAAGGTTGATGTACCCCTTATTTTGGGAAGACCATTCTTGGAAACCTCAAAAGCCCTAAATGATGTGAAAGACGGTCGAATGGCACCCCAAGTAAGAGAGGAAGAAGTCATTTTTAAGCTTTGAGACTCAATGAGACACACTATGGACTTTGATAAAAACTTGTTATTGTGTTGATGTAGTTGATGAGTTTGTTTTTGAATATGTATAGGATACATTCATGAAAGACAAACTATCTACGTTATTCGAAGATAACCCCCTTGAGGCTGATGAACATGAGGAGTTGGTGGAAGAATTATGCTATCAAGAAGTGGTAGTTATGGGAGCTCCTTTGCCACTTGAACCACCCATGAAAAAAAACTCCTGTTCCAAGAGGTGGTGGAAGCAAGTAATCCCAAGAAAAAGAAAGCCATCTGCTCCACCATTGACCTCAACACAATCCACTTTTTTGAATTTTGGTGAGATCAGTTTGATTAATTCTTTAGCACCATATTCTTGCAACTGCATTTCATGTAGCCATGAGAGGTCTCGATTTCACAGACCTCCTTGATGTATATAGGTACATCAAGCTAGTGACATTAAAAAGCGCTCCTTGGGAGACAACCCAAGTGCTCATTTTGTTTCATTTAGTTAGTTTTGTCACTTTACTATGTTTTGAAATGATTTGTTGTTGCGCAATTCTTTTTTCATGTGCTCTATTTCTGAAGTGGTGTTTTGTGCGCTAGTGTATGTTCTGTGGCTTCCTTTCAAGTGTGTTGTTTTATTGTGTAAAGTTTGGGGGAGATTTCCAGATCCTAGGTTCTTTATTCAATCATGTGAAAGTAGGTTTAGAAGAGATTCGCTCCTACCGTAACATTGGATTAGGCACCAACGAGTCTTGAGAGAGCACATGATGTCATTTTGAATTCCCTCAATCCGACCAAGATAGGGTTTATCTATATTGAATTGCAATCACTTTAATTCATAATTTCACTAGTGAAATCATGACTGGGCATCGTTTTAACGCATTGTTTATTGTTCTTATTAACCTTGATTTTTGGTATCTTATTTCTATTTGACTTTTAGGTTTGCACTTTGATCATTGATTATTAGTTAGCTAACCGAGATAGAATTAGCACTAGTAGTATTTAGTTCTTGTGGATTCAAACTTGCTTCTATTGCATGTTATTACTTCAATTGGTACATACACTTGCATATATCTCACATCACTCTTTATTTCTTCAAGCTCAGAAGGAGCCATTTGGCAAGGTACCCAAGTAAGCATGCTAGCATTTTTCTTTAGCTCAATCTTATGTTTCACCTCTCTCTTTCTCTTTGGTGGGGCCTTCTTAAACAATTCTTTAGTGCCATAACATCCTTGAACTCCTTAAGGACATGCTTGATCTTACAAGATATGTCACTTGAAGACTCCTCAGTCATTTCTTCAACATCGAATGATAAGTTGGATAAGCCTTCTTAAAACCCTTTCGGAGCTACAAAGCCAAGAGCTACTTAGCTTGGATACTTATCTCCCTTGCTAAACTGGCTACGCATATATTTTCTTCTCCTATGATACATCATGTTAGAAAATAGAATCGGCATGGACTTTATGAAATCGACAAAGTCCATGCTAAGCATAATGGGGTACTAATATATTAGTACAATTGAGAAATCCATTCTTCCACTCCGTTTCCTAGCTAAGCCATACTTTCATATTGTGAGCTACTCAAAAGATAGATCTTGCTTTAGAGTTTTGTACTTTGAGCAATCCTTGCTCTTTCTTGTAATAGATGCCTGATAAGTGCTAAAATGATCATATTTTCTATATCATTTACATTGCATTTAGCATGAAATTGTTCTTGTTTAGCATCTCATTAGTATGAAATTTTATTCTTTTGTTCACAATAATCTTTATTTCTGTTTTAGGTAGAAAGAAACAAATTTGAGGATGTTTTGAAGCAAAATAAAGCAAGTTGTTGAATCAAGATTACACCATGACTCACAACAGCCATTACTGCCGTAATCAATCCATGACAGCATGAGCTCACTGGTAGCAACATAGAAGCCATAACGGCCTCACAGTAGCCATTATGAAGTTCATAATGGTTGTTGTTAAAACACATAACGCCCAAAGATCATGCTAGGATGTGACTTAGAGCCCAAGCAACAACTTACTCATAACGAGCATCACAATGCTCATGGTGAGGCCGTGGCGGAGTAGATTACTATAAATACCCCGGTATTCTCTAAATTCAGGAAGACTCTTTCATCTAACAACCTAGGGTAGCCATTTTCTGGAGATCTAAGCGGCGAAAGACAGTGTTTCTTCCATATTCCAATGGATTCCGGTGAAATTTTCAAGAGCATGTCAATAAGCATCATCGGAGAAGATCACACATGACAGGAATCTTCAAAGATCATCGTCATAGGGCATGAGTGACACACGTCATCCGGATAATCTTTGGATCCTCTAATCCCCAACCTTTGGAGAACTATTAGAGGGAGTTAGTCTAGGAATACATTAAAAGCTTATTTATTCTTCATTTGCTCTTGTGATTCCTTTGTGCTTTGATGCTTTGCTTGTTATGATCCATAAGAACCTAATTCGAGCGGAATTGTAAGTCTAGGTCCCTTGGTTATTATTTATAAATCTTGATTGATTAATACAAATTGTTCTAGTTTTTATAATCATTGCATATTTTTAATTGCTTATTATTATTGATGTGGATGAGGAGGATATGCCCCCATGTTGATAAAGCCCATGCCATGATAGATCTATGCATATTCTAAGAGATTAGGCATAGATAGGTTTCTAGATTAGGGATTAATTATCCCTTAGGCTTAGGATCTGTGTCACGCCCCAACCCCTGGGCCCACAGGATGCCATAGCCACTGCAACAATCCCGAGGAGGGACAGCCTGCCACTCAACCTTCGAGACGCCGCAAAGCTAAACAACAACCTGGAAACAACAATATCTACAGTGATACAAGGTATAGAAGTACAATAATACACAGTGAAAGTAGAAACATCAACAACAACATCAATAAGAGTAAGCAGAAATAGTGAGGTTCACAAATGCACAGGGAGGCAACGCATTTAATACCCATAATGAAGTATATAAACAAAATTAGTTTGCGGAAAAAACATTTACCCATTGTGGTAGGATTATTCCCATAACAATGACATATTTAATACCCATAATGAAGCATATTTATGATGAAATTAAGGTTCTTTGTTTAGGGTTTAGGGTTTAGGGTTCATATGGTAATTTGTTGGATTGACAACTCATGTTTCCTTTTCAATTTGGTGAGAGTACTAGGAAAGTTTTTACTTGATGTATCATTATACCGTTGGGCTCATGACATGTATCCTAATGTTGTATACTAGTAGCTTAACAAATTTCCGACACAAATTTAGAGCTTTAACTTTAACATATCTTATTTTTATTTTATCACGCGGAATGAAAATTTTTTTAATTTTTTGTTGTTTGATAAACACTATCTTTTAATGTCCTTTTCTATTAATATTAATATTAATATTATTATTATTATTATTATTAAAATTATTATTATTATTGCCACATCTACATGTGTTCTTTTTTTATCGTTAGGTCCTTTGTATGTATATAGTACACAATTTGTCAGTTTAGTAAAATCTCGATTGATTAATATATGTAGTCGTACATCTGCATACGTACAACTTGTCAATTATCCATTATTCTTGCTAAAATGTGTGATTGATATTTAATCTATTGATGCACATCATTGACATACAATTTTTGATGTAGATGTTAACTCTTTCAAGATATCATTATTATTTACATATGCCCTTTCTATTACCATCATTATTTACTAAAGGCTAACTTGTGTCCTAATTGGTGCAAACACTTTATTACTATTTATGTATAGAAGATTTCCGACTTCAATTCAATCACTTAACACTAATTTTTCTTCTTTTTTTTTTTATTATGGATACTTAAAGGGAGCTCTTTGGTGTTTCATAAACACCATATACACCATAATTTCCCTTTTGCTTGTATATATTTTCTGTATAGTTACATGTATGTCTTTGCTATTTGGTCATTGTCAATATAGAACATTTTGATTTTTTTTCATTTTTATAATATATGCGGTCATATATATATATATATATGTTTGTCGGTCCCATGCTATCTCCATTAATATGTATGATTGTTAAATCTATTAAAACTAGTTGTTGAAATGCAACTTTTGTTGTGTATGTTTAGTCTCTTAACACGTCTTTATTTACATATAGCCTTTTGTTGTCATCATCATTTGCATAAGGAGGATGTGCATCCTAGTTAGTAGTGTAGAGTCTCTGTTATCATTTGTGAATTGAAATTTTCTAAAACTAGCTCAAACACTTTGCACCTTTTTTGTTATTTTTTATTTTATTGCAAAGCAAATTTTGTTGTTGTTTAATATATCCAATAAATAATCTATTTTTTTTTACTTATATATATTGTATGCAGATTTACAAGTGTTTCTCGGTCATTTGGTCTAATCTACATGTACAACTTGTTAGTTTTATGCCATCTCTAATAACACAAATGGTCATGTATCATTATACAACTAGGTGGTTACATGTCATCCTTGCTGATTTATGTAGCTTTGTAATTTCTTAACACGCATTAGTTATGTGCAACTTTTTGGTTTATATGTCCATTCCTTTAACACCCCATAATTTACATATAGCCTTTGTGATGCTATCATTAACCCTTAGTACTGACATGAATTGTAATAATGTGGACACTTTACTATTAAAATTTTCAACACCAGTTAAACTCATAACAATGATTTTTGTTATTTTTATTTTATTATACATACTCAAATCTTTTTCTTTGTTATTTGACAAACACATCATACTCTAATACACTAATTCTCTCTCTCTCTCTCTCTCTCTCTACACACACACACACACACACACATAATTGATAAGTGCTTGTGTTATAGTACCGCGAAGCGTTATTATCTTACAATGAGCATATCTTTTATCAGATTTTATCACTAAATTGTGTGCATTAATGTGCTTTTGTGCATTGTAGGTTTGTGGAGCTAATTTAAAGAAGAAGAACAAAGTTAGAACGTGTTTGCCGTTGTTGGGGAGTTTTCGGACCAAGCAAAGAATAAGGCACGAGCCTAGACTTGTGAGTGTGTGCCAACCTCCTTTGGAGGGGCACAAGGGCAGTCACATTCACAATAAGTTTAACGCGTGTAGCTTAGGAGAACTTCACCAATAAGGAGATTTGAAGCAATCGACATGATCTACCATTGATTGTGTACCCAATTCAATGGCCTTGATGTATAACGGTGAGTTCGGGAGCATTTCGGCAAGGTTACTGTAGCAGCACTATAGCAAGTAATGTTAAAAAATACTGTAGTAAGTTACTGTTTACTGTCTGCTGAAAATCAGCATTCCAGCAACTTCACACGGGCGTGTGAAAATTCCACACGGCCGTGTGAAATCCCGATTCAGTCGATTTAAAGCCATGACTCAACGTTATAAAAGCCCGATTTGGAGACTTTTTACACATCTTTTTCCCAATCTTTTCTCCCAACTTCTGGAAAGGGCGGCTAGGGTTTTAGAGAGGACTTTGTGGAGGTTCGGAGCGCGTCATTGGCATCGTTATCGACGTCCGATGGCCACACAAGACCTCGGCCACATCATACGCAAGGGGGTTTTCATCTATGCTTTCAATTTGTGTTCACTTTTATATTTTGATGGATTTGTATAGCTCAATGAGGAGCTAAATCCCTTGTGGGTATTCGGACTTGTAAACCCTAGGATTATTATGTTTCTATGACATTGTTATTATGCTTTTCCATTATTGATGAATAAATTCGAGTTTCAATCTTAATTGCTTCTTGTAATTGTTTTCCCTTAGCTGTGACACTAGGGTTGAGAACAATCTAGGTTATCCTTTGGAGGTGTGACAACTCCTATAGGGTTAGACTACTTAAGATTGAAGAGAGTTGAGAGGGTGAGTCGTGAGGTAGTGGAACATCCCCTTTCCCCTCCGGTGTGATTCTCCCTACCTCTGTGTTCCATGATTTCTTAGCGGTCGAGATAGAGTAAAGTTCTAGTAGAGGAACTCCCCTGGGGCTTAGTTGCATGAGCAATAGAGTGAAGGGTTGAAGTGAATCATAGTGCTGGGGCTTAATTGAGACTAGGGTTCTTCCACCTGGACCAAAGGGTTAGAACTATACATAGGAACAGGGTTTATCACTAGGAATCCCTAGAACTTAAAACAATCCCACGTAGTGTGAGGCCTAGGAAGACGGACTCCCCTAGGGCTTAGTTGACAGGTCAACAAGAGTCAAGGGTCGTAGTGAAAACCTAATGCCGGGGTATAGTGTTGGGGTTAGTCATGGTTGACCTTAGGTCTGGGACCTTGTGTTTAAGGATATCCTCGACTCAATTAACATCAATAGGAAAGTATAATATCATTGTCTTGCACTAGAAGCATAAGTCCTAGGGGTAGCTTGTCCGGGTGCCCAACTTTACTCATTGCTTGTCCTTCTCTATTTACTCCTACTTGCACTCTCTCACCTTCCATCTTTCTATTTTAATTCTTGTCTCTTTATATTTGCTTTCACACTCAGCTAAATAGTGAAATCTCGTGTCTTAAATCCCTATTCCCTGTGGATATGACTACCCACTCACCAGGGTCAATAATTCATAAAGTTGTACATTCACAACAACTGTCTTTTATATGCTTCTCTCTATCATGTACAAGTTTTTTCAATGAACTTCTTCTTGGAGAAAGGATTTTTTTTACTTTAGTTAAATCAAAACTTCTTTCTAAACTCTTCAGTAAAGAATCTTACCACAATGGGTAAAGTTTGGCTAGATTTTGGAGCAAAGGGTGCAGTTTGCCCAGAACCATATAGCATCAAATCATTGCTATTTAGAAATAATTTTCTATTTTTGGCAAAGTTATTTAAAAAAAACAAATGTTTTTCCCAAAATAATTGGGTTTAGATAGACATGAATCTAGTCATATTCATAAATGTCGAGTTTAGTGCAAATTTATTGTCATATTTGCATTATATATCATTATTTTTTAAAAATATTGTACATTCTTATGCACTTATCATAATTTCCATATAAAAATAAAAAAATGGCCTAAATATCAATTCTTATCAAAACATTTAAAATGATGAGACTATCAATATACAGACAAAACCGAAACTCAAATGAAAAAATACAGATAATTGAATTTGATGAAAGTAATGTTATTAGACAAATATTAATTACCATTAAGGCATTAAAAGAAAATAGATTTAGCTCACACCTCCAAAATGACAAATAAAATAAAAAAACATAAAATAACATCTTAAGCAAATAATTCATAAAATTAAGCAAATAAAAAGAGAGAATATATATATAAAAAGAAACAAGTTTTATTCCTATTACCATTAAACCATAAGACAAACCCAAATGACTCTAATCACAATTTATAGAATCATGGGCGACTACATACAAAGTTAATTAAAAACAAAAGGAAAACAAAATGAAGCAAACATTAAATCTCACTCTAACAACAACTTTCTTTCTTTCTCTCACTCCCTCTCTCTCTCTCTCTCTCTCTCTCTCTCTCTCTCTCTTCTCTTCTCCTTATTAACAATAATAAACACTAATCGTAATCAAGGAAAATCCCATGAAACCATGCAATTATCATCATCACCATAATCATTATTAACATTCCCACAAGAAGGTTGGCCAGACTGCTCCCCCTATAATATCACCCTGCTCATTGAAACCCAAGCACCAGCCATGCATCCCAGCTACACTTGCAGTTGATGATTCTTCTACATCGGCAGCCATTTCAGCCTTTTTCTTCACGACCTTCTCTTTCACCAACTTCAACTAGTTATTACCAACTCAAGCTTGATATTGTTTCTAGATCAAGCCACTATATTCTCAAGCTCTTTGTTCTCCTTCTCTTGCTTTAGAGCCTGTTCTTCGAGTTTCATGTTTTGTTGTTGTTGCAGAAAACTCACCTGATTCACCATATTCTTTCTTTTTTCCAGTGGTAGTTCTTGCATAAATGACACCAAAATGCCCATCAGGTTTATTGTCGATGACCAGACTTTCGGTACCATACCACCGCATGGGTAAATAATTGCACAAGCTTTTACATCAGACAGTGTGCTTAGCTCTTTCACCTTCTTCAGGAGACCATTCTTTCTTTTCTTGTATGATGCGTTTCTTGTGGCTGCCTTCTCGATTCATGCAAACTTCACCTTCACCCTTCCCATGTTAATGTTGATGTTTGCGTTTTTTACTTTGGAGAAGATGAGCTTCTTGGGGCATTTGCATGAGTTTATGTAGAGTAGAGAGTGTTAGGGAATTAAATGAAAGAGTAAATGATGATAGAAAGAGGTTTAATGGCATTATATGACATATTTAATTCCCAGAATGAAGCATATTTATGACGAAATTAAGGTTCTTTGTTTAGGGTTTAGGGTTCATATGGTAATTTGTTGGATTAAGAACTCATGTTTTCTTTTCAATTTGGTGAGAGTATTAGGAAAGTTTTTACTTGGTGTATCATTATAACCTTGGGCTCATGACATGTATCCTAATGGTGTATAATAGTAGCTTGACAAATTTCTGACAGAAGTTCAGAGCCTTCACTTTAATATATCTTATTTTTATTTTATCATGCAAAATAAAAAAAATTTAAGTTTTTGTTGTTTAATAAACACTGTCTTTTAGTGTCCATTTCTTTTATTATTATTATTGGCACATCTACAATTGTTTTTTTTTTTTTGTCGTTAGGTCCATTGTCTGTATACAATATACAATTTGTTGGTTTCGTGAAATCTTGATCGACTAATGTATGTAGTCATATATCTGCATACGTACAACTTGTCAGTTATCCATTATTCCTGCTAATATATGTGCTTGATATTTAATCTATTGATGCACATCATTGACAAACAATTTTTGACGTACATGTTCACTCTTGCAAGAAATCATAATTATTTACATATGCCCTTTATGTTGCCATCATTATTTCCTAAAGGATAACGTGTGCCCTTTATGTTCACACTTTATTACTATTTATCTATTGAGGATTTCTGACATAAATTCAAACACTTAACACTAATTTTTCTTATTTTTTTTTATTTTATTATGGATATTAAAGGGAGCTCTTTGGTGTTTTATAAACACCATATACACTTGAATTTCCCTTTTAATTTTATATATTGTCTGCATAGTTACATGTATGTCTTTGTTATTTGGTCATTGTCAATATACAACATTTTTTTTTGTCATTTTTATAATATATGCGGTCATATATATCTATATGTTTGTCGTCGCATGCGATCTGCATTAATATGTATGATTGTTAAATCTATTAATACCAGTTGTTGAAATGCAAGATTTGGTGTGCATGTTTAGTCCTTGACCACATCATTATTTACATGTAGTTTTTCTCCTACTATCATTGTCCTATTAGTCTAATAGGAATCCTAATGAATGTAGAAACTTTCTTACTATTAATGTGTCAAAAGGTTTTGACACCACTTTAAGTACTAAAAGTCTTTTGATTTTTACTTTACTGTGCATACTTAACATATTTCTTTTTTATTAGATATACACCATGCATGCCCTAATTTGCTTATTTTTTTTATATTATGTCCGTGTTTCTTTGTCAATGGGTCATATATGTTTTGCATAAATTATTAGTTTCTTGGCATCTCAACTAGTATGTACTGTCATATATTGATATAAAACTTGCTGATTACTTGTCATCTCTGCTAATATTCAACTTATGGCATACATGTTCAGTCTCTTAACACCTCTTTATTTACATATAGCTTTTTGTTGTCATCATCATTTGCTTAAGGCGGATGTGCATCCTAGCTAGTGGTGTAGAGTCTCTATTGTCATTTGTGAATTGAAATTTTCTAAAACTAGCTCAAACACTTGACACCATTTTTGTTATTTTTTATTTTTTTGCAAAACGAATTTTGTTGTTGTTTAATATATACAATAAATATTCTAATTTATTTATTTTTACTTATATATATTATGTGCAGATTTACAAGTGTTTCTTTGTCATTTGGTCTAATCGAAATGTACAACTTGTTAGTTTTATGCCATCTCTAATAATACATATGGTCATATATCGTTATACAACTAGGAGGTTACATGTTGTCCCTACTGATGTATGCAGTTATTTAACTTCTTAACACCCATTAGTTATGTGCAACTTCTTATTTATATGTCCATTCCTTTAACACCGTATTATTTACATATAGCCTTTGTGATGCTATCATTAACCGTTTGGTTCGTGATAATGACATTACCATGGTAATATGGTTGGGAATATTATGGTAATTTGATATGACCAAGTTTGGTTGGGAACTCTTCTTACCGGGAATAGTTCATTATCAAGTTATGAGATTACTACATGCTTGGTAATCTAAGATAGACAACAAATTTGGTGGTAATAGGATCACCAATTTTCTTGGTAATGTGATATTATCATCCAGATTACCACCGGTACAATACCAAATGTGTTAATATTTTCAGAATAACACGTAACACATGGTAATCTTTCTACATTATTGTGAACCAAATGACCACTTAGGATTGACGTGAATTCTAATGATGTGGACACTTTACTATTAAAATTTTCAACACCGCTTAAACACATAACAATGATTTTTGTTATTTTCATTTTATTGTACATACTCAAACTTTTTTCTTTGTTATTTGACAAGCATGTCATACTCTAATACTCTAATACTCTCTCTCTCTCTCTCTCTATATATATATATATATATAGACACACACACATATTGTTTATAACTTATCAGCACATGACACCATCTCCTCTAATATATACAGTTATATACTTATATGAACCCTTTCGGTTGCATGTCATCTCAACTCTAGTATAAAAAGGGTCATTCAATCCATTACTGTTTATTGTTAATTTATAAAACTAGACATTCACAACAACTATCTTTTATGTGCTTGCAGTTTGAAGCTGCCCTGTATTGTATACAAGTTTTTTCAATGGACTTCTTTTTGGAGAAAGGATTTTTTTTTATTTTGATTGAATCAAAACTTCTTTCTAAACTCTCCAGTGAAGAATCCTACCACAATGGGTAAAGTTTGGCTAGATTTTGGAGCAAAGTGTGCAATTTGCCCTGAACCTTATAACATCAAATCTTACACTTTTATACATCTCTAGTATCGTAACAAGACCTATTTTATATTTTTCATATCATTGCCATTTAGAAATAATTTTTTATTTTTGGCAACGTTATTTTTAGAAAAAATAAATGTTTTTTCACCAAAAAAATTGGGTTTAGGTAAACACGAATCTAGTCATATTCATAAATGTCTAGTTTAGTGTAAATTAATGTCATATTTGCATTATATATCATTATTTTTAAAAATATTGTACATTCTTATGCATTTATCATAATTTCATATAAAAATAAAAAAATGGCCTAAATATGAATAATCAGTAGAACATTTAAAAAAATGTTACTATCTATACACAGACAAAACTAAAACGCAAATGAAAAAAATACAAACAATTTAATTAGATGAAAGTAATGTTATTAGACAAATATTAATGTCCATTAAGGCATTATAAGAAAATAGATTTAGCTCATCCCTACAAAAGACAAAATCAAAGAAAAAACATAAAATAACATCTTAAGCAAATAATTCATAAACTTAAGTAAATAAAAAGAGAGACTATATATAATAAGAAAAAAGTTTTATTCCTATAACCATTAAACCATAAGACAAACCCAAATGACTCTAATCACCATATATAGGCAACTGCATACGAAGTTAATTAAAAACAAATGAAACACAAAAAGAAGTAAACATCAAATCTCACTCTAACAACAACTCTCTCTCTCTCCTCCCCCCTCCCCCTCTATGTCTCTCTCCTCTTCTCCTTATTACCAATAATAAACACTAAACCTAATCAAGGAAAATCCCATCAAACCATGCAATGCTATCATCATCACCATCATCAGGATTAAAATTCCCACAAGAAGGTTGGCCAGACTACTCCCCTATAATAACACCCTGCTCATTGAAACCTAGGCACAAACCATGCATCCTAGCTACACTTGCGATTGTTGATCATTCACCATCGGCAGCCATTTCAGCCTTCTTCTTTGCCACCTTCTCTTTCACTAACTTCAACTTGTTATCCACCAACCAACTCAAGCTTGATATTGTTTCTAGATCAAGCCCACTGAGATCTTTCCCCTCGAGACATTGCCTAAGCAACACTATATTCTCAAGCTCTTTGTTCTCTTTCTCTTACTTAAGAGCATGTTCTTCGAGTTTCATGTTATGTTGTTGTAGAAAAGTCACTTGATTCACTATCTTCTTTCTTCTTTCAATATCCGGTTCTTGCATAAACGGCACCGAAACATCCATCGAGTTAAGTTTCGATGACCAGACTTCCGGTACCGTAGTAACACATGGGTAAATAATTGCACAAGCTTTTACATCACACACTGTGCTTTTGATCTTTCACCTTCTTCAGGAGACCATTCTTTCTTTTCTTGTATGCTGCGTTCCTTGCGGCTGCCTTCTCAATCCATGCAAGCTTCACCTTCACCCTTCCCATGTAATGTTGATGTTGGTGTTTTTGCTTTGGAGTAGATTTGTTCTTGGTGTCATTTGCATGGGTTTATGTACAGTGGAGAGTGTTAGGGCATTAAATGAAATAGTAAATGATGAGAGAAAGAGGTTTAATGGCATTATATGACATATTTAATACACTTAATGAAGCATATTTATGATGAAAGTAAGGTTCTTTGTTTAGGGTTTAGGGTTTAAGGTTTTGGGCTCATATGGTAATTTGTTAGATTGACAACTCATGTTTCCTTTTCAATTTGGTGAGAGTATTAGGAAAGTTTTTACTTGGTGTATCACTATACCCTTGGGATCATGACATGTATCCTAATGGTGTATATTAGTATCTTAACAAATTTCTTACACAAGTTCAGAGCTTTGAGTTTAATATATCTTATTTTTAAAATTTTCATACAGAGCCAAAAAAAAATTAATTTTTTGTTGTTTGATAAACACTATCTTTTAATGTCCTTTTCTTTTATTATTATTGTTGGCTCATCTACATGTTTTTTTTTCTTTTTGTCATTAGGTCCTTTGTCTGTATATAGTACACATTTTGCAGTTTCTTGAAATCTCGATCAACTAATATATGTAGTCATATATCTGCACAAGTACAGCTTGTCAATTATCCATTATTCTTGCTAATATATGTCCTTGATATTTAATCTATTGATGCACATCATTGACATACAATTTTTGACATACATGTTCACTCTTTTAAGATATCATAATTATTTATGTATGCCCTTTCTGTTGCCATCATTATTTCCTAAAGGCTAACGTGTGTCCTAATGGGTGCAAACACTTTATTACTATTTATGTATTGAAGATTTCTGACATCAATTCAAACACTTAACACTAATTTTTCTTATTTTTTTATTTTATTATGGATACTTAAAGGGATCTCTTTTGTTTCTCTTGAACACCATATACACTCTAATTTCCCTGTTGTTTTTATATATTGTCTACATAGTTACATGTATGTCTTTGTTATTTGGTCATTGTCGGTATACAACATTTTGATATTTTGTCATTTTTGCTAATATATGTGGTCATATATATATCTATATATTCTTTGGTCACATGCCATCTCCATTAATATGTATGATTGTTAAATCTATTAATACTAGTTGTTGAAATGTAACTTTTGGTGTGCATGTCCAGTCCTTGAACACATCATTATTTACATGTAGTTTTTCTCCTACTATCATTATCCTTTTAGTCTAATGGGTATCCTAATGAATGTAAAAAACTTTCTTACTATTAATGTGTTTTGATTTTTACTTTATTGTGCATACTTAACATATTTCTTTTTTATTAGACATACACCATGCATGCCCTAATTTCATTATTCCTTTTTTATATTATGTGCGTGTTTCTTTGTCATTGGGTCATATATTTGTGCGTAAATTGTTAGTTTCTTGGCATCTCAACTAGTATGTACTGTCATATATTGATATATAACTTGCTGGTTATTTGTCATCTCTGCTAATATTCAACTTATGGCATACATGTTCAGTCTCTTAACACCACTTTATTTACATATAGTCTTTTGTTGTCACTTTTGCTTAAGGCTGATGGGCATCCTAGCTAGTAGTGTAGAGTCTCTGTTATCATTTGTGAATTGAAGTTTCCTAAAACTAGCTCAAACATTGAACACCATTTTTGTTATTTTTTTATTTTATTGCAAAACCAATTTTGTTGTTGTTTAATAGATCCAATAAATAATCTAATTTCTTTTTCCTTTACTTTTATAAATTGTGTGCAAATTTACATGTGTTTCTTTGTCATTTGGTCTAAGCTAAATGTACAGCTTGTTAGTTTTATGCCATCTCTAATAATACATATGGTCATATATCATTATACAACTAGGCGGTTACATGTTGTTCCTGCTGATATATGCAGTTATTTAATTTCTTAACAACCATTAGTTATGTGCAACTTTTGATTTATATGTCCATTCCTTTCACACCCCATCATTTACATATAGCCTTCGTGATGCTATCATTAACCCTTAGGACTACCATGAATTCTAATGATGTGGACACTTTACTATTAAAATTTTCAACACCAGTTAAACACATAACAATGATTTTTGTTATTTTTATTTTTTGTACATACTCAAATCTTTTTCTTTGTTATTTGACAAACACATCATACTCTAATATTCTTATTCTCTCTCTCTCTCTCTCTCTCTCTCTCTCTATCTCTCTCTCTCTATCTATCTATCTATATATATAGACACACACACACACATTGTGTACAACTTATCAACATATGACACCATCTTTACTAATAAATGCAGTCATATACCAATATAAAGCCTTTCGGTTGCATGCCATCTCAACTCCAATATAAAGAGGGTTATTCAATCGATTACTGTCTAGTGTTAATTTATAGAAGTGGACATTCACAACAATTTTCTTTTTTGTGCTTACAGTGTGAAACATCTCTCTATCATGTACAAGTTTTTTCAGTGAACTTCTTTTTGGAGTAAGGAGTTTTATTTTTGGTTTAATCAAAACTTCTTTCTAAACTTTCCAATGAAGAATCCTACTGCAATTGTTAAAGTTTAGCTTTGATTTTGGAGCAAAGGGTGTAGTTTGCACTGAACCTTATAGTATCAAATCTTACCTTTTTATATATCTCTAGTATTGTAACAAGACCTAATTTATAATTTTCATATCATTGCTATTTAGAAATATATTTTTATTTTTGGCAACGTTATTTTTTAAGAAAATAAATGGTTTTTGTCCAAAATAATGGGGTTTAGATAAACATGAATATAGTCATATTCATAAATGTCTATTTTAGTGCAAATTTATTGTCATATTTGCATTATATATCATTATTGTTTAAAAATATTGTACATTCTTATGCATTTATCAAAATTTTATATAAAATAAAATAGGACCTAATATAAATTCTCAGTAGAACATTTAAAAAAATGTCACTATCAATGTACAGGCAAAGCTGAAACTCAAATGAAAAATATAGATAATTCAATTACAAGAAAGTAATGCTATTAGACAAATATTAATGACCATTAAGGCATTATAAGAAAATTGATTTAGCTCATCCATACAAAAGGCCAAATCATAAAGTAACATCTTAATCAAATAATTCATAAAATTAAGTAAATAAAAAGGGAGAATATATATATATATATATATATATATATATATATATATATATATATATATATATATAACGAGAAACAAGTTTTTATTCATATAACCGTTAAACCATAAGACAAACCCAAATGACTCCAATCACCATTGATAGAATCATGGGCGACTACATACGAATTTAATTGAAAACAAAAGAAACACAAAACGAAGCAAACATCAAATCTCACTGTAACATCAACTCTCTCTCTCTCTCTCTCTCTCTCTCTCTCTCTCTCTCTCTCTCCCTCTCTCTCTCTTCTCTTCTTCTTATTACCAATGATAAACACTAACCATATTCAAGGAAAATCCCATCAAACCATGCAATGCTATCATCATCATCATCATCATAAGGATTAACATTCCCACAAGAAGGCTGGGCAGACTGCTCCCCTATAATAACACCCTGTTCATTAATACCCAAGCACCAACCATGCATCCCAGCTACACTTGCAGTTGATGATCTGACACATCCCTTGCGTGAGTGTTCCAGAAGTGCATGGGTCATTGCAGTAATAAAATTTACCCCGGTGAGTGGGTAGTTGTATCCACAAGGAATAGTGCTTAGAAACAAGAGTTGTCACTATTTAGCTATGGAAAAAATCGATGATGAGAGAGATCAGTAATAAAGTGCAAGAGAAAATAAAAGAATGCAAGAAGAGCAATGAGAGTAAGAAGAGGTAATCGATATGAAGATGGGGCACCCAGACAATTCTCATCCTAGGATTATTGTTTCAAGTGCAAGACTAATATTATACTTCCTAATTGATGTTTTAATGAGTCGTGGAAATCCAATGACACACGGTACCAAACCTAAGGTCAACCGTGATTAACCTCTACACTATGCCGCAGCGGAAGGTGATACTCACGACGCCTCACACTGTGTGAGACTGCATGGGGTTCAAGGGATTCCAAGTGATAAACCTTATTCCTTAATATAGACCTAACCCTTTGGTCTAAGCGAAATGCCCCAAGTCGCAATTAAGCCCCAGCACTAAGATTCACTACAACACTTCATTCTATTGCTTGCGCAACTAAGCCCTAGTGAAGTTCATCTCTTAGCACTTCACTCTATTGTGACCACAAAGAACTCTTGTAACGTGGAGGTAGGATAAATTACATCGGAAAGGAAAGTGGACGTTCTGCTACCTTTCGACTCACTCTCTCGACCATCTTCAATTTTGCTTAGTCTAATCCTAATGATGTTTTCATATCTTCAAAGGATTACCTAAATGAATTCTCAACCCTAGTGTCATATCTAAGGGAAAATCATGCACTTAAAATTCAAGATTGAAACTCAATTAAAATCATCAATTAAAGAAGCATAATAAAAGTCAAAGAAACAAAGTCATCCTAGGGTTTACAAGTTCAAGCACCCACTAGGGGTTTAGCTCTCCATGGAGCAATACAAAATTAACAAAGAGTTTGAGAATATATGCATAAAAACCATAAAAAAATCCCCCTTGTGGTCCATATCGATGGTCTTGTGGAGCCACCTCGTCTTCCTCAAAGGTTCCCTTGTCAAACCTAGGGCACACCTCGCCGAATCGATGACGACGAAAGCTCTCCCAATAGCTTTTCTCTAAAGGAACTCGATGTTGATGCCATAGGGCTGCCTCCAAAGACTCCCAAGAACCTCTCCAAACCCTAGCTGTGCTCTTCCCGAAAGTTTGGCCAAAGATAGATCAAAAGTCCCTCAAAATAAATCACATCGTGGTATTTATAGGGCTGAAATTAGGCATCCACATAGCCATGTGGAATTTCCACACACCCATGTGGATTTTCTAGAATTCTGAATGTTGGCGCACTTTGAACAATAACTTGCTACAATGATTTGATACAATGCTGCTACAGTGCTCATGCCAAAGTTGTTCCCGACTTCATTTCTTCATCGAGGCTGCCGAATTAGGCATACAACCGTGTGGTAGATCACGTTGCATCTTCAAGTTTCCTGTATTAATGAAGTTCTTAATGATGTTGCACAATTTGGAACATGTGAGTGTGACTGCCTTTGTGCAACTCCAATTCACATATTCCCTTGAACTTAGTTGGAGGTTGGCACACACTCACATGTCTTTGCACACAAATTGTGCCTTGTTCCTTGCCCGGTCCAAGAACTCCCTCAACAATCACGTTCATGACCTATTCTTGCTTTTTTTCTCCTGAGTTTGCCTCCACAACCCTATATGCACAAAAGAATACAAATACACACATATAAGCAATAAAATTTGAATAAAGCGATGCTCAAAGTAAGAAAAATATACTAGCTTATACACGAGCACTTACCATGATCCTTCTCTATCGGCAACCATTTCAGCCTTCTTCTTTACCACCTTCTTTTTCACCAAATTCAACTTGCTATCCACCAACAAACTCAAACTCGATATTATTTCTAGATCAAGCCCATTGAGATCTTTCCCCTAAAGACACTGCCCCAGCAACACTATATTCTCAAGCTCTTTGTTCTCCTTCTCTTGCTTAAGATCCTGTTCTTCGAGTTTCATGTTTTGTTGTTACAGAAAACTCACCTGATTAACCATCTTCTTTCTTCTTTCCATCTCTGGTTCTTGCATGAATGGAACCAAAATGTCAATCGGGTTCACTATCGATAACCAAACTTCCTGCACGGTACCATCGCATGGATAAATAATTGCACAAGCTTTTACATCACGCAGTGTGCTTTACTCTTTCACCTTCTTCGGGAGACCATTCTTTCTTTTCTTGTATGTTGTGCTCCTTGCTGCTACCTTCTCGATACATGCAAGCTTCACCTTCATCCTTCCCATGGTAATGTTAATGTTGGTGTTTTTGCTTTGGAGGAGATGAGCTTCTTGGTGGCATTTGCATGGGTTAATGAATAATGGAGAATGTTAGGGCATTAAATGAAAGAGTAAATGATGAGAGAAAGAGGTTTAATGGCATTATATGACATATTTAATACCCATAATGAAGCATATTTATGATGAAATTAAGTTTCCTTGTTTAGGGTTTAGGGTTTAGGGTTCATATGGTAATTTGTTGGATTGACAACTCATGTTTCCTTTTCAATTTGGTGAGAGTATTAGGAAAGTTTTCACTTGGTGTATCATTATACCCTTGGGCTCATGGCATGCATCCTTTTGGTGTATACAATTAGCTTAATAAATTTCCGACACAAGTTCAGAGCTTTGACTTTAATATATCTTATTTTAATTTTATCATGCAGAATCAAACATATTTCATGTTTTTGTTGTTTGATAAACACTATCTCTTAATGCCCTTTTCTTTTATTATTATTGTTGCCCCATTTACATGTGTTTTCTTTTGCCGTTAAGTCTTTTGCCAGTATACAGTATACAATTTGTCGGTTTCATGCCATCTCGATCTACTAATATATGTAGTAGTATATCTACTAATTTTGATGTGCATGTTCAGTCCTTGAACACATCATTATTTACATATAGCTTTTCTCCAACTATCATTATCATTTTAGCTTAATGGGTATCCTAGTGAATGTGGAAACTTTCTTACTATTAATGTGTCAAAAAGTTTTGACACCACTTTAAACACTAAAATTCTTTTGATTTTTTACTTTATTGTGCATACTTAACATATTTCTTTTTTATTAGATATACACCATGCATGCCCTAATTTTCTTATTTCTTTTTTATATTATGTGTGTTTCTTTGTCATTGGGTCATATATTTGTACATAAATTGTTAGTTTTTTGGCATCTCTACTAGTATGTGTTGTTGTATATTGATGTATAGGCTGTTGGTTAGTTGTCATCTCATCTAATAGTCAATTTATGGCGCACATGTTCAGTCTCTTAACACTTCTTTATTTACATGTAGCCTTCTATTGCCGTTATCATTTGTTTAAGGTGGATGTCCATCTAAGTGGTGTAAAGTCTCTGTTACCATCTGTGAATTAGAGTTTCCCAATACTAGCTCAAACATCTAACACCATTTTTGTTATTTTTTATTTTATTGCAAAACAAATTTTGCTGTTGTTTGATTGACTCAATAAATAACCTAATTTCCTTTTTTTCTTACTTATATATACTATTTGCAGATTTACAAGTGTTTCTTTGTTATTTGGTATAATCTCAATGTAGAACTTGTTAGTTCTATGTTGACACGTCCAATTTGTGTGTGTACCGCAAGTGCATGGGTGTCAAAGTAATAAAGTACCCGGTGAGTAGGATAGTCGAATCCACACGGAACGAAAGTACTAGTAATGGCTAATTCTCAATTATCTAGTCAGAATCAATAATATGATGGAATGAACTTAATGCGAAAATTATGAAAATCATGAGCAAGTAAAGAGACAAATTAAATATGGGAGATTTCAATCAATGAAAATGAGATACCCGGGCAATGCTCCCCCTAGGATCTATCATGAAGTGCAAGACTTAGTAAATGCTTCTAGACCGAGTTATAAGAGTCGAGGTAATAAAAAAATAATCGATCCCTGCCTTCAGGCCACCGATACTAGTCCCCTACGAGGTCCCGGTGGAGAAATCGCTCAATCTCAACACCTCATACCACATATGACAGTAATGAACTCTAGGGATACCTAAGAGTGAAACTGATTCCTAAAGATAGATCTAACCCTACTTATAGGTGAAAGATCCGTAACCCCCTAGAAGGTCCCGGCGGAGAAATCTATCAATCTCATGCTTCACACAAAATATGGTCGCATAGAGCTTAGGGAATACAGAGATAGGAAACATTCAATCAGAGAGGAAAGGGGACACTCCACTATCTCACCACTCACCCTCTTAACTCTCTTCAATCTTATATGTTCTAACCCTAATGGAGACCTCTCTCTCACCAAGGCAACGAATCAAGCACAATCAATCAATCACAAGGATGAATAAGACATGCAAGCATTGATTAAACAAGATTGAATAAACTCAGATTTAATAGAAAGCATAAAGTAAATAAATAAATAAATATGATCCTAGGATTTAATAAAAAGTCCCAAAGAATCGGCTAAAACGGTTATTTATAGGCTTGTATAGTGTTAGTTACATACCTCCATGTGATCATGTGAGATTCCACACGATCGCATGGGTTGCCAGAGTTTTTATGTGGTCGCGTGGAATTTTTATGCAGCCACGTGAACAGTGTTTCTGCTACAGCACTGCTACAGGAAATTGCTATAGTATTCTTCATAAACACGGTACAAACTCTCTTCTCTTGAGGCCACATGGTCGGGCACACATCCATGTGGTGGGTTCTAAAACTTTCCTTCGTCGAATCGTCCTTTAGAAGCTCTTGCTATCTTCACACAAGAAGGGACATAAGGGTGTGACTGCTTTTGTGCCCTTCCAACCCACAAATTGGCTCGAATTCTCTTGGAAGTTGGCACACACTCTCATGTACATGAATTTCTCTTGTGCCTTGACCCTTGTGTCCCATAAAAGCTCCTAATAATATGTCTTTGCAACCCATCTTTGCTTCATTTCCTTTCAACGATTTCACAATCTAATTGGATAAAGGAACACCAAATATACTTTATGAGACATAAACCATGATAAAATGATGCTCAATGTATGTAAAACATGTAGACAAAACATGTCTACTCAAGCACTTATCATATGTGACAGGAGCTCGAAAGTGCACTGGTTATCGAGGTAATAAACTACCCCGGTGAGAGGGAAGTCGAATCCACAGGGAGTAGTGATTCAAGAAAAGAGGAATTTCTATTTAGCTAGTGCGAAAATAATGGTAGTGAGAGAAATCAATGTGTGTGCAATAAAACGAAAGAGAAATATGAAAGAGAGAAGAGTGTAAGCAAAGAGTAGAGAGGAAATAATCAATGCAAGTATGGGGTACCCGGACAAGCCCCCCCTAGGACTAATGTTTCTAGTGCAAGACTAGTATTATACTCCCTTATTAATGTTTAATGAGTCGTGGAAATCCTTAAGCACACAGTCCCAAATCTAAGATCAACCGTGACTAGTTCCAATACAATGCCCTGACATTAGGTTTCACTACAACCCTTCACTCTATCTATCTCTCAACTAAGCCCAGGGGAAACAAGTCCGAATACCCACTAGGGGTTTCGCTCTCCATGGAGTTATACAAAATCATCAATGTATATGAATCAACAAGCATAGCAAAGATGAATAAAACCCCCTTGTGATCCATGGTGATGGTCTTGTGAGGCCGCTCCGTCTTCTACACCAAACCCCTTGTCAAGCCTAGGGCACACCTCACCTGATCGGTGCCGAAGAAAGCTCCCGCAATAGCTATCTTCCAAAGGTTGTCGATGTTGATGCTGTAGACTCGCTCCAAACCTCCACAAAATCCTTTCCAAACCCTAGCCACGAGCTCTCCAGAAGTTGGGTGAAAAATAGGTCGAAAAGTCCCCGAATAAATCTGAGTTGTGGCTTTAAATAGGTTGAAATCGAGCATCCACACGGCCATGTAGAATTTTCACACGCCCGTGTGGATTCTCTGGAATCAAATTTCTGACTCGCAGTGAACAGTAAACTACTACAATAAGTTGTTACTGCGATTTGTTACAGTACTCGCGCCCAGATTGTTCCCGACTTCATGTTCTTCATCGACACCATTGAATTGGGTACACAACTAATGGTAGATCATGTTGTTTGCTTCTTTTCTCCTTATTGACGAAGTTCTTCAATGTTACACAGGCTACACTTTATAATTGTGACTGCCTTTGTGCCCTCCAAATCATAGACAATTCTAGCACAATGGAGGTTGGCACACACCCACAAGTCTATAACCACGAAGCTCCTAGCACGGTCATGCATAAGCAAAGCAAAGAAGAAGCATGACTGTGCTTTTTCCCCTGATTATCCCAAGCACGCACTTAGCTAATTCACTCAAAAATCTCAATTAGAAGAACGGTCCAAGTATGATCGTGCTTAGACTGTGTTGAGCCCGAAATCAACCTTTTTAACTCCAGATATCTGGGGTGTCACTTTTATCTTTGTTCGGGGATTCCATTCTCCACTGGGAGGACTTTGATGAGAGTGAAGATCAAGCTTCACCACACCATCTAGGGTACCAAAGATGAGTTGGAAGCACAAGGAAAGTGGGGCTAGCATCGAGGAACCCCAACTTGGAAGATCATCTTGAGAAGGAGGGAGTCATGTCTTCTTTCCTTAGTTTCTTAACCTCTTTTTCCTTGTTGTATCCATCCATGAGGGGCTAACTGTCCACAGTGCCTTGGGATATTGAACTATGATGCTTTGTATGCTTTGACTACTTGCTTTTAATGTCCATGGAGTTCTTTGGGATTCTTTTATTAGATTTTGTGTTGCATAACTTGATGTGTTTGATTTGCACAATTCCTTTGGTAAAACTTGGTGTGTGGATTGCCATAATTGTGATTTCTTGTGTGATTGCAAAACTCGATGTGCTTGATATACACAGTTACCTTAGCAAAACTGAGTGTATTTGAGAACCATAGATGTAACATTGCTCTTGAGCACACAATAGAACCCTAGAATATACCTGGTAGGCATTGGTAGCAAGTCAGCATACTATAGCTCATATGAATTACCCCGGGCATTGCTCTTTTGTTATTAAATTCTCAATCCCAGTCCATCTGATCTCTCCACTTGTTCTTTTTTCCTTGTTTTGTTTCTTTCGTTAAATCAACCCAATCTTTGTTTAATTAGAGATTGGAAAAAGGATTAGTAATTTAAGTCTAGTCCCTATGGTTCGACAATCCTACCTCTCGCGGGGTAGCATTATATTACTTATGTGCGACCAATACACTTGCGGAGAACGCATCAGTTATTCCCTAGTGATGTATGGAGTTATTTAATTTCTTCACACCCATTCGTTATGTGCAACTTTTGATTTATATGTTCATTCCTTTAACACCCCATTATATACACATAGCGTTTCCAATGCTATCATTAACGCTTAGGACTGACATGCATTCTAATGATGTGGATACTTTACTATCAAAATTTCCAACACCAGTTAAACACACAACAATGATTTTTGTTATTTTTATTTTATTGTACACAGTTAAATCTTTTTCTTTGTTATTTGACAAACACATCGTACTATATATATACACACTGTGTACAACTTATTAGCATATGACACAATGTCCACTAATACATACAGTCATATGCCTATATAAAGCCTGTTGGTTGCATGCCATCTCAACTCCAATATATAGAGGGTTATTCAATCTATTACTGTCTATTGTTAATTTATAAAAGTGGACATTCTCAACACCTGTCTTTTATGTTCTTGCAATGTGAAGCCTCCCTTTATCATGTATAAGTTCTCTTAATAAACTTCTTCTTAGGGTAAGGGCATTTTTTTTTTTTATTTTGCTTAAATCAAAACTTCTTTCTAACCTCTCCAGTGAAGAATCCTACTGCAATGAGTAAAGTTTGGAGCAAAGTGTGTAGTTTGCCCTAAACCTTGGAGAATCAAATCCTACTTTTTTATATATCTCAAGTCTCATAACAAGGCCTAATTTATATTTTTTTCATATCATTTCTGTTTAGCACATTGTTCTATGATTTGGAGGGGCACAAAGGCAGTCACACTCATAAAGTCTAGCCCGTGTAACATTGAAGAACTTCGTCAATAAGGAGTAAAGAAGAAACGACATGATCTACCGTTAGTTGTGTGCCCAACTCAACGACCTCGATAAAGAACATGAAGTCGGGAACAACTTGGGCGTGAGTACTATAGCAAATCACTGTAACAGTTTATTGTTCACTGCGCGCCAGAAATTCCACACGGCCGTGTGGATGCCCAATTTCAGCCTTTAAATACCATGACTTGATTTTTATTCGAAGACTGTTCGACCTATTTTTCGCCCAACTTTTAGAGAGCTCACGGCTAGGGTTCGGAGAGGATTTTGGGAGGCTTTTGGAGTGTTCTATGGCATCATCATCGGCATCCTTTGGAAGATAGCTATTGGGAGAGTTTTCATCGGCATCAATTCGGTAAGGCGTGCCCTAGGCTTGACAAGGGATTTTGTGGAAAAGATGGAGCGGCTTCACAAGACCATCGCCACACATCACAAGAGGGTTTTATTCATACTTGCTATGTTTTTTGTTACAAATACTTTGATGATTTTGTATAGCTCCATGGAGAGCTAAACCCCTAGTGGGTATTCGAACTTGTAAACCCTAGGATGACATTGTTTCTATGACTTTTATTATGCTTCCTTAATTAATGCTTTTAATTAAGTTCCAATCTTCTATGATAATTGTATTGATTTTCCCTTAGCCGTGACACTAGGGTTGAGAGTCATCTAGGTTATCCATGGAAAGTGTGACAAATTCTATAGGATGACTACTTGAGATTGGAGAGGGTCGAAAGGGTGAGTCAAGAGGTAGCGAAATGTCTCCCTTCCCCTTCGGCGTGATTTTCCCTACCTCCATGTTCTAAGAGTTCTTTGCGGTCGAAGTAGAGTGAAGTGTTAGGAGATGTACTCCCCTGGGCTTAGTTGCTCAAGCAACAGAGTGAAAGGTTGTAGTGAATCCTAGTGCTGGGGCTTAACTGAGACTAGGGTTCTTCAGCCTGGACCAAAGGGTTAGAACTATACCTAGAAACATGGTCTATCACTTGGAATTCCTAGAACCCTAAGCAGTTCCACGTAGTGTGAGGCTATAGGAGATGGACTCCCCTTGGGCTTAGTTGAGAGATCAACAGAGTGAAGGGTTGTAGTGAATCCTAGTACCGGGGCATAGTGTTGGAGCTAGTCACGGTTGACCTTAGGTTTGGGACCGTGTGCTTAAGGATTTCCATGACTCATTAGACATCAATTAGAAGGTATAATACTATTCTTGCACTAGAAGCATTAGTCTTAGGGGAAACTTTGTCCGGGTACCCCATATTTGCATTGATTGTTTCCTCCTTACTCTTTGCTTGCACTCTTCTTTCTTTCATATTTCTCTTTCTTTTATTGCACACACATTGCTTTCTCTCACCACCATTATTTCCACACTAGCTAAGTAGCAACTACTGTTGTCTTGGATCACTACTCCCTGTGGATTTGACTACTCTCTCACCAGGATATTATTACTTCGACAACCCGTGCACTTGCGGGGCACTCGCAAGGGTGTGTTAGTAGCTCTTGAGATGTCAGGTGGCTAGGGTTTGGAGAGGAGGTCATTGCGGCTTAGGAGACATTTCTTCACCAACTTTAATTGATTCCTCCTCCGTAATAGCATCAAGGAAGCTACTGCCGACCCAAGCTTCAGAGTGGATTCCATTAAGACTTCAAAACTCTCAATCAAGGCCATTAGCGCAGATATAAGAGAGTTTATTTCCATTGCATTTGCATACTTTCATTCATTGATTGCTTGTTTTGTATATTGCTCCATGGAGAGCTAAATCCGTAAAGGGTATTTCGGCTTGTAAACCCTAGGATTCTAATCTTGTGTGGATTTGCTTTGTGTTTCTATTTAATCCAAGTTTGGTTGAGTTTCAATCTTGTTTTCTTAATGATTGCTTGCCTTATTGATCTTATAGTTGTTTGGTTTGCATGATTTGTTCACCTTGGTATAAGAGAGGTCTCCATTAGGGTTAGAACCTCAAGATTGAAGAGGGTTAAGAGGGTGAATCATGAGATAGTGGAGCGTCCCCTTTTCCCTCTGATTGGTGTATTCTATCTCCGTATTCCCTAGGCTTTAAGCAACCATATATGGTGTGAGGTGTTGAGACTGAGAGATTTCTCCACCAGGACCTTTCACCTAGAAGCAGGGTTGATTGCTTCCACGCAAGTGTACGGGATCACCAAGTAATACCCTATGTGTGACACAGGGGTCGTATTCCACGGGGCCAAAGAAGTATTATTACTCACTCTTCATCTATTATCTAACCTACAATTCTTAGTAAGAGGAACAAATAAAATAAAATAAACTGACTAATCTATGGTCGAGCTACTAGCACACATAAATAAATAAACAAGGAAGTGTTAAGCAAGAGAAGAAGGTGTTCAAACAAGGAATCCACTAGGATTATCATTAAGGCCCAGACTAGGATGGTTTAAAGATGTAATGGCAGTAGTTAAGGCCTAAAGATCTCTTAGATAGGTAAACTCCAATCTCTCGGCAATTAACCCCTAATCCCATACGAGTGGTGATCGGAATCTCTTCCGGATCAACCCTCCTACAATTGTAATGAGTTCAAGGAAATCTCTAAATAGGAGTAAACCTACTATCCTTCAGCTTAAACCTAGCATTGGATGGCTACCAACACCTGATCTCTCGGTGTATCAGCACAAGTATCCCCTTTCAATCTATGTAAGACCTAGCACAAGCACGCTCTCGCATCGACAAATACAATTCAAGAATGAATTACGGATTTCTCCATTTGTAGCTCAAGACATGCAAAGCACAATAGATTGAATCTTAAACATCATCAAATGAAATAATAACAACATCCAAAGTTTTTACACAAGATTAACCCTAGGTTTCATCCAAATCCAAACATCACAATAAGTTAATCCCTCATGATGAGAGATACTTACACAACATACAAGGAAAGGAAATACAATCAAGAAGAAAAAAAAACTCCCTCTATGATCTTGATCTCATTGATGGGTGAAGCTTGGAATGGTTTGCAATGGTGGCTTAGATCTTCACTCCGACTCCTTCTCCTTTACTCTTCTCCCTGTTGGTGTTAATGTGTGCTCGTTTCCCATAAGGATAGTAGCAAAAAGATGGCTGGAAAGCCTCATGAAAGTGCGGTGGCGGCGGGCCCAAAAGGCCAAGAAAAAGTCCCCCCTCCCTTTTGCCCTAGAAGAAGCCCTTTTATAATGCCACAAATCGATGTATAATGGGGTCTATACAGGCTTCATGCGGCCCTCATGCTGCCCATATTAAAGTTCTTCAGTAATCTACTATAGTACTCTGGTCACAGTAATATTCTACAGTAAATATGCTACAATACCGCGAGACCTAGTTTTCTTCTTTTTTCGCCCTAATCATGTCCTCGTGTTCTCCATGGTTTCTCTATGCCCTACAAAGCAATTAACACACGATTAAGCACAAAATGGGCATCAATTCTTAACAAAATACATGCTAAGCGCATAAAATACATATGATAAGATGCATACATTTAGACACTTATCAAGGGTTAGGTCTATTCTTAGGAATCAAATACATCTTTTGGAATTTCTAGAGTGTTATGTGGTCATATATGGTGTGAGGTGTTGAAACTGAGAGATTTCTCCACTAGAACCTCGTAAGGGACTAGTATCAATGATTTGGAGGCAGGATCCGATTATCTTTAGATTTCCATAACTTATCCTACTCTTTCTAGAAACACTTTGTACAACCATTACCTAATATTTGAATCCTAAAGGAGCATCCCCCGGATACCCCACTTCTACTAATTAAGATCTTCTTATATTTTACCCTTGCATATTCGTCTTTGGTATTCATTTCGTTGCACATTAGATCATCATATCATCTCATTTATTAGGTTAGATAGCAGAGAAGCAATTAGTTCTAGTAACCCTATTCCTTGTGGATTCAACTACCCGACCTGTTAGGTACACTTTATTACTTGAACGACCAGTGTACTTGCGGACACACGCAAGGGGTGTGTCAAGCATGTTTTAAATGCTTTCATCATTTTGATTTTTGTGCTATTGTTTTGAATCTTATTAGAATGCAATTTTCTTTGAAATACTTGATCAAAACTTGTTAGAACCTCTTCTTGAATTCAAATGCATGCCCTAGAATAAGTAGTTGGCATTAGAAATATAAGATTTGTACTGATTTTCTGACTGTAAATACTACAGTGATCTTTATTTTTGGGCTCATATTTAGGCAAAATGCATAACACATTAACTGAACCACACCTATGTTTCTTAAGGGCACAAGACCATATTCTATTGTACATTAACCTATGTTTTGTTTATTTTGAGTTAAACTTTATCAATTTAAATTTACTTTGTGCAAATACAATGTCTATATGCATGACCATTACACACAGGTCAACCGAGAGGCTTAGAGAGAGAGAGAGAGAGAGAGAGAGAGAGAGATCTCCTGAGATGCCACAACTTCCTTAGTCTTGCTAAATGCTTGATAATACATATTTTTAATATTAATTTGTATAACATTTTGCTTGATCCATGAGTAATTTGATAAGATTTGATGCTTAATCTTGTTATTTTTCATGGTTTGTACACATAGGAATCATCCTAGGGCATTGCTCTCTTGTTATCGAAACTCATCCCTAGTCTATCTGGTTCTTCCATCCCTTTGTTCTTTAGTTTTGATTAGTAGTTAACTCCTTTATCGCCCCATTTAGTTTGACTAAACATTAAAGGATCAATCAATACTAGAAGTCCAGTCCCTATGGTTCGACAACCCTACCCTCTCATGGGGTACTACTTTATTACTGGTAATGATTCTTACACTTGCTGAGAGTTTATCAGTTAGAATGATAAAAACTTTCCAAACTAGGTTAACCTAGCAGTGTGGTTCACAAAATCAAAATGCATTCAAAGGGGGAATGTGTGAAATACCTACTCCATCTTGTTTAGAGATTAGTCACTTAGAGATAATGGCTAATCTATGTAAGGAATCTTCATCCTCCAATAATCATAATGAATTAGGTTCAAAAAACCATAAATAGAAGTAATTATCTTAAACAATCTAGGGGTATCTCGTCCTAGCACCATTCTCATTATCTTTATCTATACTAGATTGTATTTGTTCTTCTTCGAAGCATAATCCTGATTTTAGTTACTTTTCTCGTTTAACACTTAAACAACATTTTGACCGACTAGATAATTGGGGGAGAGCTAGTATTAGTATTTAATTTCCTTAAGGGTACGACCTTGCATATATGCACACTTTTACTACTTACTACAACAATTGCACTTGCCTCACTTCACCATCGCTAGTGCACCTCATCACATCAACACAAAAACAATCAGTGGCAATGCCATATTATACTCAATAGATAACTTTCATCAAAACATTCACATTTTACATGCTCTTGATCTCTAATTGCATTTTATTGAATATATTAAGTAGAAAAAATTATGACCAGAAGCAACAACTTCTAGTTTCATTTATTATATGAAATTTACAAAAGCAACAATGTACTCTTCATAACTATTGCACATTTTAAACAAAACAATAGTGGGCTTAACTTGATTTTTTGCGTAGTATTTAAGAAGTTTGAAACAAAAATATAACCTGCTATAAAAAAATTAGCCCTAACCAATTGTTTGTTGCTTTAGAGTTATGGTATTTCTTGAGTTTCAATAGTTGTAATGCATTGCTATATTGAGAATTCTAGAGATTCAAATACTATAATGGTCTACTGGCTTGGTTTTTTATTTTGCTTTTGATTTTCTTTTTCCTTCAATAGCCCAACTATTCCTTCTTACTTGATTATCAAAAACACTAAAGAATATATACACTAACAAAAAAGGTCAATCATATGCTAAGCTTGGGTTTAAACTTTACAAAAATAATACAATCAGTTTATAACGAATGATTAATAATGTAGAATAGGGAGCTTCCCTTCCAATAGTAGTTTATTTCATGGAATCCTCAATCCGGTTCATTGGACTAAAACTATTACATAGAAGTAAAATAACAGCTTAGTGGTTCAAATCTATAATCATTTTAGGATTTATTACAATGTATCCTTGTGTAACGATGTATGCTTGTTATTTATATTACTTTTTTATGTGTGTGTGTGTACACATTAATTTCTCCATCATATTACAATCAAGTATGAGATAGAAATATGAAAAAATTAGCACAAACTGCTTTGTAATGCACTGTTTCACTAGAATAAGCATGCCATAATGTGAGAAAGAGTACGTAAATATAGACAACTATATTGCAAAATAGAATGGATTAGGTACAATCTCAACATAAAAAGAAAAAAAAAAACACACACACACACACGCATACACAAACAAAGCTCTTCATAGTTGCTAATCTTTAGGGCGACAAAATCCGTGAACATAAAGTGCAAAAACATAAATGCCAAATAATCAATGCTTGCCTGGGCACTTGACATGAGGGAATGGTTGGGCTAACTAAAGCTAGAGAAGGGTTGGTGGAGATTGTAAATGGCTTAAAAAAGGTCTTTAATGGCTGGTGAGGTCTTAGATGGTGAGAAGGGCTCCAATCAATGCAGACAAATTAGTAGTTGAAAAAGTCCCTTGTATGCTGAGGGAAAAGTAGGAGAACAAGGAGTGGAGGATATCATTCCCTTGCTAGCATAGGTGAAGACTTAGCATATGGTGGGCTGGATGCAATAGCGAGCAGGGATTGTGTCCAAAGGAGGAAGAGGAGGGATGGAAAGTGGGATTAGTTTAGATTTTTGGTTCAAATCTAATTTGGATTATAATTAAATTAGTTTAATTAGTGTTATGCTATGTTTGGATTGAGGGCTGCCAAGGAAAGTAAAGTAAAGGGAGGGTTTTGAAAGGTCAGAGTAAGCTCTTCCCTCGTTTGGATAGATATTTTTAATTTAATGAAAGAAAGGAAGGGTCAGAGTAAGCTTTTTCTAGCACCCCAATTTGGGGTGCCGCTAGAGGGAGAACCTCCTAAAAATTTTAGAATATTTTAGAAGATCTTAATACCCTTAATTTTTAAAATTAATTACATAACGTCACTTCATATGTTTCTTCTTTCACTTTTTTGAATCTAATTTTATTTTAATCAAGTATTCATATGACACCCATCGCAGATCCTTGTTTTTATGTATTTATTTTTTGCTTTTATGTTAATTTAATTATTTTATATTTTAGTAGATCTAATCAAGCATCGGTCCATTATGATGATGTAAATAGCAACATTTTTTTGTCTTATACAAAACAATAATGTTTGATATATGTCCAAAGCAAAAATAAATTGTGGTTTTTTAGAAGAGGCAAAATTAAAATATAAAAATCAAAATCAAAATAATAATGATAATTGTAATAATTTTAATATTTATTAAAAAAATCTACTTAAAGTGTGAATTTATTTGAAATATTTATAATGCATGCATTTGAGTAAAAATAAGTAATTTTTTATTTAATAATAAGGATATAATTGATAAATTATATTATTATATACCCTTTCACTTTCCTTCCTTTCCTTAACCAAACAAGATTTATCAGAAAACTTTTCTTTCCTTTTTCTCTATAAAATTTGTCTATCCGGGTTGAACTTTTTCTTTTCTTTCCTTTACTTTCCCTCCTACTCATGAATCTAAATACTATGTTCATGACTTAACTAGTTTTTTAATAATATTTAAATAAAAAAATGCCACATCAGTATTAAGGAAAATTCAACATCTCTTGTAGTGGTGTCAACCGGGCCGTGCCGGCCCGGGCCCGGCACTGCCCAGCACGAATTGGGCCGTGCTCAGCCCGAGCACGGTGCTACAGTACCGTGACTGGGCTGGGCACGGCCCAGACCCCCCAGCCGGGCCAGGCTGGGGTTCAACGGCCCGCTCCCCGGCTCGGGCTGTGCTGGCCCAGGCACGCGGCCCAACCCAGGTCGTGCTGGGCACGCGGGCTGGCACGGCCTAGGCACGCAGCCCAGGCTGGGCCGTGCCAGCCCGCGCGGGTCAGGCTAGCCGTTATGGGCCGTGCCAAGCATGGCCCATAACGGTACAAGCATATTTTAAAGCCTTTATTTTTTTTTTTAGTTTTCATTTATTATTTTCTCTTCTACTATATCAAAAAGTCAATTATAACCTTCTCAACAATTATAAAACGGCTAGTTTTAAGGGTAATTTAGTCTTTTAAGTTAAAATGACATTTTTGACCTTCTCAACAACTATAAACAGCTAGTATATGAGGGCATTTTAGGAATTAGAAAAATTTTAAAAAAACTATAAATATCCCTAAACTAACAATTTTTCTTACACCAAACTACTTCATCTTCTCTCATTCTAATACTAAGCATTCAAGATCTTGTCTTCTCAATTTTCAAGTTCAAGAGTGAAGGTTGCAAATCAAAGCTTCACATTCTTCATCAAAAAATTCTCAACCACACTTGAAGGACAATCGATAGTTAATCAATTTCTTAAGTTATCGTTAAAGTACTCGAGGTAACCCTAAACTTTAATTTTAATTTTGCATAATGGCCGGTTCTCCTCCTATCTTTCCCTCCGATAATTCTCCGTTTGGCTTTTATGATAATACTCCATTGAGTTCTCCCGAGCATGTTGTTGAGCAAGTTAGTGAGACCCCGAATATTGGGCCCTCAACTAATAAGCCACCAACAAGTTCTAGAAAACGAACTTCCGGGGTTTGGCAATTTTATGATATTGTTGAATTTCCAAACAAAGGTAATCGGGCGGTTTGCAAAAAATGTAAAAAAGATTTTTCTTGCCAAACTTCGGGGGGGACGGGGCATTTAAAAAGGCACGCCAACAAGCATGCCGCAAAGCAACACGATTCCACTCAAACACAAATTAGTTTTACCGATTCATCTTTGGGAACTTTTATTTTTAATAATGAAAATGCAAGAAAAGAAATTGCAAAATTTATTATTCAAAATGAGCAACCTTTTTATCTTTCCGAAAATCCCGCTTTTATAAAAATACTTATTCGTGGGTTTAATCCAAATTTTAAATCGGTTTCAAGAAATACCATGAGAAAATATTGTCTTATTATTTATGATGATTATAAACAAAAATTAATTTCCGAATTATCTAATAGTTCTTTAAAAATTTCTCTTACTTCCGATATTTGGACTTCTCAATTTAAAACCAATTATCTTTGTGTTACCGCTCATTATATAGATAGTAATTGGGTTTTACAAAAACGTATTTTAAGTTTTTTTGAATTAGAACACCGACATACCGCAAGTATTATTGCTAGCTATATTACTCATGCTCTTAATGAATATGGTATTTTAAATTCTATATTTTCAATTTCTTTGGATAATGCATCGGCAAATAATAATGCGGTTGATATTTTAAAAAGAAATTTAATGCCTATTTTTTCCGGAGTTTTTTTTCATGTGCGTTGTGCATGCCATGTTTTGAATTTATGTGTTAAAGATGGTTTAAAAATAATTGAGCCCCATATTGAAAAAATTAGAAATTGCATTTTATATGTTAGAAATGGTTCACACCGGAGACATGAATTTCAAACTTTTTGTTCGGAAAGGGGAAGAAAATGTAAAAAATATCTCATTGATGTTGATCATAGGTGGAATTCGACTTATGAAATGTTGGAGTGTGCCTATGATGATAGAGATATTATTTCCATGTTTTGTAATGACAAATTTCCGGAAGATCAAGTTACTAATTATGATTGGGAAGTTAGTAATTTGATTAAGGAGTTTTTGGAAATTTTTTATACTTCAACTAATAAGTTTTCCGGTGTTTACTATCCCACTTCACCTATTATTATTAATCAAATATTTTTTATTAGTGAGGTTTTTGCAAGATATAGGCATGATACTAATTTTGCTCCTATTGTTGCTCCGATGGAGGTAAAATTCAAAAAATATTTTGGAAAACTTGAACCACTTCCCGTTTTATCTATGATTCTCGACCCGCGTTTTAAAATCGATGGAACTTTTTGCATGATCGATTCTTATGATAAAAATATGGGGCTTGATCATTCTTTTCTCAAAGAAAATTATCGTTCTTTGTTTTATGATATGTATAATGAATATCATGAAAAACATGGTGATAGACGGGCTTTCAATTTACCTACAACTATTGAAAGTTCATCTTCAAGCACCAAAAAATAGATCCGCAACTTATGTTGTTAATTTAATTAATCGACAATTTTTCATGGGTGGTTCTTCTTCTTCTTCTTCTTCTTCTTCTTCTTCAAACACTAGCACTACTCCTACTAGTTCTTATGAAATAAATCATTATTTAAATAATAATATTACTAATTTTCTTACTTCGGAAGAAATTGATAATTTTGATATTTTGTCATGGTGGAAAAAGCAAGAGCACAGTTATCCTGTACTAGCTGCCATGGCACGTGATCTACTAACTCCACCGATGTCTACAGTAGTATCGGAATCTTGTTTTAGTGCAGGAAAAAGAGTACTAGATGATAGGAGAAGCTGAATGAACCAACAAACGGTGCAAATGTGCATATGCCTAAAGGATTGGTTAGATGCTGAAGATAGATTACAAGATCAAAGAGAAAAATACACCGGCGATGATGGTGGAGAAGGCATATATACGGATACAGAATTTTGAGGGTTTTTTTCAAAAAATATATTTCTAGTTTTTTTAACTTATGTAATATTTTATTTAAAGTTTAATAAAATTTTTAAAGTTCTCACTTTTAAAATTATTAATATATAATATATTATATATTAATAATTTTAATAAATTTTGATTTTTAAAGTTCTGAGTCTTCTGCATTCCCCTTTCTGATTTATTTAAATTTTAATTGGAATTCAGGAATTGTAAAAGACTGCCAGCTTTTAGCTTTTCCCTTTGGAGTCAATTAAAAACCACATATTTGCATTAAATAAATAAATAAATAAAATAAGAAAAATAAAAATAAAAGGGCTGATTTCTAGGGTTTGCAGGGCTTCACATGGAGTCATGGACTTCAGTACTTCACCGTTCTTTCCCAACAAAAATGAAAAAAAAAAGGGCTGGCCTGTTACAGCTCTCTTCAACCTGCTCCCTCCCAGCCGCCACCTCCTCCATTGCATCCTACCTCATCGACTCCTTTGGCCTCTCGCCGGAGAAGGCCTTCGCCGCCGTCAAGAAGCTCAACACCCGGTGCAATCTCGACATTAAGAGCGACAAGATCAATACAGGCTTGATCCCAATGCCATCCCCTCCTTCTTCGCCTCCAATGGCTTCACCAAGGATCAGATCTCCAAGATCATCACCAAGTTCCCCCGAATCCTCCTCTGTCACCCTGATCGAACGCTCAAGCCTAAGATTGACTTCTTTCTCGGCACCGGCTTCTCCCGGAGCGACTTGGCGAAACTCATGTCCGATGATGTGGAGATCTTGCAAGCGAGCTTGAACAAGCGGATCTTCCTAGTTTTCGATATTTTGAAGACGATCCTTTACTCGAACAACACCTCTCATCGGCCTCCCGGGCCTCCCCTGTTTTCCTGAAATTTTTTTTTTTGCATGATTATTTGATTTTGTGGTTTTTAGATGTTAATTTTAAAGGTTCAGGTTTGCACTTTTGCATGCTCAATTGTTGATTGTTGTCTCCAATTTAGTGATTTCACTGATTTGTGGATTTTTTTTCTTTATTTTTTTTGGGTTTGTTTTTATGAATTATCCCTAAATTCTAGTTTGTTTGAACGGGGACGGCATCACATGTGGATGTGGTCTTGTTCTTTGATGAATTAAATCACAAAATTTTGGATGAAACAAAGCTGAATAATGGAGTATAAAATTTATGTTAATTTTTGTAGTGAAGCAGATGAATGATGATCATTGTTGATTTTTGTAGATTTTTGTAGATTTTTGTAGATTTATTTGATTGGATAAAGAGGACCAGAAGAAGAGTATAAAATTCGAATTTTCTGGTTTTTATTTTATAATAAGATTTTTTCATTACTTTAAAAATTAAATAATTTTTTTGATAATTTTTAATTTTTTAATTAAAAAATAGTAGCCGGCCAGCACGGCACGAGCCCACTCAGAATGGGCCGTGTCCCGTGCTGGGCCAACCCGGGCCGTGCCGGCCCGGCACGGTAGCATAGTGCGCGGGCCGCAGCGGGCCCGTGCCGTGCTGGGCCGGGCCGGCCCATTTGACAGCACTAATCTCTTGTTACTATATTGATGGTGTGTTTATTATTGGATTTAGATTTTTCAATTAAAATAATAAACTATGTGGCTTAGTGATAGTAAATAGTGGATTACCCCAAATAATTTTCCATAATTTCTTCTTTGTTTAAGCCCAAAAGCCCTAATTTTCCTTCACTTCAGTGTAAATCTTCTTCGTCTTATGTTACAATTGTTGTAGTTGGTTTTGTTGCACATGGAGATGCCCAAAGCAGAACTATCAACACCCTCATCAACGCCATTAGCATCGCTCCAAATTAAAAAAGAAGATGAAACCCTAAAAGCCGTTTCCTTTCCATCCGCTGGTGATAGAGCTCCGAATCATGGAGATGATCTTCGGTCTCTTCTCCTGCCGGATGCCCACCATCTGCCTGTCACACCTCCTTCTGCCATTGAAACCAATTTCACTTGTTACTTTGCCTTAGGTTTATGTCCATCGGCAAAATTCTTGATTTTGCAATTTTGTTTTTAATCCGCATGAATTTTCATTTCTTTGCTTCTTTTGTTTCCCAGATTTTCTGAAACCCGGGCACGATCAATATGTCTACCGCCACGCAAATGGGTAATATATTTTAGTTAATTTTTCGAGTATCATTTAGTTTCTTGAAGTTGTATTTGTGTTTTATATTGTGTTCTTTGGTTGAAGGTTGTGTGTTATTGGTTTGGCTCCAACTCATGTGGCATTGAAGGAGGAAGGTGGAGTGGTGAGAGTGGATTTCAATGTAGGGAAGTCTGACCGGAGCGAAATGAAGGTTACTGGGAAGCGTAAAAGGGTAATGACAATGGGTTGCATTGAAGATTAATTAAATGTTTATAGTTTAGACCATTTGTTAGATGAATTTGATGTATCGGAAGATATGTCTTACTCAACTAAAAGGAGCTTTCATGTGGTTGGTACAGAATGCAAAACATTTTGAGTCCAACACTGCATTGTGCAAGGTTTTTACAAATGGTAATTTCTTTTTGGCGAGGTTGGTGTGGTTGCATGTTGTTTGTTGTTTTATCATTTGGTGGTTTGCTTGCAAATGACTTGTTGTTGTTGGATTTATGTAGATGCTGCGTTAAAGGATCTCTCTTGGAAGTGAATGATAGGTTGATTAAGCAGCCAGATCTGCTTAACACTTCAGTGAGTATAATATAGTTATTCTATGACATACTTTTTACTTTCATGTTTCTTTAGTTGCATCTGGTTGGTTTACATCAATACTGAATAATGTTTGGCAATTTGGATTTTTCTGCCAAATTTAACTTAATTGTTATGTTATTTTAAAGTTTATCTTTGTGAGTGGGTTTCCCACTCTGTGCCCTTTGGGAGTGTTCAACTTTTAATTTTGATAAGTAGATTTATCATGCTTTTAATTTGGAGTATTTTTGACAAAGCGGATAGATTATTAAAATGGCATTATAACTCTAAATTCGTATAACTTTTTGTCTGTTCTATATCATGTTAGAGGACTCTTATTATAAAAAGTTAGTTGATAATGTTGGTACTAGTTTTAAGTTAATTTGAATTGCTTAAGCACCAAACTTTATCTTCTGATTTCTCCAAATAAAATGTGATTATGATTTATATGAAGGATGTAGAATTACTTACCTGATTTTAAAGTGGAAATTAGTATTGCTAGCTTTTGCTTTGGAGACTTAAGAATCACATAATGTAATACAAATTGGGTGGAATGTAGCTTAACTTTTGCATTTGTTATGGACATTTTGTGCAAGAAATTTCTTTAATTGCTCAATATCACAATTTCATTTCATAAAGTACAGCTCGTTTAACCATTAATGTAATAAATTCATCCATATTTGGTGCATCCATTTCGCAAAAATTTTTGGGAAGCAAACCTTATGAAATAACGATGATGTTGCTAGTGAGGCGGTCCATAGCTTATGACTTAGTCAAACAGGCTTATCTTCAATATTTATGAGATAACCTCATTTCTAAAATTTTCGAAGGTGTTTTGGATGATGGAGGATTAGATTAAAACTCAAGAAGGCTTATGCCGTCTTGTTATTCTGTCATGGTGTTTAAATATGGAACAAAAATAAAGGAAGATTAAAGGAAAAGCATTTTGGTGGAAGAATGAGGAATAAAGATGATTATACTTTTAGTTGTGCATTTTTACCCCTTGTTGAGATATGAATGATAAATAATTGAAGAGACATATGGTTAATCTTAAAACCTTTGTTAATTATTATCATGCATAATAATTATCATATTTAATAAGCAAAAGTGTTTGATTCGTTTACAGTTATTTTTTTTTATTATTATTTTTTTTTGCAAGCAGATAATGAATATTAAAACCTTTTTTAATTATTATCATACGTAACTATGTCATATTTAAGTAGCAATAATGTTTATTTTATTTGCTGTCACATTGCTGTTATAAATGGACAATGAATTTAAAACCTTTGTTGATTATTTTCGTCCATAATAGAAGCTTGGGTGGGGATATACTTGTAAGGTTTACTCATTCCCACTAATCTGGAATAAGCAAATCCTTGGGTGGGGATGAATTCTACTATTATGGATTGAGGGCCCTTATCCCCATAGAGAGGAATAAGGGGGAATAAGATCACCACTACTTCTTCACTTAAACACGCACTTGGGCTTTTATCCCTATTCATTATGCCCATTCAGTATGCTAGATCAGTCAACCTCCTTATTAATCATGGGGTGAAGCCAACACTTTCTAAGTTCAACAATGAATCCAAGAAAGCTAGAACAACCCCATCCTTTTTTTTTCATTTTTTAATCATTCTTTCAAAATCTTCTCTTGCCTAAAATCTGCTTTTTAGTTGAGCTCCTCACCCTTTTTCTTTTATTTCATTTGTCTCTTCATCTCCTTCCTTTCTTTTTTTCTCTCTCGTTAGGAACTTATTTATCCTGATTAAACATCATTTTCATGGAGCTTGGGTTGGCAGCTAATTTGAAGTAGGTGCTCAGATTCTGAGCTTTAATAACACATGATAAATCAGATACTGTTTTTCTATTAATCGGTGAGATTTGAACTCATTAATGGTGGGAGTGTATAAGACTAGATTGAAAAGAAATTGCTTGGCCTGTAAGGCCATAATGCTTCCTTAAATCCTCCTGCAATGAGCAAGCAATATATAGATGCTGCTAATGAGATTGATAGGGCATTAGGACATATATATATATATATATATATATATATATATACAGCCATGTCCATGTATCCGGTTTCCATTAAATTCAAGTGTCAGGTACTCTCTGATACTTAGATACTTGGCACTCGTATTCGTGTCCTAGTAACACTAAACAAAACCAAACTGACCAAATTGGATCAGTTTTGTCATTTGACTTTATTTTTAGCTAATAATGCACAACCTTATATTAAATTCTGTATTTGCAAAAATAAGCATTATTCAAACTTTGCTCTGGATGTGGCAAAGCAGACATTATGGGCAGAGCTTTAATTCTATATTTGATGGTGGTGGGAACAGGGTGGCCTGACTCCTTGCATATAGTTGTCAAAATACCTGACATGTTAATTCCACTTGTATCAAACTTTACCCAGTTTTGGCTTAAGAAGTTTGTCCATATTGAATTCCACAATTTAGAATTTGGCATTTAAGAATAGGTAACCAGACTTCACCTTATTTGCTTGATTTGTAACTTAATTAGCTATCTTGATCATGGTGTTGTATAGTAGCTAACTTGTCTAGAAAGTGACAACAAGGTTTTGGACATTCTGCTGCTTGAACCTGTAATGCTTGGACTATCAACTGTTTCATGTTTAAGTGACATTTCTGCGACAAGTTTTATCCTTCAATTTGGATTTGGAGTGTTCATGGATGTTAGCTATAAGTGTCATTCTTAGGTTGGGTATTCTGAGTAAATGTTTTGAACTTTATCTAAAGGGAAATAGTATGCTTTAGTGGCTAGATGGGTCTTGGTACAACTTTTTATTGGTTTATACCTTATTTAGATGAATCGTTTGAAGAGGTGAAGCATAACCACATTTTGCGACATTGTAGTACAACATGGGGCTTTTGTGGTTGTTTTCAGTGAGCATTAAAAGCTAAAATCAATCAACCAGACTCAATATTCTTAAAGGAGGTAGGACCATTTAATATGTTCAGCAACATAGATGGTGCAAAAATTGATGAGTTTGATCTCTATCTGAGAAGTAATAATAGCATGTATGGAGACAAGGAAATATAATACAAGTGTATCATGAACAACTCGAAATGGTCCAAGGACAATTAAAAAATAAGATTGTTTTCAACTGATCACAAAAGTAACCTAAAAGTGATAGCCAAGGACATTGATGTTGCATAATCACTTATCAAATTGAATTTAGAATTACGATGTAGTGATAGGATAATCATTATTTAAGTTATATAGTGATATAATCGCTGCTGAAGCTGAGGCCCTTCATTATGCGATCTCTCAAGTCAAAAGGATGAACCTGCTGGTGAACACCATCTAGGCAGACTGTACAAACCTAGTGGATGTCGTTAAATATGCTGATCCTGCTATCCTTTTTCACAGTTTTTTGGAGACAAAGGCTATTTCTGCTAGTTTGATGGTTGAAGCTATCCCAGGGGACGACAATTACTTAGCTGATGGGCTTGCTGCACACGAGTGTGAGTGTCATGAGCTGTCTCTATTTCACAGAGGACTAGATTTACCACAATGGATCATGGAGGAGAGCAGATTAGCAGGATTCACTTTTTAGTTTCTTGATATTAGATGTAATGTGTTCACAGCTTGTTACATGGTTGGAGTCTTTAAACCTTTGGTGCTTTGTACATTGTATTTCCAGCTACTTGGCTCATTTAACAGGAAAAAATTAAAAAAATAAAAAAAGAGATCAAATTCAAAATATGAAAAGGTCACTTTTCAGAAGTTAATGAATAAAGCTTCTGCAACAATTACTTATCTAAGTTTGTGCATAAATAATTATCAACTGAAATTAGAGTTGAAAAGTTTATATAAGCAGCAACAATCATGCTAGAATGATATCAGAAGAAGAAAGACTAAGCATCAAGGCTGGAGCTGCTAAGTTAGCTCTATCAATTTTGTGGTAAAATGGATTTTTAGATATTCTATGGCTGGAGCTGCTTGTTGGAATTGATCTGGAGGTTTCTAGATTGCTGTTTACACTCTAGTGGTATCTATTTGGAAACAAATTATCTTTTGACTCATGTTTTGTTGGCCATAATCAAGGCTTATCACATTGCTAGCATATTATGTGAGCATTATCTCAACATAATCAAATACACATGGTATGCAGAATAATCAGAACCCCACTGATTCACCTACAGAGGGAACATGAGAACCACCTCAACAATATAATCTGTTTGTTAGACAACCCCATGCAATGATTTACACCAAGAGTGATGATGACATGAGATGGTGCCTCCTTTGGTCAGGCCCTCATGATTTATTTTTTATTCTATCTAGGTTATTTGTACCAGCACAACAAAAGGTGGGTGTTATTATGAATGAACGTAGAGGAATTGAGGATCATTATGTTGCTCACTAGCTCAACCTTGGTGCTAAGGTATACAGGAGATTAGTATCAAAGTGTTTCTTATCTCATCAAAGTGTCCCTTATCTTTATAAGTCTTGCTAGAAAGCTGAAGCTAGCTACAACAGTATTGTGGAAGGAATTGCTAAAGTTCAAGTTGTGCGGTTGTGCAAGAATGTTGTTTACTTAGATGTGCTTTAAAGAACATGACTTGCCTGCTCTTCAGGAGGTCTGCCTGTAGTTAACTAGTGCCTGAGTTACTCATGAAGTTTTGATTTATTCACTTGATGGTTAATTATCATAATTCTAGTAAAATAAATATAAAATAATTTCATTAGATTAATTATTCGTTAGGTAGCTTTGTCTATCAACCAACTCAGAAAGAATTGGTGAGGCACTACTCCCTCCAAGTGAGAGTTTTGGAATTAGAGGCTTCTTGGTACAAGAAAAAAGAACTATTCGGTTGTCCACAATTGTCAAAAATTTAAAGCATGAGGGCAAATCAATAGATTAGTTGCTATGTGTACTGTCATCTAAAGCCAATGTTCAAAAAAACGCTAGGCGCTAGTCGGGCGGTCAGCCACCTTCTAGCGCCCAGAGAGCCTAGGCGGGGCCTAGGCGGTTTTACCCTTTTAGAAAAATATATATATTTATAATATAATTTTAATTCTATATAATACTCAAATAGACATTTATCAACAACCAAATTGATGCATCAACAATCAAATAATAAGCGAAGACAAGGTTCGTTATACATAACATATTATTTATTATTTATGTGCTTAGAAATTAGAATTTTATTAAAAAATTTAAATAATAATAAATAATAATAACTATTGGATGAATATAACTCTAAGAAAAAATATAATTAAGTACAAGTCCCACAAAACATTAATTTGGGGGGGTTTAAATTAGTTAAAAACATTTAATTTTAAATTTTTTTCCAAAAACCGCCTAGGCCGCCTAGGCCGCCCAGCCCGCCTATGCGGTTCCTGGGCGTCCGTTTTTTTGATGGAAAGCCTAGGCCGATTTTTTCACCGTTTTTTGTAAAAACGGGGCGGCCTATCACCTTCCAGCGCCTAGGCGGCCGCCTAGGCCGATTTTTCGAGCATTGTCTAAAGCTGTTATTTTCTGCTCTGGCAGGATGTATGTATGTGGCTTCTGGTGAAGTCTTTTTCTATATGCTATGGGCTTTGAGAGTTTGTTTCTAGGATAAATCTGTCTGAATTGATTTGTGTTATCCCTTTTAAGCAGGCAGATAGGGAGGGATATCTTGCAATCGTCATGCCAAAGCCAGCAGATTGGCTGAAGATCAAGGATTCATTGCTGAATTATGAAGATTACAAGAAATTAAGAGGCATCATCTGATGCACTAGAAGGTACATATTACTCTTTACTTTTATGTTGTGTTGAAACTGAGGGTCCTAATGATTTAATCAGCAAGGAAATTCAGTGCTTTAAAATCTATTTAAAATTCTAATTGACAAATTAAGCCATATTTCAATGACAAATGCAGCATCAATATTCTTCTTCAGACAAAACTGTTGGTGCCTACATATTGGAACCCAAACTTGTTTGTCTGAATTATAAATTGATTAAAAAATATATAGTATTTTGTGCTGAGCTAGCTTGTTGATTTGTTACCAATTCAAGCTGTGCTATTGGAAAGGCATGACTTGTGCTTTGCAAGCCATGAAACCATCTAAATTTATGATCCTGAAAGGTTGTGTGTGTATTCACTTCTAAAAGCAGTTAGTTTCATGATCATGGCTATATATGTAGAATGTATAATTGCTAATCATACTTTTGCTACTAGTACAGCTCATTTTATCTTCCTGGTGGACTGTTTCATTTATTGTATTAATTTTTGAATGATTTCCAGGTGGAACTTGATCATCAGGCAGAACACTGCATCTTGTGACCCAGAAAAGGTATTCCCTGATTAGATAAAACAGATGGTCCTGACTAGGTAGAAAGCATCTTATCCAGGGAGGTGGAAAAATCATATATTTGCAGGACAGATGCTGAGGCTAATGACTTGTCTTAAGTTGTCTGCAATGTTGGTTAAGGTTCAGAAGTGAAATTATTATTGGAAATAATAAACATGGGAACTATATTTGATCAATTTATCTATTCATAATGCCTAAAATGATTGAAGCATAATTTTATATTCTGATTTGCCTGTGTTCGTCCTCAAGCGATGGGTGTTTTTCTGGCATTTTTTTTTGTTCATATGTTGGGATGAAATTTGTTGGTTTTGTAGAAGATATTGCAAAAGGCCCTTAATGTTTATTAGAGTACATATAGGTTGCTTTGAATATATATATATATATATAAGGTGGAATGTTTGTAATAATTAAAGATTATCATAGAGGTTCTCTCTAAATGTTTGGGCTTGTTTGGTTATCTATAAGTAACTATCCGGGGTGAGTAAAACCGAGTACCCGGCTCGGTTTTTTAAAACCGGATCGGGTGCTCGGTTTTTCGGATTGGAAAAAAACTTTACCTATATCTGACCCGGTTTAAATCGGATACTGAAAATTGGGTACCTGATTTAAACCGAATCGTATATTGGAATCTGATTTATATAACACATTAAAAAAAAACAAATATGAAAAACTTATAACTTAGCATTAAATTTTTATATTATTCTCCACACAACAAAATTTATAATAAAAATAATAAAGAGTTTTATTAATTTTAGGAAAAAAAATCAAATCAAATCAAATATCTTCCGAAGCATCAAACGTCTCTCAATAATGATCATTAGTTGCTAGACTCTCAATAATAATCATTAGTTGCTAGAGAAAGAGAATTTGAATGGAGGCTAGAGAAGAGGTTTGGAATATTTTCTTTTTAATTTTAACCTCTGTAGAATTAAGTATGTAACTCTTTAAGTTATTTGATTAGGCATTTGGATATTTTTTTTATTTTTAATAAAAAAATTCAAATCCCTCATAAGAGTTTATATATATATATATATATATATATATATATATATATATATATATATATATATATATATATATATATATATATATTTCATTTAAAAAATTCAGATCGGGTACCTGATTTTTTTTTTTTCCAGATCGGGTCTCCAAAAAATTAAGGTCAAAAAATCGGATCATCGGATCATAATTTTTTAGTTCACCCCTAATAACTATAAGCAACTATAATTGAAGTAGTTTTTACATTTGAAATATTATTCGTTTTGTTGTAAAATCAATTTTAAGGTTTTACAAATTGGGCTTGTTTTGCAGCAGTGCAACTTTTAGTTAAATCGTTGTAAGTTGAAATCCTGCCAAAGAAACCCTTATGATGTGTTTGACTTACCGTAATAAGAATGAGGGGGAATGAAGAGGGGGAAAGGAATGGGTAGAAGATAGTAATGAAAAAAGATGTTTGGTTAGAGAAGTAAACCTTTTACTCCTCTCATAAAGAAATGATATTTATTTCAAATAATTAAAACATAAATATTTATTTTATTATTATTGATTAATGTTTAATTAAAAATTTATTTCAAATAACTATTAATTTTATTACGCACTTAAAATTTTTTTAATTAATTATATTAATTTTTATATTATGATCACTAGTTGAACTAAATAAAATATTTTGGTTCCATACATACAAATTTTATTTATCATTTTAATTTTTATAATTATTTATTAATTTTGTGTTATGACTACTAATTTTATATTTTGGGACCCAAAAATTGATTTGAATTTTGATCCAAATTTCAAAAATTGAAGATCCTCCAAAATTTATTTGTGGCAACCTCAACCAAAATGTGAAAACTCAAAATTAATATTATGCTATTCTTCTCATTCATTTTAGCATCAATCAACTATGAATTCCATTGCAATTTCCAACATGCATTCACAATACTAGCTTATTTTTCTTCAATGTCATTCATAAAGCAAAGAGTAGTAGAAAATATTAAAAAAAAAAAAAAAAACTCAACCACCAAAGTTGCACAAACAATTCACCAACCCACAAAAAGAAAAAACATCACAAACGAAAGGCCTCCATGGATCCAAAATTTTTGGATTCTTCCACAAAGTTCTATTCAAAATGAGAAGAAGCACCATCATATTAGTAACAACATCGAAGAAAAAACAACTCCTTCTCGTACTCATCTCCTCATGCTAACACTTGCCTATCAAATGAATAAACCTGCAAAGAAAAGATACCAGAATAAAAAAAAAAAGTTAGTTGATTTTTTTTAATGGAGAAAACAAAATCCAAAATACATATCGACCACAAACAAATCTTAAAGAAGATAAACCAACACCAAAATTTTCTCAAGACATGAACATATAAATGGTATGTTAAATAACTCATGCTACCAAAATTTACATGTAATGAATACTAAGTAATCATCCAAGTTACATAGCTACAATGTTAATTCTCACCAAGATGAGTCAAGAATTGGGTTGGCAATATGACATATTTGACAAGAAAACTAAGAAAAGCACAGTTTCTTTTCAGCTGGAAGGTCCCAAAATACTGTCAGTTGATCTTCATCTTTTGCCAATACTTGCAACATGAACATTGTCTCATCTTCTGTAAGACCATTAATAGAAAAAAGCACATCACTAAGCGATCTCTTTTTTGCTTGAATTTATGCATGAGATGTTTCATTGCGTATTGTGATTTCAATATTATGAGCAGAGATTTCAACATTATTTGCGGCAATCTCAACATTGCAAGTAACAGAGTCAGCTTTCCGTGCATCAGACTCAATGGTGCGAACCGCCAACTTGGTGTTACGGGCTGCTACCTCAACTAATGCTCTAAATTCTGGGCCAACCATATTTATGAAATCATGAAAATTTGTAGAAATTCGGTCCATTGTTGGATCCTTAGCAACACTCTTTCTTTTTCGACGCCTAGATGTTGTTGAGGTGCTGTTATTATATGGGATAGGTAATGGAACCTGCACCTTCCTCAAGTGAGATGTTATCATCTTGTTCATATTTGGTTGTGTTGTCCCCGATATCACCCTTATTGTTGCTAAAAGCTTTATTTTTGGTGAAGACCTGTGTGAGATCATTGAAAAATTGAAAGGATTTGCCATACAATCCGGCCTCTTCTTTGTGAGTCTGCATTGTATAAAAACCCCACAATTAATAAAATCTTTATGATAGTGCTATTTTCACACAAGTAAATATGAGTCTTGTTTTTCATGTTTACTTTGACATACTCATCATATGTGCTTTTGTTACACATGATAGTGTTGTTTTCAAAGTTCCAATCAAAACCACTCAGTTGTAAGATATCAGAGATGACATTTGTCTTACGTCTTAAGACTTTCACATAAGACTTAGTGTTCGGTACAGCCTTCAGTTTGGTTTGTGGAATCTTTTGTTATATCATCCTTTCTAACTGCATGGGATATCCACTCCAGATGCTATTTTCAGCCCGCCATGCAGCGCTTAAGGAAAGTTCAACCAAAGCATCAATGAGTCTTCCTTGGGGGTTCCAATATCGTTTGTTTTGTTCCCTCCCTTTTTGTTGTTGTTCTGTCTCCATAATAAAAAGACAAACAAGGAATGATTTACATTAAACAACATAAACATGACTGAATTAAATAAGTACATAATTCACAACATGAACAAGTTTGTATGTATTCAACATGAAATTTCAACATAATTCAACACAAAAAAATTATGGCTAGAAAAGTAGCAAACAATTCAACATGGATCAAATATTGCAGAACAAGTGTCATAAATTTAGCAAAGACCCTAATCATAAAAGAGAACCACAAAGAATAGTCACAAGAAAGTGCTAAGAGGCTAGGCAATCATTTCACTTCAACCCTATCCCTTCCATATTTCGGATTTCAAATCATGTGAATGAAACTCACATCTTGAAATTCCTATTGTAACAAGACAATTACATCAAACTACATCTCATAAACATCCCCATCAAGAGAAAATACAAACAATTATCATAACAAAAAAGAAAAGAAAAACTTCGAAACTAGTGGTACCGTTGGTTACTAAGTAACTCAATAGATATAAATGAAATCTATTAATTCAGAAATACGATATTAGAATGCTTCTGTGGTTATATAAACATGTAATTTAGTGTCCTTGAAGATTTCCACAATTCATATATATTATATATGATTTCCTTTAACCAAATTACAAACAATTCAACACAAAACCAATATTCTCAAGACAAATGTAACTAGTTTCACATGAAAATTAGTACTATCTAACCAAATAGTACATAACGATCTAACAATCCAAAAGGAAGAGCAACACATAAAAGTGTTGAGTACATAACGATCCATTAACTATATCAATTTTCTTCCTATGTGTTAAACATATCTTTGGCCATCTCCTATCTAAATTGGGTCCATTCATCCCTTGGTTGCACGGCTACTATATTGTTGGTCTCATCTTCCACACTCTCATTGAAAGATGGAACATCAACTTCTTCTTCTTCTGCAAGATCTTCCGCCATCTCCCACCTAATAAAATTGTGGAGTAAACAACACGCACTAATAATACACTGTTTAGTGGTCATGCTATAGAAATTTGGACTGGCTAGAATTTTCCAACGGATTTATAAAACGCCAAATGTTCTCTCAATAAAGTTCATAGCGCTAGCTTGTTTCATGTTAAAAAGCTCTTCAATAACGGCATCCATTAGCACTCAGGCATCATGTGCCGAACCATTCCAACCCAATAAGACGTATATAAACTGCATATCTTGTTTGCAAATGGCAAGTACATTGGTGGAAATTTTAGATTTTCATGATCTAAATCTTGGACGGTTAGTGTTGGGTACTTTCACCCCTATATGTGTCTCATCCAATACTCCAAGGTAATTCTATGTCGGATACAAAAAAATATTATTGCTTATTTTGTCATGTAATACCCCCACTAGAAAAAATAGCCTACTAAATTCTACTCATTAACTTAAACCATTTCCACTTAGGATCATTTGAATTTTCTGGGACCGATTCTGGTTTCTTTAGGAGAACACCATGGCAAAGAATAATTGACCACAACACAGCATGAAAATACTCACTAACTATTTCAACCGATTGTACAAAATCAAACTTGATTATTCTATTTTTAACATGGTGGGCTACAATGATCAAAAACATTGTGACCATCTCCTTAACCATAACATTTCTCGTGGCTCGTAGTCTACCGGTGGTAGTTAGTAGTTCACACAAATTATGGAAATAGCGTCGATCCATCCGTAGCTTATTAATACATGCTATGTCACTTTCATAAATCAGCCTCCTCAAATATTCATGTTGTTTCCGTCATCTACTCGATGTTGACTCAATCTTGTATTGAATTAGTCAACTTCCATCACAACGTTGTTTTGTCACACATACAGTGATTAGGAGGTTTAAAACATAAAAATAACACAATCATCCCAACATCCAAACAAATGCGATGGATTAGGACTCACTACATCCGTTCTCAATGAGATAATTGAAGGTATGGCCAACGCAATTGTACTTGAACTTGTTATTGCTAGATGGGAGCTTATGAAGGCATTGGGCAGTGATTCCAGTGAAATATCCGATGAACTCCATGTACTCTACCCCGGATCATTGTGCCCAGAGCCTCAAAGCTATAGATCAATGTTACAATCACTCATATCTAGTAGAGGATTTCAGGAGAAAATCAGGGAAGAAGAAGAAGAAGAAGCGGAAGGAGGAGGAGGTTAGAGGAAGAAGGAGACATCCTTCTCATTGATCATTTAGTTATATAGCCATATCCTGACAAATCAGTACAATTGTAACCAAATATTCCACTGTGGCATTTTAACAAACATGTGCCGTGCTAGAACACTGTGAGTGGATGTAACAACCTTGTAATAAACTGACAATAGAAAATTGCATTCATTCATTGAAACTACTAATTACGTAATTAAAGTAATCGTGCCCATAATAAAATCTTCAAACTTCTTGTCATTCTTTCCCCGATTCTTCCTGAAGCTTCGCTTGGTATTGGAACTACCTTGGTGATGTTCTAAGCTGGTCCTTTTCTCCAATTTACTTGTAACAATTGCTCCCTCTTGGAAAACATCCTAGTCCTCAAGGATGAAATTTGGAAATGTTGTTGAAAAAGCATCCTCATCCTCCCATGTGGTATCATCAGCTAATTGCCCTTTCCATTAAACCAACAGCTCTTTAAAATTTCTCCCTAATGCAGTATCTCTCGTCTTTTAAGTATAGCTTTAGGCTCTTGTAAAGGGTGTTGATTTTGACATTCAGTGTGCAGTATGCGATTCTCAGCAACTGGATCACCCACAAACTTCTTCAATTTTTACACAAGGAACACAACTGAGCTGTTGAGGATAATTAGAGATGATATGCCACTGCCCTTATTCTTTCAGTGATTTAGAACAACCCATAAAAATGACGAGCCAGTTTATGTGAGCTTTGGCATGCCAGAGTAACTTGATGGTATGGTTACAACTTTAACCAAACACAATCCCCTTGCTAAAAATGGATATCCATCCACTTTGTGTTCATTTGATTGGCTATACTTGCTTGTGCGCGTTTCAAATTTGCCAGTAAAGTAGAAAGAAGCTCCGTTCGCTCAGTTAAGACATCGCCCACAGCAGCCACAGTAGTGGTGCCACTCAAGTAATACTGCAACGACGGCGATGCTCTCCCAAATATAGCCTCATATGGTGTCATCCTGATAGCTGAGTGCCACGCAAAGTTTTAATGCCATTCGGCCCCGCGCAAGTACTTAACCCATTGGCGAGGATGGTCGGTGGCAAAGCATATGAGATAGTCTTCTAGATACCTGTTCAAGACCTCCATTTGACCATTGGTTTGAGGATGGTATGCGTTGCTCATGGCCAACATAATATCCTGAAGCTTGAACAATTCACGCCAGAAATAGCTCATAAAGATCGGATCCCCATTAGAAATAATCTGTGCTGGTGGCCCATGGAGTTTGATCACATCTCACACCATTAATTCAGCTACCTAAGGTGCCGTAAAATTTGGCCCCAAAGCTAAGAAGTGGCTATGTTTCGACAACCGATCGATCACTACCATGATCGTTGTCTTTCCTCCTGACGAGGGCAAGCTAGTGATAATATCCATTGCTATGGAGTGCCAAATTTTTCTAGGAATCGGCAATGGCTGCAGGAGTCCTCGTGGAGAATGATTAACTGGCTTGACTGATTAGCACACCATACACTTAGAGACAAATGTTGAATAGTACATTTAATGTCTGCCTAGTGAAAAATTCCCATGATGTTGGCTAGAGTTCGTTGGATCCCGCGTGTTCTCCAGTCAGGGTATTATGAAACTCTGCCAATAGCAATGGTTGTAAGCCCGAGTTTGGCATAATCCACACCCTACCACGGAACAACAGCAAACTATCAAGCAGTGAGAAATTTAGATGAGTGCCAGAATCCTTCGTTACATCACTGAGTAACTTCAAGGTATCAGTGTGATTGTTGTAGGCTTGACGGATTATTTCCCATATCACTGGCTGTGGCTAAGACTCCCAGAACAAGCCATTGCATGAGACTCTGTTTACTCATGACAGGGCATCTGTTGGTCCATTGAATACACTAGGTTTGTACTCAATGTTGAAGTCGAATCCCACTAGTTTATATAGCCAACGTTGCTGCTCCTGTGTTTGAATGGTTTGATGCATCAAGGCACGAAGGCTTTGGTGATCCGTTTGGATGGTGAAACGGAGGCCCATCAAGTACTGGCACCACTTCCAAATCAACTCTGTGATGGTGAACATTTCTCTGGCGTATGTGGATGTTGCCTATAGCCTGAGTGTTAATTGCTTACTGAAGTAAGTGATTGAGTGTCCTTTTTGAAGTAGAACGACACCGACGCTGGAACCGGATGCATTCATTTGGACACAAATGGACGGAAAAAATCTAGTAACTATAGCACCAGAGTTTAGGTGAGCACTTGCTAGAGTTGCTTGAAGGCGTGAGTAATGGAAGGTGTCCACACGAATGCATATTTCCTTAATAGTTCCGTCAGTGGAGCTACAAGTTGGGATTACTTGGCGACAAATTGCCTATAATAACCACAGAGGCCCAGAAATCCTCTTAGAGCTCTGATGGAATTCAGAATAAGCCAATCCATGATCACCTGAATTCTGCCCATCTCCAACCCAATCCTTTTCCAAACCCTAGCCCTAGAACTATCCGATGGATTCCCGGAAGAGCGAGAACAAGACCATTGTCATGATTCCAAATGAGATGAAAATGGAAGAGGACTTGAATTATATATAATTTTTAATTTTCAAACAATAAACAAATTTAATTTAACATAAAAAATTAATTTTCTATTTTTATATGGAATACTTATAATTTCATTAATTTATATAATGAATATTATCTGTTATTATAAACGAGCCAATAATACTCTTATTTATTAATTATTTATTATTTAAATTTAAACATTAGAAACTAAAAATAAACCAATTTAATTTAAAATAAAAATTAATTTTCTATTTTTATAGGAAATACTTATAATTTCATTAATATAATGAACAATATCTTTTAATAACATGCATTTTTTTAAAATATAAACATATCAAATATATTATACTATAATGTTAAAATAATTTAAAAAATAATTAAAATCAAATATTTCCTTTCAGTGGTTGTAGTCATGAATGTTAATTTTTTAAGTATTTATTTTAATAATTGTTTATCTTAAACAAAATAATCAAATAAAAAAATTATATGTTACAAATTAATTTATATAAATAATAAGTTAAGTAATATCCATAAATTTGTAAATTAATTCCTTAATTTATATCCATCCAATTGATCTTGATTTGCATCTTATTTTTAAGGATGTAGTTATTATGACATTATTTTTTTATATTTGTTTTATAATGTTTTTTTAATTTAATTATTATTCTTAATATAAATCTCAAATTCAATTATGATAATATTATTATAATTAAGTCATGCTTTAATAAACATGAATATAAAAATTAAATAAAATTCAAAATAATATATTCAAAGTAATATTTTGTTAACAACAAAACGATATCCATTAGTAAATGTTTGGTCTATTCTAACACCTTTAAAAGTTCGTTGTTATAGATAATTTATAACTACTGTATTTGACCATTGCTATAAATAAGTATCAATCTAGAGTAGTAGTTATACCAACGAACGAAAATTTCTAAGTAAATATCAGATTTATTCTGAAAATGAATAAAATGGTTAAGAAATACTTAGACATATAATATGTTCTTATCCAAAGACGTATGGCATGATAACTATAAAAGGGGATTATCATCATCCTCAAGGTAAAGGGAAAAGAAAAATAACATACTTGATATTGTATTATCTTGTAACCAGAGACCCCACTCACCATCACTCTTTTCTCACTCACCCTCATTCCTTTTGAAAGGGTCTAACAAAGTAGAGAATGGGGATTACAGGAAGCCTTATCCAGAAAAATTCATAAGGAATCATTAACAAGGAGTAAATCTATAAATTATTTTTTCTAGCTAGAAAGGATTTTATATAGCTACATTTAATATTGAATCTCTTACAATTTGTAACTCATTGGTTAAAATCCATACCAGTTCTCAAAATGGATGCATTTTTGCATTAAAAATATATATAATTACTAATTTTAAAAAATAAATAGTATCTAATGTTATATTATATTTAATTTTTTTAATTTGAAATTATTCAATTTTTATTTTTATTAATTATATCAAACATTAATATGTAAAAGCAGTTATTACAAATCAACAAAATCCTCAATTGTTTAATATGTTTTCAAAGATTTTACAAAAGCCAACATAAATTTAAAATCAGATTATAATGAATATAAAAAAAAGGAAAATAGAAAATCCAGTTCAAAGGCTAACAATTCTAAAAAGCAAGCTATTGACATTCTTATAAAGACATCATCTACTGAGAAAAAATACTATTGAAAATTTAACAATAACATATTAATGTTGAGAATAGTCAAAGCTGAGTTGGCGCCAGTATGGAGGAAGCTTGAAGGGTCACAAGAGGAAATAACTGATAAAAAACTCAGTCATTAGTTGTTATAATGGCTGAGTGTTGTGCATTTCCATTTTTAATCTAGTAAGATGTTAAGTCACATTGTATGGCTTTAAATAAGACATGATCTTTATGTATTTCATAGGACATCGAATAAAATAATAGAGAGTGTTCTTTTTCTCCTCAAATTGTGTGTGTTTTTTTACTGTGGATTTGTTTTTATCTGAGTGAACAAAGGTGGCATCTGAATTAGGTTAAATAGTGTGTGAACGTTCATGGCCATCAACGATGTGGCAAGAAGTCTTTTCCAACCCTCACTACAGGTGTTCAACGGTGACTGTTATGAACTCTAGAGCATTAAGATGCACTTGCTGTTTAAATCCCACTACTTGTGGGATTTGGTGGAATTTGGTTATTTCGACCAAGATAAGGATGCTCAGAAAAAGAAGAATCATAAGAGGGACTCAAAGGTATTGTTCCACATTTAGCAAGCCCTACATGAGACGATTTTTCTTCGGATAGCTACAACTACAACCTCAAGGTAGGTGTGGATTACTCTCCAAACTGAATTTCAAGGATCATCCAAAGTTGTTGCAGTGAAACTACATACTTTATGTAGGAGTTTCAAACCTTGCAAATGAGAAATAGTGAGATAGTGCAAGCCTTCATTTCAAGAGTAATAGGGGCGATAAACAAATGCGAGCGTATGGAGATCCTATGACAAACCTAACAATCATTGAAAAGGTTTTGAGGAGCTTGACTGCTATCTTTGCTCATGTGGTGGATGCGATAAAATAGTTCAAGCATCTTTGCACTCTTAGTCTAGATGAGCTCAGTGGGTTACTTTAGGCTCATGAAGTCTGACTCAATAAATATGTAGAGAAAGATGAAGACAAAGCTCTATAAGTTGAAGAAAGACCACCAAAAACAAAGTAGTCAGACAGAACACCCGGTACAAGCAGAGGAAGGGGTATGTATTGAGGAATATATAGAGGTAGAGGAAAAAGAAGGCACACGAAGTCATGACCATAGCTACATTATTATAGTGATAGCAAGAACTATAGAAGCGGCATCCTGTATCATAATTGCAAAAAGTATGGGCACGTCAAGGTAGATTGTTTGTTTAAGGAGAAGACATTGAATTTTGCTAAAGAACAAGATGCAAGTAATTTGTTCATGGCTCGTTATAATGTTGATCAAATTCCTTGTAGCGTATGGCTTGTGGATAGTGGTTGTTCGAACCATATGACAGGAGTAAGAGATCTCTTCAGTGATCCAGATGAAGCTTAGAGGATGATAGGAAGGCTTGCTGATAACAAAGAAGTGCAACATTAAGGCAAGGGAACAGTGGCAATCAAGACTAAACATGGCAAGGTGAAGTTGCCCTATAATGTTCAGTGTGTTTCCAGTTTTGCACACAATCTCCTGAGTGTAGGCCAATTGATATCAGAAGGTTATACGGTGTTTTTTTGATAAAGAAATGTGCTACATAAATGATCAACATACTGGACAGGTTCTAGCCAATATACAGATAATGAAAAACTGTATGTTTCCCTTGGAAATATCTAGAATGCAAAGCCTTAGTCTTGTAATGACTGATGATAAAGACTCAACAAAGTGGCATCTTCGATATGGGCATCTGAACATAAAAGGACTGAAGTTGTTGACTCGGAAGAAGATGATGTAAGGGCTTACCAAGTTTATAGAAATGGAGTTTTGTGAAAGTTGTTTGTATGGTAAATAGGCGTGAAGATCTTTTCTATTGGGAATGCTTGGAAAGCATCTACTCCTCTGGATCTTATTCATGCTGATTTATGTCGACCCATGCAAACTGAGTCCATGGAAGGTAATCAGTTTTTTCTCTTGTTCACTGATGATTATAGCAAGATGTCATGTGTATACTTCCTCAAAAACAAGTCACATACATTCGAGCACTTTATTCACTTCAAAACACTACAGAAGTCAAGTAACTGTAGTATCAAGTGCTTACTCACATATAAAGGAAGGGGGGGGGGGGGGGGGTAGGGGAAGGGGGAGGGGGAATTCTTATCACTTGAATTCAAGAAGTTGATTGTGGGATTCGAAGAGAACTTACCATACCCTATATTCCTCAAAAGAATGGAGTAGAGGGGAGGAAGAATTACATTTTCATTGAAATAGCGAGGAGTTTACTCAAAGAAAGAAGACTTCCAAATCAATTTTAGACCGATGCTATCGCAACATCAGTTTATTTGCTGAATCTCTCACCAACAAAAGCAGTGAATGAGAAAAATCCATTTGAAGCTTGGAGAGGTATACATCCCATTGTAAGTCATTTATGAATATTTGGATGTATAGCTTATACCTTGATTCCCTCACAACAACTCTAAAATCTTGATACATAATCTTGATACATAATCCGAGAAATGTATCTTTATAAGGTATATAATTAAGTTTAAAGAATATAAATTATACAACCTTAACACTTGTAAGGTTGTTGTTAGTCAAGATGTGGGTTTTAATGAAGATGCTAGATGGGCATGGAAGGAAGTTCACGTAGAAGAACAAGCCAAGATTCCTTTCATGATGCAAGAAGTTGCACCGTTATTAGATTCCTTTAACAATGAAGGTAGAAGAAGCATTGAAGAACCAAATAACATCAAAGGAGATATATTGAAGACCTAAGAAGCCCTACTATGAATAAAAACATCATCAAATATCAGAAATGCTGAAGGATCATTTACTCTAGCAAGCGGTATATTTGATCAAAGGAGCAGAAGGCGGATTAGGTTACTAAGAGAACTTTATAAAAATTGTACATTTGTTCTTAATGTTATAAGTCCCATTTCATACAAAGAAGCATCATAGTCACAAGAGTAGCACAATGTAATATAGGAGAAGATCTTTGTAATTCAAAGAAACGTAATATGTGATCTAGTTGCACTACCTGAAGGAAAGCAATCCATAAGCCTGAAATGGATATTCAAGATGAAATTTGGTGCAAATGGGAAAGTACAGAGACTCAAGGCTGGATTTACGTTTAGAGGATTCTCTTAGGAGCAAGGTATGGGCATTGAAGAAACCTTTTCACCAGTGGCTAGATTTGAGACTATATGGCTATTATTAGCTCTAGTTGCTCAACAACAATCACTACAAGAAAAACAGGAATTTGGCACGGTCAATTTGTCATGGATTTGGGACTAAAAACCGTGACAAATTGATTTTGGCACGGTTTTTGGCACGGAGTATATTTTGACACGGTTTTTGGCACGGTTTGAGTTGTCACGGTTTTTGGCACGGTTAGATTTGTCACGGTTGTTGGCATAGTTAGATTTGTCACGGTTAAATTTGTCACGGTTTTTGGCACGGTTTTAATTGGAACGGTTTTTGGCACGGTGGAATTTGTCACGGTTTTTTGCACGGTTGAATTTATCACGGTTTTAGGCATTGTTGAATTTGGTACAGTTTTTGGCACGGTTTGGCATGGTTTTTGTCACGAAAGTTGGCACGGTTATGTTTGTCACGGTTTTTGCCACAGTTTTATGATATTTTGCACGGTTTTTTGTCACATATGTTGTCACGGTTTTAGAATTTATATGATTTGTAGCACATTTTTTGTCACGAATTTTGGCACGGAATTTGGCATAATTTTATTTATTTCATGAATAATTAAAATTTATTTTGCTAAATAATGGTAGATTCATTTATAAAATATGTCCTGTAGCATTTATAAAATTTATATGATAACCTACATTAATTTACCAAAATATGTCCTATAGCATTTATAAAATAAACATAAATGTTATTACAATCATTCGAGTCCCGACCAACATCATTCAACAAAATACCACAAAACTCTAACACTCTACATCATCTTAATCCCGGCCTACATCATCATCAAAGTCATCAAGAGAATTATCTATAGATGGGGAAACCCGAGCTCTCTTCAACATTGGAGAGTACTCATCAGCATGTGTTTGGGACTCTCCTGTTGGTGCTCGAGGGGCATGTGGTGTACGAGCAATAATAGGCATGCTAGAGAGGTCAATACCTTGTACCCGAAGTGCAGCAAATAATGATGATTCAAATAACTCACGTCGAGCCAACTCAACATCAGCCTCAACGCGAGATCTAGCAAGCTCCTCCTGTAACTCTTTAACTTTTTTGCGGAGTTGTTCAGTTGATTCGGAAGGCCCCGCGCGTGGCTTGTAATTGGATGAGGACATTTGCCTAACAATTCCTACAACTCTGTTACGACTTCCAATAGCTATCTCATCCCATAATTCATCTTGATTAATAGAACCCTCATCTACGCCTTGACTGCATTTGTCTACAATAGCTTTCTCAAATTGTTCCTGCATTTCAAGTAAGCTTCCTTTCAAAATGATTATATAAATATTATCCAAACTCAAACAAAATTTAAACTCAAAATATTCACACTAATGTTTTGTTCATTCAAAAGCTTAACTGAGCATGTGATAATTTCTAATACATGTATAACTTATATTGGATTTAGGAAAATTAATATTATGTTCCTTATACTACATCTTTTCCCATATGAGATTTCCAAATGCATTTATAACTTCCATTTATAACTTCCATTAGATTTTGGAAAATTAATGCATGTATAATTTCCTAATGTATGTTTATTACTCTTGATGGTTACTTTGCATTGTTCTTAATAGCAAAAACATAATATTTTCTCACTTGTAAATGTCATAACATTTTTTTACTTGTAAATCCTAAGTAAGCATGTTATAATTCCTAATGCATGTATTTCCATTGGATTTTAGAAAATTAATACTATGTTCCTTATACTACATCTTTTCCGATATGAGAGTTTCAAATGCATTTATAACTTCCATGTATAACTTCCATTGGATTTTGGAAATTTAATGCATGTATAATTTCCTAATGCATATTTATTATTCTTGATGATTACTTTGCATGTTTGTTAATAGGAAAAGCACAACATTTTTCACTTGTAAATGTCCTTCATTTAATACTAAATGAAGGACAACATTTTTTTTTTCATTTGTAAAGCCTAACTAAGCATGTGATAATTCCTAATGCATGTATGCCTTCGATTTGATTGTGGAAAATTAATACTAAATTATTTATACTATATTTTTTCCATATGAGATTTGCTAAAACATTTATAGCTTCCATATGTAACTTCCATTGGTTTTTAGAAAATTAATGCATGTATAATTTCCTAATGTATGTTTGTTAATATTTATGATTACTTTGCATGGTTGTTAATAGTAGAAGCACAGCATTTTTTCATTTGTAAATGTCCTTAAGTGGTATGACATGTCAACAATATTAATTGATTTTATGAACATATATTTCAATGAACCATGGCACATTAAAATGTAATTTCTAAAATTTTCATCTTTTGGCTCCAATATTGTTTTATTTTTAAAAAAAATATTATACGTACAACAATTCCTGTGGCATGCCCATCCTCAAGTGTGCCATCTTTCCTTCTATAAGTGCGGATAAAACATTCTTTAGGTGTTGGCTCCCTACCCAATTCCTCCGCCTAAAAAAGAACATAGTAAATAAATATTAAATAGTCAAACGCAACAATTATAATAGTATTTAAATGGATAAGGGACATTACCAACCTAAGGCGGTGCACAGCAGTACTAACAGATCCACCACGATAAATAACAGTGGAGGAGCTTCCAATTTCTGCTCTATTTTATTTGTTCTTTTCACTTATTCTCTTAAACTCGTCTGACTCCCAATACCTCTACAAACCCTCCCAAACTACAGGAGCCATCCATGGAAATGGAGCCTTGTACAATTTATGTGCAAGATATAAATTCTTTTTCAACCATTCACTAGCTTCATGGTTGAAATGTCGTAACACTGATGACTCATGTTGTGGCTCCCATGTATAAATGGCCTTAAAAAAATATTAACTAAGGTAATGTTTCATTATAATTAATTTGTATAATTAAAAGATTGGAGCATTTAATTAATTACATGATACTTACCTTAAAAGTGAATATCCTTTGCCTCACATCTTTAGGCACTTTTCCCCATCCGGTCCATGGCTCTTTATAGTGACCTTTGACCAATTCATGTACTGCTCTCTTGACTTCATAATCTCTACATAAAAGAGTGATGTAAAACAAATTTACTTAAAACTTATAAATCTTTTATTAGAAAACTTATATACAATATTATAAAATTGTTATAACATGAAATGCTACTTACATAATTAAACTGTCCGGGGTGATCAACCAGGGTGGTCCAGTGCTCTCAGACTCATTGGATGGCACTTCCATTGCCGGGGAGTAGTCCTCAGAGGCATGGGCAGAAGCCTCTCCATGTGGAACTGGGGGAGACTGCGCTACTGGTATAGCTGGTGAAGGTTGTATTATTGATGGTAAGGGAGTCATTGTTGTTGTTGGTTGAATGCTTGGATGTATACAAGGAGGCATTCCCAAATCCGTCACAGTATTAGGTATTGATGTAGAGTTGTCACAAGATCTTTGATGAACGTCCATCATGGCCCGATGTGGAACGGCCACCATGGCCCGATTTTGATCAACGTCCAGAATGACCCCGTCCTAATAGATAAGTATAAATAAAAATATAAATGTACATACATATACATGAATGATAACAAGGTATTTCTATTGGTGGATAAATTCAATGTGATTCAAACAAATTGCTATTTTACCAAATTTGATATTCATTCAATTCTAATTTAGCACGATGGTAAAAATCCCAGACTCTTCATTTTATATCCATGGCATCTTACTTAATTGAAAATAAATATGTTTATTGACATAATCATTGTGTTAACAAAATAAATTTGAAAACAATTTTCAGAAAAAGTAAGATTAAAATAAATGAAAATTCAAACCCGATGTTGTCCTAGAATCTTGATAACGATCCATCACGCTTCAAGTGAAATAATCTACCCACCTACATGAAAGCACAAATGAGAACAGAAATGGTAAAACTACTTATCACATTAAAAGCATGAATGAGATTCTCACAATGAGATAGCATAGCAAGTTTTTATTCAAAATAACATAAAACCACCGACTTGATAAAAATAAGAGGTTTATATCAAAAGGAAGTACAAACAAAGAGTTTATCAAAATAGTGCATAGTTTGTTAAAAGTCATGTTCTTCAACATCGTCATCATCATTACAATCACCATCATCATCATCATCACCATCACCATCATCATCATCAACATCAATTTGTTCGTTTTCTTCATTTTCTGTTAGCTCATTTTCTTTGTCTTCCTCGGTTTCACTTTCCGAAATGGGTTGTAGTTCAGACAAGTCAACAATAAGTTGTATACCTTCTGGGTCAAACAAAGGAGGAATTTCATCTATAATACTAACACCGGTTGAGGACTGGATTTCCTCCATTTGATATGCAGATGCATCTTTTTCTGGCCAACTTGTCTCAACCATTCCCCTAGCTTTTGTGGGACAAACAACCAACCAATCAACTTTGTTTTTCTTCATGCTCGGGTATGCAACATAGTTTACTTGAGTGACTTGTTGGGCCAACACAAATGGATCATACTTTTGATATAACCTTTTACAATTAATATCAACCAACTTATATAGGGGGTGAACCTTGGTGCCATGCAATGGGTCAAACCATGTACACTCAAAGAGTACTACATGATTCTATCTGCTACCATGGTACTCAAGCTGCACTACATCTTCTAGTAAACCATAAAAATCACAAGATGAATCCTCCGAATTGATTCCTCTTACACAAACACCACTATTCATGGTTAACTTCTCCATGCCATGTGCGACAGTATGAAAGTTGTAGCCATTAATGAAATATCCCGGCCATGTTGTCACTTTCTTTGATGGACCCCAAGCCAAACTCCGTAAGAGAGGATTGGTTACTTGATTAACTTCATTTTCCACCTAAATCCCAAAAAATGTTAATGAAAGTTTTCATTATTTCTTAATACAATTTAAACATGTTTGTATCATTACTCACAAAATTTTCAAACCATTTTGCGAAATGCTTATCAACTGCCTTATCAATGGCATCAGATGGGTTCCCTTGTAGGTAGGTGACAAATATCCTAAGAATGTCCATTCAAACAAGAAATACTTATATATCAAAATTGGATCTTGAACATGTACACATTATAAATTATATTTCTCATTATTCAATAATAACTTACTTGTAATATGGATATACTTCTGGACAATTTTGTAACACATAAGTATGTGCTACATGTAACTCATCTTCAGATAACCACCTAATTTTTGGACGACCTTGGCCTTGACCAGTATAATTGAATATCGAGAAAGGTGGGAAAATATCATTGCTACAACCCTCATCATTTCGTCGTGGTCTCCTCCTTCTACACGATATATGAGGTTCAAAGTAATGCTCTGCAAAAATGTTGATTTCTTGAGCAATATATGCTTGGCAAATTGAACCCTCGACGTGTGCTTTATTTTTTAAAGTTTTCTTTAATTCCTTAAGAAACCTACACGTATAAAAATAATAGAACTCTATATAAATTAAGTAAAGAAGGAATTGAAGTCAACAAAATTAGGTAATGGCGTGTATTACCTCTCGAAGGGGTACATCCATCTATAATGAATAGGACCTCCAATTCTAACTTCATAGGGTAAATGAACAATGAGATGTTCCATAGAATCAAAAAAAGCTGGTGGAAATATTTTTTCGAAGTTACATAAAATCACTGCAACCTTTTCCTCTAACTCAATAATTTTGTCAATATCAACTACAGCAGAGCATATCGTGCGAAATAAAAAACTTAATTCTGTCAGCGGATTCCAAACAAACGATGGCAACAATTCTCTAAAGGCAATTGGAATGAGCCTTTGCATAAAGACATGGCAGTCGTGACTTTTCATGCCAATCATTTTCAATTCATTCATGTCAACACACCTTCCAAGATTAGAAGCATAACCATCTAGAAACCTTAACTCTTGAATCCATCCACAAAAGACCCTCTTCTGTTCTTTTGTTAAGGTATAAACTGCTTTAGGAATAGTTCAACTTGAAAAGTTTGAAGGAACCGCTATTTCTTTACGGTCACAAAGAATACCAACATCTTTTCTTGCATTAATATTATCCTTACTCTTCCCTTTCACATCCATAACTGTGAAAAAAACATTGTCGAAGATATTTTTTTCTATATGCATCACATCAAGATTATGTCGAATTAGATTATTTTTACAGTAGGGTAAATCCCAAAAAATACTTTTTTTTTATACACTTATATGTTGCTCCATACCCTAGAGGTGTGTTAACTGGGTCTTCCACTGCTGTTGGAAATAGCATAACCTGATTAAAAATTTCCTCACTTGACAATCTCTGTGGTGAAGTATTTTTTTCCAATCGACCACATATAAAAGATTTCTTGTCCTTGCGGTATGCATGATTTCGTGGTAAGAACATACGATGACAATCAAAATAACTTGTCTTCCTACCATGTTGCAGATGGAAAGCATTCGAGTTCTCCATACAAATTAGACATCCCAAAACCCCGGCAGTACTCCAACCAGATAGCATCCCATATGAAAGAAAATCATTGATTGTCCACAAAAGTGCATCTTTCATGAGAAAATATTCATTTCTTGAAATATCGTAAGTCATTTCACCAAATTCCCACAAATTATTCAACTCTTCAATTAAAGGTTGCAAAAATACATCTATGTTCTTCTTCGGATTCTTAGGCCCTGGACAAATTAGTGATAAGAACATATAAGGTCTTTTCATGCACATTCTTGGTGGAAGGTTGTAAGGGGTCACAACTACTGGCCAACATGAATACGTTCTCCCAAATTGGCCATGTGGTGCAAAGCCATCAGCACACAAACCCAAATGAACATTACGGGGTTCTTTAGCGAAACTGGGATAAATTCCATCAAAATGTTTCCATGCTTCACCATCAGATGGATGCTGCATTACTCCCTCGTTTCTTTCATGAGTAGCATGCCAAGTCATGTGCGTTGCTGTAGCACTAGAAGCATATAACCTCTGCAATCTTGGAGTTAGTGGTAAATATCTTAATATTGCTAGCGCAATCTTTTTATGCTTGCCATTATCAGGTAGCCTGCGTCGACCCTTTATTTGTTTATACCTTGGCTCATTACAGAACTTGCATGAAATGTGCATGTCATCTGTTTCCAATATAACATACAACCATTTTTGCAAGCATCAATTTTAACCACAGGCAGCCCTAATTCATTCATGGTTTTTCTGTGATGGTAATAATCTGTTGCCATTGTATTATCTGGAGGAAGAACCTCTCTAATTACAGTAATCATGGTATTAAAATCAGCCTCAGACATATTGGCATCGGACTTGATAGATAACATTCTAGCAACAAAAGACAATTGAGAGTAATTCTCACAACCTTCGTACAAAGGTTGATCAGCAACTTTTAACACATCAAAAAATCTTTCAGCTAATTGACTTCTTTCACCACCTTGAAAACTGGAAACTGGCTCATCTAGTGGCGGTTGTACACTTGGACCTGCTTCATTGTTACAATGAGATGGATCCTGTGGTGGAACATGAGAACGAAAATAATCATATACCATCCTTTGATCCCAAGTCATCTGCCTATAGTCACCCCAATGTGTCACTTGTTCCACAAAAAGATCGTGAACATCATGTTGCTCCTCACTAGTTGGAAACAATTCTTCACCATGAGAAGTCCAATTCCAATAACATTGTTTAAAACCATGACGATATAAATGCGTAATGACATCATTTGGGTGAACAAACCGTGCATTTTTGCACTTAAAACAAGGACACCTAATATTTTCTCCATTCTTATATGAGTCATCTTGATTAATTGCAAACTGGATAAATTCATCCACCCCAGCTATAAATTTGTCATTTAATCCTTTTTGCCCAGGTAGATTTCGATTATACATCCACTGTCTTGACAACATTTTTGTCCTACAACCACTATTTTTAATTAAGTATTAGGCACCATCGATTGTTAATTCCCACACTATGTATATTAATACATATGTGCATAAATAATTTTAAAAGCATGTAAAACAATGGACAATACATACATGCATGAATAAATATTAAATGTACCAAGAGATCTTTTTGTTTTTTTTTATCATATAGTAATCTAAAAAACTTACATGTGAAATAAATCTCACCATACATTTTTACTGTTCATATATTCAAATGTCTCAACGTATAGCAATTTTTCATCTATATAGACTTATATTTACATGACTAAAACAATGACAGTCAAAATAACTACATCAACATCTACAATTAACATACATTAATCGAATCAAGCAAAAGGAATAAAGATGTTTTACGAATCATCTATGTGCATAACATGATCAACTCTAATAATTATGTTTCTCGATAGATAACACTAACAATCAACACAAAATGAGAAATAAAACATCAAAGCATACCAAAACTCAACTCGACCTAGAAGATTTATCTTTCTTTGTTGAAGTTGATTGGCAACCTTTATTAGCGATCACCAAGATTAAGTGAACGAAGTAACCATAAACCTATTAAAAATTGATAAATGATCCATGTAAGAAAATAATATTTTCTCGTGTATCTAATTAAACCAAAATTAAGTGAACGAAGTAATAACATTGATGAAATTCACCAACCTAATCAAAGAAGAACTAATAATCAAAAAGACAACCACATACATAATAATCAACTAAATTACATAAAATAACCTTAATTAATCAAGTGATAAATTAATTTAAATAAAATAAAATTAATTGAGATTGGGTGGTCCATAACATAAAATTAATGAAACCTACCTAATTAAGGAAATGTTTTTTTTTTTTTTTTTTTGCCTTGTAAAGCTTTCAATGTCCTCCAATATCACAAATAATTCATTGAAATTGAAATAATATCTCAAAAACCAAATCCATGATTATCAAGTTTCTTTTTTATGTGCTACTACTTGTGTTTGAAAAGGCATCAATATATATATCATTCACACATTGCTATAACATAATAATAATCACATAAGGTGTATGGTATGCCAATCAATAAGTTATTATATCGTACTGTTCAAAATGAATGCATTTTCGATAATAATAATAATAATAATAATAATAATAATAATAATAATAATAATAATAATAATGAAATATAGAATCAATCAATTGGCCTCACTGACTCTTGAACAAAAGGGTTAATCCAAATTCTCTCAAACCAAATCCACCTAGGCGTACTGTTCAAAATGAATGCATTTTCATCCACATTACATCAAATAATTACCCATCATGAAATAATTTCACAATTCAGTCCTTGCCTAGACTTTCTTGAGAGTCTTTTCATAGCTATTTCCTATCCACCCTCTAGCACTCCCTGCTTTCAGTAAAAAAATGGAATTTACTATTGGTAATCTATGATATCTTGATTAGGTGGATTATTATGAGTTTTACCTTGTAAACTGATCCAAATCCACCTTTTCCAAGCTCGTTTTCATCAGAGAAGTTATCTGTTGCACGCTTCAGTGTGGCTAAATCAATTTGGACGGCAGTATACCAGACCTCTGCTTCATTTCCATCATCTGAGTGTCCTTGGAAAACAATCAAAATTCAATACGCACACTCAATTATATATATATATGAGATATTTACTTTACCTGCACTAAATGTATTTTTTAGACGTCTGGTTCTCCAACTCCACAAACACATGCAAAGGAGAAAACAAGCCTAGCTCCAGCAACCTAAAACAATTAATTAAAACAAGACTTTAAAAATAAAAATAAAAAAAGAAATTCAATTAAGTGTTCATTGGCTATTTTCCAACTCACTGTTAATACTAGCAATTGATGTTCTATTTGATAACACTGAAGAAATAGGAGGGATTGAAGATAATTAATGAGAGCTTATGCATGATTATTTTACATATCTCATGAATTTTCCATATTAAGTGTTCATTGACTATTTTCCAACTCACTGTTAATATTAGCAATTGATGTTCTCAGCTGTCCTTGTTTTGAGTTTTTCACATAAAATTTATGTGTTTTTTTTTTAAATTTTTTTGTACTTGTTCTATTTCTCATCACCTTTAATTATTTTTATGTAACACATTTTTTTTTAATTTTAAGAATAAACATAAGTGCATGTACTAAACTGAATTATAGAAATTGAATTTATGTTGTTTTCTTGGTTGTATACCATTCACGTGTTGAAACATTCTCTTTGTACTTTAACACTTTCTTTATTAACCACACTATGCATATTTTTATTTAATTAATATAAATTATCTATTATATATATTTCATTAAAATAATGCCATATTAATAATTTGATTAAATTTTAACAACCCGTCCTTCTCTTAATACATCAATGCTCCTACTAAGATTCAAATATTAATCAAAATTCTACAACTAAACATAATAAGCATATAAATATATATATAATAACTCTAAATCAAAGTTAAAACAAAATCAAACATCATCTCATCAAATTTTCTTTTTCTTCAATAATGTGAGTAAACCACATATTCTAACATTCAAGTTCTGACTTAAAAAAAGAAAATTTTGAAAAAAAAATAAAATACATCAGGGCAATCATGAGTGTTCATTGACTATTTGCTTATTTTTACATCAGGACAGCTGAGAACATCAATTGCTTAATTATTTTACATCTGAGTGTTCATTGACTATTTGCTTATTTTTACATATCTCATGAATTTTCCAATGATTTAATTAATGAGAGCTTATGCATGATTAAAAAAAACGACAACAACAATAAATTTCTAAATTTATGCCAAAATCACAAAAATCTCCGCATTAAAAACAATTGAAGACATTCCAAACCAAATATAGATCGATAGATTGATAGACAGCTTGATTCATAGTTAAAGAGACATGGATAAAACACAGAGATTGCGATCCTACCTTCTATGCCGCCGGCTGTGTCGTCTCCAAGCGGCCTAGCCCCAAACGCGAGAGAGAGAAAGAGAGAGAGAGAGAGAGAGAGAGAGAGAGAGAGAGAGAGAGAGGAAGGAAGGGGGCCAAAAGGAACCCAGGATGCAAGGCTTCAAGTGTTGGAGGCGAAACAGAATAGGAAATACCTTTCTTTTTTGCTTATAAACTCATGTATCACTTTATTTGCTCATATACCCTTTGACCAAAATTCAACAACCTTTTTCTCTTTGTATATCTTACGAAACAGAATATATCTATATATATATATATATATATATATATATATATATATATATATATATATATATACTCATAAAACTTGTAAACTAATTTAGAATTAAAAATATATAAGCAAATAAATACATTTTTGGGTATATAAACAAATAATTTTAATCAGAGAATATCAGTAATTACTCGATGCAAGCAATTTTTTAAGAATTTTTTTTAATTTTATAATGTAAAATAATAAATATATGACTGGCACATGTGTCAAGCCAGGGCCATGCATTGGCTAACACAAAAAAAAATTATAAAATAAAATACATTAGATAAATTCATAACCCAATTTCCATAAACAAATAAACCAAATACATGCTTTAAAACTTACAATGAATAGGGGGATAATTTTTTTTTTTTTACAAAGCAATAAGTGCCGCTAAAGAAATAGATATGTACAATGTACAGTTAACAAACGAGTCAATAACGACAATTATATAATGACAATTATATGTGTGTGTGTGTGTATATATATATATACTTTTATATGAAAAAAATAAAAATATAGCAATGAATTTATTTGTCACGGAATTTGGCACGGTCTTCGGCCAACCGTGCCAAATGTCGTGCCAAATATTTTTGTTTGGCATGATATTTGGCACGGTTTGGAAACGACAGTGTCAAATTTCGTGCCAAACGCAATAGTTTCTTGTTATTTAATAAAAAATTAATTAAAATTGGAGTTATATTATATGGGTGTGTGTATATATAATATATCTATAATATACATACATACATATGTGTACTATATATATATATATATATATATATATATATAGACATGTAGATATATATTTGTGTGCATATATACATACATACATATATATTCATGTATATATAGTATACATAGTATGTATATATGTATCTCCATATAAAAGTTTTTATAAAAAAAATTAAAAAATATAGCAATGAATTTATTTGTCACGGAATTTGGCATGGTCTTCCGCCAACCATGCCAAATGCCGTGCCAAATATTTTGTTTGGCACGGTTTGGAAACGACTGTGCCGAATTCCGTGCCAAATGCAATAGCTTCTTATTATTTAATAAAAAATCAATTAAAATTGGACTTATATTATATGTGTGTGTATATATATATATAGACATGTAGATATATATTTGTGTGCATATATACATACATACATATATATATACATGTATCTATAGTATACATAGTATGTATATCTATATATATGTGTGTATGTGTATATCCATCTCCATATAAAAGTTTTTATGAAAAAAAAATAAAAAAATATAACAATGAATTTATTTGTCACGGAATTTGGCACGGTCTTCGTCCAACCGTGCCAAATATATTTGTTTGGCACGGTATTTGGCACGGTTTGGAAACGACCATGCCAAATTCCGTGTCAAACACAATAGTTTCTTATTATTTAATAAAAAATCAATTAAAATTGGAATTATATCATATGTGTGTGCATATATATAGTATATCCATAATATACATACATACATACATATATATATCTATATATATATATATATATATATATATAGTATAAATAGTATGTATATCTATCTCCATATAAAATTTTTTATGAAAATAATAAAAAATATAACAAAGAATTTATTTGTCCCTGATTTTGAAACGGTCGTCCCCTAAACATGCCAAATGCCGTCCCAAATATTTTTGTTTGGCAAGGTATTTGGCACAGTTTGGAAACAATCGTGCCAAATTCCGTGCCAAACGCAATAGTTTCTTATTATTTAATAAAAAGTTAATCAAAATTGGAATTATATTATATGTGTGTGTATATATATAATATATCTATAATATACATACATACATACATACATACATACATATATATATATATATATAGACATGTAGATATATATTTGTGTGCATATATACATACATACATATATATACATATATATATAGTATACATAGTATGTATATCTATATATATGTGCGTATGTGTATATCTATCTCCATATAAAAGTTTTTATGAAAAAAATAAAAAAAATATAACAATAAATTTATTTGTCATGGAATTTGGCACGGTCTTCGCCCAACCATGCCAAATACCGTGCCAAATATTTTTGTTTGGCACAGTATTTGGCACGGTTTGGAAACGACCGTGCCAAATTCCATGCCAAATTCGTGCCAAACGCAATAGTTTCCTATTATTTAATAAAAAATTAATTAAAATTGGAATTATATTATATGTGTGTGCATATATATAGTATATCTATAATATACATACATACATACCTACAGATATATATATATATGTGTGTGTGTGTATATACATACATACATATACATACTATATATATATATATATATATATATATATATATATATATATATATAATTTTTTATGAAGATAATATATTTTTTATATATATCTCCATATATAATTTTTATTGAAGATAATAAAAAATATAGCAATGAATTTATTTGGCACGGATTTTGGCACGAAGTTTTTATGAAGATAATAAAAAATATATACCGTGCCAATTTCCGTGCCAAATATAATAGCTTATTATTTGTCAAAGTATATCCAATGCCGTGCCAAAAACCGAGACAAATAAATTTATTTGTCACGGTATTTGGCACGGATTTTGCAAAGCCGTGTCAAAATCCGTGCCAATTTGTCACAGAAATTGGCACCAAAACTAAACCGTGACAAAGTTTGTCATGGTTTGTTTTTCCGTGCCAATATTTGTCACATTTTTTTTCCTGTGCCAATTTCCTTGAAAAATTGGAACGGATTTTGTTTCCGTGACAAATTTCGTGAAAAATTTGGCACGGGTTTTATTCCGTAACAAATTGACTGTGCCAAATTCTTTTTTTTTTTTGTAGTGAATGGAGAATTCATCAACTTGACATCAAATCGGTGTTCTTGAATGAAGAGTTGTATAAGGAGGTATATGTAAAGAAGCCTGAAGGTTTCATGGTTAAAGGAAGCAAGGTCAAGGGTTGGTATAGCAATATCGATTAGCACTTCATGCAACATGGTTTGATAAGTGTGAATGCAAACTTACACTATATAAAAAGAAGCTTGAATATGGAGATATATTGCTAGTATGCATGTTGGTAAGTGCTTATTTGTACATATTTGATCTATATTGTTTGGCACTTAATCGATTATTTTAGGCTTTGGTTCTATTAACAACTGGTACTTATTTGTTTAATTCATATCACATGTTAAATGGAGCACAACAAGAGCAAAGGAGAATATTTGGTGCTTAAACAACAAACAGTGAATTACATGGCCAAAGTACCTGGTTGATAAGTGCTTGTGTTATAGTAACGCGAAGCGTTATTATCTTACAATGAGCCTCTCTTTTATCAGATTTTATCATTAAATGGTGTGCATTTGTGTACTTTTATGCATTGTAGATTTGTGGAGCTATTTTGCAGAAGAGGAACGGAGTTAGATCGTGTTTGCTATTATTGGGGAGTTTTCGGACTAAGCAATGAACAAGGCACGAGTTTAGACTTATGAGTGTTTGTCAACCTCCTTTGGAGTGGCACAAAGGCAGTCACATTCACAACAAGTTTAACTCGTGTAGTTTAGGAGAACTTCACCAAGAAGGAGATTTGAAGCAATCAGCACGATCTACCATTGATTGTGTGCCTAATTCAATGGCCTCGATGAAGAACAACGAATTCGGGAACGTTTCGGAGAGTACTGTAGCAAAATACTGTAGCAGGATACTGTTCACTTTCAGCTAAAATTCAGAAAACCAGAGAGTTCACATGGGCGTGTGGAAATTCCACACGGCCGTGTGAAATCTTGATAAGTTCAATTTTAAAGCCACGACTCAACGTTATAAAAGCCCGTTTTGGAGACGTTTTACATATCTTTTGACCTATCTTTCTCTCCAACTTCTGGAGAGCGCGACTAGGGTTTTGGAGAGGACTTCATGGAGGTTTGGAGCGCGTCATCAGCATCGTTACCGACGTCCGGCGGCCGCACAAGACCACGGCCACATCATACGCAGGGGGGTTTTCATCAATGCTTTCAATTTGTGCCTTCTTTTATATTTTGATGAATTTGTATAGCTCCATGAGTTGCTAAACCCCTAGTGGGTATTCAAACTTGTAAACCCTAAGATAATTACGTTTCTATGACATTGTTATTATGCTTTTTCATTATTGATGAATAAATTCGAGTTTCAATCTTAATTATCTCTTGTAATTGTTTTCCCTTAGCCGCGACACTAGGGTTGAGAACAATCTAGGTTACCTTTTGGAGGTGTGACAACTCCTATAGGGTTAGACTACTTAAGATTGAAGAGGGTTGAGAGGGTGAGTCGTGAGGTAGCGGAACGTACCCTTTCCCCTCCGATGTGATTCTTCCTACCTTCATGTTCCATGATTTCTTAGCGGTCGAGATAGAGTGAAGTGCTAGGAGAGGAACTCCCCTGGGGCTTAGTTGCACGAGCAACAGAGTAAAGGGTTGAAGTGAATCCTAGTGCTGGGGCTTAATTTAGACTAGGGTTCTTCCACCTGGACCAAAGGGTTAGAACTACACATAGGAACTGGTTTTATCACTAGGAATCCCTAGAACTTAAAGCAATCCCACGTAGTGTGAGGCTTAGGAAGACGTACTCCTCTAGGGCTTAGTTGACAGGTCAGCGAGAGTTAAGAGTCGTAGTGAAAACCTAATGCCGGGGCATAGTGTTGGGGTTAGTCACGGTTGACCTTAGGCTTGGGACCGTGTGTTTAAGGATATCCTCGACTCAATTAACATCAATAGGAAAGTATAATAGCATAGTCTTGCACTAGAAGCATAAGTCCTAGGGGTAGCTTATCTGGGTACCCTATTTCATCCATTGCTAGTCCTTCTCTATTTACTCGTTCTTGCATTCTCTTGCCTTCCATCTTTCTATTTAATTTCTTGTTTCTTTATATTGCTTCCCTATTCACTCATTAATTCTTTTCACACCCACCGTACATTACTTAGCTAATTAATGGAACCTTGTGTCTTAAGTCTCTATTCCCTGTGGATTCGACTACCCACTCACCAAGGTAAATTTATTACTTCGACAAGCCCGTGCACTTGCGGGATACATGCAAGGGGTCGTGTCAATGGTCTTATATTTGCCCATGTACATCTCAACAAAAGCAACAGACGAGCACTATGTGGATCATGCGCAGGCCTCTCAGTCACGTCTCACCAAGAAGAACACGCCCATTTAAACCAAGTACATGGCAGTGTACATTTGAAGAAGCACAGAGCACGACCTAGTCAACAACACGGGTAGAAGGACGGTTGAATAGGCGTGTAACTGAAGAACAGAGGAAAAGGAATTCCTGGGAGATACACAGCCAAAGTCAGAAGGGCACTGCCGTGTACATTGGCACGTGTAAATCAGGATTTTAGAGGATTTTGGAATTTTTCCATGGATTTACACAGGCAGGAACATGCCATGTACTTGCTCATATAACAATTAGGTTCAGGCAGTATAAATAGAGCCTTTCAAGAGATTTTTAGGGTATCCAGGTTTTAGCCTACTTTTTGGGGGAAAAGTGCTAAAGCTCTTTGGTTGTGATTAAAGGAGGCTTTGAAGGATTGAAGAAGAAGCTTGAAAGACTAGCCGGAGTAATGATCTATTGGCAACAACTTCGGTTCACATCATCTCCAATCGCATGGCATTGAGAATATGAGCCCTATGGAGGGCTAACTCCCTTGGGTGCCGGATTGATATAGCTTGGGATTGCTTTATCCTTTGATTGCCTTTTAATATAGATTTAACCTTCGCTTCCGGATTTAACCTTGTTTTATTTGTTGAAATTGTGTATTGAGAGTGGTGCTTCCATGTTGTTATTGCTCTTGTATTGAGAGATCCTTGTAATTAGAACACACTTGGTTAAATAGGCATCGCTAGAGATAGTAAGGGCACCATGTACCTTTTGATTGGAACTTTGGCAATTAATCCCCAGTTCCTGACATGGAACCCCTAGAACTCATTGCAATCGTGTGAGAGCAGGAGTAGGATAGATTCACTTCAAGCCTTAGCATAGGATTAGACACTAGGGAGTCTTGAGGGAGCAATTAGTGTATCTTTGGTTTCCTTCATTCTGACAAGCTAGGGTTTAGTCTTTATTAAATTGTAATCTCTTTATTCTTTATGATCTCAAGTGAAATTGATCTAGGCACCGCTTCCATTTATTGAGCTTAGCTTCTTGTTTGTTTAGGACTTTTTCTTATTTTTCTTATTTCTTTTCCTTAATTCGGTTTAAATCTCAATCTTTGTTTAGCTAGCTGACGAAGATAGGGTTAATACTAGTGCTATCTTGTCCCTGTGGATTCGACTATACTTTGCATGTATTACTTTAATTGGCATGTACACTTGCGTGCATATTGCTTTCAAGTCAATCACCTGTATGTAGATGACATTATCTACATAGGTTGGTCTTCAACTTTGATCAATGAATTCAAGCTGAGCATAATGGAGAGCCTCGAAATGACAAACCTAGGATTGTTATAGTATTTACTAGGATTGAAAGTAACACAAGAAAAGGAAGGGTTATTTGTTTCTCAAAAGAATTATGTAGAGAATCTACTTCACAAGTTCAATATGCTTTGTTGTAAACCAACTGCAACACTGATAAGTGCTCGAAAGCTCATATTTTCTGTATCATTTACAATGCATTCGGCATGGAATTTGACATGTTTAGCATCTAATTACTATAAAATTTTATTTTTTTATTCACTATGCCTTTTACTTCTGTTTTAGAAGAAAATAAGTTAATTAGGGGCATTTTGAAGCAAAACAATCTAAATTGTTGAATCAAAGCTTCACCATTGCTCACAACGGCCGTGGTTACATCTTACCACGACCGTTGTCCACACTTAACACTACTGTTATCAAGCCGTGGCAATGTGGAATCACTGGGAGCAACACAGAAGCCACAACATTCTCACAATGGCTGTTGTGAATCCATTATGACCATGATACACCTTCACAACGCCCAGGGAAGCCGTGCTAGGACCTGACTTGGAGCCCAAGCAATAACATATTCACCATGATCCTATAAATACCCTAGGTTTTTTTTTAATTTCGGGGGAGGGGGGTTATTTTGCTGAAATTAGGAGAGACAGGTGGATTTCTGGAGATATGTGCAGTTGGAGATAATTTCCATCTAGATTTCAACAGATTCCAGTGAGTTTTCCAAGGGTGATTCAGCGTTCTCTTAACAATCTTGGATCTACTTAACCTTAATAATTGGAGAACATATTGGATGGAGTTAGTCTAGGAATTCTTTTCATTTTTTTTCCTTTGGATGATTGCTATTCATTGATGTATACTTGTATATCCATTTGAGGACCCCAATTGGAGGAGAATTTCATGTAAATTCATTTTGATTGTTACTTTTGATTCTTTATTGGTAATTATTTATTCTTTCTAGTCTTTTGTGAATCATTGCATGCTTGCTTAATGATAGTTTTTTGATGTGGATGAGGATGATATGCCTCCATATTAGAAGACCCATGTTTTGTTAGATCTATGCATGCTCTAAGAGGTTAGGCTTTGCTAGATTTCTTGATTAAGGTTTGATTAGATTTTTGAGGTAGGATTTGATTAGCCCTTCTAGTGGAGTTCTTGAACTTAAGGCTGACATAGGAGGCTGGGGTGGAAGAGATTCCATCTTAAGTTCCTTGTGTTTTGACCTGGTTGCTAAAAGATTGCGATCAGTAGGCCCTTGAATTCCCCTAATCCAATACTAGATTGAATCATTACACCTTAACACTACTTCACTAGTAATCATTAAGGGAATCTTCATATTATCTCCCAAACTTCTTCCAATTGCACTTAACAATCCTCCATTTATTGCATAGTAAATTGTAGAAGTAGGATAAAGCAACAACGTAAACGTTTAGAGTATTAATTAAGTGAAAAGAAAGTAATAGGAGCCTTTCATCATTTCTGGGGAAATATGACCCTCGTGTTAACCCACGAGGTATTACTTGACGATCCGCACACCACTACACCATAATAGGTCTTTAGTGCCATTTATTTTGCGGCGTTTTTGCTAAACGCCGGTATATTTAAGACTTTCACGGCGTTTTTCCAGAAACGCCCTAAAAAAATAATTTAGAGGCATTTTTTAGAAGTTCCACGAAAATACTATAAGTTAGCGGCATTTATGTCAAAAATCCCGCTAAATTCATGATGTTATTAAATTTCAAAGTCATAAAATTTATATTTAACAGTAAAAACGCCACTAAGTTCCTGATACTGTTAAATTCCAAAGCATAAAATTTATATTTAGCAGCGTTTTTCCAATAAACGCCAAAAAAGTAATGTAATTAGCGGCGTCTTTTACAAAATTGCCACTAAATTCTTGGTATTATTAAATTTGAAATAATAAAATTTATATTTAGTGGTTTTTTTTTCAAAAACACCACAAAAATGATATAAATTTTTTATTTTAAAATTTATAAAATTAAAACCTTTGCTGTATTTATCCCAAAAACGCCGTGAAAATATAAATATTTTTTAATTTAAAATTAACAAAATTAAACTTTAGTGGCGTTTATGTATGAAAACATCGCTAAAATTTATTTATTTTTTTAAATTCAAAACTCAAGCCATCTTTTTTGAGAAAATTTGAATTTAGTGCCATTAATTTTAAAATTTTTATTTAGCGGCTTTTTTTTAAGAAAAACGCCGGTAAATACCATCCGTTTTTATTTTCTATAAATACCCTTTGATATTGAAATGTGTGAAGATGATAATAAAAAAGATGAAGAATGTGATGATGATGATGATGATGATGATGATGATGATGACGCGATAAGAAGAATAAAAAGATGAATAAAAAGAAGAAGAAGAAGAAAATACAAGAAGTGAAGAAGAAGATGATGATGAAGAAACTAGAAGAAGAAAAAGAAGAAGAAACTAGAAGAATAAGAAGAAGAAAAAGAAGAAGCTAATAGGAGTAGGAGGAGGAACTAGAGAGAAAAGGGGAAAGAAGAGAGAAGAGGCGAGAGAAAAGAGAAAAACAAGATAATAATAATAATAATAATAATAATAATAATAATAATAATAATAATAATAATAAAAGAGAAAAGGGAAAATAATTTAAAATAAAAACAAAAAAATCTAAAAAAAGAAATAAATAATAATAATTATTATTAGAGGAGCTAATTTACTTTTTTTTTTAAAAAAAAATCAGGTTAAAAAATTAACATTATTTTTTAAAAACGCCACTAATTTAGCCGCTAATGTCATTGGTAAATTAATTATTTTTTTAAGATATAAAACGTCGTTAAAGGTTAGAAAAACACCACTAATTTAGCGGTGTTTAAAAGTAAACGCCGGTAATTGTTGGAATTTGCCGACACCATTTTTGGCGGCATTTGTCGTCCCGGCATTTTGCGAAAATGCCATTATCATATTTAGCGGCGTTTTAAAACGTCGCTAAAAACCCATTATGGTCACTATTTATGGACTAATTGTAATATTATTTGCATATTTATATTCATATATTCATACACCTTAGAGATTCCTCAAACACCCATGAATTCTAGTGAGAAATTGCAAGAATAACATTGGTTCTAGAGAAGTTGATACACAAGTATAGCGAAGCTTGTTTGGTGGGCTTATTTATCTAACCTACATTAGTCAAGATATATCTTATCAAGTGGAATTGTTTTAAGGTTCATGAACCATCCAACAAAGCAGCATTTTGGTGCAGCAAGGCGAATTATGAGATATATAGCTAGAACCTTGAACTATGGATTGTATTACAAATAAGTTGCAGACTTTAAACTGAAGAGGTTCATGAACATCAATTAGGCTGGATCCTTGGAGATAGGAGGAGCACATCTGGGAGGGAGTATGTTCTCTATAGGTTCAGCTGCCATCATGTGGAGTCTAAAAACTAAGAGATAATAGCCACCGAAGAATGACTATTGTGAATGTAAATACTTCCAGGTAGCCATTCTCCCCCTTACGCTCTCTGCGCTTAGCCTGGTTTAAAGCCCTTCCTCCCCCTTGCCATGGCAATTAGGGGGCAAACATCCTCAGCTGCCCCATCCCCTCCGTCATAGGCGGATGTCGCTGCGGCGAACCAGCGGAAGCCCACCTTTTCCCCCTTTGTTGATGGGCCTGTGCTAGACAAGTTGAAGGCCAACACTTCTGAGTTCGTGAGGCTGGATAGTGACTCTATCTCTAGAGCTCGGATGAGATTCCAGACGTCCCTCTTTGGGAAGTTCTTCGGCAAACCTCCTCCGTTTGAGCAAACCAAAGACATCCTGGCTTCGAAGTGGAATGAGCTAGGCGTAATCCAAATTTCAGATCTACCGAATGGATATTTGTTGATTCGCTGTGGGACACAGGAGACGATGCATCGTCTCCTCTTTGATGGTCCTTGGGCTGTCAATGGTGTGGTTCTTCAACTTGCCCCGTGGCAGCCATATTTCGAGCCGGCGTTCACGAAGCTTTCGACTGCGGTCCTTTGGGTTCAACTACACAACCTCCCCGTCGAGTTCTGGGATGGGGAAACCCTTGAATCCATTTCTTATATGCTTGGTCGATTGCTCAAAATTGATGAGATTACTCTTACTATGTCTAGATCGAAGTATGCTCGTATCTGTGTGGAAATTGATCTTGTTAAACCTCTGCCGAAAGGGTTTTGGGTCGGCGACGAAGAGCACAAGGTCTTTGTGGTGGTGCTCTACGAACGTCTCCCTACGTTTTGTTACAAATGCGGACTGGTTGGATATGGCTCGAACGCCTGTAACTGCTGGATCTCAGGAAGCCTGGAGAATCCCTCTTAGCCCCGCTGCCAAGATCCTAAAGATCAGTAGAGGATGGAGGTCAGGGACAATCCCAGTTCCATGGGTAAAAGTATGGATGCGGGGTCGGAACAGGGTCCACTGGTCACAGATGGGGATAAGGTGCAGGGGCACAATGAGACAGACAATGATTTTGGGTCGTGGATGCTGGTGTCCAAGAGGCGAGGTCGCGGAGATGGTCGCGGTGGTGCCGCTTCCTAGGAGAGGGGGGACACGTGCGGTGCATGCGCAATCACGTGACCGTGTCAGCCCTCAGCTTTCGATCCCCAACGTCTCGATTAGTGAGGCACGTGCATTACATGGCGACAGCTCTGCAAGGAGCAGGGGCGGCCACTCTGTTGTCAGGGTCCAAGGCTCCAGTTTATTTAATGAGGGAGTGACTATGCCCATTGCTCAAGAGGAGGAATTATGCTTGGACACTCAACGGGTGCCAACTGTTGGGCAGTGGGATGAGTGCAGTGCCAGGGGCCCGTTGATTCCTGAGGGAGCCTCAATCCGTGATCATGCGCCGAGTACCAAGGAAAGCCAGGGTCATAAAGCAAAAGGGTTACTTGTTGGTGAACCCTCAACTATCAGACCGGATGCCCACTCTCAGAGAATCAAGAACGTAGCCTGGGTCTCCTGATGTTGGAGCCCCCTCAGAGCCTCACCGATTGGCAGTGGAGAGTGTGGTTACGGTGTTGAAGACTCCAAATCCCTCATCCGGTGATTCAGACCAAGATATGGGTGAGTCTGATGGGGAATCTGAGGAGGAGGAAAGAGACATTGGGGAGGTAGAGGGCTTCTCAGAACCGGAAGACTCAATGACTTTGGACCAGTACCAAGAGATTCATCGAAAAGAAAACCTGTCCAGAAAAGTTCCTGAAATGGAGTTGTCCTCCCACAAGAAGGGGAGGATGGAATCTTTATGAGCCGTTTGGTGGATTTGTCTCCAGATCTATGTTTGCTTTATTTTTTAGGCTGGATTGTTTCTCTGTTTTTTCTTCTCTTAGTAGTTGATTAGGTTTTGCTTTTCTTAAATTTGGTTTACATGTTGACGGATTTAACTAAACTTATCTGTTGGAACTGCAGGGGCCTTTCAAATCGAGACACAATTTTGAGGGTTAAATATATGATGAAAAGGTACAAGCCTGCTATTTTTTGTTTAGTGGAAACCAGGGCAAATGATGCCATATTAGAGAGGTTTTGATCTAGACTGGCGAATATGTGGAACTGGGCGGCTATTCTAGTCGAGGGTTATTCTGGAGGTATAATTACTATATGGAACAAGAACATTGGGTATGTGACTCCTTTGGTAACTTCTAGATATGTTTTACATTTAGTAATTACTGATGGTTCTTCTAACACTATGGTTATATCTACTGTTTACAACTCGTACCTTATTCGTGAGCAATGTTTGGTTTGGAAGGAGTTGACAGGTCTTGCTTCTCTAAGATTTCCATGGATTGTCTTAGGAGATTTCAATGCTGTAGTTTCTCAAGAAGAGCACATAGGAGGATCGCATATTTATTATAGACGCAAGGCTCATGATTTCTCTGATTTTATTGCTACTAACAATTTGCTTGATGTTAGATTCTTAGGCACTAGGTACACTTGGTGTAACAATCAACGGGGTTTAGCTAGAAGATGGGCCCGTTTGGACCGATGTCTTATTAATTCATCTTGGGCTAATTCTATTGAGTCTTGTCTAGTGAATCATCTTCTGAGGCTCTCTTCTGATCACTCTCCACTTTTATTATCTGTGACTCCTAAGGATTATAGAAAAAAGAAAGTTTTTTCGTTTTGATAATTTTTGGTTAGAGTATTTGCAGTGCCATGAAGTGATCAGGAAAGCTTGGAACTTTGCCCCGCACTCTAATCCACTGCATGCTTTCACCCATTTACTTCATCGGTCCAAGTCGATGTTACTAGAGTGGAAGTCGGAAGGGCTGCATCATCTGGATTCTGAGATCAATAAGCTTAAGACATCCATTATAGAAGCAGAGGCTAATGATGGTTTGAATGATCCTTCTGATACTTCTCTTAATTCTCTTACCATTATGTATAACAAACTTTCTGGTCTTCACAGACAAAATTCTACTAGGTGGGCTCAGAGGGCTAGACTTTTGTGGGTCAATTGTGGAGATAATAATTCCATCTTTTCCATAACTCTGTCAGATTTCGTAATCATTACAATGCTATTACTCATATTTCAGATAGCAATAACACCATTTTTACTGACCATAATGATATCAGTCGAGTCTTTGTGAGTTTCTTTACAGATCTTTGGAGTAAACCAACTGAATGCTCTTTTCAAGATATGATAAATGCTCTACCTGATGATCTGCCTCAAGTGTCCTCTAAGAATGGAGACATGTTAATCAGGGAAGTAACTAAAGAAGAGATATATCAAGCACTCCTTTCATTACCAACGGGCAAGAGTCCAGGGCCAGACGGCTTCAATGCAGAATTTTATCGGTACTATTGGAACGAAATTGGTGAGACATTGGTAATGGCGATTAGGTACTTCTTTGAACATTCCTCTTTACCTAATGCTTGGGGTAGAACATTCATAGCGTTGATTCCGAAAAAATCTAATCCCAAGTATGCTTCTGATTACCGGCCTATTTCTTTGTGCAATGTATGTTACAAGATTATATCTAAAATTTTAGCTAACCGTCTAAAACCCATTTTGCCTAGTCTGATCAGTAAAGAACAATGTGGTTTCATTAATGGCCGATCTCCTTTTGATAATATTATTACATTACAAGAGGTGGCTCATACCATGGATAATGAAACTAATGCCCCCCTAGGATGTTGATTAAGTTAGATATTGAGAAGGCTTATGATACTGTGAGTTGGACTGCAATTCTTGCAACCTTAACCAAGATGAAATTCCCTGGCAGCTGGATTGGTTGGATTAAGGCATGTGTCAGTTCGGTGACTTTTGCTATTTTGATTAATAAGTCTCCTACTTCTTGGTTTAAATCTAATAGAGGGTTGAGGCAAGGAGATCCGCTATCTCCTTATCTTTTCATTCTAGTTGCTCAAAACCTTACAGCCATGCTTAATTATACTATGAGTCTGAACATGATCCCTGGTTTTAACCCTCTTCTGAGATGCAATTTCAACCATTTGATGTATGCCGATGACCTTATTCTCATTACTCAGGCCACTAGGAAGGTTGCCTGTAATGTTAAACTTTGTCTATCTATATATGGGAAATTTACAGGGCAAAAGGTCAACTTATCCAAATCTAAAATTTTCTTCCCTACTCGGTTTAATAAACATCTTGCCAATAGGATTACTTGTATTTTAGGGTATAAGACTGGTGTTTTCCCTTTCACCTACTTGGGCATCCAGATCTCTCCAAGGAAGTTGACACTCTCTTATTTTTCAGCGATGATTGATAAGATTGAGAAGGCAATTTCTTTTTGGAAAAAATCTAGATTATCTCAAGTTGGGAAAACAATTCTGATCAACACTTCCATTATGTCCATACCTCTATATTATCTGTCAGTTTACCCTGTTCCTGATTGTATTCTTGAGCGCATTACAAGAGCTGCTAGGGTTTTCTTTTGGTCAAAGGACGACAATAGAAAGGGCATCAACTCGGTATGTTGGGAAGAAATCACACTTAATCGGTCTAGGGGGGTTATCCATGCGTAACCTGGGTTTGTCAAAAATTTCTTTAATGGCCAAAAATGTTTTTCGGATGCTTAACAGGCATGAGGTGTGGTGGGTGGACATTATAGAGAAAAAATATGGCTCTTTCAATATTTGGGTTAATGTTATTCCAGCTCGCTGCTCTTGGTTTTACAGAGGTTTATGTAGAAATGCAAATGTTATTAGGCCTTTCATCTGGATAAGTAATATTAACCCCACTATTACCTCGTTCTTACATGACCCTTGGTATTTTGAAATTCCCATTGCTTTTAAGCCTACTTTCCTCAATATGGAAATTGATTTAGATGCTATTTATATTTCAGATTTATTAGTTGACACTCACAGGAATCTTAATAGTCTCCAACATATTTTTGGGTTTCAGCTGAATGAAAGCATCTTGAGCAGCGCTCAAGTCACTCTTGATCAGGAAAATTTTGGGGCCTGGTTCCCCAAGACTAACAGCACTAGGATTTCAACTATGGTTTATACTCACCTTAATTTGAAAATGAATAGGGATGATTGGTGGGATGGCTGGAATAATTTATGGCACCTCAATGTGGCTCCAAGAGTGAAACATTTCATGTGGCTACTCTTCCACAATGGGGTGCCTACTCAAGAATATTTGTACAGGCTGAGATTGGGGCCTCAGAGATTGTGCTGTTTTTGTAATCTTTGTTCAGAAACAGCAGAACACCTTTTTCTGTTATGTCCTAAATCCCAAGCTATTTGGCATATGACAAGCTCTAGTATTGGGAGACCAATCAATCTTGTAGCTGGGATTTCATCCGGGGAGTGGTTGGATCACAAGAAGACAGGTAATGACAGGTTTACTCAATCGGTTATTGATACTACGGTCTGGTTCATATGGAAAGCTAGATGTAATAAAATTTTCAAAGATGAGCAAGTTGATGGTGTTTCTATATCTTCACGGGCTATTGGCCATACCAGGGAGTACATCAACTCTACATCTAATCACTTTAGATTCAATTTTATGACTAACAATTTTGCTCTGAATGACAGTCCTCTTCTGTGCACTGCAGCAGTCATAAACTATGAAAATTCTAAGGCTGGTATTGGTTTCATAGTAATTGATTTTCCTTCAAGAATTTTATGTGCAGGATGCTATTGTGTTAATGTGGACACAGAAATTGATGTTGAGGCAAAAGCATTGAACTTTGCGATGGAAATCTGGAAAGATTGGGGGGTGAATGCTAAGATGATCCTGACGTCTAGTTCTGAGTTGATAAAGATTATCTAGACAGGTGCTCCTGTGGAAGCCTGGCGCGCGTATGAATGTGCACATTTGCAACATTAACAATCTCCTGAGCAGTTTGGGGAGTCCTAGATTACAAGCAATACCTAAGAGCTGGAATAGAGCAGCACTTTCTCTTGCTATGAAGGGACAGAATTTACATGAGTTAAATCTTTTTCATCATGGCAGAGAGCTTCCTAAATGGTTGATGAAAAGCATGAACCAGAATGGGTTTTACTTCTAAGTTATTCACCTTTATCTTGTATTATTAGTCTGCTTTTGTTTTCATTTGTATTTTTTGCTTTGGTTTTTTTGTAAGGTTTGTAACTGAACAGTTGTGTAACTTTTCTTTTAATTAATAAAATCAGCTCTATGAGCTCCTCCCCCCCTGTGAAAAGCATGAACCAGAATGGGTTTTACTTCTAAGTTTGTTCACCTTTATCTTGTATTATTAGTCTGCTTTTTGTTTTCATTTGTATTTTTTGCTTTGGTTTTTTTGTAAGGTTTGTAACTGAACAGTTGTGTAACTTTTCTTTTAATTAATAAAATCAGCTCTATGAGCTCCTTCCCCCCCCCCCCCCCCCCCCCCTGAAAAGCATGAACCAGAATGGGTTTTACTTCTAAGTTATTCACCTTTATCTTGTATTATTAGTCTGCTTTTGTTTTCATTTGTATTTTTTGCTTTGGTTTTTTTGTAAGGTTTGTAACTGAACAGTTGTGTAAACTTTTCTTTTAATTAATAAAATCAACTCTATGAGCTCCTTCCCCCCCACCCCCCCCGGTTGAATATATCTCTACCACTACCCCCCCAGATTGAATATATCTCTACCACTATTTCATCATGTCAGGCCGTGTGATTGAGAAAGTTGCTGGAAAGTATAGATCAACAACAAAGGAAACAACTGGAATCTACTATGATATTAGATCAGGTATTGCTCTAACTAAAAATCTTGTTCAACATGGAAGAACAAAACACATCAATCTTCGTTTCCATTTCATTAGAGATCTAGTAGCAGATAATTTCATCACTCTTAGCTTTGAATTAAGGCGTGGTCTTGAGAATGGTTAAAGCTGAAGTGACACCAGCATGGAGAAAGCTTAAAGGGTTACAAAAGGAAATAACTGATTAAAAACTCAATCATAATTAGTTGTTATAATGACTTACCATTGCGTGTTTCCATCTTTAATTTAATAAGATGTTAAGTCACATTGTATGGCTTTAAAATTTCATAGGCATCCAATCAATCAAATAATTGAGAGGGTTGCTTTTCTTCTCAAATTTTTTGTTTTTCTGGAAAAATATCCAACAATTAAAACTTAACATCATGCAATAGTGTTTTTTACTTATCGTTAAATATGCGAAATATTAATAAATTTTATTTTTATCATTTGTACTGATAAAAGACTATCAAATAGTATTAAAATTACTCCTAAAAATTCAAAAACTTCATAATAAATAAATAAATGAAAATAATTACTTTGCAGGTTGGTAGAAAGCTAAATTAACCTTTTTAAGCATCAAAATCTCCGCTTTTTTTTCTTTCTATTTCTTTTAAAAAAAAAATTAAAGAACCAACAAACTTAATCCAAGGCCCTTCAAACATGACTCTCAAAACAAATACAGACATACAGAAATACATACAAAATTTTATTAAACCTTCAAAAAAACCAGAAGCACAACCACACTAAACTAAGGAACTATGCACACCTGAAATTCAAAACCAAAATCCCTACTAAAAGAATATAAATAAAAAAAAAATAAACTAGAGTAGTCTACATCTTAAACATTCATGCTATATTTGTACACTGATACACATACATGATTCACATAACAGTGCAGGCATTGGGATTTTCATCACTGAAGGCAGTGGAATAGCGCTCTTCCATGGAACTGGCACGTGCCAAGTTTGAGAGTTTAGGATCATCGAGAACATTCCGCACGTACCCTGGAGGAGCTTTCTTATCATAAGCACCAACAACATAAGGGTGGTATACCATATCATATGGTACGTAGGGCCAAAGCTCTGCATGTTTCCCAGTCTTATTCCGGACTCTCTTCAACACTTTATTAGGTTCCACGTACCCCGTCACAGTTAGCTTGTTATGCTTCGGATTCACTTCCACTTGGTTCACTCCTACATTCACCCATAATTAATCTCAAAATATATATATATATATATATATATATATATAATAAGAAAAAAAATTAATAATAAAGTAAACCTAATTAAACATAAGGGAGAGAACTCAATCTGTACCTTTCATGTCTTTCACAGCTTTCTTCACTCTTCTTTCACAACCTTCACAGTCCATCTTCACCTTGATCTCCACTGTCTGTATATATCCAATATCAAGTTGTTATAATGTGCTATATAAAAAGGATAAAACATGAAAGAGATGTGATAAGTTACTAATCAGAAACAGATACCTGAAGTTGCTTGCGCTTCTTGCTGTGGTGATTATGCTCAAAGGAGAAAAGCTCAGAGACATGATCCAAAATACCCATTCTGATCAATTATGCCTGTCTACTTAACTTTCACAAAAATATATAACACTCAGTATAAGAGAAGTATTGCTGCCACAATCTTTATCTGATGAGTTGAGAAGAGTCTAATACATGCTCTCTCAATTTATAAGGACAGTTCCATTGAATTTGAAATAGAAGAAGCTAGCCACATGTCCAGCATCTATTCAACCGATGTTGCTTCTTCAGCTAAGTTTTCATGACGCGCAACCACACGTGTCACTCCAGGGTAGTGCTCAGAGTTTGAAGTGTTGAACGTGGAGCAATAAGAGAAGAACACGTTAACAACTTTGGTTCAGTGTTTATATATGATTGTTTGACTTGTTACATGACCAAACACAGGGCCAGTGACATTTGAAGCTGGATCTTTTGCTTGGAACTCGGTTGTGCTTTGCTGCTTGGGCGGTTTGGCTGTTTCTGCTAAACACATGGTTGATGATAATGACACTAGCCTCGAGATTAGTATATTTTTATGTATCTCGAGGCTGATTTGCATTGGATTTGATTCATATTATGAGCGTGGGAGAACAGTGTGTGTGTGTGTGGGGGGAAAAGGTGCCATCTGAGGCACCGACCTAGTTTGAATTGTAGAAAGGGAGCCCACAACATTCATGATATGGTGGCCCTAGTTGATTCTTGTTGTACTGCAGCTGTTTTCTTGGTTGCTAAGTTTTGTGGGTCATAAAGTGTAACTTTACTTTTTATTTAAAATATATGTTTATAAATTAATAACTGCATTTTTTTTCAATGGAGAAAATGATTATGTGATTTTTGTAAAATCCTCACAATTATTATTATTATATCTTTTCAGATAAAATTTGGGTATGGAAAAAATAAAAACTGGGTATTCCAATTTGATCCTTTTTTTTCAATATATTCTTTCATATATATATATAATATGGACTAAAATTAAAAAAATAAATCCAATTTCATAATCTTAAGGGTTATGTATACATTAATAAATTAAAATTTACAAGGAATCTAAATCCCAAATCTAATCAATTTAAGAGTTATATATATATATAATAAATTTAAATTTTATTGGGGCTAAAAGTTAAAAAAAGAAATACCGGTCCAATTCCCTAGTTTTATCCCTTTAAAATATATTTATTATTTTTTTAATTCCACTCTTCAAGTGCTCACCAGCCGGCGTTCTCTCTCTAGCTTCGTTATTGATGAGATGTTTGATGCTTCCGAAAATATTTGATTTTCTATTGTAATAAAAGTTTTTATTATTTTTGTTATGTACAAAATAATATAAGAGTTTAATCCATTTTGTAAATTTTAAATTTGTTATGTTTGTTTTTATATGTAATGTTATTATATATAAAAAAAAAAATCAATGACGCTAATTTGGAGTTGGATATCTGATATGCAATCCTATTTAAATAGAATTTTTAGTTATCCAGTTAAAACCGAGTCGAATATTAGTTATCAAAACCAGATCAAATACCCAGTTTTGCTCACCCCATCCGGTGGTGTTAAGCGACCCGTAAAATCTCCCAGGTACATATTAATGGTCGAATTGGGATTAACCTGGTCATAAATAAAATGTATATATATTTATAATTTTTATTATATATAAACATATGTAATGTATATAAATTATTAAAAATTTTGAAAACAATAATACAAAAATTCAACAGACCAATTTTTTTATAATTTAAAAATATAAATTTAATATATTAAATAAAATATAAAAAATATTTTATGATAATCATGTGATAAATAGAAAAAAAAAAGGACTTTGCACAAAATGCTCCAATAAATCAAGAAACTCTAAACTGTATCAAAGAAATTTACACAAAGCCTTCATATACAAATCTCAAACCAATTGTAAAGATTTAATTATAAACATTATTAATTTAAATATTTAATTATAATAATTAAAGTCAATAAAAATAAAAATTAATTATTAAATTTAACTGTTTCGTAATAATAATTAAAGTGAAATAGCACTTTTTGCCCAAATGGAGATTTAATCAAATAAAAATTATTAATTTAAATAATTAATTATAATAACCAAAATGAATAATTAATTATTTACTTTAAATATTTAATAATAATATGTAATATGAAATTACAATTTTACCTCCAATGGAAATTTAATCAAATAAAAATCATCAAATTAAATATTTAGTTATAATAATTAAAAACAATAATGATATTCGAGATATTTTATAAATAAAATATTATTTATCATTAAAAAGAAATTTGATAATATATATGACAAACTACCACATACAATTTTAAAGCTCAAGTAATCATTGAGAGGAGATAGATGGTGATAACTCACTATTTTATATATAAATATCGTTCATACATTAAAACATAAAAACATAATTTTAACATATTTTCTTATTTTACTTTTTATTTTTGATGGAAATTCTTTCCACTAAATACAATTTTTATTGATATTATTGATTTACCTTTCCTTAATTCACACACATTCCCTGTCAGCTACTCCATTCCTATTTTTTGAATTAAACACAATTTTTTATTAACTTCTCTCTCTATATATAAATTAAAATTTAAAAAGCAGCAACTGAGCTAATTAAGCACACCAGACATTCAAATTCAAATACCCAAACAAAACAACTCTAGCCCTCCTTGGACTACAAAAATACAACGTCCAAAACTTTTCAAATAAAAGACCTAAAACAACAAAAATATATGATATGACCCCAGAGATGGTAAACCCAATGCAAGAGCCATGAATTCAGGCCAAGGCACGACCAGGTTGGCTAAAGGATTATGTGAGATAATCACGTGAGAAACTTTGGGCTGCGGGGAGGCAAGGTATGAGAAGACAGAAGAGATGTACGCGACCTTGACTTTCCTTATTCATGTTTGGCTGCTTGGAAGGGAGCGCCGGGCTCTCAAGGGGGGGGGGGGGGGGTTACGTTGGGCCCGCTGGGTACTTAGACTGCTTAGTACTTAGACTGCTTAGTTTTGTTGTGTTTATAAGCAGGAGCACTTGTAATGTTCTGGTATGAATGGTATTTTGGGGCTCTTTGAGTCTGCTTCTTATCTTCCTACCCTCCCTTGTTTCTGGAGCTTACGCCGGCTCGAACGGTGCTTATTTGATACAACCTGGTGGTCGTATCAGTATGCCAGAGCAGGCAGCACTTAAAAATCCAGGCTATATATATATACACACGTCATTCAGATAACAGTGCAGGCGTACGTTGGGATTTTCATCACTAACAGCAGTGGAATAGCCCTTTTCCATGGAGCTGGCACGTGCCAAGTTTGAGACTTTAGGATCATCATGAACATTACACACGTACCCTGGAGGGCCTTTCTTACCATAAGCCCCACCACCATAAGGATGGTGACACACTTTTTGCGTGAGTATTCCGTAAGTGCACCGGTCGTCGCAGTAATACACAAGACAGGAAGAAGGTAGCCGGACTTCATGAGATAGATGTAGTGACATCATTGGCAGCCCAGGTTGAGTCGTTGAGCAAGAAGTTAGACACTCTAATTTCTCCTAGAGTGGCGGCTGTTATAAGTTGTACTGGATGTAGGGGAGGACATGCTTCTAGTGATTGCCCGATTTATATTAGTTGTACTACTTTAGTGGAACAAGTGGATTTTGTAAGTAATGCAATGAGAGGTCAAGGAAATCCGTATAGTCTCACCTACAATCCGAGGTGGAGGAATCACCCAAACTTGTCTTGGAGCAATCAAGGGCAACATACAACTTGTGCCTTGATCCTTGTTTAGTACAAGAGTCTCCTCAACCATTGCGTCCATGATTTATTTTTGCTTCTTTTCTTCTAACTCGTCTCCACAACCCTAAATGTACAAAAGAACACAAATACACATGAATGAGTGATAAAATCTGTGAAAAGTGATGCTCAATGCAAGAAAAATATTCTTCGTATCACTTATACACGAGCACTTATCAGATGGTATACCACATCATATGGTACATAGGGCCAAAGCTTTGCATGCTTCCTTGTCTTATTGCGAACTCTCTTCAACACTTTATTAGGTTCCTCATATCATGTGTGGCCATTACTATGAAGTTTCTCAAGTTTGATGGAGAAAGTCAGGTTGAGAAGAGAAACAAGAATAAGAGCAAGAAAGAGAAGAGAAGAGGGATGAGAGTGAGGCAATTACTAGCAATCCCATTGGTTACACTTCAGCCCACTACCTCGTGTTCTCCCGCATTAAATGCAATCATCAGTACTAACACACATATAATAGTCACATTATATGGTCTTTAAACTTGGTGACACCTGTTGGCCTTTTATTGGTACGTATGGATCGCCTTGCAGGTTCAACTTCATCTTCATCTTCAGTGCCATTTCTTTGGAATTTCCCACCTTTGACTTGGTCAGCTGGTACAATAGTCCCACCTTCAATACTCAGCTTGTGCTCAAGCTGAAACAAAGGATTTTTTTCTCAATGTTTCCTCTATCTCCAAGGAAGCATCCGCAGCAGATTGGTTTTCCCATTGCACTAAGTACTGCTTCACTAGTTGTACTTGAATGAGGATCACTCAAGAATGTAGAAATGCAACTGATTGGAAAACAGGTTGTTGTTCTTTGAAAAGTTTAAGGCAGTGGTAATCGCTGGATCATCGGATCACTGACACACCTCTTGCATGTGTGTACCTCAAGTGCACTAATGTCAAAGTAATAAAGTACCCAACTGGTTGTGTAGTTGAATCCACAAGGAACGGAAGTATTAGGAATGGCTACTTCTAAGTTATCTAGTCAAAATCAAGAATATGATGAAACAAACTTAATCACGAGAAATATGAACATCATAAGCAAACAAGGAAGAGTAAAAATGAGGGAAGTCTCAATCAATGAAGATGAGGTACCCGGGCAATGCTCCTCCTAGGATTTGACATTAAGCATAAGACTCAAAAAGTGTTTCTAAACCAAGTTAATCAAGTGGAGGAAATCCAAAAATGATTGACCCCTACCTCTAAATCGCCGATACTAGTCCCCTACGAGGTCCCGGTGGAGAAATCGCTCAATCTCAACTTCTCACACCACATATTACCATAATAGACTTTAGTGATTCCTAAGATTACATCCAATTCTGAAGGACAGACCTAACTCTACTTCTAGGTGAAAGATCTCTAACCTCCTACAAGGTCCCGACGCAGAAATCTCTCAATCTCACACCTCACACCAAATATGGTTGCGTAAAACCTAAGGAATACTGAGATAGAATGTACTAATTGGAGGAAAAGGGGACACTTCACTATCTCACGACTCACCTTCTCAAACCTCTTCAATCTTGAGTTTCGAACCCTAATGGAGATCTCTCTCTCACCAAGGCAAACAAATCATGCATACCAATCAACTATGAGATCAACAAGGCAAGAAAGTAATAAGAAAGCAAAATTGAAACTCATTTAAACTTGGATTTAATAGAAAACACAAAATGAATCAATACAAAGAATAAAATCCTAGGGTTCACATGCCCAAATACCTACTAGTGTTTAGCCCTCCATGAGGTAAAGTAAAGAACAAATAATGTAATGTAAATTAATGAAAACCATGGAATAAAACCCCCTTAAATTTGTGATGATGGCCTTGATGGGTCGTTCAACATCTTGAAGGATTCCTCTCTGAAGCGAGGTCGCCGATGGCTTTCTCAATGCTATGACAAAGAAAGAATCTATCAAAGTTGGTGAAGAACGCTCTCCAAATTCGCAAAGACCTCCTCTCTAAATCCTAGCCGCTTTGCCTCTCAAAAGCTGTGAAGAAGTCCCCAAAGAATAGGGAAAAATGGCTATTTATAATAAGCAACTCGTGCTTGTCATGTGCCTTGACACGCCCGAGTGGAATTCTGACCCATTTGGGTGAACAGTGTTTGATACAGTATTGCTACAGTTGCTATAGTGCTCCTCATAAACAAGGCTCCAAAACTCTTCTCTTGAGGCCACATAGATGGGCACACGTCCGCGTCGTAGGTTATAAGGCTTCTTGTCGTCTAATCATCATTGGGAAGGCTCTTGAAGTTTTCACACAAGTAGAGACATGGAAATATGGCTACTTTTGTGCCCTTCCAACTCACAATTTAACTTGAATTGTCTTGGAAATTGGCACACCCCCCATGTGTATGAGCTCCACTTGTGTCTTGATCCTTACGTTGCAAAAAAACTCCCAAAAGGTGTCTTCCTAACCTATCTTTGCTTCTTTTTCTTCCCTCAAGGCCTTCACAACCCTATTTGCACAAAGAAACACCAAATACTATTTATGAGACATAAAACATGATAAAAATGATGCTCAATGCATGTAAAACATACAAAGAAATATATTCACTCAAGTACTTATCAATTACTGGTGCAGTGCTTCAAGCAGGAGATATGAAAAACATAATGTAGCTAGCAGTTGGTGGAAGTGCTAACCGGCACGCTACAGAATTGATTTTCTGGAGGATTTAAAACTGTCCAAAGAAGCCTTTTGTGAGTTTGTAGTTCTACTATCCATAAATCGATTTTTGCCTGAATGGTTGTAGTTTCAGAAATACTCAGTCACGGTCTTGAAAAGATACATATGTTCGCTTGCCATTTGCTTGATTCTGCATGTGCAGTGGGCTTATGCAAGGTTCTCTTTTAAGTTTCTAAGTATGGATGTTCTACCAGTTAGAAGATCATCCACTAGAGCTTGCTAGAATGAGCCCATCATGTAGTTGAGGAGTGTGGGAGGAGGCTGGCTGAATACTTCTTCATATGGTGTCATCTATATAGAAGAGTGCCAAGCAATGTTGTAATGTCATTCCACCTATGGGATTTAACACACCCATTGTCGAGGTTGCTCATCGGCAAAGCTTTATAAATAATCTTCTAAATAGCAGTTTAAGATCTCTCATTAGGCATCTAATTGTGGATGATAAGGTCATGACCAACTTAGTTCCTTGGAGTCAGAACAGTTCTCACTAGAATTGGCTCATAAAGAGTGGGTCATAATCAGAGATGAGAGGGCTGGAAATGCCTTGCAAAGATGTCTGCGATGTGGGAAGCTGTGCAATTTGGTGCCAACGCTATAAAATGAGCTTGTTTGGACAAGCGATCAACTACAACTATCTAATTCCACATATTGACCATTTTGAACTAAAATCAAACCTTTTGGCGGAATATTCAGATTATGTATAATATCCCGACCCTCAAGAGTTACATACAAGTCTATAGAGCATAAAAAAGCAGGATGTCCATGACGGGTACGTGTGCGATGAACCAAATCCTCATTGAATTTTATTTTTCCACTGGAAGGAGCTCGTACATGTTCGGCAGTACCGCCTGTAAATACACCACCAGTATGAAAAGTTCTTAATGTTAGTTGAGTCCCCGGTTCCCTAATTGATTGACTCGCAATAATACCTACGGCTTCTCCCAATTCAACCAGGTCACCATGAGTGGGACTTCGACCATAACATAATTGACAAATCCAAGATGTACTTCTACATGTAAAAGGGGTTCGAATATATATTGGTCGTGCTCGAAAAGTTATGAATCGATTGACAAGTCCAATCCCAATCTCTTGCTTTCGAACGGCAATGCATCGTAGACTCATATATATATCGTCTGCTAATACACGACCAATTAGTGTTTGGACAAAAAAATTTTCCGTCATCCCTTTTCGAGGACTCACGGAAATACTTCGGATAGTACCACAATCCATTCTACGTACAATAATGTGTTGAACTACTTCAACAAGTCTACGCGTGAGGTATCCAGCATCTGATGTTCGTACAGCAGTATCTACAACGCCTTTGCGGGCTCCGTAGCAGGAAATTATATATTCCGTCAAAGAAAGTCCTTTGCGTAAATTGCTTTGAATGGGTAAATCAATCATTTGTCCTTGGGGATCTGACATTAATCCTCTCATACCCACTAATTGGTGTACCTGAGATGCATTTCCTCGAGCTCCTGAAAAAGACATTAAATGGACTGGATTAGAGGGATCAGTCATACGAAAATTAGGATTCATTTCTTGTCTCAAATATTCACTTGTAGCATACCATATCTCAATGGATTGACGTAATTTTTCTACCGCGTGTACATTCGCATAATGATAGTGTTTTTCCAAAATAAAACGTTGTTGTTCAGTGTCTTGGACCAACCATTCCTTAGAAGGTATTGTTAAAAGATCATCAATCCCCAATGAAATAGACGTAGCAGTGGCTTGCTGGAAACCCAGAATCTTCGATTGATCCAGGATATGTGATGTATATCCCATTCCGAAATGATCTATTAATCTGCTAATAAGTCGTTTCATAGCAGTTCCATCTATCACTTTATTGTAAAAGACCAGATCAGCGCGTTCCGTCATAAATACCCCCATATTATGTTTAATAGGATTCAACAATGGCCCTAAGTCAATGATTCGAAAACTTCTTTCCCCTAATCTTGATTCACATAAAAATTCGAGTCTCGCCAATTTTTCCGGTATCAGAATTCCCGAATTCCCATGGCACGGATATCGCCTGATCTAATTTATTTTATTAGTTTAAATAACGTATGAATAGGCTCGACAAAACCCCTGTACGGCTTCTTCTATTTCTCGATAAAAAGAAATATGACCAATGGTGGTTCGAATGTATATCCAACGAATTTTTTTTTTTACACTTCTTACAATTAGATAGTGCCTATAAATCTCATGATAAGTGCCCAAAGATTCATATTGAATTTCGATGGGAACTTCTCTTGAGCCAATGACACGTTGATCTAGTAACCACCGGAGCCACAAAGGACTATCTAAATCGATTCGTTTTTGCCGATAAGCTCCAAGTGCATCATAGGAACTGCAACAATACGTCGCTTTCATTTTCATATAGTTATACTTATTATTGTTAACTATTTTATTTTGCGAATTTCTGCAATTATATGTATTATACCTATTTGCACAAATACCTCGACGATTCCTGATCGTTAATACATAGAGCCCAATAAGCATATCTTGGGTTGGTACGGAAATGGGATCTCCAATAGCTGGAGACAAGAGATTCATATGGGAAAACATAAGTAAACGAGCCTCCGCTTGAGCTTCCAAAGATAAAGGTACATGAACAGCCATTTGATCTCCATCAAAGTCTGCATTAAAACCTCTACAAACTAATGGATGTAAACAAATAGCACGTTCCTCTACTAAAATGGGTTGGAACGCCTGTATACCCAATCTATGCAGGGTAGGTGCTCTATTCAACAATATAGGATGCCCCCGCATAACTTCTTGAAGTATTTCCCATACAATCGGTTCCTTTTCCCGAATTTTACTTTTAGCAATTCCTATGTTAGAAGCAACATGTTGTTTAATTAGACCATGAATTAGAAATGTTTGGAAAAGCTCTATTGCTATTTCGCGAGGTAATCCACATTGATGTAATGAAAGCGAAGGACCCACAACAATGACAGAACGCCCCGAATAATCGACCCGTTTGCCAAGGAGAGTCTCACGAAATCTTCCCTCTTTGCCTCAATTACATCTGAAAATGACTTGTAAACTTTATTATGACCATCTTTCATGGGTTGCCCACGGATCCCATTATCAAGAAGTGTATCCACGGCTTCTTGTACCAATTTCTCCTGACACATTACTAATTCACCTGGCATAGATCTACTTGTTGCTAATAGATCGGTAAGAGTATTGTTCCGATAGATAACTCTTCTATAGAGTTCATTAATATCCGAACTCATTAATTTACCTCCATCTATCTGAATGATTGGTCTCAACTCGGGAGGAAGAACTGGTAATACGCACAAAACCATCCGTTTTGGTTCTACATTTGTTCGAATAAAATGTTTAGCTAATTCCATGCGTTTAACCAAAAAAATCCTTTCTTCTTCTAATTTTTCTATCTTCCCATTCATTTCCAGTTCTAGTCACCTCCTCATCTCCTAATTCCTTCCATTCTACCAATGAATTATTTAGAATAATTTACAAATCCGAATCGGCTAATTGTTCTCTAATAGCACCTGCTCCTGTCGAGATTTCTCGATTTCGAAATGTCTCGAAGCTTTGAGTAGTAAAAAAAATAAAGGTTCTTTGAAATCATCAAGAAAATATATGCCATTCTGGATCTAATATATACACAATTCTTATTGATAGATTCAAATATCAAGATGCTTAGAAATAATTAACTCATCGATCACAAATCAACAATAATGTCCAGAATGGTCTCAAAACTCTCCGTCGCTAACCATGGCCTTGGTTAGGTCTGGAGCTACCAAGATGCGCATATCTTGGTATTGGCCGATGGGAAGTTCGTGTGGTGACTCCGAACAACCCACCTGACATGGCATAACCATTTTGACAGTATTCCACGCCACCTTTATATAGGTCGGCCCGTGGAAACCATCCACTTCTTACTCTAAGAATATAAACAATAACCCGGCCCGTAGGCTCAATGTATACATTATGATAGCATAATTCTCCATAAGAGATAATAAGTGGTCACAATAGCAAATCTAACTCTAAGAGTGATTTATTTGATCATAATATTGATAATGAAGTCATTTTCATCAAATGCATCATACAAGGGTGTCTTTCGAAAATACACTTCAAGCATTGTATTAACACAATGAAAAACCAACTTGCTTTCACATGACTTTTTGGTCATCATAATGAGAACATCAAATATCTTGAAAATACAAAGTTTGAAACATATATTTCAAGCATAGAGTTCCAAACCATAAACAATATGAATTCTTTGTAAATAGTCATGAAATAAGCCAATTCATAAATCATCATGATTCTAAACTTCAATTTAGGTTTTTAAAGAGGTTTAGCAATAAGGAGTCTATAATTCAAAATAAGCAACTCAATATCAAAGAAACATCATGCATGAATCATAGTCCAACTTTGGTAATTTCCCACTCACAAACTTGGCGAGCAAAACGCCTCGGTGTCACTTCTCCACCAGTTCTTTGCCCTTACTCGAAGCCTCACCTCCTAGAAGCAATCAAACAACCAAAATGAGCAACCAAACATCAACAAACACTTGATTAACTAAAATGAAGGAAAATGCTCAAAATGGGGAATGGTTGCTTCTAGGGTTTGCTAAACACCATAACAAGAAGTTATAGCAAGTAAAGATCTCTCACAACTCCTAAAACCAACAAGGAAAGCAAGAATGACCTAACTTTGGTTGGTGCTATAGTAATTCCGGGATCAAGGTGATGAGAGTTCAAGGAGTTCATGAAGTCAAGGCCATACATCTCAATATAATAAATCCTCACAAGATTTACCATCAAAGAGGAAGAAAAGAGATAAGAATCATGATCTCATAAGGGTTCACAAACAACCCTAACCATCTTCATCAAAGAACCAAGAAGAAGGAACAAAAGGATGGAAGCTTACCTTGATCCAATAAATGAGCAACTTGATGATCCAAGATTCAAGCTCAAAAATCCCTTCTAGATCAGCCTTAGAACCTCATGAGATGATGGAGGAAGAGAGAAGAAGGAAATAGAGGAGTTTGGGAGAAAACAAATAAAGAAAAAAGGCAAGAATCGGGTTTTTATAAGCTAAGACGCGTCGGTGTGCGGGTTGTGTGTGGCCCCGCACACCAGCCGCACACCCCTCTGCCTGGGGTGTGCGGCCTCTGTGCGGCCCCGCACAGAGGCCGCACAGCCCACACCCTCTCTAAACATGTCCAAAACACTCTCAAACACCCGACAAACAACTCCAAAGGCTCGACAAGAAAACTCAAAGAAACTCAATGGGGAAACAACCACAACATCTAAGACAAACGAACAACAAACAAGGGCAAGGAGGACCGAAACACCACATGCAATTACAATATTACCCTCTATACACAAGCATACTTCACTAACAATAGAACAACAAAATACTGAATCATCTCTATCTCAACCACTCATTCCTCACTCTCTCAAACCATAATGACATTACCAAAAATTCAAATACCTGCAATTACAATATTATCCTCTATAGACAAGCATACTTCACTAACAATAGAACAATAGAGCACTAAAACCTACACAGCTTCTTAATTCAGTCACTCCTTTCTTCAATCAGAACCAATAGTATTAACCTTGTCATAGCTAAGTTACACAAACCTTATATTTAGAATGGGTATTTTGGACTATATTTCTGAGCTTTGCTCCTTTGAGAACACTCATAAGAGCAAGAAGCACAAGCAGCTTCAGATATATATGTTTTTGATTAATCTTGTCACATCTCCTTCATTTCTATACATCCATTTTATATAGAATATTTTAACAAATTGATATTTGATTCAAACAGTGGAGATTAAGGTGAAGATGTACTATGAAGTTGTGAAACAAGAGTGAAGAAAGGCATCTAAGACATGAAAGGTACAGATTAAGTTAATGTTCCCTTTCTTATGTATAATTAGGTTTATTTAATTATTAAATTTTATTGAGATTAATTATAGGTGGATGTAGGAGTGAACCACGTAGAAGTGAACCTAAAGTAGCACAAGTTAACTATGATAGGATGTACCATTTGACCAACTCAAATGTGGGAAATTTTAGAGAGAAATGGCACTGAAGATGAGGGTGAAGCTAAACCTCCAAGGCACTCCATACATACCAATAGAAAGCCAACATGTGTCACTAAGTTTAAAGATTACGTAATGTGACTATTGTATTAGTGTTAGCAACGATGATTTGCATTAAGATTAATGGGGGAGAACACGAGGAAGTAGGGTGAAGTATAACCAATGGGATAGCTCTATTAGAGTTTTGTTATGTTGTAAGACTTAATAAAAACATCAATGATGGAAAAGGCAGCTAATAATTGCCTCATTCTCATCCCTCATCTCTCTTCTCTCTTCCACTTATTCTTCTTTCTCTTCTCAACCTGACTTTCTCCATTAAGACCTGAGAAACCTCATAGGAATCACCACAACCGGTGCTTTTGTTGAGAGCTCCCATTTATGACAGACAGTGTTCAAATGTATCCCGGGCGATGGAAGAGCAGTTAATGTTGCTCAACAAATAAAAAAGTTCCATAATGAACAAGGTGGAAAGCCTCTCTTCATCGATAAATCAACATGCTGAATTATTTGACACCATGCAAAAATCTCTGGCAACTCAATAGTCCGTCATAACTGATATGATCGTGAAGTTATCACAAATGGAGAGACCATAATCCTTTCCACCTCTCCTACCCTCACCCTCCACAAACCCGAGTCCAAACTATCAATTGATGCACCCTCACCTTGGTATGACTCAAAGTGCACCTCCATCTCCTCTGACCTTGGTTCAGCTGCCAAAACTGGAGGTACCCTTATTTACAGGTGACGATGTATTATCATGGATCTTCCATATTGAGCATTTCTTCACAGTTTATCACGTCCCATCAAAGCAGAAGATCGATATTACAGCATTCTATATGACTGGAGAAGTGTTGCAATGGTACCACTAGTTGTATTCAACTCATCAAGGGAGAACTTTGCAAGACAAGCTGAGCTCCACTTTGGACCTTTCTCGTTTGTTAATTATGAAGCTCGATGCTTCAAGCTTACGCAACACTTAACTGTGGCAGCATATCTTTTCGAGTCCGGGTGCTTATCTACTCAGATCCAAGACTTGAGTACAACAAGCTTGTTGAATTATTTCCTATCAGACCTACGCAAGGATATTTAAGAGGAGATATATCTACTAAGGCCACAGTCTCTCTATGAGGCTATGAAAGACAGTGCAATGTTGCACGACCTCCACAACAATAACGCTTCTTGCCTCCATGAGCCTCAATCCAAGTAACATCATTCGTAACACCCGTACCACCCAACACATGCCATGTCAAGTGCAATCCATTCCTATCAAAGTGCTAACACCAACAGAGATGGCACCAAGATGAGAGCGTCACCTTTGCTTTAACTGTGACACAAAATTCACCTGTGGCCACCAATGCAATCCACCATAATTTCTCCATCTTATGGTTGATGAGGGAAGCGCCAATGATGAAGCTGGTGGGGAGTCAGAATAACATGGTCATGTGGAGGAGACGAAACCTTCTGATAATGTAGTAAAGTTGGCGGGGACACCCCCTACATCTCATTTCATACCTTAAATGGCTTAATGATGCCTACGACGTTGAAGATAGCAGGAAAAATATTCGACAAGAAAGTGGTGGTCCTTATAGATAAAGGATCCACCAACAATTTCATCAAGACTAGCTAGGCAAAATTTTTTAGACTACCAATGCAACCCTCAACACATTTTCATGTAAGGATTGGCAACGGAGAAATCCTCACTTGTGAAGGAGAGTGTCTTCAAGTTCGTCTACAATTAGGAGATGCCGTATTTCCTCTACCATTCTTGTCGGTATTCATGGCTGGCATCATCCTCGCCATACACTGGCTATCAAGACTAGCCACGATTCTCTTTGACTATAGGCAGCTATGGATATAGTTTGAGAGTGAGGGAGCTTATGTGTGAATGCACTGCTTACGGAATCAACATCTCTAAGACGTTACACATACTTCACTGAAGATAAACACTAACACACAAACAACAAGTCAGTTTCTTTACCTATCTATCTCGCTCAACACAGTAGAATCAAAAACCGCATATGATGACTCCAACCATTGCAGACCCCAATACACCTATTTTTTTTACTGATCAACTACACAAGATTTTCACCAGCTTTAAGGATATATTATGGTGTTTCAGTCCTCTTTGCCCTTGGTTGTTGTTTTGGTTGTCTTAGATGTTGCGGTCATTTTCCCGTTGAATTTCCTTTGAATCTTCTTGTTGAGCCTTTGGGGTTGTTTGCCAGGTATTTGTGTGGGTTTTGGGGGAGTTTAGAGAGGGTGTGGGCTGTGCACAGGCCGCACAGAGGCCGCACACCACCCGCACACTCTTCTGCCTGTGGTGTGCGGCTGGTGTGCGGGGCCGCGCACAGCCCGCACACCGACCCGTTTTGCTTATAAAAGTCTCGTTTTGGCTTCATTTTACCTCATTCTTTCTCCCTAAAGCCCCTCATCCCTTCCTCCTCTCTTCCTTTACTTTTCTTTAGAGTTTAGGGCTTGTTTTGGAGGAGATTTTGGGCTAGTTTGTAGAGCTTGCGAATCAATCCCTTGTTTCTTCAAGGTAAGTTTTTCTTCATTCCTTCCTTCTCCTTTGCTTGGTTGGATGAGGCTAGGGTTTGTTAGTTGGTTTATTTTGGAGCTTGAGCCTTATTCTCCTCCTTGTTCTTTGTAGTGAAGCTTGAGAATCTCCTTCACCCTCCCTTGTGAAGATCTCTTTGGAGTTTTGAGAAGCTTGGAGGTATGGTTCTTCCCCTTCTTCTTCTTCCCTTCTCTCTTGTGGTTCTTCTTGAGTTCTTGGTGAGAAATCCTTAGTGAGTAGTTGTTATTGAGTTTAGATTCTTGATTGGTTGTATTTCCCTTGGTTTGATGAAGGTTTGAGAGAGATCTTTCATCTCCTAGGTTAGAGTTAATGTAGCTCCGGTGAGCTTTCCTTGTGTTCTTGGTTTCCTTGGTTTAGAGAGGAGCTTAAACCCTTAGATTTGGTTTAGTACCTTGAGTTGTGAGTGGAGCAACTGACAGGGGCCCGAAAGTGCGTGGGTTGTCGAAGTAATAAAATACCCTAGTGAGTGGGTAGTCGTATCCATAGGGAATAGTGTTCAGAAACAAGTGTTATCGCTATTTAGCTATGAAGGGAATCGATGATGAGAAAAGTATATATATAGATGTAAAAGAAAATAATAGAGTGCAAGAAGAATAATGAGGGTATGAGAGGTAATCGATATAAAGATGGGGTACCCGGACAAAGCTCCCCCTAGGACTAATGCTTCTAGTGCAAAACTTGTATTATGCTCTACAATTGATGTCTAATGAGTCGTGGAAATTATTAAGCACACGGTCCCAAACCTAAGGTCAACCGTGACTAATCCCATACTATACTTGGCTCTAGACTTCTCTATGACCCTTGACTCTCGATGACCTGTCAACTAAGCCCCAGGGGAGTACCTCATACTAATGCCTAGCACCGTGTGAAATTGCATGGAGTTCTAGGGATCCCAAGTGAAAGACCCTATCCCTAATTATAGTTCTAACCCTTTGGTCCAGGTGGAAGAACCCTAATCTAAGTTAAGCCCCAGTCTTAGGATTCTCTCAACCCTTTGTAAGGGAGTTTATCTCCTAGTACTTGACTCTACTTCGATCGCGATTAACTCTTGGGATACGGAGGTAGGGAAATTCACACCGGAGGGGAAAGGGGACATTCCGCTACCTCTCGACTCACCCTCTCAACCCTCTCCAACCTTGTGTAGTCTAATCCTATAGAGGTTGTCACACCCTCAAAGGATAACCTAATAGATTCTCAACCCTAGTGTCACGGCTAAGGGAAAATCTCATACAATCTGCATGCAAGATTGGAACTCAATAAGAAAACATCAAATTAATAAAGCATAATAAAAGTTATAGAAACACAAGCATCCTAGGGTTCACAAGTCCGAATACCCACTAGGGGTTTAGCTCTTCATGGAGCAATACAAAATCAATAAAGAGTTTAAGAACATATGCATGAAAACCATAAAGAAAACCCCCTTGTAGATTGTATCGATGGTCTTGTGGAGCCGCACGTCTTCTCCAACGAATCCCTTGTCAAGCCTAGGGCACACCTCGCCGAATCGATGCCGACGAAAGCTCCCCCAATAGCTTTCTTCCAATGGATGTCGATGCCGATGCAGTATAATCGCCTCCAAAGATCTCCAAGAACCTCTCCAAACCCTTGCCGAAAGCCCCCCAAAAGATAGGCAAGAGATAGAAGGGGGGGTCCCCAAATAGATCTGAAAACGGGCTATTTATAGGCTGAAATCGGAGTTCCACACGCCCCTGTGGATTTTCCACACGGGCTGTAGAATTTCCACATGCCCGTGTGTTAATTCCACATGGCCGTGTGGAAATTTTGTTTTGCTAATTTTCGGCAGACTGTGAACAGTAACTTGCTACATCGTTTTTGCTACATTGACTGCTACAGTACTTCGCCGAAATGCTCCCAAATTCATCGTTCTTCATCGAGGTTGTTGAATTGGGCACACAATCAATGGTAGATTATGTCGATTACTTCATTTCTCTTCATTGGCGAAATTCTCCAATCCTACACGAGTTAGACTTTTGTGAATGTGACTGCCTTTATGCCCCTCCAATGGAGGTTGGCACACACCTACAAGTCTAGACTCGTGCCTTGTTCCTTGCTTGGTCCGAGAACTCCTCAACAATGGCAAACATAACCTATTCTTGCTTCTTTTTCTCCAAATTGGCTCCACAACCCTACAATGCACAAAAGCACACAAATACACACCATTTAGTGATAAAATCTGATAAAAGGTATGCTCATTATAAGATAATAACGCTTTGCATTACTATAGCACAAGCACTTATCATCAACCCTAGAGTTCATTAGGGTTGTTTGGTGGAAGAACTTAGGGTTCTTGCTTGACTTTTGTCCTAACAATTTATTGGTGTTTCTTGTGCTTTCTCAAGGAGGAAAAGCTTTGGATTGAAGCAAAGAGCTTGTCGAGGACTAGCGTTCAAAGGAGCGAGATTGTCTAAGTTGTGAGTGGGACTAATAAGAATAATCCTATCCGAAGAATACCTATATACGTATATATATATTTATCTTTGTGTATTATGATGCTTGATTTGGGTTCTATATGTTTTATGCTTCGATTTAAGATTTAAAATTAATTTTGGAATGAGGTATATATCTATATATATATATATATATATATATATATATATATATATATATATATATATATATATATATATATATATATATATATATATATATATATATATATATATATATATATATATATATGCATGTATATTTCTTACTTGAAAGTATTACCGTTCAAAGGAATGGTTATTTGAGTTGTTATGTGATTAGGAATTTTTAAGTGAAGATTAGATATTCTATGGGTTGTAGATTGTATTATTTCACTCACCTTTGTCATAATTGGTTTAGTTTCACCTAAATGATACCTTGCATTATTAGTGGCTTTTGAAAGGTGTTTTGGGTAGTTTGGAGCCATAATTAAATTATGACTTGGTTCATTTTCTAAGCATTATTAAAGTATTTATATATGTTGTTGAGATTTGAAAATTCTATGTTTTTAAGTATACGTTTCAAATTGTGTATTCTTATGAGATTTGAGATGTTTGATTTGATGACCAAAAAGGCATATTTGAATCATGGTCAAGTTTATTTGCAAAGTTTGCCAAATGTTGTATTTAAGTTTCGAAATCTTTATTATGACTTCATGGTTTCCAAATTGAAGGTTTGAGACTTTTGTTATCGTACCCAAATGGGTTTATGTAACCTATTTATGTTACACCTTTTGTGTTATTGCCGATGCTATGATTGGAGTAAGTGCTCAAGAAATCTTGTTTAGTTTTAAATGTTGTTTATTTGAACAAAGGCATGTGAAAATAAGTTGATTTTCATGGTATTAATGCAATGCACAAGGTGTATTTTCGAAAGACATCTTTATATGATACTTTTGATGGAAATGGTTTCATTATTAATGATATGATCAAATTGATCACTCTTGGAGTGAGAATTGCCATTGTGAACACTTACTGTCTCTTATTGAGAATTATGCTGTCATGATGTTTATATTGAGCCTACGGGCTGAATTATTGTTTAAATTCTTTGTTGGTGACATGGGAGCCGAGCTCCAATACTTATTGCAGTAAGAAGTGGATGGTTTCCACGGGCCGACCTATTTAGAGGTGGCGTGGAATACTGTCAAAATGGTTATACCATGTCAGGTGGGAGCGTAGATCCCTGACATGGGTATAGTTGGGTTGTTCGGAGTCACCACACGAACTTCCCAGCGACCAATGCCAAGATACACGCATCTTGGTAGCTCCAGACCTAACCAAGGCCATGGTTAGTGACGGAGAGTTTTTGAGGCCATTCTGGACATCATTGTTGATTTGTGAATTATTTCTAGGCATCTTGATATTTAAATTATCGATAAGAATTGTGCTTATGCTAGGTCCAGGATGGCATGTATTTTCTTGTTGATTTCTATGAAATTCTATTTGTATTTCAATGAGAAAGATGGTATTCTTATGTGATAAGTGTTATCCTTATTATTCCCAAACTTTTGAGGATTTTCATCACGTTAGAATTGATAAACCTTGTATCTTATAATTACTATACTTGTTTACAACTTGGTGTTGTATTAAGTTATTTGTAGCATGGTAAAGTTTGTTAAATGTTCAGTGTATTTTATAGTTTGAACCTGTGTTTGGTATTTCAAAGTTTCCTCATTTTAAACCCTAGTTGGGTATTAAGAATTTCTTGGTATTACCTTACTTTGTTGTATTATGGTGTAGATTATTATTATGTGTAATTATGTTTTAACCCAAGTATTTTATTAGTAAAGTATCTTCACTGATTTATGTTTTGGTATTGTATTCTTTAGGTATATTTCTGTTGGTATTGTGCAATCCCCTCACTGAGTAACTGTGGTTACTCATCCCCTCTTTCTCCTTCCCAGTTTTGTTGTAGGTAGTAGGTTAGGCGGAGCGGCTGCATGCTGAGCATTTGTTGCCTTCTTGTTTCCTTGAATCACTTTTATTCGTGTATGTTATTTTTGGATCATGCATATGTTATTGGAGTCTTGGATCCACTAGTATGTCGAGAACTCTATTGTATGGTGTTGTACTTAAGCCACTCTTAAACTTGTATGTATCAACTTTTGTTATTATTGTCAGTGTTATCTTCTTGTGTGTTTGCAAACTTCTATCTTCTATCCTTATTGTTGATGTCGTCGTCGTTGTCGTCGATGTTGTTGTTGTTGTTGTTGTTGTTGTTGTTATTAGTTCTATTACTTCCGTTGGGTATGGTTGTTCTTGGAACTGGGTATTTGTGTTAATATTATTGATTCCAGGTTTATTGTTCAACCTTGTGCTGTCTCGAGGGTTGAGTGGCGGAGTATCCCTCCTCGAGATTATTGCGGCGCTTGTCGCGTCCTGCGGACCTGCAGGTCAGGGTGTGGCATATATTCTCTTTCCTATAGGTCTTCCACTAGTCTATGAGTTTAATTACTAGTACTTGCATTTTCAAAAGGCGGAGATTGAGTGCGTAGTGGGCAAGATGCTCAAAGACAAAGTGATCTGGCTGAGCACAAGTCCATTGCCATCGCCGGTGATTCTCATTAAGAAGAAGGATAGCACATGGAGATTTTGTGTGGATTACAGAGTATTAAACACAACTACTGTGAAGGATCACTCCCGAATACCAATCGTTGAGGAACTCCTGGATGAGCTTGTCGGAGCTCAGTTGTTCTCCAAATTAGATCTTAGGTTCGGCTACCACCAGGTGCGTATCTATCCTCCCGATATTGAATAGACTACGTTTCAAACACATGAGTGACATTACAAGTTTCTCGTAATGCCATTTGGTCTCTCGAATACTCTATCACAATTCCAAGCACTGATGCAATCTATTTTCAGGTCAGTGCTGCAGAGATTTGAGTTGGTGTTCTTCGATGATGTGCTCATGTATAATGAAACATGGGCATCACATATTGATTACCTGCAAAGTATCTTCTCACTATTTTGCTATCATAAGATTTTCGCCAAAAAGAGTAAGTGTGCCTTCAGCTGTTTGAGTGTCGGCTATCTCAGGTATAGCATATCCTGACGAGGGGTAGAGGTTGATCTGGAGAAGATAGCAGCAATACAATGATAACCCCTACCTATGACCATGAGAGGTCTCCACAGGTTTTTGGGGTTATCCAGTTATTACCAAAGGTTTGTCCATGATTACGCCATGATCTCCGAACCCTTAACGGAACTTCTCTGAAAAATGTATTCATTTAGATAGCAAAGGCAACTGATAAGTGCTCGTGTTATAGTAATGCGAAGTGTTATTACCTTGCAATGAGCATTGATTTAATCAGATTTCATCACTAAAAAGTGTGCAATTGTTTACTTTTGTGCATTGTAGGGTTGTGAAGATAAAATGAAGGAAAAGAACGAAGTTAGATCGTGTTTGCCATTGTTGGGAAGATTTTCGGACTAAGCAAGGAACGAGGCATGAGCATAGACTTGTGAGTGTGTGCCAACCTCCTTTAGAGGGGCACAAAGGCAGTCACATTCACAACAAGTCTAGCTCATGCTAACAATGAAGACTTCACCAATTAGGAGACTCGAAGCAATCGGCACGATCTACCGTTGATTGTGTGCCCAATTCAACGGCCTCGATGAAGAATGACGAATTCGGGAGTGTTTCGGCACAGTTACTGTAGCAGCACTGCAGAAAAATACTGTAGCAAAAACAATGTAGCAAGTTACTGTTCACTGTCGGCCGAAATTCAGCAATCCAGAAATTTCACACGAGCGTGTGAAAATTCCACACGGCCGTGTGAAATCCCGATTTCAGCAATTTTAAAGCCGCGACTCAACATTATAAAAGCCCGATTTGGAGACTTTTTAAAGCATCTTTTGACCTATCTTTCTCTCGAACTTCTGGAGTGCGGCTAGGGTTTTGGAGAGGACTTCGTGGAGGTTTAGAGTGCGTCTTCGGCATCGTCACCAACGTCCGGTGACCGCACAAGACCACGGCCACACCATACGCAAGGGGGTTTTCATCGATGTCTTTATTTTGTGCTTTCTTATACACTTTGATGAACATGTATAGCTCCATGAGGAGCTAAATCCCTTGTGGGTATTCGGACTTGTAAACTCTAGGGTTATTATGTTTCTTTGACATTGTTATTATGCTTTTCCATTATTGATGAATAAGAATTGAGTTTCAATCTTGATTTTATCTTGCTATTATTTTCCTTTAGATGTGACACTAGGGTTGAGAACAATCTAGGTTTTCCTTGGGAGGTGTGACAACTCTTATAGGATTAGACTCTTTAAGATTGAAGAGGGTTGAGAGGGAGAGTTGTGAGGTAGCGATGTACCCCTTTCCCCTCCGGTGTGATTTCTCCCTACCTCCGTTTCCTTGATTTATTAGCGGTCGAGATAGAGCGAAGTGCTAGGTAGATATACTCCCCTGGGGCTTAGTTACGCGAGTAACAGAGTGAAGGGTTGAAGTGAATCCTACGCACTGGGACTTAATCGAGACTAGAGTTCTTCCTCCTGGACCAAAGGGTTAGAACTACACATAGGAACAGGTTTTATCACTAGGAGTCCCTAGAACTTAATGCAATTCCACGTAGTGTGAGGTTTAGGTAGATGTACTCCCCTGGGGCTTAATCGTGCGAGCGATAGAGTGAAGGGTCGATGTGAATCCTAATACCGGGGCATAATGTTGGGGTTAGTCACGGTTGTCCTTAGGTTTGGGACCGTGAGTTTGAGGATTTCCTCGACTCAATTGGCATCAATAGGAGAGGATAATAGCATAGTCTTGCACTAGAAGCATAGATCCTAGAGGTAGCTTGTCCAGATACCCCGCTTCATTCATTGTTAAATCCTTTCTATTCTCTTTTACTTGCACTTTCTCATCTTCCATCTTTCTTTTAATTTCTCGTCTTTTAGTATAATTGTTTCCATAATTCACTCATCGAATCAATTGATCATTTTTCCGTACTTCGCATAGTTTTAATAGTGAAATCTCGTATTCTAACTCCCTATTCCCTGTGGATTCGACTACCCTCTCACCGGGGTAACTTTTATTACTTCGACAAACCCGTGCACTTTCGGGCCGCCTGTCAGCAACTTAGGCTTTTGAAGCACTAAAAACCCATTCTCACTCAAATGACCATTTTTCAAATGCCAAACTGTAATGTCCAATTTGAGATACAAACATACGCATTCGCCACAGGAATTAGTGCAGTCTTGCTTCAAAAATAATGCCCCATTACTTACTTCAGTAAAAAATTATCTCCCATACTCCACTCTTCTTCAGCATAAGCTCGAGAAATGTATGCAATCACCGAAAGTATTAGATGATGACAGCAATACCTTCTTGGTTGAAAATTTGTAGTTTATACAAACCATCAAAGTTTGTGATCTTTGATTAACCAAATCGTCCAAACACCCAAGCAACAAAAGTGGCTCACAAAGCTATTAGGTTAAGAATTTGATATTATCTATAAACCTAGAGGACTCTTGACACAACCCCTTGCTTGTCTTCCGCAAGTGCACGGGTTTGTCGAAGTAATAAAATTTACCCTGGTGAGAGGGTAGTCGAATCCACAGGGAATAGGGATTTAGAATATGAGATTTCATTAATTAAGCTATGCGGTGTATGGAAAAGCAATATCTGGATCAATGAGTGAATGTAGAAGGAAACAGAATAAAAGACAAGAAATTAAATAGAAACATGGAAGATCAGAAAGTGCAAGTAAAAGAGAATAGAGAGAACTAGCAATTAATGAAATAGGGTATCCGGACAAGCTACCTCTAGGATCTATGCTTCTAGTGCAGGACTATGCTATTATACTTCCCTATTAATGTTAATTGTGTCGAGGATATCCTAAAACTCATGGTCCCAAACCTAAGGACAACCGTGACTAACCCCAACACTATGCCCGGGTATTAGGATTCACGTCACCCTTCACTCTGTCGCTCGCACGACTAAGCCCCAGGGGAGTATATCTACCTAAACCTCACACTACGTGGGATTGCTTTAAGCTCTAGGGATTCCTAATGGTAAAACCTGTTCCTATGTGTAGTTCTAACCCTTTGGTCCAGGTGGAAGAACCATAGTCTAGATTAAGCCCCAGTGCGTAGGATTCACTTCAACCCTTCACTCTGTTACTTGCGTAACTAAGCCCCAGGAGAGTTTATCTGCCTAGCACTTCACACTATTTCGACCGCTATGAAATTAAGGAAACGGAGGTAGGGAGAAACCACAACGGAGGAGAAAGGGGTACATCGCTACCTCACAACTCTCCCTCTCAACCCTCTTCAATCTTAAGTAGTCTAACCCTAAAGGAGTTATCATACCTCCAAAGGGTAACCTAAATTGTTCTCAATCCTAATGTCACATCTAAGAGAAAACATTAGCAAGATGAAATTAAGATTGAAACTCAATTTTTATTCATCAATAATGGAAAAGCATAATAACAATGTCAAAGAAACATAATAACCCTAGAGTTTTACAAGTCCGAATACCCTCAAGGGGTTTAGCTCCTTATGGAGCTATACATGTTCATCAAAATAGAAAATAAAGTACAAATCAAAGACATTGATGAAAACCCCTTGTATATGGTGTGGCCGTGGTCTTGTGCGGCCGTCGAACGTCGGTGACGATACCGATGACGCGCGCTAAACCTCCACGAAATCCTCTCCAAAACCCTAGCCGCACTCCCCAAAGTTGAGGAGAAATATAGGTTAAAAGATATCCCAAAAGGTCTCCAAAATCACCTTTTATAATGTTGAATCGCGGCTTTAAAATCGGACTTATCGGGGGCTTCACATGGCCGTGTGGAATTTCCACACGCCCGTGTGAAGTTTCTGTCTGGCTAAAAAATCAATTCACACGGCCGTGTGGAATTTCCACACGCCCGTGTGAATCCTCTGAAACCCTAATTTTCGGCAGAAAATGAACAGTAGCTTTCTACAGTGATTTGCTACACTAACAAGCTACAGTACTCGCCGAAACGCTCCCGAATCCGTTGTTCTTCATCGAGGCCATTGATTGGGCACACAAACAATGGTAGGTCGTGCCGATTGCTTCAAGTCTCCTTCTTGGTGAAGTTCTTCTAAGCTACACAAGTTAGACTTGTTGTGAATGTGACTGCCTTTGTGCCCCTCCAAAGGAGGTTGGTACACACTCACAAGTCCAAGCTCGTGCCTTGTTCCGCACTTGGTCCGAAAACTTCCCAACATCGGCGAACATGACCTAATTTCGTTCTTCTTCTCCAATTTAGCTCCACAAACCTTCAATGCACAAGAATACACAAATACACGCCATTTAGTGATAAAACCTAATAAAAGATATGCTCAATGTAAGATAATAACGCTTCGCGGTACTATAACACAAGCACTTATCAACTCTTAAGTCCACTATTCATTCTCAATCTCCAAAGCACAAGTTTCTATCATCTAAGCCATCCGCAACTATTATCAAACTAACACACAAACAGTTGAATTATTACACTTTGTTTCCATTAATCCACAAGCACATTCGGAGCATAACATCTATCCTGCCATCATCTTGTTCAAAGAGCGAATATGCATTACCTCGGATATAGCTTTGCAGCAACTTCTTATAGCTGAATTTCATAATACGCTGATCGGGGGGCATGCTGCCGTCTGGCGTATATATCATTGGCTTGCAAGGAATTTCTTTTGGCCGAAGCTTCAGCACCATGTCTCCGAATTTGTGAATCGCTACACTACTTGCTAGACTATCAAACCCTTTAATCATGCTTCCAAAGGTCTCTCACAAACTTTGCCTATACCTGGAAAAGTTTGGGATTCAGCGTTAGTGTATTTTATCACACATTCATTGAGAAAAGTTATTTTCTTATGTGATAATTGTTATTCAAAGTATTCTCATTCTTGTTATGACTTGAAATATTTTTATGATGTTTTATTTCTACTTGATCATGCTTGAGCTATAGTCCTATGTCTAATCCCTCACTGAGTAACCTAGTTACTCACCACCTCTTTCTTCCTCTCAGGTGATATCACAGCGTAGGGGTGAAGGCGTGAAGTGCTTGGCTAGAGTCATCACAGTCTTCTCATTTTGAGTTGTGTATGTTATCTATTTTCTTGGCATGTATAATCAGGGATCCACTATGTATTGTTGAACCCTACCATGTCTTTCTCAACTTGAAACACTTCTGTATGTCAGTCTGATCTACCTTATGTAGGAGATGGTGTACTTTGAGTTGAGACTTATTGTCGATGTTATTATTGTAGTTGATGTTACTACCTATACTTCTCATCTTGGTGTTAAATTGATGTTTTTGAGTAAGATGAGTTGTATAGATATTTTATTGTTAAGTTATGCATTGTGGTTATAAATATAATATATAGGGAGCAGGTTAGCCTTACGGCTACCTAGGGTGGAGGCAGTGTTGGACCTTCCATGGGTTGTCGTGGCGGTATGTCATGCACAAGACCCGCGGGTCAGGGCGTGACATACTTTAGTGGTATCAAAGCCCTGGTTTAGATTTAGGTTTAGGATTGACAGTATAATCCAGTTTTAGTGTCAGTTCCTTGATTTGGGTCAGGAGTGTGATTCCTTGTCCTTGTACCTAGTGGATCCCAATAGATGTTTACATGTAGCATTGTTGCATGTAGGAATAGATTCTAAAGGTTGTCTTGTGTTTTTTTTTTAGTAGAATGCCAGCACTGCGTTCACGCACTCGCTGTGGGAGAGCCACTCCCCCTGCTGCTGCTACACCGAGAGTGCAGAGAGGTGGGAGACAAGGAGAGCCATCCTCGCCCTCCTCTCCGTCGCCACCTAGGTAGGATGCCAGTTCAGGGCATGATCCTACCGTGGCAACTTCAGTGCATGCCCCTAAGGTTCAGGGAGCTACTCCAGTGCCTGGGTCTGTTCCAACTCCAGAGGCACTAGAAGCCTTCAGGTTTCATTGGACTACTAAGGGAAGGCAACCTACCTATCAGGAGTATCAGGACTTCCTAGATTACTGGAGGAATTTTGGGGGACAGACTCAGACTGCCCCAGCACTAGTACCAACACCGCCACAGGCCCTAGTAGTTCAGCATGCACCAGTAGAGGCCAGTGGATCCAATCAGACCTTAGTCTTGTTTGCATTGTAGAGTTGTGGAGTAAACTTAGTAAAGAAAGAGCAAAGTTGGATCATGTTTGCCATTGTGGAGTAAACTTAGTATCACTGTAGCATTTTACTGTTCACTGCATACCAGAAAACCGAATCCAGAAAATCCACACCGGCGTGTGAAAATTCCACACAGCCGTGTGGATGCCCGATTTCAGCCGTGACTACCCTAAACCCTAATCCCTAAACCCTATTTAAAGGCCTTTTTGGGGACTTTTTGAGTATCTTTTCGCCTATCTTCTGGAGGATCGCGGTTAGGGTTTGGAGAGGACTTTGTGGAGGATTGGAGTGAGTTCTTGGCATCGACATCGAAGCCCGTTGGAAGATAGCTATTTGGGGAGCTTTCATCGACACCGATCTGGCGAGGTGTGCTCTAGGCTTGACAATAGGCTCGGTGGAGAAGACGGAGCGACCTCACAAGACCATCACCACGCTACGCAAGGGGGTTTTCATCAATGTTTATCTTTCTTGTTTATTGATACACATTGATAGATTTGTATAGCTCCATGGAGAGCTAAACCCCTTGTGGGTATTCGGACTTATAAACCCTAGAATGATATTGTTTCTATGACATGTTATTTTACTTTCTTAATTCATGAATTTAATTGAGTTTCAATCTTGATTGCATCTTGTATTGATTTTCCCTTGGATGTGACACTAGGGTTAAGAATCATCTAGGTTGTCCTTTGGAGGTGTGGCAACTCCTATAGGATTAGACTACTCGAGATTGGAGAGGGCCGAGAAGCAGAGTCGTGAGGTAGCGAAACGTCCCCTTTCCCCCTCCGGTGTGATTTTCCCTACATCCGTGTTCCAAGAGTTCTTAGCTATTGAAATAGAGCGAAGTTCTAGGAGATGAACTCCCCTGGGGCTTAGTTGCGCGAGCAACAGAGTCAAGGGTTGTAGTGAATCCTGGTGTTGGGGCTTAATTAAGACTAGGGTTCTTTCACCTGGACCAAAGGGTTAGGACTACACTTAGGAACTGGGTCTATCACTTGGAATTCCTAGAACGTAAAGCAATCCCATGTAGTGTGAGGCTTAGGAAGATGGACTCCCTTGGGGCTTAGTTGACAGGTCAACTAGAGTTAAGGGTCGTAGTGAAACCTAATGTCGGGGCATAATGTTGGGATTAGTCACGGTTGACCTTAGGTTTAGGACCGTGTGCTTTAAGATGTCCACGACTCATTAAGCATCAATAGGAGAGTATAATACAATTGTCTTGCACTAGAACATTAATCTTAGGGGGAGCTTGTCCGGGTACCCTACTTTTCACTTGATTGTTCCTTTCTTCACTTTCACTTGCACTCTCCTGTCTTCCATACTTCTCTCTTTCATCTTCTTATTTCTTTTAATTACTCTTACACACACATATTGATCTTGTTCTCACTTTCCGTACTTTACACTAGCTAAATAGTAAATTCTCTTATCTACAATCCCTACTCCCTGTGGATTCGACTACTTTCTCACCGGGGTACTTTATTACTGTGACAACCATATACTTTTATCCACTCGGTGAATCCATCTAAATAGTAAATTCATTTTCCGTACTTCACACTTGCTTCCTAAGGTACCTCCTGCCGTCGCATCTAACAACTGCTTAATGCTCGGATTCAACCCGTTGTAGAAAGTGGGAACAATCATCCACTCGGGGAATCCATGTTGTGGGCATCTCCACAGAAGATCCTTGAACCTGTCCCATGTCTCTAATAGAGACTCCAATTCCTCTGAACGAGGCTCAAGGTAAAGCTTCTGCCATCTCCTCCCAAGTAGTAATCGAGGCTCAAGGTAATGACTTTAACCACTGTTTCGCTTTCCCCTTCAAGGAAAATAGGAAGGCTCTCAATCTGATGGCATCATCTATGACTCTATTAATCTTAAGCACATTACACACTTCAAGGAAGTTCTCAATATGATTGTTTGGGTCCTCATCAGCCAAACCATTGAATAGTGCCAATTACTGTGATATCTGGATGAAGCCTGGCTTGAGCTCAAAGTTTTGAGCTGTAATTGGGGGCCTCACAATGCTTGATTGTGAGCCAAAACTTATGGATCTAGCATAATCAGAGAGAGTCCTCTACTGTTCATGCTATTCCGCCATAGTATCCGACCGTTCTGTATCTATTTCAGCTTGATAAGACTGTTCTTGCACAGGTTATTTTCCTTTTCTGTGTGTTCTCCTTCCAATGTCGGGGTTTCCTTCAATTAGAATCGAAGGATTGCCACGGGTTATAACCTGAAGTTGAAACCAAAAATAAGATAACAAATAAAAACGATGGAAGAATAGAAAGTATGAAATAAAGTCAATGGTGAATAGCTAAAATAGCAAAAAGCAAATGTCTCAAACACGCCTACTCCCCGGCAACGGCACTAAAAACTTTGACACACCAATTGCGAGTGTTGCACAAGTGCATGGATCATCACAGTAATAATACCCCGGTGAGTGGGTAGTCGAATCCACAGGGAGTAGTGATTAGAGACAAGAAATGTTGCTACTTAGCTAGTGTTAAAGTAATGATGGTGAGTGAAAACAATGTGTGTGCAATAAAAGAAAGAGAAATATGAAAGAAAGAAGAGTGCAAACAAAGAGTAAGGAAGAAACAATCAATGCAAATATGGGGTACCCGGACAAAGCTCCCCCTCGGACTAATGCTTCTAGTGCAAGACTAGTATTATACCTTCTAATTGATGTCTAATGAGTCATGACAATTAGTTGGGTTCCCGTAAGTGTACGGGATCGCCAAGTAATACCTCATGTAAAAGGCACGAGGATCATATTCCATGGGGCTAAGGATCTACTATTATTCCTTCGTCGCCTACTATCTAACCCAACATCTTAATCATGGTAGGTTACTCAATTAAATGCAATAAGACAAATATGAGATGGATATACAAATTCAAGAACAAGTGAGATGATTTCAAGTGCTACAGTAATGTGCGAAGGCCGATGGATGTGGATCCCCTTGAGGGGTCATCATGATACATGGATGAATAGTAAAAAATAACTTGGGTGATTTAGACTGAAGGATCTCAAGATTAGATCAACCCCAATTTTTTGGAGATTAAACCCTAATCCCATACAAATGTCAATTGGAATTTCTTCCTAACCAATATTCCGACGATTACATTAAGTACAAGGAGATTCCAAGATAACAGTACACTAAACCCTAGTTTACCCTTAAAGATTGGAGGGCTATTGATACCCAATTTCTCGGTATTTCAATACATAAAACCCTTTTTAGTTCTTTAAAGATCTAATACACGTGAGTAGGTCACATCTACGTGTATAACTCAAGAAAGAACTACGGATTTCTCCTTTAAGTAGTTCTAGACATGAGCACAATTAACTAAATCATAAATCAACCCAAAACTTGCAATTAAATATATATCATTCAAAATACATGATGAATCCCCCAAGGTTCACCAACATCTGGTGCACCTTGGGAGTTTAGTGTGCCATCATCCAAACAACAACAACAAAGCAAAAGAAATCAAGTAAAGAGTTCATAAGTGACACTCCCTAGGTGAAATGATGAAGGCGAAGGTGGAGGTCCGGCCGAATGACGCTTCCCCCACCCAAGAGATGTCGAATGATGCTTCCCTTTGGTTGGAACATTGCTCACTTGATGGTGAAGCTTTCCCCTTTTTGATGATGATGCTCTTGCCTCCTCATTTTGCTCAAAATCATCGTCTTCCAAGTGATATCGTCTTTCTTCTTATTCTTCTTCTGCTCTTCAAGTGTTGGCCAAAAGTCCATCCAAAGAAGTCCTAGAAGTGTGTTTTTATGCCTCAAGGGTATACAGGCCGTATGGGGGCCTTATGGAAATGAAATTAAGCCCAAAATACCCAAAACCCGAGGCATACCGGGGACAATAATGGGGTCAATGATGGGGTCATGGACGCCATATGAATTAGTTCAATTTCTCTGGATGGGGCAGACAACCTCAATACCGACCACTATTCAAGCTGATGTCTCAAATAAGTTTTTGGCCCCGAAACTTCACCATGTGCTACAGTGTATGCTACTGATAAGTGCTCGTGTTAAAGTAATATGAGGTATTATTTTCTTAATTTGAGCAGTACCTTTCTAAGATTTTATCATTAATTGTTATTCATTTGTGTTCTTTTGTGCATGTAGGGTTATGGAGAAAACTTAGTGAAGAAAGAGCAAAATTAGGTCATGTTCGCCGTTGTTGGGGAGTTCTCAGACTAAGTAAGGAACAAGGCACGAGTCTAGACTTGTGGGTGTGTGCCAACCTCCATTGGAGAGGCACAAAGGTAGTCACACCCATAAAATTCTAACTCGTATAGCATTGGAGAACTTCGCCAATGAGGAGAAATGAAGCAATCGACATGATCTACTATTGATTGTGTGCCCAATTCAATGACCTCATTGAAGAACATGAAATCGGGAACATATTATGCATGAGTACTGTAGAAATTCACTGTAGCAGTTTGTTGTTCAATGCACGCCAAAAAATCAATTCCAGAGAATCCACACGGGCGTGTGGAAATTCCACACGGCCATGTGGATGCCCGATTTCAGTCGATTTTCAGCCGTGACTCAGCACTATTTATTCCCAACTTCTGGAGGGTAGTAGCCAGGGTTTGGAGAGGATTTTGTGGAGACTTAGAGCTCATCTACGGCATTGATATCGAAGTCCGTTGGAAGATAGCTATTGGGGGAGCTTTCGTCGGCACCGATCCTACGAGATGTGCCCTAAGCTTGACAAGGGGCTTAGTGGAGAGAACGGAGTGGCCTCACAAGACCATCGCCACGCATCACAAGGGTATTTCATCTATGTTTTCTATTCTTGTTATTTCATGTTCATTGATGGATTTGTAAAGCTCCATGGAGAGCTAAACCCCTTATGGGTATTCAGACTTGTAAACCCTACGATGATATTATTTCTATGACTTTTATTATGCTTTCTTAATTTATGCTTTTCATTGAGTTCTAATCTTGATTGCTTATTGTATTGATTTTCCCTTAGCCATGACACTAGGGTTGAGAATCATCTAGGTTATCCTTTGAAGGTGTGACAACTTCTATAGGATTAGACTACTCGAGATTGGAAAGGGTCGAGAGGGTGAGTCGTGAAGTAGCAAAACATCCCCTTTCCCCTAAGGTATGATTTTTCCTACCTCCATGTTCCATGAGTTCTTAACGGTCAAGGTAGAGCGAAGTGCTAGGAGATGAACTCCCCTGGGGCTTAGTTGCACGAGCAACAGAGTGAAGGGTTGTAGTGAATTCTAGTGATGGGGCTTAACTGAGACTAGGGTTCTTTCGTCTGAACCAAAAGGTTAGAACTATACTTAGAGACATGGTCTATCACTTGGAATACCTAGAATGTAAAGAAGTTCCACGTAGTGTGAGGCTTAAGATGATGGACTCCCCTTGGCTTAGTTGAGAGATCGACAGAGTGATGTATTGTAGTGAAACCTAATGCCGGGGCATAGTGTTAGAACTAGTCACGGTTGACATTAGGTTTGGGACCGTGTGCTTTAGGATGTCCTCAACTCATTAAACATCAATAAGAGAGTATAATACCTAGTCTTGCACTAGAACATTAGTCCCAGGGGGAGCTTGTCCAGGTACCCCATTTTATATTGATTGTTCCTCTCTTTACTCTTTGCTTACACTCTCTTGTTTTCCATATTTCTCTTTCATTTTCTTATTTCTCTTAAATACTCTTGCATAAACACATTGATTTCTTCTCACCACCATCATATCGCATTAGTTAAGTAGCAATTAATCCCTACTCCCTGTGGATTCGACTACCCTCTCACCGGGGTACTTTATTACTGCGACAACCCGTATACTTTCGGGCCCCTATCAAAGTTTTTGGCGCCATTGCCGGGGACTAGGTGTATTTTAGATATTTGCTTTTTGCTATTTTAGCTATTCACCATACATTCTATTCCACACTTTCTCTTTCTATCATCGTTCTGATTTGTTTTCTTTTCTTTGGTTTCAGCTCCAAGTTATGACCTGTGGCAGTCCTTCAATTCTAGTAGAAGGAGACCCAGATTTGGAAGGAGAACACATCGAAAAGGGAAAGAACCTGTGCAAGAACAGTCCAATCAAGCTGAAATAGATACAGAAGGGTCAGAAATAATGGCAGAACAGCATGAACAACAAAGAACCTTATTTGATTTTGCTAGACCCTCAGTGTTGGGGACACTGTCAAGCACCTCGCCGAATCGATGCAGACGAAAACTCCACCAATAGCTATCTTCCAAAGGATGTCGATGTCGACGTCGTAGACTCACTCCAAAAGCATCGCAAAATCCTTTCCAAACCCTCGCTGCAAGCTCCCCAAAAGTTGGGCGAAAGATAGGTTAAAAGTCCCCCAATAAATCTGAAATCTGGAAATCTGATTTTCGGCTCGCAGTGAACAATTAAATTGCTACATCAAAGTGCTACAGTGAATTAGTTCGCTTTTGCTATAGTACTTGCGCCACAATTGCTCCCGACTTCATTTCTTCATCGAGGCCGCTAGGTTGGGCAGACAACCACACGGTAGATCATGTCGTTTCTTCTTTTCCCGCATTGATGAAGTTCTTCAATGCTACACAAGTTAGACTTTTATAGATGTGACTGTCTTTGTGCCCCTCCAAATTGTAGAATAATTTGAGCACATTGGAGGTTGCCACACACCCACAAATCTACAACCCATGCCTTGATCCTTACTTGGTTCAAGAAACTCAACAATCGCGGACATGACCCAATTTTACTTTTTTCTCTCGAACTCTTCTCCACAACCCTACATGCACAAAAGAACACAAATACACACGAATTAATGATAAAACCTGAGAAAAATAATGCTCAATGTAAGAAAAGAATATTTCGAATTACTTATACACGAGCACTTGTCAAATACCTTACCTTCCTCCTCCTCCTCCTTCTTCAATTTCTTTTTATTATTATTATTATTATTATTATTATTATTATTGGGAATAATAGATATTGCTGGATAGGATGAGTTGCAGGGAATTTTGAATTCAGGGATTAAAAGGATTTTTTTGTTGATTTAATTAGTATTAATTAAATAATAATTTCAAATAATAATACTACATAATTTATTTTTTAAAATAATAATAAGTTTTTGTTAATATTGATATGTTTTTTTAAATTAATTATTAAAGATATTTATTTAAATGACTAAATATTTAAAAAATAAATATGTACATGTTATAATGAGAAATACATTTCTCTTTTATACCAAAAAGGTTAGTACTAAGCTTTAATTAATTGGGTTCATTTGGCAAGTGCTTTGAAAAAAATACTTGGTACCTTATCCTGAACTATTACAGAACATGCATTTTTTTTTAAAATATGATATATACTTGTGTGAATATCTCTTGGATTGGTTGTGAAATTTATTTGTTAATTTTGATGTTGTAATCTGTAAGGTTGTTATTATTTTTGTTTGTTTGAATTTTGATTGTCATGTTGTTATTGGTTTATCATATGATTCAAATGCGTTGGAGATTTAAATAACAATTGCACGAGTTTTGTCGTGCAATTTCTTCTTGTCTTTTTATGAGAATATTGCTTGGTTTTGTTAGTGTAAGTTTGCATGTTTCTAATTGTGGTGTTAAATTAGTTTAATAATGTGACTTATTAATTTTATCAAAAAAAAAAGTAGCAGAAAACAATCTCTATAATATTACATTAATAATTTATTTTTTTAAAATAAATTGTAGCGTTTCAGTTATTTAAAAATTGAAGATTTAACCCATGAATTATCTATATCTAGTTTAAATAAATTGTAGGTATTTTATATTGTTTGAAGAGATCATATGCTAATTTAATTTATTGGTTTGTATTTGGAATTTCCAGAACTGGAATATAGTAATTCAAGCCAATACCGGACTAGGATTTTCTCATTCATCCAAATTACTATATTTTGATGTTGATATCTAGTTCACATATTCTTTAAGCGTTGGCATTTAGAAAAAAGGATATGCTTATGCTTATTCAAGTTGATGTTGTTAGTATAATTATTTGGGTCTATGAAATCGATGCTTTAATATATGACAAAGCATCCAGACTCTTATATGCAGTGTGAATTATAGTGACATATGTTTTCTGTTTTGTGCTTGGCATTGTCCTTTAGGCTGTGGTTCTTACAATCTATTGATTGTTTTTTAGTTTTTTGTTACAATGCTGTTGTGGCAGGTAGACGATTTGCTGATGGATCAATTTGCTCAGGTGAACTGGAGGTTGTACAGATCACAAAGTTTCAGAAAATTTGGAGTTGTGTTCAGCTTGATGAAAATAGTAACGGGCCACATTTTATAGTATCATCTATGATGTTCTCCCTGATTCAAATGGTGTGTGGCTCTTCTCTTTCACTTGTAAAAGATTTAACCAATGTTTTGTCTCACAAGTGATGTTCTTTTCTTGCGAGGAAATTGGCTTATGTTGTTCTCGGATATGATAGCATTGCTGAATATGTCGTAAGATTTATAGGCTTCTCTTTGATTTTTGTTTCGCTTTCGAGTTCCCACCTTGAATTCTTTTCCTGTTTGTCATGATACCTGCAAATGTATGAGAAATAATTAGGATGGATCACTACACCAGTTTATAGCTTTAGAGACAGAGAAGTAGAGCCGGTTTTAGAAAACCGGCTCAAATAGTTGGTTTGAAAAATTATCACTTATGTTTAAATCCAATTTTCAACAACCGCCTTTTAGTGTTAAAATATTAAAGATTAAAATTAAAATTAAAAATCGCCCCTTTTTTCGACCAATTTTCACGCGTCATCGGCGACCACACGTGCTCAACACCGCGTTGAAGGTGAAGAGAAATGGTTGGCTGAAGCCATCACCGGCATCCAACAAAACGCATTCTACATGCATCGTGCTCTGCTTTGCACCATCGATCTCTCCTAATCCTCCTTTTCCCACTATCCAAAACCCTAATTCTTTGATGGTGTTGATGGATCCTGAGTTTCTTCTTTCTAGGATTCGAATAATTTAGGAGGACATGAAGATGAGGGCATTGGAAGCCATGTTGCTGCTTTTGATCTGGATTTTCTCCAATGTTTTGGGATCCAAAGGCATGGGGTTCAATCTCAGTATGGATGTTTTGGTTGATGGTCCGACGATCTGGCTCTCTGATGGCGTCAACGCAGGTTAACTTTGTAGGTTTCCTTAATGTATCATCGTATGAAGGGTTTAGGGAGGATGGTGCTTGGTGGAAGATTGTGGAGATGTGGGTTTTGGTGAGAGGGACGGTGGTGAAGCCGATGATGAGAGTGGTGACGATAGTGTTGTGTATGGTATGTCGTTGATGCTGCTGGTGGAGTTTGTGTTCATGAGTCTGGTGAGCCTTGGGGTGAAGATTTTGAGGAACCCAGAGATCAGGTACAAGTGGGAGGCCTTGACGGAGGATCCGGAGATTGGGACTTCCGTCTATCTATGGTGCTTGTCCAGAACCCCATAATCAATAAGAAAGAGCTAAGAGAAATGGGAATTAGGGTTTTATTATGATAATAAAATTAAGTGAATGGGAGTTTGATTTGGATTTGATGCAATGTTTGATTTGAAGGTGTATAAGTTGTCAATTGGAGCTGCTTGTGGATTGGCATGGCCACCGGACAGATTCATAATCCAAGTGCTGGATGATTCCACAAACCCAATTGTCAAGGTACCTCATGCTCAAATTAATTGCATTTATTAATTTGCTTGAATGGTGTATTGTTGTAGAAATTTTACTGAATTTAAGAGGTGTGGTGTTGGTGGAACCGATCTTCCTACTATTTTGGAAGTGCTTAATTCTAGGCTAGTTTCTAGTTTCTATTTTGCAATATTATTTGTTACACAGTTAGTAGTGATGGATTTGAAATTATTTGCATTGTCGTTTGGGTTCATCCACTTGTTTTTCAAGAGGCTTATTTTACTCTTTTTCCATTATAGTTCATTGTGCCCTTTATCAAGAGTTATTTGGCTTGACTCTGAAGTATTTCACTCCTTAAAGAATTGATTAAATTGAGGTTCTATGAATTGGTGAGATGCTCATGGTGAAATCTACTGTATCTTGAATGCTATGTAAATTCAGTATAATGTGCATATTGATAAGTTTTTGTTCAAACCCTTGGATGCAGCTGATAGTGATTAACGCTAATAAACCCTGTGAAAGGAAATTTTGATGATGAACCAGTGTCTTGGTTATTTGGATATGTGCTTTTGGCGTGAATAGATTAAAAACCTGTTCCTTTTTAGTGTAGAATGTCTATTACCCTAGCTTGCTTGGCTTGTGTTTTACCTATTTATTTTATTGTCTGCTGTCAATTGGTAGATCAATTGATACTTATAATATAAGGCAATTCATAATTTGTTTTTCTTCACTTTTATATTTATGTGAAAGAAATGGATTAACCATAGGATAGTTTGATTATCTCAAATCTCTTGATGATACTCAATAACCTACTTATCTAGACATATTGTTGCAAACATAAAAATATTGTTCAAGAAAATTTATTGTTTTAATTTGTTGTTGTGTGAAATAATGTATGGATAACTTATGGATGTAATTGCCACCATTGAAGTAAGTTTAATGTAACTGCATGGGTGATCAGCTTTTAGTGAAATCTTCTGGTTTCTTGAACCCTTGGCACTTGTAGTATAACGTGGATCCATGTTCTTATACTCAAATATATAAGCTTTTGTTCAAAGTCTCATATGTTAGTAGTGACAAATGTTGGTAAATCCTATGGAGGAAAATTTAATGATGAGACAATACTTTAAGTATATGCTGGAGAAACTTAAAAGATTCAGATTGGTAAGTTCATCATTTAAATTATGCTTGATCCATGCACCAGAAAACCAAAAGCAGGAAGGAATGCATGTAAGAGCAAGAACAAGCTTAGATGATGACAATGAATACAACTTCATTCTTTATAATATTAAATAGCTTTTGAAAATGGTGTGAACTTTGAATTTAAAATGGTTGTTACTCATGTTCTTTTATCTCTTGATTGGCTAAATGATAAAAATTCATACAAAAATTCACTTAAAATGGTAATAGTTTTTAGTTTGTGGGGATTTTGCAAATGCATGTGAATGATGAACTGATGCTTGATGTTGTGGTTAACCTGGAAGGCATTGGTCTTTCACGATCTCAACATCTTTCTTATGCTCTCCCTTTTAGTTTAGTATTGTTTCTTCACTTATCCATGCCATTCATTCTTTCCTCCTAGGAAAGATTGGGGCATGTCATTGCATACTACCCTACCATGAATTTCCATCTGCTATCTAGGGCTGAACCTTGGGATTTGATGACAGACTTGAAAAGCCACCTGCAAATGATTTATACCCAAGCATTATGGTATTGTGACCTATTTACAAAATCCCACAGCTTTCCAGGAAAAATGAACTCGTGCACCTCAGGTATGGTTATCTTAGTCATCCTTATTGAACATATTTGCTTAATTATTCTAGGCATCATTTTGTCATGTGCTTAAATAAACATACAACAATTTTTCTGCTCTCTTTTTGTCCCTATTTCTTCCATGCTATCTTCCTGCAAATTTGTGTTTGCATGTGAGATATCACTGACCTCAAAGACTAAATCCATATTAGGTTTTTCAGCAGGCTAGATTCCATGTGGAGCTTGTGCAAAATTTAACTAGTATATTGCTTGAGTTATGCATCAGGCTTCCTTATTATTATTATTATTTTTTTTGGTTGTTGTTAGTATATTGCTTGAGTTATGCATCAGGCTTCATAGAAGAAGTAGTGTCACACTCATAATTACCTGATGCATATCTTTTAACCACATCATATAATATTGTTAAATTTACATCTAATGGGTATTGTCATACTAGGCATATTGCCAAATAGTATTAAACAATCTAAAAAAAAAAAAAAAAGCATAACTTTTTCTATGATGACATAACTGCTATCATTAAATCTATAAAAAAACATACTTATACATAGAGAGGGTACTAAGAGTTATATATATGAATAATAATAATATAATAATTAAACTAGTGGATCAAGATATACTATCTAACATCGATTTAAATTAAGTAGAAGTTTCGAAGTACCTAAGATGGCCCTGACAGATCCATGTGTGTTCTGTTCCGAATATGGTCGAGTTCGGAGTCCTGCGACCGATAACAATCAGTGAAAAGTGAGGACTATATCATGGTGATTGCTACAAAGAACATCATTGCCAGAGGACCAGCTATCCATCCAAGCTGTGTTATACTCCATGCAAATGATAAAACCTCAGAACCAATCACTACAGTTATTATGTGTGCTGTTGCAGTCTTTAAAGTCCTTGCCAATCAAACATATATATCAAATTAAGATAACAATAAATTAAGTTCATGTTGTACTAATAATAATAATATAGATTAAACAACTTAATTACTAGTTCTATGTATTTCTGCATCTTGATCATATGGTGCTTCTGGGAGCTCTGGCAGTAATGGAGTGGTTCCATCTCTTCCTCCATCCATTGTCTCTTTTTTCTTTTTCTTTTTTTCTTTGGCTGAATGATTTGAGGAAATGGAGAGTTTTTAGTGTTTGCGGTTGGTTGTTTGGGGCTTGTTTTTATAGGTGTAAAATTTAAGTGATCAACTAAGTTTTCTGAATATATTAATTTATTGTTTTTGCTTCCTTGTATGGAATAATCTTAATTCTGTATGGCATTGAAGGGATCTCGATTGGTGGGCATGAGACTTATCGTGCTGAGTCTCCATGTCGCGTTCAATATCGGGAGGTGCCCAGCCCCACGCTGTTCACCAAGATTTCCTCTTCATTACTCACGCACATCTTGATCACATTGTAAGTCCTCTTCTTCTTCTTGGAATTTTCAGTGTGAAATAGCATTCATAGATTATCAAATTCTTGTGGAAGAGGGAATTGAGTGATAATGTCATTGAATATGAAATGTTTTCAATTCTTAGGGAATTTTATTGGGTTGATTTCATTCCAATGGAGATGTTTTGAATGTTAACTTGGATTTATGTATGATTGAGATCAGGAACATCATACAATGATCATCTGTGTAGTAGTGCAATTTTTTGGTTACAATGGAAATGGACCTAGAAAATGTCAATTCGAAAATTGAAGACGCCAAAGAAGATACAATGTTGGGTATATCTTTGGTATGAATAAACACTATATCTTTGAATTTTGTTAAGACTTTTTCTTCTAGATCATGAACTGATACATTTCATTCCTGAACAAAAATTATCGGAAATTGTTTTGGATTTTTTTCTTTTTTCACAAAAGCTAAGATGGTTAGAGTATTGCCTTGGGAGCTTAATATGGTACTCGAATCATGTCATTGGACATGCATTTAAATCAGTCATGTAAAGCTTTGTAGGATATTAAGGTGGAGTGTGTATGTTTGTCTGTTCATTGTGGTGGGATATTTTAAAGGGTCGAGAGGTCTATGAAGTCAAATATGCTTCCCCTTTTCTTCTTTTTAAATGCTATGTTGTTGGTAAACTTGGTATTGTATATTTACTCATCTTATGCATGATGATTATTGAATTTACAATGAGAGCACAGTATGTTTACCCTTTGTCTTAATCTCCAAGTGTGGCCTTTGACTATAAAAAACATGTGCCAATTGTTGCAGGGTGGGCTTCCAATGTATGTGGCAACTCGTGGTCTTTACAGCTTAAAACATCTTATGCATGATGATTATTTCACTGCAGGACATGTCAAACTACTTGGAAAAGTTCAGGTTTCTCCCTAGGCTTAACAATGAACACCCTGGTAAGAGAAATTCAACATACAAAGAATTTATTTGATTTTAATTACAAATAATGTAGCTCTCAATTAAATATAATGTTATAATGTAGCTCTTTATAGTTATTTATTTAATTTTAATTACAATTATAACTCTTTATTTGATAATGTTTGTTTACTTATGTAGGAGAATTTATGATTAAAGATCGAGAGAGAGTTGAAGATTAAGAGTGTATATGAAGCTTTTTACTTTGTGTAATTAAGCGGAAAAAAAATATTTTGTAATAAAAGTAGACATTGTGTAAAACTCTTAACATTTTGTTATTAATCAAAATACATTGCACTGAGCTCATTACTAGTCAATAAAAATCAATGATATTGAATTTAGAATACTTTTGAATGTATTGAAAGATTTATATTTTTGATTTACAGGTTAAACAAATTTATTAATTATTAATAGAAAATAAATTCAATTCAACAAAACAAATTTAGAGGTGGTTATAATCACCTCTAAACTTATGAACATGGTAAGAAATTGTCATAAGGTAACAAATTATTAGTTATAGAGGTGGTTATAACTGCCTTTAAAGCTATTGTCATAGAATGAGAAATCACTAGGTATAGAGGCGGTTATAAACACCTCTAAAGCTATTGATAAGGGATAACATATTATAAGCTATTATAGGCGGTTATAATCGCCTCTATAGCTATTGATAAGGGATAACATATTATAAGTTATTAGAGGCGGTTAGCTATTGATAAGGGATAACATATTATAAGCTATTAGAGGCGGTTATAACCGCCTTTATAGCTAGTAATTAGAATTAGCTATAGAGGCGGTTAAAACCGCCTCTATAGGGCTTAAAACCCTCCTCAAAGCCTTCTTTTGGTGTAGTGGATAATTTATTCCTGTGAGTGCACATTTTGATCTAAATCAACTGGTTGTAGAGTTTGCTGGTTGAATCACGACAATGCCAAGTTATTTAATTCCAACAAGTTGAATCAGTAACAGAAGATATATATACATAACTCAGGAATTTGTCAGGAGATTTTTCTTCATATATATAAACAGTAGTCATATAGAGATGATCATGATGATTATATTCAATGGAAAACAAAGAAGCAAAAATTTTGCTGAATTATTGAATATAAAGCTAACTTTTCTTTCTTATCATAAATTCAAAAGTAACATTTCAACTATTCCAAGTGTCTTTCTCTTTCATTGCTTCTTCTGTACTTCTACGGAAACATCTTGAACAATATCCGCATATACGAACTTTAATTTATTTCTTATTTTTTTATTTATCATTATCTAATTCTTGTTTGGAAAAAATTAGTCTTCTATCAATTTACACAAAAAAAGGCTGGACAAAGTTCAAGTTTATTTATATTCATGTCCATATTATGACCAACCAAACTCCATGTATCACTCTTGTATTCCATATGTATTTTTTAATGTTCATATTCTGTTTCTGATGTATGGTTTGATTTGTATGCCTATTGATGTGAAAGTATTATTCATATGTGGTGATGTATCTTGATTAGCTAGAAAAGATTTGGTTGAGAAAGTTGTGGCTAATAATCAATTATGTGACAATAATCTATGTTATGGACTTTGAAACAGCTCCTTGTACTTCACATGTTGCTGCTAGGACTGCAGAGTCTGCTTCCCATGTCCCTTACTCTTAAAAGGATGTTGAATAGCTTCAGCCTTCAGCCCAACAACAAGATAATGGTGTTGATGAAATTGCAACAAAATGAATGTGATGTTTTGGATTATTCCATTAGCTACTTTTATAAATTTTTATTATCATATTAGATATTTAGACTATTATATTTTGTATTGGATTGTCATACTAGATGTTTAGACTAGTACATTTTGTATTGGTTTGTTGTATTAGATGTTTGGACTATTATATTTATATTACATTGTTGTTCTTGATACTAATAGATCAGAATGTTTATTTTGCAAAATATTATAAAAGTTATTATTAAACATTGTAAATTAGGCTTTAAAAACGGTTTGTAAAAAATGTTTCAAAAATTATTGCAAATAATCGCAAACTGTGTCATAGCTTTATTTCTTATGAATAATCAATTTGCGATATTATTTGCTACGATAAAAATGTGTTGCAAAATGTCTCAGAAAGTTGCAACATAATTTGTGACAACCTAAATGTGTTGCAACACTTGTTGCAAAAAGTCTCACACAGTTGCAACACAATTTGCGACACAAAAAGTTTTGCGACAATCAAAATATGTCGCAAAAAATGTTGAAAAAAGTCTCACACAATTGCAACACAATTTATGACACACAAAATGTGTCACAAACCAATGTCGCATATTGTTGTAAATTGAATTACAAATATTATCTCAAAAGACCCATGAATTGCGATGAGATTTGTAGCGTTTTCATTTTGTGTCACAAATTTTGCTACACATTTTTCAAAAATGTCACAAAAATTTGCGACATCTGAAACACGATATATTTTATTGCATCGCAGGTTATGTTGCAAATTGCATTCTACGACACATTTTGGTTTTTTTTTTTTGTAACAAAAATGTATCACAAATAACGTTTTTGTTGTAGTGCACGCTGCATTGAAGGAATCTACTAGACAATCTGATAATCAGATTACAAAAGAGCCATACCAACTATTGTTATACTCTCACCTTTTTCACATTCTTCATACCATTACATGATATACAAAATACAAAACACCATCCTACAATATATATAACAAGAATATTAAATCTGTTAAAACTCTTAAATCTATATTGAAAATCAATAAGAATTCCTTGTATCTCGATTTTTAACTCAAAATTATCCTTGAATTGAAACTGGCTTATACAGATGTCAAACTCTTTTTCTATTGTCTTGTTAGTTTCTAGATATAAATGTTTATATCTCATCATAATTATCCATACTATTTCAATCAACATAACACAAGCCTAGCCTAACCAAGTAATTTCTAAACCCTCTAGGTGCCTCTCTATCCCGATATTGTTTATCTAAGAAACTGTTGTGAATGAGCCAAGCTAAAAAGAGTTTAACTTGAAATTCTTTTTGTGTTTGGCTTGCTAGCGTATACTCCGAACATTTTTATTTATGTTGATCATATGCTATTTATAGAAATTAGAGTAGATTATTTTGAAGCTATTAAAAATTATGGAGATTTCAAATATATAAATCTTTAATTAAACACATTTGCTAACAACTTGACAATTATTTTACAAACTAACTAATATAAGATAGATTCTTAATTTTAAGTATGGTTTATCTGAACGTGAATATAATTTTTTTTTGTTAGATCCAACATTACATGAATTTAGTTTATTTATTAAATTATTGGTTGTAACTTAAGGCTAAATATGTTCTCTTCAAATTTCTCATAAATAGATTATTTAATGAGCCTACAAGATCAAATCAAAATTTTAAATACATAGTTTATGAAAAATTCCCTTAATAAATTAGAAATTATTCTCCAAATTAGAGCTAGGTTGATGTCTTAAGGTGTCATATCTGTGAATAAATATAGGTAGTTCTTTGGATAAAGCGAGGCATTTACATGATTGCTATTAAATTTTCCTAGCTATTTTCCATATTAAGGTTTGTTTGAAGGTGCAATATCTTGGGCTAATTTATTATAGAAGAACTTTATGAGTTAGTGATTTACGAAACCATATGGTCATAAAAGTTAATGAATGTTCAACTCTAGGTCTCGGATCTCTATCATTGGGGTGATATGCAATCTATTCTTTGAACGGTCTCTTCTTTGCATCATTTTAAATTTGAAGTAATAATTTATGCCTCCATTACCAAAATTTTTCATCTTTAGAAGCTATTACTTCTATTATCCTTGAATTCACTTCATTCCTTTTGTAGTCAGTGACAAGCTCGCTCCTCAATGTTGTTATCCTAATATGGGAGGAAGACACTTCTCCCTCTTCTTTCATCTTCTCAGATTTTCTTGATGTGGGAATTATTTGTTAAAATGTTTGCCCAATAGAGTTAGCGTTCTTCTTAATCAACTCCTCATTTGGTTGGAGGATTAATTGGCATGCCTATAAAAGATTAAAAACATATAAGTATAGGAAAACATAAAGAACAATGTACATTGTAAAAATATATAAGTATAGGAAAACAGAAAGAACAATATACATTGTATAGCAAATTTTACTACACTTTGTCTGGGTTAATATTTCCAAGCTTCCCCTATGAAGGAACTAACAAATGCTTGAAAATACGTGTTTTACTACTGTAAATTGATACACTTAGTTTGTTATTTTTAGCAAATTGATAGTATTTGATACTTAATTCACCTTTTTTTGTGTTCAATTCAATAGCTACAAGATTGAAGCAAAAGAAAAAAAATTAGAGCAATTTATGATGGAAATTGATCAAGTATTGAAATTTCAAAAAAGAACACAAGTCTAACATGGCATATGTTATGCAATGAAGACTTGGGAACTCCACTAAATTGCAAAAAACCTAAGAGCCTCATGTAACAAACCCTCGTGTTAAGGCCATGTTCTTCTTGAGAATTTCAAGATATTGCTTCAGAGTAAACCACACTAGCCAGCATAGAGGCCGTATGAATCTACATGCCACGATGTTCTCAGGCATCAAGGCCATGTTCTTCCCCGAGACTTTTTAGGATTTATTTCAAGGGCAAGAACATGCCCCAAAACATTGCCGCCATGTTGACCCTAATGTATGGACCTGATTTTTGGACAATTAGAGGCAAACAAGAATTGTTTGAAATAAGCTTTTAAACTAGGTTTTCATAGGGGGATTTTTTATGGGATTTTGGTAAGTCTGCTCAAGTGTTGAAAGCACCATGTAGAGGAGATCCTTGGCTGCTTTTGGGAGAAGATATCAGCAATGCAGCACAAAGGTTGAAGAGGTGATTGAGTCTCCTTGGAATGATTTACATTGAATCTAGAGAAGCATGAAGCACAAAAGGTGGTTTTCTATTATTTTTTTTTTGTTTTTATTTGTCTTTCTTTTGGATTGTATTTTGACCTCTTTTGGGATGTGGAATAAATATTCTAGGGTATTTCTTACATTGATGAACCCTAGGATTTAATTTATATTTTGATTTTAGATATCAGTTAGATATTCAGCTTCTTTTAATTGAGATTAAATTGTGTTATTGAATGTCGTGATTTTTTTATAGTGAGAGCTTGATTTCATGCTTTATATATATGTGAGAGATTAAGAAATCCTTACGAATGGATCCACTATAATTGAAAGGAATTGTGTGGAAACCTAGATGTAGGGGACTTAATTGCTACAATTCTCCCTATTAGGATTATCATACCTTCAGATCTTATTGAGTGTACATACAATCATATAGGGTTAGATTAGAGACAGATCGCAATTTATCTTTTCACTCCTCAACCCAAGGGCCCCAGGATGAAATAACCACCATGACAACCCAAGAGGGACACTCACACCACTCAACCTTGAGTTGCCGCAAGGCTAACAAAAACCCTAAAATACCACGATCCTAAACACAAATAACAAGAATATACAATACACAAGAAATGGAGAACAATAATAGCACAAAGGATACAACAAATACCAAAACCTGATAATAGAGTCCAAGAAATATACTATTCATAAGTGTACCATGTTTCCAAAAAGAACAGACAATAACAAATCATGCATATGGAGTTTCGTATACACTAGTGAATCCATGGTCTTATACTACGTAACATGTTCAAGAAACATACATGATACTAGATATGAATAATGATGGGAAGACAAGGTAATGCCCAACACCCCGCCTCACCACAGCTAGAGCCTAGAAGAGAGGGAGATGGTGAGTAACCTAAGTCACTCAGTGAATGGGTTAGCACAATTCGAAAAGAATACCAAAATAAGTTGAAGAAACATCAATGATCAAAGTTTTGCAAAAATACAAACAACTTTGAGTGATGCCACAATTTTCATAACATATATATATATATATATATATATATATATATATATATATATATATATATATATATATATATACATGAAAAACACAACATCACAACTAATCCACTGGGTTCCCAAAAGAGTTTCACATTCGGAAATCATTCTCAAGAATAATATGATTTTTAAAACATCAAACCGTAAAACTCATTTAAAAACTCATTATAAAACTCATTCTTTTCTCTTCAAGAGAATACAATGGATCAATGTAGGAAGAATACAACACAAGAAGCATGAGTTCTCAAATACCAATTTCCATCTTGATTCTTGGATCCATGGTCTAGAAAACCCTCAAACTATACTCATGGTCACAGCTAAGTTCAAAGCCATCAAAGTACTCATGTCCTTAACGTTGACCAACCTGTTTCGTATGGTGACTTTGCAATCCTGATGTATCATCCAAATCAGGGATTCTCTATACCAATTGAAAAGGAGAGGAATGAGTCCTCCACGCCCTCTAAATGTTGGCCCATGGGGACCCATGATAGATTCTTAAAAGTACATATTTTGTATAAAATGTATATTACATTTAGCATAAGTGACACGACCTTTTGCGTGCGTACCGCAAGTGCACGGCCTTGTCGAAGTAATAAAAGTTACCCCGGTGAGTGGGTAGTCGAATCCACAGGGAATAGGGATTTAAAATACGAGAAGTTGCTATTGAGTCGTGTGATGTACGAAAAGAAACAATGATCGGAGTGATGAGTGAATTTATGGGAACTAGAGTAGATGCAAAGCAAATAAATCGAAAGATGAAAGAGAGAAAAGTGCAAGCAACGAGTAAAAAGAGAGAGACTAGTAATAAGTGAAAATAGGGTATCCGGACAAGTTACCTCTAGGACTTATGCTTCTAGTGCAAGACTATGCTATTATACCTTCCTATTGATGTTAATTGAGTCGAGGAAACTCCTGAAACACACGGTCCCAAATCTAAGGTCAACCGTGACTAACCTCAACACTATGTCCCGGCAATAGGATTCACGTCAACCCTTCACTCTGTTGATTGCTCAACTAAGCCCCAGGGGAGTATTTCTACCTAAGCCTAACACTATGTGGGATTGCTTTAAGCTCTAGGGACTCCTAGTGATAAAACCTGTTCCTATGTGTGATAGTTTTAACCCTTTGGTCCAGGAGGAAGAACCATTGTCTAAATTAAGCCCCAGTGCGTAGGATTCACGTCACCCCAAAACCTTGGGGGAGTTTGTCTACCTAGCACTTCACTCTATTTCGACCTCTAATGACTCAAGGAATCGGAGGTAGGGAGAAATCACAACGGAAGGGAAAGGGGTACGGTGCTACCTCACAACTCTCCCTCTCAACCCTCTTCAATTTTAAGTAGTCTAATCCTATAGGAGTTGTCACACCTCCAAAGGATAACCTAGATTGTTCTCAATCCTTAGTGTCACGGCTAAGAGAAAACAATAGCACAAGAAATCTAAAATTGAAACTCGAATTTATTCATCAATTAATGGAAAAGCATAATAACAATGTCAAAGAAACATAATTATCCTAGAGTTTTACAAGTCCGAATACCCACGAGGGGTTTAGCTCCTCATGGAGCTATACATGTTCATCAATTTATGAAAGAAAGAACAAACTAAAGACATCAATGAAAACCCCCTCGCGTATGGTGTGGCCGTGGTCTTGTGCGGCCGTCGAACGTCGGTGACGATGCCGATGACGCGCTCCAATCCTCCACAAAGTCCTCTCCGAAACCCTAGCCACCCTCTCCAGAAGTTGGGGAGAAAGATAGGTCAAAAGATTCTTCAAAAAGTCTCCAAATCGGCTTTTTATAGGCTGAGTGCGGCTTTAAATTTGAAGTTATCGGGAATTCACACGGCCGTGTGGAATTTCCACACGCCCGTGTGAAGTTTCTGTCTTTCCTGAAAATTACTTCACACGGCCGTGTGTTAATTCCACACGCCCGTGTGAAGTTTCTGGCTTGCTGGAAAATCAATCCACACGGCCGTGTGTTAATTCCACACGTCCGTGTGACGTCTCTGGTTTGCTGGAAAATTAGTTCACACGGCCGTGTGTTAATTCCACACGCCCGTGTGAATTCTCTGGATCCTTGACTCTTCGGCAGAAGTGCACAGTAACTTGCTACAGTGATTCGCTGCAGTAACAAGCTACAGTAACTCTCCGAAATGCTCCCGAATATGTTGTTTCTTCATCGAGGCCATTGAATTGGGCACACAATCAATGGTAGATCGTGCCTATTGCTTCGAGTCTCCTTCTTGGTGAAGTTTTCCTAAGCTACACGAGTTAGACTTGTTGTGAATGTGACTGCCTTTGTGCCCCTCCAAAGGAGGTTGGCACACACTCACAAGTCTAACCTCGTGCCTTGTTCCTTGCTTGGTCTGAAAACCTCCCAACAACGGCGAACACGACCTAACTTCGTTCTTCTTTTCCAACTTAGCTCCACGAAACCTACAATGCTCAAGAATACACAAATGCACACTATTTAGTGATAAAATCTGATAAAAGTATGTTCATTTGTAAGATAATAACGCTTCGCGTTACTACAACACAAGCACTTATCAATAAGATTCTACATGTTTAGCACCATACTATTAATGAATTTCATTCTTTAGTTCACCATGGGCTTTTATTTCATCTTAGGGATAAAGAAGCAAATATAAAGGTGTTTCGAAGCAAAACAGATCAACATGCTGAACTAGAACACCATCACGGCTCACAACGGCCATGGTGACATCTTACCATGCCTGTTTCCCACACCTATCATACTAATAATCAAGGCGTGTCAATGTCGAACCACAGAGAATAGCACAGAAGTCATAATGGCCTCCACAGTGGTCATTGTGAATCATAACGGCTGTGATCTATTAACACAACGCCAAGAAAGACCATGCTAGGACGCGACTTGTGGCCCAAGCAACATAACTTATTCACCATGTCCTTCACAACCGGCATGGTGAGCCCTTGGCGGACTCGAGTTATAAATACTCCTAGGTTTTACAAGCAAAGGGGATTCTTTTGATGAATTGAGTCTAGAGACATGTGTGGCTAGAGACGAGTTTCATTAAGATTTCAGCGGATTCTGATGAGTTTCTCAAGGGGAAGTTAACGTGCATTGATAGTGGAGGGTGCGGGGAGAGATCCGGCATCATCTTGACGATTCTTGGTATCCTCTCAACCTTAACCATTGCAAATCTATTGTAGGGAGTTAGTTTAGGAAATCTTTATTCTTTATCTCTTGGATCTTGCATTTTTTAAATCTTTATTCTTGATCCATAGGACCTCAATTTGAGGGGAATTATATGTCTAGGTACCTTGACTATTCCTTGTGAACCTTTATTGACAATTTAATTAATCTTTCTAGTTAATTATAATTCAACGCATGATTGTTTAATGTTATTTTGTTGATGTTATGAGGAAGAGATTCACACACATTAGAACACACATACTTTGTTAGATCTACGCATGCGCTAAGAGATTAAGTATTACTAGATTTCTGGATTAGGGCTTGATTTAGCCCTTTTAGAGGAGTTCTTGATCTTAAGTCAAATATAGGAGACTAGGATGGAAAAGATTCCATCTTAAATTCCTAGTGCTTCAAACCTAGTTGCTAAGAGATTGGGACCAGTAGGTTTCTGAATTTCCCTGGTCCAACACTAGAGCATAATTGTCGTAACTCAACTCATATCATAAGTAATTGCTAAAGAAATTCTCATACACTCGCCCACTCTTTCCAATTGCACTTAACGATCGTCAATTGTATTTTATTAATTAATTTATAGAAGTAGAACTAAGAAACACCATAGATGTTCAGGCTATTAATTAAGTAAAAAGGAAGTAATAAGAGCCTCTCACTATTCATTGAGTAATACGACCCTCGTGCTTATCCACAAGGTATTACTTGAAGACCCGTGCACTTGCAGTACATACAAGCTTAATTCGTGAGCATGTCAACCCACTACTGTAACAGGCGGGTTACAACCCCATCACCATCAAATAATTAATACCATCCACATAAGCCATAACACATAGTCCTTGTTTGGGACAATAATCACGTATCGGGAAAGAGCATCATTTCCACATAAATCAAAGTCTTAAGTTTAACATATATATAAGTTTCAAACTTCATTTCAAACCTAATATACTAATTTAACCATAAACCTTTTCATCAAACATCAGGAATTTTTTTATTAAAAAACCATAGAAACACTTTCTAAATAGATTAAATCATCATTTTTAATATGATAAACTCAAGGATTACTTTTAAATTATAACCAATGCCTCATAAATAATTTCAACTCAAATTATAAGTATAATCATAAACACATTCACTCTAACGTCAAGAGTTTCAAAGATAGTTTAATAACATAGAAATCTCTTTTAAAATGGACTGAAGCATCGATTTAATATGATAAAACCCATGAATCATTTTTCAGTCTAGCAATAAGGATAATCAAGTCATATTCTAAAAGAATTGTGTAATCATGAGTCGCACTCACAATTTAAGCGAGAAAACCTCTAGCTCACTACTCCTCTACTGGCTCCATGCTTCGAGCCGAGCTTTCGCAGCCTAACCAACCAACAAACACACAAACAAAACAAGAACAAGAATCAAACAAAACAAACCAAGAATGATACCCTAGGTCACAATGACATCCAACCTTAAATCAATCTTAGGGAGGGCTCAAAACTAGGTTTTTTAGGTTAACAAAGAGTTCCTAAGGGTTTGAGCTTTACTCCAAACCAAAGAATTCCAAGAAACCACTAAGTTTAACTGGTGCTACAGTAATACTACAGTGTTTCATAGATACAACAACTCAAGGAAGCATGGTAATGAAATTCATTCAACTCAAGATCTAAAAGCACTACTCAATAAGAAGAACAAAGATTAAACCATCAAACTAACCCCTAGATCATTCATTCTATGAAAACAAGGGAAAGAAGGAAGAAGAGACGCTTACCTCAAGAATTCAAGGAAAAGAATGAATCCAAAGCTCTAAACTTGCAAGAACAAAGGCTAGAAACCTTATCTTCTTGCTCCAAAGGAAGCATAAGGAAGAGGAGGAAGAAAGTAGAAGAGGAGAGGGAGGAGGGGAGGGGGAAGGAATAGGACAGCTAAAACAACCAAAGAAGCACAAAAAAATGGGTTAAGAATAAGTTAGGGCACGCCTGCGGGTGCACGCCTCCCGTAGGGCTGAGCCTAGGCGCGCCCGTTGACACACCCCTTGCGTGTGTGTACCGCAAGTGCACGGGTTGTCAAAGTAATAAAGTACCCAAACATGTGAATAGTCAAATCCACAGGGAATAGACTCAAAGAACAAGTAAAATTGCAAATTAAGCTAGATGGCAAACAATTTGGTGTAATGTGACCAAAATGCTAACAATTAAAAGATGCAAGTGAGTAAGGCAAATGCAAATAGAAGGAAGATCAATCGATAATAAAATAGGATACCCTAACAATGCTCCCCCTGCATTGTTCTTGTTTCAAGTGCAAGACTAAAACAAAGTTCCTTTAACTAAGCTTTAGTGAGTTGTGGAAATCCAAAAGCACACGGTCCTTCACCAAAAGTCAACCGTGACTAGACCTTAACAAGCATTCTTGCAGAAAGAAAAACTCTTAACACCTCACACCACGTAGGACTGCTTGGGGTTCTGAGTACTCCAAGTGAAAAACCATATTCCTGAATCTAGATCCGACCACTTGGTCCAGATAAAGGATCCCTAATCACAATCAAGGTTCAGCGGAAAGGACTACTCAACGCTTCACTCTATTGCGCGTGCACAATTAAGCCTAGCGGAGAGAGTCTATCAACACTTAATTCTATTGTGATTGCAAAAAACTCTTGGAATTCAGAGGTATGATAAATCATGTCAGAAGGGAAAGGGGACGTTTCGCTACCTCTCGACTCACCCTCTCGACCTTCTTCAACCTTACTGAATCTAATCCTAATGAAGTGTGACACGTCCCCTTGCGTGCATCCCGCAAGTGCACGGGCTTATCGAAGTAATAAAATTTACCCTGGTGAGTGGGTAGTCGAATCCACAAGGAATAGGAACTTAAAACACGAGATTTCACTATTTAGCTATGCGGTGTATGAAAAGTGAGATTGGAATCGATGAGTGAATATGGAAGCTAATATATAAAAGACAAGAAATTTAAATAGAAAGATGGAAGGTAAGAAAGTGCAAGTAGGAGTGAATAGAGAAGGACTAGCAATGGATGAAATAGGGTATTCGGACGAGCTACCCCTAGGACTTATGCTTCTAGTGCAAGACTATGCTATTATACTTTCCTATTGATGTTAATTGAGTCGAGGATGTCCTTAAACACACGGTCCCAAACCTAAGGTCAACCGTGACTAACCCCAACAATATGCCCCGGCATTAGGATTCACTTCGACCCTTGACTCTCGTTGACATGTCAACTAAGCCCTAGGGGAGTCTATCTTCCTAAGCCTCACACTACGTGAGATTGCTTTAAGCTCTAGGGATTCCTAGTGATAAAACCTGTTCCTGTGTAAAGTTCTAACCCTTTGGTTCAGGTGGAAGAACCCTAGTCTAAATTAAGCCCCAGTGCTTAGGATTCACTTCAACCCTTCACTCTGTTGCTCGCGCAACTAAGCCCTAGGGGAGTTCCTCTCCTAGTACTTCACTCTATCTTGACCGCTAAGAAATCATGGAACATGGAGTTAGGAAGAATCACACCGGAGGGGAAATGGGACGTTCCACTACCTCACGACTCACGCTCTCAACCCTCTTCAATCTTAAGTAGTCTAACCCTATAGGAGTTGTCACACCTCCAAAGGATAACCTAGATTGTTCTCAACCCTAGTGCCACGGCTAAGGGAAAACAATTGCAAGAGGTAATTAAAATTGAAACTCGAATTTATTAATCAATAATGGCAAAACATAATATCAATGTCATAGAAACATAATAATCCTAGGGTTTACAAGTCCGAATACCCACAAGGGGTTTAGCTCCTCATGGAGCTATACAAATCCATCAAAATATGAAAGAAAGCACAAATTAAAGGCATTGATGAAAACCCCCTTGCGTATGGTGTGGCCGTGGTCTTGTGCGGCCGTCAAACGTCGATACGATGCCGATGACGCGCTCCGAACCTCCACGAAGTCCTCTCTGAAACCCTAGCCGCGCTCTCCAGAAGTTGGGGAGAAAGATAGGTCAAAAGATGTTCAAAAAGTCTCCAAAACGGGCTTTTATAATGTTGAGTCGCGGCTTTAAATCGGCTAAATCGGGGCTTCACACGGCCGTGTGGAATTTCTACACTCCCGTGTGAAGTTCTGGGCTGCTGGATTTTTGTTCACATTGCTGTGTGGAATTTCCACACGCCCGTGTGAACTCTCTGGATGGCTGATTTTCGGCAGAAAGTGAACAGTAGCTTGCTACAGTGTTTTGCTGCAGTGCCTCCGCTACAGTGAGCAGTAACTCGCCGAAAGAAAGTTGGCACACCCTCACAAGTCTTATTTCGTACATTGTTCCTTGCTTGGTCCAAAAACTCCCCAACAATGGCAAACACGATCTAACCTTGTTCTTCTTCTCCAAATTAGCTCCACAAACCTACAATGCATAAGAGTACACAAATGCACACCATTTAGTGATAAAATCTGATAAAAGAGATGCTCATTGTAAGATAATAACGCTTCGCATTACTATAACACAAGCACTTATCAAACTCCCCCACACTTAAGTTATTGCTTGTCCTCAAGCAAAAAAAAATGTGAAAGTACTTGGGAAGAACAATTGAAAGTGCTCGGTCTTAGGTTCACCAAAAGTATGCAAAGGAAGCATTCTACAAGTAAGGAGAAATCACAACATTGCATAAGGATATCATTACTCTAGCTAAGAACATGAATCAAAAAGAACAATCAACACGAAAATGTGTAAGTGTGTGTGAACTCACCCAAGACAACCCAAAAAGTACTCCTCAAACTCTTATTAACAAGGACTTATTTATATACAAAAATGGAGAAAGGAAGTAGTAGCTTCACACAACCTCTAAGGTAGCCCTTTCCTAGGCGGCCGCCAAAGGTGGCTTTCACGCTTTCGAGAAGATAGCTCTTTCTACCGGGGTAGTAGCTTTCACGCATCCCATGAGATAGCTCTTTCTCTCATTAGGGCATAACTTGTATCCGACTTATGAGAGTAGCTACATACTTCATAGGTGGTAGCTCTTTCCATCCCAAATGCATAATTAAAACAAAGCAAATAATCACAAACTCATATTTTTTTTTCTCTTTTTCTCTTTTTCCATATATTTTTTTATATGCATTTTCCAGAGTAAAACTAAGAACTTAGTAAGAATGATGATAAACTTGTCCTTAAAAACTTCAAGCTTGAGTTTCCAAAAGATTCCAAGAGTGAGTTGTAACTAGATCATGATAGGATACAATGTTAAAAATTCTCCTAAACTCTAAGAATACAAACGTTGCAACTAAGGTGAACCGCCATAGGCTACATGAGCATAAGCAATTGAACGCACAAGTAAAGGTGTGTGCAAAGTGACTCCCTCCCACACTTAAGATGTACATTGTCCCCAATATACGCATGCAAGCACAATGTAAAATAAAAACAATTCACACAATTTATGTAGGGGTAGGCAATTGAAACATTACTCCTCTGAACTCCAAGTGTTCTATTTGATGGAGCTAGGTTTATTGAGAGTTGAGTCTCAATGGTTTGTGGAGCACACACGGTCCCATGACCGTGCCTATGACTATTCCTCAAATTCCTTACATCCAAGACCATCTACACACATACGCAAAGGTTCAGTATAGCTCAAAAAGAATCAAAATAAAGCTCGAGTATATAAAGATAGAGAATTGCAATACAACTCAAGAAAAATAAAAGAAAAGAAAAATAAAAGATAAACTCAAAAGGAGAGTCCTTTCTAAGTACTACAAGTCCAAAATAAGAAAATAAAAGTGCAACAGAAAGAAAAACTAAAATAAACTACGACGCCTCAGCGTCGGTGTCTTGTGTCGATGACTCAGGTGCTGCTGCTGCTGCGGGCTCTTACTCGGCAATGCTTGGGCTTCAACTCATTTGGAGATATAGTCGACTGCCACTAATATGTATTGGTTCCCATTAGACTTTGGAAACGGCCCCATGAAATCAATGCCCCAAACATCGAAAACCTCACAGAATTGCATAGGGTTCTGAGGCATCTCATCCCGCCGAGATAAATTTCCTGCCCTCTAACAATTATCACATCGAAGAACAAACTGGTGTGCATCGTGAAAGAGAGTCGGCCAATAAAATCCTGCATCCAAGACTTTTTCTGGGGTTCTACTTGATGCATAATGGCCCCCAACTGGGCCTGAATGACAATGAGCAAGGATATCCCATCCTTCCTCTGGAGATACACATCTCTGAACTATATGATCTGCACAAATACGGAAGAGGAACGGATCGTCCCAGAAATAGTTCTTCAAATCGCTAAAGAACTTCTTCTTTTGTTGGAACGTGAGCCCTTGTTTGAGGACCTTCCTTGACAAGTAATTAGCAAAGTCTGCAAACCATGGAGTATCACTTGATGATGTTGATTTCTAAATCGAATACAAGTGTTCCTCCGGGAAGAAGTTATTGATCTCCTTGCTTGATGGCTCTTGTCCAATGCTACCTTCTAACCGCGACAAGTGATTCGCAACTACGTTTTCAGTTCCTTTCTTATCCTTTATCTCCATATCAAACTCCTGTAAGAGTAATATCCAACGGATCAATCTCGGTTTCGCATCAACTTTGTTCATGAGGTAACGAAGAGCTGAATGGTCTGTAAACACGATGACTCTTGACAAGATAAGATACGGCCTGAACTTATCGAGGGCGAACACCACTGCTAATAATTCCTTCTCTGTAGTAGTGTAATTCTCCTGCGCATCTGTGAGAGTCTTACTGGCACAATAAATGGGTTGGAACTGCTTGCCTTTCCTCTGCCCCAACACGGCTCCGATAGCATAGTCACTAGCATCGTACATGAGCTCAAACAGTTCATTCCAGTCCGGGGTGATTAAGATTGGAGCTTGAACTAATTTTTCTTTTAACACATTAAAAGCTATTGCACAATCTTCCCCAAAATCAAACGGAGCATCTTTTTCGAGGAGCTTAGTCAACGGTTGAGTGATCTTCGAAAAATCCTTAATGAACCGCCGATAGAAGCTTCCTGATAAGTGCTTGTGTTATAGTAACGCGAAGCGTTATTATCTTACAATGAACATATCTTTTATCAAATTTTATCACTAAATTGTGTACGTTTGTGTATTCTTATGCATTGTAGGTTTGTAGAAATCACTAAATTGCATTGTGTGCGAAGCGTACTGTAGAAAGCTACTGTTCATTTTCTGCCGAAATTCAGAATTCCAGAGAATTCACACGGGCGTGTGGAAATTCCACACGGCCGTGTGAATTAATTTTCCAGCAAGCCAGAAACTTCACACGCCCGTGTGGAAATTCCACACGGCCGTGTGAAGTCCCGATAAGTTCAAATTTAAAGCCGCACTCAACATTATAAAAAGGCAATTTGGAGACTTTTGAGATATCTTTTTGACCTAACTTTCTCCCCAACTTCTAGAGAGTGCCGCTAGGGTTTCGGAGAGGACTTCGTGGAGGTTTTGGAGCACGTATAGCTTTTTATTCGTACTTTCTTTTATACTTTGATGAACATGTATAGCTCCATGAGGAGCTAAACCCCTCGTGGGTATTTGGACATGTAAAACCCTAGGATTATTATGTTTCTATGACATTGCTATTATGCTTTTCCATTACTGATGAATAAATTCGAGTTTCAATTTGAATTATCTTTCGCTATTGTTTTCCCTTAGCCGTGACACTAGGGTTGAGAGCAATCTAGGTTACCCTTTGGAGGTGTGACAACTCCTATAGGGTTAGACTACTTAGGATTGAAGAGGGTTGAGAGGGTGAGTCGTGAGGTAGTGAAGCGTCTCCTTTCACTTCCGGTGTGATTTCTCCCTACCTCTGTTTCCTTGGATAATTAGCGGTCGAGATAGAGTGTTAGGGCTTAATTTAGACCAGGGTTCTTTCATCTGGACCAAGAGGTTAAAACTAGAATTAGGAACAGGTTATACCATTAGGAATCCCTAGAGCTTAAAGCAATCCCACGTAGTGTTAGGCTTAGGAAGATAGACTCCCCTGGGGCTTAGTTGACAGGTCAACAAGAGTCAAGGGTCGTAGTGAATCCTAATGCCGGGACATAGTGTTGGGGTTAGTCACGGTTGACCTTAGGTTTGGGACCGTGAGTTTAAGGATTTTCTCGACTCAATTAGCATCAATAGGAAAGCATAACGGCATAGTCTTGTACTAGAAACATAAGTCCTAGTGGTAGCTTGTCCGGATACCCTATTTCATCTATTACTAGTCTTTCTCTAATTCACTTCTACTTGCACTTTCTTGTCTTCCATCTCTCTATTTAATTTCTTGTCTTTTATTCTCATTGCTTCCATAATTCACTCACCAATCTTATTATCACTTTTTGTACACCGCATAACTAAATAGTGAAATCTTGTGTTTTAAATCCCTATTCCCTGTGGATTCGACTACCCACTCACTAGGGTAATTTTATTACTTCGACAAGCCCGTGCACTTGCGGGATACACGCAAGGGGTCGTGTCACCTGCATGCCCCAGAAAACTCCGAATCCCCTTAACGTTTGTTGGTGGAGGAAGTTTATCTATGACTTTGATTTTTTCCTTGTCCACCTCCATACCCATCTGGGAAATCTTGTGCCCGAGAACAATGCCTTCCTGAACCATGAAGTGACACTTCTCCCAATTTAGCATAAGATTTGTCTCCTCACACCTTATCAACACTCTTTCCAAGTTCTTCAAACATATGTCAAAGGAGTCACCAAACACGAAGAAATCATCCATAAACACTTCCATTATGTCTTCGACAAGGTCATAAAAAATAGCAGTCATACAACGTTGGAATGTAGCAGGTGTGTTGCATAACCCAAACGGCATTCGTCTGCATGCAAAAGTCCCGTAAGGACAAGGAAAAGTTGTCTTCTCTTGATCTTCTGGAGCAATAGGAATCTGAAAGTATCCTGACATCCCATCTAGAAAGCAGTAAAACTGATGCCCTGCCAATCGCTCCAACATTTGATCAATAAAAGACAATGGGAAGTGATCCTTCCGTGTTGCATCATTCAGCCTTCTGTAATCAATGCAAACCCTCCATCCTATGACCGTTCTAGTTGAGATGAGTTCATTTCTTTCATTCTTGATCACTGCCATCCCACCTTTCTTCGGAACCACTTGCGTTGGGCTCACCCAAGCACTATCAGAAATAGGTATATGATCCCTGCATCTAATAGTTTCACCACCTTTGCCTTTACAACTTCCTTCATGTTCGGGTTTAGTCTTCTTTGAGGTTGGATCACCGACTTGAAGTTATCCTCCATCAAAATTTTATGTGTATAGATCGAGGGGTTTATTCCCTTCAAGTCTACAATTTTTCATGCAAGGGCAGACTTGTGTTTCCTCAACACATTCACCAAGTTAGCCTTTTGGTCCAAAGAAAGATCTGATACTATAATCACGGGCAACTTCATTTCTTCTGCCAAAAATGCATACTCCAAGTGCTCAGGAAGTGTTTTCAACTCCAAATCAAGTGGCTCTTCAACGGAGGGTCGAGTCGGCTTTCCTTTAATCTATCAATTTCTTCAAATTGATTCGTATGTTGTTCATTAACACAATCTGAAGCCTTCTCCAAACCATGCACACGAAGTGAAATAGCTAAAATAGCAAAAGCAAGTATCAGAAATACGCATATTCCCCGGCAACGGCGCCAAAAACTTGACACGACCCATTGCGTGTATCCCGCAAGTGCACGGGCTTGTCGAAGTAATAAAATTTACCCTGGTGAGTGGGTACTTGAATCCATAGGGAATAGGGACTTAAGACACGAGATTTCACTATTTAGCTATGCGGTGTATGAAAAGTGAGATTAGAATCGATGAGTAAATATGGAAGCTAATATATAAAAGACAAGAAATTTAAATAGAAAGATGGAAAGTAAGAAAGTGCAAGTAGGAGTGAATAGAGAAGGACTAGCAGTGGGTGAAATAGGGTATCCGGACGAGCTACCCTTAGGACTTATGCTTCTAGTGAAAGACTATGCTATTATACTTTCCTATTGATGTTAATTGAGTTGAGAATGTCCTTAAACACACGGTGCCAAACCTAAGGTCAACCGTGACTAACCCCAACACTATGGCCTGGCATTAGGTTTTCACTACGACCCTTGACTCTCGTTAACATGTCAACTAAGCCCTAGGGAAGTACGTCTTCGTAAGCCTCACACTAAGTGGGATTGTTTTAAGTTCTAGGGATTCCTAGTGATAAAACATGTTCCTATGTATAGTTCTAACCCTTTGGTCCAGGTGGAAGAACCCTAGTATAAATTAAGTCCCAGCACTAGGATTCACTTCAACCCTTCACTCTGTTGCTCGCGCAACTAAGCCCCAGGGGAGTTCCTCTCCTAGCACTTCACTCTATCTCGACCGCTAAGAAATCATGGAACATGGAGGTAGGAAGAATCACACCGGGCCAAATGGGATATTCCGCTACCTCACGACTCACCCTCTCAACCCTCTTCAATCTTAAGTAGTCTAACCCTATAGGAGTTGTCACACCTCCAAAGGATAACCTAGATTGTTCTCAACCCTAGTGTCACGGCTAAGGGAAAACAATTACAAGAGATAATTAAGATTGAAACTCGAATTTATTCATCAATAATGGAAAAGCATAATAACAATGTCATAGAAACATAATAACCCTAGGGTTTATAAGTCTGAATACCCACAAGGGGTTTAGCTCCTCATGGAGCTATACAAATTCATCAAAATATAAAAGAAAATACGAATTAAAAGCATCGATGAAAAGCCCCTTCCGTATGATGTGGCTGTGGTCTTGTGCGGCCGCCGGACGTCGGTGACGATGCCGATGACGCGCTCCGAACCTCCACAAAGTCCTCTCTGAAACCCTAGCCGCGCTCTCCAGAAGTTGGGGAGAAAGATTGGGAAAAAGATCTGTAAAAAGTCTCTAAAACGGGCTTTTATAATGTTGAGTCGTGGCTTTAAATTGGTTGAATCGGGACTTCACGCGGCTGTGTGGAATTTCCACGCGCCCGTGTGAAGTTTCTGGGCTGCTGGATTTTTGTTCACACGGCCGTGTGGAATTTCCACACGCCCATGTGAACTCTCTGGATGGCTGATATTCGGCATAAAGTGAACAGTAGGTTAGTACAATGTTTTGCTGCAGTAACTCGCTGAAACACTCCCGAATCCGTTGTTCTTCATCGAGGCCATTCAATTGGGCACACAATCAATGGTAGATCATTCCGATTGCTTCACATCTCCTACTTGGTAAAGTTCTCTTAAGCTACACGAGTTAGACTTGTTGTGAATGTGACTGCCTTTGTGCCCCTCCAAAGGAGGTTGGCAAACACTCACAAGTCCTATCTCGTGCCTTGTTCCTTGCTTGGTCCGAAAACTCCCCAATAATGAAAAACACGATCTAACTCCGTTCTTTTTCTCCAAATTAGCTCCACAAACCTATAATACATAAGAGTACACAAATGCACAAATGCACACCATTTAGTGATAAAATCTGATAAAAGATATGCTCATTGTAAGATAATAACGCTTCACGTTACTATAACACAAGCACTTATCAAAGTGTCACTCATTCAAAAGGATGAATAGAAAGATTCTCAACCCTAGTGTCACTCTAAGGAAAAATCAAATAACAAGAAAACAAGATTGAAACTCTATTAAAAACTCAATTAAAGAAACAAAGCAATAGTCAATGAAACAAAGAAACAAAACCTAGGGTTTACATGTCCAAGTACCTAATGAGTGCTCATGTATAAGTAATACGAAGTATACTTTTCTTATATTGAGTATTACTTTTCTCAGGTTTTATCATTGATTCGTGTGTGTTTGTGTTCTTTTGCACATTCAGGGTTGTGGAGAAGAATTGAAAGGAAAGATGCAAAAATAGGTCATGGACGCACTAGTTGAGAAGGCTCTTAGACTAAGCAAGGATCAAGGCATAAGTTGTAGACATGTGAGTATGTGCCAAACTCCAAAGTGCTCAAGGATTACACAATTTGGAGGGACACAAAGGCTATCACACTCATGTAGTTCAACTTGTGTAACATCAAAGAGCTTCATCAATGTATTGAAAGCAAGAGGTGACATGATTTATCGCGTGTTGTGTGCCCAACTTAGCGCTCTCAATTAAGAAATGAAGTCAGGAGCGACTTTAGCTCGAGTTACTGTAGCAATACAATATAGCAAGTTATTGTTCATAGCGCTCCGAGATTCAAAATTCTAGAGAATCCACACGGCCATGTGGATGCTCGATTTTAGCCTTATAAATACCACAATTTGAGAATTAATTAAAGATCTTTTTTCCATCTTTCACCCAACTTTTGGGGAGAGTGCGTCTAGGGTTTGGAGAGCTTTTTACAAGCCTTTTGGAGCGGTTCTACGGCATCGACATCGAGTTTCTTTGGAGGAGAACTATTGGGGGAGCTTTCATCGGCATCAATTCGGTAAGATGTGCCCTAGGTTTGACAAGGGAACCTTTGGAGAAGACGAGACGGCTCCACAAGACTATCGATATGGACCACAAGGAGGTTTTATTTATGGATTTTATGCATATGTTTTCAAACTCTTTGTTAACTTTGTATTGCTCCATGGAGAGCTAAACCCCTAGTGGGTGCTTGGACTTGTAAACCCTAGGATGAGTTTGTTTCATTGACTTTTATTATGCTTCCTTAATTGATGATTTTAATTGAGTTTCAATCTTAAATGTTAATTGCTTGATTTTCCCTTAGATGTGACACTAGGGTTGAGAGGGTGAATCGAGAGGTAGCAGAAAGTCCCATTTCCCTTCCGAAGTGATTTATCCTACCTCCACATTCCAAGAGTTCTTTGCGGTCATAATAGAGTGAAGTACTAAGAGATGAACTCCACTGGGGCTTAGTTGTACGAGCAATAGAGTGAAGTGTTGTAGTGAATCCTAGTGCTGGGGCTTAATTGTGACTAGAGTTCTTTCCCTTAGACCAAAGGGTTAGAACTATATTAGGGAATAGATTTTATCACTTGGAGTCCCTAGAACCCCATGCAGTCCCACACAATGTGAGATGTCGAGAGTATCATTTTCCGCCGGGGCATAGTGTAGAGGGCTAGTCACGGTTGGCCTTAGGTTTGGACCGTGTGTTTTTGGATTTCCACGAGTCATAAAAACATCAATTAGGAGGTATAATATTAGTCTTGCACTTGAAACAATAATCCTAGAGTGAGCATTATCTGAGTGCCCCATCTTCATATCGATTACCTCTTTTTACTCTCATTGTTTTTCTTGTGTTCTTTTATTTTCTTTTGCAATCTTATTTCTAAACACTATTCCCTATGGATACGACTACCTACTCACCAGGGTAAAATTTTATTACTGCGACGACCTGTGCACTTGCGGAATACTCACACAAGGGGTGTGTCAGTACCCAATAGGGTTTAGCCCTCCATAAAGCAATACATCTTCAATAATGAAATCAAATGATAATACAAATATTACATAAAGAAAACCCCCTCTATTCGTGTGATGATGATCTTCAGGGCCAGTCCTTCCTCTTCCAAGGACTCCTTCGTCAAGCCTAGGGCACACTTCGGTGAAGCAAAGCCGTCGGAAGCTCCCCTAATAACTTTCTTCTGAAGATAGTTGATGTCGAGGGCCGGTTTACCATCCCAAAACCTTGCAAAAACCTCCTCTCTAACCTTGCCACAGCCTCCACTCAAAAGTAGAAAAGAAGTCCCTTTAAAACCCTTCAACTTAAATATTTATAGTCTAAAATTGAGCATCCACACCAGCTATCACACGGCCACATGGCCGTATGAAATCTCCACACAGGGTCCTCACACGGGCGTGCGAAATCAACACACAGCCGTGTAGATGCTCTGGATTCCCACACTTAGCACAATTCTGCTGCCGGCTTATTTCTTTTCTCATTGAGGCCACCCGAGCTAGCACACACCCGTGTGGTAGACTGTGTGACCTTTTAAACCTTCAAATTCATTGGAGAAGCTCTCGAAACTCTTACACAAGCTTAGTCATGAGTGTGTGACTACACCAGGTGCCCTTCCAACTCACGTTTGACCTAAAAATCATTGGAAGTCGGCACACACCTCCATGAATATCACATGCATTGTGCCTTGTTCAATCTATCCTTGCAAAATAACTCCAAATAAATGCTCCACAATCTATTTTTTCTTCTTTCTTCCTTAATATGCTCTCACAACCCTATGCACATAAAAGAACATGAATACACAACAATGAGCCATAAAATCTGATAAAAGCAATGCTCATTGTAAGTAAAACATGGTCAATAATATGCATATACAAGCACTCATCACCTGTACACATAACACAGAGGCCCTACTACACATCTTATGCCCAACTCACGGGTGCAAGAGATCTTCAACCATCGACAGCCATAGAGATACGGCCCGGCCTATGACCATGTTTGGAAGGGGACCGCGCATCCGCACGCTTAACCGCTTAAGTTCGCAATGACTCAAGCACACAGAAAAACCGAGTTTAACTTGCCAAGGCAAAAAACAAACAGGGTCAAAACACCATAATCTTCATATGAGATTAGTTGCTAGTCACCTTAAGAAAGGGATTAGCATACATTAGGAAATTCAGGTTTAATACTTTTCTCAAGATTCATAGAGTGTTGATGCAACTGTAGGGAGTCTAGGTTAGAAAGAGATACTATTCTAGCTCCGTATAGGATTAATTTCTCATTTCCTTAACAAAGGAGTTTATATTTTAGGAGTACCCATTGTCCAATCAATTCATTTCCAATCTAAAATTCTTGTATAGTGCTTCATATAATTCCTAGGGGATTCCTTATCCGGATACCTCCTCTCATGATCAATTACTTTTCGATCAACACCCATTACTTCCATAATTTTGGATTTATTCTTTTTTTATATTCATCTTCTTTGGTATTGATCAGCTAGCTAATCAATGAATATCTAGTAGTAGTACTTCCACTCCTTGTGGGATCAATAACCCTGCAGTTTATCATACACTTTATTACGTGATCTGTAATGTACTTGTGTATATTGCTACACACTATTAAGAGGTAATCAAGAATGCCCTTTATTCATAACTAAGGATGAGTGGAATCCTCTTGAAGAACTTTGGCCAAACAAGATAGGTTACTTCAAAAGCCCTAATCTACAAAATTAAACACATATATAAAAAAAATGTTATACGCTTTTCTTATGAAAGAGCATGGATAAAACTTTCACGTAAATCCACAATGTATTCATTCATATATTCAGAAGAGGTATGCTTGGTTTCCTGCTTTTGTTCAATTTTTAAGTAGTGCTATGAAAATAAACAACAACCAAGCTATGAATGCTTTTAGCCCATTCAGTACTTCTATAAGCTGGGAAGGTTGTTAAGAAAATGGAAATCCACTTTACCATTGAATGCATGTTCTTTGTAAAAAGGAATAACCATAAGACACAAGCTAGCAATGTTTTCACAAAGTCTTCTTCTTTTTAGACTTATCTTTTTAACAAGTTGAAAGATTAACTGCTTAACGAACTTTCTTTTTGGAGAGATACTCTTGAAATACCAATATCCTCGTAAATGATAACCATGTACAAGGTAGTTCAAGGATAATGCTCACATTTTCAACACTCCAAATAACCCGTTGCTTGTTGAATTTGAAATCATCATGTTGTTCATTATACAAGAAAAGGATATCAACAAAGAAAGCTCATTTGCGTTAACTAAGGTAACCATAACCATAGATATAATGTGGAAGGTGTAATCTAAAGGAGATCTATGTGTTACTTTCGTATTAATGTTTATAAACTAGGCAATTATCATGCAACCAAGTGACAACACAAACTACAAAAATTCTACATATTTGTAATGGAAAAATCCTTGCAAATCAGTTTGAATTGGGACTTGGGGCAGATTTGCAACGGATTGTGGTCGTCACTTTTTTCCACGTCACAAATTCTTTTTGCAACGTGATGTAATCCATTGCAAACTTGCAACAAGTTTGAAAGAAATTTACAATGGCTTAGTTTCAAGTGCATTGCAACTTTACAACAAATTTGTAACATATTTTGTTATAGATCCATTGTAAAATATGTTGTAAACCCATTGCAAGTTTGCAACATACTTGCAACAAACATTTTGAATTTGTGATAAATCCGTCGCAAGTTTGCTACAAATTGGGAACATATTTATAATGGAATTGGACAATCCGTGACAAATCTATTGCAAATTTGTTGCAAATTTGCAACAAACTTGCAATGTAGTTTGTGATAAGTCTGTCATATTTTTGTTATAATTGGACAATCCAGACTACATCATCATTCTCACATGCCTCCACTCAAGGTGCGTCTATCTAAACATGTTTTACTCCTACTTCATCAAATTCTGATTTTGCTACTCAAACTCTACCATCTTCTTTTCATGCTTTCCATCTTAGGCACATTCTTGAGGGGAATCATATCTACTGAAAATGGTGGGGAAGTTGATGTAAAACCGCTACAAAATGACTCTAGATACAAGCTGGATGCCTGAGATTCGAGACCATAAATTCTCTTCTTCTTTTCTCCACTAGAAGCCTCCCAATATATAGCTCCCATGTTAGACAATGGACGTTGTGAACCATCTAATAATGGCTGTGAAGCAGTCTAAACCATCTTCTATGTAGTGCCATGCAATTACAATACTAATTACAAAATGCATAATATAATCTATAAGTAAATCAATAATCTCAAATAAAGTAAGAAAATTACATAAACCATATGTGCTGGTGAATCAACACATTTCCCTTCTTTATTAACATGAGTCTTGCAGAAGTTATCAAATATAGTAGGTATCTTCTGAAGTAACTTACTCTAAAAAAAAAAACACGAACATTAATAATTAAATTAGTTTATATTGAAATTAAACTTTATCTACAGAAAATATTCAACCATGACATATTAAAATCATGTAAAGAACTAATTATTGCCTTCAATAACAAATATGTGCATGTGGTATATATATATATATATTCTCTTTGGCATGTCAGACTAGACATAAATATGAACTCAGTGTGAGAACTAGTATTATCACTCTTAATGGGATTAGAAATAGAGGTAAAGGGAGCTACTATAGCAAGTGTAACATGTAACACCCCCTTCTTTCCTAAAAGAAACCTTAATTATTTGCTCCTGAAAAATGGGTGACAAGGAGTGGGCTACCCACTTAGTAAGGGCCTGTTTGGTTGCAAAATAAAAAAATATGGCATAATTTTATTATGTAGGAAGTGCAAGTGATTATTACAGAAATTGTGACATATTTTATTTTTACAGAATGAGTGTTTAGTTAACAAAATAAAAAAATTACAGAAATCTGTCGGTCGGCCACTGGATCACCGGTGGACTGGTCGCCGGTGGCCGGAGGCCAACCGGACCACAAGTAGCTGGTCGCCGGAGGTCATCCGGTAGTCGACTGGATCGTCGGTGAACCGGTGGCCGGTCATCGGAGGCCGCCCGGACAACCAATGGACCACCGGCATGTCACCGGAGGCCGGCCGACTGGTGGTCGGACCCCCGGTGGACCGGTGGCCGGAGGAACCACCAGCTGGACCGGTAGCTGATGGTCGGAGGCCGGTCGGCCGGCGGTGGACCCCCAGTGGACCTGTAGCCGGTCGCCGGAGGTCGACCGGAACGCCGACCAGACTAATGGCCGGTCGCCGGAGGTCGACCGGAACGCCGACCAGACTAATGGCCGGTCGCCGGAGTCCAACCGGACCGCTAGCTGGACAGGTGACTGACCGGACTGGCGGTGGACCAGTACTATACTTATATTATCATGTAGGTAGTCATATAATGAAATACAATTAATAACATGCAGATAATCAAAACAATTTAATTCTCATGATAAGAATTATAAGCTATCAAATAATACATGAATTGATCATGCCAATTTAAAAATTTCAAATCTCAATATCCTATTCTCTACGGTCATCTCTTTTTCCATTTTATTTATTTGGGCATTACTTGATCTAGCTAAGTATTTCCAATGGTCTAATGGTCATATCTCTTTTCTATGGGCATGCACTATTGTCGCCTATATGGACACACATCCCAATCTCATCAATCTTATGTACCACTATCATTGCCTATATAGATACAATACCTTGACACTCAATCATCGCCTATATGGATAGGTGTCAACACTCTATCGCCTATATGGACAAGTACAAGAAAGATCATAACAAACAATATCAATCTCTAGACCCAAGGACATACCCAAACAAGGCAAGCACTAGTCGTCTATCACTTTCTAATTATTACATATCTCACATCATAATATCAAACCAATCTTGCTCAACCACATATTTTTATTATCTCAAACAGAATAATTTATTCTTATTATTCATATGATGAAGCAAACATCTAGATACATTTATAAGTAAAACACTTAAAGCAATCACTCAGTTCAACACTTAACCAAATATATATAAATTAACATTATCAAACATACAATCCCATATAAGCATAAATAAAGTACTTACAAAACAATTACTCAAACCATCAAGCATACAATTACATTCAACTATAAGTAAGTACTTTCCTCTTGCCTAGCGCTAAACATAAGTATGTTCACCCTCCATTTTATCCTTATCCTGCTCACCTAAAACCAAACACACATATTCATAATAAATTCTAATTTTACTTGATGATATGAATATATCAACGTCTATTAATCTTTCACTTGCGACCAATTTGAATTATATATGGGGTTTCTTACATACCAAAATAGATCATCGGATCTATTGTACAAATTTTACTACTCTCATAATTAATCCAATATAAATCTCTATTCCTTTGTCATCAAATCAACACACACACACACACACACACATATGCTTTCCAATTATATAACAAATAACATTATAATCTATTTCTCATCCTCAATCAAGTACAATTCTCACTAGAATTACAAGATTACATGTTGAATTTGTTTAATAAGAGAGAAATATAAAAAAGACATAGTGAAATCTACTTGTTAAATGATATTGATCGCCAATAGACCTTTAGAATCCGATCTTACCCTTTAGATAGAAAAGAATTTAGAATTTGGAATCTCGAAGAATTAGTCAAGGGAAAGAAAGTTTGGAAGATCTAGAATAGAAAAATAGATGCCTTTGTGATGAAAATAAGAGATTAAATTTAGGGTTAAGAAATATATCTATGTATATAGATATTTGTTTTTCACATTGATCCTTAAGATTTACTTTAATTCTATATTGGCTCCTTTTTTTATATTGATCTCTAACATTTACTTTATTTCTGTTCAACCCCTGTAACTAATTAATGATTATTTAAGATTTTTAAATAAATATGGATGATAGTAAAATTTTCAATTGTGAATATAGTTAAGGTTTTTAATTTCAAAAATGTTATATAACAAGAGAGGCACAAAAGTTGCAATAGTAGCAATAGTAAATGGCATAGAAGTGGGAAAGTGAGGGAGAATGGTTCGACAGTGATTGAGAGCTCTACACAAAAAATTGGGAAACTGGGGCTTGGAGTAATAAAAAAATGATTTGTTTAATAAAAAAATTAACATAAAGGTCAAGTCTTTCTTTAAAACTTAACAACTTTTAATGAATGGGAAAACTGGGACTTCAGAAGACTTTGTTGAAAACATAACAATTGTTTAAAACTTAATTAGGGAATGAGAAAGTTGGGCCTTGGGATTCTTCAATATAATTAAGTCTTTGTTTCTCTTTAGAGTAAATATGAGTTAATTAATTAATTAATTAATAAAAAAAATTAAAATAAAGGTTTAAAGAATCTTAACATATACTTAGAATTTTATCTGGATATTAATGTACTAAAGATCAAATAATAAGTTATTTAATATTAAAATTTCCTTGATTTTAGTTTATTTTATATTAATATATCCTTTATTTCCAAATTATTCATATTCATATTTTACTTATGTTGTGTTCCTATAAATTCTATTAATTTATAAACATTTATATTCACTTTAATATTTTGTTAATTATAGCTACTATTGTTTAATTTAATGTGTACATTTCTAATTCCACAAAATTATCTGACCTAACTAAAATTTATAAAATTAATCAAAACAATTGAGTTAAGCAAAATTGGAATGATTTGCAGCAAATTACATGAAAGTTCAATCTAATTAAAATTTATTTTAAATATGTGACAATTCTATTGCAAATTTGCAATGAAACAATTCTTTCATAAATTTCTATTGCAAAATTACAATGCCTTTACGCAAAAACTTTGAACTATGTCTTTTATTCCTTCATATCAGCGCTTTCTCATGATGCCTTTGTATTACTTTTTATCCCTTATGCAACAATTTAAGAAAGAAGTTCTATATAACACATAATCTATCACAAAAATCTTTTGAATTATTACATAACATATTTGGACTATAGCATACATATTTTAAACAGCTACATATAAAGTTTGTACTATTTTATAGTAAATGTGGACTATTATATAAAAGATTTGAGCTACTCTTTATAAACCTTAAGCTGCTACGTACAACTCTTGGATGATTGATTAGGACGTTGAAAATGTTAGTCTGGTAACAAAATAGTTGCAAATATGTAATACATAAATAATATGATTTTCACAAGCATTAATTTTTGAAAAGTTTTGATTTCTTTTTATTGCATAAAAGAAGTAAATTAACAAAAATATAGAAATCTACCTTTCTCTTTAAATGAATCTCACTTCCTCTTTAAATGAACTGAGTCAATGTAAATATGCATTTCATTCATATATACAAACATAAATCACATGTTTTTCTTTGAAACAAATAACAAATGAAAAAGGAAAATGACAAACATGATATGTCATGTGAAAACCAAAAAGCCTTGGAACAAATCAATTAAATGTTTCACAATCTCAATATCAAAAGCAATCAATTTTCATGTTTTCCATGCTATTGTTGGACACTTCCGCTTGAATATCTATATTATGAACAAATAAACTTCTTTTCTCTTCAAATGAATTAAGATAAAAATAAATAAATAAATAGAAATCAAACTATTACATAGAGAATAACATTAATGTGATTTTCATTGATAGCATTGCAAGAACACCAGGTATTCAAATACCATAATAATAAAAAAAAAACTAAAGAGATAAAAAGATGATTTTTATAGAAATAAGCCAAGAAAAAATGACTTCTAAGAGGCTGAGTATCTCAACGGGGATGAAGAATCCATGAGGAGCTTTCAAATCTAGGAGCCTGACATGATATTCTCATGGTGTAATCCCCGAAATGATCCCTCTACTGTAGCAACCCTTCCATTTTAGTCCCTTTACAATAAATTGTGCCCATTAAGTTCCTCTACTTTTCAAATCGAGAAATTTTTAGTCCAAGCACAAAGGACCGTTTTCTTTGTTGTTTCTATGTGCTGAGCTTTTTTTTTTTTTTAATGGCGACACAACAAAATTGCCTTCTCCCACCTTTGATAACAGCAAGGAGCTCCTCGCCGACTCCCATCTCTTTCCCGCCACCATTGTTAGCGAGAAGGCCGGAAACATCATCATGTCCTACATCCGATCCACCGACTCCCCAACCGCTACCATTCCGCGACACTATCATTAGCTCTTCTCCGACGTTTCCTCAGGTCGTCGCCTTCTACAGTCGCAGCCCCAACTTCCGCACACCAAAGATCCTCAAACCCGATGTCATTGTCCCTCACATCAACATCCTCAATGGCTAGACCGCCATCACTGCCCCCACTAATCTCGACATCAATCACAGTTGCATTCTCTTCAACATCATCTCTGGTACCTCCATGTCATTCCCTCACCACTCGGGCATCACCACCCTCCTCCGCAAAGCTCGCCCTAAACCCTAATTCCACACTGGGCCCTCACACACCCATGTGGAATCAGCACATGGCCGTGTGGATTCTTTGGAATCCCACACTTAACACAATTCTGTTGCAGGCTTCACTTCTCTGTTCACTGAGGCCACCCAAGCTGGCACACGCCTGTGTGGAAGACTATGTGACCTTTTTAACCTTCCAATTCATTGGAGAAACTCTCGAAACTCTTGCACAAGCTGGGTCATGAATGTGTAACTGCCCTAGGTGGCTTTCTAATTCTCATTTGACTTGAAAATCATTAGAAGTTTGCACATACCTCCATGAATAGCACACGCATTGTACCTTGTTCAATCTATCCTTGCAAGAGAATTCCAAATAGATGATCCACAGTCCATTTTTGCTTCTTTCTTCCTAAAGACGCTCTCACAAACCTGTGCACATAAAAGAACACAAATACACAAGAATGAGCCATAAAATCTGATAAAAGCAATGCTCGTTGTAAGTAAAACATAATCAATACTATGCATACACAAGCACTCATCATCCTGCCCTCACCTCTCCGACATCGACACCCTCCTCCGCAAAGCTCAGCCCAACTGGCTCACGGTAGCCATCAAGTTCGCTCTTATTACCACCGCCTACAACACTGACAACTCTGGAAACCTCATCAAAGAGCTTACTACCGGCGACAACTCCACTCCGTTCATCCATGATGCCAGCCATGTAGACCCCAATCAAGCTCTCAACCCATGTCTGATTACCTTTCCTTCCTCTGCTCCATCAGCTACAACCCTCAACAAATCTCCATCTTCACCAAAGATGAGCTTACTGTGAACTGCTCATCGCCGAAGACTCTAACAAATCCAAGTAACCTCAACCACCCATCATTCTTGACACGACCCTTTGCGTGTATCCCGCAAGTACACGGGCTTGTCGAAGTAATAAAATTTACCCTGGTGAGTGGGTAGTTGAATCCACAGGGAATAGGGATTTAAGACACGAGATTTCACTAATTAGCTAAGCGATGTACGGTGAGTGTGAAGAGAATTAATGAGTGAGTGTGAAAGCAAATATAAAGAGATAAGAAATAAAATAGAAAGATGGAAGGTAAGAGAGTGCAAGCAGGAGTAAAATAGAGAAGGACTAGCAATGAATGAAATAGGGTACCCGGACAAGCTACCCCTAGGACTTATGCTTCTAGTGCAAGACTATGCTATTATACTTTCCTATTGATGTTAATTGAGTCGAGAATATCCTTAAACACGCGGTCCCAAACCTAAGGTCAACCGTGACTAACCCCAACACTATACCCCGCATTAGGTTTTCACTACGACCCTTGACTCTCGTTGACCTGTCAACTAAGCCCTAGGGGAGTACGTCTTCCTAAGCCTCACACTACGTGGGATTGCTTTAAGTTCTAGGGATTCCTAGTGATAAAACATGTTCCTATGTATAGTTCTAACCCTTTGGTCAAGGTGGAAGAACCCTAGTCTAAATTAAGCCCTAGCACTAGGATTCACTTCAACCCTTCACTCTGTTGCTCGCGCAACTAAGCCCCAGGGGAGTTCCTCTCCTAGCACTTCACTCTATCTCGACCGCTAAGAAATCATGGATCATGGAGGTAGGAAGAATCACACCGGAGGGGAAAGGGGAAGTTTCGTGACAGGGGCCCGAAAGTGCACGGGTTGTTGAAGTAATAAAATACCCCGGTGAGTGGGTAGTCGAATCCACAGGGAATAGGTACTTAAGATACAAGATTTCACTATTAAGCTATCACGTTGTGTGGAAAGAAATTGGTGAGTGAGTACGAAAATAATCGGTAAAATCAAGAATTAAAAGAGAAGTGTGGAAGACGAGAGAGTGCAAGTAAGAGTAAAAGAGTAGGACTAGCAATGCGAAAAGATGGGTATCCGGACAAGCTACCCCTAGGACTTATGCTTCTAGTGCAATACGATGCTATTATACCTTCCTATTGATGTTAATTGAGTAGAGGAAATCCTTAAATACACGGTCCCAAACCTAAGGTCAACCGTGCCTAATCCCAACACTATGTTCCGGTCATTAGGTTTCACTACGACCCTTGACTCTCGTTGACCTATCAACTAAGCCCTAGGGCAGTCTATCTACCTAAGCCTCACACTATGTGGAATTGCCTTAAGTTCTAGGGACTCCTAGTGATTAACCCTGTTCCTATGTATAGTTCTAACCCTTTGGTCCAGGTGAGAGAACCCTAGTCTAAATTAAGTCCCGGTGCTAAGATTCACTTCAACCCTATACTTTGGTATTTGCGCAATAAAGCCCTAGGGGAGTTTATTGCCTAGCACCTAACTCTATCTCGACCGCGAATAAATCATGGAACATGGAGGTAGGGAGAATCACATCGGAGGGGAAAGGGGACGTTCCGCTACCTCACGATTCACCCTCTCAACCCTCTTCAACCCTAAGTAGTCTAATCCTATAGGAGTTGTCACACCTCCAAAGGATAACCTAGATTATTCTCAACCCTAGTGTCGCGGCTAAGGGAAAACAATAATAAAAGAAAAGAATTTAAGATTGAAACTCAACTTTATTCATCAATTATGGAAAAGTATAATAGCAATGTCAAAAAAACATAATAATCCTAGGGTTTACAAGTCCGAATACCCACAAGAGGTTTAGCTCCTCATGGAGCTATACAAATCCATGAAAATAATAATAAGAACACAATTTGAATGCATAGATGAAAACCCCCTTGTGTGCGATGTGGCCTTGGTCTTGTGCCGCCATCGGACGTTGATGTCGACGCCGATGACGCGCTTCAAACCTTCACGAAGTCCTTTCCAAACCCTAACCGCGTCTCTCCAGAAGGTAGGGCAAAGAAGAGCCAAAAAGATCCCTAAAATAATCTCCAAAACGGGCTTTTATAATGTTGAGTCGCGGCTTTAAAATTGAACTTATCGGGATTTCACACGGCCGTGTGGAATTTCCACATGCTCGTGTGAACTCTCTGGTTTTCTGAATTTCGGCTGAAAATGAACAGTAGCTTGCTACAATGTTTTGCTACAGTGATTTGCTATATTGCTGCTACAGTGACTCGCCGAAACGCTCCCGAATTCGTCGTTCTTCATCGAGGCCGTTGAATTGGGCACACAATCAACGGTAGATCATGCCGATTGCTTCAGATCTCCTAATTGGTGAAGTTCTCCTTGTTAGCATGAGCTAGACTTATTGTGAATGTGACTGTCTTTGTGCCCCTCCAAAGGAGGTTGGCACACACTCACAAATCTATGCCCATGCCTTGCTCCTTGCTTAGTGCGAGAATCTCCCCAACAACGGCAAACACGATCTAACTTCATTCCTTTTCTCCAATTTATCTTCACAACCCTACAATGCACAAAACTAAACAAATGCACACTTTTTAGTGATAAAATCTGATTAAATCAATTTTCACTGCAAGATAATAACGCTTCGCATTACTATAACACGAGCACTTATCATTCCGCTACCTCACGACTCACCCTCTCAACCCTCTTCAATCTTAAGTAGTCTAACCCTATAGGAGTTGTCACACCTCCAAAGGATAACCTAGATTGTTCTCAACCCTAGTGTCATGGCTAACGGAAAACAATTACAAGAGATAATTAAGATTGAAACTCGAATTTATTCATCAATAATGGAAAAGCATAATAACAATGTCATAGAAACATAATAACCCTAGGGTTTACAAGTCTGATTACCCACAAGGGGTTTAGCTCCTCATGGAGCTATACAAATTCATCAAAATATAAAAGAAAACACAAATTAAAAGCATCGATGAAAACCCCCTTGCGTATGATGTGGCTGTGGTCTTGTGCGGCTGCCGGACGTCGGTGACGATGCCGATGACGAGCTCCGAACCTCCACAAAGTCCTCTCCGAAACCCTAGCCGCGCTCTCCAGAAGTTGGGGAGAAAGATTGAGAAAAAGATCTGTAAAAAGTCTCTAAAACGGGCTTTTATAATGTTGAGTCGTGGCTTTAAATTGGCTGAATCGGGACTTCACGCGGCTGTGTGAAATTTCCACGCGCCCGTGTGAAGTTTCTGGGCTGTTGGATTTTTGTTCACACGGCCGTGTGGAATTTCCACACGCCCGTGTGAACTCTCTGGATGGTTGATATTCGGCATAAAGTGAACAGTAGCTTGCTACAATGTTTTGCTGCAGTAACCCGCTACTATGCTGCTGTAGTAACTCGCCGAAACACTCCCGAATCCGTTGTTCTTCATCGAGGTCATGCCGATTGCTTCACATCTCCTACTTAGTGAAGTTCTCCTAAGCTACACGAGTTAGACTTGTTGTGAATGTGGTTGGCACACACTCACAAGTCTAAGCTCGTACCTTGTTCCTTGCTTAGTCCGAAAACTTCCCAACAACGGCAAACATGATCTAATTTCATTCTTCTTTTTCAAATTAGCTCCACAAATCTACAATGCATAAGAGTACACAAATGCACACAGTTTAGTGATAAAATATGATAAAAGAGATGCTCATTGTAAGATAATAACGCTTCGCGTTGCTATAACACAAGCACTTATCAATTCTCGTAGTCTTTGATTTAATGAAGTCAGTGTAGAGCCCAACAAGTTAGAGTTCAATTTAGTAGGCCAGAGTTTAGCATATACTATTAGATTATCTTCAACTCGAGGTTCCAATGTGGTTGGTTCTTCTCCAGTTTCGTCTTTCGGATAGGTAGTTTGGTCGGAAAGTGAGCATTCTATTCGTAGTCTGATTGTTGTTACTTGGAGTGCTGATGGAGTAGAAGAAGAAAGAGAAGTGGCTAGTGTTTTATGGAGGAGAAATAGTGAGTTGTGTGGTAGAGGAGACTATTGATTGGTGTTTGTGTTAGATAAATTAGAGAATGGGTTGCATAGAATATAAGAATTGCCATGTCACCATTAAAAAAAAAGTTAGCTTAGCATATAGAGACGCCAAAGAAATGATAGTTTGTGCTTGGACTGAAATTTTCAGATTTTAAAAGTAGAGGGATTCAATGGGTACAATTTATAATAAAGGGACTAAAAGGGGAAGATTGCTATAGTAGAGGGATCAATCCAGGAATTACATCTATTCTCATAAAGGTGGACGGTTTCGAGTTTCTAGTATGAAAGTTAAATTATAAATAAAATATTTTTAGAGTTCAATGTTTAAAAATTAAAAAATAAAATAAAATAAAATGAATGATTTTCTTTTTCTTTTCCTTTTTTTGTTTTTTATGAGTTTAGAAACTCCAGCATTATTTTTGAAGGGATTCATGGCCTTAACAAAGGGGAATTGTATGGTTATGTCAATTGAATTGAGAAAACAGGAATTGAAGCTGATAATCATGCAGGCACGAGGATAGATAAAAAGTCTATCTATCACGGACAACCCCTAATCTCACGACTTAGGCTGTCTCCAACCCTACACCCAAATTCCAAATTTGACCCCAAATTTGGGGTTTGGAATAGGATGACCCCAAATTTGGGGTCCCAAAAGAATATTAATTATTTAATCATCTTTTTTATTTTTATAATTATTGTAATTGAAATTATAAAATTAATAATTCATTATTATAATTATAACTAGCCATTATATACCTACAATATTAATTTGTATGCAATTAATTATTTAATTAATAATAAAATTATTAATTAAATAAATTTATGATAAATTTATGAAACTGAAATAGTAATAAATTAGGGGTAAAATTACTTAATTAATAATAAAAAAAGATGAGGAATGAATATTTTGTGAATATGCTTTTTTGGGGTAAAATTAGAGATTTGTGGTTGGAGTATAAGTTACTGTAGGAGAACGATTTGGGGGTAGAAATTTGGGTTTATAGGTTGGAGATGTCTTTAAGTAGCAAACATCAAAACTATACCTTTACAACAAACAAACCAATCCCCATCCAAGTAATTCTGTCCCTATACGTTACTAACACACAAAAAATAAAAATAAAAAAAAAAATCCTCCATATATTTGAAAGTATGAACTTCAAAGCAAATTTTACATGGGATAAAAAAGAGGTATAAAAATAGAGTGACACATTAAAATAAAGGGCTTCCATCATAAAGATGAGAAACAAAATCCTTAAATTAGACTTTTATTAGAACTTATGACCGCTCGTTAGATCTTTTTCATTAAGCTTTCTTAATATCTTTTTCATGAGACTTTGTTTTTGTTTGATGCGTGACACACCCCTTGCGTGTGTGTACCACAAGTGAATGGGCTTGTTGAAGTAATAGTACCTTGGTGAGAGGGTAGTCAAATCCACAGGGAGTATGGATCAAAGATACGAGTAATTGCTATTTAATTAATGCAAAATACGGAAAACGAGAGCAAGGTCAATTGTGTGTGTGCAAAGGTGATTGTAAACAAGAAGCAAATAAAGAGAAATATGGAAGGTAAGAGAGCGCAAGAAAGAGTGATAAAAGATAGACAATCAATGAGTGAAATAGGGTACCTGGACAACCTACCCCTAGGATCTATGCTTCTAGTGCAAGACAATGCTATTATACTCTCCTATTGATGTTTAATGAGTCGAGGATATCCTTAAATACACGGTCCCAAATCTAAGGTCAACCGTGACTAATCCCAATCATTATGCCCCGGTATTAGGTTTCACTACGACCCTTGACTCTTGTTGACCTGTCAACTAAGTCCCAGGGGAGTCCTTCTTCCTAAACCTCACACTATGCGGGATTGCTTTAAGTTTTAGGGATTCCTAGTGATTAGCCCTGTTCCTATGAATAGCTCTAACCCTTTGGTCCAGGTGAAAGAACCCTAGTCTCAATTAAGCCTCAGCACCAGGATTCACTTCAACCTTTCACTCTGTTGCTCGCGCAACTAAGCCCTAGGGGAGTTCATCTCCTAGCACTTCGCTCTATTTCAACCGCTAAGAACTCGTGGAATATGGAGGTAGGAAAAATCACACCGGAGGGAAAAGGGGATTTCTCACGACTCACCCTTTCAACCCTCTCCAATCTCAAGTAGTCTAACCCTATAGGAGTTGTCACACCTCCAAAGGATAACCTAGACGATTCTCAACCCTAGTGTCACGGCTAAGGGGAAATTGATACAAGATGAAATTAAGATTGAAACTCAATTTTATTTATCAATAAAGAAAAGCATAATAACAAGTCATAGAAACATAATCATCCTAGGGTTTACAAGTCCGAATACTCTCAAGGGGTTTAGCTCCTCATGGAGCTATACAAATCCATCAAAGTATAAGAATAAACACAAATTAAAAGCATAGATGAAAACTCTCTTGTGTAGTGTGTGGCCGTGGTTTTGTGCGGCCGCCGTCGTTGATGTCGATGCCAATGGTGCGCTTCGATCCTCCACAAGGTCCTCTCCAAACCCTAGCCGCAACCCTCCAGAAGTTCGGCGAAAAGATTGGCAAAAAGATCCAGAAAAAGTCTCAAAACGGTCTTTAAATACTGTTGAGTCGCGGCTTCAAATCGGCTGATTTGGGATTTCACACGGCCATGTGGAATTTCCACACGCCCGTGTGAAGTCTTTGTTTTGCTGAATTTCGGCAAACAGTGAACAGTACTTGCTACAGTATTTTTGCTACAGTATTCCTTGCCGAAACGCTCCCAAATTCATCGTTCTTCATCGAGACCGTTGATTTGGGCACACAATCAATGGTAGATCGTGCCGATTGCTTCAATTCTCCTCATTGGCGAAGTTCTCCTATACTACACAAGTTAGACTTATTGTGAATGTGACTGCCTTTGTGCCCCTCCAAAGGAGGTTGGCACACACCCACAAGTCTAGGCTCGTGCCTTGTTCCTTGCTCGGTCCTGAAAATTCCCCAACAACGGTGAACACGATCTAACTTTGTTTTTCTTCTCCAAACTAGCTCCACAAACCTACAATGCACAAAAACACACAAATGCACACAATTTAGTGATAAAATCTGATAAAAAAATGCTCATTGTAAGATAATAACGATTCGCGTTACTATAACACAAGCACTTATCAAACCATGCGTATTTAATTTTTAATGTTCTAAAATTTTTTTATGAGGTTTATTTGGTATAATATTCATGAATTTAGTTCATAAGACTTATTTTGTTTGATATATTATATGCATTTGACTTAAAAGTTAACTTATTATTTGATATTTTTATTTTATAAATCCAACCTCAAATCGGGTTGAACCTCTCGAACCTTGAACCTTATTTTTATTTGGTTTAATAGTATTTTAATTACTTAATAATTTCATAAAAAACAAAATTATAAAAAACCCTCAAATATATTTACAAGGTAATCCACTCAACTGGTTCCCATGGCCCACCAAACTCTGATTGACAACTTTTCCCGGTGGTTGCGGGGAACACTGGGACAAATCTCGCAACCATTTTCCTTCATTTAGACTCCACCCTTTTTTTATTTACAAGATCTCGAATGTCAATGCTTTTTAATAAATCTCTTTTTTTTTTTTAATTTTTTTTCTCGATAAAAATACATTTTGAAAGACTCCGTACCTAAACCCCCCCTCGTTTCTCTTTTTCTTTCTCTTTCTCTTCTTTTTCGAAACCCTGGAGATCCCAAACTCCTGATCTCTCTCCTCCTCTTCCAGATGCTATCTCACAATTTTCCTTGCCTTTTGATCCTTGTTCTCCTTGTTTTGCCAGTCTTGGAAGCCTCGGTGATCTCACAGATGCGACCTCGGCGTTCGATTCTCCGGTATTTAGGAGATGGGATTGAACCGCCGGACGCTGCGGTGGAGCTTAACAGTACCAACTTTGATGCGGTCCTCAGGGATTCTCCTGCTACCTACGCTATCGTCGAGTTTTTTGCTCATTGGTAAACACTTTGCTCTTTTCTCTTTCTTTTTCTCCTTTTTATAACTTCATCGTCTATGTGTGATCCATGGATTATGAGAATGAGGGGTTTCTTTTTTTTTTTTTTTTTTTGCTTTTATTTAATTTTGAAATTAAAGTTTTTTTTGGGTGGAATCACTGTTAGTTGACATACATATTTCACAATTAATTAGCGATGGTAGAAAGATCAGAGTTTTCGTGATAACAATTATTGCACAATAATAATAATAATAATAAAAAGAATTAATCTTTGTGTTGATGTTGGTATTTGTCTTGCGTCTGAATCTTACCTTTAAATCCTATCAGTTTAATTCAATTGTTTTAATTTGTTATCTTAATTATTTGTAGAATAATCAGCTAATAATTAATAACCCATTTCTTGCACAGCAAAATTGCTAGGTATATAGCAGTGAAGGCCTAAGAGGATCAATTGGTAACTTGAAGAATCTGTTGTCATCTTATAAATATGAATTGCACAAATTTCTTAAATTCAGATGCAGAAATCAGATTTAAACATCAATTTTTAAATCCATTCACTTTGATTGTGTGAATATTTTTATTATCAGAGCATCAATAGGAAAATTGATTTCCATTCCAAAGCTATGATGGGGATTTCTGCCAATCTTCTTCTTTTTTTTTGTTTCTTTTCTTTTTTCTGTATAATGGAGATTTCTACAATCCTTAGTCATCCAGCTATATCATCAACATAGTGACAGAGCAAACCATTTTTCATATAACCAACCAATTGCATACCCAATCCATATGAGCGTACTATAATTTGGCAGGGGCCTTTTGAGTACAGGATTTAAATCTCTAACGAGTAACAAGAACACTTCCATTTCATAGCTTGAACTGTTGAAGAATTCTAGCATATTATTTGTAAAGGATCTTCTTCATTCAATAAACAAACCTGACACTTTTCTGAAATTAGCTGACTGGTAATGACAAAGTCAACACTGATCAACCAAGGATGCACACCTAACTATTTGATTTCAATCTTTGATAATCTTTTAACATAAGCTGTTGTAACTAGACGAGATGACATAAGTAAAGAGTGCCAACCACATTATTGGTTATTCTAGCAGATTAAGTTGGAGGGATTGTGGTTAATGGCTTAATGGAATTTGATGAGGTTGTGGAGAGCCAGGTCAGGTGGTCATGGTGAAGCTAGAAAAGACTGTAATCCTAACTATTTTTGAATATTTGGGTTTCATATTTCATTAATGGCAATAATTAGATCCTTTTCATTGAACTTGCGATACATTGTTTTTCTGGTGCTGTTTCTTATCTTGGCCATCTCAGCCTCTTCTTTTTTTTTTTTGGTGGTGGTGGTTAGATGACATATGTTGCTCTTTATTTCTAAATCTGGTTTAAATGCATATTCTTTGGCTACCAATGAATTAATTACTAATAACTGTATGGAATATAGTTTTGGAAATTGAATAATTCCAATGATTGCATTCAATATGTGGACGAGCAAATAAAATGGGCCAAGTAATTGTACTTCTGCAATAGCCCATTGATATATGACTTTATTTCTAAACTAAAATGGGTGAAAATATTTAAAGAAGCGATTGGTCAGTAAAAAAAATTCATATATGGATGATAGCATTAAAAGATGATTGCCAAATGAAACAATATTTCTTTTTTCCTTTCTTAATCCCCTTCCTATATCACACAATATAATTTCTTTTTATCCTACTCCATTTTTCTTCCTTTGAGTATCTCTTTATCTCTTTACTTCTCTAAGTTTGTAATTCTCATGGAATTCTAGAATATAAAGCTATCTATATGGTGATTATAGATATGACCCTCTCATCTTGATATTTGCACTTCCTTCTTAAGTTGTGCCAATTTGAGTTAAATGTAATTTGAGGTGCATGTGATTTTCACTTATTTGCAACTGATTTGAACCAGAATTGTTTATTGTTTGAAAATTTGAACTTGAAGCTGTGATAAAATTTTTTTAGGTTCATCGTTTGCCAAACTTGTTTATCAAAATATTCATTTTTATTCAATTTTAATGCACAAAAAATATTCAATTTTTTAATGTACCAAAAAAAAAAAAAATCAAATTTGTTTTTCTGTGTAATTGTTTTTATTTATTTATGTTTCCTCAATTGGCTATGATTAGTGGTTTAGAGTCATACGTTTTTCTGAAACCTGGTGTCCAACCTAAGAGTCATGAATGAGAATGCTTAATATGGTATATAGATCAGAGGATTGGATGATATATTGTTAGGATTTCTGAAAATACCTCCCTGGATGCTCTAAGTGTTTGCAATAACACTGCATATTGTTTTTTGCATACAACTTAAGACCTTCAATGTATGGGCAAAAGGCAACTGGGCTTAAAAAAATTGCAGATAGTTCTGAATGTTCTGGTGATATTATGCTTCATTTCTTAATGGTTTTTCCCCCAAAAGCACATTTTTTTGTCTGAACCATTTTATCATTTGTATTTCTACTGAAGATTGATGTTAGAGTACCATTATGAAGTTTGGCAACTGAACAACAAGCTTAAAAGATCCAACTAAACTTTTGTTGAGCAACCTGTTGTTTATAATATGCTTAGAGTCACGTTTAGGTGAATATGCAGAGACCCTCATGAAAGAATATTGGACCATATCGCTCAAATATCAACTGGTAGAATTTTGCTCTTGTATGTTCATTGGCCCTTGGGTATTAAGAAATTTGAGAAAGGCTAATGTTAAAATTGATGTTTCAAATCTTTGTTTGAGCTTAGCTGTAGTTTGGTAAGGGTTTTTGGATAATAGCTGGAGTAAGGCTTCCAAATTAACCAGAGAGATTTTATGGAGTTATATTCAGTTAGAGAGAAGCAAGTAATATTTAAATATGAAAGATATCAGGGAGTTAATTACAAATCGATGCAGTTGTTCCATTAGTGGAACTTATTACATGTCATAGATAAATTATGAAAAAAACAGCACAAATGTTTAGGATCTTGTTCATTAGGTTTATGCTGGCTTAAGTTTTAGTATTTGTGTACTTAAATGTCTTAGGAATAAGTTTAGATTTCCTATACCAAAACTTGTATAAAATGGAAAGCTGCTAAAGCTTACCACTAAGAAGATAATATGATATCATTTGTAATGACATCTGAATAGTTTAAATTTCATTTCTGTATTTTTAATTATTCTAACTTGTAAAGATCATGGCCTTGGGTAACCATGAGGACTCACTTATTTTGATTTACATCTATCTAGTCCTTCTGTTTGGTTGATAAAAATGTTAATCGGTTTTTATGCTCAATTCTTCAGGTGTCCTGCTTGCAGAAATTATAAGGTATATCAGTTTCATCATTTCAGCTACTAGCTTGTGTGAATACTAACTTAGGTATTGCTTGGAAAACAATTTTATAGCCTCAATATGAGAAAGTTGCAAGACTATTCAATGGGCCTGAAGCAGTGCATCCTGGTATCATACTTATGACACGTGTTGATTGCGCCTGGAAGGTATAATGACTTTAAATATTGAAACACTTTTCTGCTTGTCTAATGCTGAGCAATAGGATATGATAAAACCGTCTTTCATGGTCGCAGTGGGCTTTTATGTATATATGTACTTTTTTTTAATCTTGTTTTCTACACAAGCATTCAGTACATTCAATCATTATCAAATTAATGTTTCTGTTTCATCTATTATTTGATAGGCTATCATTTTATGCATGCATGTAGAATGAGACCAATGGTACCTCTTGCTCTTTTGGAAACCGAAGATCATCTCAGAATGTTGTATTCTTTGTGATGAGTTTGTCACAAAGAATACTAATGTAAATCCATTGCTTTATGGCTATGACTTTTATGTGTGATGGTGTTATCTTCGTGCATTATTTTAACTACTTTGTAAACATTTGTAACTTTATGATCTAGATAACACATGATATTGTTGAGAAGTTAATTGACATAGGTCTGCAGTTTATTAGTAGATTCCAAGTGCCATTTAATTTTTAACCTCAAATTGTTCTAGAATTTTTAATAATGGATCAACAATTTGCTATGAAGTATGTCTGTTACATGAGAATTCAGAATGGTGAACCACAACTATGATAAATTATAGAGTAATTGTAGAAGGGTACTTCTAAATGATAGTGTTGAATGCACCAGCACATTCTCTAGGCTCTTTTTTTTATTCAATTTGCGTTATTGAGATGAGTGTTTTTTTATGAAGTGTTTCATTGCTTGAAGTGGAGTTGAGAAAGTTATTTCAATAATGAAGAATCTTATTTTTAGTTGGAAATATATGGAAACTGGCATTTAGATAACCTTAGGCACTAGGTTGACTTTTTTATGGATATTTTGTATGTGAGATGAGGAAGGTTTTGTATGGAAAACCTTTCGAGTTTAAATGCCTATTCCTTTTTCGTATTTAATACATTTTGCCATATTGTTCTTGATTAAATCATTCTCTCACATGTTGTTTAAAAGCTTCCACCTTGCCTTGATGATAGTAATCTAAATTTGTGTCTGCCTTTTCTATAATTAGTCATTTATTCTTAGACCTTGGCATCTAGGTTGTTTGGTCTTGGCTTAGTATCATGCAACCCAAGGTCATCGCTTTAACACGGGTATAACCTAAATCCAGTTCAGACTGCATCAAGTGTCTTAGCAATCAGTAGTTGAAGTTGACCTTATTGGGTGATTTATTCCTAAGTAAAATTTATTTAATGATGTCATTAGACAAATGGCATGACTTGTGCCATATTAGCTGATGCCCAGTGTATGAGTGATGATTTTTACCCGGAACTTCTGCTTGTAACTTTTACAAATGTGGACTGCTTTATTACTTTTGTTATGCAATTGTGAAAATTTCATTGGCAGTGTTTCTGAAGAAGAGATTGATTTATAACCATGTAAGAAACGTGGATTACATCTTCAGATTCATCCTAATGCATATTAATTTAGTTTACAATATCCATCTACTGTTTGAAGTTCAAATGCAACAGATTCTGCTTGTTTTTGCAAGCACAAAAAATTGTGCTCAAGTTGAAGTAGATTACTCAGTGATAATCAATTCCTTTGAATGTTTGGCAGCACAGATGAATACGAATCTTTGTGATCGATTTTCAGTTAGCCGCTATCCCATGCTGCTGTGGGGACCTCCTATTAAATTTGCATCTGGTAAATGGGATCCTAAACAAGAGAAAAATGAAATATATTCTATTGATGATGCGAGAACAGCTGAACGATTGCTTAATTGGATCAACAAGAAGCTTGGAAGGCTAGTAATCTTTCTAACTCTCTTTAAATGTTACATAAATCAAGAAACAATGATGTTTGTATGGACTAGAAACCAACAGGGTTTTACTTTGCTTAGAACTATACATATGAAGCATGGATAAAAGATGTTGTTACTCAGTCAATTACCATTTCATACTTAAATGACTTTCTACAAATTATTTGGTTTTGTCACCCCACCAACTGAGCAAGTGTGCTGATCTTGGATGAGAGATCGGCCTGTCATGTCGCTAGTTTCTGTTGTATATTGAATAATTCAGTGTTGTCTAACATCCTAAAATGTCATTTTATTTAATGTGATATACATTTCTTTTATATTATGGTTATGTTTAAGGAGTGGTGTGAGAGGATGCTTGATTGTCTGTAGTTTTGATCAATTGTATGATCAAACTGTGTGCTTGTATTTAAGATGGGTTGAATTCTTGGTGAAATTGTTAACCGTCAATGTGCTTAGTTATGGACTCAGTAGGAATTCTTTGCTTGTTGCCTATTCTCTTGGTTTGTTTTGCTCCTTAAAAGTATACTGACAATCAAAACCTTGTCTAATCTGCATTGTTTTGTGTTAAAGCTTTGCACATATCAATTGTACATTTTAAATCTCAAACAGCTGCAAAAAAGTGTGTTGGTGATCTCACTTCTATGACTAAGTTTCTTATCTCACTATTATTTTTTTAAGTAAAAAATTTCCAAAATTTTTAGAGCATGCCCAATGCTGCAATACTAATTTTCTAGATTTTGGAAAACACAAATAGCTTCTATCAGTTCTTTCTCTTTAGTCTTATAGGTGGATTTGCTGTGGCAGTTCATCAAAAGATAAAAGTAGATTTACAATTAACTTTTGTTGCTTCAGATACGTTGATTACAGAACTTGTTCTCCTACTTGGTGCTACTTATGTGTTATTATTGTTAGTTGTGCTCTTTGTTTGTGTTTCTTTTGTAAATAGAGTTGTTTTGGTTGCCTTTAACTTGTTATTCTGATTTTAATATGTTGAAATAAAATTACGTGTTTGTTTCAAAGTATTTTACAATAACACGGTATTTGAAAATACCTGCTATATTCGAAAAAGGTTCGAGGTCCTAATTTCAACTTACCCCCAAAATGAATGTAAGTCCAAATATGAATTTCATTCTCCATCTAGAATGTTAGTAGGATTATATTTAATACTCTTGCTTATAATCACCGTATCATTCATAGTTTTCATTATGAATTTATTATCTTCTATATAATCGAATCGATTTTGAAAATCACAATTTTATATGTATGCAGCTATATAAAAACCTGAAATTGCAGAGACACACCCTTGTAACATTTCTCCTTCCATATAAGCTCCTCAAGAACTGAAATTATATATATAGTTGATTGATAGTTAATTAAAGATTATTGAACTATATAATTAATATAATTTATGGGAAACTTTTTGGGTCTCAGTTAAATACTGTTAGCTTGTTTTTTTTTTTTTTTTCAAGTTCTTCATTAGATGTATAAATAATAAATGTAACAATTATTTATATATATATATATATATATATATATATATATATATATATATATATATTCTTAAAATATAATTTTATCATAAATGTTTATAAATCGGAATGTAATGAAAATTCATATGAACAAGTAACTAAAATCTCTAATTATGGATTTGCAGACCTTCTCAATCAAACACAAAATTATGCTAACATGAATTTTCAAATCCATGTAACTTCAATTACATGCATCTTGAAATCCAAATATTTCGAATTAATTCCAAACAAATGCTACCTTAAAGGATATAACCATTCATTGGATGACTTGATGTGACCTACTAAAGTGTTTGTTGTTTGTTCATTCACTGAAGCTAGTATGTGGTTGCTCTTGTGGTCCTATTATTTTTATATGTATAATGACTCTGACACCATGTACATACAACTGATAAGTTTTTCATGTTTCAAGCAGCTCATTCGGCTTAGAAGATGAAAAATATGAAAATGAGAATACTCTTCCATGGAATGCTTCTGATCCTGAGCTGGTATTGTACAAGTTATACAACTTTTGCTTTTGTTTCGATCTTCACGTGTTTATTTGTACCTTAGTTTTATCTCTACTTTACAATTATTGATCTTATGGAAGATTTCTCGAGCTGTATATGACGTCGAGGAAGCAACAACAAAGGCTTTTGAGATAATTCTAGAACACAAGGTAGATTACAATACCATTTCCAACATTAATATTGTTGAAGTCCTTGCAATATGTGGATGATTTGTTTTTGTATTTTCTGCAGATGATTAAACTAGATACTCGATCCCCTCTGATTAAATTCCTCCAGCTTTTGGTGGCTCATCATCCTTCTAAAAGGTTGGCACTGTTGTTTATAGCATACTTCTTGGCTGTATCTCATCCTTTTCTGTATCTCTGTTGTTTGTTAGATGTCGAAAGGGAAGTGCTGATATACTTGTCAACTTTGATGACCTGTGGCCTTCAGGTCTTCTCCCAACTGGTCCTCATGCAGCTTCCATTTCTAAAGAGAGAGATGACTTGAAAGGTTTTTGGATTTGCGGAAAGGAGGTTCCTCGTGGATATTGGGTGGGTGTAATACTTTTAAAGTTTTCTCTACTATGTGGCTGATTATTTGTTTATGTGGCTTTATTGAAATCAACACTTTTGATATGATGGACTTATTCATGTTGCGTCTAGTATGATTCAAGCATGAAGTTGCTCATAGGAAGGTGTAATATAACAAGGATAAAAATCAACTCATTTGAACTGTTATAGGCTATTTAAATTTTAAAGCATGTTTATTTGTTTTACAGTTGTTATTCCCTTTTGTAAAATATTGTTTAATTTTGTTGTTATTACTCATTTTCACAGGTTATTAGCAAAAATGGCTTCTTTCATCTCTTTGTATTGCAACCTTATATGACTAGTCAATTGCCCACTTGAAGTATGCAATGATTATACAGGAATTATATTGGCATGCTATAACCTGGCTGGTGATGTTTCTAACATTTATCATTTACTTAAAAAGAAAATGAGAGATTTTTGGCTTATTTAATCTTGAAGAATATACACAAAAAAATACCTTTATTTTCTTATATACCCTTGAGTTAAGTGTACTGTTGTAATCTTGCTTCTATTTAATAGATTAAAAACTTTAGAAAGTTCCCAAGTTTAACCTATGGTTGCATGCTTACTTCTGGGAAACTTGTTCAAAGATTTGAGTTTAGGAAATTGAGGGACAATTTATCCATTTGATACACTGAGCTCTAATATGGGTTAAAATATCTAGCGTGTATGACATGTCAACTTGGGAGCACTTGAACATATGTTTAAGGTGTTTTGGACCCTAGAGATGAATGCAATACATTCATGTGATTAACTAATATTGGTTTTTCAGGGTTATATAAGCAAGAAACTCACAAAAGAATGAAGTGTGAGATTGCAATCCATATAATATGCTTTTTCTTCTTTGATAGTTCTATTTCTGCTTTGTTTTTTCTGTTGAATCCAAGCTTTTGTTTTCCTTTTGAAACTATTGAATGTTTAATTTGCTTTTATGCCTGCTTTTTTGCATTTGGTCACAGTTTATGGAATAAATATTGTTCCACTAGACTTTTGACAAGGTGTGTGCTTGGCCAAGCTAGTCATTTGCTTTGTTGAATGAATACATTGCTTTGGGTTTGATCTGTGGTTTTGATTTGTTGTGAACATTACAACTTCATAAATTACTTATAACTTCATAAATCATTGTAGAGCACGTTTCTAGTATGGATTTGCTTTGCAAACTTTTTCTTTTTATTTGTAGAACATCTTAAATTTTTTATCTCATTATCAAGCTGTGCAGCTCCCCTTTTCGCCTGTACTTAAATAGGTAGTTTGTCTTGACCAAAAGCAGTTTTTTCCTTTCCTGCTAGACTGTATGCAAACTCTGCTGCTCTCTTTGTACTCTTTGCTGATATTATTATACTATTCTGGCTCCCTGAAGATAATTCCCAATTATTTCCTCCACTAGTTTTCACTTCTTGCACTATAGATTTTCATAGGCTTTATTGACTGTTCTATGTGAATACAGTGAGAAAACTCCAATACTAACGTGAGCTGTGAAAGGTTCTAATTGAAAGAACTTGCATGGAGGAAAATAAGTATAGTCTACCATCTACAACAAAGTATATAGTACGAGCACAAAGTATCTATATCTTAACTCTTAGAGATGTTTTCAATCACAGCAAAAACATAACTACCAAAGGGTTACTTCACTGGAATTTAGAATCAAACAGCCATGTGCAAATGGGAAAACTGTGGTCTTTTGTGACCTTCAAAATACTATTAAAATATGTACAGGTCAGGGGAAGATACAGAGTCTAATAACAAAAGTAGGGAAGAGAACTTGGAGATGGGAACTAAGATGAATGTGTCTTCATTTATTGGTGAACATGGAGTGGAACTAATTTTTCTTTTTCCATCTTCATGTATATTTTTCAGAATCCCAGACTATTATTATCATTGTCATCTCCAAGTTTGGTTACAAAAGCATATCCTTGTTGTAGTTTTACATGGATGTTTATAAAATAACCAGTAGGATTAGAAGACTGATGGAAACATGGTTGTCTTTTCTCTTGTGGGGAACTTCTTGAGAAAAATAGATATACTAGATTCAAATTGTTCAATTAGTAGATTCAAATCATCCAGTAAAATAGTTTTTGCATTTATAGTATATGTGGTCATGCATGTTTCAGGAGATGGCCATTGAACAATGATTTGCAAAAAATGTTTTGGGTGACAATAATACATTACAACATATGACTGAATCAATATTAGGAATTTGAAAGATCATTTTCTTATTACATGCATTAGAAAGAAATCGCAAGTACTAAATTGGTTAGTCTTATTCTGTTCAACGGGTGCACATGTTTGAATACCAGTCTTTTGCATTGAACTTTGCATAATTATGCTGTGTTTTTGCTTAACTGTGTATTTTGTTTCAGATATTTTGTCGTGGGAGCAAAAATGAAACTCGAGGATTTAGGTGTTGTACTTAACTTATGAATTTTATCCACTTATATTCTGCAATCTCTTAATAAAAGTTGTTTTGATCTTTGTATCTCACATCTGACTCATGGGGCCAAGAATGTTGAAGCCTATTTATTGTTTTCATCTACTGTTTTCTATTTTTCCCTAAATGATTGTCAGTTTCAACTTGGGTATTCCAACCATCTTGTTTTATAGCTTGGTAACTGTCTATTAATGGGAAAAAGTTATATGGTCTTTGTTATACTATGATTACTTTTTTGCTCCTAGGAATTGATTTCAGGCAAATCATTTTCTTGCCAATTGTTTTAAAGATATATCCAGGAGATGGTCATTTTTTTTTTCATCATTACATTGGGCTATCAATTTCTAGTTGGGAAATATTTTTCTAGCTTTTCAGGAAAATTTTCGAATTAAACTTGCAACACTTAGGCCTGCTGTGTTGATTCCTTTAAAAGGGCCTTGTGACCTTCAACCCATGTGCACCAACTCCCACATGCAAACCCCTTGTTTTCCTAATTTCATAGCCTACTTCTTTTTCATTCTTGCATGTGATGTGTGATGAATGATTGCTTCTTGGAAAGAAGGCACCATCATGTGGATAGCTATCCCACTGCTTACGTCAAGAAATCCTTACTACCATGCTTCCTATTGTTTTAAAACTTGGCCATATGCTGACATTCTTAAATTCCAATTAATAGAATATCAGTTCAATTTGACTTTTAAACTTATCTGGTCATCTGTCGGAAGAGTCAAGTTTCAAGTTAGTATTGAATGGAAAATTGTTCTATGCATTAATGCATCCCTGTATATTGTATTGTATGCTTCCTGGATATATTCTATGAGAAGCGTTGATAAGTGAGACTCCAAAGTTTAGGCTCTTATTTGTTGTTGCAGTTGTGGCCTTTGGGTTCTACTACATTCTTTATCTGTCAGAGTTGGAGATGGAGAGAGCCATTCGGCTTTTACTGCTATTTGTGACTTCATTCACAATTTCTTCCTCTGTGATGAATGTCGCCAACATTTCTACGAAATGTGTTTGAGGTACTGAAAATTAAACATTTCACTGATTTTTTTTTTCCTGTCCTGGCATTGTGCTTTAGGATTAAAATCTTCTTGTACAGTGTTTCAACCCCATTGAACACAACTCGTGGTCTTGGCCTTTGGTTGTGGAGGGCGCACAACAAAGTCAACGAAAGACTTATGATAGAAGAGAAGGATATGAAAACTGAAGACCCGAGATTTCCCAAGACCATATGGCCACCGAAACAGCTCTGCAATCAATGTTACTATGCTCCGAGTAGTAAAAGCCATGGAGCTGCACACTTGGACTGGAATGAGGATGAAGTGTTCAAGTTCTTGGTAAAATATTATGGTGAAAATCTTGTCTCCTCTTACAAGGACTCAGTTAGCGACAGCAGAGACGGTGAGTCAATTGTTGATGATATGGCTTCCTCAACAAATGCTGTTGCTGTACCTGTTGGAGCTGCATTGGCCATCGCTCTTGCCAGCTGCGCATTTGGAGCGCTTGCATGCTTTTGGCGCACACAGCAGAAGAACCGGAAGTACTTACACCAACTACACTCTTTAAAGAACATATGATTTATTAGGATGGTAATCAATTGCTTTTAATGGCTTGGTTAGAAGGAAAACAATTTGTGTAGGTAAAACAGATTGATGCTTTCCGAGTTATTAATCTTATTTTGTTTTTCTTCACAGGCAAAGAAAGAATTTATCCAAGACTTGACTAAAGCTATCGGCCGCGCCAAGTGTTGATCAACTTGTCGAGCCTTCGTTTTCTTTACTCCGAATGCAAATTGTATATTATTTCTTAATTGCAATTTTGAGAAACTGTTTGTCTGAATAAGATAAAGGAAAAATAAGTAAAAAAAAAAAAAAAAAAAACAAAGAGCCTTTGTGATGTTTTGTTTTTACGGTAGTTGACATAAATGAACATTTTATATCCTCGCTTAATATCATAGAAGTTGGAACAAACTTTCTTTATCATTTGTACACGTTATAGGGCGTGCTTGTACAGGGAACAAAAGGATAGCCTTGGAGGAAACAAGACCATTATTACTTCTCTTACTGTGCTGTCATGGTTCTTATTTGCTCATTCTTGCCCTTTATATGGTCAAGTAGCATATATTTTGCTGAAATTTTAGTTCCTCAAATGTGGCTATTATTTCCTAAACTTTAATTTTAGCCATGTATTTCGGAACTGTTTTTCGAAAATGTTCTGTACGGATCATTGATTGTTAAGCATGAATTAATGCAATAAATATATGGAAGACGAATTTTATAAAGGGAAAATTACTGTTTACCACTTACGAATTTTAAAACTTCTTGAATGGCCCTTGTAAGTTTTGAACAGTCCGGATAGCCCTTCCATTATTGTTTCACTTTTTTTTTTGTTTCTTGCATTCTTTTTTCATTCGTTTTTGGTTTTCCTCAAACAAAGTTTGGAAGAACTTGGATTGTTGGCCATTCCCCATCTGTTCGATTTGAGTTCTGCTGGTTGCTTGATAAGGTGAGAATTTCTTTTTTGTCCTCACTTTGATCATCCTGCAAGAGAGAGTAACAATTTATGAAAATGTAGGTTTATTATGGAGAGTTTTTGTACTATTGCTAGATACAACAAGGAGGGACGAGTGCTAGTGTTCACGGCGCTGACTTCTTGGGAATCAGTGTTAGCGGAGATATGTGAGCGACGGGGTCTCAATGTTTCGCGTGTCAAGGTGAAGTTTGTCACACCCGATAGACATAAAACGGTTTGTCCAATAGAAAACGAGGTTGACTTCCAGCGCATGTGCCACGTGTTCTTCCTCTTCAAATGCGCTGTAGTCGATTTTGTAGTTGACACAGATGATGTGCCATTGTCGCATCCTACTGAAAACGATTTCTTTTCGTTGTAAAGTTCTTCTCATTTATGTTTTATGTTTACATAGTTGTAGATGTTAATTATTGCTTAATTATCCCAGTTTCCACTTAAAAGTATATGTCTTCGCTTAATTATTCCAGTTTTTGCTTAAAAAATGTTTTCTATAAGTTTTGCTTTGTTATCCATGTCCTATCCCAGTTTCTGTTTAAAGTTATCCAGTTTCCCTTTAAAAATGTTCTTTTCCGCTTAAGTTTTTCAGTTTCCGTTTAAAATATTATTGTTTCCGCTTAAATTTTCTAGTTTCCGTTTAAACTTTTATGTTTCCACTTAAAATATTGATGTTTCTGTTTAAATTGAAGTGTTGGCAGGAATCCGGATTCTGCGAGCGTAACCCTTCCACCTCATGGCGACCTTGACGGTGTGGCATGCGTTCCTTCCTCATCAGATCAATCTGAGGTGTTGTCGTTGGATATTGGACAACATTTTATAGGCGGTGACCATTTCACAGATGCACTTCGAAATTTTGCAATATAAAGCACCCCTCACACATTTGCGGTGGTGGAATTGGATCCGTGTCACAGTTGAAAGCGTCCAAAAAATGGGTAAACGCACGAGTTATTCAGAAGCTTAAGGACTTGCCCTTGTACAAGGCGATCGACATTCAGAAGGGCATGTTACGGAAACATGGTGTCCACATTCCATACAAGCAAGCTTGGTTGAGTAAAGAGTATGCCCAGGTGATCCTCGATGATAGCGACATCTCCATCTACGATTTGCTGCTTTGGTATGTGGATAAGGTGGTTGAGACAAATTTCGACAGCATTGTAATTGTGGAAAGAGACGGTGAGCCTTTTAAACGTGTATTCTTTTTTTTTCCGTGCGTGTATCATGGGATTCAAGAGAGGTTGCAGGCCGCTGCTGTTTGTCGATGGTACCCACCTCCTTGGAAAGTATCGGGGTACTCTATTGGGTGCCACAGGCAAAGATGCAAACAAAGGTTTTTTTCACGTCGTCTTCGGTATTGTCGACAACGAGACCGATGCCAACTGGACGTGGTTCATTTCGAAGTTAGGTGATGCTTTATATGGTGACGGAGATTATGAAGAGATTATTACATTTGTGTCGGATAGGTCTAAGGGCCTTGTAAAAGCCATTGCGAAGGTCTTCCCTTCTTCCCGGCATGCATAATGTCTTCGACACCTGGAGACCAATTTTATGAAAGATAATGTTAGAATTGGGAAGACATTGAAGGAGGAGTGTTGGTCCATATACTTTGGTATTGCGTGGGCGTCCACGGCAAAAGAATTTGATGATTCGGTCAATGAACTGCAGGCCACATCACTCGAAGCCTATCACTGGTTGCTTCATAAATTGGATATGTCACATTGGTCAAATTATCTGTTCGGAGTTGAACGTTGGGGAGAGATGTATTCAAATGTCGCAGAGTTGTTCAATACGTGGATCAAAGAAGCCCGGCATATTCTGGTGACGAAAATGGTCAACTCCATTAGGTATTTGAATGTTGAGTTTAAATAACGTTCTTTGTTTCTGTGTAACCTTGTTTGTTTCTGTTTAAATAAAGTTGTTTATGTTTAAATATCAGGGTCTTCGCTTAATGTCTTAAGTTATCATTTAAAAATGTTTATTTATGTTTAAATTTCAGTATCTTCGCTTAGTAGTGTTTAACTATATGTGTTCTACGTCATGCAGGTTTAAGCTAATGTGCATGTTCTGCACCTGCTGTGAGCAAGCGAACAAATGGGAGATCTACTTTTGCCTTGATATACATACGAAGGTAGAGGAACTTGTTGCGGAAAGCCAAAATCTTCATGTCGGTGGTTGTGTTAATGATCGTTATGAAGTGATTGACTAGTGCAACAACTCCGTAGATCTATATAGTAAAACTTACTCATATCGCAAGTGGCAAGTTTATGCTATCATGTGCAAAAACGCTTGCGTTGCAATAATGCAGACAGATACCCACATTTATCGATTTATTAGCGGCTACTTCACCTTCGACAATTACAAATTGGTGTGTAAGGAAGCTATTTTCCCCATACCCGACTATGACAAGCCTATGGGCGATAATCGAAAACTGCGTTTGATTCTGCCTGTCACGAGAAGGCAACCTGGGCATCCTAGACTGAAGAGGATCGAGTCTCAAGCGTTTGAGGTCCGCGAGTTACGTTGCAGCCGCTGCCACGCGTCCAGCCACAATCGTAGATCTTGTAATGAAATTGTCGCCAACTAGGCACAAATTTAAATAGGAACAAACTTATTTACGTGTACATTTTTGATCTTTAAACGGAAACAATCATATTTAAACAGAAATAATGAAAGTTACAGGGGAACATTTTATGTTAAATAGAAACAATGAAAGTTAAACAGAAACATTGTGTGTTAAACGGAAACATTGATATTTACACACTAATATTTAAAGTTAAATAGAAAACCGATATTTACGTGATAACATAATCCTGGGTGTAAAGACCAATTAATCCTGGGTATTACATGACAACTTTAACAAGTAACATTTAAAGTTAAACAGAAAACCGATAGTTAAGCACTTTTTTAAATGTAAATGTAATTTTTTAAATAGAAACATTGTTGCTTAAACAAAGACTATCAACCATACAGATAGCCGTTCTGTATTACATGTAGACAATGCTATTTACAAGAAAAAAATTAATAAATATGGAAAAGAATTTAAGTTACAAAGTGTATATTATAATTACAAACAAACTTAATCTGTTTGCGATTCTTTTGTTGTATCGGCTTTCTCACTAACGCCTCCTGAGCTCCCTTCCATAAATATGCGTGTGACATATTTCAGTCTTTATTAAGGGACGTTAGTTTGCGGTAGCCATAGCTTTTCATGGTTATGTATCTGCTCAATGAACCGCATCACATGCACTGCGCAGTCGATGCTTCCTCATTTTTGTCGTGGAGAGTCCCTGTCATGAATCATGGGGTACGAGGTCGTCACCGTCTCGCCAAACTCCATCTCGACGCACATGTCAAATAGTTTCCATTGTCAAGAAATACAATTTAAAGTTACAATTGTTGAATACGAACTATGTTGTGCGTGCTCTATATAATAAATAATAACATACCATGTCGATGGCGTCTCTGTCGTACTCCTCGCTCTAGCATGAAAAATAATGCATGTACTTTTGTTTCTCGTTGTTCAGAACAAGGACATGGAAATGACCATTAAGAATTATTGGCATAATAACGATGTCAACATCATGCAAGTTCTGCGCAGCATCATTGATCATAGCGAGAGTCATCCTCGATGCGTCTTCCTGTTTCAACATGAATAGTTCCAGTTGATGCATGATGGAAGCGTGCTTTTTATACAGATACTGTACTCTCTTCAACGATTTGTGGATGATGCATACGAAAATGTCCATGACATCTTCTGTGACCATTTCCTTCCCGTCCAGCAACGTGAACACATTGGCTCATGTCGTGTTAACAAAATCATTCTTCCAGACGACGGTTCTGATGGTAAATAGTAACACAAAATGATAACATAAGTAATTAAGCGGAAACCATATAAATTTAAATGATAACATAAAACTTAAACGGAAACTATATCTTTGAAATGGTAACATATATATTTAAATGATATCACAAATATTTAAGCGGAAACAACAAATATTTAAACGATAACATAAATTCTTAAGCGGAAACTATGTAATTTTAAATGATAACATAAATACATCATAGTTACGAGTCCATCCTGTAGTTCAGGAAGATCCTTATCATCTCCTGATTGAATTTGTCAAGGCACGTGTATCCGGTATATCTTTTTTTCTTCGGAAGAAAATTCTTTTTCACATTCTCCAATTGTTGATTTGCAAGGACTGTACTGTCGACATCAGTAGTCGTTGTTCCTTCGTTGGCGTTTCCTTGCTTCTCGTTAGCAGTGTCTTTGGGTTGTTCGGTATCACTGCAGGGTTCATCACCGGAAATAGCTGACACATCTTCAACTCTCAACAACGGTCTTTTTGGCGATGTGTTAAGTTTTGACGTCCCTAGATTTACCAATGATAACTCACCGTTGATAGTTGCTGCTTTCTGTTTGTCTGGGAATGTGTCTTCCTTTGATACTGTATTGTCGTCTACCGGTTCCTCAGAGACAGGGATTTCATTGGCAATGGATTCAATGAGCCTGTCAACATCGACAGGGATGACATCATTAACTGGGACGACATCATCAACCGGAGACACAGATTTATTAGCAGTAGGTGAAGCGATTGTTGTGCATATTTCCTTAGACGCTGCCTCTTTCGCTGTTTGTTCAACTGCGGATGGTGCTACTGTTGGCTCCATGTCAGCCGGTGGAGGGAGAGACATTGTTGATCTCCTTCGAGAAGCAAGCCTCTTCCAACGTGGGCCTTTTTGGATGGCCATTCCAATCACGTCGTCGTCGACAAATGCCGGGGCGACATTGGTAGCATCCAAGCTATTTGAACTTGTATTAATGTCGGCCGGCTATCCTTTTAGGTCGGAGTGCTACCGACATCCAATTTCTTGGCATGCCAATACAAGCAACCCCTTTTAGTTCATTAATGATCTAATACATGTGAGTAGGTCACATCAACGTGTATAACTCAAAAAAGAACTATGGATCTCTCCATTGAGTAGTTCTAGGCATGAAACACAATAAACTAAATCATAAATCAAACCAAGCTTTGCAATTAAGTAAAAATCATCCAAAATACATTATTAACCCCCCGTGGTTCATCAACATCCGGTGGCCTTGGGGGTCTAGTGTGCCATCATACAAATAAGAACAACAAAGTAAATAAAAACAAGAAAAGAGTTCATAGATGACACTCCCTAGGTGAAATGATGAGGAAGAAGGTGGAGATCCGGCCAAATGATGCTTCCCCCATCCAAGAAGTGCCAAATGATGCTTCCCCTAGCCAAAGGTCGCTTCACGGTCCAAGATCCTTCCTCCTTGGTGATGATGATGCTCTCCCCTTGAAGATCTAGCCTTTGCCTCCTCCCTAGCCCAAGAATGTCACCTCTTTAAGATGTCTTCGTTCTCCTTCGTCTTCTCTTCAAGTGCTGGCCAAAGGTCCACCAAAACAAGCCCTAGAAATGTGTTTTTATACCCCCAAAGCATATACGGGTCGTATGGGGGTCGTATAGGAAAGAAGAAGAGCACAAAACCTTTAAAACCCGAGGCATACTGGGGTTAATGATGGACATCATTAAGGCAGTATAAAATAGTCTATCTTCTCTGGATGTGGCAGACGACCTCAATGATGACCACTGTTGAGGCCGTATGACTCGAACCAACATTCTGCTCCGAAAATTCCCTAGGTGCTACAGTGACTTCTACAGTAAATATGCTACAATACTCCAGCTACAGTACATACGCTGTAGTACTGCAACATATGGTTTTCTTCCTTTTTCGCCCTAATCATGTCCTCGTGTTCTCTGTGGCTCCTTCATGCCCTACAAAGCAAATAATACTCGATTAAGCATAAAACGGGCATCCACTCCTATAAAAATACATACTAAGTGAATGAAATACACATATTAAAATACGTACATTTAGACACTTATTAATATATATAAATAATTAATAAATTAATGTGTGGGCCCCACGTAATTAATAAAACGGCCATGTGTTTTTTCTTTATTAATTTATTAATTGTTTGTATTATCATATTATTATTTTATTTGTTATTATTATTATTATTATTATTTGTTTTATTTATTTTTATTTTAAATAAATTTGGATCCACACCAATGTAATTTATGATTGTTTTATTTATTTTTATGTGTTGAATGGATGGATGGCATACGATCATGAATATTAGGGTTTTTATATTTATTTTATTTTTTTATGTATTTGGGATATATTGTGTCAAATGTGATTTTCTTTAATTTTTGCAAAAGTAGATTGTATCTAGGATACATATTTGTAAATTTTAGAGAAAATATAATCAAGTGACACATGAGTCCAATAATACGTGGAGCAAGAAGCCCTGCGTGAAATCCTTTTGTATGGAGCGTAAAGCCATGTAATAGATTAGGATTTTAGATTAACCTATTAAATTAGGTTAATCTTAGATGTTCATCATCGTATGCATATGATGTCTTGAATGTGTATGTATGGCATATTTATACATATATGTTTGATGTAATGTGAGAGCTAATTAATAACATGCAAAATAAATTCTCCCAAAATAAAGCACTAAGTTGAAGGGCATGGGATGTCCTGGCTCTCCACCAAGCTTTGGGTGATTAGAGTTATGAGGGTGAATGATATCTTCACTGTATGAGGGGGTCTTGTATTCGCTTATAATTTTAAGAACCTTAAGTGCATTGGATGCCGTTAGTCGAAACAAATTCCTCCCCAATTATACTGTATGGGTTGAGGGGGTGGAATTTAATTGTTAGATTGACAGAAGTTGGTGGGCTTGACTTAGATAGTTTACGGGCCAATTAAACTGTATGGGTTGAGGCTTGGTAAACTATGGGCCAAAATTGATTGGATTGCCTAGGGAATAGGTTGGCATGAGAAGCAACTTTATTAACTCTAGTGGTGCAATTATACTGTATGAGTTGAGCTCCATTGGATTGAGCGGTGGTACCACATCATTTGAGAGATCGTTAGAAGAGGTGACATAGCCATGCAGAAAATAGCTTCAGCAGATAACTTAGCTAATCCACTCACCGTGCCACTATCACAAGCTGTGCTAGATCGACATCTTAAGAAGATGGATGTACGATACCATGGTGGTTGGCATTGGGTACAAGTGGGAGATTGTTAGGATTATGCCCTCGAATGCCAATGAGGATACTTGTATTAGGGCATTTTATTTGTATTATACATTATTATTTATTATTATGAAATAGGCATTTATTTTGATATTCATATAAATTTTGTGATGGAATTATAATTAGTTTTGAATATCGTAGTCCATGTGTATTAAGTTAAACCTTCTACTCTTTGTGGGATAAAGAGGAGAGCACTAGAAGGGTTTGGTACTTATACACTTAAATAGTTCGCAAATTGGAGAATCTTTAATTAGGCGTTAATGATTTATAAGGATTTGTATGACATATACTTTAACAAAGAGTGCTAGTTGAACACTATAGAATAGTTGGAGCTTATGTCATAAATACATTACTGGGATTGGTGTATTCGAACATGACTAGCAACAATCCAATCACATGGGTTTTACTCTTTGACAGTCAATGATTGTGAGTGAACCTTAGATCTGAGGTGTCATGATCACAATGTACCTGTGACGTCTAGTCTGTTACTAGAGTTGTTAGGCTCAGTTTACCTTTTGGTAGGGCTGACTTCGAAGTGCGACTATGTCGAGCAAGTAGCAGTTGTTAGTGATCACCAAAAAAGAATTTGTTCTCTCGGAAGTAAACGAGTTAGTATCCTATGCGATTATAAATATGTGAGATTAGAAGACCTTGACCAAGGCAGTCAAACTAATCGTGTGGGACACGAAGGGTAGTTTGGTAATCTCACTCTACTATAGTTATTTGCATATGATCGAGTTCAGTGAGTTTGACAATTACCATGGCTCTCACTTGGTTGGGTTACAAGAACGAAGGGTTTTATAGACATATGGTAATCATAATCGGAAAGGTTCGCAATTATCTACTCATTCGTGTTCGATTGGGTTACGACGTGGGGCCATGGGACTGGATAAGTGTCATCCACGTTCTTTGTTATCCTCCCATTTCCAATCGGAATGAACCTAGGGAGTCACGCTTAAAGGGATAAAGAATCAATCTCGTTTTTGAGTACATGGGTAAAATTGTCAATTTATAATTTTACTTCATGGGATAAGTGAAATTGTAAATTGATCTAGGATTTTTGTCTTAAGTTTAAATTTCGATTTAACTTCGATAGAGTCGAATAGATAATAAAAATTATGAGGACACAAAGACAAAAGTAGCTTTAGTTAGATTAGGACTCATATTTCTAATAGAACTTCTATGATAATGTTTATCATATTATGAAGGTTCCTATTTTGAATAGGACTTCATAATTGAATGATGTTTATCATATTATGAAGGTTCATATTTCGAATAGGACTCATAATTGGAGAATGTTTATCATATTTTATGAAGTCTTTATAAATATGACTCCTCTCTAACCTTAGAATAAATCAATCAATTCTCAAGTGAGAAAATCCCCAAGCTCTCTCTTCCTCTCTAACCCTAGCTGCTATTTGGAGAAGAAGAGGAGATTGTTTCTTAATTCTGGCGTGTGATCTAGAGGCGTGGGACCTTCGTTCGGCGCTAGGTGATCTACGGTAATCTGAGAGATAAATCCAACACATCAAAGAAAGGCTTTCAAATATCAAGAAGTAATTTTTTAGGCCTTTTAATTAAATTACGGTATTTATTAAAACAATTATACAATATCGTGAATTCATTATTTCTTCCGCATGTCTTTAATGATCTTATTTGAATTTTGCGATATTAACTAACACAAAGGACTCCTTCTAAGTCTTTTCCGAGTTTTAATAAAACGAGCAGAATTAGTTGCCACCTTATTGTTTTCATTTGCATCTTGCTATTTTAATTCCAAAAAAAAACTTGAACATATTCCCTTAATGATTCTTTTTTAGGCATTTTGCGCCAATTAGTGAGTGCAAGTGTTGAATTTCGAGCCATTATTCCTAAGAAATTGTTGAACTCACTCAAAGTCTTTTCATATGATCCTATTGGCTAATTAATTTATTTAAGAATATTGGCTTTTGGTTTTCTTTAGTGACACACTCCTTGCATGTGTGTACCACAAGTACACAGGTCATCAAAGTAATAAAATACCCCGGTGAGTGGGTATTCGAATCTACAGGGAATAGATGCTCAGAAACAAGAAGTATTGCTATTTAGCTAAGGTGAACACCAAGTTGTGATTAAAAATCAAGATATCAATGCAAAGAAAAGTAAAAGAGAAAAGAGAAAGGAAAAAAGGAGTAAAGAGAGATAATCATTGATAGAATGGGGTAGCCGAATAATGCTCACCATAGGACTATTATTTCAAGTGCGAAACTAATATTGTGCCTTCTAATTGAAGTTTAATGAGTCGTGGAAATCCAAAGACACACGGTCCCAAACCTAAGGTCAATTGTGACTAGCCCTCTACACTATGCCCCGACGGAAATAAATACTCTCAACACATCAGGCTATGTAGGACTGCTTGAAGCTCTAGGGATTCCAAGTGATAAACCCTATTCCCTAATCACAATTAAGCCCTAGTACTAAGGATTACCCAACACTTCACTCTATTGCTCGCGCAACTAAGCCGCTATGGAGTTTATCTCTTAGCATTTCACTCTATCGTGACTGCAAAAAACTCTTAGAACAAGGAGGTAGGATAAATCATGTCGAAGGGGAATGGAACGTTTTGCTACCTCTCGGCTCACCCTCTCAATCCTCTTCAACCTTGCTAAGTCTAACCTTAATGAAGTGTCACTAATTTTAAAAGATTACCTAGATAGATTCTTAACACACCCCTTGCGTGTGTACCCCGCAAATGAACGGGTTGTCAAAGTAATAAAATACCCTGGTGAGTGTGTAGTCGTATCCACAGGGAATAAGGATTTAAGACACAAGAATTCACTATTTAGCTATGCGGTGTACGATAAGTGTGCAGAGAATCAATGAGTGAGTATAAAAGCAATTGTAAAGAGCAAGAAATAGAATAGAAATATGGAAGGTAAGACAGTGCAAGTAGGAGTAAATAGAGAAAGACAATCGATGAGTAAAGTTGGGTACCTGGACAAGCTACCCCTAGGACTTATGCTTCTAGGGTAAGACAATGCTATTATACTCTCCTATTGATGTTAATTGAGTCCAGGAAATCCTTAAACACACGGTCCCAAACCAAAGGTCAACCATGACTAACCCCGACACTATACCCCGGCATTAGGTTTCACTACGACCCTTGACTCTTATTGACCTGTCAACTAAGCCCTAGGGGAGTTTGTTTTCCTAAGCCTCACACTGTGTGGAATTGCTTAAAGTTCTAGGGATTCCTAGTGATAAACCTTATTCCTATGTATAGCTCTAACCCTTTGGTCCAGGTGAAAGAACCCTAGTCTAAATTAAGCCCTAGCACTAAGATTCACTTCAACCTTTCACTCTGTTGCTCGAGCAACTAAGCCCCAGGGGAGTTTATCTCCTAGCATTTCACTCTATCTCGACCGCTAAGAAATCATGGAACACAGATGTAGGGAGAATCACGCTGGAGGGGAAAGGGGACGTCTCTCTACCTCACGACTCACCCTCTCGACCCTCTCCAATCCTAAGTAGTCTAACCCTATAGAAGTTGTCACACCTCCAAAGGATAACCTAGATTGTTCTCAACCCTATTGTCACGGCTAAGGGAAACAATTACAAGATGCAATTAAGATTGAAACTCAATTTTATTCATCAATAATGGAAAAGCATAATAACAATGTCAAAGAAACATAATAATCCTAGGGTTTACAAGTCCGAATACCCACAAGGGGTATAGCTCCTCATGGAGCTATACAAATCCATCAAACTATGAAAGTGAAAACAAATTGAAAGCATAAATGAAAACCCCCTTGCGTATAGTGCGGCTGTGGTCTTATGCGGCCGCCAGACGTCGATGATGATGCCGATAACGCTCTCCAAACCTCCACAAAGTCCTCTCTGAAACCCTAGCAGCAACCCTCTAGAAGGTAGGAGAAAAGATTGGCAAAAAGATGTAGAAAAAGTCTCCAAAACGGGTTTTTATAATGTTGAGTCACGGCTTGAAATCGCTGAAATCGGGATTTCACACGGCGTGTGCAATTTTCACACGCCCGTGTGAAGTCTCTGTTTTGTTGAATTTCAGCAGACAGTGAACAGTAACTTGCTACAGTATTTTGTTACTGTAACATACTAAAGTGCTGCTACAGTACTCTTGCCGAAACACTCCCGAATTCATCGTTCTTCATCGAGGCCGTTGAATTGGGCACACAATCAACGGTAGATCGTGCCGATTGCTTCAATCCTCCTTATTGGCGAAGTTCTCCTATGCTACACGAGTTAGACTTATTGTGAATGTGACTGCTTTTGTGCCCTTCCAAAGGAGGTTGTCACACACCCACAAGTCTAGACTCGTGCCTTGTTCCTTGCTCAGTCCGAAAACTCCCCAACAACGGTGAACACGATCTAACTTTGTTCTTCTTCTCCAAACTAGCTCCACAAACCTACAATACACAAAAGCACACAAATGCACACACTTTAGTAATAAAATATGATAAAAGTGATGCTCATTATAAGATAACACTTCACATTATTATAACACATGCACTTATGAAACTCCCACACACTTAAGCTTTTGCTTGTCCTCAAGCAAAAAAATAAAATGTGAAAGTACTTGGAACAACAATTGAAAGTGCTCAGTCTTAGGTTCACCATAAGTATGCAGAAGAAGTATTCTACAAGTAAGGGGAAATTAAAACATTGCATAAGGTTATCATTGTTTTTGCTAAAAACTTGAATAAAAAAGGACAGTAACTCGAAAATGTGTAAGTGTGTGTGAACTCACTCAAGATAACCCAAATAGTACTCCTCAAACTCTTGTTAAAAAGGACTTATTTATATACAAAAAGAAAGGAAGTAGTAGCTTCATACAACCTCTAAAGTAGCCCTTTCCTAGGCGGTAGCCAAAGATGGCTTTCACACTTTTGAGGAGGTAGCTCTTTCTACCGGGGTAGTAGCTTTCACGCTTCCCATGAGATAGCTCTTTCTCTCATTAGGGCATAACTTGTATCCGACTTATGAGAGTAGTTACATACTCCATGGAAGGTAGCTCTTTCTACCCCAAATGCACAAATAAACCAAACACATATTCACAAACTTGCCATTTTTTTTTGTGTTTCTCAAAAAAAAACTAAGAACTTGCTAAAACGATGATAAACTAGTCCTTAAAAAACATCAAGCTTGAGTTTCGAAAAGATTCCAAAAGTGAGTTGTGCAATATAGGATAATCGAGCAAAAATTCCCTAAAATTCAAGTAAAAACTAGAGCATGATAGGATACAATGTTAAAATTCTCCTAAACTCTAAGAATACAACCGTTGCAACTAAGGTGAACCGCCATAGGCTACATGAGCATAGACAATTGAACGCACAAGTAAAGGTGTGTGCACTGTGAACTCCCCCCCCCCCCCCCCCCCCCCCACACTTGAGATATACATTGTCCCTAATGTACGCATGCAAGTACAATAAAAAGTAAAAATAATTAACACAATTAATGTAGGGGTAGGCAATTGAAACATTACTTCCTTGAACTCCAAGTGTTGCGTTTGATGGAGCTAAGTTCATTGAGAGTTGAGTCTCAGTGGTTTGTGGAGTACACAAGGTCCAATGACCGTACCTATGACTATTCTTCAAATTCCTTACATCCAAGACCATTTGCACACATACACAAGGGGTTCAGTGTAGCTTAAGAAAAATCAAAATAAAACTCGAGTATAAAGATAGAGAAATGAAATACAACTCGAGGAAAATAAAAGCAAAATAAAAGATAAACTCAGAAGGAGAATCCTTTCTGAGTGCTACAAGTCCAAAATAAAAGAAATAAAAGTACAAAATGAAAGAAACTAAAGTAAACTATGACGCCTTAGCGTCGGTGTCCTGCGGTGGAGCCTCTAGTGCTGTGGTAGGCTCAGAAGGCGCTGGTGGATCTGCTGGTGGTACTGGAGATGGTGGTGGCGATGCAGGGGAGGCTCGTATGCAGAAACTGGGCAGCCTGCGTAGCTCTAACCTCAACTACCTCGCTCTGTAATACCCCTACAGCACTCTCGAGGCGCTCAAGCCTATCCTGGCCTCGAGAAGGCAAAAACATGCGCACTAGAGGTGGCTCCTGCATTGTAGGTGGTACCTCTGCCTCTGTCAGCGCCTGAGGTAGATCTAATGTTGGCTGCAATCCCTCGGCATGATCTGACTGAGGTATGATCATGGAGTAGACTCCCGGTCCTGATCTGCGGATCATACCCATCAACCGCAATGTTTCTGTGCCGAGCGGAGCTGGTACAGTCGCCTTCTCGGCCCCGCGTACTCCGTCTCGGAGACCCATCCCTATAAGGAGACGAGTGATGTAAGGGCCAGAGAAGATCACTCCACATCTGGGGTACTGTCCCTGATGGCGTATATACTCAGCTAAAAGGTGCCCCAGATGGAGTGGCTCACTTTGAACCATGGAGTGAAGGTATAGCAGCTCCTGCCTGCTCAGCACCCCTGTGCTATCTCTCTTGCCGCTCACTGATCTGCTCAGTACGGCATGGATGTATCTGTATGCTGGCCGGGAAAGGCAAGTCGCCTACGAAAACCCCGGCTCGTACTGTCCATCTCCACATAGAGCACTGTAAGCTCTCTGGGGTGTCAGGGTCCCTGGGTAGTCTGTAGGCAGTAGTGTATACTCCTCTGTCTCGGTAAATGCCTCATTGTAGAGGCCCATCCTGACTGAAAACTAGGTAACACTCAAACTGAAATGCTGACCGAGTGCACGAAACTAAATAGTATCCATAGCGGTGAAAATGTTGTATCCTCGGTTAAACGCGAAATTCGATAAAACCTCAAGTGTAAGTGCTCGAATGGCTGGCTCTCGGATGGATAGTAAATGGCCCCAGCTACCTACTACTAGTAGCTCCTCAACCTCAGTAGCTATGGTGTCACCCCCCTGTATCTCCCTTAGTGCGCTCAGATCTGAGTAGCGCGACTGACCAAATCGAAGCGTTGATAACCTCTTGAACCTGGCCCGATGCTCTGGTACAGTAAAATCCGTCTCCTCGGGGGGTGGGGTATGCTCACGGGGGCGCTTCCCTGCTTGCTTCCTTTTCCTGGAGGCCATATCTGCAAGATTGAAAAGAAAAATCATCAAATCCAATTCAGAAACACAATCTGCAGAAATCCACACGGCCGTGTGGAAATTCCACACGCCCATGTGGATCTTCGGGCGGACGGAGCCGCACGGCCGTGGGGGCTAAAATTCCATTTTTTACAACTTAATTCGTTCTAAATCCATTCTAAGCATATTCTCATACACATTACTCATTCAGAACAAGTGAAATAATCAAAGAGAACGAATTAAATCAAGAATTGATGAAGAAAAGGGGCTTTAAGTTCTTACCGACGGTGTGGATGAAGAAATATATGAAATCGGCCGGAAAACTTCAAAAAACACCTCAAAAACGCTCAAAGATTATCGGAAGATTGATAGAGAGGGTCAGAGAGTAGTTTAGAGTGGAAGAAACTAGAGGCACGAGTGAAAACCAAAAGAAAATTGTGGCTTTTGAAGTTCTGCGAATCCACACGGCCGTGTGGAAATGCCACACGGCCTTGTGCCTCTGAAATTAGGGTTCACATGGGCCAGCACACGCCCCTGTGCGCACTCTGGTTGCTCTCTAGACTACCCCACACGGCCGTGTGAGACACCCACACGACCGTGTGCCTTCACAGGGGATCTTCACAGGGGCGTCCACATGCCCTTGTGTGCTCTCGGGAAAACTCTAAGGTATTTGAAAATTTTCACACGGCCGTGTGCCCAACCTGGCCAAGAACACAAGGCCGGCCACAGGGGTACCCCACACGCCCCTGTGGCCTCTCTGGCTTGCCCGAGAAACTCTAAGTGTTCCACACGGCCGTGTCAAAAAGCCACACTGTCGTGTGCTATTCACAAGCTCTCTCACAGGGGAGGCCACACGCCCCTTGACAGGCTCCCCGAAAGTGCACGGGTTTGTCGAAGTAATAAAAGTTACCCCGGTGAGAGGGTAGTCGAATCCACAGGGAATAGGGAGTTAGAATACGAGATTTCACTATTAAAACTCTGCGAAGTACGGAAAAGTAGTAATCGATTTGTGTGTGAATTGCGAGAACAATTATACTAAAGACAGGAAATTAAATAGAGAAAGGTGGAAGATTAGAAATCGCAAGAAAAGAGATTAAAGAGGATTTAACAATTAATGAAGTGGGGTATCCGGACAAGTTATCTCTAGGATCTATGCTTCTAGTGCAAGACTATGCTATTATACCTTCCTATTGATGCTAATTAAGTCGAGGAAATCCTTAGACTCACGGTCCCAAACCTAAGGTCAACCGTGACTAACCCCAACACTATGCCCCGGTATTAGGATTCACAACAACCCTTCACTCTATTGCTCGCACGATTAAGTCCCAGCGGAGTACATCTACCTAAACCTCACACTACGTGGGATTGCATTAAGTTTTAGGGACTCCTAGTGATTAAACCTGTTTCTATGTGTAGTTCTAACCCTTTGGTCCAGGAGGAAGAACCCTAGTCTAGATTAAGCCCCAGTGCGTAGGATTCACTTCAACCCTTCACTCCGTTACTTGGGTAACTAAGCCCCAGGGGAGTTTATCTACCTAGCACTTCACTCTATCTTGACCGCTATTAAATCAAGGAAACGGAGGTAGGGAGAAATCACACCGGAGGGGAAAGGGGTACATCGCTACCTCACAACTCTCCCTCTCAACCCTCTTCAATCTTAAAGAGTCTAATCCTATAGGAGTTGTCACACCTCCAAAGGAAAACCTAGATTGCTCTCAACCCTAGTGTCACATCTAAGGGAAAACAATAGCAAGATAAAATTAAGATCGAAACTCAATTCTTATTCATCAATAATGGAAAAGCATAATAACAATGTCAAAGAAATATAATAACCCTAGAGTTTTACAAGTCCGAATACCCACAAGGGGTTTAGCTCCTCATGGAGCTATACATGTTCATCAATGTATATAATAAAACAAGAAGTAAAGACATAGATGAAAAACCCCCTTGCGTATGGTGTGGCCGTGGTCTTGTGCGGCCGCCGGACGTCGATGACGATGCCGATGACGAGCTCCAAACCTCCACGAAGTCCTCTCCAAAACCCTAGCCGCCCTCTCCAAAGTTGAGGAGAAAATTAGGTCGAAAGATGTCTCAAAAAGTCTCAAAATCCAGCTTTTATAATGTGGAGTCGCGGCTTTAAATTTGCTGAAATCGGGATTTCACACGGCTGTGTGGAATTTTCACACGCCCGTGTGAAAATTCTGGAAAACTGATTTTCGGCCGACTGCGAACAGTAACTTGCTATAGTGTTTTTGATGTAGCAATTTGCTACGGTAATGCTACAGTAATTGTGCCGAAACACTTCCGAATTCGTCGTTCTTCATCGAGGCCGTTGAATTAGGCACACAATCAACGGTAGATCGTGTCGATTGCTTCGAATCGCCTAATTGGTGAAGTTCTCCTTGTTGGCATGAGTTAGACTTATTGTGAATGTGACTGCCTTTGTGCCCCTCTAAAGGAGGTTGGCACACACCCACAAGTCTATGCTCACGCCTTACTCCTTGCTTAGTCCAAAAATCTTCCCAACAACGCCAAACACTGCCTAACTTCGTTCCTTTCCTTCATTTTATCTTCACAACTCTACAATGCACAAAAGTAAACAATTGCACACTTTTTAGTGATAAAATCTGATTAAATTAATGCTCATTGCAAGATAATAACACTTCGCATTACTATAACACGAGCACTTATCACCCCTGTGTATTCTCAGGAAAGAAGGGGGGTCTCTGCAGAGTTTCACACGGCCGTGTGCCTTAACATATGGGCACTCACAGGGGCACCTACACGGCTCGTGTGACTCTCGGGAACGAGAGTTTAAGTTTTGCAAGATTTCACATGGCCGTGTGGAAATTCCACACGGCCGTGTGCCCCTTATGAGGTTTTCCACAGGGGCAAGGTCACGCCCCTGTGCCCTCACTGGTTGAGCCCTAATTGATAACACACGCCCGTGTGGAAATTCCACACGGCCGTGTGTTTTCTCTGGTTTACTTAGAAAAATTCACAGACTCTCCAGAAAAATTCAGAAACAAAAGCACACTAACTAGAGCCTGTAAATACCATAAAAACACAACCAGATACCATGGAAAGCATGCTCAATCGACTCAAACTTCGTCAATTATCGTTTAGGCACATGAAAACATCAACAATTCAAACGAAAATTCACAGCACATGCATTTAAAAATCAGGACACTAACACGACCTTTTGCGTGCGTAACGCAAGTGCACGGCCTTGTCGAAGTAATAAAAGTTACCCCGGTGAGTGGGTAGTCGAATCCACAGGGAATAGGGATTTAAAATACGAGAAATTCCTATTGAGTCGTGTGATGTACGAAAAGAAACAATGATCGGAGTGATGAGTGAATTTATGGGAACTAGAGTAGATGCAAAGCAAATAAATCGAAAGATGAAAGAGAGAAAAGTGCAAGCAACGAGTAAAAAGAGAGAGACTAGTAATAAGTGAAAATAGGGTATCCGGACAAGTTACCTCTAGGACTTATGCTTCTAGTGCAAGACTATGCTATTATACCTTCCTATTGATGTTAATTGAGTCGAGGAAAATCCTGAAACACACGGTCCCAAATCTAAGGTCAACCGTGGCTAACCTCAACACTATGTCCCGGCAATAGGATTCACGTCAACCCTTCACTCTGTTGATTGCTCAACTAAGCCCCAGGGGAGTATTTCTACCTAAGCCTAACACTATGTGGGATTGCTTTAAGCTCTAGGGACTCCTAGTGATAAAACCTGTTCCTATGTGTGATAGTTCTAACCCTTTGGTCCAGGAGGAAGAACCATTGTCTAAATTAAGCCCCAGTGCGTAGGATTCACGTCACCCCAAAACCTTGGGGGAGTTTGTCTACCTAGCACTTCACTCTATTTCGACCTCTAATGACTCAAGGAATCGGAGGTAGGGAGAAATCACAACGGAAGGGAAAGGGGTACGGTGCTACCTCACAACTCTCCCTCTCAACCCTCTTCAATTTTAAGTAGTCTAATCCTATAGGAGTTGTCACACCTCCAAAGGATAACCTAGATTGTTCTCAATCCTTAGTGTCACGGCTAAGAGAAAACAATAGCACAAGAAATCTAAAATTGAAACTCGAATTTATTCATCAATTAATGGAAAAGCATAATAACAATGTCAAAGAAACATAATTATCCTAGAGTTTTACAAGTCCGAATACCCACGAGGGGTTTAGCTCCTCATGGAGCTATACATGTTCATCAATTTATGAAAGAAAGAACAAACTAAAGACATCAATGAAAACCCCCTCGCGTATGGTGTGGCCGTGGTCTTGTGCGGCCGTCGAACGTCGGTGACGATGCCGATGACGCGCTCCAATCCTCCACAAAGTCCTCTCCGAAACCCTAGCCGCCCTCTCCAGAAGTTGGGGAGAAAGATAGGTCAAAAGATTCTTCAAAAAGTCTCCAAATCGGCTTTTTATAGGCTGAGTGCGGCTTTAAATTTGAAGTTATCGGGAATTCACACGGCCGTGTGGAATTTCCACACGCCCGTGTGAAGTTTCTGTCTTTTATGAAAATTACTTCACACGGCCGTGTGTTAATTCCACACGCCCGTGTGAAGTTTCTGGCTTGCTGGAAAATTAATCCACACGGCCGTGTGTTAATTCCACACGCCCGTGTGACGTCTCTGGTTTGCTGGAAAATTAGTTCACACGGCCGTGTGTTAATTCCACACGCCCGTGTGAATTCTCTGGATCCTTGACTCTTCGGCAGAAGTGCACAGTAACTTGCTACAATGATTTGCTACAGTAACAAACAACATTGTTGCTACAGTAACTCTCCGAAATGCTCCCGAATATGTTGTTTCTTCATCGAGGCCATTGAATTGGGCACACAATCAATGGTAGATCGTGCCTATTGCTTCGAGTCTCTTTTTTGGTGAAGTTTTCCTAAGCTACACGAGTTAGACTTGTTGTGAATGTGACTGCCTTTGTGCCCCTCCAAAGGAGGTTGGCACACACTCACAAGTCTAACCTCGTGCCTTGTTCCTTGCTTGGTCTGAAAACCTCCCAACAACGGCGAACACGACCTAACTTCGTTCTTCTTTTCCAACTTAGCTCCACGAAACCTACAATGCTCAAGAATACACAAATGCACACTATTTAGTGATAAAATCTGATAAAAGTATGTTCATTTGTAAGATAATAACGCTTCGCGTTACTACAACACAAGCACTTATCAAATCCCCCCACACTTAAGCTTTTGCTTGTCCTCAAGCAAAATAGAACGTGAAAGTACTTGGGAAGAATAATTGAAAGTGCTCGGCCTTAGGTTCACCAAAAGTATGCAAAAGAAGCATTCTACAAGTAAGGGGAAATCAAAACATTGCATAAGGTTATCATTGCTCTAGCTAAAAACTCGAATCAAAAAGGAAGAAGAACTCGAAAATGTGTAGTGTGTGTGAACTCACTCAAGACAACCAACGAGTACTCCTCAAACTTTTGTTAACAAGGACTTATTTATATACGAAAAGCAAGAAAGGAAGTAGTAGCTTCACACAACCTCGAAGGTAGCCCTTTCCTAGGCAGCCGCCAAAGGTGGCTTTCACACTTTCGAGGAGGTAGCTCTTTCTACCGGGGTAGTAGATTTCACGCATCCCATGAGATAGCTCTTTCTCTCATTAGGGCATAACTTGTATCCGACTTATGAGAGTAGCTACATACTTTATAGGTGGTAGCTCTTTCCATCCCAAATGCATAAAACAAAGCAAATATTCACAAAGTCATATATATATATATATATATATATATATATATATATATATATATATATATATATATATATATATATATATTTTTTTTTTTTTCTTTTATTTTTCTCTTTTCCATATTTTTTTTTATATGCATTTTCCAAAGTAAAACTAAGAACGATGATAAACTTGTCCTTAAAAACTTCAAGATTGAGTTTCCAAAAGATTCCAAGAGTAAGTTGTGCAATATGAGAATATCGAGCAAAAAATTCCTAAAATTCAAGTAGAAACTAGAGCATGATAGGATACAATGTGAAAAATTCTCCTAAACTATAAGAATACAACCGTTGCAACTAAGGTGAACCGCCATAGGCTACATGAACATGATCAATTGACCGCACAAGTAAAGGTGTGTGTAATGTGAATTCTCCCCCCCACACTTAAGATGTACATTGTCCCCAATGTACGCATGCAAGCATTATAACCAATAAAACAATGAAGAACAATTAGTGTGGAAGTTGCAATTGAAACATTACTCCCCTGAACTCCAAGTGTTGCTTTCGATGGAGCTAGGTCATTGAGAGTTGAGTCTCAATGGTTTGTGGAGCACACACGGTCCAATGACCGTGCCTATGACAATTCCTCAATTTCCTTAAATCCAAGACCATCTGCACACATACGCAAGGGTTCAGTATAGCTCAAAATAAAGCTCGAGTATATAAAGATATGATAATAAAGTACAACTCAAGACAAAACAAATAAAAACACACCCAGAAGGAGAGTCCTTTCTGGGTACTACAAGTCCAACAAAAATAAGAAAATAAAAGTGCGATAAAAGAAAGATAAAATCTACGACGCCTCAGCGTCGGTGTCCTGATGTGTATCCTCTGGTGCTGCTGCTGCTGGTGGTGGTGGTGGTGAATCTGATGCTGATGGAGATGGAGGCGGAGTCGGTGAGGGAACCCGTCGGGGTCGCACCACAGATTGCTCAAGCAACTGAATCACTGTAGCAAGCTGTGCTGATAAGTGAGCGAACTGTGATGCCTGAGTAGTCCTCAACTCGGCAAACCCTGCTGCCTGTGCGACCCTCAGCTCGGCTAACTCCTGCTGCATGATACCTACAGCATTCTCGAGGCGCTCGAACCTGTCCTGTCCTCGAGAAGGAGAAAAGATACGCACTGGAGGTGGCTCCGGTGCTGTGGGTGGTGCCTCGGCCTCTGCCCCTGTCTCTGTGTCCACTGGTGGTGGCTCTAAGGCTGCCTGTGAGCCCTCGGCCTGCTCTGTCTAGGGAATGGTCCATGTATATACTCCTGGCCCTGTCCTGCGGATCATCCCCATCATCCTCAGTGTATCTGTGCCCAGAGGGATCGGTATACTGGTCTTCTCTGCCCCTCGTACTCCGTCTCGGAGACTCATCCCTATCAGAAGTCTCGAAATGTAGGGTCCTGCGAAGATCACTCCAACCCTAGGGTACTGGCCCTGATGGCGCAAATACTCTGCTAAGATGTGCCCTAAGTGGAGTGGTACCCTCTGAGCCATCGAATATAGATAAAGAAACTCCTGGCGACTCAGAACCCCAGTGCTATCACCTCGGCCACTCACTGATCTACTAAGAATGGCATGTAAGTATCTGTAGGCCGGGCGAGACAAGCACGTGGCCTTTGAGATCCCTGGCTCATACTGGCCTTCTCCGCACAAATCTCTGTATGCCCTCTGCTGGGTAAGACTGCCCGGGTAGTCTGTAGGAAGATCCCTGTACTCCTCGTTCTGTGTATAGGCCTCATCGTATAGTCCTAGATGGATCGAAAACTGTGTCAAGCTGAAGCTGAAATGATGGCCTAATACCCTGAACTGAATGGTATCAGGAGTGGAAAAATCCTTGTATGATCTGTCAAACTCAAATGAAGCCAGGAACTCCAGTATCACCCCTCGAATGGCTGGGTCTCTAATCCTCAATAATCTCCTCCAGCCACCCACCGAGAGTAGCTCCTCAACCTCCTCGGTAATACCGTCACCCCCCTGGATCTCTCTGATAATGCTCAGGTCGGGGTATCGTGACTGTCCGAAACGGAGTATGGATAATCTATCAAACCTGGTCTGGTGCTCAGGTATACTGAACTCTGTCTCCTCTGGAGGGGGTATGGGCTCACGGGGTCGCTTCCCAGCCGACTTCTTGGACCTGGAAGTCATATCTGCGAGATTGAAAAGAGAATTGATCAAAAACATTAAAATATAACAATCTGCAGAAATCCACACGGCCGTGTGTTAATTCCACACGCCCGTGTGGATCATCGGGCGGGCAGAGCATAACGGCCGCGGGGCCAAAATTCCAAAATTAACAATCTAATTCGTTCCAATTTATTCCTAAGCATACTCGCATACTCATTAATCATTCAATATAGGCGAAATCATCAAAAAGAACGAATTAAGTTGAGAATTGACGGAGAAGAAGGCTTTGAAGTCCTTACCGACGGAGTGGATGAAGAAATATTAAGAACCGGCCGGAAAACTACAATAAAAGCCTTAAAAATCCTCTGAGATGGTTGGAGAACTAGTGGAGAGAGTAGAAGGAGAGTTTAGAATGAAAATGGAAGAGGCACGAGTGAAAACCAAAAGAAATCGCGCGGCTTTTGGAGTTCTGGGAATTCACACGGCCGTGTGACAATGCCACACGACCGTGTGCCTCTGAAATTAGGGTTCACAGGGGCCAACACACGCCCCTGTGTGCATTCTGTTTACTCTCTGGCTACCCCACACGGCCGTGTGGAAATTCCACACGGCCGTGTGCCTTCACAAGGATATCTACAGGGGCTGGTACACGGCCCTGTGGCTTCTTGGGAAAACACAGAAGCTCTCTGAAAAATATCACACGGCCGTGTGTTAATTCCACACGGCCGTGTGCCCAACCTGGCCAAGAACACAAGGCTTGTCACAGGGGCCAACACACACCCCTGTGGCCTCTCTGATTTGCCCGAAAAATGTAAGTGTTTCACACGGCCGTGTGTTAATTCCACACGGCCGTGTGCCAATCACAAGCTCTTCCACAGGGGCTGTCACACGCCCTTGTGTTTTCTCGGGAAGAAGGGATTTTTCTGCAGAATTTTCACACGGCCGTGTGTTAATTCCACACGGCCGTGTGCCTTAGCACATTGGCACTCACAGGGGCACCCACACGCCCCTGTGAACTCTCTGGAAAAGAGTTGAAGTTCTGCGAAAATTCACACGGCCGTGTGTTAATTCCACACGGCCGTGTGCCCCTTCTGAAGTTTTCACAGGGGCAAAGTCACGCCCCTGTGTCTTATCTGGTTGAGCTCCAATTGGTAACACACGGCCGTGTGTTAATTCCACACGGCCGTGTGTTTTCTCTGGTTTACTTAGAAAATTTTACAGACTCTCAGAAAAATTCAGAAACTCTTTAAAAATACTTAGAGCCTGTAAAAACCATAAAATTACGACCAGAAACCAAAGAAAACACACTCAACCAACCTAAACTTCATCAATTATAGTTAAGGCACACGAAATTCATCAAAAACCCACAAGAAAATCGCAGCGTAAGCACATGAAAAATTCAGGACACCAAAACTAAGACTTTTTATTCAATCTAAAGCTAACTAGGTCCTAGAAAAACTGTAAAGCCTTGGGTTGCCTCCCAAGAAGCGCTTGTTTAACGTCACTAAGCTTGACGTACCTGGCTTACCTTACGGAGGTTCATGAATGGAAGTTGCCCTCTTCCCTACAACCTGGAAGCATGCATTACATAACCTTTGTAGAGTAGAGGGGGAGTTGTCGAGTTTGTTACCACAAAAGGGTGAATCACCCTTACTCCTTGAATGTTCATTTCCCTTGTTGTTAGGGTTCTTCTTGTGGCGTCTTTTCGACCTTTTCATCCTCCGAAGCATTTTTTTCATACGCTCCGTTTCTTACTTGAAGTCATCCTTGATTAGACCAATGGAGAGCACTTCTTCTTCAATCTCCAAGTCTTGGTCCGGCCACCCTTCATATGGATCCGGGTTCATCATTTCCTACACATAATCATCTATTAGTTCATCGGTGGTGTCAAGGAAATATAAAGTGTCATCAAAATCGAGAGAGTGTCTCATGGCTTCGGCGAGTCGGTATGTGAGCTTGTCTTCTCCTACTCGCAATGTGAGCTCCCCGCCGTCCATGTTGATCAAGGCCTTGGAAGTACGCAAGAATGGCCTTCCAAGGATCAATGGAACCTCGACATCCTCATCGACATCCAACACTACGAAGTCAACAGGAAATATGTATTTGTCGACTTTCACCAACACATCTTCCACAATCCCTCTCGGATGCCTCACTGATCGGTCCGCGAGTTGAAGTGTCATCCGAGTGGGTCTTGGCTCGCCCAAGCCTAGCTTTTGGAAGAACGTGTAAGGCATGACATTGATGCTTGCCCCTGAGTCGGCCAATGCCATCTCTTCACCCATGTTGCCAATGTTACATGGTATTATGAAACTCCCGGGATCTTTTCTTTTGCTAGGCATGTTCTTTTGCAATACGGCCGAGCAATTGGCATCGAGTATCACAGATGCACTCTCCTCCAATTTCCTCTTGTTGGTTAGGAGGTCTTTCAAGAACTTCGCGTACTTAGGCATTTGGGCTAATGCTTCCGCGAATGGTATGTTGATGTGCAACTGTTTGAAAATTCCCAGAAATTTCTTGTATTGTTCATTGTCTTGGTCATTCTTTAATCGTGAAGGATAGGGGATCCTTGGCTTGTAGGGTGGGGATGCCACCTCTTTTTCCTTTGTTACTCCTTCCTCTACCTCCACTACCTCGGGTGTCTCTTGGGCCTTCTCTAGAGGGAGATTTCTCTCGACCTCTTTCCCACTCCTCAAGGTGATTGCTTTCAATTGTTCCCTCGGATTTGTCTCCGTATTACTAGGCAAACTCCCTTGAGGCCTTTCCGCTAATGTCTTCGCAATTTGCCCCACTTGATTCTCCAAATTATGTAAGGAGGCGGTATGATTGCGAAGTGTAGCTTCCACCGACTGGAATCTAGCATCCGATGAAGAAACAAACCGTGTGAGAGCTCTTTCTAGATCAGTCATCTTTCCTTCTATCCCTGTCACTCGGCTTTCTAAATTCGGTGCTTGTTGGTTCTGAAATCCTGGTGGTGTGTTATTCTTTTGTTGTGACTGTCCTTGGTTGCTCCATGAGAAATTTGGGTGATTCCTCCACCCTGGATTGTAAGTGCCACTATACGGGTTGCCTTGGCCTTGTCCTCTGTAGTTATTTCCCACAAAATCAGCCTGCTCCACCGTACTAGCGCCCCCAATAGCAATCGGACAATCATTTGAAGCATGACCTCCCCCACAACCGTTACATGTAGTGATGGCCGCAACTCTTGGTGAAATTAGAGCGTCCAACTTCTTACTCAATGATTCTACTTGTGCCACCAAAGATGTAACTGCATCAACATCATGAATTCCGGCTACCTTCCTTCTGTCCCTTGTGTTCCATTGATAGCTATTCATCGCCATCTCTTCAATAAGGTGCCGGGCTTCATCGGGGGTCTTGCCTCCCAGAGTCCCTCCTGCAGCTGCATCTAAAAGTTGCTTAGTGCTTGGATTCAACCCATTATAAAAAGTATGAATGATCATCCACTCGGGGAATCCGTGTTGCGGGCACTTCCGGAGGAGCTCCTTGAACCTATCCCATGTCTCGAATAGAGACTCCAATTCCACTTGCATGAAGGATGAGATATCATTCCGGAGCCTTGCTGATTTTTCCGGCGGGAAATACCTAGCCAAGAATGCCTCGGCCATCTCTTCCCATGTAGTGATAGATGCTCTCGGTAATGAATGTAACCAATGTCTTGCTTTCCCCTTCAATGAAAATGGGAAGGCTCTCAATCTGATTGCGTCGTCCGTTACCCCATTGATCTTCAACATGTCGCACACTTCAAGAAAATTCTCTAGATGGTTGTTGGGATCTTCATCGGCCAACCCATTAAACTGTGCGGACTGTTGCAACATTTGAATGAACGACGGCTTCAACTCAAAGTTATTTGTGGTAATTGGGGGCCTCACAATGCTTGATTGGGTCCCCATTACCGCGGGTCTAGAAAAATCAGCCAATGTCCTTTGTTGTTCGTTCTGTTCTGCCATAGCTTCCGACCCTTCTGAATCTATGCTGGCTTGCTCGGATTGTTCTTCCACAGGCTCTTTCCCTTTACGGTGCATTCTCCTTCCAATGCTCGGGTCTCTTTCAACAAGAATCGAAGGGTTCCCGCGGGTCATAACCTGAAGCCAACACAAAGAAAAGAAAAATAAGAACGATGATAGTTAAAGAAAGTATGAAATAGTCAACGAAGTGAATGACTAAAATAGCAAAACAAGTATCAAAAATACGCCTATTCCCCGGCAGCGGCGCCAAAAACTTGACACGACCTTTTGCGTGTGTACCGCAAGTGCACGGCCTTGTCGAAGTAATAAAAGTTACCCCGTTGAGTGGGTAGTCGAATCCACAGGGAATAGGGATTTAAAATACGAGAAATTCCTATTGAGTCGTGTGATGTACGAAAAGAAACAATGATCGGAGTGATGAGTGAATTTATGGGAACTAGAGTAGATGCAAAGCAAATAAATCGAAAGATGAAAGAGAGAAAAGTGCAAGTAACGAGTAAAAAGAGAGAGACTAGTAATAAGTGAAAATAGGGTATCCGGACAAGTTACCTCTAGGACTTATGCTTTTAGTGCAAGACTATGCTATTATACCTTCCTATTGATGTTAATTGAGTCGAGGAAAATCCTGAAACACACGGTCCCAAATCTAAGGTCAACCGTGGCTAACCTCAACACTTTGTCCCGGCAATAGGATTCACGTCAACCCTTCACTCTGTTGATTGCTCAACTAAGCCCCAGGGGAGTATTTCTACCTAAGCCTAACACTATGTGGGATTGCTTTAAGCTCTAGGGACTCCTAGTGATAAAACCTGTTCCTATGTGTGATAGTTCTAACCCTTTGGTCCAGGAGGAAGAACCATTGTCTAAATTAAGACCCAGTGCGTAGGATTCACGTCACCCCAAAACCTTGGGGGAGTTTGTCTACCTAGCACTTCACTCTATTTCGACCTCTAATGACTCAAGGAATCGGAGGTAGGGAGAAATCACAACGGAAGGGAAAGGGGTACGGTGCTACCTCACAACTCTCCCTCTCAACCCTCTTCAATTTTAAGTAGTCTAATCCTATAGGAGTTGTCACACCTCCAAAGGATAACCTAGATTGTTCTCAATCCATAGTGTCACGGCTAAGAGAAAACAATAGCACAAGAAATCTAAAATTGAAACTCGAATTTATTCATCAATTAATGGAAAAGCATAATAACAATGTCAAATAAACATAATTATCCTAGAGTTTTACAAGTCCGAATACCCACGAGGGGTTTAGCTCCTCATGGAGCTATACATGTTCATCAATTTATGAAAGAAAGAACAAACTAAAGACATCAATGAAAACCCCCTCGCGTATGGTGTGGCCGCGGTCTTGTGCGGCCGTCGAACGTCGGTGACGATGCCGATGACGCGCTCCAATCCTCCACAAAGTCCTCTCCGAAACCCTAGCCGCCCTCTCCAGAAGTTGGGGAGAAAGATAGGTCAAAAGATTCTTCAAAAAGTCTCCAAATCGGCTTTTTATAGGCTGAGTGCGGCTTTAAATTTGAAGTTATCGGGAATTCACACGGCCGTGTGGAATTTCCACACGCCCGTGTGAAGTTTCTGTCTTTCCTGAAAATTACTTCACACGGCCGTGTGTTAATTCCACACGGCCGTGTGAAGTTTCTGGCTTGCTGGAAAATCAATCCACACGGCCGTGTGTTAATTCCACACGCCCGTGTGACGTCTCTGGTTTGCTGGAAAATTAGTTCACACGGCCGTGTGTTAATTCCACACGCCCGTGTGAATTCTCTGGATCCTTGACTCTTCGGCAGAAGTGCACAGTAACTTGTTACAGTGATTTGCTACAGTAACAAACTACAGTGTTGCTACAGTACTCTCCGAAATGCTCCCGAATATGTTGTTTCTTCATCGAGGCCATTGAATTGGGCACACAATCAATGGTAGATCGTGCCTATTGCTTCGAGTCTCCTTCTTGGTGAAATTTTCCTAAGCTACACGAGTTAGACTTGTTGTGAATGTGACTGCCTTTGTGCCCCTCCAAAGGAGGTTGGCACACACTCACAAGTCTAACCTCGTGCCTTGTTCCTTGCTTGGTCTGAAAACCTCCCAACAACGGCGAACATGACCTAACTTCGTTCTTCTTTTCCAACTTAGCTCCACGAAACCTACAATGTTCAAGAATACACAAATGCACACTATTTAGTGATAAAATCTGATAAAAGTATGTTCATTTGTAAGATAATAACGCTTCGCGTTACTACAACACAAGCACTTATCAGACACCAAAACTAAGACTCTTATTCATACTAGAACTAAACTGACTCCTAGAAAAGCTGTAAAACCTTGGGTTGCCTCCCAAGCAGCGCTTGTTTAACGTCACTTAGCTTAACGTGCTTGTTTAAGCTCATGGGGGCTCATGAATGGATGTTGCCCTCTTTCCTACAACCTGGAAACATGCATGACATTGCTTATGTAGTCTAGAGGGAGAGTTAGCGATTTTGTTACCACACAAGGGTGAAACACCCTTACTCCTTGATTGCTCATCGCCACTGACCTTGGGGCTTTTCGTGTGGCGCCTCTTCGCTCTTTTTATCTTCCTTCTCATCTTCTTCATGAGTCCTGGTTCCGGCTTGACTTCCTTCTCTACTAAACCAAGTAATAGCACTTCGTCTTCAATCTCCACATCTTGGTTCGGCCACCCTTCATATGGGTCTGGGTTCATCATTTCCTGTACATAATCATCTATTAGTTCATCAATAACATCAAGATAGTAAGGAGAATCATCAAAGTCGAGAGAATGTCTCATGGCTTCGGCGAGGCGATAGGTGAGCTTGTCATTTCCAACACGCAATGTGAGCTCTCCGCTGTCCATGTCTATCAAAGCCTTGGAAGTACGCAAGAACGGTCTCCCAAGAATCAGCGGCACTTCTACATCCTCATCGACGTCTAACACCACAAAGTCGACAGGAAATATGTATTTATCTACTTTGACCAACACATCTTCCATAACCCTCCTCGGATGCCTCACCGATTGATCCGCAAGCTGAAGTGTCATCAGAGTCGGTCTAGGGTCACCCAAGCCTAGCTCTTGGAAGAAAGTGTAGGGCATGACATTGATGCCTGTCCCAGAATTGGTCAACGCCATTTCTTCACCCAAGTTGCCAATGTTGCAAGGTATAATGAAACTTCAGGGATCTTTTCTCTTACTCGGCATATTCTTTTGCAATATGGCCGAGCAATTCGCACCAAGAACTACAGCTGCACTCTCCTCCAATTTCCTCTTGTTGGTCAAGAGGTCCTTCAAGAACTTCGCATACTTAGGAATTTGGGCCAATGCCTCCATGAATGGTATGTTGATGTGCAACTGCTTGAACACACCCAAAAATTTCTTGTATTGCTCATTGTCTTGGTCATTCTTCAATCGTGAAGGATAGGGGATCCTCGGCTTGTAAGGCGGGGGTGCCGCCTCCTTTTCCTTTGATGCTTCTTCCTCTACCTCCACAACCTCGGGTACTTCCTTTGTCTTCTCTAGAGGGAGATTTCTCTCAATCTCTTTTTCACTTCTTAAGGTAATTGCCTTCAATTGCTCCCTCGGATTGGTCTCTGTATTACTAGGCAAACTACCTTGCGGTCTTTCCGCTAATGTCTTCGCAATTTGCCCCACTTGATTCTCCAAATTGTGTAAGGAGGCGATGTGATTGTGAAGTGTAGCCTCCACCGACTGAAATCTAGCATTCGATGAAGAAACAAACCTCGTGAGGGCTCTCTCTAGATCGGTTATCTTTTCTTCTAGTCTGGTCACTCAGCTTTCTAGGTTCGGTGCTTGTTGACTTTGAAAACCTGGTGGTGCATTGCTCTTTTGTTGCGACTGCCCTTGATTGCTCCATGAAACGTTCAGGTGGTTCTTCCACCTTGGGTTGTAGACTCCACTATACGGATTGCCTTGGCCTTGTCCTCTATATGCATTACTAACAAAATCGACCTGTTCCACCGCACTAGTGCCCCCAATAGCAATAGAGCAATCATTCGAAACGTGACTTCCCCCACAACCGTTACAAGTAATGATGGCCACAACTCTTGGTGAAGCTAGAGCATCTAGCTTCTTATTTAATGATTCCACTTGTGCCGCCAATGATGTAACTGCATCTATTTCATGAATTCCGGCCACCTTCTTTCGGTCCCTTGTGTTCCATTGGTAGCTATTCATAGCCATCTCTTCTATAAGGTGCCGAGCCTCACCGGGAGTCTTGCTTCCTAGAGTCCCTCCTGCCCCTGCATCTAAGAGTTGCTTGGTACTCGGATTCAACCCATTATAGAAGGTATGAATGATCATCCACTCGGGGAATCCATGTTGCGGGCATTTTCAAAGGAGCTCCTTGAACCTATCCCATGTCTCGAATGGAGACTCCAATTCCATCTGCATGAAGGATGATATCTCATTCCGGAGCCTCGCTGATTTTCCCAGAGGGAAATACCTAGCCAAGAATGCCTCGGCCATCTCCTCCCAAGTAGTGATAGATGCTCTCGGTAATGAATGAAGCCAATGTCTTGCTTTTCCCTTCAATGAAAATGGGAAGGCTCTCAAACGAATCGCGTCGTCCGTTACTCCATTAATCTTCAACATGTCGCACACTTCAAGGAAGTACTCTATATGGTTGTTGGGATCTTCATCGGCCAACCCATTAAATTGTGCGGACTGTTGCAACATCTGAATGAATGACAGCTTCAACTCAAAATTCATTGCTGTGATTGGGGGCCTCACAATGCTTGATTGGGTCCCCATGACTGCGGGTCTAGCAAAATCGGACAACGTCGTCTGCTGTTTATTCTGTTCTGCCATTGCTTCTGACCCTTCTGTATCAATATCAGCTTGATTTGAAGATTCTTGTACAGGTTCTTTTCCTTTACGATGCGTTCTTCTACCAATTTTCGGGTCTCCTTCAACAAGAATCGAAGGGTTCCCACGGGTCATAACCTGAGCAGAAAACAAAGAAAAGAAAACAAGTAAGAACGATGATAGATAAAGAAAGTGTGAAATATAAAGTGAAGTGAATAGCTAAAATAGCAAAAACAAATATCTAAAATACGTCTATTCCCCAGCAACGGCCCAAAAAACTTGACACACCCCTTGCGTGTATACCCCGCAAGTGCACGGGTTGTCGAAGTAATAAAATACCCTGGTGAGTGGATAGTCGTATCCACAAGGAATAAGGATTTAAGACACAAAAATTCACTATTTAGCTATGCGGTGTACGATAAGTGTGAAGAGAATCAATGAGTGAGTGTAAAAGCAATTGTAAAGAGCAAGAAATAGAATAGAAATATGAAAGGTAAGAGAGTGCAAGTAGGAGTAAATAGAGAAAAACAATCGATGAGTAAAGTTGGGTACCCGGACAAGCTACCCCTAGGACTTATGCTTCTAGTGCAAGACAATGCTATTATACTATCCTATTGATGTTAATTGAGTCGAGGAAATCCTTAAACACACTGTCCCAAACCAAAGGTCAACCGTGACTAACCCCGACACTATGTCTTGGCATTAGGTTTCACTACGACCCTTGACTCTTGTTGACCTGTCAACTAAGCCCTAGGGGAGTTCGTCTTCCTAAGCCTCACACTGTGTGGAATTGCTTTAAGTTCTAGGGATTCCTAGTGATAAACCCTGTTCCTATGTATAGCTCTAACCCTTTGGTCTAGGTGAAAGAACCCTAGTCTAAATTAAGTCCCAGCACTAAGATTCACTTCAACCCTTCACTCTGTTGCTCACGCAACTAAGCCCGAGGGAAGTTTATCTCCTAGCACTTCACTCTATCTCGACCGCTAAGAAGTCATGGAACACGGAGTTAGGGAGAATCACACCGGAGGGAAAAGGGGACGTTTCGCTACCTCACGAATCACCCTCTCGACCCTCTCCAATCCTAAGTAGTCTAACCCTATAGAAGTTGTCACACCTCCAAAGGATAACCTAGATTGTTCTCAACCCTAGTGTCACGGCTAAGGGAAAACAATTACAAGATGTAATTAAGATTGAAACTCAATTTTATTCATCAACAATGGAAAAACATAATAACAATGTCAAAGAAACATAATAATCCTAGGGTTTACAAGTCCGAATACCCATAAGTGGTATAGCTCCTCGTGGAGCTATACAAATCCATCAAACAATGAAAGTGAAAACAAATTGAAAGCATAAATGAAAACCCCCTTGCGTATAGTGTGGCCGTGGTCTTGTGCGGCCGCTGGACATCGATGAGGATGCAGATGATGCACTCCAAACCTCCACAAAGTCCTCTCCGAAACCCTAGCCGCAACCCTCTAGAACAGTAACTTGCTACAGTATTTTGATACAGTACATACTATAGTGTTGCTATAGTACTCTTGCCGAAACGCTTCTGAATTCATCGTTCTTCATCGAGGCCATTGAATTGGGCACACAATCAACGATAGATCATGCCGATTGCTTCAATCCTCCTTATTGGCGAAGTTCTCCTATGGTACACGAGTTAGACTTATTGTGAATGTGACTGCCTTTGTGCCCCTCCAAAGGAGGTTGGCACACACCCACAAGTCTAGACTCGTGCCTTGTTCCTTGCTCGGTCCGAAAACTCCCCAACAATGGCGAACACGATCTAACTTTGTTCTTCTTTTCCAAACTAGCTCCACAAACCTACAATACACAAAAGCACACAAATGCACACAATTTAGTGATAAAATCTGATAAAAGTGATGCTCATTGTAAGATAATAACACTTCGCATTATTATAACACAAGCACTTATCAATTCTCAACCCTAGTGTCACTCTAAGGAAAAACCAAATCAATAAACACACAAGATTGAAACTCAATTAAAACATCAATTAAAGAAACATAATAGAAGTCAATGAAACAAAACCATCATAGGGTTTACAAGTCTAAACACCCACTAGGGCTTTAGCTCTCCATGGAGCAATACAAAATCAAATTTGAAATAAAAAATAAGTGCAAGCAATTCATAGATATAACCCCCTTGTCGTTTGTATCGATGATCTTCAAGAGTTGCCTTGTCTTCTCCAAAGACTCCTCCATCAAGCCTAGGGCATACCTCACCGAATCAATGTCATCGAAAGATAGGAAAAAGATCTCCCAATTAAACTCTCAAAGCGGTATTTTTAAGGCTAAAATCGGACATCCATACGGGCGTGTGGAAATTCCACACGGCCGTGTGGATTTCCAAGCTTCATTTTCTTGCGCACTCTGAACAGTAACCGCTATAGTGATTTTACTACAATAAAATGCTACAGTGCTCCTCCGACTTCAATATCTTCATTGAGGCCGCATGGTTGGGCACACATCCATGCGGTAGAGTATGTCGCATCTTGCTTCCAAACATATTGATGAAACTCTTGCCAATGTTACACAAGTCAGAACATATGAGTGCGATTGCCTTTATGCCCCTCCATTTTGTATATTCACTTGAGCATTTTGGAGGTTGTCAAACACTCACATGTCTATGAGCACAACTTGTGCCTTGATCCTTGTTTTGCCCAAGAGTTTCCTCAACAATTGCGTCCATGATTTATTTTTGCTCGTTTTCTTCCAAACTTGTCTTCACAACCCTAAATGCACAAAAGAACAAAAATACACACGAATGAGCCATAAAATATAATAAAAGTAATGCTCAATGTAAGAAAAGTATACTTAGTAATACTTATTCACAAGCACTTATCACTTAAACAAGGCATGAATTACTGCTATTGTTGTTTGACCTCTTTGTTTTCTTGTAGAAGGACCTACATTATGTGTAAAATCATTTTAACTACATTATATATTCATAAATATAATTATATACTAAATATAGTAATTAAACATGCTTAGCTTGTAATTGCATCCTTATTTACTACTATTACTATTGTTGGCGAAGCCACCTCAATTTTCATGGTTTAATTTTGATTCATTTCTTATTGGTATTTAGAATATATATGTTCTAGATATTATTGCTCGACCCCAATCTTCATTTCTTGCTCTATTTGCACTTCATGCTCTTGATCATGATTTATTTATGTGGATTCCTCTAATGCATGATCTTGTTTGTGTGCTACATTTACATGCTTTTGGCTTCTACAAAACTTATGTTGTGTCAGTAAATATGATATAAAACACTTGTTGCACTTTTGAAGCAATGAAAAAAGGATCATCCAAGTAATATAACTTGTTACAATCTAGGCAAGTGAACTATAATCATCTTTCATAACCCGAAACCAAGCACACCTAAATAACACAACATTGGAATTGCCTCAATAATCAATTGCAATTATTTTATCTATTGCCCTATAGTAAGTAACATCTCCATAATATCATATATTGCATTTTTCAAAATGTCATGCTGGTGTTGAGCATTAATGCAAACTTTCTAAGCTATGGCGGGTTGTAAAGGAGAAGGGCTTGTACTTCAATTCACCGTGTTGAGGTCTTGGAAGACCGTTATGGGTGAGATATGTGAGCATTGGGTGTTGTACGGTTGTCAGGTATGAGTAAAATTCATGACACCAGACTTATACAGAATGATTTGCCCAATTGAATTGGAGGCGGGCTTTCAACAGATGTGCCACATATAGCATATGTTCAACAGGATTATCGTGGTCATCACCATTGAGGAAGTGAGTGGGGCAATGGATGGAAACTCAGGTACCTTATTCGCATCATCATACACCAACGAATGCCAGTGCTAATTTCTTTTTGTGTTCTTATGTATTACTTTGACTATTCTGTGTATTAATTTAATGTCCTAAGTATTATTGATGGTTTATGTGTATTACAATTACTATGTGTTTAGAATATGTGATTCTTGAATATTATGAAATGTTTTTGCTTAGTTTTTTTGCATTTTTTATGTAGTGAATGTTGTTTGTTACTTATTCTTCTTGCCATGCCGTGTTTTGCATTGTCAAGCAAGGAGTCATTCTCGAAACGCATGACAGATGACCTGGAAACTTTCTTGTGCCAACATCCTTCTGCGAGGCCAAGAGCATTGTTGGTTTTTTCCAACCATATGATTGATCCGTATTAAATTAGGGCAGTATTTTTAGAGTTCTAAACACTTCAAAGATGCCCTCCACAACACTGCCTAAAAAAAAATTTTTTTACTTTCCATTTAAAAAATGATAAACTCTTGGTGACTGTCAAGTGTGTTGCTTTAGATTGCCAGTGGCGTGTGCATGCATTAAAATAGTGTATTTTTGACATATTCTAGGTAAAAACAATGGGCATACACAACTAAAGGCTTCAATGATGTAGTCAGTGAACTTGTGTCTACATTAGCAGATGTGCACCATTGGTTACTTCAAAGTGATGGAGTATTTTAACACTTCGATCAAAGAGCTATGCCATCTGCCAATAGTGAGCTTTGTTGATTCCATAAGGTTAGCTTGTATATATATTTGCATAGCATTAGTGTGTAATGCAGATAGTTTGTGTGTATTTTCTTACATTTGTGTGTATAATATACAGTTACTATATCTTATACTCAGTTGATGTTTATCAAACTACATTTAACTTTATAGCTTTCATTTTTTGTGTATTATATATAGTTAACATGTAATTGATATGTTAATATGTAGGTTTAAACTTATGAATATGCTAGAAATCTGACACAAACTATCGAACAGGTGAAAGCATATATTTGTTATGAGATATACAAGAAAGTATAACAAATTGTAGAAGACAGTCGCAATCTGAGGATGGGATGACACGCCTCTTGCGTATGTGTACCACAAGTGCATGGGTGTCGAAGTAATAAAGTACCCAACTGATCGGGTAGTGGAATCCACAAGAAACAGAAGTAATAGTAATGGATACTCCTAAGTTATTGACATGTCCGATTTGCGTGTGTGTACCTGAAGTGCATCGGTGTCGAAGTAATAAAATACTCGGTGAGTAGGATAGTCAAATTCACAGAGAATGGAAGTATTAGTAATGGCTAATTCTCAGTTATCTAGTCAGAATCAATAATATAATGGAATGAACTTAATGGGAAAACTATGAAAATCGTAAGCAAGCAAAGAGACAAAGAAAATAAGGGAGATCTCAATCAATGAAGATGAGATACCTCGACAATGCTCCCCTAGGATCTATCATGAAGTGCAAGACTTACTAAATGCTTCTCGACCGAGTTATAAGAGTCAAGGTAATCTAAGAATAATCGGTCCCTGCCTACAGGCCATCGATACTAGTCCCCTACGAGGTCCCGGTGGAGAAATCGCTCAATTTCAACACCTCACACCACATATGACTGCAATGAACTGTAGGGATGCTTAAGAGTGAAACCAGTTGCTAAAGATAGATCTAACCCTACTCCTAGGTGAAAGATCCCTAACCCCCTACAAGGTCCTGGTGGAGAAATCTGATAATCTCACGCCTCACACCAAATATGGTTGCAAAGAGCTTAGGGAATATGAAGATAGGTAACACTCAATCGGAGAGGAAAGGGGACACTACACTATCTCATAACTCACCCTCTTAACTCTCTTCAATCTTGAATGCTTTAACCCTAATGGAGACCTCTCTCTCACCAAGGCAATGAGTCAAGTACAAGCAATCAATTACGGGTGCGTTTGAATAGTGGGATATTATATTCTCATGGATGGGGATATCCATGGATGAAGTATCCATGGATGGGAATATCCATATTTAAGTGTTTGGTTGGAGGGATTTAATAATAGGGATAAAGATTGTTTGGTGTTTGGTTGGAAGGATAAGGATATGTAAAGTTTTGGATATCCATTTTTGAATGTTTGGTTGAATGGATATGGGAGTGGTATGATAACCCTATCCATGAGGAGGTGAAGTTACCCCTTTTATTTAATTAATTATTTTTTAAAAATATTTTTAAATTGTTTAATTAAATTCAATTATTAGTGGATGATTAGAGAAATTTATTTTTTAAATATTTTATGTAAGTATTTGATTTAAATAGCGGATATTAATAGATAAATTTTTTATTTATTTAGCTTGAAAAATTTGTAATGGACTATTAATGAATAACACATCAATTTGTTATTTAACTTGATTTTTTGAATTGAATTTAATTCAAAAAATCAAGTTAAATAAACATTTAAACAGTATTAATTGATAAACAATTAAATCATAATTTAAAGAAAAAAAATTAACTTAATTCTTGTAGCTAATGACAAAATAATTATAAGTGAAGTTAATGACAAACAATTAAATCATAATGTAAATAAATAAAAAATTAAATTAATTATTGTAACTAATGACAAAATAATTATAAGTGAAGCTAATGAGAAACAATTAAATCATAATGCAAATAAAATAATTCTTGTAGCTAATGAGGGATGGAGAAGGATGGGTGAGAGGGATGGGTGGCATCCCACCAATTTGGAGGGATGCCACTCATCCATTTTTCAAGGATGGGGGCCATCCCCATCCAGGCCCATCCGGGAAACCAAACAACTGGATGAGCCTGTAGCCCTGGATATCCCATCCCTGTCCCAGGATATCCAGGCTACCAAACGCACCCTAAAAGGATGAATAAGACATGCAAGCACTGATTAAACAAGATTGAACTCAAATAAATTTGGGTTTAATAGAAAGCATAAAGAAAATCAATACATGAATATGATCATAAGGTTCACATGCCCAAATACCTACTAGGGTTTAGCCCTCCATGGGGTTTATTACAAAGCAAGAGATAACACAATGAAAAGCAATGTAAACCATGGAAATACATCCCCTTGAATTCATGATGATAGCCTTGATTGGACGCTCCACATCTTGAAGGATCCTTCTCCGAAGCTAGGTTGCCAATGGCTCCCCAATCCTATACGACGAAAGATCTATCAAAGTTGGTGAGTGCATTTTCTTCCACGCCATCACCCAACAAACATGGGATTACAAAGCTTCCAGGATCTGTTAACTTTATTGACATCTTTTTATCCATCTCTTGCCACTTCCTCTTGTTGGTGAGAAAGTCCTTAAAAAATTTTGCATACTTCGGCATTTTGGATAATGCTTCCACTATGGGGATGTTTATATGGAGTTGCTTGAAGATAGTCATGAATTTCTTAATCTGCACATCCTCTGTATTTGCTTTCAGCCTTGAAGAGTAAGGAACTTGGGTTTTGTATTCTTGAACTCCGGGTCGAGCTGATGATGACTCATTTGGCTCTTCCTTAACTGCTTCCTCTTCCTCCACTCTTTATTCTAGCGGTTAGGTTATGTCACAAAATTAAATAACATCATCAAAAGCATGCATAAGCAATAATATATTTGCCATATGGTCTAATTGTTTTAATGGACACCATAATTTAATTAAAAAGCCTAGAAAATTATCTCTTAATATTTGAAAGCTTTTCTTTTGATATGTCGAATTTATCCCTCTGGTTGTCATAAATCTCTTAGTGCCGAACGAAAGTCCCACGCCTCTAGATCATAAGCCAGAATTAAGAAACAATCGTCTCTTCTTCTCCAAATAGCACTAGGGTTAGAGAGTAAGAGAGAGCTTAGAGATTTTCTCACTAGAGAATTAATTGATTTCTTCTAGGTTAGAGAGGAGTCATATTTATAGAGATTTCATAAAACATGATAAACATTATTCAATTATTAGTCCTATTCGAAATATGAACATTATAAACATTATTCAATTATTAGTCCTATTTGAAATATGAACTTTCATAATACATTATTCAATTATGAAGTCCTATTCAAAATATGAACCTTCATAATATGATAAACATTATCATAGAAGTTTTATTAGAAATATGAGTCCTAATGTAACTACAACCATTTTTGTCTTTGAGTCGTTATAGTTTTGATTATCTATTCGACTCTGATAAGTGCTCGTGTATAAGTGATACGAAGTATACATTTCTTGCATTGAGCATCACTTTTCTCAGATATTATCACTCATTCAAGTGTATTTGTGTTCTTTTGTGCATTTAGGGTTGTGAAGACAAGTTGAAAGAAAAGAAGCAAAAATAGGTCATGGACGCAATGGTTGAGGAGACTCTTGGACTAAGCAAGGACCAAGACACAAGTTGTAGACATGTGAGTGTGTGCCAACCTATAAGGTGCTCAAGTGACTATATAAATTGGAGGGGCACAAAGGCAGTTACACTCTATAGTCCAACTTGTGTAACATCGAAGAGCTTCATCAATGTGTTGAAAGCAAGAGGCGACATGATCTACCGCGTAGTTGTGTGCCCAACTTGGCTGCCTCGATGAAGAAAATGAAGTCGGGAATAATTTTGGGGCGCGTACTGTAGCAGTTTACTGCAGCAAAACATTGTAGTAATTTACTGCAGTAGATTAATGTTCACAGCGGGCAGGAAATCAAATTCCGTAGAATCCACATGGGCGTGTGGAAATTCCACACGACCATGTGGATGCCCTCGATTTCAGCCCTATAAATACCGTGATTTGAGATTTATTCGGGGATCCTTTTTCTATCTTTCGCCTATCTTTCGGGGAGAGCATTGCTACGGTTTGGAGAGGTTTTTGCAAGCCTTTTGTAGTGGTTCTACACCATCGACATCGAGTTTCTTTGGAGGAGAGCTATCGGGGGAGCTTTCGTCGGCATCGATTCGGCAAGCTATGCCCTAGATTTGATAAGGGAATCTTTCAAGAAGAGGAAGCGGCTCCGCAAGACCATTGATATAGACTACAAAGGGGTTATCTTTATGGTTTACATGCATATGACTTTGATTTCATTGTTGATTTTGTATTACTCCATGGAGAGCTATACCCCTAGTGGGTGCTTGGACTTATAAACCCTAGGATGATTTTGTTTCATTAATTTTTATTATGCTTCTTTAATTGATGATTTAATTGATTTTCAATCTTGAATTCTTATTGTATTAATTTTCCCTTAGATGTGACACTAGGGTTGAGAATCCATCTATGTAATCCATTGAAGGTGTGACAACTTCATTAGGGTTAGACTAAGCAAGATTAAAGAGAGTTGAGAGGGTGAGTCGAGAGGTAGCAGAACATCCCCTTTCCCTTGGGTTGAGAATCCTATCTCCACGTTCCAAGAGTTCTTTGCAGTCATAATAGAGTGAAGTGCTAAGAGATGAACTCCACTGGGGCTTAGTTGCTCGAGCAACAGAGTGAAGTGTTGTAGTGAATCTTAGTGTTGGAGCTTAATTGTTATTAGGGACCTTTCGCTTGGACCAAAGGGTTAGGTCTATATTAGGGAACAAGGTTTATCGCTTGGAGTCTCTAGAACCCCATGCAGTCCCACATAGTGTGAGGCGTCGAGAGTATCCCTTTCCTCTAGTGCATAGTATAGAGGCTAGTCACGGTTGACCTTAGGTTTGGGACCGTGTGTATTTAGATTTCCACGATTTATTAAACATTAGTTAGGAGGTATAATATTAGTTTTGCACTTGAAACAATAGTCCTAGGGTGAACATTGTCCGAGTGTCCCATTTTCTCATCGATTACCTCTCTTTACTTTTATTGCTCTCTTTGCATTCTGTTAATTTTCTTGATTTTACCCATATTTGATTTTCACCTTAGCCAAATAGCAATATCTCTTGTTTCTAACCAACTATTCCCTGCGGATACGACTACCCACTCACTAGGGTATATTTTTGTTACTGTGACGATCTGTGCACTAACAGAACACTCACGCAAGGGGTGTGTCAAACTCCATCAAATTTAAATCAAAATTTAAACTTAAGGCAAAAATCCTAGATCAATTTACAGTTTCACTTATCCCATGAAGTAAAATTATAAATTGACAATTTTACCCCTACACTCAAAATGATACTGATTCTTTATCCCTATAAGCATGACTCCCTAGGTTTGTTTTGATTGGCAATGGGAGGATACCAAAGGACGTCTGTGACACCTAGCCAGCCCCATGGCCCCACATTGCAACCCAATTGAACATGAATGAGTAGATCATGATGAACTTTTCCGATTATGATTACTATATGTGTATAAACCCTTCGTTCTTGTATCCCAACCGAGTGAGAGCCATGGTAATAGTCAAACTCACTGAACTCAATCATATGCATATAACTATAGTGCGTTAGATTACCAAACTATCCTTCGTGTCCCACATAATTAGTTTGACTGCCGTGGCCACTTCAACCCTCAAGAGTCAAGGGATTCAGGCTTTCTTCAAACAATATATATAATCAGAAGGGGAACACCCTGTGGTAAAAACTTGCCTACCAAATTGTCAACCTGAAGCTACTAGAGAAGAACTAAGAAGAGATTGTGATAATCCTTCAGAATTAATGAAGCTAGTTAAGGATGAGGTGCAAAGCATGAAAGAGAATTTGTTTAGTGGTAGCTTATCAGAGGTGGAAGACAAAGACGCTGAACAGTTCAATTTTGGGAATATTGGAAGATAGAAGTCATCAATTGAGGAACCCCTAGAATTAGAACTGATGCCTAATATGCCTTCCTAGAAGAGGGATCCAAACTCCTGACAGCCGAGCAGAAGAGAAAGCTCCTGAGCGTGCTAAAGAAGCATAAAAGGGCAATTGCCTGGAAAATTTCTGACATTAAAGGGATCAACCCATCTTTTTGCACACATAAGATTCTCATGGAAGATAATCACAGACCCAGGGTGATTCCACAACGAAGACATAACCCCAACATGAAGGAGGTGGTGAGGAATGAGGTTATTAAGCTGCTTGATGGCGGAATTATCTACCCAATTTCTGACAGTACATGGCTAAGTCCTGTGCAAGTTGTACCTAAGAAAGGAGGAATGACAGTTATTACCGATGAGAAAAATGAGCTAGTCCCCACCCAGACAGTCATAGGCCAGAGGGTATGCATAGATTACAGGAAACTCAATGATGCTACAAGGAAGGATCACTTCCCTTTACCATTCATCGACAAGATGCTCGAACGTATAGCAGGGCACTCATAATATTGCTTCTTGGATGGTTTCTTGGGCTACTTCCAGATTCCTGTGCCCCAGAAGATCAAGAGAAGACCACTTTCACTTGTCCGTACGGCACCTTCTTGTATCGCAACATACCTTTCGGGTTGTGTAATGCACCAGCAACATTTCAGAAGTGCATGCTGGCAATCTTTGAAAATATGGTGGAAGAAATCATGAAAGTATTTATGGATGACTTCTCAGTCTTCGGTGATTCATTTGAGTTGTGCCTCAAAAATCTAGAATGGGTCCTGTGTAGGTGTGAGAAGATTAATTTAGTGCTCATTTGGGAAAAATGGCACTTCATGGTCAAGGAGGGCATAGTACTTGGGCATAAAATTTCATAGAGGGGAATTGAAGTGGATAGGGTGAAGGTCGCTACTATCGAGAAACTTCCCCGTCCTACTTCAGTGAAAGCAATCAGAAGCTTCTTAGGGCATGCTGGGTTTTATAGAAGGTTTGTGAAGGACTTTTCTACAATTGCCTGACCACTAACAAAATTGCTCGAAAAGGACACCCCTTTTGAGTTTAATGAAGATTGCATGAATGCCTTTCTCACCCTTAAGAAAAAACTTATGGAGGCACCAATCATGGTTTTCCCGGATTAGAATTTACCATTCGAATTAATGTGTGATGCGAGTGACTTTACAGTGGGAGCTGTGCTTGGGCAACGACGAGACAACCACTTTCACCCCATCTATTACGCAAGCAAAACCCTGAATGGCCCTCAAGAGAATTACACTACCACTTAGAAAGAAATGCTCACAGTCATATTTGCATTTGACAAATTTCGGTCATATTTGGTGCTATCTAAGGTGATTGTGTATATGGATCATTCTACACTGAAGTATTTATTGAACAAGTAAGATGCCAAGCCTCGACTGATCCATTGGATTCTATTATTACAAAAGTTTGATTTGGAAATAAGAGATAAAAGGGGGCAGAAAACTTAGTTGTAGATCACCTTTCACATCTTGAAGGCCTTTATGAAGATGTCTTGCAAAAGGGAGAGATGAACGACACATTCCTTGGAGAACAATTGTGCGCTATTCAGGTGATTGAGAAAGATGAGACTCCGTGGTTCACTGACTTCACGAATTATTTAGTAGTAAAACCATTCTCGAAGTGGCTTACATATCAGCAAAGGAAGAAATTCTTCACCGACCTGAAGCACTATATCTGGGAAGACCCATACCTCTTCAGGATATGTTCTTATCAGATTGTTAGGAGATGTGTCTCGAGTGGAGAGGGGCATGACATTCTAATGCACTATTACTCTTGTCCAACAGGGGGTCACTATAGTGGAAACAGGACAACGAAGAAAGCCTTTGATGCGGGATTCTACGGGCCCATTATGTTCCAAGATGAGCAAATAGTTGTACAATACTGCGATAGGTGCCAAAGCATTGGTAACATCTCAAAAAGAAAAGAAATGCCGCAAACTTGGAACCAAGTATGTGAGGTATTTGATGTATGGGGGATCGACTTCATGGGCCCGTTCCGTAGCTCCCACGGCAACAAGTTTATTTTGGTGGTGGTCGACTATGTTTCCAAGTGGGTAGAGGCACAAGCTTCTCCGTTCTGTGATGCGAGAGTGGTAGTAAAATTTCTAAAAAAACTGTTCTCCCGATTTGGCACACCAAGGGTAATCATAAGTGACTGAGGAACTCATTTCTGCAACTCTCAATTTGAAAAGGTCCTGAAACTGTATGGTATATCCCATAGAACATCAACCACATATCACCCTCAAACTAGTGGCCTAGTTGAAGTGTCGAACAAGGAGGTGAAGCGTATCTTGGAGAAAATAGTCAACCATCACTAGAAGGATTGGGCAGATCAGCTTGGTGATGGACTTTGGGCATATAGAACGGCTTATAAGACACCTATTGGAGCAACACCTTATAGACTGGTCTATGGGAAAGCATGCCATCTGCCAGTTGAATTGGAACATAAGGCTTATTGAACCATAAGGCAATTAAACTTCAACCCCTATATGAGTGGCCACAAAAGAAAGTTTTAATTAAATTAGTTTGATGAATGGCGAGTCATGGCATATGAAAATTCAATGCACTATAAGGAGAAGATTAAAGAGCACCACGACTGGCATATCAAGCAAACTAAATGCTTTCAAGAAGGCGATCAAGTGTTACTTTTCAACTCCATGCTAAAAATTTTCCCAAGGAAATTGAAATCCAGATGGCATGGACCATATACAGTTTCACAAGTATATCCCCATGTGGCTGTCGAGATAAGTCATCCGGAAAAGGGGACATTCAAGGTTAATCGTCATCGGTTGAAGCATTATTTTCCATGTGGTGGCACTTAATTCAAAAATGGAGGCAAGTCAACCCCCTTTGACCCACCGTGAAGTTGAGGTAAGACACGTCGAGCTAAAGACATTAAACAAGCACTCCATGGGAGGCAACCCAAGTGTTTGAATTCTTTGACCTTTTGTTTTCGTATTTTTGGTTTGTGTGATTTTTTGTCTTTGTATTTTTGGTGTGTTTGGTTGCTTGAGTGTTCTTTATTTTCAAGTGTGTGGTTGTGGTTAGTTAGTCATTTTCTTAATTTATTTAATCATGTTCTTCCATGGTTGTTGTGAGTTCTTCGGATTATCATTTATTATGGCACATAAAATTTCATGTATTCGATGTTTATAGGTGAATTCGGCTTTGTTTTTATGTGTTTTATGGTTGTTAGAATGAGACTTTTGTGAGAAAGCTGGAAATCACCCATTTGTTGACTGCATGAGTGGTCTAGATGTCATCCAGAGACTCATGCAACCATCCATGTGCCTGCATGGATGGCCGCATGGTTGGCTGACCCCTTTATCTCCTTCATCTCTTCACTCTTTCACTATTCACCTCATTTCCTATTTTCTTCTTGACACGACCCCTTGCGTGTATCCCGCAAGTGCACGGGTTTGTCGAAGTAATAAATTTACCTTGGTGAGAAGGTAGTCGAATCCACAGGGAATAGGGAGATAGAATATAAGGTTTCACTAATTAAGCTATGCAGAATACGGAGAACGATAATAAGATTGATGAGTGAAAATAATGCAAAGCAATAAACTAAGTAGAGAGATGGAAGAAAGAAGTGCAAGTAGGAAAATCGAGAAGGACTAACAATGAGTAAAAGGGGGTATCCGGACAAGCTACCTCTAGGGTCTATGTTTCAAGTGCAAGACTATGATATTATACTCTCCTATTGATGTCAATTGAGTCGAGGATATCCTAAGACTCACGGTCCCAAACCTAAGGACAACCGTGACTAACTCCAACACTATGCCCGGTGTTAGGATTCACAACACCCTTCACTCTGTCACCTAGATGACTAAGCCCCAGGGGAGTCCATCTGCCTAATCCTCACACTATGTGGAGTTGCATTATGCTCTAGGGATTCCTAGTGATTAAACCTGTTCCTATACGTAATTCTAACCCTTTGGTCCAGGTGGAAGAACCCTAGTCTAGATTGAGCCCCAGCAAATAGGATTCACTACAACCCTCCACTCTATTACTTGCGTAACTAGGCCCTAGGGGAGTTTATCTACCTATTGCTTCACTCTATTTCGACCGCTATTAAATCAAGGAATCGGAGGTAGGGAGAAATCACATCGAAGGGGAAAGGGGTACATTGCTACCTCACAACTCTCCCTCTCAACCCTCTTTAATCTTGAGTAGTCTAATCCTATAGGAGTTGTCACACCTCCAAAGGAAAGCCTAGATTGCTCTCAACCCTAATGTCACGTTTAAGGGAAAACAATATGAAAGGATAATCAAGATTAAAAATTCAATTTTATTCATCAACGATGGAAAGCATAATAATCAATGTCAAAGAAACATAAGAAACCCTAAAGTTTACAAGTCCGAATACCCCACGAGGGGTTTAGCTCCTCATAGAGCTATACATGTTCATCAACGTGAGAAATAAAGCATAAAACATAGACATCAATGAAAAACCCCCTCGAATTGGTGTGGCCGTGGTCTTGTGCAAACGTAGAACCTCGAAATCGATGCCGACGACGCGCTCGAACCTCCACGAAATCCTCTCCGAAACCCTAGCCGCGCTCCAGAAAGTTGGGGAAAAGATAGGTCGAAAGATCCCTAAAAAGGTTGCAAAAATCCCCTTTTATATTGTTGAATCGCGGCTTTAAAATTGGACTTATCGGGGGCTTCACACGGCCGTGTGGAATTTCCACACGCCCGTGTGAAGCTTCTGTCTCGGCTGAAAAATTAATTTCACACGGCCGTGTGGAATTTCCACACGCCCGTGTGTCTTCACTGGATGGCTGAAATCGCAAAACACACGGCCGTGTGGAATTTCCACACGCCCGTGTGACTTCTCTGTCTGGCTGGAAAATGGCTCACACGGCCGTGTGGAATTTCCACACGCCCGTGTGACTTCTCTGGAACACTAATCTTCAGCTGAACAGGCTTGGTAACTTGCCGAAACGCCTCCCGGGTCCATTGTTCTTCATCGAGGCCATTACTTGGGCACACAAGCAACGGTAGGTCGCGCCGATTGCTTCAAGTCTTCTTCTTTCGCGAGATTCTCCTAAGTAACACGGATTGGACTTGTTGTGAATGTGACTGCCTTTGTGCCCCTCCAAAAGAGGTTGGCACACATCCATAAGTCCAAATACGTGCTTCGTTCCTTGCTTGGTCCGAGAACATCCCAACATTGGCGAACGCGACCTAATTTCATTCTTTTTCTCCAATTAGGCTCCACAATACCTTCAATGCAAAAGAGAACACAAATGCACACATTTAGTGATAAAACCTGATAAAAGGTATGCTTAATGTAAGATAATAGCGCTTCGCGATACTATAACACAAGCACTTATCAAACCCCCCCACACTTAAGCTTTTGCTTGTCCTCAAGCAAAATAGAACGTGAAAGTACTTGGGAAGAACAATTGAAAGTGCTTGGCCTTAGGTTCACCAAAAGTATGCAAAAGAAGCATTCTACAAGTAAGGGGAACTCAAAACATTGCATAAGGTTACCAATGCTCTAGCTAAAAACTCGAATCAAAAAGGATGAAAACTCGAAAATGTGTTAGTGTGTGCGATCTTACTCAAGAGAACCAACAAGTACTCCTCAAACTTTGGTTAGAAAGGACTTATTTATATACAAAAACAAAAAAAAAATAGTGATGGAAATAGTAGCTTCACACATCCTTGAAGGTAGCCCTTTCCTAGGCGGCCACCAAAGGTGGCTTTCACTCTTTCGAGGAGGTAGCTCTTTCTACCGGGGTGAAGAGTGAAGCTTATGCAAAGAGTGAAAGTACTTTGCTCTAAAATAGTGATGGAAGTAGTAGCTTCACACATTGTTGAAGTAGAGCAAAGTACTAAGATATGAACTCCCCTGGGGCTTAGTTGCACGAGCAACGGAGTGAAGGGTTGTAGTGAATCTTAGTGTTGGGGCTTAATTGAGACTAGGGTTCTTTCGCCAGGAACAAAGGGTTAGAGCTATACTTAACAACAATGTTTATCACTTGGAATCCTTAGAATCCCAAGCAATCCAACACAGTGTGAGGTGTTGAGAGCATTCTCTCCGCTAGGGCATAGTGTAGAGGGCTAGTCACAGTTGATCTTAGGTTTGGGACCGTGTGCTTTAGGATGTCCACGACTCATTAAACATCAATTAGGAAGTATAATACTAGTCTTTCACTTGAAACAATATTCCTTGGGCGAGCATTGTCTAGGTGCCCCATTTTACTATCGATTACCTCTCTTATGCTTATTGCTCTTCCTGCATTCTTTTATTTTCTTTTGCACTCTATTATTGATCTCTCTTATCATCAATTTTCCTCATAGCTAAATAGTGATAACTCTTGTTTCTAAATTCTATTCCCTGTGGATACGACTACCCACTCACCAGGGTAAACTTTTATTACTGCGACGACTCGTGCACTTGCAGAACACTCACGCAAGGGGTGTGTCAGAAAATAAAGTATCTCTAATGATCCCCTAAAACCTGTCGCATGGTCACATGAGAGCTAGAGTTTTAGTCAAGACCCAAAGGACTCTTAACTAGGTATTAAGGTTGTCTTTAACATCTTAATACTGACTTTATTATGTGTGGGGTGATCCAGGGTATGGAGGTTAGGGCTGGAGGTTAGCATATACTTACAGGTGCACTTTAGATAAAATAGGACTATTTTTACCCGGTTGACCATAGAACAACTCACTATTTGGATTTCCTTCCACCTGTACTTCTGGAGTTCTTTATAGTTGAGCTTGAGATCGTACATTTAGTCGTTTATCTTCTTGCCCCTGTTCTACATGGTTGTTTGCTTGGGGACAAGCAAACACTTACGTGTGGTGATGATTGATAAATGCCTAAATGTATTTATTATTTATGTATTTGTATGTATGATTTACATATTTTTGTATGTGTGGATGCCCATTTTTTGTCTAAATTGGTTCCTTTCGTATTATAGGTGCAATGAAGCCTAGGTGAGCTCAACAATCGGATTTGAGAAGAAATTGGCACTGAAAACACCATTTTAGAGCCCAGGCGCTGTAGTAGTACTGTAGCACGAAGACTTGATGAAAGCGCTAGGTCTGGAGCTTCATGCGGGCAACCATACAAGCGTGAAAACGGCTGCATGCAGTCCTGTAGTAGTTTTATTGTAGCAGTTCACTATAGCAACTTACATGAATTTCTGGAATTTTCACAACCCGTATGCTGCCTGTATGCCAGGTCACATTGCATCCCAAGAATAGTTTTAAAAGACATTTTAGGGAGAAGAGAGAACCCTAGGCTAGTGTGCATTTGTGTTCTTTTGTGCATGTAGGGTTGTGGAGAAGAGTTAGAGAAAAAGGAGCAAAACTAGGTCATGTTCGCGTTTGTTGAGGAGTTTCTTGGACCAAGCGAGGGTCAAGGTTGTGGGTGTGTGCCAACCTCCAATGTGCTCAAATTGCTCTATGATTTGGACGGGCACAAAGGCAGTCACACTCATAAAGTCTAGCCCGTATAACATTGAAGAACTTCGTTAATAAGGAGAAAAGAAGAAACGACATGATTTACCATTGGTTGTGTGCCCAACTCAATGGCCTCGATGAAGAACATGAACTCGGGAAAAACTTGGGCGCTGATACTGTAGCAAATCATTGTAGTAGTTTTGCTGTTCACTGCGCGCCAGAAATCAACTTCCGGAAAATCCACCCGAGCATGTGGAAATTCCACACGGCCATTTGGATGCCCGATTTCAGCCTTTAAATACCGTGACTCAGATTTATTTCAGGGACTTTTTTGGACCTATCTTTCACCCAACTTCTGGAGAGCTCGCAGCTAGAGTTCGGAGAGGATTTTGTGGTGTTTTTGGAGCGTTTTACGGTATCGACATCGGCGTCCTTTGGAAGATAGCTATTGGGGAAATTTTGTCGGCATTGATTCGGCGAGGCGTGCCCTAGGCTTGACAAGGACTTGGTGGAGAAGACGGAGTGACTTCATAAGACCATCGCCACTCATCACAAGGGAGTTTTATTAATGTTTGCTATGTTTTTTGTTACAAATACTTTGATGATATGTATAGCTCCATGGAGAGCTAAACCCCTAGTGGGTATTTAGACTTGTAAACCCTAGGATGGCATTGTTTCTATGACTTTTATTAATGTTTGCTATGTTTTTTGTTACAAATACTTTGATGATTTTGTATAGCTCCATGGAGAGCTAAACCCCTAGTGGGTATTCAGACTTGTAAACCCTAGGATGGCATTGTTTCTATGACTTTTATTATGCTTTCTTAATCGATGCTTTTAATTGAGTTCCAATCTTGCATGATAATTGTATTAATTTTCTCTTAGCAGTGACACTAGGGTTGAGAATCATCTAGGTTATCCTTGAAAGGTGTGACAACTTTTATAGGATTAGATTACTCGAGATTGGAGAGGGTCGAGAGGGTGAGTCGAGAGGTAATGAAACATCCCTTTTCCCATTCGGTGTGATTTTCCCTACCTCCATGTTCTAAGAGTTCTTTGCGGTCAAAGTAGAGTGAAGTGCTAGAAGATGAACTCCCTTGGGGCTTAGTTGTGCAAGCAACAGAGTGAAGGGTTGTAGTGAATCCTAGTGCTGGGGCTTAACTGAGACTAGGGTTCTTTCGCCTAAACCAAAGGGTTAGAACTATACTTAGGAATAGGGTCTATCACTTGGAATCCCTAAAATCCCAAGCAGTTCCACATAGTGTGAGGCTATGACACACCCCTTGCGTGTGTACCCCGCAAGTGCACGGGTTGTCGAAGTAATAAAAATACCCTGGTGAGTGGGTAGTCTTATCCACAGGGAATAGTGTTCAGAAACAAGTGTTATCGCTATTTAGCTATGAAAGAAGTTGATGATGAAAGAAGTATATATATATATATAAATGTAAAAGAAAATAAAAGAGCGCAAGAAGAATAATGAGGGTAGGAGAGGTAATCGATATAAAGATGGGGTACCCGGACAAAGCTCCCCCTAAGACTAATGCTTCTAGTGCAAGACTAGTATTATACCCTCTAATTGATGTCTAATTGAGTCGAGGATATCCTTAAACACACGGTCCCAAACCTAAGGTCAACCGTGACTAACCCCAACACTATGCCCCGGCATTAGGATTCACTACGACTCTTGACTCTCGTTGACCTGTCAACTAAGCCCTAAAGGAGTATATCTACCTAAGCCTCACACTACGTGGGATTGCATTAAGTTCTAGGGACTCCTAGTGGTAAAACCTGTTCCTATGTGTAGTTCTAACCCTTTGGTCCAGGTGAAAGAACCCTAGTCTAGATTAAGCCCCAGTGCGTAGAATTCACTTCAACCCTTCACTCTGTTACTCGCGTAACTAAGCCCCAGGGGAGTTTATCTACCTAGCACTTCACTCTATCTCGACCGCTAATGAATCAAGGAAACGGAGGTAGGGAGAAACCACACCGGAGGGGAAAGGGGTACATCGCTACCTCACAACTCTCCCTCTCACCCTCTCCAACCTTGTGTAGTCTAATCCTATAGAGGTTGTCACACCCTCAAAGGATAACCTAATAGATTCTCAACCCTAGTGTCACGGCTAAGGGAAAATCTCATACAATCGGCATGCAAGATTGGAACTCAATAATAGAACATTAAATTAAGAAAGCATAATAAAAGTCATAGAAACAATATCATCCTAGGGTTTACAAGTCCGAATACCCACTAGGGTTTAGCTCTCCATGGAGCAATACAAAGTCAATAAATAGTTTAAGAACATATGCATGAAAACCATAAAGAAAACCCCCTTGTAGATCGTATCGATGGTCTTGTGTAGTCGCGTGTCTTCTCCAACGAATCCCTTGTCAAGCCTAAGGCACACCTCGACAAATCAATGCCGATGAGAGCTTCCCCAATAGCTTTCTTCCAAAGGATGTCGATGTCGATGCCGTTTAATCACCTCCAAAGACCTCCAAGAACCTCTCCAAACCCTAGCCGAAAGCCCCCCAAAAAGATATCCAAGTGATAGAAGGGAAGGGTCCCCAAATAGATCTGAAAACGGGCTATTTATAGGCTAAAATCGGGCTGAAATCGGAGTTCCACACGCCCCTGTGTTAATTCCACACGGCCCTGTGTAAAACCAGGAATTCCACACGCCCGTGTCTTAATTCCACACGGCCGTGTGGAAATTCTGAAATCGTGATTTTTCGGTACTGTGAACAGTAACTTTGCTACAGTGTTTTTAAAGTACTCTCGCTACAGTACACGGCCGTTTGAAATTTCCACACGCCCGTGTGAACTCTCTGACATCCTGATTTTCGGCAACAGTAAACAGTAGCTTGCTACAGTACTTTCGTTACAGTACTTTTTCTACAGTACTTAGCCGAAATGCTCCCGAATTCATCGTTCTTCATCAAGGCCATTGAATTGGGCACGCAATCAATGGTAGATTATGTCGATTACTTCATTTCTATTCATTGGCGAAGTTCTCCAATGCTACACGAGTTAGACTTTTGTGAATGTGACTGCCCTTGTGCCCCTCCAATGGAGTTTGGCACACACCCACAAGTCTAAACTCATGCCTTGTTCCTTGCTTAGTCCGAAAACTCCTCAACAATGGCGAACATAACCTATTCTTGCTTCATTCTTCTCCAAATTGGCTCTACAACCCTACAATGCACAAAAGTAAACAAATGCACACTTTTTAGTGATAAAATCTGATTAAATCAATGCTCATTGCAAGATAATAACACTTTGCATTACTATAACACGAGCACTTATCAGGCTATAGGAGATGGACTCCCCTGGGGCTTAGTTGAGAGATCAACAAAGTGAAGAGTTGTAGTGAATCCTAGTGCCGGGGCATAGTATTGGAACTAGTCATGGTTGACCTTAGGTTTGGGACCGTGTGCTTAAGGATTTCCATGACTCATTAGACATCAACTAAAAGGTAAAATACTAGTCTTGCACTAGAAGATTTTGTCCTAAGAGGAGCTTTGTCCGAGTACCCCATATTCGTATTGATTGTTTCCTCCTTACTCTTTGCTTGCACTCTTCTTTATTTCATATTTCTCTTTCTTTTATTGCACACACATTGTTTTCTCTCACCACCATTATTTTCACATTAGATAAGTAGTAACTTCTCTTGTCTTGAATCATTACTCCCTATGGATTTAACTACCTTCTCACCAGGGTATTATTATTTCGACAATCCATGCACTTTCGGGGCACTCGAAAGGGTGTTGTCAGAGTTGTTTGTGATCCTTGTTTGGTGTATTCGAATCTATTGGTATGCCTAAGAACTCAGTATATAAATTTCTAAACTTTACTAGGTTGCATGACCATTGAACTAGTATTAAGCTCACCAAACTTGGAAGGGATACATGTACGAATAGGCCGTGACCATCGAATATTTGTACCCCTTCGTTGTTAGGGTTATCCTTCATTTTAGATCTTTTTACTAGAATTTGAGTTGTATTTTATAATTTTGTTGCAACACTCGAATTGGTAGGCCAAACAATCATTTAACGAGGAAGTAAGGGTAGCTTCTCGAGCCCTTGGAAATATGACCCCCTCGTGCTTGCATGAGGGGTATTACTTGGCGACCCCGTGCACTTGTGGGATAATTGATAAATGTGTGCCAACTTCCAAGAGAATCCAAGCTAGACTTTAAGTTGGAAAGGCACAAAGGCAGTTACACTCCCAAGTCCTACTTGTGTGAAGAATGCAAGAGCTCCCCGACGATGATTTATCGACAAAAAGCCTCATATCCTACCTCATGGACATGTGTCCGACCATGTGGCCTCAAGAGAAAAGTGTGTGAGCCGTGTTTATAAAGAGAATTGTAGCAAAGCACCTAGTGGATCACTATAGCAGCGCTGTAGCAAAAATTCCACACGGTCGCGTGTCAATTTCTGTAGCCAATACGGGTGCGTGAAGGCACGTGACAGGCGTGGGGTTTTTACTATAAATATCTCTTTTTCCCTACTCTTCGGAGACTTTTTGCTAGCGTTTCAAGGGCAAAGCGGCTAGGGTCTGAAGGAGAGGTCTTTGGCGAATTTTAGGGGCATTCTTTACCAACTTTGATAGTATCCTCCTTCATCATAGCATCTAGGGAGCCTTCGGCAACCTAGTTTCAAAGAGGAATCATTCAAGACGTTGAGTAACCCATTAAGGCCATCAACATGAATTCAAGACAGTTTTATTCCATGGTTTTTATTGCTTTACATTACTCTATTTGTTTTGTAACTTGCCCATGGATGGCTAGACCCTAGTAGGTATTTGGGCATGTGAACCCTGGAATTTTTATTCATGTATTGATATACTTTTTGTTTTCCAATTAAATCTGAGTTTAATTCAGTTTCAATCTTGTTTATCATTGCTTGCTCTCCATATTAATCTTTGTTGTTGATTGGTTTCCATGATTCATTTGCCTTGGTAAGAGAGAGGTCTCCATTAGGGTTAGAACCTCAAGATTGGAGAGGGTTAAGAGGATGAATCATGAGATAGTGGAGTGTCTCCTTTCCCCTTCGATTTGTGCATCCTATCTCTATATTCCATTGACTTTATGCAACCATATTTGGTATGAGGCATGAGATTGAGAGATTTCTCCGCTAGGACCTTATAGGAGGTTAGGGATCTTTCACCTAGAAGTAGGTTTAGATCTATCTTTTGGAATCAAGTGTACTCTTAGGAATCCCTAAAGTTTATTTGTGGTTATATGTGATGTGAGGTGTTGAGATTGAGCGATTTCTCCATCGGCACCTCGTAGGGCACTAGTATCGGTGGCTTGGAGGCAGGGACCAATTGTTCTTGGATTTTCTCGACTCATTTAACTCGGTTTAGAAGCATTAGTAAGTCTTGCATTTCATGTTAGATCCTAGGGGTGCATTGCCGGGGTACCTTATCTTTATTGATTGAGATCTCCCTTATTTTTCCTTTGCTTGCTTGAGACTTTGATATTCTTGCAATTGAGTTCATTCCACCATATTCTTGATTCTGACTAGATAACCAAGAAATAGTTACTACTAATACTTCCATTCCCTGTGGATTCGACTATCCTACTCATTGGGTATTTTATTACTTTGACACCCATGCAATTGTGATACACGCAGTGAGTAACCTAATTAATGGGGATTCAATACATAAGATGTGTTCACAAGATTCATGATGCAAGCTGACGCTAAATTTGAAGCCATGAATGCTACAATTTTCAATGCCCAACCATCTATTCAAATAATGGACACCCATATAGGAGAATCTTCCAAGATATCAGCCGGATTGCCACCAACTATAGAAGTCCTATCTGAAAATGACAATAGAAATGAAGAGAACAAAGGTGAAATTAAGGTGGAAGCGGATATTGAGATATTGGGGGTTAAAGAGACAAATGACGCGGCATCAATACCACTTATGCAAGTGATAAAAGTTTAACCTCAAGATGCAATTCAAGAAGAAAGAGGAGAGGATAAAATCATGGCTATGGAAAAATATGAGGAAGTGGAAGAAGCTCAATTGACCACAATTGAAGAAGTTACTTGCCTCAACATTGATCATTCCATCAATCTATCCATTTTGGTCAAGTGCACTGGAAAAATTCCAAGAATTGTATTTGAAGATGTGGGTAAGAAAGTCAAACCATCATTAAACCCACTTATGCCATAGTTAAACAATTCCAAAACAAAGATTTTTCCTTGGCGGCCCAAGAAAATTTTATGGGCTATTGAAGTTCATCACATCAAGGTTGAGAAAAAAGACATGAATAGGATGTTGAAGACACCCAATGACCCACCTATGTCGAGCTTGAATAATTCTTGACCGAACCTTTTTCCTTGGAAGCTAAAACATATTTTTGGGCGGGCTCAATGGAACTAAAGTCGTGGACAAAGAAGAAGCGGTGAGGAGGTTCAAGCCATCTAAGGATCCACAAGTTAAAATTGCACAATTCCCAACCGAAACGTTTTCCATGAGGCCAAAAGGTAACTCATCATGGCCTCCACCTTCACATCATTTCGGAAGGTATGCTTCATTTTTATTGGTAGTTCTTATGCCAACTCTAGCGGGGATGAACACACCATCTTCAAGCCTCCTTAAGGTAAGAAAGAGATACGTCGAGCTAATGAATTTAAACAAGCGTTTCTTGGGAGGCAACCCAAGCTCTTGAATTTCTCATACTCTTATTTTCATGTTTTTGTACTAGACACACTTAGTTTGGAAGGGATTCATGTATGAATACATCGTGACCATCGGGTATTTCGTACCCCTCCAACCATTAGGGATTAACCTAGGTATTGATTTTGACCCAAATTAGAGATTTTCCTTTGCGTAATGCAATTATAGGAGGATTTGGACCAATACTTGTATGGAATTAGAGCTTAATCACCGTGACCATCGGAGTAACCTACTTTTGGATGTCTCTTGGCCCAAAACCACCATTGCATGTGTAATTCTAGTATCCTTCTAGCTTTATTAGTCCCAAGGGGATCCCCGCCCAGGGCCTCGTACTTTCATTGTTATTTGCTTCCTTAATGTACTTACTTGGTATGCCTAAATCCAACTTGTCTATATTTATCTCTCTTATTAGTTTTCTTATTTTGTTTTAAACCTATCTATGTTAGACTATGCAGTGCCATCTAAGGAGAAGTAATAGCAGCTCTTGGGGCCCCAGGGAATATGACTCTCTCTTGCTTTCGCGAGAGGTATTACTTGATGGCCTGATCACTTGTGAATCTTAATCAAAGCACACTCGTGCTTCTTCTCGTGTAGTTTATAGACTTGCTATTGACCACAATGAGAATAAATCCTAAGACATCCCGTAAAGAGCACAGTCAAGAGCATGGCAGGAAGCACGACCAGAAGCACTGTCATGCTTCCATTAAGAACAACCTTTTTAAGCCAAAAGTTAGGGTTTTTAGGGGGTCTCCCTCATCTTTCTCTTCTATTGTTATGGATAGTGGCTGGGGACTTCTCCAAACAGCAATTGGTTGTGATGGTTTGATTTTCTAATGTTTAATGATGGGGTCTCCTTGTGTTTCTTTCTTTATTTTATCTTGTGATGCAAAACTCCTTGTGCATAATTGCCATAGTTGTAGTTACAAAACTTGACGTGGGAGGTTACCATAGTTATGTTAGCAAAGCTTGATGCGTATCCTTACAATACTTGTAACTGCAAAACTAGATGTGCATGTTTGCCATTGTTGCATCTCAGCTGGCTAGATGATGATTGAGAAATCCATCTAGTTAAGGCTCACAAAGGGGAAAGAGTTTGAGTGCATGCCTAGAGATAGGGCATATGGTGTCAAACCCTCCACTTTATGGTTTACCTATGGTCCAAGGTGATGTACCGGATTGTCAAACTAGAAATCATTGCATTTATCGAGGGGAATAATCCAAGGCACTGCTCTTCCTAATGATTTTTTCCTAGGTCTAAACCTTGTCCAATCAGTTCTTTCTTTTTCCTTTTATTTTCTTAGGTAAAATTCTCACAACCCTTTGATTCGGCTAAACACTAAGAAACTAACAAGTATCCAGAGCTTACCAGTTCCTAAGGATTTCATTACTCGACCCACTCGGATAGAATGTACTACTTTATACGACCTGTGCACTTGTAGATACACAAGGAGCATATCACTGATAATAACAATGAAAGACCTGGTCATCCACTAAGGAAGGGAATCAAATCACAAGCGTTCAATGTTCACGATTTACGCTGCAGTTAGTGTCATGAATGCGTTATGCATTATATTGTGGTTTTTTTTATTGGACAGGCATCGTTCCTATTTATTACACGTGTTTCCTGAGTATTATATGAATATCCCATGTATTACCAACATTTTCTATGTATTATGCCCTTTTTCTATTTATTAACTACATTTAGTGTGTAGTTTTGTTCATACATCAGTAATTATTTTTGTTTTAATGTATTGTTATGTCTCTCCTATATAAAATTCGCATATTAGTCACGACAAGAAAAGGACATATAAAAGCGCAAACACACAATTCTTTGTTTTAGTAATGCTTTTACATTGTTATAAATGTCTTCAAAATTTAATTACAATGTGAGAAAAAATGTATCATCATCAGCAAGCGTCATCCTTCCCGACATCATTGGCATCATCCTTCATCGCATTAACTTTTGTGACACCATCATTAGTTGTGTTGTCCTTGTCCTTTGTTCCGTCCTCTCTGACAACATCCTTCATCACATTATCTTTCGGTATAACTTTATGCCTTATACTATCAGCAAATAATGTCATGCCCCGACCCACAGGTCCCGCGCACAACATACCGCCATGATAACCCAGGGGAGGTCCAACACTGCCTCAACCCTGGGTAGCTGTAAGGCTAACCTGTTCCCTGTACATTACATCTATAACCACCATGCATAACTTAGCCATAAATATCTATACAACTCATCTTACTCAAAAACATCAATTTAACACCAAGGTGAGAAGTATAGCTAGCAACCTCAACCACAATAATAACATCCACAATAAGTCCTAACTCAAAGTACACCATCTCCTACATGAGATAGATTAGACTGACATACAGAAGTGTTTCGAATAGAGAAAGACATGGTAGAGTTCAACAATACATAGTGGATCCCTGATAATACATGCCAAGAAAATAGATAACATACACAACTCAAAATGAGAAGACTGTGATAACTCTAGCCAAGCACTTCACGCCTTCACCCCTACGCTATGCTATCACCTTGGAGGAAAAAAGAGAGGGGTGAGTAACTAGGTTACTCAGTGAGGGGTTAGATAGGACTATAGCTCAAGCATGATCAAATATACATAAAACATCATAAAAATATTTCAATTCATAACAAGAATGAAAATACTTTGAATAACAATTATCACGTAAGAATATCATCTTTCTCAATGAAATACAAATAAAATTTCATAGAAATCATCAAGAAAACACATGCCATCCTGGACCTAGTATAAGCACAATTCTTTCGATAGTTTCAAATATCAAGATGCTTAGAAATAGTTAACTTATAGATCACAAATCCACAATAATGTCCAGAATGGCTTCAAAACTCTCCGTCGCTAACCATGGCCTTGGTTAGGTCTAGAGCTACCAAGATGCGCGTATCTTGGCATTGGCCACTGGGAAGTTCGTGTAGTGACTCCGAACAACCCAACTATATCCTTGTTATGGATCTACACTCTCACCTGACATGGCATAACCGTTTTGACAGTATTCCACGCCACCTCTATATAGGTCGGCCCGTGAAAACCATCCATTTCTTACTGCAGTAAGTACTGGAGCTCGGCTCCCATGTCACCATCAAAGAATTTAAACAATAACTCAGCCCGTAGGCTCAATATGTACATCATGATAGCATAATTCTCAATAAGAGATAATAAATGTTCACAATGGCAATCCTCACACCAAGAGTGATTGATTTGATCATACATTGGAAATAAAATCATTTTCATCAAAAGTATCATACAAAGGTGTCTTTTGAAAATACACTTCAAATATTGCATTAACACAATGAAAATCAACTTGACTTCACATGCTTTATTGGTCATCATAATGAGAACATCAAATCTCTTGAAAATACATAGTTTGAAACATATACTTCAAACATAAAGTTCCAAACCATAAGCAATATATAAAATTTGCAAATATTCAAGAAATAAGCCAATTCATAAATCATCATGATTCTAAACTTCAATTAAAACTTTCAATGAGATTTAGCCATAAGAAGTCTATAATTCAAAGCAACCAACTCAAATATTAAAATAAACATCATGCATGAATCATAGTCCAACTTTGGTAAATTCCCGCACACAAACTTGGCAAGCAAAACACCTCTGTGTCACTTCTCCACCGGCTCTTTGCCCTTACTTGAAGCCTCACCTCATAGAAGCAATCAAACAACCAAAACAAGCATCTATACATCAACAAACATTTGATTAACTAAGATGAAGGAAAATGCTCAAAATGGGGAATGGTTGCTTCTAGGGTTGCTAAACACCATAACAAGAAGTTATAGCAAGAAGAAGACCTCTCACAACTCCTAAAACCAACAAGGAAAGCAAGAATGACCTAACTTTGGTTGGTGCTACAGTAATTCCGGGCCCGAGGTGATGAGGGTTCAAGGATTTCATGAAGTCAAGGCCATATATCTCAATACAATCAATCCTCACAAGATTTACCATCGAATAGGAAGAAAAAGAGATAAGAATCAAGCTCTCATAAGGGTTCACAACCAATCCTACCCATCTCCATCAAAGAACAAGGAAGAAGGAACAAAAAGATGGAAGCTTACCTTGATCCAAAGAATGAGCAACTTGATGATCCAAGATTCAAGCTCAAAAATCCCTTCTAGATCAGCCTTAGAACCTCATGGGACGATGGAGGAAGAGAGGAGAAGGAAATAGAGGAGTTTGGGAGAAAAGAAATGAAGAAAAGAAGCCAGAACCGGGTTTTTTATAAGCAAACACCCGATGGTGTGCGGGTCGTGTGTGGCCCCGCACACCATCCGCACACCCCAGGCAGAAGGGTGTGCTGGTGGTGTGTGGCCCCGCACACCAGCCGCACATCCCTCTGCCTGGGGTCTACGGCCTCTGTGCGGCCCCGCAGAGAGGCCGCAAAGCCCCCAAGCGAGGCTGTGCGGCCTGTGCACACCCCACTCTCCCACTAAAACTCTCCAAAATGTTCTCAAACACCCGGCAAACAACTCCAAAGACTCGACAAGAAAACTCAAAGAAAACTCAATGAGGAAATGACCACAACATCTAAGACAAACGAACAATAAACAAGGGCAAAGAGGACCGAAACACCACAAATAATGCACCACCAAATGATGGAATATGCACAGAAATTAACCAATAATACACATGCAATAAACAACCAAACTAAAAACATTAAAAAAATAAACACCACAGAATATTAGACCTTGATCCCGCTAAGTACTCACCTAAGGCTATCTTCTTACCTTCTTTTTGATTCTTTCCTAGATGGAAGTCACAAATACACCTTACATCCACAAGAGAGCAAGTCACTGTAATTAGGGGGACAATTTAGTCATTTTGCCACCTATGAAGAGATTATAAAGAGTGGGGGTAGTCATGTAATTTCCAAGGGGACTTAACACCTTATTCCCATTCTTTAGTGGAATTTGGACTGAAAAGTAACAAAAAAAAAAAAAAAAAAAAAAGGAGGGACATATTAGGGATAAGCAAATTTGGAGGAAGTTTTTGAGGATAACTAAACTATATGGAGACTATATGTTACTTCCTTGTTCTAATAATTATAAAGAAAAGAATAATAATAGTGAAATGTGCAATGTTCTTTTAGCTTGTAAAAAATGTCCACCTACATATGGATGTGATGTAAAATGGCCTTAGGATCATTTTGACAATTTTTTTTTAAAAAAAAAATTCTAATGCCATTAGAAGGAAATGCCCCATTTTTTAAGCATGTTTGCTAAATTTAGAATTAATTTGTAATATCATCTTCCATATTGTAAACACATAAAGATGAGAAGTTGATAACTTTATGAGTTTAACAATTTTGAGTTTAGATTGAAACTATCAGTTATTTAGCTTCATTTGTGCAAAACTTTGTTGAATATATAATTGATTTTGAATCATTTATTAACGTATATTTTTTATTTCACTTGAGAATAGACCATTGTGATTATCTAATTTATCTCAAATTATTCCAATTTTCACAAAACAATATAATGATTCACACAACCGAATTAATAAAATAAATCTAATTATTAAATAACATTAAAAATATTATTATAAGTGAAATATCTATTCACATTATTATTAAAAATTTCTTCTTATATGTTGGGGACTTGCCAACACTAACATGATTTAGTGGTAAGGTACCATGGCAATAAATGGGCAAGCACTAGTTCAAACCACGTGCCCACTAGAGTATTGTTCCTTTATTGTTTACTATGATCCGAGTATTATAGAGTATTGTTCATTTCCTATACACTGCATCCTAATATGGGTTCCCTATGATGGAGTTGTATTCTTCACCCCTCTCAGATTGCATAACAAAAGGAATTTACTATATATTATGATATTATAGTCTCTGATATATCATCTTGAGTGCACATATATAACAGGTCTTTATATCCTAGAGTGCTAGTCTGCCTCATGGTAAATCCTTAAAGGGTTATTAAGATACCGTAACTAGTGCACATCCATACCTACTTGCTCGTTTGACGACGCTTGTAGCCTTTGCCATAATAATAATAATAATAATAATAAATAATAATAATAATAATAATAATAATAATAAAATAACAAAATAAAGTAGGGATGCATTTATAAAAACTAAACTAGTTGTATAATCATGTTAAAAAGCCCAAGTTTTATAATCTTATATCACCCTTGGTGCTCCGAGATCCCGCTAGCCTTGAGTCCCACTTTTTTTAATTCTTCTTTGAATCTTGATGATTTGAGTCTCTCTGATTTTGTCAACAATTGCTCTTGGGACATGCATATGCTTGGTTTGTTATTTGGTAATCAACTAGACTGTTTCACTCCCAAGCTGGGCACCATTGATTTTTCTGGTCACAATCATTAGGTTTGGTGCTCTATGAAGCTCAATTGTAGTCTCTCTGCTAATATTTACCATCATTTGAATAGACCTGTTATCAGGGAGGATAGTTGGTGTGGTTGGAATAAGTTGTGGAAGTTAAATGTGGCTCCTCGAGTCAAGCATTTCTTATGGCTTGCCTTTAAGGGTAGAGTTAGTACTTTGGAGTATCTGTTTTCTCTTAATTTGGGTCCTCGTGGTTTCTGTGTTATGTGCAACCTTGTGCATGAAACAATTGAGCATCTTTTATATAACTGTTGCAGGACTTAGGAAGTATGGAATCTTATTTGTGATAGTACTAATGTTTCCATTGTTTTTCCTGAGGGTTTTTGCTCTGGTGCATTGCTTCTTTGTGCATCTTTTTCTCCTTATATTAAAGCTGTTATGGCATCCACCGCTTGGTATATTTGGAAGAACAGTTGTGATAAAACATTCAGAAACTCCTCCGTCTCTGCTCGTGTTATTGCTTGTAGAGCTTTGAACCATGCTATGGATTTTTCTTGTGCGAATGACAACATCCTCAGCAAGCGATTACTTCTCAACAATTTTTGCTCGACTGATGGCCCTTTTCTCTTCAGCGCCAACTTCTAGAATGCAACCTCTGAGGTTGGCGGAGCTGGTTTTTTCTGTGTCACAGCTAATTATTCAATTCTTATAGCAGGTTCCTGTCCTATTCATGTGGAGAATGATTTCGATGCTGATATTCTAGCTACCAACTTAGCACTTCAAGCTGTTGTGGATGCAGGGATTCAAATCCATCACATCTTCACCACCAATCCGGGTGTCCACAAGTTTCTTATGACAAATAATTTTCATTGTGACCAATTGAGCTCTCACATTGCTAGCATTAACTACCTTCTTTCTATTGCAGGTCAGCCTTTTGCACATGTCATTCCCAAATCCTGGTCGTCTCCAGCCTCTAAGCTTACGTTTCACGCAATTAACTTGCATCAATTGACATTATTTTTCCAAGGCCTTGAGCTTCCTCGCTGGGTTATGAAGGCTTTTCGGGATGTAGGATTTATATTTTAATTGTTTTGCTGTGTTCTAGCCTCTGGGGTTTAGTTTTTGTTGTTCTAGTTGTCTTGCTTTGTTGGCATTGCTTCTTTGTGTTTCCCTTTCCTTTTTTGCTTTCTTCAGGTTGTTTGTCTTCTGTATGTTTTTCCAAACTTTGTAACTTTTTTACTATTTTAATAAAATTAGCTCTTTGAGCTCTTATAAAAAAAAAATTTTTTTTTTTGACCAAAAGATAGAAATACTAATACAGTAGAAAACAAACACATCATAATGTGTTGATGGAAACAAGGTGCATAAGGTAGCTTCACTTTTGAATCAATCAAAATGAAGCTCAAACTTTTACCATACTGAAAATGAAACAAACTCAAACAAAACCATAACAAAGAGATAATAAACAATTAATGACAACACTGTTTCGCTTCAATCTAATCTCAAAGGCTAATCATTCCTCAAAAATTCTCTGATGAGCCTTGTTGGCCTGCAAAAGTTGAAGGAAATGAGAATTTGAAAACAAATGTAATATAAAAGTTAAAAAAATCAAATAAAGAACCTGTAGTTGCCAATTTATAGAAAATGTAATAATCATAAGAACTGTTGTTTGTACTATAGCTCCTGCAAGGATTCCAATCCAAAGACCTTTCCCTTGTAGGTGAACTACAAAAGCCAATAAAACAGCAACAGGGATCCCAAATAGATAGAATGCACCAATATTAACGTAGGCACCTACATGTTGCCATCCACAACCTCTAGCAACACCTGAAGAAGAAAATAATTTTAAACTTTTAACTTCATCGATAGATTACTTTATCAACTATTAAGTTCAATAAATGACCTGAGAGAACTCCTTGAAGACCATCCATAATTATTGAGATACAAACGAATGGTACCATTTCTGTGACATAATCTATAACTTGCTTCTCATCGCTGTATGCATAGCCCAAAATGTAGCGTAAGGCAAATATTGTTGTGCTGATAGTTATAGCCTCAGTAATAGTGATTAGCAATGTAACTCGAACAACCAAACGAGCTTTATTTGGCTTTCCCGCTCCTAGTTCATTTGATATCCTCGTACTGCATATACATATATCAAAAATTAATATAATTCTCATAAACATTTGTAGTATTGTGCTCAAAATTACTTAGATTAGAATGCCATTTTATGTCTCTGTATACGAAAGCCTTTCCCATGCTCGATCTGTTACTCCATATAGTTGTTTTCTAAATTAAATACCCTATATATATGTATATTAATTCAAAGTGTTGTTCATATTCTATATTTTAAATATATACTATAATAGTTGTTTTGTTTATTCTTAATATTTAAAAGCATACCTTGCTGCTGCACCAAGCCCAAATGGTATTGTGTATAGAAATGCAACGCTATTGAAGCTACACACCAAGAAATGAGATCAATAAGCACCCCATTACATCATGTTAAACATATTAACTTGAATTTGTTTTGCTCATTACCAAATAGAAAGCACTGAAGTTTCCAACTTTGGATTCGGCAGTAGACCAGAAAGCAAGATAAGTAGCTCAAATGACCACCACTCAAAACTGCATCAACATTTAATTAGCAATGTTTGCAATGCAACACTTAATTAAAAATAGAAATGAATTACCATATCATCACGGCAGATGGAACCGCAAACCGTAAGAATTCATTTATCCCTTTAAAAGCCTTAAGAGAAAATGGAGTTCGAGTTGCCTTGCAGGAGTCTGAGCACTTAATATACAATCCCAGCATTAAAACATTCAACCAATATGATATGCTTATAGAGAGAGCAGCACCCACATTACTCAATCCTGATTTGAATACCATGAACCAACAGAGAGGGATGTGACAGCAAAGAGCGGCAATAGAACTCAAAAGCATAGGAAGAATTAAGCTTTGAGATTGAAGGAACTTCGTCATGGTCTGAGTAATGGCATAGGCAAACAAGGCAGGAATCAAGTACAATGCATACTTCCCTGCCTCTTCTGAGATCAAGGTGTCTTGGCCAATCAATATAAGTAGTTTTCCCATAAAGGCCCATATAAAGGCTATCGGAATGCAAACAATAAAAAGAGACAGTATGGCTCTATAAGCTTGTATTCCTAACTCCTGGTATTGTTGTGCTCCATAGGCTTGTCCACATAGTGTCTCCAAACCACTAGCCATTCCTAGCTGCTATGTGAATTACTTTATCAAGAAAAGCTAAATACACATTACTCATAACAATATGTAATTTGTATCATTTCCTAATTTGCCATGATTATGTATGCTTATCTCAATGCAAATTCTAATTATGGAAAAGAAAAGAAAAATAGGATCTTATATAGGAGATGCTACTACATAAAATAAGGAAATCTCTACCATCAAAGCAATATCAAGCACATGCTACTAAATATAAAATCTTTCCTAGTAACAATATTAAAAAATTACAAAATTTATTTTCAACTAATAATGATACCAAATATATACTGTTATAATTTACTATAGTATAGGAAAAAAATACCGAGATATGTGGCATGATCAAACTCCTAAACATATAATACAATCTAATTAAACCTGCTATTTCAAATCTTGGTACTTGGAGATCAAACATGAGACCACACAGATAAAGGCAAGGTCCAACGATCATTTCGGCTATTAATAAATAAGTTATGGCCATGTGTTTCTTGGTGTGTTCATGCATCACCATTTCAGTATTCATGAATATATACCAGTGTTCGTGTAAGAGTGGAGAGGATAAGAGCAAGTGTGCATCTTTGACCTAGCTGCTTGTCAAAAAAGTTCACCAACCAACCCAAGAAGTGCATTTTATGTCTATTACTGACAAAATTTTGAAGTAAAAAACAAATTTTTGGAGAAAAAAAAATCATTATCAGTGTTTACAAAAGTTGAATACAAAACTATTCACTGTTTGATCAGAAAAGAAAGCACGAAATGGTGACAACTTTAATAGACACTTTTATTAACGCACTTATGGTGACAGCTGAACGCACTTATGGTGACAGCATTGAGTCAAAGTTAATTTAGTCCATTGGCGACAAGTTTGTGGCGGGGGGACAATTTTGGTTCAGATGCCATGATCAAGTTAGTACGGACCTATCTACAATGGCCACAACTGTCTGAGAGAAGCACGGCATCAAGTTAATTAGTATGGACCTACCAAGTTGCATGGACCTATCGCACTAACTAAACGTAATTCATATTGAAAAAAAAAAAATTATAAAATTATAAAAACTTTTAATCAAGATAAGTTAAAGTAATTAATAAAAATATGTCCAAAAATTAATAAAAGACAAAAAAAAATAATATAAATATAAAATATTCCCTAAAATATATTTTTCTTTATAGAAACAAAAATAATATTAATAAAAAGATACCAAAGTGCTTCTTCTGTTATTTATTATCATCAATCCAAATAAAATTTTATTTCCAAATTTTTTAAAAAGTTAAAATAACTAACTATAACACTTTTACTATTTCATGTCACTTTATTATATGTTAATGCCCAAAATCTTTTGCTAAATCATTTATTTCTTTTGTCAAAAGTCACACCAACACCTTCATTTTCTTTCCAAGGGTCACACCAAGACCAATACTAATAATTAACGGTTATCAATCATTTACCCACATTTATTAAAAATTTTAAAATAAAATAAATTATTCCTGAAAAACAAATCCACAAATTATCCTTCACTATATTCAAATATTTTCTCTTAAAAATAATACGTTTAATTTTGAATAAATAACACAACAAAAACCATAATAAAAGTTTTTTTTTTTACTAATAGGAGACGAACACTTATTATCCAAAAGATTAATAGATAAAGAATTATATTTGTTACGGTGATTTACAAATTTTTTAAAAAAATCTCCTACCCCGTAATTCTGAAGGAGTGAAACCATTGTTTTTCCCACAAAAGACCCACACTTATACCCGTAAATAGTACATAAACAGTATTGACCTCCAAAATATACAATGCATGAACATACAAGAACAGTATTGTCCGAGAAAGAATTCAAATCTTTATTCTCTCTTTTAGATTCTTGTGTAATACAATTGAGTTATTCAATGGTTGACAATTATTCTCACACTTCTTGCCATAATTTATTAAAAACCAAACACCCAAAAAATACATACCATTTCTCAAAATGAACGAATAAAATCAGGCTGCAAGTTGTATAAAGAACAACCATAATTTGATAGATCAAAGTAATCATTTTAACCCTTTTATCTCTGATAAAATTTATCAATCTAATAAATAAAAATAAGAAAATAATAATGATAATAATAATAAACATGAATAAAGACAGACTTAACAGTCAAAGAAGAAGTCGCGGTGTGCGAATGAGAAAGAAAAAAAAGCACAAAAAAACAAAGCAAATTAAAGAATGCTTACAAGAAGGCTGAAACCAGTGACGTTGGTGAGGGAGGTGGCGATGGCAGCGCTGGAGAGCTGGAGTTCACCGAGATGGCCAACCATCATGGAAGACACCACCGGGACAAAGAACTGGGCAAGCGTGGTGATGACCATGGGGGCGCCAATGCATGCCAGATTCCATCCTTCTTCTTTTAGCTCTGCTATGCATCCTCCTCTCCTTTCCTCAAAGTCTTGCTCATTCTCATGAGACCTTGACCTGTTCAGCAGCAGCCCTTGTTCCATCTCTAGCTACACTCAAAAGAGAGAGACAGAGAGGTGCAAGGAAATTGAGCGTAGGAGTGGTTTTTTTTTTTTTTTTTTTTATTAAGGTTGGAGTGTTTTTTGGTGTTGTTATTATAACTTTTATGTGGTGAGTAGGCCAAGAAATTTATTTATTTACTGACACCTGGACTTTGAGATTGTGTTGGAGGGGTACTTTTAGAATTTTGTTTTTAAAAGGGTTGGTTTTCTTGAATGTGAAATAAATAAATATTATATCTTTGGAGAGACACGTTTGTTTTGTCTTTTTTTGGTGCACGTGTACTAGCCAATCAAAATTGAAATACATTTTTTTATTCACAAATAATTTAAGATTAAGGGATCATCACTAAATGTTTGTTACATAATCTGAAATTATGGGCATGTATATCATGAAAAATAATGGATTTAAAGTAATTTTCTTTTATGAAATAAATGGCCACTTTATATAATTTCTACTTCTTCCACCAGTTTCCTCTTTATTAGAAATACCAACAAGTAGGATATGAGTAGAATACGTCAAAACTTTTATCCATACTCATAACCCTTATTTTATTGCCATACATGTACCCTCAAAGACGAAAAAATCATACCCTTACCCTTACCCTCACCCTTATCCAAAGAGTACCCGTTTACCCGTTGTTCAAATTACCAAATTAAATATAAATAATAATAATAATAATAATAATAATAATAATAAATTTATAATCCATTACAATACAATGTTTAAACACATGTTCATAAATTCAAAATAATGTAATGTAATAATAATAATAATAATAATAATAATAATAATAATAATAATAATAATGACATTAGAATGTCCTTGATACGATTAACTATCTGAAAAAAACAAATACCTGAACATAAAAAATATATATCAAGTGGTATGATCAAACTATCATTAAATTCATATATCCACTATTTATATTTTTTATAGTTTTAAATTTTATAAAACCGGGTGAAATTTTGAATAGAAAATTAGAACTGCATCGTAAATTAAGTAATTCTCATAAATTTGTAAATTAATTGATTAATTTATATATCCAATTGATTTTTAACTAGCATCTTATTTTCCAAGATGTTCTTATAATTTATAGAGTAAATTATTATGAAATTATTTTTTTATATTTGTTTTATAATGTTTAATTTTATAATTTAATTATAATTCTTAATATAAATCCCAATTGTGCTATATCAAATATAAATATAAAAATTAAATAAAATTCAAAACAATATATTAAGAGAAAATTTAAAGTATTAATTTTAAATTAATCACAATGAAAATGGATCACGTTAAATTGTGGATAAATGTTTAGCTTAATAAAAAATTTATAAACACACATATAATTGAGACAACTCCTTTCTTCTATCTTACCATCAATTATCCTTATTATAGTTCTATATTTTTTTTTCCTAAAAAGATATAGCTCAATTTTCTTTATTGTTACTTTATCTTTGTAGGTACTTTGGGGTTTAGGTTCCTTACATCCATTGCCACCATGGATGTCTATTCAGGTCTTGGGTTTTTTTTGCACTTGAAGAAATGATGCTTCATTATTAATGGCCTTAAAAACAGTGTAAATAGTCATATATTTGTTATAAACTTTGAGCCACAGCTTGATTTTTATAGTCTCCTTGGTATTTTCACCTTTTTCACCATCATGACTAAATGAATTATAACTTTTTGAAAAATTTTATTATGAATTCGACTCTCAAGATGCATGTCAAGCCCCGACCCATGGTTCAAGCATGTAATAACTACCGCGCTACGTACCTTGGAGTAGGAGGCACGCATGTCCCTCTGACCCGAGACACTGTGAGACTAAACTAGTATCTTGCTTACGAAGATATTAAACTAATTTTAAGGATAATATACACATAAGATCAAGACACACCAAAAGTTCAGGATATTCCAAACCCTATACTTAACTTTGGTCATGTTTCAAACAATGGTTGGCAAAATCAAGTGCATACTGATATAAGCGAATATAAATTGAAATGTTTCACATTGCAAATAAAACCCACATATCAAACACTTAGGGGTCGTTTGGCTCGCGGTAATGATATATTACCATGTAATGAGATCATCGTAATAATAATATCGGGAATACTATATGCCTAGGAATGTTAAAGTAATTTATTATAATCATGTTTGGTTGAAAACTCATATTACATAGTAATCAACTTGGTAATATTCTAAATTTCCCAAAATACCCTTGTGTCTATTATTTTGTGCAAATTTAAATTTAAAAATAAAATAAAATTATGGATAAAAAAATTAAATTTTCAAAGTTGAACATATTCCCAAAATAATGTTATTCAAATTTAATTTTTTTTATCCAACGAATAAAGTATGAAAATTATTATTTTTAAATGAAGTGTATATTTGTCCAAAAAATGTTTAAGATTACCACCCACTTGGTAATCCAACATAGGCACATATTTTTGTGGTAATGGGATTACCAAGTTTCTTGCTAATTTTTCACGGTTGGTAATCAAAGATTACCATCAATATTACCACCGCTACCAATCCAAACGTGGTAATTTTTTCAGATTACCACGTAACAGACGGTACTGTTTTCACATTACCGCGAACCAAACCCCCCTTAAAAGAAAGCTCAAGTCCAAAGAATAGTAATAAGATCTGTTCTTTGAAATATCGCGATATTAGGCTTACCCAAAAAATTTCCCTAATTAGTTGTGGCAACAACATAGTTTTAGGTACGCCAAGGCTACAAGATTTTAAATAAAGATAATAAGTTAAGCCCACATTGATGTTGGCATAAGTCCACTCATGTGGTGAGGCATGGTGTCTCAAAAACAAGTGGTGCCCCTTCTTCCCAATAGGGTCTCTTCACACTACCCCAATAGGATTCACTTAAACTTCCGGTCATCCACGCCGCCTCTCACTAGGTTGGACCGTGGGGACCATGCTACAGTAGGAATGTTATTCAATTATGTTCCAGGGGCCAACACACCTAATTACATTTTGAGACAAATTTTATATAGATACATACCAAAATTCCATTTACAAATCTGGATATAACATTGATTAGCATTCTTATAAAACATGGGTAATGATCATTATAGGATGGTTTTGGCAATATATATATATATATATATATATATATATATATATATATAATTAGGTAAAGTACACAAACCATTTTCATACATCTTAGAGAAATATCCACTGAAATTTCAAGGGCGCCTTGCACTTAATTTGCTTATCGAACGAAATAAATTACCTGTGTATACTCTTTAGGGCTAAAAGAATCAAAACTAATGTAATTCTTTAAACAAACACACACATAACCATCTATGCACGAAACTTAAACACTAAAGTGAAAGTACTCTCCAAATGCTACAGTGACACCCCAGAGCAACTTGTACAGTATCTTGCTACTTGTACACCCCAAATTAAAGCTATGGTTGTAAACTGTAAATCTAAGGGCATTATCATGTACTCAACCTTCTACCAAACAATTGTCAACTCATATCCTTAACACCCTTTATGAGGCTCTCGGAGCTCTGATTCAGAGTCCCCTCCTCAACTTTCTAACCGCATGCATATTGACCATAGCAGGGTTAGGATTATGCCCTCAAATTGTCAACGAGGTTGTATTAGTGTATTTTATTTGTATTATGCATTCTTATTATTATTAATAGTCATTTATTTTGATGTTCATATAAATATTGTGATGACAATTTTAATTAGTTTCAAACATCATAGTCCATGTGTATTAAGTTAAACCTTCTGTTCTTTATGGGATAAAGAGGAGGGCACTAGAAAGGTTTAGTACTTATACACTTAAATAATTCACAAATTGGAGAATCTTTAATTGGGTGTTAAAGATTTATAAGGATTTGTATAACATATACGTTGACAAAGAGTACTAGTTAAACACTATGGAATATGGGAACATATGTCATAAATACATCACTAGGATTGGTGTATTTGAACATAACTCACTACAATCAAATCACATGGGTTTTACTCTTTGGTAGTTAATGATTGTGATTGTTGGTTATGATCATATGAGTGGACCTTAGACTTGAGGTATCATGATCACAATGTGTTTGTGATGTCTAGTCTGTTACTAGAGTTGTTAGGCTCAGTTTACCTTTTAGTTGCCTGACCTCAAAGTGTGATTATGTCGAGCAAGTCACAATTGTGAGTGATCACCTAGAAGTAATTCATTCTCTCAAAAGTAAACGAGTTAGTATCGTATCCAATTATAAGTATGTGAGACAAGAAGACCTTGGCCAAGACAGTCAAACTAATCGTATGGGACACGAAGGATAATTTGATAATCTTATGCTACTATGGTTATTTGCATATGATCGAGTTTAGTGAGTTCAACAATTACCTGATTCTCACTCGGTTGGGATATAAGAGCAGAAGGTTTCTACATATATGGTAATTATAATCGGAAAGGTTTATAATGATCTACTCATTCGTGTTTAATTGGACTACGACATCGGGTTACGGGGGCTGGCTAGGTGTCACCCACATCGTTTGATATCTCCCATTGCCAGTCAAAATGAACATAGGGAGTCACTCTTAAAGGGATTAAGAATCAAACTCGTTTTGAGTGTAGGGGTAAAATTGTTAATTTATAATTTTACTTCATGAGATAAGTGAAGTTGTAAATTGGTCTAAGGGTTTTATCTTAATTTTAAATCATTTCATTCCTTAACTCTAGATGAAATCAGTTGATTCTCTGGTGAGAAAAATCCCAAGCTCTCTCTCCCTCTCTAAACCTAGCCACTATTTGAAGAAGAAAAAGAGACTGTTTCTCAATTCCGGTGTGTGATCAAGAGGCGTGGGACTTTCATTCTGTGTTAGAAGATCTACAACAATATGAGGGATAAATTCGGCATATCAAATTCGGCGTTAGGTTTTGCATTTTTTTTAGTTGCACAGCTATTTCATAATATATATTAAAAAAAGAAACTACAAGAATATAGGAGCAACCTATAAAAAATGTGCAAGGGTCAAACTTAGCTTAAAAGTCCAAAATAATTCACTAGTGAATGGTGTTTTACATGGACGTAAATCAGGGTACTTCATGAGTTTTTAAATTTTAAAATCTTCTATACAATAACCCTCGATATAAAAGGCCAATACTAATGGAAATTCCATTGGTAATCCTTAAAAAATAAAAAATGGCTATTTTTCATCTTTTTAATTGATAATTAATTTTGTAAAATTACAGTACTACAGTAAAAGTATATTAGTAAAAGGATTCTATTGGTAATAGCATGTTAGTATGTTATGCGCAATTGTAATTCTTAGTTCCAAACAATTACCGACAAAACAATTCAAGAAATCCATAAGCAACTGTGTTAGTATTACAAATTGCCAATCTTATGTAGTTTTGTAAGTAGACTATCGGTATTCTATAGGCAAAAAAAAGTATTCTGAGAAAAAAGTTCCATCATAAATATTCCATCGTTATGGAAATGTTCACTTATTGTGATTCTTTTTGTGAATTTTGAATTTCTTTACATGATTTTATATATGTCTTCTTATTACAATAGCTATAGCTTTCTATTTGTCTGTTTGCTTTGTTTTCTAAATAATTTTCTTTTAAGTAATTAAAGGTAAATAAAATAGCTAATCCTGCTCTTATCATATTTTCATTACCTTGATCATTTAAAATTGTATAGGGAAAGAGAAAAAGAAGTTCTTATCATTAAAATTTGAAAGTTTTGAATAGCCTATACATTTTTAATTATTTTACAAGGACTTAATAATAAACCTAATAACCCGACCTAAGGTATAGGGCTTATCCTAACCATAACTGGGAAAAGTTAAGTGGCTGAAAACCATTTCGAATGCAAAAAAGTTAAAAACATCTCAAAGCCATGTGAAACCCAATAGAAATAATAAAAAATTCTTTTATTGATAAGAGAATATAGTTTTGATACATCCACTACAAAGTAGAGAAAGAAGCTTTATTCCTAAGTCTATTACAAAGATAAAGGGCAATAAAAAATATGTATTACATAGAAGATGTCTATGTTGCCCTATAGAAAAGCTTGACGCATTGACTTAATCTTGCATCAACTTATTTAACATCAAGAAAAGAGGGAAGGGCAGTGATACTTAAAGAAATAGAATCTACTAGATAAGAAGGGATGTAATGAATGGAAACCTAATGCATAGGCCAAAGGGATGCCAGAGAGCTCCTTTGATGTGATAGTTATCCCAAATAAACCAAGCATCCCAACAAGAATATCCTAGGAGCTCAATCCTAACCAATTAAGGAAGCTAAGAACTGTGGTGTGTCTGTCTGCTCAAGAGGATCGAAGGAAGGAAAAATGGAAACCTTTATGATGGATAACCTCCTCTTTTTCCTTTTTACACGATGGAAACCCTCCTCCAAAAGGAACAATTTGCAATATCAAAGGCCAGTTAGGGAAAATGACTAGTCCAATAGAGCAAAACCAGTCTTCTAACAAATAACTCTTTAAAAAAATTATAACAAGAATTTTAAGCAAAGATCCCCTTAGAAGATATTTATAGTCAATTCCAAAGAATGCGGAAATTTTAGAAATAAAGGGTTTTAATCTTGACGGTTTTAGATAGAGGAGTAGTACATGCCAATAATTAAATGCTCATGATAATTTGGAGAAAATAGAAATCCACAAGCAAAGATAATCAAGTAGGTTCATTAATAAACTTAATAGTGATCATTTGACTATTTGGTAACTTATTTGGTCAAAATGAAAAAGGGTGAAGCTATTACAAATGGTAGAATGGAAGGGTTCTCGAGGAAAAGAGTAGCCTATCTTGATAAAAATTCTTGCTTAATTAATGATTGAAAATAATAGGTATCATCATACATCGAATAACCTTCTAGAAGGCCAAGGCACAATAGTAAGTAGTTTCAAGATAAAAGAAGTCAGGAGTTAGAAAAGTTAGCATATGAAGACCTTATGAAGTGCTAGTCTTGAGATAGTAAAGAATGAAGTAGAAAATTTGTTTCATGAGGTAACAATGAACTCCTAATAGCAGTTCTTAAGCCCCCTCAATTTTCTTAGTTGTATATACCTTAAGCTCTTTTCAAAAGTTGAAGTTGTCATACTCCTCATGAAACTAAATATCATTCATGTTAAAATTAACAATGAACTGAGAGAAGGAATCAGGAAGAGACTGCAAGCTGAGATCAACACGAATGTTGTAGTCCATGGAAAAGTCAAGAGCTTCCAACCTCTCAGTCATAGAGATCATCTTGAAGGAATACTATCAAACTTCACCATCCTTACTCATCTTTGCCCTAAAAAGCTCTCTCGCTATTTCATACCGAGCAGTTTGACTATGCTAACCATAGAGCTCCTACAAGTGCAACAGTACCAATCTCGCATCACTCATTTTTTCATGAGAGCATTGCAGATCACTGCTCATGGAGGCTAACATATAGCTCCTCACTCACAAGTCATTGTTGAGCCATTTTTAGATAAATACCTTGTTCTTCCTTGCATGCCAAGGTTGGAGGTTCGATAGGAATATTGGCCTCAAGAACGTAACAAATTCGCTCTAAATTGAGGATTATCCTCAAACTCCTGAGCAAATCTCGGTAAAGATATTTTTCTCAAGCAAAATATTAAGTGGGTTGTTAGTCATATCGAGAAATAAACTGTAAGAAAATAAAACCAGAATATTAGTTCATTTATATTATTCCCAAGTTATATTTAAGTCTTTATATAAAACTTGGTTCTCACTACATTTTTTCGCAAATCTACACTCCCACTGTAGAACTCAAAAATCCTCATTGGTAGGATTTCGTAGTGAGTGATTGTGTTCTTTATTAAATCCAATGGAGCTCAACTCATACAACATAGTTGCACCACTAGAGTTAATTAAGTGGTGTCTCATACCAACTTATTCCATAGGCAGTCCAATCAATTTTGGTCCATAGTATACCAAGCCTCAACCCATACAGTTTAATTGGCCTGTAAACTATCTAAGTCAAGCCCACCAACTTCTATCAATCTAACAATTGAATGCCAACCCCTCAATCGATACAATATAATTGGGGAGGGGGGAATTTGTTTTGACTGCTTACATCCAATGCACTAAAGGTTCTTAAATTTATAAGCGAATACAAGACCCCTCATACAGAGAAGATATCATGCACCCTCATAACTCTAATCACCTAAAGATTGATGGAGAGCCAGGACATCCCGTGCCCTTCAACTTAATGTTTTATTTTGGGAGAATTTATTTGCATGTATTTAATTAGGTCTCACATTACATCAAACATACATGTATTAAATATGACATACATATTCAAGCCATCACACGCATACAATCATGAACATCTAAGATTAACCCAATTTAATAGGTTAATCGAAAAATAAAATCATAATCTATTACATGGCTTTGCGCTCCATACAAAACGACTTCACGCCGGGCTTTTTGCTCCATGTATTCTCGGACTCTTGTGTCACTTGATTATATTTTCTCTAAAATTTACAAATATGTATCCAAAATATAATTTTCTTTTGCAAAAATTAGAGAAAATCACATTGGACGCAAAATAAAATAAATATAAAAATCCTAAAATTCATGATCGTATGCTATCCATCCATTCAACACATCAACAAAAAAAAAAATAAATAAATAATAATAATAATAATAATAATAATAATAATAATAATAATAATAATAATAATAATAATAATAATAATAACCATATATTCCACATTGGTGTGGTCCAATTTTATTTAAAATAAAATAAATAAACAAATAATAAATAAATTAAAATAATAAACAAATGTGTGGGCCCCTAAGCGTTGTGCAGTGCTCGCCCAGTGCAGCTGTTGCAACCATGGATAATATTGAGATAGATTGCTAAGTGAAGATAGGAGAAAGGAAGGGAAAGAGAATCAAGGAAGGAGAGAAGGAGAGAGGTAGAAGAAGAGGTAGGAGAGAGAAGATGAGAAAGAAGAAATTTGGGAAAATATTTCTCTGCCTTCATTCATTGTACTCTATTACATATATAGCAACCTAAGATTGTAACAACCTCTCCGGCCACACACATTATACCCATGCCCATACTAATTAATCTACTCTTTAATAAAGCTGCTTCTTAATAGTGCTTTATACAAATCATTCAGACTTCATAGGTCATCTACATGGGTGTTCATTTCGTACTACCTAGGCCTGCATCAACAACACTGTGCTAGAATTTGCATTTGGTCCACGCAAATTCTAATTTACTCAATTATATATATATATATATATATATATATAGTGGAAATTGCCAAAAACACCTCCAAAGTTTGCAATATGCACAGATTCCCCCTCTAAATTTGAATATCCATAAAAACCCCTTCCTTTTGAATACAATGATTGTTAAACCCCCCAAGCATCTAATAGTGATTAATAGAGTTAATTTTAAACTTTTTGGACGAAATTGTCCCTTGCATGGGAAGTTGTGGCAAGTGCGACATGGTTTGACCATAATGCCTTTGGGTGCAATAATATGGTTGCATTATGTAGTGTTTAATAGTATCAGTTTAAGAAATAAGGTTTTCGTTTAAAACAAGAGGTTTCCGTTTAAGAAATGAGATTTCGGTTTAAAACATGAGGTTTCTGTTTAAGAAATAAATACATGCATTACTTTTCAGCATAATATTTTAAACGGAAACTCGATAATTTAAGCGGAAACATAATATTTTAAACGGAAACTCGATAATTTAAGTGGAAACATAATATTTTAAACGGAAACTCGATAATTTAAGTGGAAACATAATATTTTAAACGGAAACTCGATAATTTAAGCGGAAACTTGAATGGAAACTTGATAAATTTAAGCGGAAACTTGGATGAGACAATGATATTGGAAAATTTAAGCGGAAACATAATATTTTAAACGGAAACTCGATAATTTAAGCAGAAACATAATATTTTAACGGGAACTCGATAATTTAAGCGGAAACTTGAATGGAAACTTGATAAATTTAAGCGGAAACTTGGATGAGACAAGGATAGTGGAAAATTTAAGCGGAAATATAATATTTTAAACGGAAACTCGATAATTTAAGCGGAAACATAATATTTTAAACGGGAACTCGAGAATTTAAGTGGAAACTTGAATGAAAACTTGATAAATTTAAGCGGAAACTTGGATGAGACAAGGATAATGGAAAATTTAAGCGAAAACATAATATTTTAAACGGAAACTCGATAATTTAAACGAAAACATAATATTTTAAACGGGAACTCGAGAATTTAAGCGGAAACTTGAATGGAAACTTGATAAATTTAAACGGAAACTTGGATGAGACAAGGATAGTGGAATATTTAAGCGGAAACATAATAGTTTAAACAGAAACTCAATAATTTAAGCGGAAACATAATATTTTAAACGGAAACTCGAGAATTTAAGCGGAAACGTGAATGGAAACTTGATAAATTTAAGCGGAAACTTGGATGATACAAGGATAGTGGAAAATTTAAGTGGAAACATAATATTTTAAACGGAAACTCAATATTTAAGCGGAAACATAATATTTTAAACGGAAACTCGATAATTTAAGCGGAAACATAATATTTTAAACGGAAATTCGAGAATTTAAGCGAAAACATAATATTTTAAACAGAAACTCGAGAATTTAAGTGGAAACTTGAATGGAAACTTGATAAATTTAAGCGAAGAAGATGGGAACGTCAGCGAGCTTGTTGTCATCCTTGTCGAACCGGAAGTAGGTGAGGAATGGAGGGATGGGGCCGTAACGGAAGGCGAAGAGCTCGCCGGTGGTAGGATCTTTCTTGGGATGAGCGGTCATGCCCATGAAGAGTTTGCCGGAGAAGTCTTCATGGCCGAGAGTGGAGATGTCGCCATCGGTGATGGAAAGCGAGAGGAGAGAAGAGGTTGTGAAAAGGAGTAGAAGGGGAGGGGGAGGGAGTGGAGCATGCTGTTGCCGTCGAAAAGATGGTGAGGACTGCGAGGGAGATATTGAGGGTTGGGGCCGTTGCGAATGTAGGTGCCACCGGCGAGGCAATGTGGTATACGACCGTGAATGATGGGCCATGGGGTCGAGGGGAGCTCGGAGATGGGGGCGAAGTTGTCGGAGAGGACGCTGCGGGGGTCGACGGAGGGCCAGAGGAGAGGTGGGTTTGAGTTTGAGGTTGGTTTTGGTTTTCTCTACGGTCTTGAAAGTAGAGGAAAGAAAATCCATGGTGGAAGGCCGGAGAAGAAAGCGGAAAGGGGGCTAATGAAAGTAGAGGAAAGAGAATCCATGGTGGATTTTTTTCCCACCATGTTCAAGGGCAAAGAAGGAATTTCACAACATAGACCCAGTCTGACTGATCTACAAGGGGCAAAAAAGAAGTAAGACAATAAAGGAAGGGTTGTCTGGGGTATTCAAAACTTCCAGGGGCTGATTGGGACGTTTTGAATTTCCCGAGGGGTAAAAAGTAATTTTCCCATATATATATATATATATATATATATATATATATATATATATATATATATATATGTGTATTTCACCACCACCACCACCACCACCATCATCATCATCATCATTATTATTATTATCAATAAATAAATAAATAAATCATGGACCCATAATTCATAAAATAAAAAATCATGTATAAAATCTAATTTAATTTTATCATGTATATTTTGAATTTATATAATTATGAAATTATAATCACTAATGATATTATTTAAATCTAATGTTCACAAAAACAATTAGAATGGCTATGGTACCACTGTTAGGTAATATCACAAAATTAAATAACATCATCAAAAGCATGCGGAAGCAATAATAAATAGCAAGGGAGAGAAGAAGCCTACCTAGAGATGAGAGATTGAGAGGGAAATCTATGCCAAAGAGATGATTATGAGAAGGTGAGATGTAGAGATGATGTGTTGATGATTAGAGAAGCGAAATTATGAGAGCAGCGTGAGCTACGGTAAGTGCGAGAAGGCTTATTAGGGCTATAGTTAGAGAAGATGATGATAATGGACCATTGTGAGATGTTGTGGTTATATTTAGGGACCATTGGGTACATTATATATTAAATATAATAAACATACTATTAAAGAAGAAGATGACAATGAACCATTGTAAGGATGGGCGCTCATTAAGTATATTATATATTAAATATAATAAATATATTATTTTGTTTCAAAGTTGACTATTAATTGTCAATTAATGTGATAAATTTTATTTTGTTACAACTAACTGTTGTAATCTTATGAAATTATTTTTTATTCATATTATTTCAAAATATTATTGAATAAAAAATTAAAAATAATAAAATTATCATTTTATAGGGTGTTTAAATAATTTTTATTTTACAAGGTATGTAAAAAAAATTACATTGGCCATTGTTTTCAAATGCTTTTTTAATTATATAACTAAATGTATCATTGAAAATATAACTGAAGGTCATTTTAATAATAATTATAATCAAGTTTTTTAAGATGGTCACTCCCGTATATTTATTCTTGATAGCAGCTTAATTTTAATTTTTTTATAAATTACATAAATAGTATAATATTTTTAATATACTATAGAAAATATTTATTCTTACTGTTGTAAATTTTATGAAATTATATTTTATTTATTTGAGGACCAACCTAATATAAAATTAATAGAATTATTAATAGAAATTATTAAAAAAGTTTACAGTATTTGAGACAAGGGTATATGTTAGTTGCAAATAGTTATAGTTTTTGCAACACTATTTAGGTTGGTGGCAAAAGCTAATTTTGTTAAGTTGAAAGAGTGGTAGGAAGATGTTGCCTATATTTCCCTTTTATGGATGTGAAGTCTCTTTGAAAGGGGGTTAATTTTTTAGCAGGGTATCAAACTATGGTCATTTTTTATTATGAGGTCCGAACTTCAATTTGAATCAAAATAGTTACCCAACTTCAATTTTGTTTTACAGGGTGATTAACTGAGAGATTTCGACCTATTTTTTTATAATATAAATGCCAAAAATTCTCTGTCAGTATATGCATGGCACACTGTCCGCCCAATTGCCAATTTCATTTCAAATGTTGATAGAAATTTATAACATCAGACCATCAAAAATAGGCCAAAATCTCTCGGGTGACCATCCAGTGAAACAAAATTAAAATTGGGTAACTATTTTGATTCAAATTGAAGTCTAGACCCCAAAATGAAAACGGGACATAGTTTGGTATCCTATAAAAAAATTTACCCCTTTGAAAGCACTTGCCATCTTTAATAGAATAATATAAAAACTCAAATATGGTAAACTAGATCTCTGTACAAATAAACAAATCTATTATAGTCACAATCTATTGAATCAGTGAATATGTATAGAGATATGTTAAACCAGAAAGATGTCTACGTAAACAAATCTGTCATTGTGCTTCTAAAGCTCTTAAAATGAAACTCCTTCTTAAAAAGGATGCATCTCTTCAAACGCTTGTCTTTCTTATCTTTACAACCCTCTTAGATACAATCTATAAATTGTGAAATAGATAAAGCATATTCATCATTTTATTAGTTTTATGTTTTATTCCCATCACTAGTTGTACAATAGATCCAAACACTTGTGTGAATTCTTTTGATGTTAAGCAAAACAAGTTCAAGTTATATATCATGAAATGCATCCAAGACATGGGCATGCATGAACATGACATTGGAGGATATATGAAACTTATGTCAGTCACAAGAGTGTGCCATGGGTCGAGTAAAATTTTTGGGAGGGTACCCAACTATAGTGAATTATCAAATTAGAGTCCAAACTTTAATTTGTATCAAAATGGATCCCCATTTTTAATTCCATTTCACTGGTTGGGTACCCGGATAACTCCAGCCACATTTTAATGATGTGGCGGCCGGGAAATCCTCGTCAGCAAGGATGGTCCATTCTTCCTCGCCACGTGTGGTCTCCATCTCAGCAACCTTCCTCGTCAGACTGTTCTTCACTTGACCTGTTAAACCCTCGCCACACCTAGTTGTAGGCGATGGCTCTCTGGTGAGAGAGAAAGAGAGGGAGAAGGTCTCGCCATTCTTGTCGCTACCATTTCAGCCAAGTATCTTCGGTGAGGGAAACTCATCCAGTCGTAGGCGCTCACTCTTGAAGATGTCGTTGTGCAAGCCCTAGTTTTTTTCTCACAATTTTTATTTTGTGTGTGGATTATTTCATTGTTTGTAATACACAGTATACACTGAGATTTTAAATTGTCTCTGAATTGTAGTTACATGTATGTAGATGTGCATTTTATGAGTTGGAATACAGTCATAATTGTATTTGGTTGTATTTGTATTCCACTGTATTCTCAATTGAGGTTGTGTTAGAATGAATTTGTTTGTTGTTCTATTTTTTTATGAATTTGTTTATCATAGAAATTCTTGTGTCAGTATTACAGTTGTAGTCTTTTAGCAGCAACAAATATAACAATTCATCAATTGGTAATGGAATTTAAAATTTTGAAAAGGGAGATTATTATCACAATTTAAGTATATTATCTACTTACTTTTAAAATTTATATTTAATGATGAGGAGGGTAAACTTATCCTATTTGATGTTATATGGTTATGTAAGCATCAAAATGAATATTGTTCTTCTGGGATATTACAAATATGTATATATGTATATATAGTAATGGTTTAGGTTTATCCCTTGCTGTGTCATAGATGAAAATGAATCAATCTTATATTTTTATAATTATAGTATTGAACCTGTTCACAGATCAGTGAATCTGTCAATTTACATTAGTTCAATGAAAAAAACTAGCAATTGAACCTGTTCACAATTACTATTTTTATGATGATAGTATTGCTTTAGAAAAAGTTCTATTCATTGTGCAATACAGTTAACGTTGAAAATACATCTTTATAAAAACATGCAAATGCTGCATTGAAAATACATCACAATGAATCAAGTTGTGAAGATGCAGCTGTACAAAATTTTCAAAACACAAAATTTGTGCAAATTGCACCAACTAACAACATTGATACACTGTCATACAAAAAGATACTCAAAAGGAAAAGATTATATACAGACACTGTCATACAAAAAGATACTCAACTAACAAAAGAAAAGCTTATATTCTTCCAGGTTCCCTTGTTGAATATGTCAAATTAACCTGCAAATGCTCCAGTCCCTGGTGGCACCCACACTCTTCTTCTCTTGTCAGCATCTCCTGCTTTACTCCCTTCTGTAGAATCTTTGTGTTTCTTTTGTGCCACTTTGGATGCAGTCCCAGCCACAGTTGTGTCAGCCCATGTTTTTTTTTTATCTCCATTGGATTCAAATGAGTTCCTGATGAAGTTTTTCTATCTACATCTTCCTTTCCATCTCTTGTTGATTTTTTCCCACCCCTTATACTCAGTTTTGGAATCCTTGATTGAGTTCCTTCTGAGTGTTTTTCCACATTGTGTGTCTGCAATGTTTCTATAATTATCTACAATGTTAAACTAAAGAACATTAAAGTTGATAGTCATGAAAAATCAATTGTAGTGTTAAAGTAAAGCATAAGTCAAATAATTGCAATGAACTATTTTTACTGCCATTGACCATTTACATTTAAAACAAGTAGGAACTAAAACAAAATGTAAAGTAATCCACAATGCAATTAGTTAAAGAAAAACTGACTTGCGATAGATGAACACAATTCATTCAGACATTAGATTAATTTAAAAAAAAACAACCATATTCGAGCATTCAAAAAATCAGATGAACACATTTCGTTCACATAAACTACATTCGAAGACAAATAAAAGATTAAAAACAATCATTGCCACATCTACAACATAAATTAATCATATATAAAACATATCTCAACTATATATACATTTAGAGAAACAAAGTGGACTTTATATTCATTTAAAATAAACTTAAGTTTCATTTAAAAAAACAAAACAAAAAAATTCACTGAACCATATCCATATCTACATTTAGAGAAACAAAGGGTATTTTATGATTTAGAGAAACAAAGTGGATTTTATGTTCATTTAAAATAAACTTAAGGTTCATTTATAAAAAAACAAAACAATTACTGAACCATATACATATCTACATTCAAAGAAACAAAGTGGACTTTATGTTCATTTAAAATAAACTTAAGGTTCATTTGAAAAAACAAAACAAAAAAAATCCATTGAACCATATCCATATCTACATTCAAAGAAACAAAGTAGACTTTCTGTTCATTTAAATTAAACTTAAGGTCCATTTAAAAAAAACAAAACAAAAAAATTCACTGAACCATATCCATATCTACATTCAAACAAACAAAATGGACTTTATGTTCATTTAAAATAAACTTAAGGTGCATTTAAAAAAACAAAACAAATAAATTACCTAACCATATCCATATCTACATTCAGAGAAACAAAGAGGAATTTATGTTCATTTAAAATAAACTTAAGGTTCATTTGAAAAAACAAAACAAAAAAAATTCATTGGACCATATCCATATCTACATTCAGAGAAACAAAGTAGACTTTATATTCATTTAAAATAAACTTAAACTTCATTTAAAAAAAAACAAAACAAAAAAATTCACTGAACCATATCCATATCAACATTCAAAGAAACAAAATTGATTTTATGCTCATTTAAAATAAACTTAAGGTTCATTTAAAAAAAACAAAAAAAAAAAATTACTGAACCATATCTAAAGCATTGGAAAAAATTATGGTTCTTCTTCCGTTCCATTTTTTTTTTAATATATATATATAAACTACATTCACATAAACTATATTCAGCGACAAATACAAAATTTAAAAACAAGCAAATCCATTTCAGATTAACACAATGCATTCATATAAACTACATTCGGAGGCAAATAAAAGATTAAAAAAATAAAATCATTGAAAAATTGGAAAAACTTAAGATGAACACAATGCAATCACATAATTACTGATTTAGGTCAATAATGTATTTAGGGTGCAAAATTACAATGTAATGACGATGTTGATTTAGGAATTCTGAAAAAGGACTCACAATAATCCGGTGCTTTGTCTCCTTCATGTCTTCTTTCCCAATTAAATGCCATCTTCAAGGTGCGCACTCACTTCTTCTTCCTCGCTGGCGACAGTGAGTTACTTCTGGCCCCAAGACAAGAAGAACGGATGAAACCCTTTATGTGTCTCTCGAAAGGGGAAAGGGCTCACAAAGGGAAAGGAGACGGGCTTGATGGTGACAGATGCAGAGCTTTTCCAACATGTGGGCTAGGGATTAACGGGTCACGTGAGGGACAGTCTGACGAGGAAGGTTGCTAAGATGGAGACCACACGTGGCGAGGAAGAATGGACCATCCTTGTTGACGAGGATTTCCCGGCCGCCACATCATTAAAATGTGGCTGGAGTTATCCGGGTACCCAACCGATTAAATGGAATTAAAAATGGGGATCCATTTTGATACAAATTAAAGTTTGGACTCCAATTTGATAATTCACTATAGTTGGGTACCCTCCCAAAAATTTTGATGGATGCACATTAAATCCAAGACAAACAAGGATTATATATTTGTGTGATTATAGAACCTTGTCACCTTTGATTAAAAGTTATATATAAATTATAGCATTTCCTTAGTCTGTATGCATATTAGTGTTTATCAAAAAAAAAATTTTTTGCTATGTATTTCTCATTAATGAGATTTGAGAATATTCCTAATTTTTTAATGATGCTTTTAGGAGATCTTCAATAGTGGATATTGTCACACCCACCCCTTCTACCGAGGTAAATGTGGCACCCATCAGTTAAAATTACTTTTAACTGAAAAACTGACACTCCTGAGAGAAAAGTCTAGAATGAATTCCTCATCACTTCATCTTCTTCTCATTCTGTCTGCTACAGTAACCCGAGAGAGAAAAAAAAAAGAAGAAAGGAAAAATGAAGGCTTGAAGGAGGTTGGGGCTTGGAGATCACCGGAGAGAGAGAAAGTTCGCTGGAGTGGGGCATCCTTGGTGAGTATTTTTTTTTTATGAATGTTGCTTTGGTTGAGATGTATGTTTATATGTATGGATGTGTGTATGTATGAGTGGGAGATCTTGGAGAAAAATTAGTTTATTTTGAATGAATGATGATGGAGAAGAGCTTCCTAGGGGTGTAGAGAAGCTTAGTGGTAAGTTGGTTTCTCTTCTCCTTCTTCCATCTCTTCCCTCTCTTGTTGTTGGGTTTTCTTTGTGTTTTATAGTGGAAAATCTTGGTTTGGATTTAAAATGTAGAAGAAGTTTGAAGTTGTAAAATCTTGAATTTGTGGAAGATTGAGAGAGATCTTTCATTTTCTAGGTTAGAGTTACCGTAGCACCGAACCAAACTGAGTTTCTTTCACTTTTCTTGTCAGTTTTGAGGGTTGTGAGAGTTTCATCCTTGTTAGATCAGTGTTTAGTAAACCCTAGAGTTGATTAAGGTTATTTGGTAGAAGAAGCATAGGGTTTCTTTACTTGGCTTTTGTGCTGACTCTTGTTGGTGTCTTGTTGTGCCTTGCCAAGGAGTTGAAGTTTGGCTCAAAGCAAAGGTATAACTGAGAACTATCGTTCAAGGAAGTGAAATCATCAAAATTGTGAGTGGGACTTATCAATTTCATGGACTATGCTATCATGCATTCTTCTTATATATTAGAGTTATATCTTTCTTTTGAATGCCACTTTGCAAGTTTGTTTTTCAAAATCTTATTAAATATTATTCATGACTTTAATATCATGGTTAATTTTAAATGAAATGTTTAGAATATTTAGCAGTATGTTAATTGTGTTCAAAAACTTGGTTTTGAATTGCATTTTCAAGGAATTATTGAAAATGATGTCCTCTTAGAAGAAAAGAATCATTTCATGATTGACTTAGCATTTATTTGAATTGATTTGTGTGAATTACTCACTCTTGGAGGGAGGATGGCTTATGTGAAAGATTATGATTTCAAGAATTTGGCAAAGAACATGTTACTGTGATTAGAAACCATATATTTTGGTTATTATGTTTCAAAGAGCATGTTTTCATGAAACTAGGTATTCTTGTTTTGATGTTGAATGAGTTGCGCAAAACTAACTTTAAATATATTTTGATGATGTTATACTTGAAGTGTAATTTCAAGAAATATTCTCAATTGATGTTTTCTTGATGAAAATGATTTCATTGAAGATGTTATAATCAATTTGTTCACTCTTGGAGTGAAAGTTGCATCTGTGAGAACTTATGATCTCTTTATGAGACTTATGCTATCATATGGATGTTTATACTGAGCCTATGGGCTAGATTGTTATTTAAATATTTTGACGGTGACATGGGGAATCCCCAATACTTGCTGCAGTAAGGATTAGAGTTTCCACGGGCCAACCTAGTTGGGGTGGCGTGTAGTACTCAAATGAGGTATCACCCTTTCAGGGCCCTTGTAGAGAGCTTGAAAGGTGTGCAGGGTTGGGTGCCCAGAGTCACCACACGGGTTCCCCAACGGCAAATGACTAGAGATTGTATCTTGGTGGCTCCTCACCTAAATGATGCCACGTTTAGTAATTGAGGGTTTTGGAGGCTACTTGGGATATTATGTATTTTCGAATTGTTTATTTCTCAAACTTTTGAATTGATGAGTCACTGAAAGAAATATATGATTTTGGATCTGAAATTTGTCTTGGATTCTTTATGGAATTAAAAATGTTGTTGACTTGGATTTCTTGGTAAAAAGCTCACATTCATGGTTTATACTGGGTGTCTGAAATATTTTATCGTTGTTGAATTTTAAAGCACATTCTTGTTTTGCATTTCTATTTATTCATGTATAAGCTATAGTTCCATGTTTAGTCCCTCACTTGGTAACCTAGTTTTAGAGGCAGTTTACTAAGATCTTGTCGTTGATTGAGATTTCTTAAATCCTTGCTTTATTGAATTATTGAAAGGAACGGATGTCTTTGGAATTATAATTGATTTTAAATCGTTTATGTTTTAAAATGGTTATTAATAGTGTATATTATTTATGCAAACAAAAATTCTTGTGTCATAAACGTTACTTATACTATCTTGGTTATGGTTGCACTTTTGAATCAGTTAACATGTTACAACTATTAGACCTTGTGTTATGCAAATACCTGAGTTTCAAATTTTAGAAAGAAAATTATTTTAGTTTAGCTATTCATGTTTTCCGCAAACTTTTTTTTCTTTAGTTGTTTGGAAAGTGATGCCTATTTAAGTTAGAGCTTGGTTTTAATCAATTGATATCATAAAATAGTTTTATTGGTATACTTTGTACTTTTTGAATTTTAGTGTTACTCTACGGTTGCTATTTTCTTTATTTTGGGTATTGGTAAACTTTTAAAACAGTTTATTGTTATATTGCTTTTATTTATTTTTGACATGTATGATTTTATAGTTCCATACAATCCTCCTCAATGGGTAACCAAGTTACTTAGCCCCTCTTTCTTCTTTCAAGGTGTTAGTTCAGTGAAGCGGTGCAGACGTAAAGTGTTTGGCAAGAGTCTGTTTCAGTGCATTTACTTTAAGTTTATGTATGTATATTCTAGTATTTTTCATGTAGTGTATGGGATTCATTAATATATGGTGTTGGCCCATTTGTATATTTTTCTAACTTGAGTGTTCATGTATGTTGCTATTGTCCAGTGTTGTCTAAAAAACCATACTCATAGTTTGGGATGTATTTTTTATTATATATTTCAGCCTGTAGTCTTGTATTTCTAGATGTGGTTGTATATGTTTGCTTGACTTAATAACATCATAATTTGGTTTGTATAGAGAATTATTTTATCAGTATGTAGTTGTGTTCCTTCTAGTATAAGTCATCCTTACGATGATCCAGGATTGAGGCAGTGTTTAACCTCCCTTAGGTTATTGTGACAGTATGTCACATGTGGGACCCACGGGTTGGGCCGTGACAGGACCTGTCATGGTGAAGATTTATTCCTAATTAATGAAGAGCCTGAGGAGGTTCATGATCAAACTTTTGATCAAATGGCACATGAGGGTGATTATGAGTAGATGAATTGGGATCAAGGATGATATATGATTGTCTTCATTCTCATGTTCCACTAATGGATCAATCTCATTGTAATGGTGAAGCTAGTGCAAGTGTGAACCACCATTAGATGAGCTAGTTTCGGTTTTATAGTCTGATGAAATAAGCTAATTGTCTAACAAATTTTTTGATGAATTAAAAGTTGCCGATCAAGGACCGACTGATTACTACTATCATACAAAAACCACGAATAAATTGGGTTTTTCTGTGGTAAAAATTGATGCTTGCAAAAATGGTTGCATGTTATAATGGAAGCATGATGCTATGAAAATTTTTTACAAGTTTTGTAATAAGCCAAGGTATAAACAATTAAACAATCAACTTTGGGTACCTAATATTCACCAGCGTAAGAAGAATTGCACAGGCGATACTAAGATACTTGCCACTAACTCCAAGATTGCAGAGGTTATATGCTTCTAATGTTGCAACAACATATATGACTTGTCATGCTACACAAAAGAAAGGATGGGGTAATGTGTCATCCATCCAATGCTAAGGAATGGAAACATTTTGATAAAACTTATCTTGATTTTGATAGAGAGCCTCGTAACATTCGATTGGGCCTGGTTATGCATGTGAAGAAGTCTAAAAACAAGGAATTTGGTTTTACACCCAAATTGGATGTAAAACCAAATCTCTCATTGGATGTAATCTGAATTACATGGGTTTTTAGAATCCTGTGAACCAAACACTGTATTTCTAATATCCAGTAACTCAAGTTACATGTAACTCAAAATCCATCCAAACAAATACTGTATTCAATAATTTAAATTAATAATTATTATTTAATTAAATACTCACGGAAAAAAGTCATTTCATTTTAACTAGGGAAAATTACTTTTAGCCTACTAAAAGTTTCAAAATTTCTCAAATAACCCCTCTAACATTTGAATTTTCCAGACATTCTCTTCTGTTTCAGTACACTTCTTTTTCCGTCAATACAGCTCACTTCGTCAGTTTATTCTATCTTACAACATGTACTTCCCGCTTAATAATTATAGTTTTTGTTTACAATTGTGTATTTAGGTGTAATCACATAAGTTTTCATTTAATATGTTATCTTTTTGTTTAATATTTATTTATTTATTAATATCTAACCTTCCCGTTTAATATTTTGTGTTTCCGTTTGAAATGTTAAGGGTCATTTTTGTCAACGTCAGTTATCTTTATATCAGAATTACTGAAAAATAAACTGTTTAGATAAAAAAAAGTTATTTTAGGAATACCCAAATTTGGGAGGACCAAATGTGCATAAAGAAAACTTCCAAAGGGTTTTTAGCAATTAAAAATTTTAAGTATTGTAATTATAAATATTAAATAATTTAATTTAATTATTATAATTAACTATTTAATTTAATAATTTTTATTTAATCAAATATTTACAAAGACAAAATTATCTTTTCAAAGTTAGTCATATTCATTCCACCCTACACAGTGTCATTCCCAAAGTTATAGACAGAATAAGCACTCCCCTAATTATGGACGAAATATGCACTCCTTTAACCAAAGTTATAGACGGAATAAGCACTCCCCTAATTATGGACGAAATATGCACTCCTTTATAGTCAAATTATTGTTAAAAATGATTCTCATTCCAACCATGTCCATTTATCATCCTCTCATACTTCTCACCGATGTCGTGTGCAACACTTGATCGCTACTCCTAGATCAAGTTAGTCTTCACTCACTTGCCTTGGTTTATTTGACTTAACTAAGTGGACTTAACTAAGAGGGCTTCGTCACCCAAAATACGAAATACGAAATTTGAAGATAGAACTTGGAGAAAAGCTTTTTTACTAAGCAAGACTCTTCTTACACACTTTTGCATTTCCCTCAAGGCAAGCCCTTAAAGAGCATTTATAGGTCTCCACCTTCGCAATGGACAGTGAGGATCATTTTAATCCAACGGCTATTAATGACCCTCTAGAGTATTCTATACAACTCTACACAACTCCATGAAAATATCTAAGTGTTCCACCAAGTTCTAAAGATTTCTATCTCATTCTATGCTAGTGGAGAAGGCTCTAGGAAAGCCTACACTTCTCTGCACACTTCATAGTATATATGACATCTTATATTCCAACACTTAGAATTTTTCTAAGTATAGAAGAGAATCTCCCTTCTACTTAGTCATGGCGGGTTCTTTCAGTCCTTGGTGTGCTGTATTCGGTCGTTGTCGCGCCAAGGGTGACATATTCCCTCCATCCAAACACACCCACATCAACACCTTAGTAAAAAGATAGCAAGAATTATGTACAGATTCAAATTCAAATTTGAATATAAATTATGGGTAATGAAAGCTTAATAAACACAAATAACAACAAAGCAAATAGAGACAACTGATACATCCTGAATTTTGTGAACATAAAGAAGGGCTGATCAGTCCAACATTCAAATCTGAGTTCCACTTGCTTCTTCCACCTCCACACCCTTGTCCTCCCCTCTTTTAAACTCCAAGCAACCCTTGGACCTGCAATGCTGCATTAAATAGTACACTCCAATCCCTAATAATGTCAAGCCAAGGCTGATCACATAAACCTTCCAGGTAGCAATGCTCATAACAAAGATTAAAAATGCTGATGGAATTAAGCACATGCAAACAAGGGCTGGAAGGCCCACAGGAACTCGATATGGCCTCTTAAGGGAAGGATGTTTTCTCCTTAACCAAAGGAATGAAGCAAACTCTAAAAGCATACCAAGACTGTATAAGAAATTTGCTGATGAGATAATATCTGTGAAACTCATGAAAGAGATTGCGAGGGTGATGAGACTGGAAAATAAGATGCCAACCCAAGGAGTGTGGAACCATTTGGCTCGGGAGGCAAATATCCGAGGGAGGATGCACAAGTCTGCCATTCCCAGGAGTTGGAAAGAGCTGCTACTGAGTTGGGCTTCATAAAGTCCAATCGCTGATAGCACGGCCCCCGTCTCTATCCAAAATTTTAGCCATCTCCCAGCAATCATACCTGTTGGGGGCATAGAAGCAGCACAAATACCGCGTTGGTGAACAGCAATGGAGAAGAACAAGCATTTTAACTGCACTTAATTTGAACTCTATTCGCATTTTGGACAAGCAATTCAAGCCACTGGCGAAATAATGAATTTCAAGTAAACTTTAGAGATTAAATTCACTGATGGGTCAAGGACTTCTAGATAATGCTGTATCTTCTCACCTATGGCAGCCTATTACTGATCTGACAATTGTGGGCATTGAACACAAAATTTGATGCTTCATACAATTTTCTAGTGGTAATGTGCCAAAATTCGATGCTTCATACAATTTTCTAGTGCCAATGTGCAAGATACAGGTACCAAAGATGTCATCTGTAAAATGAGTGATTGGACACTCTAAATAAAAACAAAGTGGTGCACTTCCTCTTAGCATCAAAGCATTACAAAACATTATTATTGCAACAAAATAAATAAACTTGGTTTAATGATTTAATTTTACATGATATCCTCCAACATTATAAGTTTAAGCAGAATAATCCATTTCAAGCTCGATAGACCACAGATTTGATTTGGTTCTTGTAAGCAGCTTGACATTCAAGTACACACCAAAAGATAGCAAAGCACCAGTTGATGAGACAAGGAATTCTGTTAATAGCAGGTCCAGGGTCAAGAAGACACTAGGAAACATTTAACAATGATATAGAAGTTCAATATACTCAACCAAGGACTTTCTTGGAATTAATTCGTTATTGTTTGTTTAGCCTCATTTATAATCAGATAAATTAGACAACTCCATGTTATCTCCTGTTAAGGGAAGGTTATCTTATTGGAGATTTCTAAGCAGCCCTCTAGTATATGCATGAACTGAGCTTGCATCCAGTGCAAATTATAAAATTGAAACTACAAAGTATTTACTGCAAAATGAAGGCATGAACCTCCTTCGCAAAAATTGAGTGCAGGAGCACAACAGAAACTGGCAGAAAACTTAGCCATACTTGTAATGATGCATGCATAATATCTTCAGATAGCTATCTGTAATATTTTCCTTTTATTGAACTCAAATATGTAAATGAATCAGATTACTAAAGGGCAGATTATTGGTACTTCTACAAGGAATTAATCTTCCAACGACATTTTTGGCATTCTGACTTGAGTGGTTTTTTTGTCAATATCATACATTTTGTAAAATTTGTGTACAGCTTTATCAGAAAAGTCTTCAAACAAACCAATAAGAATAAGAACCTCTGTCTTTCACGCAAATTTCCTTTAGATAGGGAAGTCTAAACAATAATATCTTAGATCACTTCTAAAGTACTTGCCTGAGCTAACAAGTTGTACGCAGAAAGATGGACCACCAAAAATTTAACATGGTTAGACCTGGACTTCACATTAAAGTTCAAACAAATTGCTTACATCACCCACAACATAAAAGTCAAATGTTCATAAATCACATCTTGCCACACATCTAATTTAATTAAAGCATGGCTCCATTGCCCCCGGTCAAAAAAGTGCTAATCTTGTAAAAAAAAAAAGGAATTTCAGAGATTAATTTATTAACAACTACCAGTAGATCATGAGCAATATATGAACAAAGGCTTATCAGAAGTCAAATGTGTCACATCCCATCAGGTAAAGTTCTACCAGTAACTAAGTTTTTAATGAACCTGTAAGCAGCAGCTTCATACCCCAAAAAGTGATTACCAAAAAAGACAACTAAAAAGTGTGAACTGATCCAATAGTCCAGCAAAGTCAACTAGGAGGTAAAATTCATCCAGCATTCTGAGACGAGTTTGTAACATCCACAAATGCAACAGTTAGAATCTACAAGCAACTCTATTGTTCACAACACAACAATTCCATTAATGGTTGATGCTAGATGTTCCATCATAAAAACATCACTCAGACCAAAAAGAAAGGAAAAGGTGATAAAATGTTAAAAAAAAAAAAAAAAGTTCATAAATTTTGTCAAACTGGCTACGGAAAATAATTTGGACCTATAATATCATTCAACAAATCTTATGGCTAATGAAGTCATAATTCGTACCAAAGTACAAACCCGGTGGCTTAACTGGAAGCTTTTCAATAGTGATCTCAATGAACCACCTTGTGTTACAGACAACTAACAGACATTGGACTTAAAACAACAATACCCAATTCAATCCAACAGGCAATAGCATGCGTTCACCATATAGAAATTTTCTTCGAGCAAAATGTTTGCAGGATACACAACACAGCTCGCTTACCAAGACATTCATTTCTTAGTATTTAAGTTTATTCAACAACCACACAGCTCATCCAAATATAAGGAAAAAATCTCCCTCCGCATTTATATATTTCTACTGAAGATTTTCTATATTAGAAAAGAGGATGCAAGTCATCATATCACAGCATTATATGTCAATGTGATCATACCAAATAATTTATCAAACAAAACAAACACAATTGCATACTCCCATGTGCAGCTTTACCAAAAGCAAGAAACCACCAAGCATGCAAGTGAAGCAAAATAAACAAAACTACAGAGTACCTGCAATATCCGCAAAGTAACCATCAGACCAATCCTCCTGCGGAACATCAAGAGCACCGGTTCCGGCCAGCAATGGCACCAAATACCCAATGCAAGTCATGAGGCCAGAAGCAAGCAGAGCCTTTGGGAAAGACCGTTGGGGATTTTCCACCTCCCCTGCAAGTGTACTAGCATTGTCCCAAAAATTGAGATTCCAGAACAAAGTATTAAAGTAAAGCCTCCAATCAATATCCTTCCCCATCTTCAACCATCTGTGAGGACGAACCTTAGGGATTGCAAAGCCAGCCATCAAATAGAACGGGGTCAAAGATACGAACCCCAACGCCACCGCAGTATAACCCACGATCGTCAAGCCAGTGTAGTTGAGGAAGGAAAGAATAACGGAGAAGAGAACAACGACGATTACGCGAGGAGTACCAGCGGATAGGGAATGAATGACGCGGGAGAGGTAGTCGGCGCAGAGAACGGGGTAGGCGGCGTTGTTGATGACGCCGCTGAGGAACTTCCAGGAGCCCATGAGGAAGCCGAAGAAGGGGCCAAAGGCACGGTCAGCCCAGAGAACGTAGCCGCCGTTGCCGGGGATGGCAGTGGCCAGCTCGGCGGTGATGAGGGCTTCAGGGACGCTCCAAATGAAAGGGAAGATAAGAAAGCCGAGGAGGGCCAGTAAAGGGCCGGCAGCATGGACGGCGGGCTCGGCGCCGAAGGGGCCGCCCGAGACCTCGAAGTAGATGAGGAAGATTAGGGGGAGGAGCGAAAGCTTTTTGGAGGGACCGGAGGAAATTGGGAGAATGGGTTGGTGGAGGAGTTGGGAGGAGGAGTCCATGGATGAAGGAGGAGCTTGATCAGCGCCTGTTTGGCTGTGAACGACGTCGACCTGGATTTCGCGGTTCATGATGTTTGGAGATGGGTGTTAGTCCGCGTAGGGACGGGACCATGGGCTTTGAGAAGAAAGTGTTTAATTTCTTTCCAATTAATAATAATAATAATAATAATAATAATACAATTACTAATATATTACCACTAATATTCTAATATACTAATAGTCATAATAATAATAATAATAATAATAATAATAATAATACGAGTTCAATATACAAATGTACTAATTGTAATACTAATAATAATAATACACTAATATACTAATATTAATAATAATAATAATGCCAGTACTAATATATTAACATTAATATACTAATATACTAAACATTAATACTACTACTAATAATAATACTAATATACTAACATGAATAATAATAATAATAATAATAAATAATATGAGTACAAATATATTAATACTAATAATAATATGAGTACAAATATACTAATACTAATACTAATAATAATACATAGATGTAATTTCTTAGAATAGTCAAGGGCATTTTGGTCCAGAAAAAAATAAAATCTTCCCAACCCCCCAATTTGGAGGGTTGAGAAAATGGGATAAGTGGGATGTTTCTCAACCCTCCAAAACCCTCTTAAATCTTACCCTCTATAAAACCTTGGATCCAAACAAGGGTTGGTCCATAACCCTACCTCACAAAATCCCTTATAACCCTCTCCCAAGCAAGGCCTAAAAAGGAGTGCAATTATTTGAGACGAATATTCCGTAGATGAGGAAAGCTGGGAAAGGACGCCGAACTGGAAAAGACCAAAATGTAGATTATTTTTGAGAAAATTACTTCAAAGTCCCTGGAAAGTTTTAAACTTCCACTGTAGTCCCTTTGACATTTTAATTTCCTATTGGATTCCTCCTTTTTTTTAAGCAAATTCAATTTAATCCCGGTGTTACTTCCGTCAGTTAATGGGAGTGAAAATTACAGAAATGCCCATGTACTCAAAAAGCAAAAAGTTGCTTTTCCATAGAACCTCCTAGTCTATCTTTGGGACTCACCAATGAGCTTGGCACTTGATCGATCGTACCACATCTGATGTGTTGGTACACCAAAAATGGTCACCGTAGGGGCAGTCTCAGAGCTACTCTCACTCTTGGCTCTCTTGGGTGTGGGCCTAAATATGCGTGTCCTCTGCCTTGGCATAATCTTGCATAAGAATTTAATAAACAAGTCAATACATAGGATAAATGACTATAGTATGGGCATGATGTATAAGCAACATGGGTGTACTAACTAGAAAAAAGAATGAGTGTGCTGTTGAATTAGTTATGAAAAGCACAAGCACACCCGTATTCGCAAAAGAACACGCTTGTGCTGAGAGATCAAAGCACGACCATGCTTGCCTAGAAACAACCTAGCTCAAAAAGGAGAGTACGGTCATGCTTCTTACGAAGCACGCCCGTGCCCAGTCATCTTACCGAACAAGAAATAGGGCATACAAGTATTGTTTTCTAGCTTAACAACATGGTTCGAGCATCTTATAACATTTAAAGCATGAAAAGAATGAATGTAAGAATGTTGGTGAAGCAACTATCAACATACAAGGTCTAGAATTGTGAATTAAGGCATACCTTTTGCTCGGGGAGAAAGAAGAAGAAGAGCAAGAGAGGGACCGTAATAGAAGTGCTCAAAAGCTCTGTTAGAAGACTGAAATCTGACCAAAACTTAAAACCAGAGGTTCGAGAGGGAGAATGAGAACGACAACCCTACCAGAGAATGGAAATAAAAAGGGAAAAATGGAAGGGGAACGGTCACACCAAAGCACGCCCCATCAACACGGTTGTGCTTAAGACCGTGTTGAACACCTTCAACTACTATCTTTTCAACCTAAACCTTGTCTCTTCTTTCTTCACTATTCTTTTATTCTTTAGTAGATTAATTAATTCAACCCTAATCTTTGAACAGGCAAGATATTGAAAAACGAGTAACTATTGAGATCTATACCAGTCCTTGTGGATTCGACTACCTGATTCTATTGGGTACACGTTAGTATTTGTACAACCAGTACACTTGTGGACATGCAAGGGGCATATCATTGAGACTATGATTAAGGCCATACTTTTTACTAGAAAACTTACAAAACTTAGAAATCAAAGCACGACCCTGTAAGGAGCTACTAAGCATGGTTGCTAATGCGAGCAAGAGCACGCTCGTGCTTGCTTCCAAATACAAAAATTTCTACAACTCCTCCAAAATACACGGCCACAAGCATGACCATGCTTGACCTAAAAAAATAGAGAAGCTGTAGAACAAAACAAATACACTCCCAAACAACAACTAGCTTAGAAATAGAGCTTTGGAAAAAAAAAAAACATGAATACTCAAGAGCCCCCAAAATCATCCAAACAGAAAGATAACTGAGTTCGACAGCAACAAACAACCAAACAAGGAAAAACAAAATAAAGAAAACTAAAATGCAACCAAGAGAAGAAAAACATAATAAGACACACGAAACACTTCGGTTGTCTCCTTGTTTAATGTCACGAGCTTGACGTACCTTGCAACTATCAAGGGGGTTATAGAATCGAATTCGCTGTTCATATAAATAATTGTATGTCCTAATTCAAATCAAATAAAATTTTTTAAATCACATACAGCCAAATCCTAATCAAATTATGACAACATGTGGTTAAAATAAATAAATTTCATCATATTTAGATATATTCGAGATAAATCCAAAAGACATTTTTGAGATAATCTAAACAAAATTAATTAAAATTTGAATATTGGCGGGGAGTGCGTATCTCGGGGAAATTTAAAATATTCATATCTCAAGATTAGCCGAGAGCACAGATCTCGAGGCGATCTAAAATGTTTAAATCTCAAGATCAGCCGGGAGCACAGATCTTGAGGTGATCTAAAAATATTCAAATCTCAAGATTGGCCGAGAGCACAGATCTCGAGAGGATCTAAAATGTTCAAATCTCAAGATCAGTCGAGAGCACAGATCTCGAGGCGAGGCGATCTAAAATATTCAAATCTCAAGATCAGCCGAGAGCACAGATCTCGAGGCGATACAAAATATTCAAATCTCAAAATTGAACCTGAGGACAAATCTTGAGGCAAAATGCAAATTAGAAAATTGCCCTTGAGAACATATCTCGAGGCAAAATGTCAAATTACAAATTTGTCCCCCGAGAACACATATCTCGAGGCAAAATGCAAATTCCAAAAAAAAAATTGCCCTTGAGAACATATCTCGAGGCAAAATGGCAAATTACAAAATTGCCCTCGATAACACATATCTGGCGAAATGCAAATTACAAGATAGCCCGAATACACATCCCGAGGCGATCCTAAATTTTTTATAGCCTGAGAACATATCTCAAGGCAACTTGAGAAAGTGCGAATCCCGAGGCACCCAAAAATATATCCCGAGGCAAATGGGATTTTAAATTTAAAAAAAAATAATAAAAAATAAATTAAAAAATATAATAAATTAAAAAAAATTAAATTTTAAATTTTAAATTAAATCTGACCCTTTCTTGACTTGATCCATGGAGAGGTTCTGTTTTAGTTATGATTTTGCAGGGGATAGGTTTGATTGAGAAGATAAGATAGAAATAGGTCTTTAAAAAGGGAGGGGGAATTTCGTCTAAAAAAAAGGAGGAGATGAGCGAGGAAAAAAGAACGAGCAGAAAAAAAGGATTCGAAGAAAAAAAAAGGATTCGAAGAAAAAAAAAAAAAGCATTTGGAGGAAAAAAAATAAAAGGAAAAAAAAAGGGTTTTTACATCTCTTCTTCCGGGTTAATTTTTTAGGAGGTAACTTAACTTTGCTTGTGTTTCATTTCGGTTACTAAACTTTAATTTGCATAAAAAAGGATACTCATCTTTGATCTTGTTTCTTCGACAGGTCACTCGCGAGTAACCTGATTCATCTGTTTGACGTGGCTGCCGGAAAATCACAATCAGCCCATGATCGACATGTCAGCAGCCTATGTCGAGGCTCCATCTTATTGTTAAGTGCCACCTAAGCAAAGCAAGGCCACCTCAACAGCTTATTTATGTTGTCTTGAAATCCTATTGAGAACCCTATTTCTTGATAACCCTAATTCCCAATTCTCTTCTTCTCTTTTCCCATCCCATTCACCGATCGAGGATAATCGCGCTAAGGAGTGCGACGATCGTAGTGAGGAAAGCATTGATCTTCCTGTCTCCGGTAAGACTTTTATTTGTATTTCTCCAACCTTTTCTTCTCTTCTCCAACCTTTTCTCCAACCTTTTCTCCAACCTTTTCTTCTCTTCTCCAACATTTTCTCTCCTTTTGAAAGCAATGATCTACCTGTCTTATTTTTTGTAGTGAGGAAAGCAAGGATCGCATGAGATCAGTGATCGATGTCAATCAACTGGGAAGTTCGACCACCGGGAGGAGAAGTACCGGAATATTGTGAGTTTTTATTTTTATTTTTATTTATTTATTTATTTTTTTGGTGTGTTTGTCTTAAGCTCTCGTTGGAATTTGTGAGAGAACTCTGTTTTTCTACTCCCTTTCTTCTTATAGGATATATGAAAAGAAGTCTCTTTTTTCTTGTGGTGTTCGCTTTGTGAAATTTGTAATTTTTTTTTTCTTTAAATGAAGATATTGATGATGATCTTGAGTTCTTGGTGCATGATTTTCACTCATTCTTTATTAATTTTTTTTTTATTCTAAGCCTCTTCTGTTTTCTTATCACAAAAAAAAGGAATGCCCCTTTTACCTTGCTGGTTTGGTTTTGCAATGTTTGCTTGTGTTAAGAAAATTTGGATTTCTTCTAAATAAAGTTTGGTATGATATGTAGTTTTGTATTCATGATTTCTTTCCTTTGATTTCTACCCTTTTGTTTATTTATTGGGATGCAAACAAATCCTTTTGTCCCCATCTTTCGACCAATTTTAATTTCTTTTTTTTCTTCCTTTAATTTACCTTAATGCTTTGTTGAAATAGCTTTTCTAATGCTTTGTTGAAATGGCTTTTGTGTGTATTTCCATCAATATTTTTTGTGATGGAAATTGTGCACCATTTTTGTTTCACTAATTTGTGATGGAAATACCTTTGTAGATTGTTGTAGATTTATTTTCACCTTTATTTTTTATGAATTTGTCTTTGTTTCACAATTTTTTGTACTTGTCGAATGTATTTGGAATCACCCCCTCCCATTTGTGGCTTAAGAGCAACCTGGGCTACGGGTTAATGAGCCTTTTGAGCCCTAAAACCTGTCCCCAAACCGTTCGGCCACCAAATGGATTGTGGTGATTCCAATTATATTCAAGAAATATCTACAAAAAATCTAGGGAATTTGACCGTGTTCATTTATAATTGCACTAACTTTTGGACTTGTTCTCATTGTTTTGCCAATATGTACTTGAGTTTTTTTTTTTTATCTAACACTATTGGGTTATATGGTTATGTTTTTATTTCATGTGAATGTGGAAGATATTTTATTTTTATTTTTGCCTCATGTGCAATTTTCATTCTTATTATGTGTTTTTTTTTAATTCTAGTTGTGGCTTAATTTTTGGGTTATGGGCTTGTTTTGGGTTACATCTTTTAAATTGTTGATAGAAGCTATGTATGGATGTGGGAATAGCTTCTTGGCCTTTTCTTTTTAATTTGAATGATGGACATGAGCATCTAGGTTTATTGTTTCTTTTTAATTTTTATATGTACTTGTTGAATGTATTTGGAATCACCCCCTCCCATTTGTGGCTTAAGAGCAACCTGGGATACCGGTTAATGAGGCTTTTGAGCCCTAAAACATGTCCCCAAACCGTTCGGCCACTGAATGGATTGTGGTGATTCCCAATATAGTCAACAAATAGCTACTAGAAAAACACTCTGGGGCATTTGAGTTTATATGATGTCATGTAGAGGGTAAGAACTTAAGCGCATTTTCTTGGATTCAATTTCAGTACCAGGTGCTGATTTATTCACAATTCATATGCACCACATGGTCAATGGGGTAGAGAGGCTAGCAGGACATGTAGATTTTATTTGTGCATACCAGATATAAAAAATTGAACTGTTTAGTATGGCCAAAGAGTTGGAAATAGATGTAGAAATGTGTAGCATATGGTGGTTGGATGCTAGCAATCAACTTGGGTTGTACAGGGAGGTAATAACAGACCTAGATGCTCTTGGAATGGCTATGGTTGTAGATTCCACTAGAGAGGTATGTGTTCGCATAGATAGAAAAGATAAAGGATGGATTTCTTGTGGGAGTTTGAATGCAACAAGTGATAATGAAGATGATGTTGAAAAGGAAGAAGAGGATCCTGAGGAAAAAGACTTAGAGCAGACTTTGATAAATGGTAGATTGAGAGGATCAAATGCTGATCCAGAAATTGACTTAAATGACTCAGATTACAATTTTGAAGATGAATCTAATGAAGAAGTGGAAAACAGAACAGTCCCTGTAAACATGCCAAATCCAAATGAAAATTAGGCTGGATTAGGTGAGGATGTTGTTTTGTCAGACTCTGCAGAATCTAATGAACTACAGTCATGCTCATCAACAGATTCAGATGGAATAATTCCTGCCAGACCAAAATATTCAGAGTTCAATGAAGCCACTGACATGAAGAATCCTCAATTTAAGATTGGGATGAAGTTTAGAGATTTTAAACAATTTAAGGAGGCAGTTAAAAATTATGGAACTAAGCACAGGTATGTTATGAATTTCAAGCCAAACACTAAGACAAGGTGCAAGGCTTACTGCACCAAAAGTTGCCCTTTCTACTTGTGGGCTTCACCAATGGTAAAGGATGGTGCAACTGTGCAGATTAAGTCAGGTGTGCTGAAGCATGAGTGTGGAAAAGAACACAAAAATAGACATGTAAATGCCAAGTGGATAGCTAAGGCGTATATGGAGCAATTTAGAGAAGATCCAGCATGGAGATTGGCAGGAATAATACAGGCTGTGAAGAGTAATCAGCATGTTCAAATAACCAGATTGACAGCATATAGGGCAAAAAAATTGCTTTAAGGTACTTGGTTAATTTTTTTCATAAGTAAACAGATACAAAGAAGGTTGCATTATTATTATTTTATGTTTGCATTTATTTAATTCTTCTTTGCATATGTTTGACTTTCTAAATTAGGGAAATAGATGGTGATGAGGAACCCTAGATGAGAAAACTATATGATTACAGGCTAGAGCTTCTTAAGACCCACCCAGAGTCAACTATTAAATTTAGGTGTAATCAGGGAGTTTTCGAGGCAATGTATGTCTGCTTGTCACCTCTGAGGAATGGATTTTTGGCAGGATGTAGGAGAATTATTTGCTTAGATGGGTGCTTCCTAAAAGGGCTATATGGAGGACAGTTGCTGGCTGCAGTTGGTATAGATGCTAACATTTTAATTTATCCTATTGCATGGTCTGTGGTTGATAGGGAAAATAGAGAGAATTGGGTTTGGTTCTTGCAGTTGTTAGCAGAGGGCCTAATGATCACAAATGATCACAACTGGGCCTTTATGAGTGATAGACAAAAGGTTTGTTTATATGCTATAATGTTTAATTTTTCTTGTGCAAAGCTTAAAAGTTATATGTATAACTTCCACTACTAACAATTATTTTGTTTCACTGTGTGTTTTTTGCTTTTTTCCCCCCTTTTTTGTAACTTTTCTGTGTGTTGTGTTTATGGTGTGTCCATACTAGGGTTTAATTAATGCTATAGATGAATTATTTCCAAACAGTGAGCATAGATTTTGTGTGAGACACATCCACACCAATTTTAGAAAACACTTTAAGGGAAAGGCACTTAAGGACCAACTGTGGCGTTGTGCTCGTGCAACATATCCAACTGCATTTGATAGAGAAATGAATATATTATAAGGACTCTCTCAAGGGGCATATGACTACATGAAAAAAATAGATCCCAACCATTGGAGTAGGGCACATTTCTAAGAAAATTTTAAATGTGACATCTTGCTGAATAACCTGTGTGAGTATTTTAATGCCCAAATTCTTGAAGCAAGAACAAAAGGGATAGTTACATTGAACTAGATGATTAGAACCCAACTAATGAGTAGAATACAAAAGAGGAGGGATGCCATGAAAAATTGCACAACCACCAATTGCCCCAAGATTTTAAAAAAATTAGAGCAACATAAAGAATTGAGCATTCTATATAAGATAACCTGGTCAGGGGGGGCCAAATATCAAGTAACAGGCCCTGATGGGCAGTTTGTCGTGGACAGGGTAGAAGGAAGTTGTTCTTGTAGGGTTTGGCAGCTGGCTGGTGTGCCATGCAGTCATGTAGTGGCAGTAATTTATTACAACAAGGAGAAGCCTGAAAATTATATTCATGAATGTTACACTGTGAGCATATATTTAGATACCTATGGCCACACCTTAAACCCCACGCATGACAGGGACTCATGGCCTAGAAGTGAGCAACAAACCATGATACTACCACTGCCAGTGAACAAGAAAAGAGGAAGGAAAACATTGTTAAGGAGGAGAGAAATAGATGAAGAAAACAAAGGGTTCACAGGTGGGAAGGTGACCAAGAAGGGGGTCAAAATGACATGTGGCTTGTGTGGAACAGTAGGGCATAACAGAAGATACCATGGCAAAGGGAAAGGGGTAAGTGTTTTGTTTCCTTGTTCCAGAATGAGTATTGTGTAATTAATTTTATTGTTTCAGGCCAAAAATTGTAAGTTAGTTATTTTAAATTTGGATGCAAAGCTCCAAAAACTTACATATTGGAGTGGCATTGTAATCAGGACAGTACAGGATCAGTTCAAGCTCAACAAAGCCAGCAGGATGGTGAGTTGCATGCAGAAATGCACTTCCAGAGAGATGCACAGGTACTGTGATGACATATAAGATTGTGGAAATAAAGTTCATTGATGATTAAATGCTATTGGAAATTGATTTAATTTATTTATTAGGATGATACATTGGTAGACATTCCATTACAACAAAGGCAATTGCATACTGATGCACTAATTGACATCCAAGTGCAGCAAAATCCACAAGTACTTTGGAAATTTGTCTTAATCCTATTTGTTTATGCTTGTTGCCATACCACAGGTACTTTTGAATTTTTTTTTTTAATACATGTGGCCAACTGATTAAATTACAAGGCATAAGGGAACAAGGGCAACCAAATTATGATGCATCTGTTAACATCACAAGCATGACATTCATACAAGTATTTATTCTTGGCCTAAAGAAGGATTATTTTGTTCACCCAGTACACATTCAAATTAACATTTTGTTTTTGTTGTTTTTTTTTCACATTACAGGGTATTTAAAAACAAGGGCATGCAGCTAGTGATGTATCTGTTAACATGAGAGATCAAACAATACAACAGGTAAAATTTCAATACGTGAATAATTAGAAGAGGGGCCAAGCATATGACTGTTTCCATTATTTTCCAAAATTGTAGGTGCTTTTCACACCTGATGAGGCTCTTTCTACTGGATGTGGGACTGTGGTGAAGAGAAACAAACTAGGCATTAGAAGATGGGCTAGTTACTCCACCACACAAAGAGTAGAAAAAAGAACAACTTCGAGGCAACTTGTGTTGAAAACTGCAGGACAAGGAAAGAAGCCTGTGGAGGGATATACTACAAAAAAAAGAAAAGCCTGGCTTCCACTAGGTATTAGGGCTCCACCAACTAGAGATGGGACAAAAGGAAGACAGGCTTGAAGATGAGGCTGCACATGTTCATTTTGGAGTTTGTAGTTTTGTTTTGGGTCTATAATGTTAATTTTGTATGTATTGCACAGTTAAAACTACCACATGTACTGATTGTGTTACTCTCACATTTTTGGATGTAAATGTCTACATGGTGGAATGGGTTCATCTATAGCATTGCTTGATGTAATTGGATTATATGTACTAAATGTTTTGACTTAAATGCAAGGAAATTTTGTTGGTTGTACATAAATTTTTATAGGTTATCTAAAGTTCATAATCAGTTGGAAAGATAACATTAACTACACAAACATACTCATGCACATTATTGATTCTCCAGGTTAAATCTGCAAGCAATTGTTGCCAATGAATGTTTGTATTTGTTATATATTCATGTCTCTGAAGCTCCAAGTTTTTTGCATTTTAGTTGTTTCTTACTGATTAACATTTACTAATGTTCATAATCAGTTGGAATGATAACATTAACTACACAAACGTACTCATGCACTTAATGTTCATATTCTCTTTTTTTTTTTTTTTTTTTGGTGTTTAGTTTTCCAAAATATCTTTTATTAATTGTTAATAATTTTAGATAATGTAATTCTTTGGAATGATAACATCAACACTCCATCAAATCATATCATGCTTCTCAAATTCAGCATTTGAAGTGTTTCAAGAAGCTGAAAAAAATTGCATCAACATTTCCAATTGATCATATATTATTATCCTTGTTGTTCAAATTCAGTAATTTAAATCCAATCAATCAATAAATTCCATGGCATCAGATCATGTGATCATACAAGATCAAAATCAAAACTATAACTTCACAAAAAAATTAAAAAAAAAATAATCAAAATGCCCTTACAACAAAATCATAACAAATACAAACTATGAAACCATGTTCAAGTGTGAAAATCATTAATACAAATTATAGCAAAATCAGAATGCCTTTATACATTGTCAAATGAAAAAAAAAAAATTATCTCATCCGTCTGTACACCGGCGAGTTCATTGTAATAGCCCCACCCGCTGTCTCAGCCATCTTGGCCCAACGATTGGCTGATTAGCTCCCATAGATTCACCTGGCCTTGAGCGCTTCGAAAGCTTTTCTCCATTAGGGCAATGCTAAGGAAGAAGGTGATCCTGAGGTGGATTCCAACTAAGGTGATGTGGTAAATTTTTGCTTGAGTGGCACTTAGGGATGAGATGGAGCCTCCACATAGGCTGCTGAGGTGTTGAGCATGGGCTGATTGTGATTTTCCGGTAGCTACGTCGGACAGATGAATCAGGTTACTCGCCAGTGAGCTGCCGGAGAAACAGAATCAAAGATGAGTAACCTTTTTGATGCAAATTAAAGTTTAGTAACCGAAATGAAACACAAGCAAAGTTAAGTGATCTCCTAAAAAATTAATTCGCATATTTACATATATGTCTAAAAAAACAAAAAAAAAATCGCTGTTGTTGCCTTGACATTGATGTCGCTACCACCTGTTGCCATTGCTGCCACTGTCTGATGCCGCCACTGCTGCTTGAAGTTGATGCTGGTACTGCCGTTGCTGCTGCTGTCGCTGCCTTGATGGTGATACAGTTGCTGCCGTCGCTACTGCTGCCGTCGTTACTGTCGCCGTCGCCACCACTGCCGTTGCTGCTATGAGAGATGGAAGAAAGAGGCTGAGAGCATCGATTTGAATGATCCAAACTGGCGTTTGCTTCACCCATACAAAGATGTTTCTTCGTCTTCTCAAACTAAATGCTGAGATGCTAAACAAGTTGGCGATGCTGCTTTTGATCATGAATGCCGCCAAAGGCCTTCAAGATATTCTCAAGACCATGATGCTTGTTGGAGATGTCATGCTCACAAAAAATAAGAACAATAAGTGGAAGGAATGCAAATTCAAAACCCTATGGCCATCATGACCGAGAGGACAGAGTTGCTGCAGATCGGGCATAGCAAGATGCCATCCGAGAGATATATGATGGTGTTGGAACGACAGTCATGAGGTCTTCACCCTTGTCTTTGAAGTCTAAAGAAAAGAAGAAGAAGAAAAAAGAAGAAGAAGAAGAAGAGGGAGGAGGAGGAGGAAGAAGAAGAGAAGAAGAAGAGTTGCTGGTCGTCTAGTGGGCTTAAGAAGGATGATGATGGTATAACGACTGGGTTCCACCAAAATAGCATGCTGATGATGTCAACCAGTCACCAGATGGAGAATTCCGATATCTCTGATCCCATGTACGTCAATGCTTCAGATCTAGCTCTCCCTCCGATGGATCCCCACGCCGCGCTCTTTCTGGTCCTCGGCTACCTCCGCCTGCCGGACCTGCTGGCCTTCCAGAACATCTGTAGGTTATTCCGCAAAGCTATCGCCGGTGATTGCTTACTGTGGATACGACCTGCCGCTCGGTGGGAGACTCACGGACGATGCTCTTTTGGAGCTCACCTCCAGGGCTAGTGGTGCCCTCAAGTCCTTGGCCCTCTTGGATTGATGCAAAATCACCGATACTGGTCTCCTCCAGGTCATCGATCGGAACCCCACCATTACTGAGCTTTACATACATGGCTTCACATATTTGACTGCGGATGGTGTGGTCAGCATAATATAACGGCTTAGTGAGCGAAACGGCAAACTGAAATGTTTCCGTCTTCGAGGTCTTCATAACATATCAAGAGATCATCTTGACAGTCTAAACTATTATCTTGCTATAAATGATCATCTACAATGTTCAAAGCCATTAGTCGATAATCACTGGATGTCTCTCCCACTTAACGACAATGATGATTGCCTAATTGATATGGATATTTGTTCCAAGTGTAATAATGCAGGGTTGGTCTTCGATTGCACTAGAGAGAATTGCAAGTCGATGGAGTACCAATGGTTTGTATGGAGAGGATGCTTCTTCTGCATTGCAAGGTGTCAAGAGTGCGGAGGTTGCATCGATTTTGAAGAACTTGAAGAGGAAACAATCTGTGCGCATCTCTTGTGCATCGATTGTTGGCTTCAACTTCCGAAATGCAGCATGTGTAACCGTCCATACTGGCGTTGTTTGTATGTGATCAATGTGGAAACGATGAATTCACAACAAATGATATCATGTAGGCAAAAACGGAAAAAAAAATAACAAATAATGAGTTTAGCTGTTAGGATATTAAATCTTTGATGTTTACGGAGGCAAAACATGGTTCTGAACCAAGATTGGTTTGAGGCTCTGAATGAAAATGTGTTGTGTTTAGTTATTTGCAAGACCAATAAATGTTTATGTTCATGTAAATGATCAACTTATTTAGTTAAAAAAAAAATGACCGCTGATTAAATATCATGTGAGCTTTGAAGTAATTGGACATGGGGCCTCCTCCATTGTTTTATATTTCTTTTGAAAGTCCTGCATGGCTCTTGTTTTTTTTTTAAAAAAATGCATGATAAAAAATGAGGAGCATGCATATGTGCCTGATTTAAAAAAAAAGATGAAAATGAAAATGGGAAAAGCATGCATGTGTGCATGGTTAAATAAATAAAAAATAGTTTACAAAAAAAGTGGATCCCATCATGCATGAAAGTGATGTGTAAATATTCTTAAATAAATTTTCTCAATTTATATGGTTTTGTGCATATATGGGCCACGTAAAGCAAGATCATTCGAAAAGATTTGCTTCAAAAAGTTGTGCATGGCATGGATGTGGTGCTATAGAAGATACATGGCAATTTAAAAAAAAAAAAAAAAGGGTTACAGCTAGTTTGGTGACAAAAAAAAAAATGAACCAAACAAGTCAGCTAATTGTGTGTCCCATTTTGGTTAACCCAACCATTTTAATTCTCTTGCCTCAAACTAATGCCAAACTCTTTGATGATGAAATCCTGGCCCTCCATCAAAACACTAATCTTGGAGCTGCCTAGAACTTAAACACATCTTTCTAATGGATGAGATCTCAGCCGCTCATCTTTCCCTTCTCAAATTCCAAATTCTGGAAAAGACCTAAATGCCCTATAATCATATCTAAACCTTTCATCGCACATTGCCTCAAACTCAGTCCATTTTTGCTTGATGATGAAATCAAGGCTCTCAAATCAAATTAACACTTACCTCTTGATGATCAAATCTGAATCATTCATTATCAATAATGTTTATCTCAAGATTATTTTTGAGATTCTTTCATGAGAAAACTTATCCCGAAGCAACGACAAAAAATGCTTATCTCAAGGCAACGGCAAAATTTGTTCTACAAATTGCAAAGTGACAATGAAATATATTTTAAGGCAGCAATAAATATATGTTTTGAGGCGGCGAATAAAAAATACAAATTTTAAAAGTGGCATAAATCTCGGAATGGTGGTGAAACACTTGAGATAGCCAATCTCAAAGCGGCAACGAGGCATGAGACGGCGGCGAAGCATGTTTCCCAAGGCGAACGACGGCGTCATATAGTAAATAATAATAATAATAAATATATAAATAAATAAAATATGTAGGCCTATATATATGGCGATATTCATATGTAATGATCACCATCTTTTGACAATAAATTTATTATTTTTCACAGCCTTTTTTATTTGTACTTTTGCCCTTAATCGGAGGTTCCCAGGACACTGTTTGGGGTAATTAATAATAAAGGCTTGCCTCTATTAGGAATGAAAGAACCCATAAAACAAATATGATATTTGTGTTTCAATGTGCCGTCTGGTGTCTTCTTCACACACACGATGCCAGACGCGTATTTTCGATCTCACATTCGCCCACCTTTCTTCCACCCTAAACAAACAAATAGGGCATTAATGTTTCAATCAAGTAAATTTCCCCCTCACTTAAAAACAAAGGATACATGCAAGACCTAGGAGAGGTTGGTGGACTAATGCTCTTCTTGTTAGCGGTGAATTGCTTCCACCGCTTCTTAGTTTGAGAGATCCTATAGTTGACTAACTTCAGTTCCCTCTCATGCTTTTCAATGTCATATTAGGGTTGGAGTTCCTCCACTAATCCATCAAGTGGTTCTTTCCCATCCAGTAAATTAGATAAGTCATCTTTCACTCACATGTCCTGCACAAATTTCAAAACACAATCATCAGTAATATCCAAAGCATAACACGTGTCATCATCATCCATAAAATTGCATATAGCATCTCTCAACTTGAACACTTCTTCATAACCCACTCTTAATACCATTAAACCATCCTTGACATCAATTAAAGCTTATGGAATCACAAAAAATGGTCATCCTAGGATCAATAGAACCCCGGCCTTATCATCCAAATCTAGAATAACATAATGTACTGGGAAAATGAATTGGTCCATCTTGACCAACACATCTTCAATAATGCCCATGGGGTGACAAACTGACTGATTGGCAAGTTGTAGAGTCATCTTTGATTGCTTAAGCTCACCAAGCCCCAACTTTTGAAAAATTTTATAAGGCATCAATTGATAATTACAGTAAAATTGGCAAGTGCTTTTTCATCGAGCCTTCCCCTATAGTACACGAGATGATGAAACCTCCTTGGTTTTTCTCCTTCTTTGGGATTCTATTGGAGATGATGGTGGAGTATTCCTCGCTCAAAGTAATTGTGGATACTTCTTCTAACTTCCTCTTGTTAGTCAACAATTACTTAAGGAACTTGGCATAGCGAGGCATTTGAACGAGGGTCTCAAAAAATGGAACATTAATGTACAAGGTCTTGAACATTTAAAGGAATTTCTTAAACTTTTCATCTTGTTGATCCTTCTTGACCTTAGACGAATAAGGTACCTTAGGTTGGAAGCTAGGAATTTGGTCTCATCCTTGATTTGTTACCTCTTACTTTGGTCAACATTACAACCAATAGATGTCTCCTTCACAATCACCACTTTATGTTCAGGAGATTCTTTCTCACACCCTTGAGCTAGGGTAGATGTTAATTCCCTTCCACTACTCAAAATAACCGCCTTTAGGGACTCACAGGGGTTGAACTCTATATTTCTTAGTAGTGAACCTATAAGATGTTTAGTAAGGGTTTTGGTGATTTGTGCCACCTGATGTCTGAAATTATGCAATGATGCTTTTTGGCTCCTCATCATTTCCTCAAGTCCCATGAGACGAACATCATTTCTTGTATGTACCTTGCTAATAAGGTTTCGAAAGTTGGCCCCTTTTCTTTCTTGATATGGTAGTTGAGGAGATGTAGGTTGAGGTTGTGATGGCTTGAACTACCCTTCTGATCCTTGCCCCTGTTCCCTCCAAGAGAAAATTTGGGTGGTTTCTCCACCCCAGACTAAAGGTGCTACTGTAGGTGTTGTTTTGGAACCTATTATTTTAACCCACATAATCTACTTGTTCTATGCTAGAAGGCCCCTCAAAAGATGGAACAATTTGCCCTGCTTGGCCATTCCAAGCTTCATAACTTATAACTAGTGCTTGAGGTTGAACTTCCATTCCATCCAACTACTTTGTAATAGCTTCTACTTATGGTGCTAGCATAGTAAGTGCATCAACCTTATAGATTCCAACAGACTTCACTAGCCTGTTTCCTTTTAAGCTTCACTGATAGCCATTCGATGCCATATCATCAATACGAGTGTAGACTTTAGTTGGTTGTTAACTGCTATTCGATCCAACATCTGCTTGGTAGCCAAGTTCAAACTATTATAGAAAATTTGAATCTACATCCACTCCACAATTCCGTGTTGAGGGAATTTCTTCAATAATTCCTTGCGCCTTTCCTATGACTTATACAAAGTTTCAAACTCCATCTGTTTGAAGGAAGATATATCATTCCTAAGCTTTGTAATCTTTGCTTGAGGAAAATATAGGGTAAGAAACTTCTCGGCCAACTTTGCCCAAGTGGTGATCGACCTGCATTTTATATCATGTTTTCATTCCTTTTACTCCATTCATTTAGTTGTACTTTAGCATATTTTTGTGTATAATTGGTGCTATTCAAGGTATAATGTTCAATGTGTAGGAATCATGGGCTTTAATCAATTTGGAGTGAAACTGAGTGTGTTTCATGCGTGTTTATCGACCAAGGGAAAAAGAACAAGCTAAACACGGGAAGAACATGGCCGTGCTCGATCCACTGCAAATCCCAGCCTGGAGAACAAGCTAGTAGAATCCTGACATGAGAGTGTCCCAGGCAGAATATGGTCGCTACATGCCCATCCCCATGCCATTGCAAATCTCAGGAAAATCCCTTTCAGGAGTGACACGGGTATAGTGTTGGTTACACGGGCGTGCGCCTATTAACACGGGAGTTGCATGGCCATGCTGTTGCCATTGCAAATGATGAGCGAGCGCGCGACAAGCTATGGAGCTAGCATGCGACTCCCTGGCCTCAAGTGCATGGGTCATCAAGTAATAACCTCTTGTGCGAGCACGAGAGGGTTGTATTCCCAAAAGGCCCCGAGATGCACGCTTTCGGCTAAAACCACCCTAATCACGTGGGAGGCTATCAATACCTGAAACCTCTAGTGTATTAATACAATGAGTCTCTCTTTAATCATCACAAGACCTAATACAAGCTAGCATCCCGCCAAACAAGTATTTTTTCAAAATCAATTCTACGGAATCCATCCATTGTAGAATGAACAAGATAATGAAAGATTAAAACCAACAACACAAGCCACACACATACATTCATAAAACCATAATATCATCCATACAAAGTCTCCTCCCAAGGTTCACCGGGAGCCTGGTGGCCTTGGGAGTCTAGTTTGACATAACAAAATAAGAGGATACACAATACATAAGGTTCATGATACAAACAATGAGTAAACTCCCCTCGAAATGTCAGATAGAAGGTGATGATGATAACTCATCGAATCTGCGCCGCCGAGCTCTTTGAGTGCTTTCCTTTGTTCTCCTCTTCTTCTCTCTTTCCAAACTTGCCAAAACGGCCTCCAAAGATGATGGAATATGCTTGGGTGATATTGGAGATTGGATGAGAGCCAGCCTCCTCTCAATGCCTTAGCAAAGATCTTATATAACTCCGAGCTTGTGCGGGCTGTGTGCGAGCCGCATACGCGCCCGCACAGGCTTCTGGCAACTTTGTGCGGGCTGTGTGCGGGCCGCACATGCGCCGGCACATGGTTCTAGCGACCATGTGCGGCCAGGTGCGCGGGCTGCACACCAGGCCGCAAGGCTCTCTGGTAGAGCTGTGCGGCCTGCACAGAGTTGCGTGGGCAGTGTGCTGCCCACGCAACCTTCTACAAGAGCCACTTCGCGCGTCGTTCGCGTCCTGAGCTCGTGCAAACTTCATTTCTTCTTATATTTTCTACAAAACAACTCCAATGTGCTTCATTTTCACGAAGATGGTCCTTCGAAGCCCTGAAACAAAAATAGATATATCAAGCGAGCACAATGTCATCGAAACACTACATAAGTTGCATGAAAGTGCAAAGATTTTACAAGTTAAGTATGATGTATTTAGGCACTTATCAAATACCCCCCCCCCCCCCCTCCCCTCCCCTCCCCTTGAGCATTTACTTGTCCCCAAGCAAACAGACATGAAGAGTAAGAAGGACTGATAAGTGACTAAATACACAACCTCAGGTTAAAATATAGTGTATCATAGTAGGGTAAGACTCAAGACACACGACACTAAGCAAGGACCAATCAAGGTGTTTCATGCATTCAAAGGCCGTATCATGATGTTTGTGTGTAACCTTCCTATTTCGAGACCTTGTAATCCAAGCAAGGTAGACAAAACCTCGAGAACCACATCCTGAGGTAGGTCACGCCACTTTGTGGAATTTGGCCTTGAAGTGGTAGAGATGTCCCTAGTAGGCCCCTAAAGATCTTTCCTCATTTGTTCGAACAATCACGATTATAAAACTTTGTTTTGTCTGTACACAAATGCATAAACACACACATTTTTTTTCGGGACAAATATGAACTGCAAATCCACATTACCTTGAGCTTTGCACATTCATATAGATGTGCTCATGCCCTTTTATCTTTTGGCGAGAGGAACACTTTGGTTAGGAGTAAGAACCCCAGGTAATTTTGCTAGTAGGTTAGAGGAGCACTGCCCCCCCTTTTTTTTTTTACCGTATTGAGAAAAAAAACATAGAGGAAAGTCCTTAAGAGTCTATTAGGAGAAAAATCTAACACTTCAAGGTGCGAAACCCCACTAGTGGGTTAGCAACAAGAGGGTTACAAGAGTCACCGTTGTTCCTTACCTAGGTTTCCAGGGTTCTACATAGGGGGTAAGTGCGAGAAATACCAAGAATGACATGAAATGCTTGAGAGTGTAATGTAATACACTAATAATTAAGCATGCCGCCCTTGGTTCAACAATCATGCAAGAACCCTAACATACCCCAATTATGTTCACAAAATTTAAAATTATGCAAGAAAACACACCCACCCCCCACTTAGGGTAGTACATTGCCCTCAATGTACCTACATCAGCAGCGAAAAAAGAATAAACAAGAAACATAAAGATGGTGGGTCTGTGAACTTCCCTGAAATTTGAAATGTGATCTTCGTGCATCATGGGTCCGGGGTTGTCATGCATTGGCCAGATGAGGAACGGAGAGAAAAGCAAGCGTGACGTCCAATTCATCCTGTCAGAAGAATAGATGCCGTATCAATCATTCATCACGCCCAGAAAGACAAAATACAGAATTTAAAACACACATAACATACTTGCAAAATAAAGGTTACACAGAACACAAACAAGCATCCAAAACATAAGAAACAACAAGAAGAAAGTAAAACAAGGAACAGAATAGAAAAGAAAAGGAAATGTGAGCCCTCAATCCCAGTCAGCCCAAACGGCAATGGCACAACTCTTGATTAACCAAGAAGGGAGTTATCCAGAAAACACCTTGAAAGCATGAAGAAAATCTGAAATTTCAGGGGTTAGAAGAGGCTTTCAAGGGTGAAATGACGTCACGGGATGGGATAAGACCACGATGAAGGCCTAAGGAGGGAGAACAAAGGGCAAGTGCCAGGATTTTGCCACAACCAATGCAACAGTGTGCGGGTGGCATGCCACCCGCACACACTTGTGCGGCATGGTGTGCGTGCTGCACACTAGGCAGCACACCTCACAGGACAAGGTGTGCGGGTGGTGTGCGGACCGCACACCAACCCGCACACCTCTCTGAAAAGGGTGTGCGGGCTGTGTACAACCCCCACACAACACTGGTGTGCACCAAATATTTAGTTTTCAGCCTCCCAAACAAGTAACAATGGTGCAAATGAATCTCAACCTCAACTTGGTCATAAAACACACTTTTTTAACCACAAAACATAAAAGAATTTGCTAAAATGAAGATGAAATAATGACACACATGTAAGGCACAATTTGAATGAGTGAGAGACAGAGCTCAAAATCCACATGACAACACACGAACAACCAAAATACGAAAATGAAAGAATGCGAAAAATGTCACGACTTGGGTTGCCTCCCAGGAGCGCTTGTTTAACGTCGTGAGCCTGACATTCAAGTGTTGCAAATTAAGGTTGTTCAAAGGAAGAGATTTTACCTGAAGCATTCCTGGGTTTACATGACGACCCAGCTGGTAAGTTTAATGAAAGGAGATAATCGATGTTGTGCATAACTAGATCAATGAAGCATGCTGTTTGTACCTTGTTGTTGGAGTTTTTGCTTGCTCAACTGACCTTAGGGCTTAACTTTTTCCATGCTTGCTTCCACGATCTTTCTCTTTGCTTTTTCCTTGTATCTTGTCTGGTGGTATTGAAGGAGGGTCTTCTTGTGACTTCTTTGGTGCTTCGTTTCCCTCAACATCGATTTCATGCAAATATTCATCTAAAGGACTCAGCATAAGTACCTTCTGCGAGAGCCACTTCGCGCATTGTTCGCATCCTGAGCTCGTGCAAACTTCATTTCTTCTTAAATTTTCTCCGAAACAACTCCAATGTGGTTTATTTTTGTGAAGATGGTCCTTCGAAGCACTGAAACAAAATAGATATATCAAGCGCGCACAATGTCATCGAAACAATACATAAGTTGCATGAAAGTGCAAAGATTTTGTAAGTTAAATATGATGTATTTAGGCACTTATCAGCAAATCTTAGGAGTTTCACTCAAAGTATTCCCAAAAAAGTTCACGGGCTGAACACGACCGTGTCTAGGTTATGTGTGCCAACCCACAAGTGCATGGGTCATCAAGTAATACCTCTCATGTGAGCATGAGAGAGTCGTATTCCCTGGGGCCCGAGAAGCTACCCTTACTTCCTTTTTTGTAATGTTGTTTAACCGACAAGACTTAAGTGAGTGAATTAAATGCAAAGGAACTAAACAAATAATCAATGGATGCAAATTGATGAAGACAAGATACGGGGAAAATCAGGGCTAGGAGTGGTCATGGATGAGGGTCTCCTCAGGGGCTACTAAAGTGACATGGAAACTTGAACTAACATGCAAGTGGATAGATTGGACCGAGAAAACCCTAAATTAAGCCAACCCGATGGTCACGTCAATTGACCCCTAATCTGGTACGGGTATTGGATACGGTATTTCTACCGCCCAAGATCCCCCTATGATTTCTATGGGTAAAATGGTTTTCTCAAACTAGGGTTGAAATACAAATGAGCACTTAACCCTTGGGGTGGAGGGGTACAAATACCCGATGGTCACGGTGTATTTATACATATTTCCCTTCCAAGTTTGGTGAGTCTAACACTAGGGCAATGATCATGCAACCTAGCATTTCCTAAGTTCTTTGATACATAGAGTTCTCATACATATCAAGCATGTAAAAACACCAAACAATGGATCACAAACAAGCCACAAGCATTAATTAGAACAAAATCATCCATAACATTACAAGTTCACCCCCAAGTTTCACCTACATCCGGTGACCTTGGGGTTTAGTTGTTCATGTCCAAGAAATACAACAAGAAATACATAGAAACAACCAAGAAAGACATGAGAAGAACTCCCTCAAAGATGAAGGCCGGAGAAGTTCCAAGAACGCCACTCATAGGGGTGGATTCCCTTGTCTTCAACCTTCCAATTTAAAGCTCTAGTTTGAAGATCCTTCCCAAAAACTTGCTCTCCTTGCCAAATCCTCCACAAGATTGCCCTCAAAGTGCTCACTACAAAAAAAAAACCCTTTTGCCACGAACTCATTTCGTCTCCGATAGTCCTTTTTTCGTCACTGAAACACATTAATGACAAAGATCTTCGTCACTCCACTTGGTCGCCATAGGCTCGTCGCTAACCTACATACCGCGATGAAACTTTACTTCGTCGCCAACATTTTAGAGGGGCGACAACCATCATTCATCGCCATGTTCGTTGCTGACTGTTTCATGGCTTCGCGCTCAAACAATTTCGCGCCAATTTTTTCGCTCCAAATTTCATCGCAAAAACTTTCAGCGACGACAAAATGTCGTCACTGAAGATATCAGGCGTTACAGCAGTGTCAATTTCTGCCACGAAAAAGAGGTTCTTTTGAGACGAAATATGTTGTCGCTAAATAAAAAAAAAACCATTTTTCCAAATTTATTTTTTTTGCATATATAATTTCATTTCAATTCTGGCTGTATGTTTCTACCATAAATTCAATTTCATAAACAAAATTATATTAAAATTTATAAATGCATCAGTTTTACAAAATAACATTTCAAAACATATAACTATTCCCAAATACTTATATAACAAAATATGTTAGTCTTGATATTCCAATATCTAAGATGTACCTATCTATCATCAAACTGCCTTATATATATCGTCCTCATAAAAATCATCACCATCAACATTATCACCATCACTATCATCACTATCATCATCATCAGCAGCATCATCAGCATCAGCATCATCATCATCATTATCATCATCATCATCATCAGGAGGAAAATTAGCTGCACATCGAGCTGTTATCCTCTTAACAGATCGTAGAAGTTTGTTGACCGTTACTTGGAGCTGATTCACCTGTCCTCAAAGCATATGCACTTCTTCCCCAGATGCACCAATAGATGTAGCATGTGAGGAACTCCCTACATTCAAGGAGCAGCCAAGGCCCCCACGTTTCTTCTTCTTATCTATGAAGATACTCATTTGAACTGAAAGAGGAACCTGAATATCTTCTACTGAAGTCCCTGATGCCTCAGCTAATTTCTGCTTGATCTTCAATAACTCTTCCTTGTAATGTTTCTACAAGAATTAAACAAAAAAGATAATTAGTTGCCATAATAATTATCCTAACCAAGTTTCAGAAATATTTCAGAAATATTAACCAAGTTTAATTAGAGTCTTGAATCATCAAAATTACCACAAAATTAAGAACATGCATTTCAATAACACATAGATTTATCTTTGTGAAAAAAAAACAAGAGAATTCAAGAAAGTTTACCAAAAAGGAAGAGAGAACAAGAAGATAAGTTAGAGATGAAACAAAACTGAAGAAATAATATTACAGTGAAATGTGTGCATTGAAGTAGAACAAATTATTAATGCACATACAAACTTCATTTATATGAACAAGACGGCAATGAACATATATAAATATATAAAGAAAGACAATGCCATGAATTCAATGACCAACATTTTCACTTCTTTTAATGTGGTTTGCTTTGAATGTAACTCAGAGGAATCTGCAAACTGTGCAAAGTTCCCAAATTTCAGACTTCAGTTGCAGAAATGGAGGGAGAATGAAGACCAACATTTCCAAGAACTACTTATTAACTATATGTGTGTGTGTGTGTGTGTGTACAGTTCAAACAAACTAAAAGATAAGAAGCTTTTATAACAATTATTCATATTGCCGGGAGAACTTATCATATGTGCGCACACCGTGTTCCCACAATTCCTTCAGTTCATCAATTAACGGCCTTAAATACACATCAATATTATTCTCGGGTGCTTTCGGGCCCGGAATGAGTAGAGTCAACATGGTATATTTTTCTTTCATGCACATCCAAGGCGGCAGATTATACGGAACCAAGATCACAGGCCATGAACTATGTTTGTTATTCATATTGCCGAAAGGGTTAAATCCGTCAGTTGCAAGTCCTAATCTTACATTTCGTGGCTCCTCACCAAATTGAGGGGACAACTTATCCAACTCTTTCCACGCAACAGAATCGGCTAGATGTCTCATAACTCCTTCTTCATCAACTAGCTTGTCCTTGTGCCACCTCATGTCTCTAGCTGTTTGTGCTGACATGAACAACCTTTGTAGCCTCGGCGTAAGGGGTAAATAACACAATACTTTCTGTGGAATCTTCTTCTGCTTTTCACTAGTACTGGGCTTGTACCTTGGCTCATCACACTCTGGGCACCTATCTAGAAATTCATGCTCCTTGTGAAACAGAGCACAGTCGTATTTACATGCATCAATTTTTTCATAACCCAAGCCCAAATCTTTCAACATCTTGTTTGTAGCATAGAAGGACGCAGGAATGTTGTTGGGTTTAGGACAAAGGTAGTTGAGGATATCAAGCAGTGTGTCAAATCCCTTGTTAGTTATATGACTCTGAACCTTCATATTCATTAGCATGACCATAGCCGTCAAAACTGAACCATTGCTACCTGGGAAAAACTCACGCTCAGCCTCAGCCATCAACTTTTCATACTTAGCAGCCTCAACTTTATGCTCATAAGTTCTGTTATCGTCCCCGAGACCAAGGTTGTCTCCAAAACTATCATCTGTCACCAATTCGTGATCCACGTCTCGTGGGAATCGATCATTCAAGATCTCATGAACATCTACATCAGGTGGACGCACATCTTCCCTGTTTGATTGTGGTTGCTCAAACTATTCCCCATGATAAATCCATGTGTCATAGACTGGTGACATGCCATTTTGCAGTAAATGCATTCGCATTACAGCAATTGAATGCAATTTTATATTTTGACACTTGCGACAAGGACAATGAGCCTCATTCTGGGCATTCAGATGATTTTTAGCAACGTTTAAGAATGACTCAATACCAACTGCATACTCTGCTGAATTTTTTCTTGCTACGAATCCAGTCCCTACTCATTGCTGTAGTTAATTGAAACAAAACTTATTGCTGTATTGAAAAATTAGACAAGTATTGAAGTCAATCATGACTTCAACCACTGAAAACTCTTATGGTTTTATAAGATAAGAGTAAGAAAATATGAATAAAAAAACTTCAGTCCATTGCTTTTAATTTTACAACATTCCCAAAATTTAGAACTAATTCTGACCTTATTATAGCATTTGAACCTTTATAGATATATGTTTTCAAAACAAAAAATGCAGTTATTCTTCTAATATTCTTCATTCTTGAGTAGGAATGAAACCTTGAGATCAAAGTTTCCAAATAGTTTACTGAACAACAAAGGGTTCAACCTGAATCTCAGTAGATTCTTGTAGTTAAAATCCATATTTTGGAGGGTTTCCAGTAAATTTGTAAATATATCTATCAGGAATATACTAGGTGCTTTTATTCATTTTTAGAGAAAATCTAAAATTTCATTTTAAAAATATTTATCATCTTCACCAAAAAGTTCCAAAGCTTGGATTTTATTTTAACAAGTGGAAAGCTTGGGGTTTTAACACAAGTAAACATCTTAGCTTCTCACCTTTAATTTAATACCGTGTTGGGTATTAGACTAACTTGGCTGAAAACTCTTATGGTTTTTATAGATTTAAATAGTCGAATAAACTATTTAAATATTTCATAAAGACTCTCTGAATATTTTCCAAGAACAAACTATACAGGACCTATTAGATTATTTTGAATGGCAGCACTAATTAATTACAAAACTAATACAATCAAGGAATGGCAGCACTTAGATTATGTTGAAATCCTAAAAGTCAGAGCACACTTTTGAAAGAAAATACAGAACCAATTAATTTTGAGAAAGTCAGAGCACACTTAGATTATATATTAAAAACAGATTCTTTTGAACTCTGCAGAATAATCTAGAAAGAAGTTTTGAGAAGCTGGATGTGTGTGCAAGGCCCACTAGTCCAAATGCTACTCCACTATGAGAAAAATAATATAGCACAATGAATATTTAAAAATGTATTTGCACATTCCAAAGCGTGTCAAGCTTTATGGATTGAGAAAATCCTTAAAGAGCTGAAGATGCCTTATGATCCTACTACAATCAGCATATGTTGTGACAAGGAAAAGCAGCAATTAGTATAACAAGCCATCCAAATCACCATGACAAAGGCTGGTATGCTGACAAAGGCTCTTTCAAGACAACAATATGAAGATCTTTAAAAAAAAATGGGAATGATTAGCATCTATTCCTTAGTTTCAGGGGGTGTGTAGAATTGCATGTATTCTCTTACATATTAATTATTGTATAATATTCTAGGCCGTTAAACATCAATATGACTAATTCAAAATTGTATTTATGTTAGTTCCAGATTTTAAAGAGTTTGTTTATGTATTTTGGTAGAAGAAATTAGGCTCCATATATATAGTGTAGAGAACTCAAAGTTGAAAGAGATAAAGACTCAATTACTCCTTTGATTTCTTCACTAAACAATCCCATATAAACATAACACAAAGACCCACACTTGTCTCTACCAACCAGCTGCATGAAAACAAACAAGAGGCTATTCTTACAGTGATAGTACACATATGGTTTAGAAGTTAAAATGGCATAATAAAAACAACATTCCAGTAGAAGTTGGCAGAGAATAAGAAATCATAAGCATGCATTTGTCTACAAAAAAAAATGGACAAAAACAACTGCTGACCTTTTCAGTTGGTTTGTCAAGTAACTTTGTCTAGCTTTCAAAATTTGCTTGCACCTGCTCCACAGTAAAGAACCCCTTCAAAGACTTGTAATTTCCAAGCTGAAAAAAAAAAATCAAAATCAATAAGTTTTGAAATAGTCTCCACAGTTAGAAAGACAACAGGGAGAAGCAGTATAAAAGAAAATAAGAGAAAGACAATCGTACAACAAAGAATATGTAGATGCAAATAGTCTCCACACAGCACAGATCACACAACAAAGAGAAAGACAATCGTACAACAGAATGAAAACCCAAAAAGAATATGGAGTTTTGGAAGTTGAGTTTGACTCCTGAGGATGAATTCCAGTGCATTGCCAAAAAAAACAGACCAAAAATAGCTTGATAATGAGCTTGCACTAGAGAGTTTATATATGATAATTTTGAGTCAAACTACAAGATTTGTCATTTCAAACAGAACTACTTAGTTTTTTTATGAAGGGGCAAACTATATAATTTGTCCTTGATAAACACCTTAATTATACACTATTAGTTTTGAAGTATCAATTTTTGTAAATTAAATCATGTATTTCTGAATATGTATCACACATTTTTTTTATTATTATTTATTGGGTTAACATTACATCTACCAATAGAATAAAATCACCACAAATATATCGAACTAAAAACTAATATTTCATTTCTTTCCCAACTCAACAGTTCAATACAATTAATAGTTGATTCAATTGGTGGGAATAAACTTTGAAGTATATAGTTTGGCTGATATAATTAAAATTTTAAAAACTACCTAAGACTAAGGGAATTGAATATATAAAAGTACATGAGTCACCTATTTGTCAATGAAATCCACCTGAACACTTTTGCTGAAAGAAATTTAAAAATGTTTTCAAACTTGCGACATAAAAAATGAAAGAAACACTATGCGATCATTCATTGTCAAATAAACGCTACTTCCTTACAAGCTTCATCAACTTCAATTTAGTCTGAACAACAAAGCAAGAGATCTAACTAAATTGAATTTAGGTGTAGAAAAAGATGTTCTATTGGAAAATACATAAATAAAAAACCTTAAAACATTCAATATAATTAGCACATTATGGTTATAGTCGTGATAGGAAAGCAACAATACTTCAGAACATAAAGCAAATAAAGTTTTCTGTACATGAATACTGGCACACAAGTAATCCAAAAGAAGAATCAAAGTCGATGGAACCTTGTTGACCTCCCCCAGCCATCATCCACTGTTTTTATACTGTTTGTAATGTATGAATTATAATAAAGAATGCATTGAATTTGATGACAATATTTAATGGTTGGAAATTGTCATCACATGCCTTTTTTAAAGTAATGCTTTCAACCTTGATGACCTCCCCCAGCCATCATCCACTGTTTTCCATTTTGTTAATCATGCATTGCTAAGTTTGTTAATCAAATCATGCATTGCTAATTGCTTGCTTGATTCCCTATATATATATTTGAAAAATCTTGAGAGAGATAGGAAGAGATAGGTACATCAACAGTGTCTGAATATAGTACCCACTCTAAATGAGTTTTTTTGTGTTTCTACTGTGAGCCTAATAGAAATGAAATTGAACAACTGAAATTGATTCAGGCACCGTTACGATCATGATCTATAGTTAAAACTAAAACACCATACATTCCATTTTTAATATAAACACTACCATACAGTTTGTTTTTGATCAAACGATTGATAATCAACGTGCCTAGATTTTATAAAAAAAAAACGTAGCCTCATATATAGTGCCAGTCTTTTAAGCGAGTCTCTAAGTCCCACAAATGGAAATAAACAGTATTCATCATCAATACTATAAACAGTCTCCCTTGTAATTTTTGGTCACCCTCTCTCCTCACCCTTGTGCAGAGAACATATTGCCTCTATCTATGTATATATGTGTGTATAGTTTTTATTTATTTGCTTGATTGGTCAATTATTTATTAATTCACATTATTATAAGTTCAAGACAATTAAATTGAAGAAAAAAGTCAATATTTTATAATTGTATCAAAACAAATACATTAACATTCATTTTAACACCTTCAATATTCAAAGTGCTAGCAATATGTCTTTATACCATGTTTCCATTAATGACTACATGATACATTTAACAGATCTTTGAACCTGCACTAGCGAAAATATTATTCTACTTTTCAATCTAAACTTGGTCTGTCCAAATCAAAGCTTTTTAAAACATTTGGTTTTTTATTTTATCTTCATGGAATAAAAGGTCTATTACTTCTTAAAGTATCAGAAATATAAATTTACATATAATTGCAAATCTATGATATTTGAGGAGCTAAAATCTAACTGAATTTTTTTTCCAAAAACCTGGAGAACAGTAGAAACTATTAAAAAAACCCAAACCCGTGAAACCGAATAATTCGATTGTTATATTGAATAGCTCGACTTAATTATCGTTCCTGAGAACTTGGGGTCTCTTTGGGCTTTCATTAAAACAGAGGGACTAATCTACACTTCTATGCCAGGGTTTAATTCAATGAATTAGGGCCTGATCCATATCTGTCAATACCTAAATGCTATTTACAACACCATAAGGTTTTCTAGTAATGCTGGTTATTGAACTTCAAAAACATCAGCAGAAACATGATGGGCACTAATTTATGTCATATGCTCTCCATAATGCTAATTAAGTTCAACATTTTAGAGTAATATTCACAAAACTAATCAAAATATGCAAATAATTGAAAACCACTTGAAAAATGAAGAACTCAAAGTCAATTAACAAAGATAAAAAGTTTTCAAGGTGAAACTTTACTTGGAGTTGATTCTGAAACAAGAAGCAGAAGATGAAGTCAAAACATTAAGATCACCATTCAAATTTTCACAAGGCAGTTATCACTGAAATGAAATTCAAAAAGACACTGGAGTTATAATTCTACTTCACTAGGCATAACATATTTTAAAAAATCACAATGAAAACATATGCTTTGAACATGTCTTTAGCTTTCAAGATTCATAAATGACATGAGGAAATGGCTACATACAGCAGAGGTTTTAGCATGTCAAAACTTCTCAGTGTAAAAGTAAAACATGACATCAATTTAAGAATTAAAATTGCAAAAGTATTGCCCCATATCCGGGCAAAAAAAGTATGCTACAATAAATTCACCATGCAAATAATTTTCTCATTAAATCCAGATAGATCAGCCTCTCTTGATAACATGCATGTAGCCTAGTAACCCTTTCTTCCAACATTGCACATGCAGCCTAGTAACCCTTTCGTATTCATATGATTGTTATATATCTTGCACCACTACCTGCACCTTTAATAACAGTAATACTAACTGTTATATTTTTGGGGGATTAATTGGTTATGAACGGAACAGAGTTTTCACAATACAAAATTAGAGGGTGACATGGTTGTTGAACCAAATTACATAGCATCCCCTAGATATGAAGCCGGAAACAGGAGTGCCCGAATGCTGCCAGATCGTCACAAACAACAACAAAGCGGTGATCCGTCCCTCATTGATGCCTTGGAGAATTTCAGCAGCAAACTATCACACGAAACACTGCAGGCCGCGTATCGACACAGGGAAAAAGCAAGGTGGATCTCATCGGAAGGTCTCTGAGTATCGAAATCACCAACATGCGAGACGCAAATGTGTAATCCTTCTCATCCCTCATCTTTTTGCTTTTTGTTTTAGTATATCAATCATCTTCTTTTGTTCAATCTTATTATGCCGTAGTCTTGTCAATATGATGCTGTTATTTGGTTAGAGTTTTTTATTGTACAGTGGAATATTTTTGAGGTCTATCAATTTAATTCACATACAACAAAACCTAACAGATAAGGAAACATACAACAAACCACATTCACAAAAATCAAACAAAACCTACAAAAAAACACAAAAAATACGAACAATAGCGATCCAAACCAAACTCTAACACACCAAAACACAAGCAAAACCTAACAGATCTACCCGAAAACCCATCATCTCCCCTCCAATCATACAACAACCAATCAAAACCCCTAGATGAGTTTTTTATACAAAAAAACAGCGATTACAGAGCAAAACATCTGAAAAACAACATCAAAAAGAGGAAAAAATAGATGAATACCTAGCGGAGAAGCTCCGCGATGGATCAATTCATCCGATTTCCAATCTTTTTCTCCAGTTTTTCTATTTTCGGGACATGTTCCACAGAACCGAGAGAGGAACAGAGAGAGAGATAATAAAGTGTGAGGGTGAGTGAGAGAATGGAGAGAGAGGGTTTTTATAATAAAGTTTTAAAGTATTTAAAAAATTTAAATTCCAAAAGAAATTATTTATATAAAGTGTTGTTTACTTACATGATTTTTGTAAAAAAAAGTTTTTATGAATTAAAAACTTAGTTATTTAAATTTTTAAAGTATTATGAAATATATTTATTAAATTCATATTCCTAAAAATATTATTTATAATAAAGTGTTAGAATTTTTTTTTACTTACATGATATTTTGTAAAATACTTCAAATATTTTTCAAAAATTATGAAATATATTTATTAAATTTTATCTCTTAATTTTTTTAAAATTATATTAATATTTTTTTGGGATTTAAAATATTAGAAATATATATATATATATTTGTGTGTGTATGAAATTTAAATTTTAGTTTGTAAATTTTAGCGAAACCAAATAATTTTGGTTAAATTTTAGTATGTAAATTTTGGCGCCACATTTTGGGTGCTAAAACAGTTTGCTACGAAATGAGGATGCAATAGCCATGAAATAATTCGTCACTAAGGATTTAATGGGTCGCGCAGATGAGATCCATCTTGATTAGCCATGGCCATGTTAGAAACGAAGTAATTTTCGTGGCTAAAATAGCCTTTAGAGACGAACCTAGGTTTCGTGGCAAATTATTTCGTGGCTGAAGGGTTATTTTCTTATAGTGGCTTCTTCTCCTTCAGATCCGGAAATGGTGTGTGAAGCTCCAAGAAGAAAGCCAAAAAAGTACCAAGAAAACCCTAGAAAGCCCCTTAAGAAGATGATCCCATGGCCTTTCATGGGTGACCTCATGGTCCATATATGGCCTGTGAGGTTGCATGTAATACGGGTCGAAAGAATCCGCAAAGTTGTAAAATTGCTACAGTCCTGCTACAGAAGAAAAAAAAAAAAAAAAAAAAAACTGCTACAGTTAAAAAATGCTACAGTAGTGTCTGCCTCTGAATCTCTTGCAGATGGCCTCACGGCCGTGAGCTTGCTCGTGAGGGTTTCTAGCCTTACAATTTTCTTCAAGTCTTCGCGTTTCGGGCTGCTACAATATCGCTACAGTTATATGTATAAAATACGTACATTTAGACATTTATCAAACATCTCCACACCTAAGCGTTTGCTTGTCCCCAAGCAAACAAACATGAAGAACAGGGGCAAGATGATAAACGGCTAAATGTACGACAGAAATTAAGAAGTGAGTTGTTCATGGAATATTCAAGTAATATTAGTTCTACTTCTCCTGGAGTGCCCCTGTGAGTCTGTGCTGGCATCCACCTTGACCTCCACATCTTGGATTACTCCATAATGTCCATTCACCCCACACACAATGAAAATGACATTAGAGTGTTAAAGACACCCTCAATACTCAGTTAAAAGTCCTTTGGTTCCTAGATGAACTCCAGCTTCCTAAGTGACTATGCAACAAGTTCCAGGGGATCGAGATACTGAATCACTCTCACATGTACAGAAATACTTCCAAGGTACTTAGCATGTTTATCCTTCACCATTTTTCCAAGGTACTCTCACATATGTACAGAGATACTGAATCACTCTCACATATTCACATATTTTTTTTATTTTTTTTTATTTTTTGTACTTAGCATGTTTATCCTTCGCTGTTTTTCTTCGTTTTTCTTCCTCTACATGAACCTCCTACTTCCAAGGACTTAATCTGCATGATTTATTGGGAGTTTTGCCATTATCTTCACCGATCCCCCAAGGTACCTCTTTCTAAACCCTAGTTGTTGAGCATGAATGTTTCTTCTTCCTTTCTCCTATTTTTCTAGTTGAATGGATGCCAATGTTGTGGGAGATTGGTTTTTTTTTTTTTTTTTGTGGGTTTTTGGAGCAATTTGAAAGCTTTGTAAAAATTTTTATGCTCCATGTCCAAGGGAAGCTCTTGCAAATTTTTTTTGGGAGTTACTATAGCATTTCTTGAATTCTTTCACACTCCATCATGACAAGCCCTTGATTTTCTTGTATTTGGGCCTCCTATTGTATCATCTTTGTTATCCCTTAGCAACACTTGCAATAAGAGAGAATTGGACAACATGATATTATATGAACATGGACTTGCTTGGATGATGTTTTGTTCCATTGTTTTTCTTTTGTTAGTTGTTTGTTGTGTTTGTGTTTGTTCTTGTTTCTTTTTGTATTTTCTTTTTGGGTGTGTGAATAGATGCCTTGAGTTGATGTTCTTTTCTACCTTGCAGGGTGGAATTAGGGCATCAAGGACAATTTCTTCTCCATTATCTACCATGATCTTTGGTGGTCACCCTGGTCTCATGGACTTCAAGACTCATGCTTTGAGACACGGGGAAGTTTACGAAACCCTCCTACTATGTTTTTTATTGTCTATATTGTTGCATTCTATTACTTAGGCACATTGAGGGCAATGTGCATCTTAAAGTGGGGGGTGGATTTGGACTTTCGTGAACTTTGAAATTTCTTTGCAATTGCATGCCTAACTACCTATGGTAGCTATGATTTTATTGTTAAGGACTTCCTGGCTTGGTAGAATGACAGTTGTAAGCTGTACTTTACTTTTGCTTGAATGTAGTTTTGTTTCACCTTTAGTGCACCCTTATACCTGTTCACGATCACTTCTACCTTGTACATTCCAACCAACTCATCATAATGGTTTTGGCATTAGATTGTTAAATTCTATTTTCAATACCCTTTTAAGAGCTTTTGAGTTCCTTCGAGTAAATTTTTTGGGAGGTAACCAAACTTTGACCTTGTATCTTTCCGGTGCCCCAAATTTAATTTAGATCAAAACGGTTAACCAGCTATGATTGTCTTTCACCGACAGGCCACCCAAACTATTCCGGCCATTATGTGTTGACGTGGAGGCTGATTTTTACATAGTCAGCCTTTCAAATCCAACTGTGTATGCCAAGTGTGATTAAAATTCCATGTCAGCCCTGGGTAGAGTCACGTGTCGAGCAGCTTGTCACACGTCATCAAAGGCACATTAGAGACATCAAAGGCCATGGCCATTGTCTGGTTCGTCTCGAGAAAGAAAGGAGGACTTCGAAGGCTGTGGTCATTGTCTGGTTCTAAAACGAAAAGAGGGTATCCGAAGAGGTGACGGTATTGGGGTTGCTCGTAAGCGAGGAAGAGAAGCTTGTGGTCGCCTGTTGAACGGAAGAAAGCTCGCTGGTGAAGATGGCTGTTAGTTGGGAGGTACGGTCGGAAGGAGAAGAAGCCCCAGCTTACCGTAAGTGCCCTTGTTTGAAATCGAAGTCATTCTACAACTGTTTGGCTTGATTTAGTTTGAAATGGGTGTGAACTTGAATGTATGGTTTTGTAGGGTTTTGTAGGGTTTAGTCTTTACTCCTCTGTTGCATGGATGAGGTTGTAAATCTGGTAGATGAACTTGAAGGTAGGGTTTGTAGGGTTTGTAGGGTTTTGTAGGGTTTTCAGGGTTTTACTTTTTACTCCTCTGTTGCATGGATGAGGTTGTAAATCTGGTAGATAATATAGTTTTGTAGGGTTTGTAATTAGTTATAACTTCTTTGCATCCGTTGGATTTATTTTTTGAATATGTTCAGAATTTGTTTTCACTGTTCAGTACAACTGTGGAGTAGCAAGCATTAGAGACATTCATGGTTCTAGTCTGGTTGGGGTTGTGGGTGGGCCTTTGTAGATTTTATAAATAGTTGAAACCAAACTGTTTCATGTCAAAATCAAATAGATCAACTGAACTAAACCCAAAAAATCCATTGTGGTTCATTTGTTTGCTTGGCTTGCCTACTGTCATGATACTGTATATATATCTGCTTAGCTTAGCATTCTGTTAGCTTCAATTTCATACACACATGAAAACATGCATGTTAGTCATTTTTGGACCTTGAATTTGTTATTAAGGTGTGATTTTTGGATAGAAAGTTCTGTTGCGAGCACCTAAATGCATAATCTAGTGTGATTGGCATCAATATCGTTTTTTTTTTTTGGCCAATGACATGCCACCTACTTTAGTAAACAACTTAACACAACCCATTTAATAAACAACTAGACACTAATCTAACAACATATATATTTCAAACAATTAATTTTATTTCTTATGTTGAGTGGCATGGTAAGCTATACAAGTTTCCTGTGTTAATGAGAGGATGACCTATTTTGATCCTAACCCCTCAACTAGAAGTTTCTTATGTTGCATTCACAGGTTGTGTCCAATTTTTACACTTCTACTCTTCGTGTGCTCCATTTAAGATTTTCAATGACAGATTTTGGGTAATTGATAGATATAAACTATTCATGGGTGTAAGGATATACTCTATCCATGTGTGCCATTCTTATTATTTTAGAGAAAGTATTTATATGCTCCATGGATCTAATTGGGATTTTTTTTATGTGCCTCTGAATTTTTTTCATTTGTGCTGCATGCTATGTCATGTTGTAGATCTAACGTAGAGAACATTACGATGAAGACATTATTTTCTGAGTGAGACATTTCAGTATGACAAAACCCCTTTTGAGTAAATTGTATCACTGAACTTGATATAGTTGAACTAGATATATGTCCTGTTAAATATATATATTCTTCTGTTTATATATGTTAACTGGATATATGTCCTATTAAATATATATTTTCTTTTTTTTATATATTTTAACTGGATATATGTCCTATTAAATATATATTTTTTCTGTTTATATATGTTAACTAGATAGCCAAGGTTAACTGGATAACCAAAGTTAAATATATATGTTCTGTTTATAGTGCCAGATGCTGAGCTATTCAGTATAAGGTTGCATTACAAGTTGGATGAAATAGAGGGCCTCGCTGGATACATAGACTATTGTTGTTCTGACCAAATTTCCAAACTAGAGCTAATAAGTATAACCAAGGAATTTTGTTTAGATATTGAAGGGAGCACATTTTGGTGGTTAGATACAAGGAGTGGTGAGAAAGGGTGTAAGGAAATCAAAACTGATTTAGATGCCCTAATAATGTCGAAGTCTGTTGGGCGTAGTAAAGAGGTATATGTTTGCATTAATCTCCCCAGTCGTGGAAGGCCATCAGATCATGGTATTGGTATGGATGTTTGCAATGATGAAAGTGTGGGGTTAGGTGAAAGAATTAGTTCTGCACTAACAATATGTTGCAGAGGAAGAAGAAGAAGAAGAGGCTGTTGATGATGCAAAATTGGAGGAAATTGTAGTCATGGGTACTGATAAGGGGAGAAAGGTTGATGAGGATGGTGATTTCCATGATTCCGACTATAGTTTTAATGAGGAATAAGAAGATGAAGTAATAAGCAAATAGGATTGTAAGTCTACTGCAGATGGTGATTTACATGGTAAAGCTGCACAAGATGAAAATGCTGATGATGCAGAATCTGACTATGTTGGTTTAGAGGATTTACAATCCTGTTCTTCCACAGATGAAGATGCACAGCTCCCATCTAGACCTAGGTATTATGAATTTAATGGTGAAGTTGACATGAAGAACCACACTTCAAAATTGGAATGAAATTTAGAGATTTCAAACAATTTAAAGAGGACGTAAAAACCTATGGAATTAAAAATAGGTATGTGATGAACTTTAGGCCTAACACAAAAAAGAAATGCAAGGCTTTTTGCAAGAAAGGGTGTCCTTTTTACTTATGGGCCTCACCAATGGTGACAGAGAGCATGAATGCAGTAAAGATCATAATAATAGATATGTTAGTGCAACGTGGATAGCAAACAATTATCTTCAACAATTTAGGGTAGACCCTAGTTGGAGAGTTGCTGGCATTGTGCAGGCTGTGAAAACTAATCAGAAAGTAGACATCAGCCGACTAAAAGCCTACAGAGCCAAGTGTATTTCTCAAAGGTGATCTAAATCTTGTTAGCATTGTGCATTTTTTTTTATTATTTCTCCACACAACTTGTGGGATCTAAATCTAAACTTCTCCCATGTTTTCTACAGGATCATAGATGGTGATGAGGAATCACAAATGGCCAGTTTGTATGACTACAGGGCTATTGTCAGTAAGGAGAATAGGGATTTAAAACACAAGATTTCGCTATTTAGTTGTGCGGTGTACGAAAAGTGATAATCGAATTGATGAGTGGATTATGGAATCAATTATACTAAAAGACAAGAAATTAAACAGAGAGGTGAAAGATAAGAAAGTGCAAATAAAAGTTAAAAGAGAAAGACTAGCAATGGATGAAATAGGGTATCCGGACAAGCTACCTCTAGGACTTATGCTTCTAGTGCAAGACTATGCTATTATACTTTCTTATTGATGTTAATTGAGTCGAGGATATCCTTAAACTCACGGTCCCAAACTTAAGGTCAACCGTGACTAACCCCAACATTATGCCCCGGCATTAGGATTCACTACGACCCTTGACTCTTGTTGACCTGTCAACTAAGCCCCAGGGGAGTCTATCTTCCTAAGCCTAACACTACATGGGATTGCTTTAAGCTCTAGGGATTCCTAGTGATAAAACATGTTCCTATATGTAGTTCTAACCCTTTGGTCCAAGTGGAAGAACCCTGGTCTAAATTAAGCCCTAACACTCTGTCTCGACCGCTAATTATCCAAGGAAACGGAGGTAGGGAGAAATCACACCGGAAGGGAAAGGGGACGGTTCGCTACCTCACGACTCACCCTCTCAACCCTCTTCAATCCTAAGTAGTCTAACCCTATAGGAGTTGTCACACCTCCAAAGGGTAACCTAGATTGCTCTCAACCCTAGTGTCACGGCTAAGGGAAAACAATAGCAAAAGATAATTAAAATTGAAACTCGAATTTATTCATCAATAATGGAAAAGCATAATAGCAATGTCATAGAAACATAATAATCCTAGGGTTTTACAAGTCCGAATACCCACGAGGGGTTTAGCTCCTCATGGAGCTATACATGCTCATCAAAATATAAAAGAAAGTGCAAATAAAAAGCATTGATGAAAACCCCTCGCGTATGGTGTGGCCGTGGTCTTGTGCAGCCGCCGGACGTCGGTGACGATGCCGATGACGCTCTCCAAATCTCCACGAAGTCCTCTCCAAAACCCTAGCCGCACTCTCCAGAAGTTCGGGAGAAAGTTAGGTCAAAAGATGTCTTGAAAGTCTCCAAATAGGACTTTTATAATGTTGAGTGCGGCTTTAAATTTGAACTTATCAGGACTTCAAACGGCCGTGTGGAATTTCCACACGGCCGTGTGAAATTTCCACACGGCCGTGTGAAGTTTCTGGTTTGTTGAAAAATTAATTCACATGGCCATGTAGAATTTCCACACGCCCGTGTAAATTCTCTGGAATTCTGAATTTCGGCAGAAAGTGAACAATAGCTTGCTACAGGGTTTTTGCTACAGTAATAAAGCTACGGTGCTGCTACAGTACTCACCGAAAACGCTCCTGAATCCGTTGTTCTTCATCGAGGCCATTGATTTGGGCACACAATCAATGGTTGATCGTGCCGATTGCTTCAAGTCTCCTCCTTGGTGAAGTTCTCCTAAGAAACACGAGTTAGACTTATTATGAATGTGACTGCCTTTGTGCCCCTCCAAAGGAGGTTGGCACACACTCACAAGTCTAGGCTCGTGCCTTGTTCCTTGCTTGGTCCGAAAACCTCCCAACAACGGCGAACACAATCTAACTTCGTTCTTTTTCTCCAAATTAGCTCTACAAACCTACAATGCATAAGAATACACAAACGCACACAATTTAGTGATAAAATCTGATAAAAGATATGTTCATTGTAAGATAATAACGCTTCGCATTACTATAACACGAGCACTTATCAGAGAACAAGGAAAATTGGGCATGGTTTCTACAAATACTTGCTCAAGAGCTCATGATCAATGACAGCCACCAATGGGCCTTCATGACTGATAGGCAGAAGGTAAATAATTCCAGTCTGCTCCAACTATATGTTTACTGGATTTTAACACTTGTTATGAATTTTTTATGTATGTGTCCTGGCTTTTAAAATACATATGAACTAGTTAGTGTCCTTCCTATTAAAGTGCATATTTAACTTGTTATCTGTGCTTCAATCTTCTGTTTTTTTTTCACTACAACTACATGATTTTTTAACTTGTTATGTGTGCTAAACCCATGTCCTGGTTGTTAAAGTGCATATTTAACTTGTTATGTGTGAACTTGATTCTTTTGATTTTTTTTTCACCACATCTACATGATTTTTTAACTTGTTATGTGTGCTAAATCCATGTCCTGGATTTTAGTGCATATTTAACATGTTATGCATGTCTGCTTGCATATGAATTGATTTTTTAATTTCTGTTTTTTTTGTATGTCAAAAACTCTCCATCTTGTTGTTCTGTCTGTGGGTGATGATGTCACCTTACATCACTTTTATTGGCCAAACAATAGGGGTTGATGCCTGCAATAGCTGAATTATTTCCTCACAGTGAGCATAGATATTATGTTAGGCACATCCACACCAATTTCAAGAAGACATTTAGGGGCAAAGCACTTAAGGACCAGCTTTGGTCATGTGCTAGGGCAAGTTACACCGCCGCATTTGACAGAGCACTAGAGGGTCTAAAGGGAATGAATTTGGGGGCATTTGAGTACATGAAAAAAATTGAACCAATGCATTGGAGTAGATCACATTTCCAGAGTAGGTTCAAATGTGATATCTTGTTAAACAACTTGTGTGAAGTTTTTAATAGTTGCATCTTAGAAGCTAGGACCAAGATAATTATAACAATAAATGAGACAATGAGGACACAATTGATGAAGAGGATTCAGAAAATGAGATATGCAATGAAAAAATTGACAACCCTACACTGCCCTAGAATTGTAAAGAAACTTGAGAAATCCAAATAATTAAGTTGGTTCTATAGTACTACATGGTCAGGTGGAGATAAACACCAAGTAGTAGGCCCAGATGGCCAATTTGTTGTGAATAAGTCTGAATGCACATGCTCTTGCAGAAAATGGTAGCTTAGTGGTATCCCTTGTAGCCATTCAGTCTCAGCCATGTACTATAATAATGAAAAGCCCGAAAATTACCTTGACTCATGTTATCTGGTAAGCACTTTCATGGAAACATATAGGCACATCCTAAGTCCCACCCATGATAGAGATTCATGGCCTAAGAGTGGCCAAGGTCCAATCAGCCCACCACAGCCAGTAAACAACAGGAGGGGCAGGAAAACCATGCTAAGGAGGAAAGAACTGGGTGAAAATAGTGGGTTCAACAATGGAAAGGTAAGCAAAAAAGGAGTTAAGATGAGTTGTGGCATATGTGGTGCACTAGGGCACAACAAAAGATTACATGGAGTGCAGAAGGTATGCACTTTTAGTTTTTGGTGTTAATTATATATGTTTGGGTATAGTTTATGGTGAATTTAATATAATTAGATGCTCATGGCTACTAGGGAAACAAAGGAATCCCAACACTCTACCCACATGTTGAAGGGACTGCAGCAGACACACAACCATCACATCATCAGGTGGCACAGGTATTTACTTCACACATTCTGATTTTGGTTTAGGTTATCCATTTTCTAACTTCTTTCCTACCAAAATATACAGAGCATTCCTGGACAAAGTGCATCATTTCCTATTAGTGATATGAATTTTTCTCAGGGAAATGACTTAAGAATGTTAACTCAGCATGTGAGAATTGATACTAATAATTTTTTTGTAATTGCATCATTCCCTTTTGTTGAGGATGATGACTGCAACATTCCTTTTTCATTGTAGTTTTTTCCAATCCCGGTAACTATAACAAAATCAGTGGAAAATCAAAGAGGGACTGTAGCAAGTGATGAACAAGTAAACCAGGTTCCTGCAACCCAAGTAAGTGGCTCAAGTAATACAATTTGTATTCAAGAAATATATGGGAGTAACTTTAAGTTTTTCATTGTTGCTAGAGAAGCATAACAAAATCCTGAATTTAATTGTGTAGTTTAAGGTGTTCAATTCTGTTGGATAATCATATCACATTACTAAATGACAATGTGTAGTTAAAGGTCTTTAGTTATGTTGGATAAGCAAAACAAAATTATTGAATTTGCTCGTATTTTAGGGTTCCAGTGCTATTACAAATCCTACCAGATCATCCTCCAATGGACCAGGAAATATTCCTGTGGGAAAGTCTCAAGTGAAATGCAAGGATGGCAAAAGACCAGGCAATGCTGACAAAAAGAGAAAAGTCTGGGTGCCCCCAGGAGTTGGAACCCCTGCTGGTGCATCAAATGTTTACAGGAAAGCTCTTTGAGAGACACAGATGCAATGCCTATGTTTACAGGACAACATCTCCTTTTGTTTTTATTTTTTGTTTTGTTTTGTGAAGTATAACTTCAAGATGAAATTTTAGTGGCATCATTTTTTGTAAAGCATTGTCATGCAGTGCCTATATACATACAACACTGTCCTTGAATTGACTTGCAAAATTTTTTGTAAAGCACTATCCTGTAGTGCCTATTTTTCTAAAGCATTGTCCATTGATGTATTATTAACTTTTGAAGCCCTATTTGGGTCCTTCAAAAAAAAAAAAAAAAACAAACATATCCCAAACCATTTTGAGGCATTGGTTTCACTCCAAGGATATGAATCAATTGACCGATCTACAGTGGAAACATAGTAATCAGAACCTGATGAATCTTAAGCTTTCAATGTGCTAAATAGATACAAATCAATGAGATAACAGTAATATCTCATAGTAATCAGATACAACCTAACAACGGAAAAAAACTTATTGCAAACAACACCTACTCGAAACAACAACCACATCTACATGAACAAATTAACAAATAACCCTAGATGTGCATCCCCGCAAACGCATCATCAAAATTACACAAAAAAAAAAACCTCAAGCTACCAAAAAACATAATGACAAAATAACAAGGCCGCCAACTAATCACTTTGTCTCCCTTGCTAGCAATCCCTCTCGTCGGAGACTTTAACGACAAATCCATCTTGTTGCGGACCACTCTTGCTCACTCGTCATGAAGGAGAACACAACCTTGCTCACCCTCCAGGAAATGGAAAACGCTAGCACGCCGTGCTTACCCTTGTCATGGCTGTGCACCACCTCCGGCCACTTTTCTCACCCTATCTCAGTGACAGTGATGAAGGGGACGAAGGGGGAAAGAGAAAAGAACTTAGATGACTGGTGTGCTGAACTGGAAAACATTTTGGGTGATGTGATCTACTATTGATGTGGCAGACACACTTGGCATACATAGTTGGATTTGAAAGGCTGACTGTGTAAAAACCGGCCTCCACGTCAACACATAATGGCCAGAATCGCTTGGGTGGCCTGCCGGTGAAAGAGAATCATAGCTGGGTAACCGTTTTGATCTAAATCAAAGTTGGGACACCGAAAGATACAAGGTCAAAGTTTGGTTACCTCCCAAAACATTTACTCAAGTTCATTCATTGCTCTCTTTAGCCTATAGTGAACTATTGTAGCAAGTTTTATACCAGGGGACATGAGAGATAGTCTGTACTTAAAAAAAAAAAGAGAAAAAAAGAGAAAAAAGTGGAGTCTATGACAGTATTCCTCTGCTAGTATAGCATGAATGCGTCTATGTAGACTGTAATTGAGTAGGTTGGGTGGATCTTGTGCCGAATCAGCATGTGCATCATTCTAAAAGATTTTTGTGTAATCTACGTTAGTCGGACTCAAAAAAAAAATGGAGTAAAGAAACTTCCCCAGTTTGTTGATGAAGTATGTGGCATGATCCTCTAGTTTTGGGGACAAACAACAAAACGAGGGCCTGGAGTGTGAAAACTCTGTAACAATTATCCTAAAAACACAAGAAGCGCAGATCACAACTCTAGAAATCAAAATAGCATAATAGAGCAAGTAAACAAAAATCCCAAAACAAACAGAAAAAGTTTAGCAGGGACGAAGCCCTGACTAACTTATAAGTACACAGTACAACCTAGAACAGGAAGTGCAACCAAAATACAAACAATAGGAAGGAAATAAAATAACAAGCATGCTGTGTGAGTCTAAGGGCGATGCTGTGCAACCAAAATACAAATAATAGGAAGAAAATAAAATAACAAGCATGCTGTGCAACCAAAATACAAATAATAGGAAGGAATGATGGTGCTGCCCAGGTTGTGGCCACAGAGGTGGTGCCAATGGACGATGAAGAACTGCGCAAGAACGCTAAGATATCGGCGGTGCTAGTCTCAATATGGCTCAATGAGGTAGCCAGGTCTCTGTGTCCCCTCTCCAATATCTGCAACTACTCGTAGATCTCAGAATGGAATACCTCAAATCTCTCCTCAAGTGGAGGTCGACGCTCCCTGGGTTCAGTATCATAGTCTGGCTCCGACTCGGACTGAGAATCAGACTCTGTGCCATAAGATGGGTGGGGGTAACTCTGGCGTCGCACGATTCTGTGGGTGCTACCCCGCCTTTCAACTATACCAATACAAACCAGGGTCTACATTCCGAGTGGAGCAACTACACCAACGACTGTCATGCCTTGGGTCTTGTTGATGAGCTCCATGCTTTTAATCATGCGAGTAATGTAAGGTCCGGCGTAGATGGCTCCAAGGTGAACAAATTTTCCCTGATGAGCAAAGACTTCGGCAACCAAGTGTCCCATATAGAGGGGGTACCTCTGTATGATACTGTACTACATCAGCAGGTCCGTGCGTGATACCACCCCGGTGGAATCCAGTCAACCCCCGATGCCACGTGTTAGTAGGGCATGGATATACCTATGGGCAAGGTCCTTTAGCTGGGAGGCCATCTAAGTTCGCGATCTGGTGGCGATGGTGTTCCAGTAAGCGGCACCGGTCACTGGATACGGGAAGTCCTTGCCTAAATCCTTGAATTCTGGCTTTTGTGTGTAGGAATCAGTGCAGAATCCCATATACACCCCTAACTAATCTTGAGTGAACCTATGGCTTTTTCCAAAAGCACGGAATGAGATGTAGTTGGGCTGATGGGTGAAAGGACAATAATTCTTGACCTCGATTATGCTTAACACTTCAAGGGTTAGTTCCTTGTATGTGGGTTCTTCAATGGAAAATAACTTGTCCCACCCGCCATGTGATATGAGTTCCAAAATAGTTTCATCCAAACCCAGGGTCTTCAATACATCCCAATCATTTCTTTTAATAGTGCCAAAGCTCTTGCGCGAGAGGAGCGCGAAGTGGTTCTTGTGATCCTCCTTTTTAAGTTTAGGTTGTTTGGGAGACGAAGGAGGTTCACTCTAGGCTCTCTTATAGGCAAATTTCTTCACTCTCATCCTATAAGGTCAAGAGAACCACAATTAAGCAAGTTACAAGCAAAACAAACTTGAAAAAATGAAAGATTGACGAAAATTTCGTAGTGCTACAGTAATTCCGAAAAAAAATTCGAGACACTTGCTTGAAAACATGATGATCCAAAAATACAAACATGCCAAGACATCATCACAAGATTATAGCACCCAAGGAGAAGAAAAACCATGCAAAAATCACTCCAAAAAACTATGAAAACCCCAAGCTCACAAGAAAAGATGTTCACCTTAAACCTAGGGTTTATGGAGTAATTCTTAGGTTGAATCAGGCCAAATGAATGATTAATCTTCAAAACTTCGGCACAAAATGTTTTTAGAGAAGGAGGAGAGGATTCTAGGGCAAGAAAAATGGAGAGAAATGGAGTAGAATGGAGAGAGATATGAGGGAGAGAAGTGTGGAAGAGGGTGAATAGGAGAGAAGGCACAAAGGGGCCTTTATTGCCCTAACCCGCAAGGTCTCACGGGCGTGAGCTCACCCGTGAGCTCGGCTTGGATGGCTCACGACCTGGCTCACAGCCATGAGCCAGGCCGTGAGAGAAGTCTGGATCACTCAAAGGCTTCCTCACGGGCCATAAACGGCTCCCAACTTGATTTGGCATTGCTCCTCTATGCCTTAAAAACACTCGAAACAAAGCCGAAAAAAGCATGGAAACACTCAAAACATGGATCTCTTGATATCTAATCATTAAATAACTCACAACAACACACAAGCATGCATGAATGATTAAATAAAAATGAAGATAAAGATGACTACAACATGAAGAAACCCTAGAACACTAACATGCTAAAACACTACAAGGATATGAAAAAGAACTAAGACATGCATTCAAACCACAAGAAAATGGAATTGCATTGAATTTAAAACTTGGGTTACCTCCTAAGAAGCGCTTGTTTAACGTCGTTAGCTCGACGTGTTTTACCTCAAAGTTTATGGTAGGACAAAGGGAGGGAAGTTACCTCCATTCTTTGATGAAGCATTGCTACCCAAAAAGTTCATTGAGAGGCACTAAAAGATCTTGAATTTTCCTCAATTCTCAAAGAGTATGCTATCCACTTCCTCGGGTGTTGTTGTTGCAACCATCACAACTTTCTTTGGCTTTTCCTTCATTTTTCTCCACACCTTCTTGAAGATTTTCTTCTCCTTGCCATGTGATGGAGGATCAACCATCACTTGTGCAACTTGTTGCATTGGTGAAGGAGGGGCTTCTTTTTCTTCAACTTCTTCATCCCCTAACTCTTCCAAAATTCATCTAGTGGGTTCAGAGCTAGAACCTCCTACACACAATTAGAAATAATTATATCAGTTTTATCCATGAAATATAAACTATCATCATGATTGAGTGTGTGCCTCATTGCTTCTGGGAGGGTGATGATCACTTGTTCAGAAATAACTTATACTGTATTACATTTATGCTTGCCCTCGAGTCGGCCAAGGCATTCTCTTGCATTCCTTCGCCAAGCACACATGGGATAATGAAACTACTGGGATCAGTGAGTTTTTTTGGTAGTCTCTTCTGAATCAAAGCAGAGTAGTTCCCGGACAATGTCACAGAGTCAAGTTCCTCCAATTTTCTTTTGTTTGTGATGAGGTCCTTCATGAACTTGGCATACTTGGGCATTTGGGATAGCGCCTCAACCAATGGAATGTTGATGTGGAGTTGCTTGAATATGTTCAAAATTTTTTTAAACTAGGCATCCTCCTTATCTTGTTTCAGTCTTGATGGGTAAGGCACTACGGGCTTGTACTCATTTTCCTTCAGAGTTGGGAATTTTTTGACATCTTCCTTATGCTTTTTCTTAGTCTCTTCACTAACATCTTTGCTCAAATCAGGGTTTTCCTGGACGGCTACCCTATCATTGGAAGCACTTAGGATCCCCTCAGCCCTTGCCTCCAACTGCTTTCCGCTTCTCAATGTGACAACCTTTAAGTGCTCCCTCGGGTTACTCTTGGTATTACTTGGCAAACTGCCCGAGGGTCGATCAGATTGGACTCTGGCAAGCTGTGCAACCTGGTTCTTAAGTGACTGAATGGAGGCTTGTACATTCCTTAGTATGGTGCCAAACTCATCAAACCTCTTGTCGACGTTCTGAAACCTTGCTTCAGTATTGATCAAGAATTTGGCCAATACGTCCTCGATGGTGTACTTCCTCTCTTGCAGTGGAGGTGCATGGTACTGGCTCCCTTGAGGTGGTGGGGGTCTCTGCTGTGCTTGACCTTGGCCCCAAGACATGTTTGGGTGGCTCCTCCACCCCGAGTTATAAGTGTTGCCAAATTGGTTGCCTGATCCTCTAGGTCCGCCGCCAACATAATCCACATTCTCCACAGGTGTCGATGGGGCAATATATATGGGGCATTGCGAAGTTGCATGCCCCGCACCACAAGTATCACACGACATCACTACCTTATGGGTAGAACTAGATCCCAACATCAGCTGATCAACTTTTTGTGCCCATGAACTGACCAAGGCATTGTTGTCTGAGAGATTCTTTGTCAAAGCCTCAACCTTAGCAGTCAATGCTATATTTTCATTCACCTCATACAGGTCTACAGCCTTTGGTGCTTTCTGTCGAGTGCTCTAGTGGAACTCATTGCTGGCCATATTCTCAATAAGAGCTTCAGCTTCCTCAGGCAGTTTGTTACTTAGAGATCCTCCTGCTGCAGCATCAATTAGTTGTCTTGTTGCGTAATTCAGCCCATTACAAAACATCTGTACTCTTATCCAAGAAGGGAATCCATGCTGAGGACACCTGCGCAACAAATCCTTGAACCGCTCATGGGCCTCAAAAAGTGTTTATGAATCCCCCTGCATAAAAGATGATATTTCTTGCCTCAGTTTCACGTCCTTGCTTGGTGGAAAATATCTAGCAAGGAATTTATCCACCATATCCTTCCACGTGGTGATGGATTCGGGAGCTAAGGACGTGAGCCATCTGTATGCTACTCCCCTTAGATTTAAAGGAAACAGTCTCAGTCTTATAGCATCATCTGACATCGAATTGATCTTGAAAGTCGAATAGATTTGAAAGAAGTGAGACAGGTGGGCATGTGGGTCTTCATCAGCTAACCCATCAAACTGAACTGAATTCTGTATCATTCCAATTGTGCTCACCTTGATTTCAAAATTCTTAGCTGGCACAGCAGGCGTTTGCACACTAAATTCATCACCGGTGAATTGTGGCCTTTCATAATCAGACAAAGTCCTCCTAGGTTCAGCCATGATTGAAGGTTCACTCGATTCCACTCTAACCTCTTGTTGTCTTGAACTCTCAGCCACTTCTCTCAACCTTTGGTGTATCGTTCTTTCAATTTCGTTGTCAGGCTCAACCAAATTAACTTGACTCGCTCTTGTCATAAGATGGGTACTTGGCAAAAATTTGAGTCAAGAATCAGAAGCTAAAGAGAAACAAGAAAGTAAAATGCAAACAAAGAAATGATGAAATATATACAACAATGGTAAATATATAACAAGATGATGGTTAAATCAACATGCGCTAAGTTTTCCGAGTATTTCTCGTGGCTCCCTAGCAACGGCGCCAAAAACTTGGTGTGTGCCAACCCGCAAGTGCACGGGTCGTCAAGTAATACCTCTCGTGCAAGCATAAGAGGGTCGTATTCCCTGGGGCCTGAGAAACTACCCTTACTTCCTTTTTGCAATGTTGTTTAACCGACAAGAGTTAAGTGAGTGAATTAAATGAAAAGGAACTAAACAAATAATTAATTGATGCAAATTGATGAAGACAAGATACGGGGAAAATCAGGGCTAGGAGTGGTTACGGATGAGGGTCCCCTCAGGGGCTACTAAAGTGACATGGATACTTGAACTAACATGCAAGTGGATAGATTGGACTGAGAAAACCCTAAATTAGGCCAACCCGATGATCACGACAATTGACCCCTAATCCGATACGTGTATTGGATATTGTATTTCTACCACCCAAGATCCCCCTACGATTGCTATGGGTAAAATGGTTTTCTCAAACTAGGGTTGAAATACAAATGAGTACTTAACCCTAGGGGTGGAGGGGTACAAATACCCTATGGGTCACGGTGTATTTATATGTATTTCCCTTCCAAGTTTGGTGAGTCTAACACTAGGGCAATGATCATGCAACCTAGCATTTCCTAAGACCTTTGATACATAGAGTTCTCATACATATCAAGCATGTAAAAAAACCAAACAATGGATCACAAACAAGCCACAAGCATTAATTAGAACAAAATCATCCAAAACATCACAAGTTCACCCCCAAGGTTCACCTACATCCGGTGACCTTGGGGTTTAGTTGTTCATGTCCAAGAAATACATAGAAACAACCCAGAAAGACATGAGAAGAATTCCCTCAAAGATGAAGGCTGGAGAAGTTCCAAGAACGCCACTCGTAGGGGTGGATTCCCTTGTCTTCAACCTTCCAATTTAAAGATTTAGCTTGAAGATCCTTCCCAAAAACTTGCTCTCCTTGTCAAATCCTTCACAAGATTGCCCTCAAAGTGCTTCTTCTACTTCAGATCCAGAAATGGTGTGTGAAGTTCCAAGAAGAAAGCCAAAAAAGTACCAAGAAAACCCTAGAAAGCCCCTTGAGAAGATGATCTCGTGGCCCTTTACGGGTGACCTCACAGTCCATATATGGCCCGTGAGGTTGCCTATAATACGGGTCGAAAGAATCCGCAATGTTGTAAAATTCCTACAATACTGCTACAGGGGGGGGAATGCTACAGTACTGTCTGCCTTTGAATCTCTTGCGGATGGCCTCACGGCCATGAGCTTGCGCATGAGGGTTTCCAGCCTTACAATTTTCTTCAAGTCTTCGCGTTTCGGGCTGCTACAGTATCGCTACAGTACCGATGCTCAATTATGTGCCAATTTCACCCTGAATCACATTGTTGAGCTCACCAAGGCGTCTTTAGAACCTAAAACACGAAATAAACCAATTTAGAGCTAAAAGGGCATCAATTCATTATCAAAATATGAAAAGGCATGCGCAAGTATATGTATAAAATATGTACATTTAGACGTTTAACACTAGACCGTGTCGGGCCCTGAAACTGCCTTTCTAACTCCAGATTTTAGGGTTTCATCTCATCTTTGTTTGGGGAATTTTCTCTCCACCAGGAAAACACTGATGAGATCGAAGATCAAGCTTCACCACACCGCTTAAGGAGACCAAGGACGAGTCGGAGGCATCAAGAGAGGTGGTGTTATCACACGAAACTCGGCAAGGAAGGACATCTAAAGCAAGAAGGGAGTCATGTCCTCTTCTGTTTTTTCATTTATTACTTCTTCCTTGTTGTACCCGCCCATGAGGGGCTAACTAGCCATAGTGCCCTGGGGTTTGAGAACTTTGATGACTTGTAATGCTTAACACTTGTTGCTACTTGTTCTACTGAGTTCTAATTGATTCTTGTGTTTAATCTTGTGTTGCATAACTCGATGTGTTGGATGTGCACAATTGTTAGGGTAAAACTCAGTGCGTAGCTTATTAGAGAGACGCACAATTATCTTAGCAAAACTCAATGTATTTGAGAACTCATAGATGCAACATTTCTAATGAGCACACACTTGGATCATTGGAATGTACCTGGTAGGCATTAAGAACAAGATAGCGTGCAATAGTCCTAGAAATCACCCTGGGGCATTGCTCTCATATTGCTTAAACACTCGATCCTAATCTCCTGCCATTTCCACCATTTTATCTCACCCTTATTATCTCTTAATTTAATCCCCTTACTTGTGTTTTACTAGACATCAGAAGATCAATTAGTACTTTGAGTACAGTTCCCTGTGGTTCGACAACCCTACCCTTCAAAGAGTATCACTTTACTACTTGCTTGCGACTCGTACACTTGCGGATAGTGGGTCAACAAGGAACTTAGCCATTGCTTGGACATTCCTTACACTGAAAGAATCAAAGGAAAACTGCATCCTTAGACACATTGTTTACCTTAAATGTGTCACAAATCTCAAAGAAGCTCTTCAAATGTTTATATGTGTCCTCATCCTGAAATTCATCAAATTGACACATTTGCTTCACAATCTATATGAAATTAGGTTTCAATTAAAAGTTATTCACCACCATAAGAAGGTGAATAATGTTGGACCCTGCTCACTCCAAATTTGGCCTAGCATAATCTGAAATACTTCTTTGTTGATTACCGGCCATTGGTTCGTTCTAATCTATCTTAGTACTAATTCTACTGAACCTTTTTCTCTGAGATTTACTTGTCTTAACCTTTTGTGCAATGTTCTTTCTAACTTTGAATTAGGACTCGCAAGTGGAAAAGAGGAATTTCCTCAAGAACTGTCAATCCCTGACAATGGCACCAAAATGTATGAAAGCCAGATGAATAATGCGAATTTCAAAATAAAATAGAGCCAAATGAAATTTATGGAAGACTGTGCTAAGAATGGGTTAAATTCAAGGTGGCAACACAGGAGAAAATAATGGGTTAAATCTCAAATCAAATACAAGAAAAACCAGTTCGAGAATACTCAACTCCTGAGCTAAGTCAAACTTGCGGGAGACTGTGCTCCTAGGAGCGATAGTTGGGTTTCGCCCCCTCACCACAAGTTTAAGATAACCAAAGGCAAGTAATTCGACGGCAAATACATCTCAAACCCAGTAAATAAAACAACACCCAGAACTCACCCAGCACAAAGTGGTCTAAAGCATATCCCTCAGCCTTCGCTATTGCCACAGCTAGGTTTATGGCCATCAAGGTACTCATGCCCTTGACGTTGACCGACCGGTACACTGGTTGGTGACTCCAGCTTCCTGATGAGTGTATGTCCAGTCAGGATTCTCCACTCCTCCTAAACTGGCCTTTGTAGTAAATGTCCAGTCAGGATTCTCCGCTCCCACCTGAACTGGCCCTTATAGTAAATGTCCAGTCAGGATTCTCCACTCCCACCTGAACTCACCCTCGTAGTAATTCACCACACAAAACCAATAGTATGTGCAACTCCACACGAAGTACAAAAGCCAACAAAACACCCAACCATCAAGAATACTTTCGCAATCCCACGAGGAGATGATAGAAACACAAACGAAACTCAAGCTTTTAAACACAAGGGGATAAGCAAATCCCAACACAAAGAATAGCATGGAAAGAACCTCAACAAATTTCAAAACTAAGTTCCAAGCTTTAGAATTCTCAGAAACCCAATGATTCCACAAAAAATCCTAAGTTTAACACAAACAAGGGTTTCACAACCTCATTGAAGCAATAATCCAACATAACTCAAACATTAGCAAATCAAATATCAAATAAGATATTCAAGATCAACTCAATAGTAATTATCATTCACCAAAATACCAAACAAGTATAAATCAATAAAACTATACTCAAAACATGATATAAGTGTATATGTATGTATATAAGTGTGTATGCGTGTATTTATATCTAGCTATCGGCATTCATCCAATAAAGCTATGCATAATGATTCCACTCACAAAATTGGCAATTCGCCTTCCTCGCAAGCTACTCCTAGGCTAGTCCTCACCTCGAGCCAAAGCGTCTTCTCCTTGCCAAAGCACCACAAGCACCAATGTTAGCACAAGCAACACAAGGGAACCCTAGGTTTTCCTACCAACGACTCTAACTGGCTCTATGGTTTCTCAACTAACCCTAGAGGCTACTAAAGAGATTCTAAGGGTTAAAGCTCTTGTCTAACCCAAGGAAACCAAGGAAACAAGGGGAGAGGACTGGAGCTACAGTAGCTCCAAAACAAGGAAGAAGAACACTCAAGGGTTTCTTGAGATCAATGGCAACAATCAAAGCAAAAGCTTCTCTCAAGATTCACAAACAATAAACAAGAATAGAAACAAGGATTAAACTCCTCTCAAGGCTACAAACAAACCCTAGACTTATCATCCAAAGGAGAAGAAAGAAAGAAGAATGATAGAAGAGAAGAAGGGCTTACCTTGAACAACCAAAGGATTGCTTTGCAAGCTCCACAAACAAGCCCAAAATCTCCTCCAACTCAGCCTCAAACTCTCAAGAATGATGGTGGAAGAGAGGAGGAAGGAATGAGGAAAATTGAGGAGAAGAAATGAAGATAAGAGGGGTTAGATCGGGTTTGAAAAGGGAAAAAAAAAAAAAGAAGGCGTGCGGCTGGTGTGCGGCCTTGTACAGTGGCCGCACACCGCACAGCCTGGGGTGTGCGGCCTGGTGTGCGGCCAGGCCGCACACCCCAGGCCGCACAAGTCACAGAAAGGCTTGTGTGGGCTGCGCACACCCCCTGTGAGACCTGTACATGGCCTGAACACCCTTTAAAACCATCAAAACTCAACCTAAAACCCCCGGCAAGCCTCACCAACTAGAAGCAAAGAAGAATTCACCCAAAACTTCAAACGAACAAACAAGCAAAAGCCGAAAACACCAACCTACGCAAGAAGGAGAAAACCCAAAATACTACATCAGCAGTTTCTTAGGAACATTGGCTCGAAATTCAACACTTGCACCCCTTACAGTCATTAATTGGCGCAAAATGCCTACAAAAGAATCATTATGGGAATATGTTCAGGTTTATAAGAAACTTACTTGTTTGTTATCTAATTATTTCTTTTCATATTAAACATTTTCCATGTTTTATAATCTGACTAAATGTAATTGTTTGTGCAGAAAAAAAAATACATAATCCCTCAAGAAAGTAAAAAGTGGGTTTTAGCTACTATTGGAGATGATTGGAGAGTATATAAGTGTAGGGTGAAAAAAGAACATTAGTATAAGTACAAGACTGATAAGCTTAGAATACTGAATCGCTCACAACATATTGGAGAAGATAAATTCAAAGACTTTTGAACTATTGGAATTCAACAAATGCAAAGGTATAACAATTTTTAGTTTTTAATTGTTTTATAATGTCAAAATTACTTTCTCCAAGCTATGCTAATAGTAATGGAAATCTTTATGTAGAGAATCACTAAAGTAAATGCAAATAATCGAAAGAGACAAATTAATATGCACACGACAGGCACAAAAAGTTTTGTTAGGATAAGAAAACAAATGGTAAGTGTAGGTATGTTTTTTATTTTGTATTTTAAATTTGATATTCTATGAATGTTTAGATTAGCTTGACTACACTTATTATGATTAATATTGTTTTGGTTACCTTGACTATACCTATTATGTTTAGTATCATTAATGAACTCAACTTTGTTGTTTTGTGAAAATATTTGTAATTGTATTGTCTTTTTTGTTGGTATGATAATTGTTATGTGTGGAACTACATTTAATTTTTTTTTTTTTGGATCATATACAAGTCCTTGCTAATGAAAATTATGCTTTTATTTGAAATTGATATTCTACGAATGTTTTAGTTAACTTTATTACACTTATTATGATTAGTATTGTTTTGGTTATCTTGACTATACCTATTATGATTAGTATCATCAATGAAAATAAATGCTAAGTGTACATATTTTTTTTTCATACTTTAAATTTGATATTCTAGGAATGTTTTGATTAGCTTGACTACGCCTATTATGATTAGTATTGTTTTGGGTACCTTGATTATACATATTATGATTATTATCATCAACGAATTTACCTTGACTATAATAGAATAAAATATTATTTGTTATTGTATTGTCGTTGGTATGATAATTGTTATGTGTGGTGTTACATTTGATTTTTTTTTTTTTTTTTTGGATCATATACAAGTCCTTGCTAATGAAAATTATGTTTTTAATTTAAATTGATATTGTAGGAATGTTTTGATTAGCTTGACTAAACTTATTATGATTAGTATTGCTTTGGTTACCTTTACTATACCTATTATAATTAGTATCATCGATGAATTTAATTTTATATTATTTTGAAATTATTTCTATTTGTATTATCAACGAATTTACCTTGACTATAATAGAATAAAAAAATATTTGTTATTGTATTGTCGTTGGTATGATAATTGTTATGTGTGGTGCTACATTTGATTTTTTTTTTTTTTTTTTTTTTTTTGGGATCATTGACACGCCCCTTGCGAGTGCTCCGCAAGTGCACATGTCGTCGCAGTAATAATACCCCAGTGAGTGGGTAGTCGAATCCACAAGGAGTAGTGATTCAAGACAAGAGAATTTTCTACTTAGCTAGTGTGAAAATAATGATGGTGAGAGAAAACAATGTAGGCGCAATAGAAGAAAATAAGTAAAAGAAAGAGAAGAGTGCAAGCAAAGAGTAAGAAGGAAATAACTAATGCAAATATGGGGTACCCAAACGATGCTCTTCCTAGAACTAATGCTTCTAGTGCAAGACTAGTATTATACATTCTAATTGATGTCTAATGAGTTGTGGAGATCCTAAAGCACATGGTCCCAAACCTAAGGTCAACCGTGACTAGTTCCGATACTATGCCCCAGCCGAGAGGATGCTTTCAACGCCTCACACTACGTGGAACCGCTTGGGGTTCTAGGGATTCCAAGTGATAAACTCTGTTCCTAAGTATAGCTCTAACCCTTAGTCTAGGCGAAAGAACCCTAATCTCAGTTAAGCCCCAGTACTAGGATTAAACTACAATCCTTCACTCTATTGCTTTTGCAATTAAGCCCTAGGGGAGTTCATCTCCTAGAACTTCACTCTACTTTGACTGCAAAGAACTCTTGAAATATGGAGATAGGGAAAACCACACCGAAGGGGAAAGGGGATGTTTCGCTAACTCTTGACTCACCTTCTCGACCCTTTCCAATCTTGTGTAGTCTAATCCTATAGAAGTTATCACACCTTCAAAGGATAACCTAGATGACTCTCAACCCTAGTGTCACGGCGAAGGGAAAATCAATGCAATTATCATTCAAGATTGGAACTCAATTAAAAGCATCAATTAAGAAAGCATAATAAAAGTCATAGAAACAATATCATCTTAGGGTTTACAAGTCCGAATACCAACTAGGGGTTTAGCTCTCCATGGATCTCTACAAAATCATCAAAGTATTTGTATTAATAAGCATAGAAAACATGAATAAAATCCCCTTATGATGCATGGTGATGGTCTTGTGAAGCTGCTTCGTCTTCTCCACCAAGTCCCTTGTCAAGCCTAGGGCACACCTCGCCGAATCGATGCCGACGAAAGCTCCCCCAATAGCTATCTTCCAAAGGACGTCGATGTTGATGTTGATGTCCTTTGGAAGATAGCTATTGGGGGAGCTTTCGTCAAATAAATCTGAAGTCGCAGTATTTAAAGGGATGAAATCGGGCATCCACACGGCCGTGTGGAATTTCTGGAAATTTGATTTCTGGAAATTATGATTAGTATCATCGATGAATTTAATTTTACATTATTTTGAAATTATTTCTATTTGTATTGTCTTTTTTGTTGGTATGATAATTGCTATGTGTGATGCTACATTTTTTTTTTTTTTTATCTATACAAGTCCTTACTAATGAAAGTTATGTTTTTATTATTATTTTTGTTTTTCTTTTTTTGTGGAATTAAAATAGCAAGATGCAAATGAAAACAATGGGGTACCAAATAATACTGCTCTTTTTATTGAAACTCAAAAAAAGACAACCGAACAAGACCTACAAGGTGTCATTTGATGATACTAGCAACAAGATTGTAAGGATTTCCTTTTATTTATATGCTTTTATAATATGACTTTGGAATGTGATATTTTGTCTTACACATGATCAATATAACATCAAAAATAAATTTTTACTAAATTTTTTTCTACTATAGTCTCAAATGCAAGTTGTCCAGTCACAACAAAGTAGTGAGAACCAGTCTGTTGATGCATTTTCTGTGGTGATGGAAGGGACATGACCGGGTCATGCTACGTTGTATGGCAAGATTGTTACACAAATAGATTTGAAGGGAAAAGGAGTTAGTGGTGAATCTTCTGTAAAAGTTTCTCAAAATTTTATTGAAGGCATGAAGGAACAGATGAGAGAAAAAATGAGAAAAGAAATGGAAGAACAAATGACAGCTTATAAATCATCTTTGCAATCATCTATACAGCAACAATTTCTTTCTATGATGTCACAACTCCAAGGCTTGGTTCCAGGAATGGACATCAACCAAGTTCCTGTATTTTATTTGAATTTTGGTTCTCCAAGAGATGCTAATAGTGCACAAAATCAAGCAATACGTGCAAGTATTATATCCTTTGCTAGTAGCTATGAACCTCAGGTATTCTTTTATAATAATTATCATTTTAGTTTATGTCATTATGTTGGAATATAGTTTATAGTATAATTTCCTTTTAACAAAATTTTTTATTATATTAAGTAATATAAATTGTATGTATGGTACAAGTAATATAAATTGTATGTATGGTAATATAAATTGTATATATGGTTAGGGTTCTCTTGCCCATGCTTGGAAAAACCTTCACCACCTTGTTGATCTATGGTTCATATTATTCCTCAATAAAAATTAATTACAATATATATATTTTAACAAAGTAACAATTAAATAAATATATGATCATTGTTTATCTCTGTCGAAAATTATTATAAAAAACATTATTACTTTTTTATAATTAAAATTTTAAACTAATAGTAATAATTAATATAAATCAATTACTACTTTTTATTTATTATCTGAAAGTAATTGAGTAATAGTAATTTTTAAACAAAATAAAAAATCTTTGGACATAAAAAATCGAGAACTTAATTAAAATCCCTTGCTAAAAAATAATTATATTACATGGTTATGGGTAGAGTGGCCACCATCCAAAAAAAAAAAATTTTGTTTAACTAGGACCGATCTTAAAAGGATGGCCTCGTCCTACTGAAAACCCCATATTTTGAAAACCCAATACTAAACATGTGACTCAGGTAGTTCAACTGGTGAACCAATAACATGCTAGGGTCATGCTTTGAGTTTGAATTTTCTGGTTTTAATTCTAATAAAGAATATTATTAGGCCATCCATAGGAATATTAAAATACCAATGGCAAAAATGATACCGATGGAATTCCGTCAATAATAGTATGTCAGTGTTATTAAAAAATTATACTAAAAGAGTTATATTGGTAATAATATGAAGATATTTGTCAATGAGTATCGATGCCAAAAAAAAATTACGACAGGACACACCATAACAATGGAATTTCACACACCCCTTTTGTGTATCACAAGTGCACAGGTCATTCAAGTAGTATAATGTACCCAAAGATTAGGTAGTTGAATCCACAGGCAATGAGAGTACTAGTATTTACCCTATCTTGTTATCTAATCTCGCTTGTGTGGTGAGAAATTACACTAGTGATTGAATTAAGAAAAAGGACAAACAATAAGGTAATTGTAGCAAGGGTCTAATCGATACGAAGTAGGTACTAGGGAAATGCTTTCCCTAGGATTTCCATAATGTGTGAGATTAAACTAATACTTCCTAATCGAAATAAGTTAAGTATTTGGTATTCTAAGACACAATAGTCCCTTTCTGAAGGTAATCAGTGATTATTTCTCCACGGTGATCTCTTTCTTTGCCTAAACAACGTACAAACCCTAGCAATCATCTCTTTTTTTACTAGGGTTCATACGATTTGCATGATAGTCGGTGAAATACAGACGTAGGGATAATCAACTCAGAAGGGAAAGGAAGCATTTTTCATCCTCAAAGCTCACGCTCTCGACCTTCTGCAACCTTGTTGCTGAGTCTAATGGTAGTGGGCCTCTTGACATGTCACTAGTGTGATTAGAACACACAATCAAGCTCTCGCTAATATGGATTGTGTGGCATTAACACATAAGGTTGAAATTCAACCTAAATCTCATTAAAAAAAAAACAAAAGCTAAATCATGCAAAAATAATTCCTAGGGTTCACATGCCCAAATAACCGAAGGGGTTTAGCTCCTCGTTGAGCAATACATTGTCAAACAAAATAATAAAAGAACTCAATAAAAATCCATAGATGAAAGGTATGTAGCCTAGAATCTGATCCGGGCTACTTTTTTTTATGACATTGACAATGATAAAGTCGATGAAAATCACTGCTAGAGCTTCTCCTTCAGTACAAAGACCCTCTCTCCAAACCCCAGCTATCTCCGTGACTCCAAATTACAAAAAATAGATGCCCAAATAATCAGAATTGAGCCTTTTTATAACTTGCTATTGAGGGCCCACACGGCCATGTAAGCTCCTATGTGGATGACTGTGTAAAGCCACAGGGCGTGTGGCGCCCTCGCACAAGGCCGTGTGGTGGGTTGTGTGGCTTTTTGCCTTATTGAAAACTAGGACTTCCCTTCTAGAAATTGTACATGGGCTAGTAAATGGCCATGTGATTGCCCTTGTGCCCTTCTAGCGATTGGAAATTGGTCTAAAACTCTTAGAAGTTGGCACACAAGGCTATGTCGATCTCATGAGGCCATGTGGCTGTCCCTCTGGCTTGCAAAAGAACTCCAAAAGTGCTCTACACCACCATCTTTGCTTCCTTTCTTCTAGAATGGCATTCACACACCCTAGTTGCACCAAAGAACACATTACAAACAATATGAATGTATATATCTGATAAAAACCATACTCGATCTACATAAAATGTTATCGTAAAATATGTATAGATAGGAACTTATCATAATTCTATCAATATTAGTATGTCAGTGTTATTAAGAAATTTATACTGACAGAATTGCATCAATGAAGTCATTGGTATTACAAATTGTCCCCCTTATCTAAATATGTTGGTAATCTATCTTTATTCCATCGATAAAAGAAAATATTACTAATGGATTAATTCTATTGAACAGTTTTCTTGTAGTCTAGTAGAGAGCATATCCAAGGAAACTCAAAAGCTCATGTCTTGTAGTGGATTATACCAATTTGTTAATTATCATGAGCGTAAATTGTATGTAGATGATAAGTGCTCGTGTATAAGTAATACGAAGTATACTTTTCTTACATTGAGCATTACTTTATTCAGATTTTATCTCTTATATGTGTGTATTTGTGTTCTTTTGCGCATATAGGGTTGTAAAGACGATGTAGAAGAAAAAAAAAAGCAAAAATAGGTCATGGCCACACTAGTTGAGAAGATTCTTGGACTAAGCAAAGGCCAAGGCACAAGTTGTAGACACGTGGGTGTGTGCCAACCTCCAAAGTATTTAAGGAATATATTATTTGGAGGGCACGAAGGCAGTCACACTCATGTAGTCCAACATGTGTAACTTCGAATAACTTCATCAATATGTTGAAAGCAAGAAGCGACATGATCTACAGCCTGTTGTGTGCCCAACTTAGCGGCCTTGATGAAGAAATGATGTTGGGAGCAACTTTGGCGCGAGTACTGTAGCAGTTTACTGTAGTAAAACACTGCAGTAGTTACTGTTCACATTGCGCCGAAAAATTAGAATCTAGAGAATCCACACGAGCATGTGGAAATTCCACAGGGCCGTATGGATGCCTGATTTTAGCCCTATAAATACCGCGATTTGATTTATTTTGGAAAATCTTATCATCCATCTTTCGCTCAATTTTCGGGGGAGCGCGGCTAGGGTTTGGAGAGGATTTTGCAAGGCTTTTGGAGCGGTTCCACCTCATCAACATCGAGTTCCTTTGGAGGAGAACTATTGTGGGAATTTTCGTCAGCATCGATTCGACGAGGTGTGCCCTAAGTTTGACAAGGGAACCGTTGGAGAAGACGAGGCGGCTCCACAAGACCATAGATATGGACTACAAGGGAGTTTTCTTTATAGTTTTTATGCATATGATTCACACTCTTTGTTGATTTTATATTGCTCCATGGAGAGCTAAACCCCTAGAGGGTGCTTGGACTTGTAAACCCTATGATGACTTTGTTTCATTGATTTTTATTATGCTTCTTTTAATTGATGATTTTAATTGAGTTTTAATCTTGAATGTCAATTGCATAATTTTCCCTTAGATGTGACACTAGGTTTGAGAATCCATCTAGCTAATCCTTTGTAGGTGTGACAACTTCATTAGGGTTAGATTAAACAAGATTGAAGAGGATCAAGAGGGCGAGTCGAGAGGTAGCAGAACACCTCCTTTCCCTTCCGACGTGATTTATCCTACCTTCACATTCCAAGAGTTCTTTGTGGTCATGATAGAGTGAAGTGCTAAGAGATGAACTCTACTGGGACTTAGTTGCGTAATCAACAGAGTGAAGTGTTGTAGTGAATTTTAGTACTGGGGCTTAATTGTGACTAGGGTTCTTTCGCTTGGACCAAAAGGTTAGAACTATATTAGGGAATAAGGTTTATCACTTGAAGTCCTCAGAACCCCAAGCAGTTCCACACAGTGTGAGGTGTTGAGAGTATCGCTTTCCACTGGGGAATAGTGTAGAGAGCTAGTCACGGTTGACCTTAGGTTTGGGACCGTGTGTCTTTGGATTTCCACGACTCATTAAACATCAATTAGGAGGTATAATATTAGTCTTGCACTTGAAACAATAGTCCTAGGGTGAGCATTGTCCGGATGCCCCATCTTCCCATCGATTACCTCTCTGTACTCTCATTACTCTTCTTGCGTTCTTTTATTTTCTTTTGCATTCATACACTGATTTCTCTCACCATCGATTTTCTTCATAGCTAAATAGTGATAGCTCTTGTTTCTAAACACTATTCTCTATGGATACGACTACCCACTCACCGGGGTAAAATTTTATTACAACAATGACCCATGCACTTGCGGAACACTCACGCAAGGGGTGTGTCAGTAGAGTATGATATATTTAGATTTGTGAAATCTATACATAGTCTTCATTTTTCATTGGCTTCTTAACCGGTACTATATTGGCAAGGTACTTGGGACACCGAACATCCCTATTGAATCTTGCTTTAATCTTCCTTCTTAACTACCCACTTTTTTATGGAGTGAAATTGTGTCATTTTTGTTCAACAAGTTTATGTGTGACTATATTCATGTGAGCTTGATGCTTCTATGATCTACTCAATCTATATCTTTTAAGGGGTGTTTGGATTGGGGGATAAAACACTGTTGGAATGGGATTGATAATAAATAGTGATTTATAACCATGTTTGGGTATATTACTATTAACTTGGGAATGGGTACTATAGGTAATATCATTATGCATAGTGAAGGCATTTCATTACCCTCAAAATTGGGGGGCATGGAGGGGAATAAATACTATTGATAGTAAATTGCCTTTTTTGCCCTTAGTTAAGATTTAATTAAATAATAATTATTTTAAATAACTAATTGTAATAATTAAAGTAAATTATAATAAAAATAAATTGAGTCATTTAAATATTATAATAATTAAAATAAATAATAACTAACAAGAATTATTTAATATACATATTACATTATAATAATTAAACTGAAATGACATGTTTGCCCCTATATAATTAAATAAAATAGTAAATAAAAATATTTCATTATGGCAATTAAAGTAAAATGATACTTTTAGCCGGTATATATTTAATTAAATAAACTATTGATAGTGAAATGACAATTTTGCCCCTAGATGAGATTTAATTAAATAAATTATTTGTTCTAAATATTTAATTATAATAATTACAAAAACTAGATATTTATCTATATGTACATATCATTACTTAAGGGCATTAAAGTAATTTACATACAATTCTCTATTCCACTTTTCTCATTCTCAATATTTATTCTTTTCAATCAAACACCTTTTTCATTACCATTACCATTGCCATTACATTTCCCATTCCCATTCCTATTCCGTGATCCAAACGGACCCTTAGAGCCCATTGTAATATTAACGTGGAGGAAATTTAGCACACACTTGCATTAGCCTTGCAATTTTGCCTTGATGTAGACAATCTGATATTGGCCAGTATTTATCAAAAGGCACTACTATAATCCTCTGCATGAGGTGGTTTTGGTGAAAAACTACTTTTAGCTTGGCTCTGAAACTTCATTAAAAAAGGTCTCCTATATTTTACCTTTAAGAAAGGCTACATAGCACTATCTTGTAGTAGATTTATTTCCTCATAATTCTCTGCATCCTTGATTAATCAAGAATTTTATTATAAGATCATATTTGGAGACTACCTACCTTCAAGGCAGTTACAGTTGGCTTGCTAATATTATCATTCTAAGAAGGATATTTAACTACAAGCAAATTCACCATTTGCTTACAAGGGCAATCTTCTACTATATGTAGTGGGCTAATTATGTCCTTAGGTAATAGATCTTTGCTCTGTGTGTTGTGGGCAGATTATTGGGCCCAACTTTTTGCCCCCAAGTTTATCTTCTTATGAGCTTCCCAAAACAAGGCATTAGCTGAGTTCTCATTGTCAATAAGGACTCTCTAGACTTCAAAATTTGCTATTATGATTGAGACCAGTAGCGCATTATAATAAGGATGACAAACTTTATCAAGTTCATTCTATGAAAAAGTTATAGAGTACGTGATCTACCCTAGATTTCTTATTGTATGAGTATAATCAAGTGTTTATCCTAGCATGTTGTTTCCGATTAAAGCTAGTTTTACCTCCTCTTTGTCCCTTGATTGTATAATGAATCGCCACAATATTAAATTGGTTTTCTTTAAAGGATATCAACGTATCTTTTTAGGTAACTCATCTGACATATTAAAAAAGATGTTATAAACCCCACACCTTAATTAAATCCTAGCCATTAGATATAAGGATCAATATTAAATTGGTTTTCTTTAAAGGATATCAACGTATCTTTTTAGATAACTCATCTAATATATTAAGAAAGATGTTATAAACCCCCGCCCCTTAATTAAATCCTAGCCATTAGATATAAGGATAAATATATATATATATATATATATATATATATACTTTTCTTACATTGAGCATTACTTTTATCAAAATTTATCACTCATTCGTGTGTATTTGTGTTCTTTTGTGCATTTAGGGTTGTGGAGACAAGTTTGGAAGAAAGGAAGCAAAAATAGATCATGGACGCAATTGTTGAGGAAACTCTTGGACCAAGCAAGGAACAAGGCACAAGTTGTTAGACATTTGAGTGTGTGCCAACCTCCAAAGTGTTCAAGTGAATATAAGAATTGGAGGGGCACAAAGGCAGTCACACTCATATGGTCAAACTTGTGTAACATGGAAGAGATTCATCAATGTGCTTGAAAGCAAGACGTGAAGTGATCTACGGCATAGTTGTGTGCCCAACTTGGCGGCCTCGATGATGAAAATGAAGTCGGGAGCATTGTAGTAAAATCACTATAACAAAGTACTATTCATGAGTAACTATAGCAGTACTATTCACAGCACGCAGGAAAACGCAATCTGGAAATCCACACGGGCACATGGAAATTTCACACAGCCGTGTGGATACCCGATTTCAACCCTATAAATACAGCATTTTGAGTTTTATTTTGAGGATATTTTTCCTATCTTTCGCCTATCTTTTAGGGAGAGCGAGGCTAGGGTTTGGAGAGGTTTTTGCTGGGATTCTAGAGCGTTTCTAAGGCATTCGACATCGATTTCCTTCGGAAGAGAGTTATTGGGGTAGCTTTCGACGGCATTAATTCGGAGAGGTGTGTCTTAGGCTTGACGAAGGAATCTTTGGAGAAGATGAGGGGGCTCTTGAAAACTATCAATACGGACAACAAGGGGGTTATCTTTATGGATTACTTGCACTTATATTCGATTTCATTATTGATTTTGTATTACTCCATGAAGAGCTAAACCTCTAGTGGTTGCTTGGACTTGTAAACCCTAGGATGATTTTGTTTCATTGACTTCTATTATGTTTCTTTAATTGATGATTTAATTGAGTTTCAATCTTGAATACTTATTGTGTTGATTTTCCCTTAGAGTGTCACTAGGGTTGAGAATCCATGTAGGAAATCCAATGAAGGTGTGACAACTTCATTAGGATTAGACTAAGCAAGATTGAATAGGGTTAAGAGAGTGAGTCAAGAAGTAGCGGAACGTCCCCTTTTCCTTCCGAAGTGACTTATCCTACCTCCACGTTCCAAGAGTTCTTTACGGTTACAATAGAGTGAAGTACTAAGAGACAAACTCCACTGGAGCTTAGTTGCGCGAGCAATGGAGTGAAGTGCTGAAGTAATCCTTAGTGTTGGGACTTAATTGAGGTCTTTCGCCTGGGCCAAAGGGTTAGATCTATATTAGAGAATAGGGTTTATCACTTGGAGTCCCTAGAACCTCAAGCAGTCCCACAGAGTGTGAGGTGTTGAGAATATCCCTTTCCGCCAGGGCATAGTGCAGAGGGCTAGTCACAGTTGACCTTAGGTTTGGGACCGTGTGTCTTTTGATTTTCACAACTCATTAAACATTAATTATGAAGCATAATATTAGTCTTGCACTTGAAACATAGTCCTAGGGTGAGCATTGTCCGAGTACCCTATCTTATCATTGATTATTCTCCTCAGTTACCCTTGCTTGCTTTCTTCTCTGTTTTACTTTTCTTTGCATTCACATCTTGACTTCACTCACAATTGATTTTCACTATAGTTAAATAGCAATATCTCTTGTTTCTGAGCATCTATTCCCTGTGGATTTGACTAGCCACTCACCGGGGTATTTTATTACTTCGACGACTTATGCACTTGTGGTACACTCACTGGGGTAGGCAGTCGAATCCACAAGGAATAGAATATAGAAACAAGCAGTATTGCTAATTAGCTAAAGTGATAATCAATTGGTGATTGTGTTCAAGACATTAATAGAAGACAAGAAAATGAGCAAAGAGTAAGAGGAAGAGGCAATCGATGATAAAGCGGGGTACTCGGACAATGCTCCTGACAGGGGCCCGAAAGTATACGAGTTGTCGCAGTAATAATAGTACCCTTGTGAGAGGATAGTCGAATCCACAGGGAGTAGGGATAATAGACACAAGCGATCGCTATTTAGCTAATGCGAAGTATGGAAAGTGAGAGCAAGAATCAATGTGTATGCACAAGAGTAATCGAAAGCAATAAGAAAATAAAGAGAAATATAGAAGATAAGAGAGTGCAAGGTAGAAGTGAAAGAGAGAAACAATTAAGAGTGAAATAGGATACCCGGACAAGCTACCCCTAGGATTAATGTTCTAGTGCAAGACAATGTATTATACTCTCCTATTAATGCTTAATGAGTCATGGACATCCTAAAGCACACGGTCTCAAACTTAAGATCAACCGTGACTAACCCCAGCAATATGCCTCGACATTAGGTTTCACTACAACCCTTAACTCTCGTTGACCTGTCAACTAAGTCCCAGGGGAGTCCATCTTCCTAAGCCTCACACTACGTGGGATTGCTTTACGTTCTAGGGATTCCAAGTGATTAGCCATGTTCCTAAATGTAGTTCTAACCCTTTGGTCCAGGTGAAAGAACCCTAGTCTCAATTAAGCCCAGCACTAGGATTCACTACAACCATTCACTCTGTCGCTCGCGCAACTAAGCCCTAAGGGAGTTCATCTCCTAGCACTTCGCTCTATTTCGATCGCTAAGAACTCTTGGAACACAGAGATAAGGAAAATCACACCGGAGAGGAAAGGGGACGTTTCGCTACCTCACGACTCACCCTCTCGACCCTCTCCAATCTCGAGTAGTCTAGTCCTATAGGAGTTGTCACACCTCCAAAGGACAACCTAGATGACTCTCAACCCTAGTGTCACATCTAAGGGAAAATCAATACAAGAATCAATCAAGATTGGAACTCAATTAAATTCATCAATTAAGAAAGCATAATAACATGTCATAGAAACAAAATCATCCTAGGGTTTACAAGTCCAAATACCCACAAGGAGTTTAGCTCCTCATGGAGCTATACAAATCCATCAATGTATATGAATAACCACAAATCAAAAACATAGATGAAAACCCCCTTGTGTAGCGTGGTTGTGGTCTTGTGCGGCCGATTAGTCTCTTCACCAAGCTCCTCGTCAAGCCTAGGGCACACCTCGCTGGATCAGTGCCGACGAAAGCTCCCCCAATAGCTATCTTCCGATGAGCTTCGATGTCGATGCCGATGGCGCGCTTCAATCCTCCACAAAGTCCTCTCCGAACCCTAGCCGCGATCCTCCAAAAGATTGGCGAAAAGATCCAGAAAAAGTCCCCAAAAGGTCTTTAAATAGTGCTGAGTCACAACTGTAAATCAACTAAAATCGGGATTTCACACGACTGTGTGGAATTTCCATAGGAGGTTGGTACACACTCACAAGTCTAAACCCGTGCTTTGTTCCTTACTTGGTCCGAAAACTCTCCAACAATGGCTAACATGACCTAACTTTGCTCTTTCTTCTCCAAATTGGCTCCATAACCCTACAATGCACAAAAGCACACAAAAGCACACAAAAGCACGCCAATTAATAATAAAATCTGAGAAAATTAATGCTCAATGTAAGACAATAACACTTCATTTTACTATAACACGAGCACTTATCAGCTCCCCCTAGGACTATATATATATAATTTATTATTATTGACAATTATGCATTTGTTCATTTATTTATTTAAATTCTTTGTGTTTTAAAAGTTTGCTTATATATTATTAACTCCTTTATCGGACTTTCATAAATTATTAGATATTATATTTATTTATTAAAATTTTGAATTATTTGCCTTGCTCTAAAAATTGTTTTCCCACATCTTCATCATATTTGTTAATCTTTGAAACCTTAATTATATTTGTTAATTATTGAAATATTAAATTTTTAATTATTGAATTCTTACTACTATAAATAAAAAAGAAGGGATCATGCGTATGTTAGTATTTTTGCTTGATGAATTATTCTGTAAATTTTGATATCCTATTTGGTTTCCAAACATAAAGTTATTTTGATATAAGTACATTTAGCCTCCGATTAACTAGGCACTAACCATGTCACTGGGGGTTAAACACTGATCATGTCGACATGAAACTCTGATAAAAGACTATAGTTTCACACCTTGTAGTCGGTGAAAGATTAACGGTTTCTAATAATCTGGCTCCGGTCATTGTGAGTAAACAAATGAGCTCTGAAAAACTATTTTGGGACACCGAGTTTAAACAAATAACCTTTGATATTTAGTTCTGGCTATAGTGGTTAGAGACATATTTTTTACAGTTATTAAGTTGCATTTTGTTAAACCACTTTGATTTTATAAACTATATTTTTGATAAATATTCGGACTATTTGATATGATTTGTTTTTGTTTCTGAATTTTTGAAATTTCACATGATTACATTTTAAGATTGAAGCTAAGAGTTGATGGTGAGAAACCAGAACAGCCTCATCACCCATTGTCTTGGGGGAGTGAGCACCGAGATAAACAACATAAGAAGACTATATACAAATAAAGGAATTAAACAAAAAGGAAGAACAAGATGAGAACTTTGATTTAGGTAGAGATATAAAAGACTGATAATAAGAAAATATTGAACATTTGTGCTTAACTTTCAAATCCTTGCTTACGTTCCTCGCAAGCTCTAGAATCTCCACTGTCAAGTACTCCAGTATCGCCGTTGAGTACACGCCACCATCGCACCCACTAGTCCGTTCGTCGACACCCTAGACTTCAGTTGCCTAAACCGCAAAAACCCAAAATCAAATCAAATCAAACACAGATCCATTAGTTAAAACAAGAAATAAACTAGGGTTTCTCCTGCCTGAAAACGGCGGAAACGATGAAACAAGGGACAATGAAAATAGGGACGACCATTAGTAGTGTGTGGTTCGGGTGAGGTCGGCAGTGACGGCGCTGGTGGCATCAGGTGAGACAGCGAAGATGGTATGATGGTGGTTGTGGGATGATAAAGAAGCCGGTGATGAAAAAGATTATTTGTTTTAAAGCTCTTTGTATTAATTTTCAGAAAGTGGGTGAGTCAGATAGAAGGTGGGGTTACACGCGGACCTCTATGTCATTCGGGATATGAATTCCGGAGAGTGTTTCGGCTGATATAGCATTATTCTTATCCTAATAATTATGTCTCTAAAAAAATAATAAAAAAATAAAACAGAGTTTTTACAATTTTGGGCTCGTTTGATTCCTTTGAAATAAATCCGTGTTTTGTGACGAGTGCTCTGCATCGCCTCGACAAAATATCTCGCCATTCTTCGTTGTAGAGAGAGATGGGAAGCAGCGGAGCTCTGCTCTCCCACCTTGGCCTCCGCGAGTTCCGCTGGAGGGATCCGGCCCAGCTGCGGTTCAGCTCGCCAAGGAATCGCATAGCCACTTCTACCAGTTTCAAGCCGGTAGCGGCGGCTCGGAAGCCCCGTGAGTGTCGGGTCTTTTGTTCTGCTCTCCAGGACGATGTTAAAGAGCAGCAGCAACAACAGCAGCAGCTCGGTGCTGCCGGAACTTTCATTGAAGCAAAGCCCGGTTTGCAATCTTGTCTTTCGACCAACTTTTCCTTTAATCCTCTTTGTTTTTTTTTTTCTTGAAATTTAACTTGAATCGAACAGTAATTTGATCTGAGGGGGTGCTTGTTCATGCATTTATTTGTATTCTTGGTTGATTACGTGGCTTCGTTTTAAAAATCTGATTTTAGCATCAAAATTGTGAGGAAGAGAGAACTATATTTGTTAAGGTGGAGTTGAAAACCTAATTAGGTTAGTTTATGTGGATGTTGGATGGAGAAAACTTGAAATTGGGATTGACAGGATTGATGGTTTTTTTTTTTTTTTTTTTGGGTGAAGTATGACTGTAAATGTTAGATGTAGTAACAATTTGGGTACAAAAGGTATCAAATTGATGATGACTATCCAAGAAGCAAAATTTCATGCCATTGGCCCTGAACATTTTTTCATCTCAATGATGCTTGCTCAACACGATAAACTTTGGGAGTAAGGATTTATTGTTGTTATCACCTTCAGATGCGTAGTTGACTTGATATAGCCACTGCAGTTTATGTTGTGGTCAAGAGTTTGCTGTTGTTGCAGATGTTGTCTTTGGTCTGTTTCTTTATTTGTTTTTGTGTTTGAGCAAGTGGATTTAGTATTCAAGATGTTCTAGATTACAAATTTTAATTATTATTCCTTTTCCCCGATGAAAGGATAAGAGTAATGTTTTATATTTTTGTTGAAAGACCTACCGTTGACTGCTGAAGTGTGTTATATGTGCAATGATATCATGTGGAGGCCATATTTGTGTATGCTTGATAATTTTTCTATGAAGGTCTATTCAATTGGGAGCTGTATTTTTGCGCATGACTTGCTTTCTCTGAACCAGCTATCTCTTTAATAAACATTTGCTATAAAAATGCTCAAGAAAGGGGGAAAGAAGGTGGAGAATTTTAAGATACAAGCATGTGTTTTTGAACTTATAGGTTCGCTTTTGGTCTGTGCAATTTGAAACTAGATGTATAAACAAATATCAGCTGATTTGGAAATGATCCTGTTTTGTCCAAATTTCCTAAATATTTTTTAATTGCCAGATTTCTATGTGAAATGGGTGCTAATAATGTGGTTTTATGTTATTACTTCTTGCTATTTGGTCTATTTAATGGTTATTTGGATCATTTTCTAATCAAAGAGAAGTATCCCACTTTACTTTTAATGTTCAATGGAGTAATATGTGTTGTACACAACAAATGCAAGTTTCTCAAAATTTTTTTATCTACTCATAACAATTTTATACGATTTGACTTGATATCTCAAGTTATCATGGGCCTAATTTGGGTGAGTGAAGTCTTATATGAGATTCATTATAGCTCTTAAAATCTTTTTCACTTTTTTTGGACCGGTACGCCACACACAATATGCAGTTTAGCACTAATTTTATTAAATCAACCTTTAAATGGCTTTGAACTAGTATGATATTGGGAGATTATTTGAAGAATTCAAAACTTGGTATAGAGAAAGCAGTAAAATGATCTTTTAAGGCTCATTATTGAGTTTTGAACATTGAGATACTTGGTAGGAAGTGATTTAGATAGTAGTTCAATAATATGCAGCTTTTTTTTCTTTTTCTTTTGTTCCCCCCATTTTGATGCATGTACTGCTTTCTGAAGCTTGGAAGATAGATTATAGCCAGGGAATCCATGAAATTTGTCTATTGGAGTTCTAATGTTTGAAAATGTAACTTAAAATGGTGGACACAAATGTTGTTATGGCAGCAATTAATTAAGCTAGAATGAAAACTGGTATTCTAAATAGATTCAACTATATCGAGCTTGTGATTTGCTTCCTTCGAAGTAAGTAACTATGGGAATGATGCATGTTCTGCAGTCGACATTCAGCAAACTTAGCTAAAGAACAATTATTTGACCTTTCTTCTTTCAGACAAATGTAAAATCCAAAAGTGAGATATTATATTAGTTAAATTTAAAAATGACTCATATATGTTTTTCTTTTAGTTTTTCGAACATTGAGGGGAAGCCGAAGATGGTTGTTCTCTTGAGAAATCTCTAGTTAGTCTTCTTATGTTGAATCCGTACAGCAGTTTGTGTAGTGGTTATTGACATTCTGAATGTTTGCCATCATAGGATCATCAAAGTTACCAGATATGCTGGCAACACCGTTTACTGAATTGATCTTCTGCTAAGCATTCAGATGACCAGATCATAGTATTTCTTTTCTTTTTTTTTTATGTTTAAGTGGACAAACTAAATCCCATGATAGTATTTCAACTATTAGATTGGTAATTCATGCCCTACCAAGAGTATTTAACTTTAAATTGATTGATATGAATTTTTAAATGATTTCTTTTTTATTTTATAATTATATTGAATAATTCTAGGAATAGAGCATGGGCATAGCCTTCCTAATTAGTCTTCTATTTTGCATGCATGTAAGCTGCCTGCACTATGCATTAGTCAAGTCATTCTGTGGTTAATCCCAAGGAATCTCAAGCATCATATGATAAAGACTTACTTAAATTTAAACTAATGAAAACAAAAGTCTAAAATTGGTCTTATCCTAATGTCTATACCAACTGATAAATGCAAAGTACAAAGGATTTTGCAAAAGTGAATCTTCTTATCCTAGCTCACTCTTTTGGGTCTATAACTGAAAATACTAGAATTCCTCTAACATTAGAATCTAGTTATAACAATAGCCAAGTGACTTTACATGTAATTTGCAGAACCTTTGTTCTATGGTAATTACTATCTCTTAGCCAGTCGCAACTCATGGTCTATTGCTGATATTTGGATTGCAGATAACACACTCAAAGAAACACCAGAAAATTTGAGCAAGGAAAATGATGGGAGCCCTATTTACAATTTCCTCTATCCTGGTAAAGAACTTCTCCCAGATGACAAAGAGATGAGTATCTTCGATCATTTAGAAGAGCTCCGTGAGAGAATATTTGCATCTATTTTGGCGGTTGGAGTTGCCATGCTAGGCTGCTTTGGATTTTCCAAAGAATTGATTGTGTTTCTTGAAGCCCCTGTTGCTGTTCAGGGAGTTCGCTTTCTACAACTCTCTCCAGGGGAGTTCTTCTTTACAACTCTGAAGGTAATGCCATTGAAAATCACAAATTACTAACTGAACTTTTAGCCTAGTAGAAAGGAGCAGAAAATATTTACTAAATATGCAGTCTTCTATTCTTGAAACCAATATAAATATTCTGAGTTTTGAAGTGTCTCTCGCACTAGTTAAGCGATTTGAAAACTTTTGTCAAATGTCTGTGGCTCAATTTTTCTCAAGCTTGCTATCTGGAAAGGACTGGAACATTCCAGTTTACTATGAAGCAACATCACCAGAGAATGGATAGGGTTATCAAGTATTCATATATTTGACAGTGGATTTAATAAAAACTGGGTATGAGGGATGACCATGTATATGCGTGTGCATGTATGCAAATGACATATGAATCACATTTTTGGTTGAAAGTTAGAGAATATTATAGTAAAACAAATTGTCTTTAGAGAAATAGAACTTTACACAAAGGATGTTGCAATTTACTTTGCCACAAGAGCAGTGAGTCATGGATGTTGCAATTTACTTTGGCAAAAGAACAGTGAATCACGGATGTTGCAATCTACTTTGGCAAAAGAGCAGTGAATCATGGATATTCCCGATCATCTGTGTTTTCTTTTTTCCTTATTTTTTTTTAATGTTTTTTAGTTTGAATTTTCCATGTATTAATGAAATTGAAAACAATATTTAGGTAATTGAATGAAATGATACTTCCTTTTTAAGAATTAAAGCATACTAAGTTTATGCAGGTGTCTGGCTATTGTGGGTTGCTTCTTGGGAGCCCCATCATTCTGTACGAAATCATAGCTTTTGTTCTTCCTGGCCTAACAAAGGATGAAAGAAGGTTCCTAGGACCGATTGTCTTGGGCTCTTCAGTACTCTTCTATGCCGGCATTGCATTTTCGTATGCAGTTCTAACTCCTGCAGCCTTGAAATTCTTTGTCAGCTATGCAGAAGGAGCAGTGGAATCATTGTGGTCCATTGATCAATACTTTGAGTTTATACTGGTGCTCATGTTCAGCACTGGCTTATCTTTTCAGGTAAATCCTTTTTATGATTTATGGAAAAAGTTTTATTTGTTGCATCGAAGAAAATTTTGATCGATCAATCTGGTTGTCTGTAGGTTCCGGTTATACAGCTCTTGTTGGGACAAGTGGGTCTTGTTTCTGGGGATCAAATGTTATCAATATGGAGATATGTTGTTGTTGGTGCTGTGGTTGCTGCCGCTGTACTTACACCCTCTACAGATCCATTGACGCAGATATTGTTGGCAGGGCCACTCGTTGGCCTTTATTTTGGGGGTGCTTTTATGGTTAAGCTCATCGGTCGTTAATTTCCATTTTATCAGTTGGCTTCTCAACAATATATCATCAGTCATCGACATGTTGATGGCGATTACACTGGTGTCAGTTTAGTTTATCTCGGCGGAGTCAAGTTATCCAATGTTGTATTGTCATCTGTATTTCTTGGATGTATATTGGTTTAGTAATGCATCAAAGAGTAATGTTTTATCATTTACACTGGTGTCAGCAATCAACTGAAGGAAATCCATGCTACACTAAGGCCATTGACTGTGTTACTGATTTTTGCTCCAATATCTTTAAAATATTCAATACGGCTTTGTTTTTAGATGAAATTATTCATTATCAGTTTGAAATACATGCATTTCTTAATAATTTTTCTGCATGTGTTGTAGCATCCTCTCCATGTGATTGGGTAGCATTCTGCTGTGAAGAGAGAACAGAAGGTGCCGAAGGAGTTGGTTTTAAACCAACGTCACGTGCGCGGGATGAGGTGTGACCAGTCAAAAGGAAAGCTCCAGCGTCCAATGAAGAAGAAGCGAATAATAGTATGATGTGGCGGACAAGTAGCCGGGAGCCTAAGGCAAGCATGCACCTCACAAGATTCATCACTCACTGACAGTGTGGACCAATGGAAGGATGGTGAGGCACATGGAGAACGTTAGTTATGCTGAGTTGCAAAGTGGGTGAATAAATGGCTGGGAGTGAGAGTGAAGAAGTTACGCAAGTAGAAGGAGAAAGAAGGCCTGTTTCACTGGTTGTCTCCGGCGAGATACTCAGGCGACTGGCAACGTGAAGGAATATTTCCTAAGTTATCTTACTGTTTTAGCTTATGTAAGAGAGTTGTGTGTTGTAACAGAATCAATCAGTAAATTCAGACATTATTTACTGGGTCATTCTTTTATTATCAGAACAGGCCAGGAATCCCTGAAACATTTATGCCAACAAACTATACAGACACCAGAACAGCAGCAGTGGTTGCCCAAATTGTTGGGATATGATTTCAAAATTAAATACAAGCCTGGCAGGGAAAATGTAGGAGCTGATGCATTGTCCAGAAGTTTTATTGGCTTTTCCAACTATGCAATGCACATTATTATCTCAGATACAAAAATTACAGCAATAAGTTTTTCTTGATATTAGTTTTTCTTGGTGCCATAATTTATTGTGGAAACACAATATCTTATTTCCTTCTGACAGCAATCTAAGGAATCGATTGTTATATGAATATCACAATACTCCAGTGGAAGGACATGCTAAATCTTTGAGAACCTATGAAAGATTAGCACTGAAATTTAATGGCCATGTATGTTAAGAGATGTTAAGGAATTTATTAAACATTGTACTATCAGTCAACAGGCAAAAACTGAGCATACACATCCTGGAGGATTACTTTAGCCACTTCCAATTCCACAACAAATCTGGGAAGATCACATCATAAAAGGATTTATAGTAATTTTTGTAGTGGTGGATCATTTATCAAAGTTTGCTCACTTTGTTCCTCTTAAGTTTGATTTCCCAGCACAGTGGTTGTTGAAGCATTCATTAACAATACTGTGAAGTTTCATGGCATACCAAAGACAATTGTCAGTGATCATGACAGTCTTTCTCGGCAATTTTTGGAAACATTAATTTAAGGCAACGGGTACAACATTGGTAATGTCTTTTGCTTTGCATCCTCAATCAAATGGGCAAACTGAAGCCTTAAATAAATGTTTGAATCATATCTTGGATGTTTTGCATCTGAAAATCCAGAGTGGAAAAATTGGCTACCATGGGCTGAGTTTTGGTACAACTCAGCATTTCATACAAGTGTTGGCATGACACCATTTAAAGCTATAAATGGCGGTGATCCTCCACCATTAATTCCATACTACTCAAATGAAAAGGATCCTTCAAAATTAGCTCAGTTATTGTCTTCTCGGGACAAAATTCTACAACAATTACAACAAAATTTACTCAAGGTACAAACAAGAATGAAGAGATTGGCTAATAAGAAAAGAGTTGAAATTGTTTTTACAGTTGGTGATTGGGTATGGGTCAAATTACAACCATACAGACTGCATTCTCTTGCTTCGCGCAAGAACTAGAAATTGGGAATGAGATATTTCAGTCCATTTTAAATATCACATAGGATTGGATCCATTGCTTATAGATTGTCATTGCTTGTTGCTATTAAATTGTTGTTTTTTTTATGCTTATTTGGTGAAATACTGTAAAATTTCTGTGATTAATTGCTTAATACAGCTGTGAGTAACTAGATTGGAGAAGTTGTTTTGAAGAATTGAATTACAGTACTACCTTCTGTTGAACTTGTTGAAAAATTCATTACACAATTTAACCCAAACTTTATAAAATCTACATATAAAAAATTTAATGTTATTAATGTTTTTATCTTTGTAAGAAGTTTTATTTTGCACATTCATTACTATTTTCAAATAATACAAAGAAGATAAATTAATTTGGTATTAGTGCTCCGTAAGTGATGTAGCATTTGTTTGTTTGTTTGTTTTGGCTAGAATGATGTGGCATTTGTTGGCACATCAAGAACAAATTACTTGACTTAAATAAAACAAATTACTTCATTAGTTTTGCTCAAGGGTTGCTTTGCACAAACCATAACAAAGGTAGACAAGAAACAGAAAATACTAATATTTCATTTATACAAGCTCAATAAAAGAATTCTACTGCATTTCCTCTAAATTCTCCAATGTTTGTACATTATCGATAAGTACCCAGTCAACTTGTGTTTTATCCTATCTCATATTGTAGTTTCTAACACTTTCAGTACAAGTATTGGATAACCTGGCATACTGCAATTGTATTCATAAATAGGACAAATCTCTTGAAATTGTCTTTTACAACACTTGAATTGGGGTCACAATGAATATGTGAGCTTTATTTAAAAAAACAAAAAAAAAACAAAAAAAACAAAATCATGCCTCTAAACCATTCAGTTCTCTTCAGCAACCATCAACAGTTAGGATCTTCTCTCTAAATTTCAATACATATTTACAAATGAAATCTTGTCAAAAATATTATGGAGGCTAATTTCACAATGAATATGTGAGCTTTTATTAGAAAAAAGAAAGCAAACAATCTAATTATCCTTCATGAAAGTACACTGATGCAAGAAATTTTAATAGTTTCAGGGTGTAACTACTTTCATCTATTCATAAGTTTGAGAAATCTTGGTGGATGCTGCAAAATAAGAAAGAAGCAGCAAAGGCACGCAGAAGGCTAGCCTGCATCATATCTGCTCCAAGAGCAGCTTTGTTTTCACATGCATCACTTTCAGCTAATGCTTCAATAATATTAGGATGATGATAGCTGATAATAGCCGTCCATTAACACATACATAAGAACTTGACATTTGATGCACAACTAGAAACCAAGTAACAAAAAGTCAGGTGATCATGAATCAAAGGAAAAAAATAAAATTCTTTGGTATCAGCATATTAAACAAAAAAAAATTAATAATAATAATAATAATAAACAAGCCCATAAGATCAAATTCAGCACAGGATCATGTTTATTCAATAATAATGTCAGAAACATAATGACAGCAACAATCAGAACCTAATGACAACTGATTCATTTTGTTCTCCTTTGCAGCCAATAATCAATCATATGGTATTAGTGATGAAAGAGATACAAGGGATCAACTTACAGCAGAGTTTCATATGTGCATCTCCCTGAATTGAATTCAGTATCTCATGAAACTCGTCAGCTGAGGAGATTTCTCTGCTAAGTGAAAATCAGAACATGAAACACAGCATTGTTAAAATCAATTTCTGCAAATCTCCCACATTTGATGACTTTTTTTCAATGGTTTCTCATCATTTTAACCATCATCATCATCATCATCATCATCAGTTCAACACCACCTTGGCTCCAACAGCCTTCATTTTCTCAATTATTTGCTGCCCCTCCTCCTTGGACACCCCACCCTTAATAACAACTGGAGTCTTCTCCACCAACTCTTTGGCCTCCTTCAGCCCCAAATCCGTGAACCCTCTAACCTCCTTGATCACCTTTATCTTGGACGCAGCCTCGAAAGACTCCAGCTTCAGCTCAAACACCGTCTTCTCCTGCTTCTTATCCTCCTTCGTGACCCCAGCCTCGTTGCCACCCGGAGATATCCCACCAGCGAATCCGGTGCCAGAGTTCATGACGGCGATGACCGGCGGTTCTTTCATCCGGAGCTTGGAGGCGAGGATTGAAGAGAGGTCGGCGACCTCTGAAAGAGTGAGGGAGGAGACCTCGTCGACGAGGCGCCAGACACGGGTAGTCGGAGGGCCACGGTGGTCGGCGGGGTCGAAGTTTGCCGGATCGTAGTCCGCCGGCAGCTTCCGCTGGTCAAAGATCTCGTGCTCCTCTTCTTTCCTAGCTGCTGTTGGCTGCGAGTAAAAGCAGCCGGAGATGCGAATGGCGGCGGTGGATGGAATTGGGAGAAGAAGACGATGGCCGCATCGGAAGAGAGGGTTCATGCTGCGAGATTCTGATTTAGGGTTTAGTGTTTAGTGTTGTTGGGGTTGGTTTTCTTTGAGATGATGATGTGCTTGCATCATATGATGAAGTCAATTTTAAAATATTAATTTGTTTTATTTTTATTTTCGAATTTTTCAAATCTTTATATATTGTATAGATGGAAAATCAACAAAAGAGTTAGAACGATTTAGCTTGGGATTAAGTGTGCAAAGGTACTGTCTAAACACTGAATTGACTCTCTTCGCACAGGATAAAATGGCTTCTGACGTAGGACATACTAACTCACAAGGAAGATTTGCTTCTCACGTAGGACATTCAGTGAGGAGTTTTTGATAAGTGCTTGTGTATACATATTAATTAGTATGATTTACTTATATCGAGCATTGCTTTTATCCGGTTTTATGGCTCATTCTAGTGTATTTGTGTTTTTTGTGCATTCAGGGTTGTGAGGACATGTAAAGAAGAATAATGCAAAAATAGATCATGAACGCAAATTTTGAGAATTCTCTTCAGTGGAACAAAGATCAAGACATAAGCCCTGATCATATACATGAGGGTGTGTTCCAACTTCCAAGAGTGTTCAAGTCAATTTACAAGTCGGAAGAGCACAAAGGCAGTCACAGATTCATATTCCAGCTTATACAGAGATTTCAAGAGCTTTCTCAACATGTTTGAAAGATAAGAAGCGACGTGGCGTACCACACTGGTGTGTGCCTAGCTGTGAGACCTCAAAGGAAGAAAAAGAAATCGGGGTGATAATGTTCAACGGGTTACTATAGCAAATTAATATCCACACATTACTGTAGCATGTACTATTCATGAAGCCTAAACAGAGAATCCACACGGCCGTGTGGAACTCCAATTTTCAGGTTTACAAGGTCGCTTGAAGAGTTATTGAGATTTGAAAGAGATTTTTGCAAGGTTTTGGAGCGTTTCTATGCCGTTCAACATCGACTTCCTTCAAAGGAGAGTTATTAGGGAAGCTGCTGATGACATTGATTCGCTGAGGTGCGCCCTAGGCTTGACAGAGGAGTCTTTGGAGAAAGAAGAGCGGCTCTTGGAGACCATCATCACGGAACGAAAGGGGGTTATCTTTATGGATTGTTTGCACTCTTATTTGTTTTCATCTTTGATTTTGTATTGCTCTATGGAGAGCTAAACCACTAGTGGGTACTTGGATATATAAATCTTAGGATGTTTTTATTTCTTTGACTTTTATTACGTTTCCTTTAATTGAGTATTTATTTGAGTTTCAATCTTGTGCGCTTGATGTTTGGTTTTCCCATAGAGTGACACTAGGGTTGAGAACCTATTCTAATCATCCTTTTAATGAGTGACCATCATCATTAGGATGATTTACCAAAATTGAAGAGGGTTGAAGGGGTGAGTCAAATGGTAGTGGAACACCCTTTTTAACCTCCGATGTGATTTATCCTATCTCCACATTCCAAAAGTTCTTTACAATCACAACAGAGTGAAGCGTCAAGAATTCCCTCTCCACTGGGGCTTAGTTGTAATTAGAGATCCTTTGCCTGGATCAAAGGATTTGGCGTAAATTTGGGAGTGAGGTTTATCACTTGGAATCCCTAGAGCTTTAAGCAGTCATATATGGTGTGAGGCATTGAGAGTCTTCTCTCCGCCGGGATCTCGTAGGGCACTAGTCATGGTTGACCTTAGATTTAGGACCTTGTGCTTTTGGATTTCCACAACTCATTAAATTTCAATTAGAGAAGCGTAGTTTTAGCCTTGCACTTGAAACGAGAATCCTAGGGGAGTATTATCCAGGTACTCCATTTTCTCATTAATTGTCTTCACTCATGCCTTTTGCTTATTTCCTTGTTTTTATATTTTGATAACAACTTGATCATATTCACCAATTGATTGTCACTTCGACTATTTAGAAAGATTATTTATTTCTAGAGTTTATTCTTTGTGATTTGACTACCCATACTTTAGGTACTTTATTACTTTGACACCAGTGCACTTGTAGTACAAACACAAGGATGTGTCAAGTTTTTGGCGCCTGATGAGTGCATTTTATATAGATATTTTATATACCCTATTATGTGTTTTACTTGTCATTTTAGCATGTCTTTATTATAAATTGATGCTACTTGAGGTATGTTTGTTAAATGTTGCAGATAATTGGGATTCAGACCAAAAGGAACGAAAAGATACAAAATTTGATGCAAAACAGTGTTGGAATACAAGTTTTAGAACAAGCAGGGTCAGAAGCACACCCATGCTCTGAAGCACGGCGTGCTGAGCCCCCATGTGTTTTACTAGAGTTTGCATAGAACTGAGAAGCACAGTTTCGCTACCCCTAGCACCATTGTGCTGAGTGAGCATGGTCGGTAAGAACGGGCATGCTTACCCTAGTGCATTTTACTAGAAATCTCATGAGAATATTAGCATGGTCACTGTGCTCCTTGCACGAGCGCGCTCCTAAAGCACCATAACACACCCCTTGCATGAGTGTTCCACAAGTGCATGGGTCGTCGCAGCAACAAAATTTTACCCCGGTGAGTGGATAGTAGTATCCACAGGGAATAGTATTTAGAAACAAGAGTTATCACTTTTTAGCTATGAAGAAAATCGATGATGAGAGAAATCAATATAAGAATATTAAAGAAAATAAAAGAACGCAAGAGAGCAATGAGAGTAAAGAGAGGTAATCGATATGAAGATGGGGCACTCGGACAATGCTCACCCTAGGATTATTGTTTCAAGTGCAAGACTAATATTATACCTCCTAATTGATGTTTTAATGAGTGGTGAAAATCCAAAAACACACGGTCTCAAACCTAAGGTCAACCGTGACTAACCCTCTACACTATGCCCCGGTGGAAAGTGATACTCTCGACGTCTCACACTCTGTGGGATTGCATGGGATTCTAGGGACTCCAAGTGATAAACCCTATTTCCTAATGTAGTTCTAACCCTTTGGTCCAGGTGAAAAAACCCTAGTCACAATTAAGCCCCAGCACTAAGATTCACTACAACACTTCACTCTATTGCTTGCTGACACGTATCTGAATTGCGTGTGTGTACCGCAAGTGTATGAGTGTCGAAGTAATAATATACCCCAGTGAGTGGGTAGTCATATCCACAGATAATAGTGTTCAGAGACAAAAGTTATCACTATTTAGCTTTGAAAAGAGTTGATGGTGAAAAAAAAATCAATGTATGAATGCAAAAGAAAATAAAAGAACGCAGGAAGAACAATGACAATAAAAGAGGTAATCGATAGTAAATTGGGGCACCCGGACAATGCTCCCTTTAGGACTGTTGTTTCAAGTGCACGACTAGTATTATACTCTCTAATTGATGTTTTAATTAGTCGTGGATATCCTAAAGCACACGGTCCCAAACCTAAGGTCAACAGTGACTAGCCCTCTACACTATGCCCCGGCGGAGAGAACGCTCTCGATGCCTTAAACTGTGTTAGACTGCTTGGGGTTCTAGGGATTCCAAGTGATATACCCTGTTCTTAAGTATAGTGACAACACACTTTCGAGTGTGCCCCAAAAGTGCACTGGTTGTCAAAGTAATAAAGTACTCCGGTGACTGGGTAGTCGAATCCACAGGGAGTAGTGATTCAAGACAAGAAGAATTGCTACTTAGCTAGTGCGAAAATAATGGTGGTGAGAGAAAACAATGTGTGTGCAATAAAAGGAAAAGAAATATGAAAGAAAGAAGAGTGCAAGCAAAGAGTAAAGAGGAAACAATAAATGCAAATATGGGGTACCCGGACAAAGCTCCCCTTAGAACTAATGCTTCTAGTGCAAGACTAGTATTATACCTTCTAATTGGTGTCTAATGAGTCGTGGAAATCTTTAAGCACACGGTCCCAAACCTAAGGTCAACCGTGACTAGCTCCAACACTATGCCCTAGCACTAGGATTCACTACAACCGTTCACTCTGTTGATCGCTCAATTAAGCCCTAGGGGAATCCATCTCCTAAGCCTCACACTACGTGGAACTGATTGGGGTTCTATGGATTCCAAGTGATAGACCATGTCCCTAAGTATAGTTCTAACCATTTGGTCCAAGCGAAAGAACCCTAGTCTCAGTTAAGCCCCAGCACTAGGATTCACTACAACCCTTCACTCTGTTGCTAGCGGAACTAAGCCCCAGGGGAATTCATCTCCTCGCACTTCGCTCTACTTCGACCGCAGAGAACTCTTGGAACACGGAGGTAAGGAAAATCACACCGAAGGGGAAAAGGGGACGTTTCGCTACCTCTCGACTCACCCTCTCGACCCTCTCCAATCTAGAGTAGTCTAATACTATAGAAGTTGTCACACCTTCAAAGGATAGCCTAGATGATTCTCAACCCTAGTGTACGGCTAAGGGAAAATCAATTACAGTTATCATACAAGATTGGAACTCAATTAAAAGCATCAATTAAGAAAGCATAATAAAAGTCATAGAAACAATGTCATCCTAGGGTTTACAAGTTTGAATACCCACTAGGGTTTAGCTCTCCATGGAGCTATACAAAATCATCAAAGTGTATGTATAAACAAGCATAGCAAACATGAATAAAACCTCCTTGTGATGCATAGCAATAGTCTTCTGAAGCCGCTCCGTCCTCTCCACTAAGTCCCTTGTCAAGCCTAGGGCACGCCTCGCTGAATCGATGCCGACGAAAATTCCCCCAATAGCTATCATCCAAAGGACGCCGATGCCGATGCCGTCGAACGCTCCAAAAGCATCCCAAAATCCTTTCCGAACCCTAGCCATGAGCTCTAGAGAAGTTGGGCGAATAATAGGTATCTCAGTCACGATTATTTAAAGGCTGAAATCAGGCATCCACACGGCTGTGTGGATTTTCTGGAAATTAATTTCTGGCGCGCAGTGAACAGTAACTACTATAGTGTTTTTTGAGAGGATTTTGTGGAGGTTTGGAGTACATCTATGGCATCGACATCGAAGTCTGTTGGAAAATAGCTATTGGGGGAGCTTTTGTTGGAACCGATCCGACAAAGTGTGCCCTAGACTTGACAAGGGGCTTAGTGGAGGGACGGAGTGGCCTCACAAGACCATCACCATGCATCACAAGGGGGTTTCATCTATGTTTTCTATTCTTGTTATTTCATATTCATTGATGGATTTGTATAGCTTCGGACTTGTAAACCCTAGGATGACATTGTTTCTATGACTTTTATTATGCTTTCTTAATTGATGCTTTTAATTGAGTTTCAATCTTGATTGCTTGTTGTATTGATTTTTCCTTAGCTATGACACTAGGGTTGAGAATCATCTAGGCTATCCTTTGAATGTGTGACCACTTCTATAGTATTAGACTCCTCTAGATTGGAGAGAGTCGAGAGGGTGAGTCGAGAGGTAGCGAAATTTCCCATTTTCCCCTTCGGTGTGATTTTCCCTACCTCCGTGTTCCAAGAGTTCTTTGTGGTCGAAGTAGAGCGAAGTACTAGGAGATGAATTCCCTTGGGGCTTAGTTGCGTGAGCAACAGAGTGAAGGGTTGAAGTGAATCCTAGTGCTGGGGCTTAACTGAGACTAGGGTTCTTTCGCCTGGACCAAAAGGTTAGAACTATACTTAGGGACAGGGTCTTTCACTTGGAATCCCTAGAATGCAAAGCAATTCCACGTAGTGTGAGGCTTAGGAAGATGGACTCCCCTTGGGCTTAGTTGATAGATCAACAGAGTGAAGGGTCATAGTGAAACCTAATGCCGGGACATAATGTGGGATTAGTCACTGTTGACCTTAGGTTTGGGACCATGTGCTTAAGGATGTCCATGACTCATTAAACATCAATAGGAGAGCACAATACATTGTCTTGCATTAGAACATTAGTCCTAGTGGGACCTTGTCCGGGTACCCTATTTTACATTGATTGTTCCTCTCTTTACTCTTTGCTTACATTCTCTTGTCTTCCATATTTCTCTTTCATTTTCTTGTTTCTCTTGAATACTCTTGCACACACATATTGATTTCTTCTCACCACCATCATATCGCATTAGCTTTACCTTTGTCTCTAATCCCTACTCCCTGTGGATTTGACTACCCTCTCACCGGGGTACTTTATTACTGCGACAACCCGTGCACTTTCGGGCCCCTGTCAGCAACCTAACACGTTAAGTTATAGCAATGGGTTAGTCAGATAAACAAGGTAGAAGTATGTGCTAAAAATATACAGAAAGCACTAAAGGAGGAATAAAACTTCATTTAACACATCATCAAGGATAGCAACTCATATCAATCATTCTTGCAAGCCAGGAAATCTTTAACAAAAGATCATAGCTATCATCGGTTAAATAAGCATACACAAGTAAAAATTTTCAAAGTTCACGAAAATCCACCCCCCGCTTAAAGATACACATTGTCCTCAATGAGTCTAAATCAACATCATGCAACAATGTAGACAATAAAAGCATAGCAAAAGGGTTTCGTGAACTTCCCCGAGCCTCGAAGCATGAGGCTTGAAGTCCATGAGCCCGGGGTGGCCACCGATGAATCCGGTAGATGATGGAGAAAGGAAGGTGTGCTTGATGCCCCAATTCCATCCTGGAAGATAGAATAGAGCATTATCTTAAGGCATCTATTACACAATTACAAAAACAAATACAAAAACAAACAAACAAACAAACAACGAACAACAACGAACAACAACGAATAAACAACTAAAATGACAATAACACCGAAACATAAAAGAATCCAAGCAAGCCTTATGGGCAATCAATATCATAATGTCCAAACTTTTCTATTTCAAGTGTTGCTAGGGGTTTACAAAGATGCTACAAGTGTCAAACAAGTTCAAGGAAAACATAATTCAAAAGTTACTGTGGCACAGACTTGAAAGAGCAAGAGTTTCCCCTTATTTTTTGAAGCCCAAAAATTTATAAACAATGTCCCAAAATGTAAATAAATCAAAGATTAAACATGCACACAACATTTCCCATAGTTTAATACAAGATAAGCATTCAAAAGCAAGAAGAAAAATCAAGTTTGGCCTAAAACTATGGTTAGGGCTCCAAAACATAGATCGATGAAACTCGGTGAAATAGACAGTGAAACCTCAAATAAAACACTAGATCAAAGTTGCAAGAGGCGGGAGAGGAGTTTAGAGAAAGAAAATTGAAGAAAAAAGGTGAAAAAAATGAGAGAAAACGGATGAGAAATGAGAGAGAACAAAGAAGAAGAAAAATGATGAGAAGAGAGAGAAAGAGGGGATAGAAAGAGAGAGGGGGGCACTGCGCTGGCTCGCAGTGCCCGTGTGGCCCTAGCGTGGGCTCACATAGCTCACGCTGCGCGTAGGCTGGTGTGCTCCGGGCTTCTCGTGGGCGTACAGGCGCCCATGAGGGTTTAGGACCCCTCGACAGTGCTGTACACGGGCCACATGCAGCCCGCATGAACCTGGAAACTCAAAAAATTGAAAATGTCCCCTTTGCAACCTCGAAAAAACTTGAAATACAATGTTTAAATCACCGAATTGAACATGAAACATAACCAAACAACACCAAAACAATGGACAAAAGTTAGAAATCTAAGACAAGCATGGATTCTCAAGACAAACACAAACACGAACATCACTCAACCACAACTACAATAAATAACACTCAACAAACAATTGGAATATGAAAAATGAAAATGAAGAATTTGAAACTTGGGTTGCCTCCCAAGAAGCAATTGTTTAACGTCATTAGCTCAACGTACCTCTTTCTTATCTCATGGAGGCTTAAAAACAGTTCGTTCATCCCGACTAGAATTGGCATAAGAACTACCAAGAAAAGTGAAGCGTACCTTCTAGGATGGTGTCAAATTCAAGACCAAGCATGAGTTACCATCTGGCCTCCAAAGAAAAAGCTTGGGCCGGGAACTATGCAATTTCAACTTTGGCGGATCTTTAGATGGCTTGAACCTCCTCCCCGTTTCTTCTTTAGTCCCGGCAAAAATTCCCTTGAGTACTCCACAAAGTTGCTTGGGCCTCCAAGGAAATAGCTTCAGTCAAGAGTTGTTCAAGCTTAGCATGGGTGGGTCCTTGGACGGTTTCCACCTCCTACCCACATCTTCTTCCTCGACTCTAATAAAATGGCCTTGGACTACCCATAAGAGTTGTTTTGGTTTCCAAGGGAACAAGTTTGGTTGAGAACTAGTCAAGCTTGGCATGGGTGGATTAATTGGTTGCTTAAACATCCTATCCACATTTCTTTTCTCAACCATTCTTTAGTGATCAAAAATTGCCCACAAAATTTGCTTCGGCCGCCATGGAAATATTTTTGGTTGGGAATTGTCCAAGCCCGACATTGGTGGGTTTAAGGATGGCCTTAGCTTCCTACCCACATCTTCAAATACAATTCCTGGAATTTTTTTTCTACACTTGAAAATCATTGATTGATTGATGGAGTATTCAATATTGAGGTAAATAGTGTCTTCAAATGTGGTCAATTGAGCTTCTTCCACTTCCTCACATTTTTCTATGCCCACGATTTCATCCTTCCCTTTTCCTTCTTCAATGGTACCCATAGGTGGGACTTCTACTGCTTGTTCATTTTTCTTTTCGTGATCAGAGGTTTCCCGGAGAAGTTCTCCCAACTGATTACCAAGTCTTTCCATAGATGTATGAAAACATTCGATTATGGCTTTGACGAGTTTCAACCATATTTCATTGGCTCTTAGTGTAGAGTTAGTGGCTTCAAATTTTTCTTCAGTTTGTATCATGAACTTTGCCAAGACCTACTTAGTACTATATTTCCTTTCTAGTGATTGTTTACTATGAACAACTGAAGGATGATAATGCCACCGGACTTGATAGGGGGGTTCTTGTAGCAATTTATGGCGAGGATATTCTCATTGTTGTGTATGATGATGTGAAGAAAAATTTGGGTGTCCTCCCGCATATGGATTATAGGCGTTATGATTTGAATTGCTTTGGCTTGCTTTCATGGTAAAAAGTTTTTCCATCCTTTCTTCAAGTGCATAGATTTTTGCGGCCAATAGTTTTTCTTGAAAATCCATGGCCCTGTGTAAATAAACAAAACTAAAAACAATAAGCTAAGAAGGAATTTAAAAACAAAAAGAAAACAAATAAATATGCACAAAAGATAAGAAACACATAGAAAGGCAAATATTTACAAAAGGAAAGAAAATGACTCAATCAGTGAGCTAGAAGTTTTCCTAGCATCCTTGGAGTCCCCGGCAATGGCGCCAAAAACTTGATAAGTGTCCGCAAGTGCACGAGTCGTCAAGTAATACCTCCCGCGCAAGCACAAGAAGGTCGTATTACCTGGGATCCCAAGAGCTGCTATTACTTCCCCCTAGACGGCACTGTCTAATCTTACAAATATAGGTTTAAAACAAAATAAGAAAACTACAAAGAGAAATAACTATAGACAAGTTGGACTAAGGCACACCACATAAACAGATTAAAGAAGCAAATAACAATGAAAGTGCGAGGCCCGGGCAAGGATCCCCTCAGGACTACTAAAGCTAGACGGATGTTGGAATTACACAGGCAATGGTGGTTTGGGCCAAGAGATATCCTAAAGTAGGTTACCCCGATGGTCACGATGATAACTCCTAATCCCATACAAATATTGGCTCAGAATCTCTTCCGGCCAAATCCTCCAACGATTGCAATACACACAGGGAAATCTCTAATTAGGGTCTATACTCAACTTAGGTCCAGCCCTAATGGTTGGAGGGGTACGAAGCATCCGATGGTCACGGCGTGTCCATACATGAATCTCCATTAAGCTAGGTGTGTCTAGTACAACCTAACAGTTGAAATACAGAGTTCTCATGCAAATCAACACATCAAAGATCACCAATCTTAAACCACAAATAAAACCAAATGCCATAAATGTAAATCAAATCATCCATACAAGCAAGTTCATCACAAGGTTCACCGGATGCCCACTGACCTTGGGAGTCTAGTTTAACATGAATAAAAGAGAAATCTCAAGATACACATGAAGCATAAACAAAACCAAAGAAACCTCCTTGAAATGTTGACTAGGAGGTGTTGATGAGAGTTTGTTGAATCCGCGCCGGCAAGCTCCTTGATGTTCTCTTTGATAGTACCCCTATTCTCCCCTTGGATATGTGCCTTAGATCTGCCTCTCCAACCCCTTGAAGCTTTAGAGAATGATGGTGGAGAAATTTTGGCCAAAAGACCTCCTCTTTGATACCCTAACTATGCTTTTAAAGCCATCCGCCCGAGCTGCGTGATCGTGCAGCTCATTGCCTTTCTGCACGTAAAACCAGGTTGGTGCCACAGTGTCCTGCTACAGTAACCAAGCTGCAATACTTTTACTATAGTAATTTTGCTACAGTGCCTTGTCTACAGTACTGCCTCTGAATTCTTCAGCGTGTCGCATAGCCGGTGCGCGGGAGCGTAGTGCCCGCGCGGTTCACAATTTGGTTCATGTACGACCCAACTTCCTTGCTACAGTATCTCACTACAATTCTCTTGTCTCAAAAATGTGATTTTTGGTGCCGATTTCACTCCAATTGCGTTCTCAAGCTCATTTTAGCTTCTTTGAGGCTTGCAACAAGGAAATAATCAATTTAGGCAAAAAGCGGGCATCGATTCATCTAAAATAGCATGCAAACATATATAAAACCAACGTATAAATACATACATTTAGGCTCTTATGAATTGTGAAGCAAGAAGGGAGTTTAATGCATAATTTTTATTTCTCTTATTGCTTTCCTATGATTGTTTGTAAGACTTTTAGGGGTTAACTGTCTTTCGGTGCACCGGATTGTGAACCTTGACTTTTAATATTTCGATTTTAGTGATATTGATTCTTGAGTTTCCTTGTGGTTTCCTTTTTGTTTATATTTCTTATCTGTCTTTTTGTTAATTGCCTTGATGCTTGTATGTTGCTAGCCTAACAAGGGAATTGATAATAGCCGGGTGAGCGTTGATTTTTCATTGCTATTTCCCCATTGGTTTCCATTGCATTTTAAGTTGCTAGTTAACCCTAGATTAACTTGTTGTCTATAGGGTAATCTCTACTCATCTAGCTAGGGCACACATTAAGGAAAGGTTGAGTTTGCTCCGAGCCTTGGGTGAGGACATACAGTATCAAACCCTCCATAGGTGTCCGCTTTGAAACTCTTGAATTATTGCCTATTTATTGCATTTGTCAAAGGGATAAATCCAGGGCACTGTTCTTTCTACTGTTATCTCTTCAACCCAAAATCCTATCTCTTCTTCCTTCTATATTATTTTCTCCTTTAGTCGATTAATTAATTCAAACCAATCTTTCAGTCGGCTAGATATTAGGAAACGAACAAGTATCGAGAGCTATACCAGTCCTAGTGGATTCGACACCTGATCCTATTGGGCACACTTTACTACTTGTATGACCCATACACTTGTGTATACGTAAGCGGCATATCAATTTTTTTTGTGGCCTTGCCGGATTGGGCACACTTTACTACTTGTATGACCCATACACTTGTGTATACGTAAGCAGCATATCAATTTTTTTGTGGCCTTGCCGGGGACTGGCAACTGACAGGGGCCTGAAAATGCACGGGTTGTCGCAGTAATAAAGTACCCCGGTGAGAGGGTAGTCGAATCCACAGGAAGTAGGGATTAGAGACACAAGAAATTGCTACTTAGCTAGTGCGAAATACGAGTGAAAAGAACAAAAATCAATTTGTGTGCAATAGAGTAAAAGAGAAATATGAAAGACAAGAGAGTGCAAGCAAAAGTAAAGAGAGGAATAATCAATGTGAATAAGGGGTACCCGGACAAGCTCTCCCTAGGACTAATGTTCTAGTGCAAGACAATATATTATGCTCTCCTATTGATGTTTAATGAGTCGTGGACATACTTAAGCACACGGTCCCAAACCTAAGGTCAACTGTGACTAATCCCAACATTATGCCCCGGCATTAGGTTTCACTATGACCCTTCACTCTGTTGATCTATCAACTAAGCCCAAGGGGAGTCCATCTTCCTAAGTCTCACACTATGTGAAATTGCTTTACGTTCTAGGGATTCCAAGTGAAAGACCTTATCTCTAAGTATAGTTCTAACCCTTTGGTCCAGGCGAAAGAACCCTAGTCTTAGTTAAGCCCCAGCACTAGGATTCACTACAACCCTTCACTCTGTTGCTCGCGCAACTAAGCTCCAAGGGAGTTAATCTCCTAGCACTTCACTCTACTTTGACCGCTAAGAACTCTTGGAACACGGAGGTAGGAAAATCACACCGGAGGGGAAAATCACACCCTCTCGACCCTCTTCAATCTCGAGTAGTCTAGTCCTATAGGAGTTGTCACACTTCCAAAGGACAACCTAGATGACTCTCAACCCTAGTGTCACATCTAAGGTAAAATCAATACAAGAATCAATCAAGATTGGAACTCAATTAAATTCATCAATTAAGAAAGCATAATAACATGTTATAGAAACAAAATCATCATAGGGTTTACAAGTCCGAATACCCACATGGGGTTTAGCTCTCCATAGAGCTATACAAATCCATCAATGTATATGAATAAACAAGAATAGAAAACATATATGAAACCCCCTTGTGATGCGTGGCGATGGCCTTGCGAGGCCACTCTGTCCTCTCCACCAAGCCCTTTTGTCAAGCATAGGGCACACCTTGCTGGATCAGTGCCGACGAAAGATCCCCCAATAGCTATCTTCCAATGGACTTCGATGTCGATGCCGTAGACGAGCTCTAAACCTCCACAAAATCTTCTCCAAACCCTAGTCGCGACCCTCTAGAAGTTGGGGAAAACGATTCTTGAAAAATCCCGAAAAAATCCTATTCATAGTGCTGAGTCGCGGCTGAAAATCGGCTGAAATCGGGCATCCACACGGCCGTGTGGAATTTCCATACGCCCGTGTGGATTCTCTAGAATTGTTTTTCTGGCGTGCAGTAAATAGTAAACTGCTACAGTACTCACCCATAAAATGTTTCCGATTTCATGTTCTTCATCGAGGCCGTTAAATTGGGCACACAGACAACAGTAGATCATATCGATTGCTTCATTTCTCTTTATTGGCGAAGTTCTCCAATGCTACACGAGTTAGACTTTTATGAGTGTGACTACCTTTGTGCCCCTCCAATGGAGGTTGGCACACACTCACAAGTCTAGAATCGTGCCTTATTCCTTGCTTGGTCCGAGAACTCCCCAACAACGGCAAACATGATCTAATTTTGCTCCTTTATTCTCCAAGCTTACTCCACAACCCTACATGCATAAAAAAACACAAATGCACACCAATTAATGATGAAATTTGAGAAAAGTAATGCTCAATGCAAGACAATAACACTTCGTATTACTATAACATAAGCACTTATTAGAAACTCTTGAGAAAGGTCTACTTTCTAATAATTTAGCCATCTATTTCTTTGTACATATTTGATTCTTTTGTTTTTATTCTATTTTTAAATCATTTGATCCTTTTTTGAGTTCAGGAGGGCAAGAATATGGATGAGCTGTTGGAAGTTTTGAGACATCATCTGAATGTTCTTCACGAAGAATCACATCTCACCACTCTGTTATCTCTATTTGCATAGGAAAGTTAAGATGGTTGTATTGGGGAGTACCAGGATGATAGCAGTTTAGAGACAATGATAACCGCAATGTATGAAAAATCTTTGCAATGGAGTAATACATTGTCATAGGGCATAGAGAGATACATGGTTCAGAGTAACTCATGTCATATTCATCAAATACAGTGCTAAGTACAACACATATCCCGGAGGAGACAGAAGTTGAGATGGAGAAAAGTGATTTCTAACCTTTGGAAAGGCAAGGTGATAGTGAAGAGAGCCACGAAGCCGATAACTTTGACAAAGAATACTCAATTTTGGATTGGGACTAATTGAAGTCATCATTCGAAGAACCCCCATAGTTGGAATTAAAGAAACCCCCTGAGCATTTGGAGTACGCATTCTTAGGAAGTGACATGAGGTGACCAGTAATTATAGTAGCAAAGTTAGATATATCTTAGAAAAAGAAGCTACTTGAAGTGTTAAAGATCACAAAAGGGCAATTGCTTGAAAAATTTCTGATATCAGAGGGATCAGTCTGTCATTTTACACTCACAAAATTTTGATGGAAGATAAAATCAAACTGATAGTGCAACCGCAACAAAGATTGAACCCTAATATAAAAGTGGTAGTCAAAGAAGAAATAAAAAAACTTTTGGATGCAGGAATTGATTTACTTTCAGCAAGTGCACAGATCGTTACAGGTAATACAGTAGTACCCCGTGAGGGGAAAGGTTATCGAATCACAAGGATTGGACTACTAGTACTAGTTGATTCTCTAATGTTTAGTCAATCTAAAGCGATGATAAAGAGATTAAATACTAAACAAAGGGAAAAGATCCAAAGGGTAGAAGATGATAAGTGCTTGTGTATAAGTATTACTAAGTATATTTTTCTTATATTGAGCATCACTTTTATCAGATTTTATGGCTTATTCATATGAATTTGTGTTCTCTTGTGCATTTAGGGTTGTGGAGACAAGTTTGGAAGAAAGAAAGCAAAAATAGATCATTGACACAATTGTTGAGGAAACTCTTGGACCAAACAAGGATCAAAGCACAAGTTGTTCTCATAGACATGTGGATGTGTGCCAACCTCCAATGTGCTCAAGTGAATATACAAAGTGGAAATGCACAAAGACAGCCACACTCATTTGTTCCAACTTGTTTCACATTATTAAGAGCTTCATCAATGTGTTTGAAAGCAAGACGTGACATAATCTACCGTATGGTTGTGTGCCCAACTTCACGGCCTCAATGAAAAAAATGAATTCGGGAGTACTTTGGCAAAAGTACTACAATAGTTTACTGTAGTAAATCATTGCAGCAAAATTACTATAGTATTCACTATTCACAGTGCGCCTAGGGTTTTGAGAGGTTTTTGCTGGGATTTTGGAGCAATTCTATAGCATTCAACATCGATTTTCTTTGGAGGAAAGCTATTGGGGGAGCTTTTGATGGCACTGATTCGGCAAGGTGTGCCTTGTGCTTGACGGAGGAGTCTTTGGAGAAGACGAGGCGGCTCTTGAAGGCCATCAATACGAATGACTAGGAGGTTATCTTTATGGATTGCTTGTGCCTATTTTTTATTACATATTTGATTTTGTATTGCTCCATGGAGAGCTAAATCCTAAGTGGGTGTTTGGACTTGTAAACCTAGGATAATTTTATTTTATTAACTTCTATTATGTTTCCTTTAATTGATGTTTTAATTGAGTTTCAATCTTATGTGTTTATTGATTTGATTTTTCCTTAGAGTGACACTAGGGTTGAGAATCTATCTAGATAATCCTTTTGAATGAGTAAAATGTCATTAGGGTTAGACTTAGTAAGGTTGAAGAAGGTTGAGAGGGTGAGTCGAGAGGTAGTGAAATGTCCTTTTTCCCCTCTGATGTGATTTATCCTACCTCCATGTTCCAAAAGTTCCTTGCAGTCACGATAGAGTGAAGTGCTAAGAGACAAACTCCACTAAGGCTTAGTTACGCGAGCAATAGAGTGAAGTGTTGAGTAATCCTTAGTGTTGGGGCTTAATTGTGATTAGGGATCTTTCGCCTGGACCGAAGGGTTAGATCTAAGTTAGGAAATAGGGTTTATCACTTGGAATCCCTAGAGCTTCAAGCAATTCCGCATAGTGTGAGGTGTTGAGAGTATCCCTTTTCGTCGGGGCATATTGTGGAGGGCTAGTCACAGTTAACCTTAGGTTTGGGACCGTGTGTCTTTAGATTTCCGCAACTCATTAAACTTCAATTAGGAGGCATAATATTAGTCTTGCACTTGAAACAGTAGTCCTAGGGTGAGCATTGTCTGAGTACCCCATTTTATCATTGATTACCTTACTTTACTCCTTTTTCTTTCTCTTTTCTCTTTTACTTTTCTTTGCATTGTTATCTTGAATCAAATCAAAACTTGGTTTTCTCCTTAGCTAAATAGCAATACTTCTTGTTTCTGAGCATCTATTCCCTATGGATTCGACTACCCACTCATCATGGTATTTTATTATTTAAATAACCCGTGTACTTGAGGTACACACACGTAAGGGGTGTGCCAAAGAACCAGGTAGACTAGGGTTGTGTTTCGATAACAAGAAAGAAATGCCCCAGGATGATTCCTATGTGCTCGAGATAATGACTTGAGTCTAATGGCTACCAAGGTACATTCTAAGATCCTTGTGGGTACTCAAAGCTCTGTTGCATCTACCGCTCTCAAATATGCCAAATTTTGCTAATGTAACTATGAGCTTCATACACGCCAATTACCAGGGGCAATCACAACTACGGTAATCCACACACATCGAGTTTTACACAAGCAACTATGCAAATCAAGCACATCAAATTATGTAACGCATTAAAAACATAAGAACACTTTAGAACTTCATAGCATTAGAAAATAAGTAGTCAAAGTATAAAAAGCAACATAGTTCACTATCTTGGGGCACCGTGGAATGGCTAGCCCCTCATGAATCCATATAACTGAGAGTAAAAGATAAATGCTAACAAGAGAGAAATCATGACTTTCCCCTTTTACAATGATCTCTTCAGTTTTACAACAATAACTCCATAGAATGAGCAAACTCCACTTCTCAGGCGTCTCTAGCTCAACCTTGATCCCATTAGCTCTTGTGGTGATGGCTGATCATCATTCCCTTGAAAGCTCCTTCGTTGGAGAAGAAAACTCCCGAACAAAAGGTAACAAAAACCCTAAATCTAGGAAGTTAAAAAGGAACTATCAGGCTCGACACGGTCTCAGCATAGTTGTGCTCAAATAGTGCTTTCCTTGGACTTCTGAGTGAAAAGGAGCTAAGTGACATCCATAGATAATCACGAGAGAGTATGGTCATGCTTTCCCCATGCTCACCTTGAGCATGCCCATGAAAGTAGTACGCAGACCGTGTTTCCCCTGAAACCATAAGTGACTCCCATCATAAATAATCACAGGGAGCAAGCAACCCCGTGCTCCACTAGTGCTCCTGCTGAAAAGCATAGGTGTCCCATTCAGAGAAAACCATAGGAAAATGGCACGCCAGTGCTTTAGTTGGACACTTAGAGAAATTGTTTTCTTCATGCTATTTTGTCCATGATTTCACTCCATATGTGTTATGAGCCCTAAAATCTTGCACTAAGTACAAACATACCTAGAATAGCATCATTCATAAACAAAAAATGCTAAAAGATGAACAAAAGAGTGCATTAGAGGTATGCAAAATACAATAGGAAATGCACTCATCAAGAATATTCTATCCTATCTCCGATAGTTTATGGGTTGATGACACACCTCGCCGAATCGATGCCGACAAAAACTCCCCTAATAGTTCTCCTCCAAAGGAACTCGATGTCGATGCTGTAGGACCGCTTCCAAAGACTTCCAAGAACCTCTCTAAACCCTAGCCGTGAGCTCTCTCCAAAGATGGGCGAAAGATGAAAAAAAGATATTTCATAAATCTGAAATCGTGGTATTTAAAGGGCTAAAATCGGGTATCCACACGCCCGTTGGATTCTCTAGAATTCTAATTTTTAGCGTACTGTGAACAATAACTGCTACATTGAATTGCTATAGTGTTTTGCTATAATACTTGAACACAAATTTGGCACACAACCGTGGGGTAGATCACGTCCCGTCTTCAAGTTAACCGCATTGATGAAGTTCTTAATGATGTTGCACAAGTCGGAACATGCGAGTGTGACTGCCTTTGTACCCCTCCAATTCACATATTCCCTTGAACTCAGTTGGAGGTTGGCACACACTCATATGTCTTTGAACACAAATTGTGCCTTGTTCCTTGCTCGGTCTAAGACACTCCCTCACCAATCGTGTTTATGACTTTTTGTTGCTTCTTTTCTCCTGAATTCGCCTCCACAACCCTATATGCAGAAAAGAACACAAATACACACATATTGATAAATGCTCGTGTATAAGTAATACGAAGTATTTTTTTCTTACATTGAGCATTACTTTTCTCAGGTTTTATCATTAATTCATGTGTATTTGTGTTTTTTTGTGCATATGGGGTTGTGGAGAAGAGTTAGAATAAAAAGAGAAAAATTAGGTCATATCCGCGTTTGTTGAGCAGTTACTATAGCAATTCACTGTAGCAATTATTGTTTACAGCCCGTCGAAAATTTAGATTCCAAAAAATCCACACGGGCATGTGGAAATTCAACACAGCCGTGTGGATGCCCGATTTCAGCCCTTTAAATACCGCAACTTCAGATTTATTTGGGGACTTTTGACTTATCTTTCGCCGAACTTCGGAGGAGCTTGCGGCTAGGGTTCAGAGAGGGTTTTGGGAGGCTATTGGAGCAAGTCTACGGCATCGACATCGACATCCTTTGGAAGATAGCTATTGGGGGAGCTTTCGTCAGCATCGATTCGGCGAGGTGTGCCCTAGGCTTGACAAGGGATTCGATGGAGAAGACGAAGCGGCTTCACAAGACCATCGACACAGGCCACAAAGGGGTTTTATTCATGTTTTTTATGCTTATTGATACAAACACTTTGTTGATTTTGCATAGCTCCATAGAGAGCTAAACCTTTAGTGGGTATTCGGATTTATAAACCTTAGAATGATATTGTTTCTATGAATTTTATTATGCTTTCTTAATTGATGCTTTTAATTGAGCTCTAATCTTGATTGTTAATTGCATTAATTTTCCCTTAGACGTGACACTAGGGTTGAGAGTCATCTAGGTTATCCTTTGAAAGTGTGACAACTTCTATAGTATTAGACTACACAAGATTGGAGAGAGTTGAAAGGGTGAGTCTAGAGGTAGCGGAACGTCCCATTCCCTTTCCTTTCTGATGTGTTTTATCCTACCTCTACGTTCCAAGAATTCTTTGTTGTCGAAGTAGAGTGAAGTGCTAAGAGATGAACTCCCCTGGGGCTTTGTTGCGCAAGCAACAGAGTAAAGGGTTGTAGTGAATCTTAGTGCTGGGGCTTAATTGAGGCTAGGGTTCTTTCGCCTGGACCAAAGGGTTAGAACTAAATTTAGGAACAAGGTTTATCATTTGGAATCTCTAGAACCCCAAGCAGTCCAACACAGTGTGAGGCGTTGAGAGCATCCTCTCTACCGGGGCATAGTGTAGAGGACTAGTCACAGTTGACCTTAGGTTTATGACAGTGTGCTTTAGGATGTCCATGACTCACTAAACATTAATTAGAAGGTATAATATTAGTCTTGCAATAGAAACATTGGTCCTAGGGTGAGCATTGTCCGGATGCCCCATTATCTCATTGATTGTTATCTCCTTTACTCTTGCTTGCATTCTTCTCTTTCTTTCTTTTACACTTCTTTGCAGTCATTTATACATAGATTTTCCCTCATCATCAATTTTATTCATAGCTAAATAGTGATCACTCTTGTCTTTAATCACTACTCCCTATGGATATGACTACCCACTCACCGGGTATATTATTACTTCGACACATGTACACTTGCGGTTCACGCACGCAATTCATGTCATGTCACATATCAGCGATAAAATTTGTATAAAGCTATGCTCAATGTAAGAAAAGTATACTTCATATAGCTTATACACGAGAACTTATCGCCCTTGATGGGCAGTTTCAATGTCTTGATGGATTCATCTATGAAGCTAGGGTTTCTGATGGCTTCCTTGATGCCGTGACGGAGGAGGAATCAATCAAAGTTGGTGAAGAAATATTCCCAAAGCAGTAAAGACCTCTTCTCCAAACCCTAGCCGCCTTGTCTCTTAAAAGCTGTAAAAAAGTTCCCAAAGAATTGGGCAAAATGGCCTTTTATAATCAATAACCCTTGCTTGTCACGTGCCTCCACCCGCCTAGGTGGGCTGTATATTTTCCCTCCCGCTCGGGTATAATTTTCATCCTCCTGTAAATAGTAACTGCTATAGTACTACTACCGTACTTTGCTATAGTTATTGTCTACATGGACAAATAGCCACACGCCCGTGTGGTAGGTCATGTGGCTTCTTGTCGATTAAACATCATTAGGAAGGCCCTTGAAGTCTTCACACAAGTCGAGACATTGGAATGTGGCTGTCTTTGTGCTTTTCCAACTTACAATCTAACTTGAATTCTTTCGAAAGTTGGCACACACCCTTATATTTAAGAACTCCGCTTGTGTCTTGATCCTTGTGTTGCACAAAAGACTCCCAAATTGTGCCTTCATGACATATCTTTACTTTTTTTTATCTCTAAGAGCCTTCACGACCCTATTTGCACAAAGGAACACCAAATATAATTTATGAGACATGAAACATGATAAAAATGATGCTCAATGCATGTAAAACATATAAAGAAATATGTTCACTCAAGCACTTATTAGCAAGTCTTGAAATGAGAAAATAAAAACAACAATACAACAATGCCTAGCACTCCACCACACCGGGACGCCGCCAACAACTAAAACCTGGAAGGGAGGGAGACGTTGAGCAAACTAAGTCACTCAATGAGTAGGTTAGAACAACTCTAAAAGAATATCAAAGCAAAACCACAAATTCCAATAAAAAAAGTTTAAGCAATGACTTAAATAGACCTGAAGTCTTACAACAAATACAATATTGCAAACTTGCTAGATAATAATCAATGGTGTACAAATACCCCAAATGTAAGCTTACATGTAAGCACATCAAGGCAACAAAGGTTTTTAACAAGTAGAACCGATACGAATGTATAAATCTCATAAAGCATGTAAGCTATTGACACGACCCCTTGCGTGTATCCAGCAAGTGTACGGGTTTGTCGAAGTAATAATAATACCCTAGTGAGAGGGTAGTCGAATCCTCAAGGAATATGGATTAAAGAAACAAGTAATCGCTATTTACCTAGTGCGGTGTACGAAAAGTGAGAATACAATCAATGAATGAGTGTGAAAGCAATTATAAAGAAACCAGAAAAAAAATAGAAGTATGGAAGGTAAGAGAGCTCAAGTAGGAGTAAATAAAGAAGGACAATCAATGAGTAAAGTGGGGTACTCGGACAAGCTACCCCTAGGACTTATGCTTCTAGTGTAAGACAATGCTATTATACTCTCCTATTGATGTTAATTGAGTCGAGGAAATCCTTAAACACACGGTCCCAAACCTAAGGTCAACCGTGACTAACCCCGACACTATACCCCGGCATTAGGTTTCAATACGACCCTTGACTCTTGTTGACCTGTCAACTAAGCCCTAGGGGAGTCTATCTTCCTAAGCCTCACACTGCATGGGATTGCTTTAAGTTCTAGGGATTCCTAGTGATAAACCTTGTTCCTATGTATAGCTCTAACCCTTTGGTCCATGTGAAAGAACCCTAGTCTAAATTAAGCCCCATCACTAAGATTTACTTTAACCCTTAACTCTGTTGCTCGCGCAACTAAGCCCCAGGGGATTTTATCTCCTAGCACTTCACTCTATCTTGACCGCTAAGAAATCATGGAACACGGAGGTAAGGAGAATCATATCGGAGGGGAAAGGGGACATTTCGCTACCTTACGACTCACCCTCTCAACCCTCTCTAATCCTAAGTAGTCTAACCCTATAGGAGTTGTCACACCTCCAAAGGATAACCTAGATTGTTCTCAACCCTAGTGTCATGGCTAAAGGAAAACAATTACAAGAAGCAATTAAGATTGAAACTCAATTTTATTCATCAATACTGGAAGAGCATAATAACAATGTCAAAGAAACATAATAATCCTAGGGTTTACAAGTCCGAATACCCACAAGGGGTTTAGCTCCTCATGGAGCTATACAAATCCATCAAAATATGAAAAAGAATACAAATTGAAAGCATAGATGAAAACCCCCTTACGTATGGTGTGGCCGTGGTCTTGTGCGGCCGCCGGACGTCGATGACGATGCTGATGACGAGCTTCGATCCTACACAAAGTCCTCTCCGAAACCCTAGCCGCAACCCTCCAGAAGTTGAGAGAAAAAATTGGCAAAAAGATGTTGAAAAAGTCTCCAAAACGGGCTTTTATAACGTTGAGTCGTGGCTTAAAATCGGTTGAATCAGGATTTCACACGGCCGTGTGGAATTTTCACACACCCGTGTGAAGTCTTTGTTTTGCTAAATTTCGGCAGATAGTGAACAGTAACTTGCTACAGTGTTTTTGCTGCAGTACTCTTGCCGAAACGCTCCCAAATTCATTGTTCTTCATCGAAGCCATTGAATTGGGCACATAATCAATGAAATATCATGCCGATTGCTTCAAATCTCCTTATTGGTGAAGTTCTCCTAAGCTACACGAGTTAGACTTATTGTGAGAGTGACTGCCCTTGTGCCCTTTCAAAGGAGGTTGGCACACACTCACAAGTCTAGGCTCGTGCCTTGCTCCTTGCTTGGTCCAAAAACTCCCCAACAACGGCAAACACGATCTAACTTTGTTCTTCTTCTTCAAATTAGCTCCACAAACCTACAATGCATAAAAGCACACAAATGCACACAATTTAGTGATAAAATCTGATAAAAGAGATGCTCATTGTAAGATAATAACGCTTCGCATTACTATAACACAAGCACTTATCAGCTATCAATTGCAACAAATATGGTTTCTAACTTCCACAGATACCAATTTGGCAAAACCTAAGTTTTAAAACATCTCAAAGAATTTATTAATTGCCTAAAAACACTCTCCAACTTAGCTACCATCATGACAAGGTTGAGAGCCATCAAGGGATTCATAACCTTAACGTTGGCCTATCGAGAGCCTGTGTGGTGACTCCAGATTCGTGATGTGTATCCATTCAGGATTCTATTTGCCATCTTAAATGGATAATAAATTCAGGTCTTCACACCACCTCACTAGGCTAACCATGAATTTCACTTACTGTAGGTGGGCAGGGCTCCGCTAGGTCACCATCAAAACCTATGGAAGCTCAATAATACAATATATGTATAAAGCGATAAAGTCTAGATCTAGGACACCATCCCTAACCTTGTGATGAAAACTAAATTTACAAGTCTCAATAGCAAAAGCATAACAATACATAAACGTGATCATAAAATCACTTTCATAAACATATTGCAATGTCCAAGCTCAAGACATTCACATATATCTTAGAAAGGAACACCCGTCTTAGCCATAGACACAAAAAGTACAATCTCAGAATATATCATACATAGCTTTAAAGATAAAATGCAGCATTTGATAATGCGAACATGATTATTGGCCTCACTAGTGCTCAACCCATAAGCAATTGATCTCCAAATACTCACAAATTTACATATACAACAAGCGTAATGAACATATAAACATACTTATGTCAATACCTTTACCTTTACATGCCAAGAAGTCAACCAAATCTTTTCACAGGTAACCTTGCCCTTAGGATTATGATTGCTACTATATTTTACTATTAATTGACCTAGCTAACTTTCTTTGTAGCAATCATCAATTATGATTAACCAACTTCCCAAACGAATCCTCACAAGTTCAATGGATACATCCTCAAGAATTACTACAATCTCTCATCTAAGATAACAAGCACACAATCAATATAAGATCTCTTCTTAAACAATATAATAATGAGACATACCTGTATAGCTCATGAATTCCACTCAACTTTATCTACAATCACTATCATACATCCCATATGTTAATTATATCCTTAAACCACATTCGATCTTCATGTACTTTACTCATGACACCATACCTCAAAACATTATTATTTCTACACTACAAAGGTATTTAGATTTCCTAAAGTTCACGCATAATGTTATACTAATGCTACCATTGATTAGATAAAAAGCTACCAATAACATACATGTATTTATTATTCTTCCTCAAAAACATCATGACACAAAACTATACATTGGTTTAATGAATTGCTAATATTAGTCACCAAAATATATATAATCAACCTCCGTTATTTCCAATAAGCTTATTAAGATTAATATGATATTCACAATCCTCATCCAATTAACAGATGCCTATCTATAACCCCTGAATGTATAGACTTGACCATCATGCCACCAATTCATCACAAGTTTCTTCCAAATGAATTTAAAATAAAGTACTTAAAACCAACCTCATCATAACTATAGTCTAGAGATGCCAACCCACACCATTTTAAAATAGTAAAAACATTAACTTAAAACAATAAAACCAAGAATTTACTTTCAACAAACAAATCACACATTTGACCTTGCATTCAACTTAACCCACTCACAACTTAGGCGAGAAAGACCCCGGTGTTGTCACTCCTCCACGGGCTTCTTTCCTTGTGACAAATGTTCACCACCTAACTAACCAAAGCCCCACACACAATGATAACAAGAAGAAATTAAACAAAGAAGACAAGAATGAAACTCTAGTTATCAAGCAACACAACCCTAACAAGAGCTAGGATTGGCACAAAACTAGGTTTCAAGGTTACCAATGAATTCCTACAAGTTCTTGGCTTCACTCTAAACCAAAGAAACAATGAGAACAACCAAATTTCACCCATGGTATAGAAACAAGGAGAACAACCAAAGTTACCAATTGAACCAACAAACTAACCCTACCTTCATCTAACCAAACAATGAAGAAGGAATGAGAGAAGAAGAGCTTACCTTGCTCAAGGAATGGATTGATCTCTATGTTCCACAATCAAACCCAAGAAATCTTCCAAAACCACACCTTAGACTTCAAAGAAAGGTAGAGAATGAGAGGAGGAGAGGACGAGGGGATTTGGGAGAACAAAGGTAAGGAAAAGGGGTTAAAAGGGGTTGAAAAAGACCTAAACCATACGTGGACGGCGGTGTGTGCTTCCCACATAGAGGCCGCACACCTCCCATCCTTGGATGTGCCACAGGAGGATGCACACCCCAGGCAATAGGGTGTACGACCGTGTGTGCTTCCTGCACAGAGGCCGCACACCTCCAAGCTTAGGATGTGTGGCCTAGTGTGTAGCTCACACACTAGCAATAGGGTGTGCGGCCGCACAAGAGGCCGCACAGGCCCTTGAAGGGGTTGTGCAGCCTATGCACAGCCGCACACACTCTATGTGGCCTATGGATAGCTCGCGTATTGCTTTACACCCCCAAAACACACCCATAACTCTCCGTAAGAAACGTGAACTACAAAAAAAAAGAACTCAACTAAGACATCGAATCAACAAATAAAGAAAAACCAAAATGCACCACTCTACACCAGAAAGAAAAACGAAACACTACATCATTTTTCTTTAAAAATTGCATGTCTACATGCAATTCTCCATATGTCATTGCACCTATGAATGTGTGGACATATGATAAGGGATATTCAAGGAATTATGGTGCAAACATTGCTTCCAAATTAAATGCCCTCATATGTAATGGAGGGTCAAATGGTGACATCATCATTTCTACATTCAGTCTAACAACATCTTCTACATTGCAATTTTCTAAGTCAAGATCTTCAACACTTATTTCGCTATTCTCTATGTAGTTATTGCTATCATAACCAACCCCCATAGAGCTCTAATAAATACCTAAATGTATGTATTCTATACATATTTATGTTTAACTATTAATGCATAAATCGATGATTTGTTGTTGTTTATGTGGTTTAATTGGTCTTATTCATGTTATAGGTCATGAGGATGCCTAGTTGAGCTTGATAACACAAAAGAGAAAGAAAACGACATTGAAAATGGCGTTTTAGAGCCACGGTACCGTAGCAGCAATGTAGTAATACTATAACACAAAGAACTTGAGAAACGGCAAAGTCTCAGGTTTTGTTGACGGGTTGGCTAATGGCCATGAAGATGGCCATAAACTAGATGAAGAATGAACAGATTTACTATAACACTTTACTATAGCACTTCGTGAAGTTTCGGGAGAATTCCTGAGACTCTAATTCTTCATGCCTGTGAAGAAGCCCGTGAAGCTAACCCGAGAACATTTTAAAATGAGGGTTAGGGAATCATTGAAGGGGTGGGAGAAGGCAGATCTAAGATCCAATTCCAAGGGGAAAAGAGTAGTGTTATCAAGGAGAACATCAAGGAGCTTGCCAGCGCGGATTCAACAAGCTCTCATCACCACCTTCTAGTTAGCATTTCAAGGAGTTACTTTAGTTTTTTTTATGTTATATTTGTACCTTGAGATCTTTCTTTTATTCATGTCGAACTAGACTCCCAAGGTCCCTGGACATCCGGTGAACCTTAGGATGAACTCGCTTGTATGGATGTTGTGATTTACTTTTAGTGCATTTGGTTTGATTTGTGGTTCAAGCTTTGTGTTCATTGATGTGTTATTTTGCATGAGAACTCTGTGATCCAACTTCTAGGTTGTGGTCTGTTGCGTGACCATCACCCTTGTAATAAACTCACTTAGCTTGATGAGGATTCATGTATGAATACGCCGTGACCATTAGATATTTCATACCCCTCCAACCATTAGGGCTAGACCTAGGTATTGAGTATGGGTCTTAATTAGATATTTCCCTAAGTGTAATGCAATCATAGGAGGATTTAGGTGGAAGTGATTTCAACCCAATACTTGTATCGGATTAGGGGTTATCATCGTGACCATCGGGGTAACTTACTTTATGATGTCTCTTGGCCCAAAACCACCATTGCCTTTGTAATTCTAGCATCCTTCTAGCTTTAGTAGTCTCGAGGAGATCCTCGCCCGGGGCCTTTCTCTTTCATTATTAATTGCTTCCTTAATGTGTTTATGTGGTGTGTCATAGTCCAATTGTTCCTAGTTTCTCTTAAACTTATATTGGGTATATAAGATAGTGTCGTCTTGGGGGAAATAATAGAAGCTCTTGGTACCCCTAGGAATATGACCCTCCCGTGCTTGCAGTAGGGGTTTATTACTTAACGACCCGTGCACTTTCGAATCTCATCAAGCTCCCATTTTTGCCAAATTTATTTTCATAAATATCATGAAAGGGAGTTGTTTTAACATTTGAATGTCTACAGCTAGTCTGTATTTGTGGTTTCATTTTGATTCCATAGTATATTAGAATGATTGATGGTTAGTGTGAGGTGGTAAAACCAAAATTGCGTGGTAAATTATCCTATGTTCTCCATGTTGTTGAAACTTTTTCTAGTTTATTGACTAGTTGTGTGAATGAAGTCATCTCCCATCTCATATTGTTTAGAATGTTTCCATCTCTATTGATTTCATGTTGAGAAGAACTACTAGTGGAAGTTGTAACACCAAGCATGGTATACAATTCTATAACTTGAATATCAAGAAATCTTTGGTGGCAATCGAACAACATTTAAACATTTCGGTCATTGTGTAAGTTGAATACCCTATAGAAAATTGTGCCATGAGCTAAAGAAATAAATAGCTTGCATTTAATATGTAAAACTCTTTGACCATCTACTATTTCTATTTTTTTTTTTTTTCAATGATTCTCTTTATATTTTCTAATGCTTTGATTAGATGAGGGTTTTTGGAGGTTTTGTAAAGTAAGGCTTTAAACCAACCCATGCTTGGATCCATGGTTTAAAAGAAAGTATGGTTTAAAAGAGTAAAATGGAGGTTTCAAAATCTCCATTTATCCCCCATTTCTCAACCCCCCAAATTGGTGATGGGGAGGAGGAGGTTTTGTAAAATTATGGACTAAAATGCCCTTGTAAATTTGTAATATTTACTATTATGGCCAATCACCTACTATCCACCGCCATTGGCTCAAAGTGTATTTTTGTAATATTATGTATAACTTTACCTCCCATTATTTCAAACCAAACACTACATGGCTTCATAAGCTTCCTTTACTCTACTTTTACCACAAACACTATATGGTTTCATAATATTCTTTTACTCTACTTTTACCCCAAACAAGGTATGGTTTACAACCTTTTTCCCCCTACTTTACCTTAATTTACCTTACTTTATAAATCTCTCTTATTGACCCTACTGATACCCAGTTTTAATCTAGGAACTCACACTCAAAATATAGTAAACAAGATTACAAATTTCAATTGATCAGTTCCATCTCTCACAAATCCTAAAACAAGTATTTATAAAACCTAGACTAAGAATCAAATAGTAAGTAATGACAAATTACTGAATAACTAAATAAAACTAAAATAACTAATAAAGCTAAATAATTATAAAATATTAAATAAAAACTACTTTGAAAATTCAAATTAAAAATCCTAAAATAATAAGGAGCTTTCTTCCATCTAGTTGTGATTCACCTCCACTAGCGAGAAACTCAACCTCAAGTTTTGATCTGGCAATTAAACTTATAATTGACTATTTCATTATTCCATCACCATTCCAAAATTTAAATTTGTTGATCTTGAAAATTTTCCATTATTAGCTTTCTTTCTCTTCTTTTCGAAAATAACCATAACCTTAGCTTTGATTCTTTTATGAAACTCAAATAAATAGTTTTCATTGTTCTTCTTTCTTTCATGACTACACTCCCAATCAACCATTTCATCTTTTCTATCAATTTTAGAAGCTTCCCTAATAATATTTTCACAACTTCCATCATCAGTAATACTATTAAACACCTTATTTTTAAGCAACTGATGGCTTTGAATCTACTCTTCATGTTTGGGAGTTAACATTATCCGTCTTATAAGATAAATTTGTCTCTCATCTACTTCATATTCATCTTCCTCATCACCGTCCGACTCACAAATAATTTCTTCATCCTTCTCTATAATGTTCCCAATCTTTCTCAAAATACATTTGTTTGACTTGTGTCCCGGTTAATTACATTTGGAACACTTTCCTACAGAAGGTTTGGCATATGGATTTTTTTTTTCTCCTTATTTCTTTATCATTCCCTTCTTTATCTTTTCCTACTATCTCTAGTACCTTGTTCTGTTGTATTGTTTGTTATCCATGTTGCTACGATCTTCATACTCTTTTGCAGATATAGTATAATTATTATCGTAGTTCCTCCACCTTCGCTCCTATTACATTAGCTCCACCTTAAAAGCCATGTTTTTTACCTCAGATAAAGTTCAAATAACTTGTACCCCAATTCTATCTTTGAGTGTTGTTCTCAATCCCTCCAAATACTTAGAAACTTGTTACCCTTCTGACTCAAGGAGGTTGTTTCTTTTAGCCAATCTCATGAATTCTGCTATATATTCGTGCACTGACCAACTACCTTGTTGATAGCGCTAATACTTTTGGAAAAGGATCTACTCATAATCTGGGGGTAGAAACTATCTTTTCAATAAATACTTCATCCTGTACTAAGTTCATACAGGATCTTTACTTTCTCGTTCTCTCCTGGATTGAATCTATTCCCACCATGTTGGCGCTCCACTTTCAAACACAAGCCACCAAACGAGTTTGCTTCTCTGGAGGAGTCTCTCCACCTTCAAGCCTAAATCCCCAGCATCCCTTTCAACACCTCCATGATTATTTCTCACCCTTTGACCATCATATGGTTTGATGATGACCAAACCGATTTCATTTAAAATTCTCTTTTTCCTATAAATCATTATCGTAGACAATCTGTCTATGGATAGGGACCGGACCACGTCTATCAGTAGGATCACCATGAGCCAACTCCACTCCTGGTCTTCTATTGTCAGCCCATCTCCTGTGTGCATCAACTCCAAGAGTATCCAAACGATACACAAGTTCTCTAAAGTGCTCCTCAAAATGTCAGAATCTGAGATCCATCAGTTGTTCTAGGCGTCGCTCCAATCGTTGCAACTCTTCGTCCCCTTACAAATGGGCTCTAGCCTCCTGATCACCGTCACGAAGATGTAAAAGGATACACAGTTCTTTTTCAAAAATTCAAACTCAAAATAGAGTAAACAAAAACATAAAAATTTCACTAAATTGGTTCTCTCTCACAAACTCTAAAACAAGTATTTATAAAGACCTAAACTAAGGATAAAATAGTAAATAAAACTAGAATAGTTATAAAATATTAGATAAATAAACTAAGGGCTGGTTTGGATGCATAATAAATTTTTCATAGGAGTTTTATTCCATAGGATCCAAAGATTATTTCTGTGAAATTTACTACATGAAAAATTCCTATAGAATGGTGTTTGGATATGTACAAGAAAATTTTCCTGTGAAAATAATTTAAAAAATTTTTCTATGAAATAGAATTAACCATTGGAATTTTAAAAAAAACCAGCTGTTAGAGTTTTTTTAAATTATTTTGGTCCCTACCTCTTTTTAAAATTACTATAGAATCATATGATTCCATAGCAATTTTATACAGTCAAAATAGTATCCAAACACCCCTTATTATAATTTCTTACATAATATTAAATTTTACAAGAATTACCATCATTTCTATAGAATTTAGTGGCACTCAAACAGATTTTAAAAAATTATTATTTTTTAATAGACCAATCCAAACAATCCTAAACCGAATTTAATCTTTTCCTTAAATTTATAAAATCTCTTTGCAACATTTTTAAAGGTCATAACTAGATTGTTTTTACCTCCGTACTATATTAAATAATGTATTTCCATATTATTTAACTTTTTACAATTTTCCCGATATTAATCCTTTATATTTATATGTGTATACCCCTAACAAACTCCGAATTCTATATTTAATCATCAATCCAATTTTCTACAAGATGTATAAAGTAATTATAATATTTTAAAATTAAATAAAAATTTAAATTATTTTCACGGGCACACAGTTAAATAAACCTAATTTTCTTAATTTCAATAATTCAACATCTTATTTCTTTGGATAAGTGGATAAGCACTTTCTTCACCCCATCTTTGCAAGGTTTCTCCTCTTTCTAATCTTTTAATGATATTGGACAAGGAAAAAACACTCGAGACGATTGGAAAGGAATTCTTTATGGAACATCTATTCAAATTTTAGTGTTTTCTTGTCATTTGATAAGGAAATTGTTGGTGGCGCATTTATTCAATTTTTAGGTTTTTGTTGGTATATATATATATTAATCTGTTGGCTATTTTATCACAAAAAAATATTTGTCAATTATTGAATAGTCTAATGGTATAACACCAAAGTATAAAATGGGGAGGTCATAGGTTCAAATCTTTCCCCTGGCAGTATTATTCTCAGTACTGTTTGCGTATCACCTATTTTAAAAATTTATAAAAAAAAATAAAAAAAATTCTGTTGGCTCAACTCATCAACAGCCATACTCCCATTTTGATTGATATTTTGCACACCGGCCAATGACGCAGGGCCGAGGCATATCAATTGCTGATTAAAGACTATTTCCAAACCCCTTTTAATTTATAAATATATTGGCTTATATCTCCAAGCACGATTTTTTAATTTTTTTAATTAAATAAAATTTTAATGATTGTCAACTATCACTGCTGAAATATAATAAATGGTTCTTAAGGACGAAGGAAGCTATCCTTTTCCCTTCCATTATAAAAGTCTTCTTGGATGCTTCTTGCCTGCTTCGTGTATAGCATCCAAAGTGACAGAAGGCAAACATTTCTTATATATTAAGTCACCACAATCTCTCCATCTCTTTCTATCTATGTATTAATTATATATACATCTTTCATCTTGTATACCTTCTTACCTCCCAACTTCACTCAGAGAAAAAAAAATTGAATGGCTTCAGAATCCCAATCCTCAACTCCAAGCATTCCCATTAGGACAGAATCAGAGATGAAGACACTGCATGAAGAGTGGCTGATAAAGCACAAGAAGTCCTACAAATCAGAAGAAGAGAAGGAAGAAAGGTTCAAAATCTTCAAAGATAATCTCAAGTATATAGACGAGCACAACGCTGGTAATCACTCCTTCCAACTGGGTCTCAATATCTTTTCGGATCTCACTAATGAAGAGTATAGATCCACCTATTTAGGATTCAAACCTCCACCTGAAGTGGATAACCAGAGGCAGAGTGATCACTCTGTTGGAGGTGGAGATGAAGATGGAGAAGGATATCAGCCTCCAAAAGTTGGGTTGGCGAACCAAGAAACAAGTGCTTAATTGAGATCGATCTGAGTGAGAATGGCCTGTAAGTGATGAGAAATAAAGCTGACTTGTGGGAAACTATGTGTTATTGGAGATTATCTGTGTGTTTTATATTTATCTTGATGTTTTATTTCAAAGTTTTGATGGTATTTCGTCTGTTTGGTTGTGAATTTGAAAATATGGCCTGTCTACCCTCTTCAGGAGAGGTTTTATTTTTGGCTTATTACATTTTTCTTTTTACAAGATCGTTTATTATCAAATAAAAAGTTTTTTTTTTCTTGAAGTATATAGGATATTATAATTAATATTAAAAAATTACCCTTAATTCCATATTTGAAATAGTTTCCTTTAACTCTTCCATCACGTAGAGTTCAGATGATGTTGTGGCTTGTGAGGGTTTATAATGTGAGTAATGCTACTTAGGTTGAATTAATAGGGATGTGGATGCCAATTTTGCATTAATGCTAACATTTATGTCAATCTTTATCTATCTCTTTTTTAGAAAAAATTTAATTTTTTTTTATAATCTAAGTTCTTGTTTTATAATTTTTAAAGTCTAAAGATTTATTTTAAACTCTAAATCCTAATACCTTAAAATCTTAAACACAAATATTATAAAATCTTTAACCCAAAAGTAACAAAACATAAACCCTAAATTCTAATTCCTAAATTCTAAATTCTAAATCTTAAGCCCTAAACTCTAAATAATAAACCGCAAACCTTCTACGAGCGTTTGTGATATATAATTTAGGGTTTAGAGAGGGGGATTTCAGTTTATTAGGTGATAAAAAAAAATGAGTCTTATTTTATATATATATATATATATATATATATATATATAAAAGAAACAATGTCGTGGATGCTGACATGAATTCCAACTTGACATCCACGTCATTCAGATTATCGGCTTATCAATTCGGCCTAAATATCATTACTCTTATAAAATAAAGAAAAAAAAAGAAAAATGAAGGCTTCCATTCATACTTTGTTTGGGGTAAAAATAAAATAAAATTAAGATTATTAAAAGTTTTTATTAATTTGAAAATAATAGAATATAAGGTTATATATTAATATTATTAAAATAACCTTGAGACTCACATAATGTATAATGATAAATAATGGAACAATAGCAAAACGTGATCTTCGAAGTAAGATTTAATAATAGTGGTCTTGATAAATTATAGTTTCTAAAACCAAATATCTTTATTTTGATCCTTTCAGACCAGTTTGATAGATAAGTATCATGTGATATGACATAAATTTTAATCAAGACCAAATATAAATATAAATTTATCTGAATCAAAACCAATATAAATATATCTTTTTGATTAAATTTATTCAATCCCAAATGAGCCCTCTTCTTAACATGAATCAAACATCAACAACGTAATATTTTCTTAAAGATAAAATGAAACGAAATTTATTGCTAAATTATGTATATATATATATATATATATATATATATATATATGATGTTTTATATAATATTTTAACACATCGACAAGTACTCTTCTGGAATTTTAAGAAGAATTACCATAATTAATGCATTTTTTTATAATTCTCAAATCAGATGTTGACACACCTGAATTTCAAATCAAATATTTATGGGGTGAACATATTTTGTGCCGGGTATTCCTTCCTCCGACGATAGTTAGAGACTTTGCACTAGAAACTTTTATATTATGGGTTCCATCAATAGTAGTCCAAACATTAATTTTTTTGTTTTATTATTACCATGCACATAGCTTTAGCAAAGTTGTAATTCAACGGACATGTGTTATCTTGAAATATGAATATAATCTATTGTTGTTGAACATTTTGGAAGGAATTTGTGAGTATTCTGATTGTATTATGAATTTGTCCTCTAATTTCACAATAGCTTATAAAACATTATGAAAATGACGAAAGATTATCTCACAAGCAGGGATGGAGCCACCTATATGAGATGAGGGGCCATTGCCCCCCTTTAGTTTTGAAAAAAAAAAAAAAAATCTTTTATAGTTTTTTTTTATCATATTATATAATATTTTTTTTAATATTGCATTTGCCCCCCTAATATTTTTATTTATTATAAGTTATGATAGGAATATTTATATTTTCACCCCTATAAAAATATATAATTATATATATACTCTTATAAAATGATATTTACATGTTCATCCTCACAAGTCACAAAACATAAATATTTATCAATTACCCTTTACTTTTCAAAATATGAAAACTCATAGATGTCAATTATGAATTTGTTCTTGTTAATGTTTTGTACTAGTTGTTTATGTAAAAGACTTTAACTAGTTATGATATTTAACTTGTGTTACTATATAATTTTGATTGTATTCAAAATTTGATTTACAAGATTTTATGTACCCTCTTATAAAAATCTCTAACTCTGCCACTACTGACAAGAATGATGAAAGAAAATAGATAGTTTATTATAGGAGACATTGTAGCCTAATAAGTAAAAGTAGTTTTGCAACTTGTTCCTAGATAAATGCTTGCAAAGTTGGCTTAAGACAACCATCTGTAACCAACATATCACATAATCATAGGAATGTTGTACAGCTCATTCTTATCATGCTATGACGTAGATCACTAGAAAGCAAATATAACATTAGCTTGCCCCTTGCTTGGTCTTCTTGAAGTCATATTTCATTGGTGATTTTGTCAGTATTATACCCTCGAATAGCAACGAGAATGCTTGTATTATGGCATTTTATTTGTATTATATATTCTTATTTTTAATAATACATATTTATTTTGATGTTAATATAAATCTTAAAATGACATTTTAATTAGGTTTGAACATTGAAGCTCTTGTGTATCAAATTAAACCTTCTATTCTTTATGTGATTAAGATGACGGCACTAGAAGGGTTTAATAGTTATACACTTAAATAGTTCACAAATCAGATAATCCTTAATTGGGCGTTAATGATTCGTAAGGATTTGTATGATATATATTTTGATAAAGAATGCTTCTTAAATAATATAGAACAGCGGGAGCATATGCCATAAATACATCGATGAGATTATTGTATTCGAACATGACTCACAACAATCCAATCACATGGGATTTATTTTTCACCTGTCAATAATTGGGATTGTTGGTTATAATAATATGAGTGGACCTTAGACTTGAGGTGTCATGGTCACAATATGCTTGTGACGTCTAGTGTGTTACTAGAGAGTTAGTCTAAGTTTAAATTTTGTAGAGCCAATCTCAAAGTGTGGCTATGTCAGGCAAATAACAGTTGTGAGTGATCACCAAGAAAAAATTCGTTCTCTTAGAAATAAAAAAATTAATATCCTATGTGATCATAAATAGGTGAGATTAGAAGGCCTTAACAAAGATAGTTAAACTAATCATGTGGGACAAAACGGGTAGTTTGAAAATCTTACTCTACAATGGTTATTTGCATATGATTGAGTTTAATGAGTTTAACAATTACTATGGATATCACTTGGTTGAGATATGAGAATGAAGGTCTTATACATATATCGTAATCATAATTAGAAAGGTTCGTAATGATCTACAAGTTTGTGTTCAATTCAGCTATGATGTGTGGCTATGGGGCAGGTTAGGTGTCACCCATGTCATTTGGTATCCTTTTATTGCCAATTGAGATAAACCTTAAGTGTCATACTTAAAGGAATTAAGAATTAATCTCGTTTTGACTACAAGGGTAAAATTATCAATTTACAATTTTATTTCTTGTGATAAAGTGAAATTTGTAAATTAGTTTAGGGTTTTTGTCATAAGTTTCAATTCTAATTAAAGTTTGATAGAGTCAAATAATTAATTAAAATTATAAGGGCTTCAAGAAAAAAGTTGAATAATTAATAAAAATTATAAAGACTTGGAACATCTAAAGTACTTTTCAGATCTTTATTTAATTAGAATTAATTAAATAAGGGTATTCATTAATCCGGCTGGTTAATATAAAATTTTGTTTTGCTTCCGCATTCCTTCGATTATTTTGTACAATTTTGCTATGATTTCCAAACAAATTTGGCCTCTAACATGTTTAAGATCATTCATGTGGCTTGTAATCCAACCAATTATAATGATAATGACTTGAGTTGCTATTAAATTGTGCAATTATTATAATTTTAAGAAAAAAAATTGCATAAAAAAACTTGAACAAAAATAGAATTTTAGCCAACTGTTCTTTTCATCGTCAATCTATATGCAAATAGTTTTTGATCAAAATGTGAGTTGAAGAAAAAAAATATGACTCTTAAAGCATTCATATTTATAGTCACCTAGGGAAATAAAGCAAAAAAGTTCAACTTGAATAAAGCTTCAGTGCATATGATTTCAACTATCACAAGCTAACCGTTGGCACCCTCTAGAATTTTTATCCAAAATTTATAACCATTGGCACTAAGCAATCATTGCCATACAAAGTAGAATTGCAAGACTCACAAAGTATAGTGTGTTGTTGTATGCTCATGGAAAGAGAAAAAGAACAAAATCAACATAATATGCTAGGAAATTGTTAGTGCGAGAGCACTTTAAGTCGGCATGATTTGACACCTAGTCAAGGTGACATGGCAATCATATGGACATGGCATGCATAATGACATGGAAAGAATGATGACATGGCAAGGTGGCTTGGCTAGGAGAAATATATCCTTGAAGATTTTGTTGAAGCTATTTTTGGCAAGTGGATCAAACAAGCTACAACTTGAAGACAAGATCTCATCAAGACCATATTTAGGAGATTTAATTGAAGACTAAATATGGATGGAGCTTAAATGAAGAAATACCTATCAATGGTAAGATTTGGATGATATTGAAGATATGATTTGAAGAACCTTAATAGATTTGGATGAAGACTATTATGGCTATGATTGAAGACATGGCTATTTGTGGCATGATTGAGCTGATTGATTGAAGATCTTTCATAGAAGATTTGAAGACCAAACTTGGGAGATTTGAAGATCAAGTTTGGTAAGTTTCATGAAGACGCACAAAAGCGTGCGCCCCTTGCGAGGGGACTGCGTGATGAGGAGCTGAGGAGGGAGGCTAGTTGCTGGTAGTCGGGATTAGGTGATTTGGCTGCATTGACTCAGACTAAGTATGACCAGGTGGTTGATGGGTCTTGAGGTCGCTTAGCAATGGAACCAAAACTTAGTCAAGTCAGCAGTCAGAGGCATGTTGCAAATCATGTTACAATAGAAGTTACAACAGCTAATTTTAGAAGGTTCTAAAGTTAGTAGCCGTGGAAATTCTAAAAGAGGTATGGACTATATTTGGGATGTTGAAGCGTCTATATATACTACCTTAGTCTGAGATTGGGTGGGACTCTTGAAAGAGGGAGTAGGGAGGCACTAGACAATCTAGAGAGGGTAGTTATCTTTGTTTGTGAGTGTGAGTGACAAGTGTTTGTACTCATCTTTTATCACCTTTTTAGTGGATTGTTTATCTCCGGGCTTAGCCCCCAGACGTAGGCGAGTTGACGCCGAACTAGGTTACCAACTTTGTGTGTCTCCTTCTTGTTTGGTTTGTGTGTGTTTTTCTTTGGGTGTTTAAGTGTTCTTCTAACCCACAAACCACACCAGCGGAACTAACAGAAATGTATGTTGGCATTTTGGCATCCCAAGTTAGATCATCACATCATAAAGCATGTATCTAAGAACGGCAGACAATAGCATTGCTAAAACACAAATCAAGCTACCAAGTTGGTGGTTTTGAAGTTTTTTTTTCTTAAGGTTTTGAAAGTTGTAAAGTGTTAATCTTTCTTATTCACATTCATGGATCAGATCTTATAGAAATGAGCTTTCTATATAGAATTGAAGCTAGAGTATATAAAGATGGTTTTTAATAGTCAAAGGCTATTGATATACAACCTTTAGTAAGTAGGAAGCTTTCAGTACTAATTGATCTTCTAATATCTTACTGGATCAAAGGTTAAGAGAAAGATTAATCTATGAATTTAAAAGGATCTAAAGGATGAAAGGAGGATGGAAGGATACAAGGAAACAAACTAGATAAGAATCACTGGAATAACGTAGTGTCCTAGATTACTCCCCTTAAGGAACATGTATTGACGCCTAGATTGATTATCAGGTACATCCTCTTGGACCTAATGGTAAATCCTAAATCAGAGAATTCGACACCATACGCTCTATCTGTCATGCCATAACAAGCAGGCCCTAGGTAGCAACAACCACGCGATAACCTGAGGAGGGATAACGACACCACTCAACCTCTAGTAGTAGCAAGACGAACAAAAACCTAGAATGCAACTATACTAGATCTAATTTACAAGTTCAAGGAGAGAATAAAACAAAGAACATAGAAATAACACAGAGGAACAAACATCATCAAAGCCTGACAGTAGAGTTGAAGAAACATGTTGGTCACCAATACAACAAAGTTTTCAATAAAAAGATAGACAACATACAAGCCATGCAATACTACACATTGGAAAACACATACACTAGTAGATCCATACTCCTGATACAATGAATTCATTAACAACAATAAACATACACAGAAATAAAACTAAATAGAACCAACCAGGGATATGCCCAGCACTTTGCCTCGCCGCAACTCCACTACAGGCTAAAGCCTGGAATGGAGATAGAGGGTGAGTCACCAAGGTCACTCAGTGAATGGGTTAGCACAATTCTATAATAATACGCAAAATAATTGATAAAATTAGTCAAACCAAACTTTTGCAGTAATGCTTATAGATTATAACATTTTGGCTTATATGGGTCAACATACATAAGTGTATAGAAACCACGTATAGCACATAAGAAACACTTTTGCTCAGGTATGGATCTCATCATTCAAAACTCATTGATAACATAATATAAGTTTTAAAAGTGTTATTCAAATTTCATGGCAAATCTACAATAGGGCATCCTTGCGACCATAAGCCAAGCCGTGAAGAAAACCTAAGATGGTTTTTAAAGGGGTTCTAGGGCATCATTGAAAGGGTCTTTGGCCACCTTTTATCCACCATCATCTTCTAGGGCTTCTTGGAGGTTGGAGAAGGTAGATTTGAGGAGCAAATCGAAGGGAGAAGAAGATCACACTCAAGGGAGAGCATCTAGGAGTTCGTCGGTGCCTATCCACTGGATTCTTGTCACCACCTCTAGTCTACATCTAGGGGAGTTTGTTCATGAGTTTTATTTCTGGTTTACTTGTATTCTAGTCTTTCTCTCTTTGTGATGTGGAACTAGAATCCCAAGGTCACCGGGCATCCGGTGAACCTTGGGATGAACTTGCTTGTATAACACAAATTTTCCAATATCTACAAACATGTAAAATGCACAAAAAAAAAGTCATCATATAGATACGTAAGTAGTCAAATCTATTCAACACTTATCAATTTCTGACCTCCTGATCAAACATGATAATGTAATGTGTCCCCATCAGATATGTCAAGCCATAAATAAAGATGACAAAATAATAATAAAGATGATAAAAGAGAAATTTTTTTCTTACAGGATCATCTCTCCTCACATTTTTATGATGTTGTGAGGATATCCTCGAATCAATATGCACATTTCCATTTATGATCGAAGTCTAGTACAGTGATGCCCACAGTTCAATCAACAAAATTATACATTTTCCAAATACCATCACTCATAATTCTAGGAGTTACAAACAGACACGTTGTTTAGTCGGGAGATTAAGCTAGTTAGCCTACATAATTTTTATTTAATATATAGGAGTACAATTTAATAATTTTTACAGTACATTGATTAGCATTACTCTTCATGCTCTTGATGCTATATCTATTTTCTAAGGCTGTATATATTGTTGTGTGTGTATATGTTCAAGTTTATATTTGAGCACATCTTAAATGTTTCAACACTTTAAAACAAAAAAGAAGTTAGACAAACGATCGACAACCACCAAAATGACTAAAAATCCCTTTAAGATTTTGATGATTATTATATCTATTTTCTAAGGCTGTCTATATTGTTGTGTGTGTATATGTTCAAGTTTATATTTGAGCACATCTTAAATGTTTCAACACTTTAAAACAAAAAAGAAGTTAGACAAACGATCGACAACCACCAAAATGACTAAAAATCCCTTTAAGATTTTGATGATTATTAGATGCATAGCATGTTAGCAAATAAGATAGAACTTAACAAAAATTGGTGCACATCTTGGCACATGCCTTTAATAATTTGACCATAGCATGTTTATAGTGATTGATTGCAGAGATACTTTAAAACCTTCTTGTTAATTCCTAATGATAAATCTATGGCCTGATAAATAATGTTGCTGAGCTTGTTCAGGCTAGTGAAAAGAATCGTATTTGTTTTTCCCCTACCATGCTCCTCTACTTAGTAAGAGCCTTATTTCATAGAGATTTCCTAGGAACCATTTCAATTATATACTTCATACACACACACACACACATGTATGTATATGTAGTGGATAAACCATATCCACTAAATCAAAGACTATAAAATCTCTTGCATATTCTTATAGTAGGTGTCTTGGCAAAGATGCCCATTTGGATCCAGCTATAGTACATTAGACATCTCCTTAAGTTTTAATTGAAGATCCTTCACGAAGAGCAAAATGGAGAAAAGAAGAATCACTCTCTGTTTTTGTCATAAATCAAAAACAGAGAGTGATATCTCTGAGCACAAGAAATCTCCAGAACTTTAAAGACAACAAACTTTAAGAAGCAAATTTGCAAGCATACCATTTTTTTAGTATAAGATTAATAGCATGAAGTTTTAGCTTACTTCATGCTTGTCTGTATCAAACTGTTGAAATAACTTTAAGCTTAGAAAAAATTGAAGTAGTCACATCCAGGGTTCTGGATTATTACTTTTATAAGTTCTGAGCATCAAACTGTCGAAATAACTTTAAGCTTAGAAAAAATTGATTACTAGTTTGGATAGCAAAATGATAGAGGACAACCTAGACAATCTTGAGTGTTTATAGGGAATCACACATACAAGTTCCAAACAATCAGATTAAGAAGAAAAGGCATAGACTCAGAAATAATATTAATTTTAAAAAAAACTTGTTCATTCAATGACTGAATCCTTAGAATAGTTTCTTCTCTCTTTGTATGATTAGAGATCCTATGAAAGTATAGTTTTAATACAATCATACCGGATAAAGCTAATGAAATAAGACTTATATAAACTTCTAGAGTTGTTGATCAACTCAAAATTAAAAATAAAATTGAAATAATCCACCGTACTTGGTAGTTTGGAAATTTTGGCCTAACACTTGTTGACATTTCTCGAGAAGCCCTCCCAAAATGAATTGTGAACTTCCTAATAATCTTCTTGGAAAGGTTGGTTTGTATTCCAACTCAATTAACATATAACATTATGAATGTTCATGCTCAAGCTGAAATTCAGTCAGAAAATTCTTCTCATGAAACTTTTCCTTTTACTTCATTTTTGGGATGGAGTCAAGTCTGATGCATGTTCGATTCTTAAGCTGCCTGGATAGATAATTATAGTGTCCTTTCAAGAAATTTTCTTTTTTTTTTTTTTTTTGCATATTGAAATTTTCAAATAATTGGCCATTTGAAGGTGGCTGCATGCATGATGAATTTCAACTCATTTTAAGTATAGTTCTTTTTTTTCATGCATTGAACTGAAATGGAACTAAGACAAACCTAGCTATAGCTGATCATTCTCTTGTTTTTTTTGCAGGTCCCTGTACTCCAATTCATCTTGGAAGTCTTCCGCATCATAGACAATGTCTTTGAGTTGTGTCAGCAACTGGGAGATTGAGGTTCTGCTCTCGCTTTTGTAGTTGTTTGGCTGTCATTAGGTTGATATTCATCTTATGATTGCAGCACTTCAAGGTTTCTAAATTATTTTCCAAAATATATTAACTTGTTCAGAATTTTGTAACATTTTTTTATATGATGTAGATAACAGAAAATATGCCGAAATTAAAATTGAAGTGTATGAAAATGGTCGTGTCAGATTCCACAACAAATAATGCTCCAAATAATGGTACTGGGGGTGACGCCAGTGTGGGTGCTAGAATGAGCAACACTTGCAACTCCAATCCATCAGTCCCTCTTGGTTCTAATAGATCCACTCCAACACTTCATGTTGCTCCTCATTGCTCGGTTCCATCATCTTCAGCTGATTCAAATTATAAGGAACAAGAGCCAAACCAAAACAATAGTACTAGATTAGAGAACGTTCCCGCAGTTAATGAAGCAAAAAATTTAAACGCAGGTTCATTTTATATCTTCAATTTCAATCATAATTTATTATATTTGCATTGATGTTCTAATTTTCTACTGATATGTAAATTATTGCAGTTGATAGTAATGAACAACAAAAAAAAAAAAGAGGCCGAACTACTTTGAAGGACTTGTGGTCATTACCACCAAAAGAGAGGATTGTGGTGAGTGCAAATCATTTGGGACAACCAGTTGGGCCCAAAGCACAATTATTGGCTGGATTTCTCGGCATGCTTGCTCGAACCGGTCAACAAATTAGCCTCCATTATGAGAGTTGGCATAAAGTGCCAAAATCATTGAAGGATGAATTGTTCAAATTTATTGAGGTAAACCCACATAATTTAATTGTTCAAATGTTGTTTCTATAAATATATAAACATCAAGTTACATTAATAAACTAAAATGTTTATAATGTCTTCAAATAGTTATGATTTGCTCTTGGAATTTCCAAAGAGTATGTGCTAAAGTCTTTGGGGAAGAAATGGAGAGATTATAAGCATGATTTGAAAAAGCGTCACTTCAAAAGGGAAGATGGTTTTCAAGTGAACAAAGATAAGCATCCAAATGCAACCATTCTATGGCAATGGGAACAATTAGTCGATTTTTGGTATTCAAATAAAGGAGAGGAATGAATAGTTATTTTACTTATTTTATTAAAATTATCATATCTTTATTATTTCTAAGTTAGTGTACATGTCATTATGTAGGATTCAGAAAGACTTGGGGTTGCTAGCAGAAAACAACAAAAATATACTCATACCTCTGGGTCGAAGAGCTTTGCTAGAAAGGAAAAGGAAATGGTAAGCAAATATATATTAAGAATTAAATTGATACTTTGAGTTATAAATGTTGTTTTTACTTTCCTTTTTATTTTAATAATGTGTTAAAGTTAATCTCCTGATGTTTGTGATTCAAACAATTTTTTTTGTTTAAACACTTGTAGGAGGTTAACAGTGGAAGAAAAGTAGGACGGCTCAAATTTTTTAAAGCAACTCATACCAAAAAGGATGGTTCTCACATGAATGTGGAAACTGAACAAATAATGGTAATAATTATGTCTTAAGTATTCCTTAATTCGTAATTTGTTGTGAAATATATTATTTCTTTATAATAATTTTTTTCAATATATACAGGTTAAAGCAAATGAGAAGTTAGTTGAATGTGAAACAGTGGATGAGGATATGCAAATGGTTGAAACTCAAATTCTTACACAAATTATTGGAAAAGAACGATGTGGGCGAGTAAGAGGGCTTGAATTAGGTCCAACACTCAAAAGTTACTATGGGGGTACGACTAGCAGAACTTCTACTGTCTCAAGCACCCATCAAGTGAGTTTATTGAGTGATTTCATCAAATGGAACAACAAATGCAACAATTGAAAGAGGAGCGAGAACAAGAACATGCACAACATGAGTAGGAACGTGCACAAGAATGTGCTCGATATAATGCTCTTCTTGGGTTTTTACAAACTCGATTTCCTGGAGTTAATATCCCTGGAGTTGACATAGTTGGCTCAACTTCTCAGTCACAGGTAATTCGAAAGTGGCAATGTTACTGTGTTTATATCTATTTTGTTATAATTTTAAAATCATTGTGGAATCTTTTCTCATAATTTTTTTTTAATTGCAGGATCATCCTTCTGGAGATCAATAGTGCCAATCATTGTAGTATGGAGGTTTTTTTTATTTATCTTTGTTTTCTTTTGTATTATTTGGATTAAGACAAGAATCACAACCTAACTATTTACTAATATCGAAGACGTTTGTTACTTCTAATTGGTTTTAAATTATTGAACATCAACAATTGTGTTTGTGTACATAAATAACTATATGTGACTGTTGTTATTTTGAATGTTAATTCCAGGTGTTTGCACTACCATTTTTTGTTGTAAAAAATGCACATAAATAAAATTGCAAAATTACAGGAATTGTATTTAAAATAAATTTAGCGGCGTTTATAACGAAAACGCCGACAAAGCGCAGCAGCAATTTATAAAAATAAATTACCTAATTTCACGGGGCAGCAGTGACAAAATGACATTATTTTAATGGCGTTGTCTCACAAAAACGCCGTTAAAAAGCATTAACATTATTTAAAAGTTAGAACAACTCATGGCGTTTCTACTAATAATGGCACTAATTTAGCGGCGTTTTTATGACTAAAACGCCGCTAAATTAGTGGCGTTTATGATTAGAAACGCCACTAAAGTAGTGGCGCTTAATCTTCAAAATGCCACTATAATAGTGGTGTTTTCCATAAAAATGCCACTATTTTTCATTTTTTTTAAATTGTAACCCACCCATTTCACGGCGTTTATCCTATATGTCTGATATTTTTTTAAGACCTGAAATCTATACGGCTCAAAAGCACGACTGTGCTTAGGCTGTGCTTATCCTAGAAGCTTGCAATTGAGTTCTTTTGATGTTGTTACAGCCCTAATACTTCTTCTAATGTCCTATATATATATATATATATATATATATATATATATATATATATATATATATATATATATATATATATATATATATATATATATATATATATATATATATAATGCACTAATCAAGATTAAAAGTGAATAGTCAAGAAAATAACCAATATTTCTTTCGTGTATTCACTTCATATAGCTACAACTGAGTTTTATGGTGCAGTTACATAGAATCAACCATAACTTTCTCGTTATTGATCCAATTACAATGATTTAGGTGTCATTGGAAAACAAACCTCAAGATCCATATTTATCAATAATGTTATTGTGAGAGATTCAAGGTTAATAGTCCACAAAATTACCAATATTTCTTTCATGTGTTCACTTCATATGGCTGCAACTAAGTTTTATAGTACAGCTACATAGAATCAGCCATAACTTTCTTTTTTCTGCTCCAATTTCAGTGATTAAGGTAGCATTCAAAAATAGAGCTCAAGATCTATATTTTTAAATAATGTTATTGATCGAGATTCAAAGAAAATAGTGGAGAAAATAAACAATATTTCTTTCATGTTTTCACTTCATATGGTTGGATTGAGTTTAATTGCGCCACTTCATAGAATTAGTCATAGCTTTCTAGTTTCAGCTCTAATTGTACTAATTCTGGTGATGTACGAAAACATACCTCAAGATTAATATTTTTGAATAATGTCTTTATCTGAGATTCAAAGTGAATAGTCAAGGAAATTACCAACATTTCTATCCCATGTTCAATTCAGATGGTTGTAGCTAAGTTTTATGGCGTAGCTACCAGAATCAGCTATAACTTTCTTGTTGTTGCTCCAATTACAAAGGTTCAGGTGGCGTTAGAAGACAGACCTCAAGATCTATATTTTTAAGTAATGTTGTTATTTGAGATTTGAAGCGAATAGTTGAGAAAGTGACCAACATTTCTATCGCGTGTTCCCTTTATATGCTACAGGCAAGTTTTGAATGACCACAACTATCTTGTTGCTGCTTTAATTGCAACGATTTAGGTGGCATTATAAGACATGCCTCAAGATCTATATTTTTAAATGACCTTTTTATTTGAGATTCAAAGTGAATAACAAAGAAAATTACCAACATTTCTATCCCATGTTCACTTCATATGGCTACAGTTGAGTTTTATGGCACCGCTACACAGAATCAGCTATAACTTTCTCATTGAAGCCAAAATTGGAGTGATTAAGGTGGCATTGAAAAACATACCTCAAGATCTATAATTTGGAATGATGTTATTATTTGAGATTTAAAGTGAATAGTTGATAAAATGACTAACATTTCTATCGCGTATTTACCTCATATGGCTGCAACTGAGTTTTCTGGCACACTAACATAATCGACCATAACTTTCTCTTTTCAGCTAAAATTGTAATGATTAAGGTGGTATTTGACAATGTACCTTAAGATCTATATTTTTAAATGATGTTATTATTTGAGATTCAAAGCAAATAGTCAAGAAAAAGAAAAACATTTCTATCGCGTGTTCACTTCATATTGCTGTTGCCGAGTTTTATGCAGCGGCTACTCAAAATCAACTATAACTTTCTAGTTCCTGCTCCAATTAAATCTATTCTGGTAGCATTATAAAATGGACCTCCAGATCTATATTTTTTAATAACATTATTATTTGAGATTCAAAGCTAATTGTCAAGAAAATTACCAACATTTTCATCATGTGTTCACTTCATATGGTCGCAACTGAGTTTTATGGTGCAACTACACAGAATTGGCTATAACTTTCACTTTTTAACTAAAATTGTAATGATTAAGGTGCCATTTGAAAATGGACCTCAAGATCTATATTTTAAAATGATGTTATCATTTGAGATTCGAAGCGAATAGTTGAGAAAACGAAAAACATTTCTATCACGTGTTCAATTCATATTGCTGCAGCTGAGTTTTATGGCGCCACTTCACATAATTAGCAATAACTTTCTCATTCTTGCTCCCACTACAAATATTAGATGGTGTTCAAAAAAAGTTCTCAGTGATAACCATTTCTGTCATGTGTTTACTTTATTGGATATATTTGAGTTTTATGGTACAGCTACACAGAATCTACCATAACTTTCTCGTTGCTGCTCCAATTATAATGATTCAATTATCGTTGGAAGATAGACCTCAAGATCTATAGTTTTGAATGACATTGTTATTTGAGATTCAAAGTGAATAGTCAAGAAAATTACCAACATTTCTATTGCATGTTCACTTCATATACTACAGTTGAGTTTTATGGCATAGCTACACAGAATTAACAATAACTTTCTTGTTGATGCTAAAATTACAACGATTCATGTGCCATTGCAAGATAGACCTCAAGATCTATATTTTTTAGCAATATTGTTATTTGATATTCAAAGTGAATAATCAAGAAAATTACCAACATTTTTATCTCGTGTTTACTTCATATGGCTACAGGTGAGTTTTATCGTGTAGCTATATAGAATCAGCCATAACTTTCTGGTTGTAGCTAAAATTGCCTTGATTGAGGTGGCGATGGAAAATAGACCTCAAGATCTATATTTTTGAATGATGTTCTTATTTGAGATTTAAAGTGAATAGTTGAGAAAATGACCAACGTTTCTATCACAAGTTTACCTCATATGGCTGCAGCCGAGTTTTATGCCACAACTACACAGAATCGGGCATAACTTTCTTGTTGCACCTAAAATAGCATGATTAATATGGTGTTGGAAAATAGACATCAAAATCTATAGTTTTGAATAATGTTTTTATTAGAGATTGAAAGCAAATAGTTGAGAAAATGACCAACATTTCTATCGCGTGTTCACCTCATATGGTTGCAGTTGAGTTTTATGGTGCAACTACACAGAATCATCAATAGCTTTCTCGTTGCAGCTAAAATAGCAATGATTAAGTCAGCATCTAAAAATGGACCTCAAGAACTATATTTTTGAATCATGTTATTATTCAAGACTAAAAGTGAATAGTTAAAAAAATGACCAACATTTCTATCGCTTGTTCATCTAATATGGTTGCAACTGAGTTTTATTGTGCAGCTACACATAATAAGCCACAACTTTCTCATTGCAACTAAAATTGCCTTGATTGAGGTGGCATTGGAAAACAAACATCATGATCTATATTTTTGAATTATATTATTATTCGAGATTCAAAGTAAATAGTCAAGAAATTGACTAACATTTCTATTGCTAATTCACCTTATATGGCTGTAGCTGAGTTTTTTGGCATTCATACACAAAATCAACCATAACTTCCTCTTTCCAGCTAAAATTACAATGATTAAGGTGGCATTTGAAAACGGAACTCAAGCTCTATAATTTTAAATGAAGTTATTATTTGAGATTCAAAGTGAATAGTCAAGAAAATGAAAAATATTTTTATCTCGTGCTTACTTCATATTGTTGTGCTTGAGCTTTATGGTGTAGCTATACAGAATCAGCTATAGCTTTCTTGTTCCTGCTCCAATTGCAAAGATTTAGGTAGTGTTGAAAAATAGACCTCAAGATCTATATTTCTAAATGATATTATTCTAGATTCAAAGCGAATAATTCAGAAAATGAAAAATATTTCTATCGCGTGTTCACTTCATATGGTTGGGTTGAGTTTAATGACACCACTTTACATAGTCAGTTATATCTTTCGAGTTTTGGCTCCAATTGTAATAATTTTGGTGGCATTGGAAAATAGACCTGAAGACAAGTATTTTTGAATATGACATTATCTATGATTAAAAGTGAATAGTTAAGAAAATGACCAACATTTCTATCCCGTGTTCACTTCATATGGCCGCAGTTGAGTTTTATAGCACAACTACACAGAATCAGACAAAACTTTCTAGTTACTGCTTCAATTGCAATGATTCTAGTGGCATTAGAAGATAAACCTCAAGATTTGTATTTTTAAATGACATTGTTATTTGAGATTCAAAGTGAATAGTCAAGAAAATGACTAAGATTTCTATCACGTGTTCATCTCATATGCTTGCAGTTGAGTTTTATAGTGCAACTATGCATAATCAGCCGTAACTTTCTCGTTATAGCTAAAATTGCTTTTAATAAAGGTGGCATTGGAAAATAGAAATCAAGATCTATATATTTGAGTGATGTTATTATTAAAGATTTGGCAGGCCCTTTATGTGTGTATCGCAAGTGCATAGGTATAGAAGTAATAATATATCCGAATCCATAAGGAATGGGAGTACTAGTAATAATTCTTTCTCTATTATCTAACCCTAACCAAATTGTTGGAAGAAATATGCCCAAACCATGAGGAAAGAAAAATAAAAGGGATGTAAAAAATATAAGTGAGATAAAAGCCGGAATTAAGTGGGTACTCGGGTGATAATCCCCCTAGGGTTGGTACATAGAAATACAAGATTCAAAATATGCTTCCCAATAAAGTTGAAATAAGTCGTGCAAATCCTAAAATACACCGGTCCCATTCTCATGGCAACAAGTGACTATTCCCCTATGAGGCTCTAGCAGTGATCTCTCTCTTCATCTAAGCCACCTATGAATGCAATGCGCTCTAGGGATCCAAGATGATTAACTAGAGGGACTTTTTAGGGAATTATATTTACTTTATATATTTCACATTCATTTTCACTTGCATTTCTTATGTCTATTGTGGGTAATGTACAATTCAAAGGGAGGGATTATTTAAGTTATTAGCATAATAAAATCCGACCCAACCTGCTATTAAAAATTTTTGGTCAAAATATCAAAATGGTTCCTCTATTTTGCGTTTTCCGCCTTTTTAGTCTCTATAATATAAAATCCGTCTTTTTGGTTCTCGTATTTGTACATTTATGTTCTTTTGGTCACTATAATTGACGGATTTGCCATTTTGGTTCTTCTAACGGATGAACTGCAGAGACCAAAAAGGACAAAAATGTGCAAATATAAGGGCCAAAAAGTGGATTTTACAGCTAAAAGACAAAAACGTGCAAATACGAGAACCAAAAGGTGGATTTTATATTAGAAAGACTAAAAAAGAGGAAAACACAAACTAGAGGGACCATTTTGATATTTACACCAAAATTTTCCTTAAATCACATCCAAAAAAATCCCTAATATAATTGCCAATCATCTTTAAATATATATTTATTGAAATAATTATATTTTATTATTATTTAAGTTATCAGCAAAATCATACCCAACCTCCTAATTTTTTTTTTTGCTTAAATCACCCCTAAAAAAATCCCAACAGAATTGCCAATCATCTTTATATATATATATATTTTGAAATAATTACATTTTATTATTAAAAAAAACATGGGGGTGGGTTTTGTTGGTCCAAATGTGCAACTTTCGATTGGGGGCGAGGTCTAGCCCTTGTGCCCAGGGTTTCGTCCTTTGGCACATCGTTATCTTTGGCCCTTGTCCTCCTTCCCGAGTGTTTTTCTTCTGCACTCGAGCTGCTACGATCCAAAGCTCAGACCATCTCTGCGTATCTCCTATCGCGCGCTCCCTCTTGGGCCTGCAAACATAGGAATACTTATTTTCAACCATGATTTCTCCCAAGCAGCAACCCATTTCAGACGCACGCCTTTCTTCTCCCCCCTTCGTCAGGTCAATCCCCGAACCCCATTTACTGCAAATTCATCTTTGTTTATTCATGATATTCTGCTGAATTCGCTCTCTATACATCTGTGCCATTTTGATTCTGTTGTTGTTGTGCATTAGATTGATCATTAATTCTACCTTGTTTTTGAATTTTAATCTGTGTGATGTAGATGCATTTGGTATAATTCCTTGAGAGTAGTGCAACATTTTCCGGGTGCTTTCTCTTTTGACCCGTTGGAAAATGTAGAGTTGAAGGAAACATGCTTGTGATTTTGAGTTGCTAGGTCAACTTTGGCTTAGTCTTACATATTTAATTGAGAAATCAGGTCATTTGGGTATCAGCATATGGAATTAAAGGTCAATTGTTGTTTCAAGGCGCTCATTTTGTGAGCTTTAGTTTCGATTTTACCTCGTTCTTGAATTTGCTGCCTAACTCAAGATCAAGACTCATGAGCATTCATGGAAAAATAATTCTTAGTGGATCCTATTTTCAATGTTAATTTAAAAGTGAATTTATTTGTTGAAGGCAGTTTGAAATTCAAATGTACTTGACTATGTTTGGAGTTTGAGTTACATACATTAAATTCTTGTTTATGTATGAGGCATGTCAATGAACTTGAATGCTTTTTGTTATCCCTGTAGCGTGCCAATCTTATGAGAGAAAATATTGAACAAATCCTTTAATAACTGTTATATATGGAAAATACTGCCTTTTTTATAATGTAATTTGCTCTGAAGCACACACTGGGTTCACTTTTGATGAGTTATCAGATAAAATTCTTCGGGTTGTTTAGGTCCATCAAACTCCACAGATATCCTTAATGTTTGTTTATAAGCTATTCTAAACCTACATCCCTACAAACCTTTGGCTTCTCTCGCTAAGGTAATGAGTATGGAAGTTTGATAAGGCCACAATGGCACAGCTTATTAAATTAACAATAAGTGCAAAACACTAAATCTTTGCTGGTTGCCAATTATATCTTGTTTTTAATCATATTTTATTATATTTTAAAACCTTAAGAAGTATAATCTAGATCTGTTTGAAAATGCCGATTTGCAAATCTTTATGTCTAATATCCTCAAGCTTATGGTAGTTTGACAAAATTAGAGGACTCTATCTCTCTAAAACTTTGTTGCAGTTTGTCTAGAAAACCAAAAAGAAAAAAGGGTAGACCTCTTATTTTGTCAAGACCACATCAGGTAGGATAAAGTCTAAGACTCAAATTTTGTTGGTCAAGTAAAGATATACCACAATCATTTTAGTTCAAAGCAAATTTTGCATTTATTTGGCTTTTGTCTTATTTAAAATCTATGTTTTGATAATCCACATATATCATAGGTCTTTATGTTTTAACAATTGGTGAAAGTGCATTAGTGGTCCTTGAACTATATTTGAAAATGCGGTTTGGTCTCTGAACTCAAAGAAGGTGCATTTTGGTCCGTCAACTATTCTCTTCAATGCAAGTTGGTCCTTTTTTATATCCACATCATGGACATGGCTAGTGTAATTGGCTCCATATCAGGAACAAAGTTAAATGGAGGTTCAAATTGCACATAAGGATTCTGAGACCAAAGTGTGCTTCCAGGTATAGTTTAGGAGCGCGGTGCACTTAAACTTTAAAAGCTGAAATGATGTATTAACAATTTATTTAGTTAATTTTTATGCCTACTTTGTAGTTTGTCTTTTGTTTGACTACATTTCTGTTGATATTAATTTCCACTTAATTTGGTGGGCCCCTTCCATGAAATACAGCTGTTCATATATAAGTTTTGCTGGAAAGTTATATTTAAGAGGCTTCTCTACATTTTTTTGACTTTGAGGAAGCCTGTTGAGTGCTTCTCTTGATGTGGTAGATGGTTTAGTGCAGAAAGAAATATCAACTTTGTTCAATTTTCGATTAGTATATTGTGTTTCTTTTTCTACCATATTTTTCATGTGTGTTCTGGTGTTGCTATTATATCTTGCTTAAAATGCCCAATGTTAACTGTCATTATATCATATGCTACCTAAATGATCAGGTGTGAGTGGATACATGATTCCATCTGTATTATGCTTATTTTTCTTTCTGGCTTGGTAAGAAGTTGTAGGTTGTATAAAGCTAGTTCCATCTTTTATTACACTATTATTGCAGCTTTTTCCCTGAAGGTTAAACTGAGAAACTTGGATTTTGAATGAAAATTCATCTTTAGTTATTATATTCTAGTGGACAGATGCTTTAATGTAACCTGAAGGTAGACCGACATTTTTCCTTGAATTATATGAATTCGGTATCTCTCACTACTTATTTGTTGCGTGTGTTCTATTGATGTCAATCCAGGGACGGAGCCAAAAATTTTTTTAGGGTAGCCAAATAAAAAAGATTTCAATATTCCCATTTCACAAAAGCTAATTTAATTCATTGAAGTTGCGCTCTATGCTCTTTCATGCTATTGAAATTATCTAAGATAGAATCAAAACTAAATCTAATAGCAATTTCTTTTTCAATGTAAACAATCAAGCGATCATTTAAAAATTGGTCTTCTATTTTGTTCCAAAGTCTAGTCTTGACAATCTTCATGGCTGAAATTACTCGCTCTGTGGTTGATATAGAAGCAAACAGAGTGAGAATAAGTCTAATCAATCTAACAATCAGAGGATAAATGCTTGATATCTAGTCTTTGCTAACGCCTGACATGCTTCAGAATAGTAGACAAATATTTAAATTTTGTAATTTTTAGAAGATCAACTTCAAAATGTTGCAACTCAATTCTTAACAAAATTATCTCTTGCTCATTAAATTTTGAGAATAGAACTTCTTTTCAAGGGTACAAATGTTGTCAATATTAAATGACTTATAGCCATTTCTTGGATCAAGAGCTGAATGAAGAGAAAGCAACTTTAGAGTATGTTCATTAAACCAACTATTCAGCTCCTGTAATTAATAATTGGCAATCAATTGTAGCTTAAAACAACTCCACTCGGAAATACTGTCTTATTGAAAAATCACATGGTTGATTTCGTGCTCGACTTTCCTGCGTAACAAAAGCAGTATCTATATCTGGAATGTCAGTAATCATGCTTAGCACAAAGAGATTTTATATTTAATAGAAAGGCTTTCCATCTAGTTTCTCTTAGGTTTTGAATCAACTCTTTTGTAGTTGAGACAAGGTGTAAGGAATTCAAGATATCTTTAGACTCACACTGCAAAGCTTGACAAAGAATTTCAGTGATTCCTATAAGTTTCTTCATAAGATGCAACACAAAAACAAAATTGAAATACTTCATTGATGTATATGCATAATCTGCATCACCACGTTTAGAAGAAGTTTTGCCTTCTATAGAAGTATTATCAAGTACGTGACAAGTTACATTAAACATTTTGACCAAATTGGAGATGGACTTAAAGCGTAAACTCTAACAAGTATTTCTAGCTCGCTGCAATGTGCAAGTTTGGTTAAGGTTGCTTCCAGACTCTACCTTATCCATGGCATGCATCTTTGAAATTTGACCAACTTGAGCATCCCTTAATTCATCATTATGCTTACCAGAAGAAGTGACAACATTGATAATGAAACCCAACTTCTCAAAAAAATTGATGAACAAGCTTTATCTCACAAGATCATGCAACAAGAGCAAGTTGGAGATGATGTCCAAAGCAATGGACATAATAAGCATATTAATTACAAATCAAAGCTTGCAAACCGTTCCATTCACCTCTCATATTACTAGCCCCATCACATTGTTGTCCTCAAATATTTTGAATATTTAAATCATGGTGAGAAAGCACATTGGATATTGCATCTTTTTAAGTCTGAGCAGTAGTATCTTGTACATGAACAACACCAAAAAATTATTCACGTATGAGACCATTTTTATCCACAAATCTAAAGGCAATAGGCATTTGTTCCTTTCTTGATTCATCATAGGCTTCATCTATAATGAGACAACTTTGTATCCCCAATTTCTTCATGCATTGCACGTTTTACCTTTAGAGAAAAAAATATTAAGAATTTCTTTCTGAATTTGTGGTGAGGTATATGATGCATTTTGAGGAGCTTTCTCTATCACAACTGCTGTAATTTCTTAATAAATTGCTAAAAATTTTATCATTTCAATAAAATTGCCATGGTTAATTGAATCCACACTTTCATCATCACCTCTAAAAGCATATCCCTGAAATGTAAGGCATCGGATAACGTCGATTGATATTTTTAATCTCAACCAATAGCGATAATCTGTTTAGTGGTATGCTTTTTTAATAAGCTTTTCAATATAATGAAATTGATTCATCAAATCATCACATAATCTAATTGCAACATTATGTGATGAATTAGGATCTTTCCCTACATAACGCAAGAAAGCACAATTCTCTCCACAATTAACCTTTTTCCAATTTCGAAAACCTCCCATAACAAACTTGTTCAAAAGATCACTTTTTTTTGCTAAAAAGATAACAATGCAAGCAAAAAGCAGCATCCTTAGTTCGAGAATATTCTAACCATGGTCTAAACTTATCAAACCAAGAAGAACAAAAATGTTGAGCATGCTTCTTTGAACTAGGCAGGGGCAATTTTCAAAGTGACTGAAAAGCTCCAGGGTTAAGATAGGCTCAACAAATCTTATCTTATTAACAGGATATTTTCTAATAGGAGGGCGTAATCCTGGATCTCTTATTAGTGAAGAAATATCAATCTCTAGAGGTAGTTCTTCAAATCTTTCTAGGATGAACTTCAGAACTTCAAGTTTTGACAGTAGGGATAGATGTTAAGGTTTCAAGATTAGTGACAAAAAGGAGTTTCAACATCAGAGGTAGATGATGCTTCATTTTTGGTAGTTTTTCTTTTGAAATATGCATTAGTAGTTGATTTCTTAGACATTAATCATAATTTATGAATACAAGATAAAAAGAGTTCATAACAATTTATATAAAAAAAATCACATGCTTTTAGTTACAAATACAAATTAAAGAATAAATATAAAACTTACATGATAAAATAATTTCTTGTATTTGAAAAAAAAAAAAACTTTATTGGGCAGCAAAAGGTTGGTGACGCCATGACGATTTGATGCCAATAGAATTCAAAAGTTTAAATAGTCGAGTTGTTTAGATTTTAGTTAAATTTTATGGCAAAAAATCCTTTTGGTGTCTTCAACCATCCGAATACCATTTGAATAGTCAATACTTGTTTTATTTTAATTAATTAATATATTTTATTTAAATTTGTCATGAATTACTAACCTTAGCTTCTTTTGAATTGTTTTCCTTATCTTTTAGTGGTTTTATTGGAGATAGTAAAGGTTTTTTTTTTTCTTCTTTTTTTTAAGTTATAAAATTATTATATAATTTTTATATTCTATAGGGCGTATTACATGCACTAGTTATATATAACGAATAACTATTTGAGCGCCCCCAGCCCCTTCTTCTCTTCTCTTCACTCTGTCTTTGCTTAGGTCTGAGTTTTTCTTATGCACATGCACTAGTTTGTGCATACTTCAATATAAATGTTCAATGCACAGAGTTTGATGAAGAAATTTCCAACCACAGCAGGTGGTTAATGTTGACACTATAAGTGATATCAAAAAGTTTGAAATTGAGCTAATCTTTGAAGCATTGTATGAGCTTGTGAGCCTATCTCTATCCTCTTTTTAAAGCCAGAGAAACTAGTCAATTTTTGTTATTTGAGGTTGGTGATTGGTACTGTAAATCTGATTCTTTCACTGGATTTTCTTTCTTCTAGTATTCTGTAGCTTTGTAATAGTTCATGCTCCTTCTCATTTGTTTCGTAGGTGCGAAACTGGTCACTGCCCTTTGCTTTGACCGAATCATTTTTCTTAAAAGTTCATGATGAAAGTTTATTATTTAGTCAAATCATTATTCCTAGGTGCGAAACTGGTCACTGTCCTTTCTTGTCATTAACTCATTACTTTTGAACTGTGCATTAGCTGGTACAATTTTTGTTTCTTACTACACCACAAAGTCCAATAAATTGCTAATTTGATATCATATTAAATCTAACTTCTAATAGTGTTCATTATATCTTCATTAAAATGCTGAATAAGGCTAGCTGCACCTGCAAACTATTAGCAATTCATCATCTGAGTCTTATGATAAACATCTTTCTTTCCTCTGTTAAACATGTTGTATTGGCTCAGTTATATGTAGAGTCTACCTTTCTGATGATTCCTGTTATAGACACAGCTCAGTGAACTAATTTTTTATCTTAGGTATTACAGCATCCTCCCTTGCTAATGAATTCCACTGAAATTGATTAAGTATAGGTTTTTCTCATGCAGGCGTACACCTTTGCAGATATTACATGTAACTTGCAACTTCTTGAGGATATGGTCTGTATACGCCTTGCATCAATATCTATCTCAGCAAGGAGATTCAGTTTTAGTGTTCATGTTCTGTTGTTTATTGCCGGCTTCTGTTATTTTCTTGGTACTGCAAAAACCTTGGAAGGGAAGGTCTCTGCCCAATTCACAGGTCAGCTTTGTTCTTTCTTAACTATATCATATTTTTGTGAGGGGAATCTTTGGTTCTGTTGGGAGGTTTTTTCTCAAAATGCCCTGTAATTCCTGCTTGGTTTTTTACTGAAAAGCAAAGTTTCAGGTTGTACCTACTGTTATTAATGGTGGAATAATGGCTTTGTACTTCATCTGTTGGGGAAAAGGTCTTTTATCATGTGGGCCATTGATGTAAGTACATTAGCACCTAATAACAATATTCCGCAATAAATTGGTTATGCTTGTAGAATTTCTTAATGTAGATTAATACCGTGAAAGCTGATTTTTCTATGGAGTTAGTGTTATCTAAATCACATAGATTGATGAACTTGAGTTCGCCCCCTTTGAGTGGCACCTAGGAACTTCAAATTTAGCTTTCTCATTTACATGGCAGTTGTACTGTTTGACACTGAGGATATTTTACTACACTTTGTATTATTTGTTCAATTTGGCAATTTCTACTCAACTAAGGCCACTTTGGTGCATATACAATCTTGTTAAATTTCATTTTATTGACAATCTTTTGCTGTACCTCTTACAAGTTACATCCAAGTTATAGCTTTTCCAGCAGGCTATTGTTTGAACCTCTATGCACATAAACAGCCATTCTACTGTGTCTAGCATTTGACAAAGGCAAGCAGAAAAATGGTATGTCACCTCATTGAAAGATTAGGGTTTTGTTTAAGGCATTGGATATAATTTAAAAGAAAGATGTTTATTGCTATGATCATGTTGTTGACTAAAGATTTTGTCAGCCTTTTTGAAACAAAATAATTTCGGACGCAAAATAATATAAATCATTAGATCATATGCTACATAAACAAAATAATTCACAATTCGCTGATTCAATGACTAATGCTCTTGATTATGATAAACTAGCAGGTGTTACATTATCCAAGTTTCACATGGTAGATATTTGTGCTCTTTTTTTAAGGATGATAGGTTTTGGAAGATGTTAAATCACACTTTCGACTTCTGTATTTCATGTATGTGTGCATCATGAAACATTAATGGCATGCATGGCTATATTCTTGTGAATATCTAAGCTGAGTAAGGGTATTGTTTTTTTCATTAGTGCCCAAATTTTGGCTAGACTAGGTTAGTAGAATGAGAATCACATAGACTCCCCTTATCTTTATATTCATCTCCATTGATTCAATTTGTTTTGGATGGCTTGCATGTTAAATACATATTTATAGCACCCTTGCCAACAGAAGTGAGGATGGACCAAGTAGACAGTGCCTTATTACTTCATTTGAAGAGGTTCTGTGCCTTGAGCATGTGGCAACCAGATCACCAAGAAACAATAGTGCATGGTGCCCTGCCCTCATAATTTGTATTGTAGTTTGAGAATCAATTTTTAGCGTAGTTTCTTATAATAAATAATTTAAGACTAGCAAGGAACATGAAAATATGAAGATGCAATTACAAAACCAAGAGTATTATATGGTTTTTCTTGGAAACCAATAGCTGTGCAAGTAAATTACTTAGTTTCGATAACTAAAGGCTCAGTAGGGTCACATGACTAACTGAAATGAGGTAACTTATGTTGGGCCTTATGTTGGAACAAATATACAAGGCAACAAGTGAAGTTCTTTGAGGGAAGTGTATTGCTCTAAACTTGTTTTCTGTGCTCAAATTGCATTTGCTGTTAGAAATTGGTTGTGCTGCATAGTGATGAGAATTTATCATCATTTCACTTCCAATACTGCCTTGGTCAGTGGTGATAAAAACTTCTTGATCACAAATTTATAAGTTTGAACTTGTAACCTGAAGTAGAATCAATTTTTAGCGTAGTTTCTTATAATAAATAATTTAAGACTAGCAAGGAACATGAAAATATGAAGAGGCAATTACAAAACCCAGAGAATTATATGGTTTTTCTTGGAAACCAATACCTGTGCAAGTAAATTACTTAGTTTCGATAACTAAAGGCTCAGTAGGGTCACATGACTAACTGAAATGAGGTAACTTATGTTGGGCCTTTTGTTGGAACAAATATACAAGGCAACAAGTGAAGTTCTTTGAGGGAAGTGTATTGCTCTAAACTTGTTTTCTGTGCTCAAATTGCAGTTGCTGTTAGAAGTTGGTTGTGCTGCATAGTGATGAGAATTTATCATCATTTCACTTCCAACATTGCCTTGCTCAGTGGTGATAAAAACTTCTTGATCACAAATTTAAAAGTTTGAACTTGTAACCTGAAGTAGAAAAGAATCTGATATCTTGTTAGAAGAATAGACAATTTGCTGACTATGCTCAACTGAGATTCACAAAAACTGGGGTCATGGCTAGTCATGCTTAAATTTGACATTAGGAAGTTTTATTAACTATAATAGGTATAACCCTTTTCTTGGAGATATAATTTTTATTAGACACGTGTGTATTTTTCTGTTCTTTTCTTGTTTCAACAGCACGTGGAATGTCATATTTCCAGATTTCGATGAGAGACCTGATGCATCTGTTGCTGTTTTACTGTTGTTAACAAATGGACAATAATCTTCTTGTTTGTTGTGGTTATATCCTTCAACTGAGATCTAATTTTCTTTCTTCGTGATTGACATCTCAGAGCTCTGCTCGCGGAGTATGCAGGTGCTGCACTTGGAGTTTTATCTGCGGTCTTATACGGACAGAAGGTGCATGTCTGGAAAAAGGTAACTTGCCTTATGTTTTTGGTAGAAGTGAATTTACTATTTATATTTTTGTTTTGGTTGGTGTGCATCTTGAATGGTGCAGATTGTCCAATATAATTATCAAACTTAAACTAGTCTTACAATGCTGATGGTCATTTAAGTTTTTTTTTTTTGGAAATTATATTGTTAGATTTTAAACTTTTCCCTTTGAGTGATATGGATTGAAATGCAGCAGTTTGTATTCATACACTTCTGGGCTTTATTGGGAAATTTATCATATCTATACATGATTATTATTTAAATATATTATATCTATTTTAATAGGCAATGTTTATTGATGGGTGATCATATGAAGACTTAAATCGTATCTTTTCACTGGTATAGTTTTGAGATTTGTCAGAATGAATCTGTATATGCAGGTTGGTGGACTTGTGGCAATGTTGGCAGCATATTATTTCTTATCTATTGGGTGGGCTACAAAAACATATTCACCTTTCTGTATCCAGTGGACGAGATTATGTGAAATATTGGATGGTTTTGCATTAGTATGAATTTTTTATATGTAACCTTCTCTTTTTATTTTTTTTTATTTTTGCCTTGATCCTACATCTTATATTGGTTGGTGGTTGTGAATGTGTATAATTGCCTTGACAATGCTATTCATAGATAACTTTGGTGAAGAACCATTGCCTCAAGCAAAACAAAGTTTAGGGCTTAAAGATATGTTAGTACCCATCTCTGCTGGTATTTTGTCAGCTTTGAGGAGGGTGATTGCACGACGTGTCTCACTGAAGGTATTCTGATTTTTTCAAGAATGTTGGTTTTTAATATTCAGCACTGAGTTTAATACATTATTTCATGCTCTTACAGTCTCAGCTCAAAAGAAGGCTTCATGCCCTAACTGTTGCTTCAGCTACATGCTTTCTTTTTCCTGTTGCTATCTGGAACATTATTTCAGTAAGCTTGAGCATCTTCTTCTTAGTATATGTTGCTATGTCCTACTAGGTTTTCTTTTCCCTTTTATTCCTTATGTTATTCTGCCTCTCAATGATGAAGTGCTTATGTTTTTTTGTTAACTTTGATTTTTCATCCGCAGGGTGCTTCTTCAGAGAAAATTATTACATTACCGTTGTCACTCTGGGCATATTGGGGCACTATTTTCTTCGGAATAATCTTCCTATTCTATATTGAAAATATTGTTGAGGAAAGGTATATGAATATGCTCGATTATTATGCTATTTTTTGTTATTGATGCAATTTTTTCTTCTTAAATGTAACGGACATAGTTTATTACTGTTCAATATTTTTGTTGCATTACAAAACGTTGTATATGTGGTGAACAGTTTATCCTTAAGTTCATTTCATGTGTAAATAGAATCCATATTGCTGTCTAAAAAATTATTGCATGTACTTTCCTGATTAATTTCTCTGTCTTTTCTTCTTCCACCAAACTAGGAGCTTTGAGCAAAGATTATCATGCTGCGCTTGTATGTTCATAAATAATCGTTACAAGCATTGTTTTGCTTGCTATATTCACATAGGCATGAGCAAGTGAGCGTTCAGCCCTTTTGATGGACTGCAATTTTGGGGAAAATTTTTCCCTGTCCCACGCTTGATTTTTTTTATTTTTTATTTTGACATCTATGAAATGCATCAAATATATTATCTTTTAATAATATATATTTTTTTAATATAAATAATTTTCTAATATATATATATATATATATAACTTTTTTACCACTTCCAAGGAATACCACTGGTGGGAAGGATTGATCGTGTCATGTGCAACGTCCATAAATAATGGCTCATTAATGTCCATTGATTTAAACTCCTTCCCTTTTTTTCCCCGCGGGATCAACGATAAACTACGTGGTTCGAATCCGCATCCCAGGCCGGAAAACTCGGTCAATTGGTTAGCTAGTGTCATTGGCCTTCGGCTTCTGGCTTTCAGACAAGTAGCTAAGTCGTCTTAATCCAGCGACGTAATCTCCTGAACTGCGCTAGGAAAAGCGCTCAATCCTGTCGCGTCGTCGCTCAGTCCGTTGCTTATTCCCTATGAACCTGTTTCGGCTTGAGGCTCCATTGCGTGTGCTTTGGGTAGAAGTTTGCATAAATGTATCGCAATGTTATTAAGTATTTTCCTTTAAGTTCTATATATAATATTAAAATTATATATTCGGGGCCAGGGTAGGGAGGGGAAGGGATGCCCCGTCCCCAATGGGGATTTTTACATTCCTGCTCTGGCCCCAACTCTGTTTCTGAATTTTAGCCCCCTTGTCAAATCCGGGGCAAATTGTCAACCCGACCTTTAGGTGATGTACCTACTGTCTGGGTTTATAGAAATGATTTTGTTTCGTAAATGATTAATATGTTAAATCAAACCTAGAAGTTGTTAATGCCTGAGAAAGAGCCGCATGAAACCCAGGATCAGGTAGGATATTGATACTGCCCTATCCTAGTTTTGGTTATGTTTCTCTTTTTCAATGATTTCTTGGTAGAGTTCTTGATAGTTAAACATTTAGGCAATGATCTTATTAAAAATATGAAGTGCACAACTGGAATTTAGAACCGAAGCACTAAGCATCAACCACAAGCCTAGATTTTGTTCAATATCAAACCGTGAAGGTTCCATCCTTTTAGAATCACCATTTGGATTTTAAACTTTTGATTGTATATTGTATTTAAATAATAATAATAATACTTGAATATTTGCTCAAATTGAAGATGAAGGCATCCATAGAAATGCCATCAAATTTGAGGAGATACATATTGCATGTTGACATCATTTTGCCACTTGTCACTCTGCGGCAATAATAAAGCATGATGTTGCAACTTTGCTTCTTGTTTTATGAATTTATGATTATTTTATTTTGCTTACTTGAGGCTTCTTGCTAGCATATTATACTTATTCTAAGCATGCATGCTTGTCATGTTTTAAGTTGGTTGTTAATGTCATTACAGAGAAGTACTTTGTAAGATCAGAAGGAAGAAGTTTATGATTTAATCAGGTAGTGATAATGAAGATGCTTTGATTGAGTTAAATGTTCCTAAAACCATACCCTTAATAATTGTAGCTGGGATAAGAGGCCGAGATGTGTAGAGTGAAAAATTGCCCGACTATTTGCTTAGTTATTTATGAACATAATTGAGAACATGGTGGAGTTCAGCAGTCATTGGAATCCATAGTTTATTCAAGAGAACAAAATTTTGAGATTTATGCAGAAGTAAGCCTTAACGTTGAATGTCAGATGTTGTACAATCGAAAAGTAACAAGTTCATAATTGATGGAAGTGTTGATCCCCTGCCATTAACTGTGATGCTCTTATTTTAAGGTGACGAAATATATTAGAGGTGATAATTTGGTCATCTGGTTGTGAACGGGTCATGTTGAACTTACTCTATCACTGAAACCTACCTGAGATGAATGTTATCATCAACATGATCAGTAATTTGTCATGATATCACGCAGATAACGTTTCAAGATTGGTACTTATCCTTATAGGATAAGCCATGATAGACCATGATAAATATGAATAGAGGCATTTATGCATTAGTTGTCATGTTTTGCCACCCTGAAGGTAAGTCTAAACCATGTTTTTTTAATCATTGGTTGTAACATGTTGATGAGCTACTCGTTAATTTCGTCTTGTATTCTTTTTTTCTGGAAGCTTTTTTAATGGCATATAACCTTTACTTGTCTGTAGGTTGCATTTAGTTTTCTCTTCTCCAAGGCATTTAATGGTAGCAGGAGGTGGCATAATCCTGATGGAGATTAAATATGGAATGGATTTCTCTTTGCTAGGTTTTCTTATTTGCTCTTCAATATTGGGATTTGGTATGTTCTGCCTTCCAGCATTTCATTTTGTTCATTTTTGCTTTTTGGAGCTTATTTGACTTGTTTTTCTGGTCGTTCATATCAGTATGTCATATATTCTTGAATTACAAAATTAGACAATATTGAGTTGATGTGATTGACATATCAGTCCACAAAAATGATTAGGACATAATGATCATAATCTTGAAATTCAATTATATTCCATGAACATCAATATGAATATGATTTTAAGGGTTAACTTTCTTTGAGATTCCATTGTGAACTCCAACCTGGTTTGTTTGTCAGTATTCGAACCTGCTGTTATTCAATTGGTTATGATTGGCATTGAAGGACTCTCTTTGGACCCTTATGATATAATAACCATGTGATATATGAGCCGAAGAAGAAACAATATAAGGTTTTTACTTGTATACCACAACAAAACTGGTAATTGCTGATATACCCTGCAAAACAAGTATTTGCTCCTACATACCCACTACTTCAACACTGAAATACTCGTGGCTAGGGTGCCCTTCGATGCTGTCAAATAAATGGATGGGAAGATATGAAATAACCAAAATAGATTTGCTGATATATATCCCTGCAAATCTTGTTTTGCTAATATAGCCCTGAGAATTTATTCTCTTCCCTGGGCATATGTTTGGCCTTTTATATTGTATATATAGATTTCAATCACGTTTAAGGCCATAGGCATCAACCACTGATGGTGAGTGATGGCAACGGTGTATCACTGACAAAAAATAAAAATAAAAAAAGAAAAATGAAAAAAAGGATATATGAGGTGCATGTGTCAATACCTTTTATTTTATTTTATTTTTCAGGAATATATTGTTATCTACCCACTTGTGCTGGATAAGCAATTCTCTTGAAAATAATTGATTTCCAAGTTTGAAACTAAAATATATTCCCATCATTAGAAAGCATACATTACCTAAGGTGGTTGGGCTGGCAAAATTTGACAATCTGGTTTTCTTTTTGTGTTCATGTGCCTAGGTTCCTTATTTCTAGGTTTAAGGCTTTTGAACTGTGACTTGTCCTCGTATTGTGCTTGCATATTTTGCTGTCATTTGCCTCTTATTTTAGACATTTTGTGTATCATTTTGTCCATTTTTTTTGGTTAAATCCTATGATTGACAACTTGTGCAAATATTATTTCATGACCACCATGTATTGTGCTAGCTTTTTCTTTTTTCAACTTGTAAACTACCTGATTTTGGTAAATTATTGGCAATGTAATTTTCACACTATAAATGTGATTTATAACCGCAATTTCTAGTGAAAACATTACCTTTTGATCTTCCTTGACCGATACTTGTCCACTTCGCTCATCCTTGCATCTTGGTACCGAAAATTAGATGGAATAAGAGTTAGGATGGAAATGTGATGCTGAATGGAACAGCAATATAATGGTTCCGTTCCATTGTTTGAATGTAAAGATGAAATAAAAGGTCTTTCCCATTTGCTTTTGTTTTTCCAGTTTAATAAGATAGAAAAATGAAATGTTTATTTTTTGGATAATTCTGAATTGACTCTATATGCATGTAAGTAATTATATGTCAGATAATATATGTATAATCATATTTATGGGTAATTTTTTTTGGGTGGGTACTTAACTTTGCTCGTGTTGTAACTTGAGCACTTAATTTCAATTTGTAACAAAATAAGTATATTACCTCAATTTTGTTTCAACAGCAGGACACTAGAACTGTTTCGGCATCGGTTTGCTTATGTGCACATCGATTTGTCGACATGGAATATGTCTCTCCACGTCAGCTGTGCACGTGGACATTCCATTAGGCAACTTATCCACATGTTCTTCCCTCCACGCCACATAAGCACCCACCACCTCAAAAATATCTTTACTGCTTCTCTCCCCCGAGAACTTCCCCTTTTTTCATCTTAGCATTCAGCGAGAGAAAAGGAAAGGTACCTCAATGGCGGAGCCGGTGTTTGCTTTAGCGAAACCCACTAATGGTGGTGGGGTTTCTTCTTCGCTCTCTATCAAGCCCTTCCAACTTACCGGCTGCTAGCCCCAAGAAAAGCACCCCGCCGCCGTGATCGGTTCTGTTCCTGCTGCATATGATTCACCTTCCTCATCTCCATCGTCATCCTCCTCGCAACCATCGCTGAAACCATCTTCTACCTTATATACTGCCTCCACCGCCCCACCTTCACCATCTCCACTCTTCGCCTTTTGGCCTTCAACCTTACCACCTCTAACCAGCTTGCTGCCAGCCTCGACCTCTCCATCACCATAGAAAACCCTAACTGCAAACTCGTCTTCACCTACGACCCTATCTTCATCTCCGCCTCCTCCGATGGCTTACCGATTGGCGATGACTTGGTCCTAAGGTTTGTCCAGGGGACGAAGAACACCACCGTGTTGAAGACCACGGTTGCGTCCTTGGGGAAGCGGGTGGATTCATTGGCGGCTTCGGATCTGAAGAAGAAGAAAAACAGTGTTCCAATTGAGATCGATCTGGAGACGAAGGTTATAGTCAAGATTGGAGCGCTGAAAATGAAGAAGGATCACAATAAGAGTCTCTTGTGGAGGGATCAACGCAGCTATGCTGAAGAGCAAGGGCAAGATTGTGAAGCTGCCGCCGGAGTTCTCACCGGATGCTAGCTATAACGTCAAGATGCAGATCAAGATTTGGAGAATAGGGGTTTTGAGTTGTGGGCGCTTACATGGGGCAGAGGGAAAGACAGGTGTGTAAGTTGCATAGGTAGAATGTCCATATGCGTAGTTGACGTGGAAAGACATATTCCATGTCAACAAAGTGATGTACACATCAGCAAATCCATGCCAGAAAAGTTCTAGTGCCTTGCTTTTGAAACAAAATTGAAGGAATGTGCTCACTATGTTACAGATTGAAATTAAATGCTCAAGTTGCAGCACGGACAAAGTTAAGTACCCACCCAAAAAAATAACCCATAATATTTATATATCCTAGAGAAAATGGTGGTACAATTTAAATAAAACAAAGTAACTTGAAAGTCCACCAATTGTCCTTTACTATACTTGAAAGTGCACGGTAGTCATTAAATTTGGAATAGGTGCATTTTGGTCCTTAATTACACTCTTATGTTCAATTTGATTCCTTTATTTAATTCTGTTTTAGGTGTGCAGCAATTCCATCAATTGACCTTAAAATAACAGTTTCCTAGCTGATTTGTGCCTTTTCACCTTGGAGTGGCGGTGACATGGCAGCAATGCCCCACTTAAGCTTCACATCAGAATTTTTTATTTTATTTTATTTTATTTTTTCCATGGTAGCTGTCAAATGAGCTAAGCCGTTCATGTATCATGTGGCATACAGGCATACATTTTGGTTTGCTCAAGCTCATTTGATTAATAAATGAGCCAAGCTTGAGGTTCGATTTCAAGCTTGATGAGAAAAATGAGCCAAGCTCACATGGATATTTTCTTATTCGATGGGCTTGATAAAGCTCAATATTTTAAATATATGCTCAGAGGTTAGAATAGTGTTAAGTGTATAAAACATCTTTTATACCGGTTAATTATAATTTGATTAAAAAATTATTATAAATAATTTTTAACCCCAGGGTTTAATAAAAAATTCTGGTTTATTTGAAAAAGGGCAAAGATGTAAATTTTATTTTAATAAAGGGTTATATAAAATCTTATACTTGTCTAATAAATTTAATCGTAGCCTAAATTTTATCATGCTAGCAAGTGCCCCAGCCATGTCAAGTAATAAAGGGATAAGCAGGTTGTCATATCCCATGAAGACTGGTGTTCAAAGATATCAAACAAAGCTACTTCTAGTGTTATTTGAGAAATCGAATTGATGTGTTATACAAAGAAAGTAAAATTAAAAAGATTCAAATTAAAAGAAATGAAAATAACTATGCAAAGGCTTTTTAAAGAAGAACTCTTATATGGGAAAATTGTTAGGGTTTGATTCCCCTTTGTGCTTTAAAAATGTTGGATTTACAAGTAAAGTTTAGAGGTAGTATGATTTTCTTGAAAGCAGCCCAATCGAGTCACCTATAAGCTAAGATATCAACTTGTACTTGTTCCAAGAGCTCCCTACAACCAAGCAACTCCCATGTCCGAGCAACCTTCTTATTTGGTTTAACGACTCCATTAACAAGAGAATTAACACACAGATCTCAAGCTAGGTTGACCTTTGGAATCTTTTGTAGGGCTACTCCTATATCAGGGCGACTCTCTTCAGGAAGTTATCCAATTTACTCCCCTTTATTCTTGTTCCATGAATATCAATGTCTATTACTGGGAAACTCCCATATCCAGGCGACTCCCTTATGTAACTATTCTAAACTTAAACCCTCATATCCTAGTAAAGTGGGCTAAAATAGTGAGATGTGAGTTTTTCAATCATTTATTCTAATATTATTCTAATCTTAGGATTCCATAATTGGGCAATTCTCATTTCCAGGTGCCTCCCTTATTATATTCCTAATTCATCATCTCCTTTTGTGTTACGAAACCCTAGCATACTTATATTCAAGCAATTTAGATTATGATTTGAGGAATCTTAAAAGTCTCTTGATTGTAATCAAAATTTAATTTGAAATCCAAGATTGAAAGCCTAGATCTTTAATTCCTAATGATCCAGCATTCCCACAAACCAAATCATGATCAAATTCTCAAGAAAAAGATCATTGCATCCTCATGGATTCATGGGACTAAACTTAAATAGAGTAATGAATTATTGGATCAAATCACACTCTAGAATTATATAAATACACAAGTTTATCCTCGCATGAATGAGAGATGCTTGACCACACAGCTTTACCCTGGTGTTACTTCAGCCCGAGTAAGGTATCCATTGCCTCGTTGAGCAACCCTAGTTTTCTTGACTTTCATGGAGCTCTAAAGGTTTGGATAAGTAACAACTATCCACATGTAGAACTGAGGCTAGGCTTAAGCTGTTATCCGGTGATGACATCTCCAACAATCTCCTTCTCTAGTGTCAAGAAATGGGGTTGTGGTTTTTTTTTTTCCTCTTTACTCTCTTCTTCTTTTCACTTCTATTATCCAACTATTTTCTTCTATTGTTCTGCGTGCCATCCCCCTTAGCCCCCCCCCCCCTCCCCCCCCCCCCCCCCCCCCCCCCCCCCCCAGCTTCTAGCATCTTATTTTTAACTTAGGCTTTAAACTTAATTCAATGGCTACCTTTGACACCTCACTCACACTCTCTCTCTTTCTCCTTTTCTCAATCTTCTCTTCTGTGGCAACTGCCTCTCTCTTTCTCAATCTCCTCTTCTGTGCCAATTGCCTTTCCAGCCTCACCTTTCTTCCTATCTTCTTTAACCCCACACACTATGCTCATTCTTATCTTTAATTTTTCTAGGACCCATCCAAATCTTAAATAGCTTTTACCTTTTTTTTTAAATGTCCACTTCACCATAAGCCTTTCGTGTGAAAATTTTAAAAAAAGGTTCTTGGAAGTTCAGGGTGTTACGTAGTTTGAGTTGTTAGAAAACCAAACAATTAAAAAAAAATTAAATAATAATAAAAAAAATAAAACAAAAGTTGTGTGAAAAGTTACTCCGACTTCAAGTGAGAATGTGCATGCCCTACCCTTGGAATGGAATGCCCATTTTTACTTCATATGTTGCCTGTAAAGATAATGTAAGGAAAATAGAGAACACTACTGTGAAAAATGATTCTGAAAAGTTGTCATTGTTTGTTCTGTTTACAAATATTTATATAGCCATGTAACATCTAGGTGAAATCCCAGGAGAAAGGAAAGAAACAAAAAATATACAATTGTCTTAATATAACTCCAATCAAATATAAACTAACCATATATAGAATTATTATAACCAGTTTTACAGCTAATGTTCTCAAGGTTTCTTACACCCCTCCTCAAGCTCAACTGTACATATTAAATAGTTTGAGCTTGTCAATCACTCTCAAAACCAGGTTTCCAAAGCCTCTTATTTAGAACATCATCTACTTGAGTCGAGGTTGGAACATATACAATGTAGATTGTTCCATCTTCCACTTTTTCTTTAATAAAGTGTCGATCCACCTTCAGTGGTCTTTGTGTTGGAATTTTTAGTTCTTTGAGTAAATTCATCAACCACAACATTGCACGTACACCATGAGCAAATGATCTTAACTTTGCTTCCGCGCTGTTTCTTGCCATTATTGTTTGTTTCTTACTCCTCCAAGTGACTAAATTTTCCCAAACCAAGGAGCAATAAAATTGAAGTTGATCTTCTATCCACAATAGAACTGCCCAATTTGCATTTGGGAACATTTCAATTCCACAGTTAAGAGGTTTTTCTAAAAAACAACCCTTAACCTGGGGCTTAACACTCAGTTTACTGCTACCATATGTTCCTCTGTAGAAACATGCATAACTTGGCTGATGATGTCAGGCCTTGTATATGAAAGATAAATCAACTTACAAACCAATCTTTGGAATCTTCCTCGATCCATTGGGTGCTTATTTCTTGATCACCCAATCTTGCATTAGGATCCATAGGAGTTTCTGCTGGTTTGCATCCTAACATGCCAGTCTCCTCTAATAAGTCCAGGATATACTTTCTTTGACAGACAGAAATCCTTGTTTTGTTTCTTGCGACGTCCATTCCCAAAAAACATCAAAGTTTCCCTAGATCCTTCATTTCAAATTCTGAAGCCAAACTTTTTTTTACTCGAGTTATCTCTTCAACTTTATCACCTATAAGAATAATATCATCCACCTACACAATTAGAATAGTTACTTTCGTTTCTTTGTGTTTGTAAAATAAAGAGTGATTAGTTCGAGTTTGCACATATCCTTGCTTTTTAATGGCTTTCATGAGCTGGTCAAACCATGCACGAGGAGACTGCTTTAGCGCATATAATGACTTCCGCAACTTGCACACCTTCCCTTGTCCATCTTGATTGAATCCTTGGAGAAGATCCATGAAAAGGTCTTCTTCACGTTTACCATTCAAGAAAGCATTTTTGGCATCTAGTTGTTGTAGTGGCTAGTCCGAATTGGCAGCCAAGGACAAAAAAACTCATATGGTGTTGATCTTCTCTACCGTAGTAAAAGTTTCCTGATAATCAACTCCATTAGTTTGAGTATATTCTTTCGCCACTAGTCTGTCTTTATATTGCTTTACTGTTTCGTCAGAATTGTATTTGACTGTAAATACCCATTTGTAGCCAATTATAGCTTTATCTTTTGGCTTTTCAATCATCTCCTAGGTTCCATTTTTTTCTAAGGCATGAATTTCTTCCATGATGGTTGTCTTCCATTCTAGTTTCTTCATAGCATCATTCATTGATTTCTGGAATTTGGATCACTCAAACTCTTTCCCTGAAGGTAATTTTTTCCATTCAGCTTTTGGGTGGTGATCTGGAGGGTTGGAGAAGAATTTTCAACCATAGTAGTGGAAACAACTATCACCTCCAAAACATTACCCCCATTTGTTCCTGACATTATGTCTCTCTCTACTTGCCAAAATCTTGATTTCTTTGATACCATAAAAGATAATGGAAGGAAAGAGACAATAGAGAACACTAATATGAAGAATGATTATGAAAACTTGTCATTGTTTGTTATGTTTATAAAGATTTATATAGCCATCTAACATCTAGGTCAAATCCTAGGAGATAAGGAAAGAAATAAAAAAATATACAATTGTCTAAATCTAACTCCAATCAAACATAAACTAACCATATATCGAGTAATTGCAGCTAGTCTTACAGCTAATGTTCTCAAGGTTTCTTGTAGTTTCCATTTTATTGCAAATAACCTGTAAAGATAAGTTTAAATTCTGAAGGATTTTAGTGAAGTGACATTTCAAACCAATCCATAAATCCTATAGTGGACATTTGAGAATGTTTTTCAATTCAGTGAACTACATTTGATCTTAACTTCTCATCCAAAAGTTTTATCAGCAAGTAGATTTCATCTTGTTTTTTTTTATCTACTATATTTTCTGTATTGTTGTGATTTATAAATGTTAGCACTTCTATATTTATAATCTTTGTTCTAAACAACATACTATTATTAATTAAGAAGGTTTATGGTTTTCCATGCTAGTTTTGTTTTGTTCAGACTCATTTTCATTTTTACAATTTCTTTCACAAGAATTTACTCGTAGTACATTCATCGAATCAGTAAATTTGGTCTACTCTATAGGTATATATGAAGCAACTTCCTTGGAGCGATACAAAAAAGGTCCTTTAGGTACTCATGAAATTTCAGATGGAACATATTATGATCAACAGCAGAGTTCCCATCTTCCAAGCTGAGGTATTTGCTTTTGAAACTTGTGTATTGTGTGGAATTCTTTCCAAGGGAGATGATATCTTGATTTCTTTATTTGCCTTACAAGGTTTGGCATGAAATTAACCAAGAATTTATTCCAGAAAAATTCTGTGTTCCTTTTGATGAGTTACAAATGTTGCCCTTGATTAATTTTCTTGTTCTGTATACTAAATGGTCACAGTAAATTTACAATTTAATTGATGAAGTGGCAAACCTGACACGTGACATTGTGATTTTGAGTTCGTACAATCATCTAAGACAATTTCTGGAAATAGAAATTTGTAATCATTTTAAAGCCAACAGTTGTCAATATAATGAATGGAAGTTTATGTTATGGCATTATTTAGAAATACTTCTTTTTCAAGAAACCATTTTTTGAAGGTCAGCAATTGAGGTTTAAATGTACCGCTAAGTTCAAATAATCATTCGGCATATATGAGATGATTAGCCCTGGTGCCTATACAATTTGATGTTGCACAATGTTGATGGCTCTTCTAGGAAATGAAAGCAAGTATTTCTTATTTCCAAATGTCTCAAGGGGCTCACCAGTGCAGGCATAGACTTTTCATCTTCAAGAAGTGGAAAAACAGACATCGTCTTTTGCATCCTTTGAAACTCAATATGAACATGATGGCAAACATTTGTTGTCTCAATCAATCAAGGAGACTAACTCCTGTTGGCAGGCATTATGAAAGTGTGATGTTTATTCTTATGGATACTTTGCGTTTGAGTTTGCATTGGCGCTGGGCTGAAAGAAGGGAGTCCTGTTACTCTAGTTTGTGGGAATGTGGATGTAGCTTATTATTCAAGTGGCCAGCATGAAGTCTTTGTGATCAGATTGCCTTGGATGGAAAATGGCAACCCAGTAAGGGTCCACATGTTGCACAACTTCCAACCACCTATTTGTGATCATAGTTTTTCCCCATAGAATACGAAAATAAGGATTAAAGATAAGTGTATCATTTTCGGTATATTTGCAATGTGTAAATCTATCCTCCTGGATAGGATTAAAGTCCTTAAACCTAAGGGTTTCTGTTGGATTGGGAATATTAGATCTACGCCTGTTTAATGTGTTTTGTTCACCATTTCAAGAATACTAAAATTTATTGAATAAAATTTCTGCTTTCCTTTTCATTTTTTTTTTAAATTTAAGAAAGAGTAACTTTCCTAGATTGTGGGAGAATATTCAGAGCTTGTCTCTTTTTTCATCTTGAAATTCTCAAAAATTCCTTCCTTTGATGTTCAATCAGGGAAAATTCAGCATTCTATGGATTGGCTGCTTCAGAAGTTGTATAACATTAGTTACAAAGATAAGAAATATTGTCTAATAATGTAATTACAGTGTTGTATTTGATTTACATAAGTCCAACTACATTAATTGTACTCTCATGTAGTACTCTCAAGTCCAACCACACTAATGGATGCAAGTATCATTACATTAAGGCTCTCTCAGGGAAAGGAGAGGGGGGAAGAGAAGAAGAATGCTACAGAAGAAGCTTCTGAGTCTTCTGAGAGGGTCTTGTATTCAGAGAGGTGGGATTGCAGGCTCAAAGATCACTTCAGAAAAGCAACTTCAACTTCTTTATTTCTTCCAACTCATATCTCTTACATAAGAAATGCTCTCCTTATATAGAGAACACATATTTTAGTACAGTAGAAAGTTTGCCCTTTAGATAGTACAATAGTAGGGGTAAACTTTTGAAAACTAAAAAGTAAAATTACATAAATGCCCTTTATAAAGGCAATGGATATCTGTTTATTCCATATTGCTTAATCAAGAAGATTATCAAGATCTTCTTCATTTTTGCCAATTGGAACATCTTCTTCCATTATGTCCTCGTTTTCATATAGTGGTCTTGGTAACAGAGGCCATAATTTTAAGAATCTGTCTTTTAGTCCTGCCATGATCCAGACCTTCATTGTCTTGGTCTCTCCATATAATTCCCACTGTGCATTTGGCCCATAGTTCAAGACTTTGTAGTAGATAAACACATCTGGATCCTTTGTTTCTAGAGCATACGAGGTACTGTAGTGCACCCAATGTGGTTCTTGTCTACTGAGAAACAAATTATGATTAGCAGGTCTATATTCGTTTGCTATAAATTGAGGGATATCACTTATTATATGGATATAGGTTTGATTATTGTGATATTTTTCCACCAATTTTGTTACTGTTGGTCCAAAAAAGTCAGGGATTTCATTTGTTAGGGATAAGAGTAATACCATCCCGTTATGAAATAGTTCTCCAACCATCCATTTGAAGAAATAATCATCATATCTGATTTTGGCAAGAATAATAGGAGGATGTTCAAATGCATTCTGTTGTTCTTGCCCACAGTATTGTACCGCTGTGAAACCTTGGATGTTTCTTTGATTAAATATAAACTGTTGCAGCCTAAAGAGATTTGAATAGCAACAAAACTTTGCTCTATTCAATATATTCTGCATTATTTGTTCTGGTAGGCCATTTATCCATTTTTTCCTAAATGACCTTTTTAATTCCATGAGTGTCATGAATCTGTTGAAGGAATTTGGTCCTTCTGTAACTCTGTGTCCTAGTGTTATTTTTCTGTTTGGAGGTGTCTCCATTTCTTTTGCTGTTGCCAAAGATGTTATTGTGATCTTTGGAGGTGTACTGAAATCTTCATAAATTGGCCTTTTAAGAGAAACTGATTCTTTTTCTTTTTCAGAGGCTAGAGTTCGGATTACACAGCCTTGTCCCTGAAAATCAGAAAAAGATTTCTTTGCTGCTTCCATAGAATAGAAGCCTTTCCATCCTTGTGGAGTATTTCTCTTTCCAACTGCCCGAAGAAGAGAGCCCCAGCTATCATAGACTCATCTTTTACTTCCATCATAGAGAATATAATATGAGAAATCCTCTGTGGTTTGCTCTTTAAAGTAAAAGCATAAAGCATTAATTGCTTTTGTTTTTGCTGTTGGAGTTGATGCTCTCCATAATGCATTTACTAGAGTCTTCTGTTGAGTTGTTAACTCTAGTCCATAAGGAAGCCGGAAGTTTCCTTTGGCATTTTCAATAAACTGTGGTAGTTCTTTTCCCTTGCTCATTTGTAGGGTGAAAAAGTAACTATCCTTGATAATTTGTCTGCTGCGATGTTTTCTGTTCCTCTTATGTGTTCAAAGAGAACGTCTACACCTGTGCTGTTTACCTGGAATGTTGTGTTGCTTTTGACAAAACCGTTGACTTCTTGCTAATCCTTGGATAGTGTCCATCTTTGGTCATCTCTTGTATTGGGATAGACTATAAAATGTCTCTTGTAGCCCTTGTGATGGGGGAAGATGGGAGAACTCTTGGTTGAGGTCTTGGCCATGGTTGTATGAAAATTTCTCATTCAAATGGTAAGTTAGATTTTTCTATCTACTTCTTGGCTTCTTGTGTTGTATGCATGCTTGCTTGTTTACTTGATATAGCTTGCTTGCACTATGAATTGGTTGGAATTTGTCACTTCCCTAACCTCTGTAGGCTGACTTGACGCTTGGCGCGGGTCAAATGCCACACAATTAGTCGAGTGGTTGACTAGGGCCATGATTTTAATAGCATGAGCTACAGACAAAAATTCAGAAAGGAGATCCTCTTAGAAAGTGTTAAGTGGACAGCAATCATAGTGTATATGGGTTGCTTTGTGATTATCTAACTTACCAATTTTGATTTAAATTATGCATTCATCTTGTATTACCTTGTAGTTCACTAATCTCAAAGTGAAGTGTGTATGGTATGATTACCAATCTCTTGATACTTGCAAAGAGAAGCCTTTCTTAGAATCATAGTGTATATGTCCAGGCCTTTTGGAGACAATCGAGTAGTTGTTTTGTTGTAATACGCAATTGGTCATCTATTTTGGGACAAGAATACATTGACACTTATTCGAAAGCGTCTGTCTGGACTCTAAAGGGGAGCTTAAAGTGTGAAAGCTGGAGGAAGGGTGTTTGAGTCAATGTTGTTTTCAGCTTGTTAAAAGTGACGGTTGCCGATGGTGTCCAAACAAAGGCATTTTTATGTAAAATTTAGTTAAGGGCACCGCTAATGAAGCATAATGAGGAATGCATCGTCAATAGTAGTTAAATAGCTTGACAAAACCTCACACACTCTTGAGATTCTCTAGAAAAGGTTAGTCTATAATAGCTGTGACCTTGTATGGTCTATAGAGACTCCTTAACTATATTTTCCATGTCCAAGATTTCCAATCTCATGGAACAACTCGCATTTCGTCACCTTAGCATATAATCGGTTTGACCAAAGAAGTGAGAAGACTGTGTGGAAATGGCAATATAAGCATCCAAGAGGAGCTGTAGATGAGTATATCGTTAAAGAAAACTAAAATGAATTTACAAAGGACTTGCTTGATTATGGTGTTCATAAGAGCCTACAACGTCAATAGAGCATTGGACAAACCAAAGGGCCTAATGAGGAATTCATACTGTCCCTTATATATCCTAAGCTTCATCTTCTCGATGTCTAAGGGATGGATGTACAACTTATTGTAGCCAGTACGAAGGTCTAGTTCGGAGAAGACACTTATTGCGATGAGCTCATCATCTAACTTTTTGATGGTGGAGATCAAGAAGTGGTCTTTCACCGTCACGACGATAAGAGCCCTAAAATCGACACAAAAATGCCATGGTAGTTCACTTTCTTTACTAGCAACACCGGCGATGAGAACGGGCTCATACTCAGTCGTATAATCCCATTTGTTAGCATGTTGTTGACAAGGCGTGCGATCCCCGACTTTTGGAAGTAGGGGTAGCAGTTTAGTCGAATTTTGGTAGGGGGTGTGTTTGGCATTAGAGGAATGCGATGATCCAAGGTAGCCGATGGTGGAAGGCTTAATGGTGGAGAGAATATATCAGTGAAGTTGTATAAAAGAGAACGAAGAGAAAAGATGGCTGGTGAATGAATGTTAGGCCCTAGCTTGGATGTGAGGTAGTGAGAGGTGGATTCAACTAGCACATGCAAATATTGATCTTCATGGTGTGACTGCACATATTTATAAAGGGTAGACTGTGTGATTGGGCTTAATTGTGGGTTTATATCCCATGTAAGCAGACACGCGCACCATATAGTTGATCTCTATCAAAGCTTGTGAAAGTCAAACGTGATTTGGTCCAATTGTGAGAGCTAATACAGACCCAATACAGTATCCACACCGCAGATTAGTAAGAGAAGGAAATCAACAGAGAAGGTGGTTTGACTGACACACCCCTTGCGTGTGTGTACCGCAAGTGCACGGGTTGTCAAAGTAATAAAGTACCCTAGTGAGTGGGTAGTCGTATCCATAGGGAATAGTGTTTAGAAACAAGAGGTATCACTATTTAGCTATGAAATAGGTCGATGATGAGATAAATATATATATATATATATATATATATATATATATATATATATATATATATATATAATAAAATAAAAGAGCACAAGAAGAGTAATGAGGGTAGGAGAGGTAATCGATATAAAGATGGGGTACCCGGACAAAGCTCCCCCTAGGACTAATGCTTCTAGTGTAAGACTAGTATTATACCTTCTAATTGATGTCTAATGAGTCATGGAAATCCTTAAGCACACAGTCCCAAACCTAAGGTCAATCGTAACTAGTTCCAATATTATGCCACGGCATTAGGTTTCACTACGACTTTTAACTCGTTGACCTGTCAACTAAGCCCCAGGGGAGTCTATCATCCTAAGCCGCACACTATGTGGAACTGCTTGGGGTTCTAGGGATTCCAAATGAAAGACCCTGTTCCTAAGTATAGTTCTAACCCTTTGGTACAGGTGAAAGAACCCTAGTCTCAGTTAAGCTGTAGCATTAGATTCACTACAACTCTTCACGCTGTTAGGGGAGTCCATCTCCTAGCACTTCACTCTACTTCGACCGCAAAGAACTCTTGGAATACGGAGGTAGGGAAAATCACGCCGAAGGGGAAAGGGGACGTTTCGTTACCTCTCGACTCACCCTCTCGATCCTCTCCAATCTCGGGTAGTCTAATCCTATAGAAGTTGTCACACCTTCAAAGGATAACCTAGTGTCACGGCTAAGGGAAAATCAATACAATTAACATGCAAGATTGGAACTCAATTAAAAGCATCAATTAAGAAAGCATAATAAAAGTCATAGAAACAATATCATTCTAGGGTTTACAAGTCTGAATACCCACTAGGGTTTAGCTCTCTACAGAGCAATACAAAGTCAATAAAGAGTTTAAGAACATATGCATAAAACAATAAAGAAACCCCCTTGTAGATCGTATCGATGGTCTTGTGGAGCCGCACGTCTTCCCCAACGAATCCCTTATCAAGCCTAGGGTACACCTTGCCGAAACGATGCCGACGAAAGCTCCCCCAATAGCTATCTTCCAAAGGATGTCGATGCCGACGCCGTAGAATCGCCTCCAAAGATCCCCAAAAACCTCTCTAAACTCTAGCTGAAAGCCCTCAAAAGATAGGCAAGAGATAGAGGGGGGAGGGGGGAGGGTCCCAAAATAGATCTGAAAACGGGCTATTTATAGGCTGAAATCGGGGTTTCACACGACCCTGTGGAATTTCCACACGGGCGTGTGGATTCTCTGTTTTCCAGATTTTCGGCGACAGCGAACAGTAACTTGCTACAGTAATCTACTATAGTGTTGCTACAATACTCACGCCAAAAATGCTCCCGAATCCATGTTCTTCATCGAGGCCGTTGAATTAGGCACATAACCAACGGTAGATCATGTCGTTTACTTCGTTTCTCCTTATTGACGAAGTTTTTCAATGCAACAAGGGCTAGTTTTTTATGAGTGTGACTGCCTTCGTGCCTTTCCAATGGAGGTTGGCACACACTCACAAGTTTAGAACCTGTGCCTTGTTCCTTGCTTGGTCCAAGAACTCCTCAACAATGGCGAACATAACCTATTCTTGCTTCTTTTCTCCTCAATTCGTCTCCACAACCCTACATGCACAAAAGAACACAAATGCACACATATAAGCGATAAAATCTGAATAAAGCGATGCTCAATGTAAGAAAAGTATACTAATTAGGGTTAGACCATCTATTTATATTGGAAACCCAAAACCCTAATTTATGAAAAACCCTTCACACCTAATCAAATTAGGAATCTCTTCTTACTTGATTAATTAAACCATTTTAATTAACCAAATCGATTAGATTTGATCAACACTTAATAAGACCCAACCCGAATAAGCTATTCGTTACACCTAATTTAGGTTTTTTTACCAAAACTCTAAACAGGCGGTTTAATAAGTAACAAATATTGAACCTTGATCTCGGCATTCTTAGTGTACGATCCTGTAGGTCCATTTAACATTGACAATGAGCTTAAACAATTTTAACGCTCATAAATCATAATTATTCTCTAGCAAGATAATACGATTACCCAATATTAAATGAAGGCTAATTTCGAGAATTAACGGAACCTATCGCAACCTCATACAATCCTTTGCTACTGAATATCTTAATTAGCATAAGACATGGAGCAAGTCACCCTTATTTTAATGCTAATTAATTTCTTGATCTCTTAGTGAACTTACTAGGTCAAGTAAATGATAACTCTTATCATTTCCCTTGGGCGTGGCCACGCACTACTCAGTCTCACTAATCAAGTGGTCGGTGATATTCACTTTCTCTACAGAGAGGGACAATCCCTTCACGTCACTCATGTCTCTCAGCATGAATCGCGACATGCCCAATCATACCCGTACTTACCACTCAGTTACGAATGACGTTAGGCGTAAGTCAAAGCATGTAAGGATTCATCCGAGATCCATAGTGATTTCAGGTCGAAGGATTCAAGTACAAGAATTGCTTGAGAAAAACACTTATGACTTTACAACTATGTAGTGTTCTCAAGAGCGGATCGATCCAGGTACACTGTTCCCTAACATATATCTATGTCCTTTGATTGATATCCCATATCCTATGACCCGTAAAACAAGGCCATCTCACGAAAGACATACTAGTCTTAATTTACTTTCATTCCCATGAAAATAATCGACTAGGGACATTTAGAATATTGCTCTAGTTTATGCTTCAAGGTTTTACTATCTAAATCACGCATTTGATAACTTGAGCAGAACCAATATTCAAAGATATTTTATCTTATTAACTATGTACAGAAATAATAATAGATAAAACAATGTCTCATAATAATTATCCAAATAATAAGAGTTCTTTCAATGTATTGGGGCTAGGGCTTACACTAACAGTTCTTCCATTCAAAAGATACAGCTACGATGTCATTAGGTACAAGAAGTCTTGGCTAAAGAAGTCCTAATGCTCTCTATGCTAGGTCTAACCCTAATACTCACAAGGGGCTACTGACACCTAGAGCCTCCTGCATGCCAATACAGTGAATCCCCCTTTAACCATTGTGTGACCTAATTCATGCAAGGATCCCGCTCTACACGTATCATTTAAGAATCAAAACTTATGGAATCCATACATTATTGATTAAACATCATAATAATGTATTGAAACCAAAACAAGAAGCATGCCAACAATCAATTAGAAACTAAAGAATTATCCATACAAGTTTTCTTCTGAGATTCACTGGAGTCTGGTGGCCTTTGGAGTTTAATTTGACATCAAAAGAAGAGCAAGCAAGAGATACAAATAGTTAATGAAGAGGTTCATTTGAAACTCCCTATTTCATTGACTAATGGTGGTGATGAGACCTCATTGAATCCGTGCTGTCAAGGTCATTGATGTTCTCCTTGAGTTCTATCCTCTTCTCCCCTCGATTCTCCCTTGAATCGATCTTCTCCAAAGGATTTGTGCCCTAGGACTTTTTAAAGATGTGTGGTGGGCAAGCTCCATTGTAAAAACTCTAAACTCGGCTTAAATAGTCACCCAGGTGTGCGGGTAGGCAACAACCGCATAAGGGCCGCATAGGCATCTTAATCCATCTCAAAATATCCGAGTTGGGTTAAATGCATGCTGGGGTTGTGTGGCCGTATCGATGTCACACAGGGACAGCATGGGTTTTTAAATGAGGTGTGCGGGCTGCGTGTGGGCTTTATGCAGCCTCTGTGACGGCTGCATGAGGGCACTATTTAGTTCTACAGTACTACTATAGTGATCTGTCTCTAAACTAGGCCTTCTTCTCACCTGGTGCTTGGGGACATGCGTGAGCTTCAAATATGGATAATTTGTCCTTCAAAACACGTCTAAAACACTTCTCCGCACTATAAATGATTTTTCGATGTCCTAAAACAAATAAAATACAAAAACAACATAAAAGGGTATCGACGTCATGAAATTCGCATGAAAATGAGTAAAATGTATCAATGAAATATAGTGTATTTAGACACTTATCAAAGATCCCTTCATTCTTGCTCCTTTGGTCCTCTCATTCCTTCTTTATTCTTTGATGGGAGATCTAGGGCTTGTGTTAGATTTAGTATTTTGAGTACCAAATCCTTGTTGGAAAATGATGAGAAATCGTTGGTATGGAAGGAGAAATTTGTAACTCGTCCTTGTTCTTACCATTGCTTTAACTCGGGTACTGTAGCACCTAGATATCCTTGTCTTTTCCTTTGATAATCTAGTTTTGATTAGAGCCAATTCCCTTGAAAGCTCTTTGGAAATAGTTGAGTACAAGATTAAGCCATATCCAAGTCCTTACTAGAGTTTGCATTGGCATATAAGGCTAGGGTTCACCTTTCCTTTTGCATTCTCATGCATGTTTGCTTTTCGGTTGAGTTTGTCCTATGTTGCATGCTTTGTTTGTAGACAGTAAAGGTTTGGCTAAAGGCAAGGAACTGGCGGAGGAGTACCGTCATTGAGACTCCTCGACCTCATTATTCGATCGATATGCGTATTTGTCACGGTGGGGTATATGTTGATATGTGTGTGTGTGTGTGCACTTAGGTAATTGGACGTATTGAAAATCCTTCATAGATGAATATTTTCTTGAATTAATCATTTATAATAAGTGAATGGCTTTTGCTATATGAAACACGAGTTTTGCTGAATTACAAAGTAAAGTAGAATATGAAGCATGGAAGTTTTTCTTGTTATTATGACACTTGATGATGTTTAACATTGTATTGTTATGATATAAGCTATGGCTCTACTCAGTGATTATGTTTTTATAGTAAAACAGCCTAGCCCGCCTATTGTTGTAGGGGGATCCCCATGGTCGGGCCTTTAAAGGTAATGTAGTGGACTCGGATTATGTTCCCTTTTCGGAGACACGGAGAATTTCTCAAATGGGTGGTAATGCACTGAGATACGAAGTCACCAAACTAGTCTTGATGGGCCAACGTCAAGGTGATGAGTGCCTTGACTACTCCGAACCCGGTCACTCCCATAACTAGGGTCGGAGAAGGTTTTAGGCTATTTTGAATCAACATTGAGTGTTTTCTCCTTTTCAGTGTTCTAAAGAAGATGTGTTTTTGAAATATGGTTGGATTTTAGAACTACTCGAAAAGCATACGTGTTTCCTTTGAAGTATTCATAAGTATATTGTATTATGTGATTTTGGAATCATTATCATTATTATTTTCATATTTGCAAACTTATATAAGGACTCTTTTGGTGCTATGTCTTTCCCACTCACGGAGTGACCATAGTTACCCATCCATTCTCTATCTTCCTAGGCTTTTGTGAGTAGCAAGACATGATCAAACATGTGCTTAGCAATCCTTTTCTTCTCCTTCTACTCTTTGATGTATATTTTGTCATCTTGATCATGACGTATTATATAAGACTATAGATCTACTAGTGAGATGTATGACTTTTAAAAATCATATTGAGACTTTAACCTATAGTCTACAACTTTGTAATTCTCTCTGTTGTTATCTTTTGTTTTGTGTCTTTTGGTTACATACTTCTTTATTATGTTGTTGTTAGCATTGAATTATTAGCCTTGCGACAAACTAGGGTAGGGTAGTGTTTATCCCACCTTGGGTTGTTGTGATGGTTGTTGCGAGCCTATCATGAGGGTCGGGGCATGACACATTCTCCGGGATGGTTGTTTACCATGTTAACCATGAGGTAAAGGAACTGTGGTGGTTGGCACTTATGCCCTGGCTAAACTTTCCACTGTAGTTGAAGTACAACCCATGCTCTCGCTGAGAAGCCATTTCAGCAGGGGTAAGTGTGCGACCTTGTGGCGTTGCACTTTTCCTATACTAACTTGGTGAGACCCATTGCCTCATGCAAGATTTTTGATAGTAACAAGTAGCGTTCTCTCTGGATATCCCCATAAAGACCAGTAAGAAAACAGGTAAGGAGACTCTTGTGGCTTAGCCAGACGATTCTTGTAGACAACCATTGGAAGTCGTTGAGAATTTTCACCATAGTAGACATTTGTTTGAGCTTGAATAGTTGGGAATCAGGATTGAAAAATGAAGAAGGACCAAAGTGAAGCTTGATTTGTCGTACAAAGTCCTCCTAGGTCATGAGTTGATGGGCTGAGTGTAGCCAATAGAACCACTATATAGCAAGACTTGTTATATAAAAGGCAATTATTGTAAGCTTTTGCTCATTTGAGGTCTGATGATAAGCAAAAAAAAAATGATCTATTTGAAGCAACCATCCTAGTACGTTCTCTGGGCAGCTAAGAAAGGACCTTTTAATTTGGGTAGTTGGGTTGCCAGGGGTATAGACAAGGTAGGCATGTAGTTTTTTGTTGAGGACGGGAGGTGGTTCAGACTAGGAACAGTCTAATTAGTTGGCAGGGGAAGCAGCAGCGGTTGAGCAACAATCTTATAAGGCTTACTAACTTTCACTGATATATTGCTAATCATTAACTATTGAGATGTCATGGACTTATGCAGCATCTCAAAATTGTATGAGTGCTGCTACGTGGTGGAGCACAACCGTTGAGTTAAAAAAAAGTGAATTTTGGCAAGCCAGTTGTTCACTCATGGACGAAAGTTGTTCCTGTATAACCTTGGACCTTTTTATCATGCATCTGTCATTAAAGAATATAGGATTCAACGAAAGCACCAAATATAGTCACACGAGTGGCTAAGATAATACGATGGGGAATGGAGAGAAGAAGAGAAAGAAATGGTAGTGCAAAATGATACCCTTCTTCTCATTTCATTACAACATCCTATATCACAAAGTGGTCACAGACTTTGAGACATGTAAACTCCGAGACAATCACGTCATATGTCTCATTCCCTTAATTACTAATCAAATATAACGGAAAATTATAATTATAATAAGACCATCATTAAGAGACCATTGTGACATGATAAAGTTCTTAAACTTATTGACTGGCTTAACTCCCTTACTCCCTCGCTCGCTTCATTGGATAATAACTAGAGGTGTAGCAACATCACTATTTGCACATGCAGCACAATCTATGTAAAATCCTCGTGTATAGGATCCCATAATGTTTTTTTTAATATCAATATTTTTTATTTTTTTATTATTCTAATTATTTTGTTTTTACTTTTTTTATTTTGAATTTTATTTTGAATTTTTTAATAAACACTACCTAATAGACTAGATGGTTATACATTATATTGTTTTTAGATTTAACTACAATATAGTTTTTAATCAATTTCTTACAATAAAGTATCAATTTATTTTTCTAACTCTCTGTTAGACATATGAATAAATTTCTTCGCATATTGCTCCACGGAGTGAAAAATGAATTTTGTTTTGGTTCAATGATACTATTCTTCAGTGCTTTTTAATTAGAGTTGACCAGTTAAAAATGATAAATCACAAATCAAATTGCAATTATTTTTAAATTTCAGATGATTGCAAGTTCATGACTTCCATTAGGGGCAAGCCTGTAATGCTAACTACCCCAGACTTTATCATGAGGGCCTCCAATTAAGAAACAAGTATAAATGAGAAATGATTAGGCAAATATAAAATTAATTTTTATTGATTTCAAGAAGCATATGAGTACATAAATATGATCAAGAATATAAAATTACTAAAAAAAATTTTTTTAATCATGATTTTTATTTTTATTTTTATATTTGCACAACTTGGCTAACTCTCTTGACTCCTTTGCTAAAAGCATATTGGAAGACCCTTTTTACTTCGGTGACTGGTTTTCTTCATTTTTTTTTTTTTTTTTGTCTTTACATCTTGGCATATCGCATAGCTCTCAAGTAGCTCTTGGTATTATGATGAGACCTTTGCTCTTGTAACTCATCTGACTACAGTTCACACTCTAATTGCTGTTGTTGTTGTTCGATCTTGGACTATCTCTCAGATGGATATGAAGAATGTTTTTCTTCACGGTGATTTACATGAGGTATATATGAATCCACCCTTGGTATTGAGACATCTAAAGGTCATGTTTGTCGCCTTCGTCATGCTTTCTATGGTCTTAAGCAAGCTCCACATGTTTGGTTTGAGCGGTTTAGTTTTGTGGTGCATGCAGCTGGTTTTTTGGCTAATGATCATGATCCTGCATTATTCATCCATACCTCTCAGTGTGGTCACGCCTTGCTCCTGCTCTATGTTGATGATATGTTGATTACTGGTAATGATATGGAGTATATTGCTTTTGTGAAGCAACGTCTCATCCAGTAGTTCATGATGTCTGATTTAGGACCTCTCAGCTACTTTCTGGGGATCGAAATGACTTCTACAGATGATGGTTACTATCTTTGTTAGCATCAATATATTCAGGACCTTATTATATGCTTTAGCCTTACTAATTCACGAATTGCTGCTATACCTATGGAGCTCCATGTTCAGCTTCAACCCACGGATGACACACTGTTAGAGGATCCTTCTCTCTATTGTCATATTGTATGCAGTCTTATTTATCTTATTGTCACCAAGCCTGATATTGCTCTTGTTGTTTATGTGTTGAGCCAGTTTGTTTGTACTTTTACTTCAGTTCACTACGGCCATTTACTTTGTGTGTTACGTTATCTAAGGGGGACAACATCACGAAGTCTGTTCTATGCCCATTCCAGTCTGCTTCAGCTTTATGGTTACTCGGATTCCACTTGGGCGAGTGACCCCGTTGACCGTCGGTCCATCACCGGTTATTGCATATTTTTTAGCATTTCTCTTCTTGCATGGAAGTCCAAGAAATAGACTGTTGTGTCACATTCTAACACTGAGGCGGAACTTCGGGCATTTGTGACTACCACATCTGAAATTATATGGCTTCATTGGTTGTTGGCTGAATTTGGTGTCTCATGTGATACTCCTACTCTTCTCTGTGACAACACTGGTGCTATACAGATTGCCAATGACCTCGTGAAGCATGAATTGACCAAGCATATTGGTTTTAACGCATCTTTCACATGTTCACATTGTCAGCAATCGACTATTGCTCTTCAGTATATGCTATTTGAATCTCAAGTTGTCGATTTCTTCACCAAGGCTCCGACTCGAGAACAATATCGGTTCCATCTTCTCAAACTCTGTGTCTCAGATCCCCCTGATCCACCTTGAGTTTGAAGGGGGGTATTAAAGCCCATTTACTCTAGTCTATATATACACTTGTAAACATTGAGATGACTTGAACCATTCTCTCTTTTCTCTCTTTATTTGTCTATTCTAACATTCAATACTATTTTGGGACAAGAACTTCTAAATTCCTTCTCAAAGAAGCTGGGGAGAGTAGCTTCTTAGACAAGAACTTCTAGTATAAGAATTTCAAACCTTTTTGGGACAAAAAAGCCTTAAAGATTTTAAATAAAATGGGAAATAGAATCCCAAGTTCTACAAGAGGAACAATGGGAAATTAAATCATTTCTAATAGGAAACTAAATCACTCCTAAACCTAGGAGCTTTCTGACTAAATCCCTCCATTTGAAGAATTGATTTTATCCCTTCATTTTGGAGATTTCAAACCAATTTTTTAATCTATTTCTTCATCTAAGTCACCATGAAGAAATGCATTTTTAACATAAGATTATAGAAGTTGTCAATTGAAGTGAGAAACCAATGATATTAGAATTCTCACTGTGTTCATTGTTTGCAACTTGAGTGGAAGTCTCCCAAAACTCAGCAATAAGTCTAAGAGTACCTTTTGGCTAGGGATGGAGTTAGGATTTTTTTTAAGGAGGGCCAAAATTTTTTTAGAGGGGACTAAAAATTTTTATAGGAGATAAAATATGTCTTCCAAAAAGTGAAGAAGGTAAATTGGCAATAGATTTTCATAAATATTTTTCTAATATATATATATATGTATATACGTTAATAATATATATACTACATAGAAAATCAAGTTGCGGAAGTATAAATTTTTACAATTTTTTTTTTGTTACCATATAACCAATTTATTAAATGTCAAAAGGCTAAAAAGTAAAATTTTACAAATATGTTTTTCTAAAAATATAATATTTTAAAACTATATATATATATATATATATATATATATATATATATATATATATATATATATATATATATATATATATATATATATATATATATATATATATATATATATATATATATATATATATATATATTAATTTGCGAAATAACTGACTTGCCACAAAAAGAACTTTTGCAAGAAAAATACTATATAAATCAATTCATAAATTATTAAAAAAAACAACACAATAAATTCTCACAAATATTTTTTTAAAATATTATTTTTTATATTATGTACATTAATAAGTTTTAATATATATATATATATAAAATTAAAAAACTACCAAAACCAGTGGGGGCCATGCCCCCATTCATCCTCCCCTCGCTTCAGCCCTGCTTTTGGCCACAAGTAGTGCATTATATCTCTAAGAGATTCATAAGACTTATATTTCATTGTCAAAATCCACTTGCAATCAACAATATTTTTCCTTTTCAGTTTATCACCAATCTCTGATGTTCTATTCTTTTGTAATGCATCCATCTTGTCTATCATAGGACTTGATTCTCTTTTTCACAATGCCTTAGAAACAATGTGAGGGATAGCAATGGTGTTTAAAATCATAATGAGCCTTTAACAAGCATTTAAGAGGGACATTATGAGATAATGAATGGAGTGGTTATTAGAGTGCATCATTTGGTACTTTTTCCAGCAACAATAAGCAGGTTTAGGTCAATTGGTTTGGTCTGTAGGTGTTTTTGTTAGATGTATTGTTGTATTGTATATGTATGTATAGACATATGTATACTTATCATGTTCTATTTGTAGACCCAAAGGGTCACTCATGTATGTTGTTCAAGTATATACACTTGTTCCATTCTCTCTCTCTTCTTTCCTTTAGCATGGTATCAAGAGCCTAGATTTCATTGTCCATCGCTGTCGGCCGCCGCCGATCTACTCTTCCTCACCATGCGCAGCCTCTCCATCGCCGGCCTCATCAAGCCAGATCTACATATTACTTTTTCTCAAACATTACTCTCTATCTTCTTTCTCTCAATTATTATTATTTTTCCTTTCTCAATAAAATAAATTAAAAATTTAAAAAAAAATCAGATCCTTTTTCTTCTCCTTCTTTAGTCATCCTCATCTCTGCCCATCCCATCTTCTCCACCCCTAACTCTGGCCATCCCATCTTCTCCTTCTTCGCACTTACATTAAAAAAAAATCCAACCAATATCAAGCTGCATCACCGGCACCGCCGTCACACCGGTGCCTGCGCACGAACACCGTCACCCGCCTTTTTGTGCCCTCCGCCACGCCTGCCTACCAGCCACCCTTTCCCACGCCAGAGCTACAGTCACTTCCCTTGGACTATTGCATTCTCTTTCCAAGATTTGAATTCTTTTTTCAAAAGAAAAGGACAATTGCATTCTTTTTCCAAATACAAAGAGCCATTTCACTAAACCCACCACACTTGAGGATTTTAGCCAATATGTTCAGGCCCACCATTCTTTGAAGCATCTTTACAAACAAAAGAAGCCAACAAGCTCCTGATTTGCTTAAAAAAAAAAGACACAATGTTTCTACAGTTAATATATATATATATATATATAAATACTGATGGACCAGCCTTTGTTCGTACTGAGGGAACACGTCTTCAGGCTTCTTTTAGAGGGAGGGGGGGACATTGCTTTGACTGTCTCTCACTTCTTTTCTTCTGTACCTTCAGCTCCTCCCCTACTTGCTTCCAGGCTCATCCCTTTGATTCCTCTAGGCCTCCTCTACGGTTGAAGAGGACCGAGCAGTGAGGACTCACGTGTGTCATTTCTCCTGGAAATTCTTCACCAGCTCTATCTCTTCTTCCCACACCTCACTCTCTCCAGACACCCTCTGTAAAAGGATATCATGCTCCAATATTTCTTGCGGATCATCAGGTTTTGGCAATGTTTCAGCAGTTTCGGCAGTCCTACCAGGCAGACTCTACTTCTTCCACTGGACATGCGAGTTTGACTCAGGTTGCTTCATCCGCTCTAGGTAGTTCCTGTCCTTTTTGGCTTATTGACTCTGGTGCTTTTCTTCACACGACCCCTGATGCCACTCATCCAATGATTTCTTTGTCCCTTCTATTTCTCATGTTCCTCGTTTATCCATGAATCTCATGTTTGTAAGCCAGCTTACTGATTATGGATGTCAGGTTATTTTTTACAGAACCTCATGTCATGTGCAGGATCGCAGTGGGACAGTGATTGGAGTTGGTCACCGTCATAATGGAGTTTATGCAATGGATTCCCTTCATCTTCCATCTTCACCTGGACCTGTTTATTATTTTTATACAATTGTTCAGTCTCATTATAAGTGGCATCATCATCTTGGCCACTTATGTCCGTCTCGTATATCATCCCTTATTCGTCATAGTGTTTTAGGAGTTGTCTCTCCTTCTTCTGATGTCGTTTGTCTCGGCTGTAAACTAGGTAAGCAACTCCAACATCCTTATTCTTTGAGTGTGTTTCAAACTACTGCTCCTTTTGAACTTATTCACTATGATGTTTAGGGTCATGCTCCCTTTGTCTCTAGAGAGGATCATCGTTATTATGTTATTTTTATAGATAACTACCATCCAAGAGGTGTTCTTGCTGTGTTCGATTCTACAGGACTTTGGTATACCGATCACCTCTCCCATTCTTATTCATTGTGACAGTAATAGAGTCCTTCAGATTGCTGCAGATTCGGTCAAGCATGAGCTGACCAAACATATTGGTGTGGATGCACACTTCACACGATGCCATGTATATACCTAGATTGTGTCACTTCACTATCTTCCTACAGAGGTCTATGTGGCTAATTTTTCACCAAGGCACAAATATGTGATCAGCATTTATTCATATTATCCAAACTCAAGATGTACAATCCGCCTTGAGTTTGAGAGGGGGGAGGGGGAGGCGTCTCTCTTCTTCCCTCTAGCAGTTTTAATAGATTATATGTGCAAAGGTGGGACAGATCTCAACATGATCTCATTCCTAGGCTTTGAGTTTGATTCTTTAACCTGTGTCAGTTTTGGAATGGCCTTCCTCCTTGAATACACTTGAGAAAACCTTAAAACATTGTGAGCAACACTAGCTAGGATAGGAGATGACTCGAGTTCAATGGTAGGATTGGGTGATTCAGATGTGATGAACTCGGAGGACTTAAGTTTATCAACACAAGCTGGAATAGGAAGGAAGGTGAAAAGGTTTTAACTCATTTAAAGGACTCGCAAGTACCCTTTTCCACCATTAATATCACTAGATAAAGGACTTGTAGAAAATAGGTGCATTTTTAGCGAAGGTGACATCTGCAAATACATTGAATATTCTTTCTAGATGAAGGATTGTAAGACATGTATGCTTTTTAAGTAGATGAGAAACCCAGAAAAACACATTTGGTGTCTCGGGGGTCCAACTTGAATCTATGTTAGCTGCCTTTATGTTAGTTGTGAACATGGACAAAGGTATAGCACCAAAATACCCTAGGTATGAGGCTATTAGAGGTTCTAAATTGAAGAAAAAAATATTTTGGATTTCTACAGGACTTGTTGTTTAACCCACTTGAGGAAAGTCTATTCATCATGTATGTGGCAATAAGAGAACCATCTCCTTATGGAATTTAGGAACATTCTATTAAAAGAGTACAGCCTAGTGGTGTCCAGTAAGTGCCCATTTTTCTTTTTTGGCTACCCAATTTTGTTATGGGTATTAATACATGATGAATTATTGATAATTCCCTGTGATTGAAAGTAAGGTGTAAATTTTTTATTAGTCTTTATTGTTAGTCCTATAGCCTTCTATTTTAACCCTGAATTGGTTTTGAACCAACAAGTGGACATTAGGTATAATAACGCAACATCATAGTTTTGTCTAAGAAGAAAGAATGATGTTATCTGAGTAGAATCACAATCAAGGATACAAAACGTGGAGCCCCACAGACATTACAACAAATTTGATTATTACTGGCACACACGTTCGCGTCACAAAATATCAAATTTTCGTTACATATCATATTTGATGACATTTACCATGGCGTCACAACACTCGTCACCTTTGCACCGTAGCTAAAGATATATTACACCAAATGCTAAATTATATGTGACACCATAGATGAATGTCACGTTATACTTATGTTTGGGTGACACTTATTTTTGTCATACAATAAATAATAGAGTGTCACACAATATCATGAATTGTCATAAAATATTATGAAAATATTCAACTATGAATGGCGAAAATCATATCGTCACACGAGTAGGTGACGTAGGGTTCGTCACCCTTTATAAAGAAAATAACGCCACTGGATGTCATCGTTCGTCACACAAGATGAGAGAAATCTTCATCTATTCATGACGGAAAGAAAGACCGTCATGCGTATAGGTGGCATATCGTTTGTCACGCATTATTTAAAAATAATGTCACTAGATAACAGACATCGTCAGTAAATATGAGGTAAATGTTCAGTTGTTCATGACACAAACATGAACGTCACATAAATAAGTGACATATTTGTTATGTCACTAGTTATAGGAAAATTGCATCACGGAATATTTGTAAATGTCAAATTAATCATGACATTAGCATAATCGTCGCTTAAATGGGTGTTAACACCAATGATTTTGTGGCATTTGCAAAATTAAAAGATGATAAATAAGCTGCATATTTGTGGTCACTAAACGATTAGCAATTTAGTGACGTGAATAAATCGTCAAACTAGTTGGTGAAAGATTATCGTCACAAATCATAGTTAAATATGAATAAATTGTGACGATACTTAGTTGTCACAATTATTATGTGAATTTTTTCCCTAGTCCTTTTATCATTCATCATGAATATTTTAATATAATTTTTTATCAAATATTTTTTTGCAATCTATATTATTTTATATCATGATATAAAGGAAAGTAGAACAAAATGAAATCAATAGCATTTAATAAAATATCCCACAATCTCAAACATAAATCATCTAAATAACAAAGTAATCCAAAAATTAATAAAACATCCTCACATATTGATAAAGTTAACATCCTTTAACAAACAAAAAAAAAAAGTCCAAGCAAATTGATAGGTGTTGCAACTTATTTGATAGCTTTCAATCCGATTGTTCTGATGACAATGATTCCATTGATGGAGAACGCGGTTCACTTGAAACTGTAATACATTCAATAAAAAGAATTAATTGAAAAAATAAAAAAAAAATTGCAATGATAAGTAAATTAAGAAATAATGACAGTGCATGGTAAAATAAATCTAAAGCATACTATTACCTGCAAATTGTGGCATATGCACTTGTATTCCATAGCCAACCATAGTTTGAGTCATTATTTGCATGTGATCACGCACGAGTTTAAAATTCAACTTATGTTGCTTAAGCTTACGTTTAGACTGTCGAAGGTTGTCCCGATTGTTCATTATTTTGAGTTTGTTGTATAACTCTTTTTTTACTTCTAAATCTCAACCTGGGTGTCATCCCAATATGAATTAAATATAATCAAATTGAAGAATATAACAAAAAAAAAATCATAATTGAAGTTTAGATGAATTAATAGGTGTTTAGAGAACAAATATATTGAGTTTGAGGAGACAACAATTACAAATTCATTTGAAATTAAGAAACCAATGTTTAATTGGAGGAGTAGATTATAGTGCACTTAGAGAAAATAGTGGGATGAAATGAATTAAACAGTTCTAAGGTGCTCACAATACATGGATATAATATGAATATGATATTGTACTTATATATATATATATATCATGACTCATCATAAACATGATAGAAGAGAATAAAAGATTCATTAATAGAGCAAACATCATTGAAGGTAGAAATTGATTTTCAAGATTTAAAAGTATATTTCCAGCAAACATCATTGAAATTAACCGTACTTCTAAATGCTTTTACAAATCAAAATAATATAACTTTAATTCATACCTTGTCTTCTTTTAGTGAGTGTTGTCTTTGGAGAAAATTTTCAACAGCTCTCTTGCATAGGCAATGAAGAAGATGAATTGTGAAGAGAAGGGTTTTTCTTTTTAAGTTACAAAAATATTGGGTAAAATTTAGAAAGGGTTAGAGTTTCCTAATTTGTACAAATTTTTAGAAATCATGTTTGGTGGGAGTGGAAAAAATAATAAAAATAAAGATATAAGAAGATTAGGTAAAAGTTGGAGGACTAAAAAAAAGCATATCATAATTAATGCAAACTTTTAGGATCTTGATTATACAAAATTTTAGCTACAATTTTTGGCAAGAGTGGAGAAAATATGCATGTTGCTAGGGGTAACAAATTATTATATTTATACTTCCAAATTGATAGCAGAACCACATATTAAATAATCTTTAAAAAAAACTAGGATAATAAGAACTTAGGTAAAACCACACCTTATTAGGATATTTCATATCAATTTGTTTTATTTTATAATTTAATTGTTTGTATTTCCGTATAAGATTTTTATGATGACATTATAGAAGGACATTATTGGGTATTGTAAAAAAAAATTTCATTATCAAAGTTTTTTATTTGTTATTTTTTTCAATAATTACATGTAATTTTTATATAATTTTTTAATATAGATGATTAGATATTATAAACACTAAGATTATTTTTTATTTTTAATACATGGTGTCTTTGATGTCATATCCACTGTTTCAATTTCATAATTTAATTGATGTCATATCAATTTGGTTTTATTTTATAATTTAATTGTTTGTATTTGCATATAAGATTTTATAATGGCATTATAAAAGGACGTTATTGGGTATTGTAAAAATATTTTTCATTATGAAAGTTTTTTTTTGTTATTTTTTCAATAATTACATGTAATTTTTTATATAATTTTTTAATATAGATGATTAGATATTACAAAAGCTTGGATATTTTTTATTTTTAATTAAAGTAAGTTATTTTTAAAATGAGGGCATTTGCACTGTTTGTAACAAAAGGTTATCATTTATTTATATTTATAAATTATTTTGATACAGAATTTGTCAAAGATATAAAAAACTTTTTTATAAATTAATTTTTAAGCTAAAATTTTCTAATATATTTTAAGGTGTGTGATTCTTTATACAATTGGCAAGATTGGGAATTGAACCCTCCTTCTGCATGATGAGAATGTGTGATATATTTATAAAATCTATGTACTCGTTGGACATGTGACTTGTTTGCTTCGTAAAAAAAATTTAAAACAAATTGTTAATTTTTATATATATATTTTTTTAATATAGCTTGTTTATGAAACTATATATGAATACCTACATTAGCTTATCGAATATTATATTACCCATCTCTCTTTAATGTAAAGTTAGCAACCCTTAATTTTATTTCTTGTTCAACCATTAATTTCACTGATAAGTACTCTTGTTAGAATGAAAGTGATTTATCATTATGATAAAAACTTATTGTCATACATTAATTAAATTAATGTGACATTATACAATTTCTTATAAAAATGTTATATGTATGTACGACAAATGAGATTGTCCTAAATTTTTATACTTTAGTAATATATATACACGTCATGATATAATTAAGATGTATGACAAAACCAAATGGTCACGGATAATGTACAATGTTATTAGTGATATAATGTCAAAATCTATTTAAAAAAATGGCGTTATATTTTCATCATAAATAATGCAATACTTTGATAATGGAATGGGAATGTCACTAAAAAAATGTTTCCCTCCATCTTCTTTTGGAGGAAGGTACCACACATTATGTGACGCCAGTGATAAAACGTCCAAATTTGTTTAAAAAAATGATGTTACATATTCTTCACAAACAATGCAATATGTTGATGACGACATGAGAGTGCCACAAAATATTGTTAGTGTCACTAAAAAATATTACCCTCCATCTTCATTTGGAGGGAAAATTTGGCGCCACACATTATGTGATGCTAGTAATGAAACGTCAAAATTTGCTTAGCAAACATGATGCTATATATTCGTCACACAAAATGCACTATGTTAATGACGAAAAAAGAGTGTCACAACATATTGTTAGTGTCACAAAAAAATATTACCCTCCATCTTCATTTTGAGTGAAAATTTGGCCCCACACAATATGTGATGCTAGTGATAAAACGTCAAAATCTGTTTCGAAACAAAGACGTTATATTTTCGTCACAAGTAATGTAATACCTGGATGACGAAATGAAAGAGTCACAAAATATTGTTAATGTCACTAAAAAAATTTCCCTCCATCTTCATTGAAGTGAAAATTTGGCGCCATGCGTTATGTGACACTTCAATGTGACGTTGTCAAACATCGTCACATACAATATTTCATTTTGTGGAATTGAGTGACAATTTATAATGTTCGTCACAATATATGCATGTGTTGTGACGGTTCCAAAATGCGTCATGTAGAAAACCGTCACTAATCATCAAATTTGTTGTACCAATGTGAATTAAATGAAAAGGACGAGAGCTTCTTTCATTGCTAACAGACAAAGGGAAAACACGAGTATGTTTTGCCCATTCACAAATATCACAATAAATCTCTGGAACCCTTGAAACAAATGGCGAAATGTGATTCTTGAAAAGCTAAAAAATTAATAACTTAGCATAGATGATACTGCCAAATGGCATTTTTATTTGAAGAACTAAGAAAGAAAAATTGTTTGCGCTTTTCTTATATGATTCAAGGTAGTAAAGGCTTCTTCTTTTCTTAACAAATTCAATCCTCCATTCCGAACCTGAAAAGCATAGTAAAATAGAAAAAAATAAATGACATTTAAGATTATTTGTAAACTTGTGAATGGAAACGAGGCTGGCTGACAAGTTTAGTATATGGGGTACATTCTTGAGGATAAGGGTAGCTGTGATATTTTTCTCCAATTCCTACAGCTGTAGTTAAGGAGCCATTAGCCGCTATACCCTCATCCACACACAAAAGAGGCCAAGAATGGCCAACAAACCAGTCTTCCATGAGATTAATAATGTTTTGTTTAGGCAAGGAGTTGGTGTTGAGCATTAAATCAGCACTAGAAACACTGGCGACGTCATGATCCCCAAAAGAATAGACTCTTGCCCATGAGTTGATCTTCTTCATGTGAAGGATAGTAGGTGCAATGGTCATGTGTAGATTAATGAAAAGAGAATACACAGGAAAATGAAGGTTGGGAGAAGTATAGACCTTCATGATAGGCGTCTCAAGGATAAGCTTGCTTCTCCTCCAAATATTCTCCTCCAAACTTAAAGAACTCTTATAGGTTTATGCTTTTTACAACAAGCTTATCTTGAACTCCTTGTTTGATTGGGATTTTTTTGGTGGGTTAGCGCGGAGTGAGAAGCCATGTGTGATTAGTTTGTTGCCTGGGCTTGGGATGTTTTTGGAGTGAAATAATTTTTGATAAAAATACCCTACTAGAATGAGATTTTGACAATAATGTTGTTTCATTTAATTTACTAATTTTGAATATATATAGTTGCTTCTATTTAAATTTTTATTTTAAAAGATAAAGTTGATCTTAAAGTATATAGTTACTTCTCAATTTTGAACTTTTCTTTGATTTTTTTACTTGTCCATTCTAATATTTTATGAAGCATTAAATATTATTTTTGTAAATTTATCTTTTATATTTAATAGATTTTTACAATTTTTAATAAACATATTCAATTAAAACATTTTTTAAATTATATTTTAAATAAATGTATTTTTAGGAAGTTAATATAATTTTTTATAAATTTTAGATTTCTAACAAACTTTACTTATAAATTTATGTGAATTAATTAAAATAAACAAGTATAAAAGACCGAAGATGGTATATCATTTTTTACTCATTCTTTGAATCAAACATGATATGTTTTCAAAGACAGTATATCATTTTTTATTCATTCATTGAATCAAATATGATATTTTTTTTAAAACTCTCCATTCTTCTTATTTTCCCCCTCTCTTTATTCCTCTTCCATCTTATTTGAGCCAAACAAAAGATTAATCACTGCTATGTTAATTAGTAGGGGCATCTTTTTTTCTTATGGCAACTATTAGCTATTGATTTTTTAACTTATTTTTAAATTTATGTGAATTAGTTAAAATAAACAAGTAAAAAAAACAAAGACAGTATATCATTTGTTACTCATTTATTGAACCAAACATGACATTTTTTTTAAAACTCTCCATTATTCCTATTTTCCAGCTCTCCTTTATTCCCCTTCCACCCTATTTGAGCCAAACAAAAGATTAATGACTACTATGTTTATTAGAAGGGACATTTTTTTTTTCTTATGGTGATTATTGACTATTGATTTTGTGTAAAATAGATATGTTATTATTGTGGTAGGGTTGGGATACCTAATTTTAATATTTGTTTGTTTGTTTGCTTTTAGTTTAATTTTGTTGTCGACTAAGTAAAAGGGTTTTCATTTTCCAATTCTTTCATTAAATCGAAAATTCAAAATATACATTTTTTTCTTTAATTTTAACTAAAAATTTCAAATACTGTTTAGTTTATTTTGATTCATTGTCTAAGGTAATCATTTTTTAAATCAAGCATTTTCGAACAATACCACAATGAATATGCACTGAAGCATTATTTGCTATAAAAACTAATCAAAATAAAATATTTATTAAAAAGAAAATTGCACATATTAGAAAACAGATAATTTTAGAAGATACAAGACATATTCCATTATAATATCATGTGCGAGTATCTTGTAGGAGAGACATGCTTCTTTACCTTATTATTATTATTATTATTATTATTATTTATCATTTCCTCCATGAAAAATATAGCTTATTTGTGAAATACTAAATATATCCACAGAGGGTCCAAATGCAAATTTGCAACATATATTCATACATATAATGACAAATTCACTTTTTAAGATCTTGGAAAGAGATATTTGCACCTCTTGCACCTCTCACTAGTGTTGCACTAACGGATGTGTGCGGATCCTCTATTTCCTGCAATCAAACATATATTAGTCTTCATTTGCAACGTTATTAATTTTAAAAAAATAATTAAACTTTTTGCAATAAAAATAAGTTGAAATATGTTCAAACATGTGGAATTGATTATTTCAATTCCATTTATTATGATATTAATTATTTATTTTATATACTTGAGTTTATGAATATTAGTAAAGAGATTTTTTCAATTTAGATTATATTAGTGATATGTGTTATTTGAAATTATTTTTGAACTAAATAAAAGAATTCTCACATGATGTTTAACTTAAAGAAATACTTTAAAAAGTATTAAATTAAATACATTAGTTGCTAATAAGTTTTAGTAGTTTTTTTATTTTTGACTCTAAAACCAAAGCAATACATTACACATGCAATATTTAAATGTGTATGTTGTAGGCTTGTAGCCCTTGGATCCATTATAAACGTGCAAGAAAGGACTCTCAAAGAATCTTGGCGAATGTTCGTTGTGGTATTGTTCGGAAAAATCAACTTTATGAGTCCTCGACCCAATGTGGCTCCCCCAATAACCAGTAAGGCTACAGGTTGAGCAAGCTCAACCAGCTCTAGTTGGCTTCTGGAGTGCAATAAGGCTAGCCTCTAGTTTCAAAATCTGATCAGCTAATCCTACGATCTCTGTAATGCCTGTTAATAGAGGGACTCATCACCCTAATTTCTTCATAACTTGGGTCAAAGAAAAGAATTGGCTTAGGATATATAAGGCTAAGAAGATTAACTCTCACAGGCGATGTGGGACTATGGACCAGGTTAACCACTACATCCCAACACCCTCTAGGTCCACAACAGTAGCTCTGATACCATGTTAATACAGAGGCCTACCACCCTAACTTCTCCATAACTCGAGTTAGAAAAAAAGATTGGCTTTAGATATATAAGGCTAGGGAGATTGGCTCTCACAGGTGATGTGAGATTATGAACTAGGTTAACCACTGCGTCCCAACAATGCTAAAGCATGTGCCCATGACTTTTTAGTAAAAAAAAAAACTAGTGCCAGACAAGTTTGTCAATTCTTGCATGGCTTTATTCAAAATAAATAAATTAATTAATTAATTAATAAAAAAAAATACCTGCATGACTTTGTGTTAACACAGAACAGCCAGGTGAGCTTGCTCGGCCCTACCACAGGCTTCCAATGTGCCGGCAAGCTTAGCTAATCATAGTGAGTTGAGAAGATGGGAAAAACCACATATTGATAAAATGATAAATTTAATAAAATTAGTGAGAAATGAGGTATTTGAAAAGGATAATTTATTAGGCGCTGAGGAACTTATAAAAACCTTATTTTTGTCATTTGCTCTAGATCTCTTAATCTCTCTATCATCTAATTTAATAATTTAATTCAGAAAAAAAAAACTTAAAACGAAAATGAAAAAAAAATGCATTTTATTATGGTAAACCAAGCATATCCATCCACCTTCATCTGAACCTTCACTTTAAAGAGATTGAAGAGATTGAGAAGTCCAATTCCCTCTTAAATTCATGATGGATTCATAATTTTTGTTTAGTGGGATCAAAGTTTATCATATATATTTATATTTTTTAAATTTTAGTGAGGTTAAATAGTAAAACATAAAAAAAAAATTAACTATTTATACAATATAAACTTCATAGGTAATTAACCGAGTACCTGATTCTGAAGCCGAGGTTTGGGACATCCACTTAGTAGAAGAACACACAATGTGGCCGCAGCTGCTCCTATCAATCTTGATCCCCATAACTTCACACGAGACTGACTACTATCATTGTTATTGCCATCTCCATAATCATCCTCATCTCTAAACGATAATTCCTCTGAACTATTATAATCCTCCGAGTCTTCACTCTGGTAGAACTCCCTGATAATGCATTTCGGATGTTCTATCTTCATGTTCACAGAATCATCCTCTAGTTTCCCCATAAACAGTTCAGATATTATCCCCATCTCTGCTAGAACATCCGGCAGCAGCGCAAGGCTTCTTACCTCTTTTATTTTTGACAGGTCAACTTCTTGAACATCTTCGGCTTCAACATTAATCTTGTTGTTGAGCAGTGAAGAGGGAGGAAATACGCAGGTGAAGTAATCCATGTTTACAACACCGTCGTCGGTATCAGGATTGAATTTTGATTCTTCCTCCTTCAATTTGGTGATGTTGCTTGGACTTCCATGTTCTTCTGTGTTGAGCATCTCCCAGTCTTCCATATCCATCTCCCAAGTGCAAGATTTTGCTTTTCTTTATGGTTGAAAGGTTGCATTTATATAACAAAGCTCTTGTTTGCATGGACAAGCACAAACAAGCTAGTTTCTGAGAAATAAGGGAACTGAACTAATTGCATTTTTATTGTATTTTTATTGTATTTGTTTGTTTAACAATAATAACGAAGGAACTTGTGGTGGCTTGTTTGTTTCTTTATGTGGAAACGAAGGAGGAGGGAAGGCAAAGTGAAGATCATTATTGTGCATAAACAAACGAAGAAACCCACTAGAACTAAGACATGCCATATGAGGAAGCCACACTACGGTAGCCTTTTCGGTCAATAATTTTGTGCTAATTATATGTTTTTTTCATTTATTGGATGCCATATCTTCATGTGAAGAAATTATTTCCTTCATAAAGAAACGCCAAAATTTCACCCATTACAACTTAGAAATGCCATATGAGGAAGCCACACTATTGTAGCCTTTTCGTTCAATAATTATGTGCTAATTTATATGTTGTTTCATTTATTGGATGCCATATGAAGCTTCATGTGAAGAAATTGTTTCCTTCATAAAGAATGGCCAAAAGTTCATATATATATATATATATTCTCCAAGTTAGAGCGGGGACTCTTTATTTTTTTATTTTTGAATAATCATTCTATTAAGTTGAGTTGGGATTGAACCAAGGCCTTAATCAATCAAACCAAACACCTTATCAGCCACCTTACAATTTATTTGTATTTTTAAGAAACAAATAAATAAAAAGAAGACCACAAAGTAAATTTTTCATAAAAAAATTTAAAAATAAAAAAATAATTCTTAATAAATTAAAAGAATTAAGATAACTCAAAATAGTTCAAAATAATTAAAAAAAAAAATGAATTGAAGGACTTGCTCTTACTTCTTTTCCCCATCAAATTAAGTCGTCTACATATCTTCTTAAGTATGAAAGAAATTAAAATCCATGTAGTTCTCTTACCTTTCAATCAAAGTTGCCACCCATCTATCTATTTGTCTTGATCGGGGTCTACATCGGTCTTAGCTTTGATCTTGATCTTGCTAGGGTTGTTGTTGCACTACACCATATGGGACTATCAACGGTGGTTTTCTCAGCCTTTCGCAGGGTTTATAAACGCCTCTAAATTGACCACCAACATTTTAGGAAAACGCTGCTTCTAGTGCCTTTAAAGTAAATGTTGGTAAATTAGCAGCGTTTATATTTATAAAGCGCTACCCACTCGGCTGCTTTATAAATAAATGTCAGCAAAATTAGTAGCGAAGTTCACATGTAAGGCACCAAAATGCAGGCGTTTTTCCAAAATAATGCTACTATATTTGCGGCGATTATTAGTATAAACGACGTGCAATGGGTAGGTTGTAATAAAAAAAAATCAAATTTCGTGGTGTTTTTATAAAAAACACCAGCAACTTAAGACAAAACACCACTAAATTAGTTGCGGTTGTAAGTGAAAATGCCAGTAAATTGGAGGCATTCATAGCAAAAACGCCATGTGTCCTTCCAACTTTTAAATATTGTTAATGCTTTAATGATGTTTTTGTGAGAAAACGCCACTAAAATAATGGTGTTTTTGTCAACAACCCCTTGAAATTAGGGAATTTATATTTATAGATTATTGACGTACTTTGTCGGCGTTTTCCTTATAAACGCCATTAAATTTAATTTTGAATATGATTTCCTGCGATTTTGCAATTTTATTTTTGTGTATTTTTTACAAAAAAAAATGCCAATAAAACACCTGGAATTAGCATTCAAGATAACAACAGTCACATATAGTTATTTATGTACACAAACACAATTGTTGATGTCCAATAATTTAAAACCAATTAGAAGTCACAAACGTCTTTGATATTAGTAAATAGTTAGGTTTGTGATTCTTGTCGTACTAAAAATAATATAAAAGAAAATAGAGATAAATAAAAAACCTCCATAGGATGATCAATGCCACTACTGATCTCCAGAAGGCTGATTTTGCAATTAAAAAAAAATTATGAGAAAAGATTCCACAATGAATTTAAAATTATAACAAATAGATACTAACTCGCTTGATTGAGTGCTTGAGGCAATAGAATTTCTGCTAGTCATACACCCATAATCATTTTTGGGTGTTGAACCTAATCCAAGCCCTCTTACTCACCCACATCGTTCTTTTTCCATAACTTCTGTCAGAATTTCAGTTTCAACCATTTACATATCCTCATCTACTGTTTAACATTCAACTAACTTCTCATTTGCTTTATTATGTATATATTGAAAAAAAATTATTTTAAAGAAATAATATATTTCAAAACAAATTACAAATTAAGGTATACTTAAAACATAATTATTACCATAATTTGTTCAGTTTCCACATTCATGTGAGAATCATCCTTTTTGGTATGAGTTGCTTTAAAAAATTCGAGGTGTCCTACTTTTCTTCCACTATTAACCTCCTTCAAGTATTTAAACAAAAAATTGTTCGAATCACAAACATCAAGAGATTAACTTTAACAATACTTTAAATTGTTTGAGGCATCCTACTTTTCTTCCACTATTAACCTCCTACAAGGGTACTGAGTTAATTCCTGTGTTTGAAAAACTTTTAAGATCGTATCTCCACCACTCATTTACTTCCCATCTAATAGCCAACGACAGTACCGATTTTTCAAACACAGGAAATGACTCAAGTATCCTTCTGATCAAACTAAAACAGCAGAACAAAACACAGCAAACAAAATTGTTTCATTTCTCAGCTTTAGAAATCAAAATCTTCACTTCATTGTTTCCAATTCTTTTCAACCTGTATATTCAATCAATTTTCAACAAACCCCCCCTTGATTGAAGATCACATACACCAAATTTCTCCCGAAATTTCAAAAATTTCTGTCCATCTAATTCTTTGGTCATCACATCAGCCATTTGCTCATCAGTTGCACAGAATTCCAACTTCACCAGTCCTTTAGATACTAAATCTCTGATAAAATGATACTTTACATCTATGTGGTTTGTTCGACCATGATGCATAAGATTCTTAGCAATCTCTATGCAAGATTTATTGTCACAATAGATTTGAAAGGCCTTTACATCTTCCATTCCACAATCTGCAAGAATTCTTTGTAACCAAACTCCTTGACAACAGGCTACACACAAAGCTATGTATCCGGCCTCTGTTGAAGACAATGCCACAATATTTTGCTTCTTGGAAAACCATGTAACTGCTCCTAAACCAAGTGTAAAAACAACCCCAGTTGTGCTCTTTCGATCAATAGGATTGGTTCCCCAATCACTGTCAGAAAAACCTTGTAAAATATCACCAGAAGTCCCTTGATATAGAATACTGAAATTTCTTGTACCTGCTAAATATTTGAGCACATGCTTGGCTACACCTTGTTGAATTTTATTGGGTTTATGCATGAACCTTGACAGCAAATTCACAACAAAAACAATATCTGGCCGAGAATGAGTTAAATACATTAACTTACCAATTAACTTCCTGTATTTAGTAGCAACTGTTTCATCTGCAACTTCATATAACTGCTGCTATGGTGGGGACACAACCGTAGTAACTCTTGGAATCGACCCTAGGCATTATATAAGGATTCTCCATCTCTTTAAGCAAAGCTTGTAATTTGGTTTTTGAGTTGCACAGTCTTGCTTAGCGGGAAGTAAATAACAAGAAAAGCTTAAAAAAAACTAGTCCCATGTCGTAATCAAATTTGTTGAAAGCGAGTGTAACCATGTATTGGCTTTCTTCTTGAAAGAAAAAGGAAAAAGTCTTAACTTGATAGCACTTTAGGAAACCCCCACTAAGCTTTTATGGTTTGGTACCTAGGGGTGAGCAAAACCGGGTATCTGATCCGGTTTTTAAAACTGGATCGGATACCCGATTTTTCAGATCAGAAGAAACTTGACCCGTATCCTACCCTGTTTAAATCGGGTACCAAAAATCTGGTATCCGGTTTATACCGGATCGGATATCAGATATCCACATCTGAATTTAAGTTTTATTTATTCAAAGGATTTGTTTTATATAACAACATTACAAAAAAACAACAAATATGAAAAACTTATAACTTAGCATTAAACTCTTATATTTTTCTCCACACAAGCATCAAGCTTCTCATCAATATTGATCATTACTTACTAGAGAGAGAAGAGATTTGAATGGAGGATAGAGAGAACAGGCGGTAATTGGGGACTGGGAAGCAGGAATTTGAAATTTTTTTAACTCCTGTAATATATATATATAACTCTTAAAGGGTTTAGATGGGAGATTTGTTAGACCATAAAAAATTTAAAATTATTATATATATAGAATATAATAAAAATTTAAAAACCGGATCGAATTCAGATACCCAATTTTAATTTCTCCTAACCCGGATCCGATCCAGTTTTCATCTAAAAAATTTAGATCGGTTACTGATAAGTGTCTAAATGTATATGTTTTAGTATACGTATTTTGTACACTTAGCATGTATTTTTATATGAATGGATGCCCGTTTTATGCTTAATTGAGTATTATTTATGTTGTAGGGCATGGAGGAGCCATGAGGAACACGATAATACGATTTGGGCGAAAAAGGATGAAAATCAGGGTGTCGCAGTACTGTAGCGTATTCACTGTAGCTGGAGTACTGAAGCATATCACTGTAGCTGGAGTACTGTAGCGGATTCACTGTATCAGTTGCTGTTGCACCCGAGGATTTTCGGGCTGGAAAAGATAGAAGTGCACCAGAGTGAACAGTACCGTATACGGGGCCGTATAAGGGGCCGTGAGCATCAAAAGACAGTGAAATTCAACTATCCCTCCCGGCCCCCTATCCACCCCGGGATCCATTTATCCACCCCGGGATGCACCCTCGCATGAGACAAGTTTTGCCTTGTTTTTGCCTATCTATCCACCCCGGGATCCCCCTATCCACCCCGGGATACTTCGGGGGTATTTATGGGTGATTTTAGGGCTAATGGAAGCAGACTTTTCCTTGGCCTTTTGGGCCGCCGCCACCACTTCATCTTGAGGCTTTTCGGCCACCTTTCGGCGGGGATCCAAGTGGGAAACAAGTACACATCATCACCAAGAGGGAGAGGAGCAAAGGAGAAGGAGTTGGAGTGAAGATCTAAGCCACCATTGACAAACCTTTGAAGCTTCATCCATTCAAGGGGATCAAGACCTAGAGGGAGTTTTCATTGCTTCTTTTATGTTTCTTTCTTCCTAGGGTTAACATCCAAAGTTCATACACAAGGGTCGTATGTTGTTTAAGTGTCCCTTATCATGAGGGATTAACTTATCATTGTGTTTGGATTTGGATGAACCCTAGGGTTAATCTTGTGTATGAACTTTGGATGTTGTTATTAATTTAGTTTGATGGTTGTTTGAGATTCAATCTTTCATGCTTTCATGTCTAGAATTACATTTGTGGAGAAATCCGTAATTCTTTTATGAGTTGTATGCGTAGATGTGACCTACTCACGTGTACTAGATCTTGGAGAGATTGAAAGGGGATTCTTGTGCCGACACGCCGAGAAATTGGGTGCCGGTAGCCCTCCATTGCTAGGTTTAAGCCGAAGGATGGTAGGTTTACTCCTATTAGAGACTTCACGGAGCTCATTGCGATCGTAGGTGGGTTAATACGGAGAGATTCTGATTAACACTCGTATGGGATCAGGGGTTAGTCGCCGAGAAATCGGGGCTAATCTACTCAGGAGGTCTCTAGGTCTCAACTATCATTAATGCATCTTTATATCATCCTTGTTCTGGACTAAATGACAACCCTAGGTAGATTCCTTGTCCAAACACACCCTTCTCATGCTTGATACTCCCTTGATTGTTTGCATCTGTGTGCTAGTTACCAGGCCATAGGATTAGTTTAAATTAGTTTATTTGTTTTATTTCTTATCCACTTATATTGAATGGTAGGCTAGAAAATAGATGAAGGGTGAGTAATAGTACTTCCTTGGCCCAGTGGAATACGACCCTTGTGTCACTCACAGGGTATTACTTGGCAATCCCATACACTTTGCGTGGAAGCAATCAGTTACCCAACCTTTTTTTCCGAATTGGGTACGCAAAAAATTCGGGTTAAAAAATCAAATACCGGATCGGATCATCTGATTCGGATTTTTTTGCTCACCCCTAGTTGTACCATTCCAAAAATATGGAAAGGTGGAGAGTTGGGTCTTCTATTGGTGATCCCCAAATTGATTATGCTAAACTGTGGATAGTAGAGTTGGCTTCAATTCAAAGTTATTCTCTTCCACAGTGGGTCTTGTGATACTTGAATGCAACTCTTGTACATTAGACCTAGTGAAGTCCTTTAAAGTTCTGTTATTATCTTACATGATTGAGGGTTATGATTCTTGAACCTTGTTCTTTCTTTGGTATTGTCTTTTCATTCGAAAGGTCCTTTTCACTTCAAGATCTAGTTCCACAAAGTTATCAAGATTTCTTGATCTTTGCTTAAAAGGGACAACCTCCTACAAAAAAAATAAAGTAAAATGAAAAATAGCTAGAGAAAATTAAGAAAACTAAATATAAATTTCCTAATCTAACCAAATTGCAAATTTCATCATTATGAACAAGCAAAGTCCCCAGCAACCACGCCAAAAACTTGATTGTAACTGCCTCCCAGCAACCACAGGTTGTCAAGTAGTAGTAAATAAGTTATCATTCCCACGAGGACTGTGATGTCAATTGCTAATTTCTTACATCTAAAGGTCATCCAAAGAAATAAGAATTTGAATAAAGAAAATGAATAGAACTAAATGTAATTAAAACTAAAACTATTAAACTATGGCTAGTGGCAAAGAGGGAGAACATCAAAATTCAAGAACTTCTAAGATTAGGTTGTTGACACACCAATTTACGTGCGTGTACTGCAAGTGCACAGGTGTTGAAGTAATAAAATACCCGGTGAATAGGATAGTCGAATCTATAGGGAACATGGTTACTAGTACTAACTGCTTCTCCGCTATCTAGCCTAATGATCAATGGGGTGATGTGGTAATCTAGTGTGCGAAGAAATGAATACCAAAGACGAATATGCAAGGGTAAAATAGAGGGAGATCTCAATCAGTAAAAGTGGGGTATTCGGGCAATGCTTCCCCTAGGATTCAGGTATTAGGTACTGGGTATGTAAAGCGTTTCTAGAATGAGTAGGTTAAGTTATGGTAATCCAAAGATAATCGGTCCCTGCCTCCAGACCACCAATACTAGTCCCCTAGGAGGTCCAGGTGGAGAAATCGTTCAATCTTAACACCTCATACCACATATGACCACAATAGACTCTAGAGATTCCTAAAGATAGACCTAACCCTACTTCTAGGTGAAAGATCCCTAACCCCCTACAAGGTCCCGGCAGAAAAATCTCTCAATCTCACGCCTCGCACCAAATATGGTTATATAAAGCCTAGGGAATACGGAGATGAGATGTACTAATCGGAGGGGACATGAGACGCTCCACTATCTCATGACTCACCCTCTCAACCCTCTTTAATCTTGAGGTTCTAACCCTAATGGAGACCTCTCTCTCACCAAGGTTAACAAATCATGCAAACCAAACAACCATAAGATCAATATGGCAAGTAAGCATTAGGCAAACAAGATTGAAACTCAACTAAACTCGGATTAAATAGAAACATAAGGCAAATACACACAAAATTAGAATCCTAGGGTTCACAAGCCCAAGTATCCTCTAGGGGTTTAGCTCTCCATTGAGCTATATATAAAACAAACCATCAATGAATGAAAGTATATAAAAGCCATAGAAATAGACCCTCCCTCCCCCCCCCCCCCCCCACCCTATATATGAACTGATGGCCTTGATGGAGAGCTTCGACGTCATGATGGAATCCACTCCGAAGTTAGGGTCACAGGTGGCTTCCTTAATACTATGACAGAGGAGGAACCGATCAAAGTTGGTGAAGAAGTACCTACTAAGCCGCAAAGATCTCCTCTCCAAACCCTAGCCGTCTCACATCTTAAGAGCCGTACAAAAGATGTCAAAAGAATAAGGCAATTCACCTATTTAAAACCTGAAATCGGGCTGTCATGTTTCTCCACGAGACCATGTGAGATTTCACACGCCCGCGTGAGCTGCAGGATTTCCCACGCGATAACATGGAATTTTCACTCGGTCGCATGAACAATATTTTTACTACAGTACTTCTACAGTTCTCTTCATAAACACAGCTCACACACTCTTCTCTTGAGGCCGTATGATTAGGCACACGTCCACATGATAGGTTATGAGGCTTTTTATCGTTGAATCATCATTGGGAAGCTCTTGTATTCTTCACACAAGTAGGGACATGGGAGTGTGACTGCCTTTGTGCCCTTCCAACTTAAAGTCTAGCTTGGATTCTCTTGGAAGTTGGCACACACCCCCATATATATGAACTCCTCTTATGTCTTGATCTTTATGTTGCACAAAAAACCCCACACGGTGTCTTTATAGCCTATCTTTGCTCCCTTTTCTTCTTTGACAGCCTTCACAACCTATTTGCACAAAAGAACACCAAATATTAATTATGAGACATAAATCATGATAAAAATGATGCTTAATGCATGTAAAACACATAAATAAATATGTCTACTCAAGCACTTATCAGTTGTCACTGCAATGATAAACAAAAGATCATATACTAACTTTTCCTATATTATTCTTAATCGTTTGAAGGTAGTTTATCACAAGGTACTTGCTATTTTGTTTTTAGAATATAGTGAGTTATCTAACTTAAATCAACTCTTACTTTCATGGTTATTGAATCGAACTAGACCCTTTTAAGTTTCATGATAATAATTGATCCTCAAAAAATACAAACCTATGGTTTCACGTTTAATGCTAGGTTTCTAACATTGCAGTTTATCTTTAAGTCCTTCCATTAGTGTCTAAGATCATGCAAATATGGGTTTCATCACATTCATAAGCATTATAACATTAAAATAGAGAGAAAATTCTATACAAAAATCTTTGTTCATCAAGGGACTAATCCCCAACCCTAGAAAAAATAAATCTACTCATGTTTGATTTATAACTCATGATGTTCAAACTAAGCATCAATAAACAAAAAATAATAATAAAAAAAAAGATATAAAGAAAAACTTGGTTAGATGGATGAATTCCATGCTTGAAAATTGATAGATCTTCAATTAATCTTTGATCTCCTCCACCTTTTGATACGTGCTTCGGCCTTTAGATGGTTCTAAACCTCATAACCCAACCATAGAAGCCAAAGATTATTTTTTGAAAACTCTCCATTGTCTTATATAGTTATGGTTTTCTCTAACGACCAACTGCCACAAGTCTGGTGTGTACCACAAGTTGGCCATAAAGCTTTCTGATCCTGCATTATGCTCCATGCCCATGGTGGTTAACACTGGCGGGTCATGTTTGAATTCATGCATGAGAATCTTTTACCTCTTCACAACTTCTCTTCTTCACTTTTCTTTTAGAATGTTTCAAATAATTACATAATTGATGATGAATTTCAACCATTTGCATATAAAACACAAGTTACCTTAACCCTAAAAAATAATATTCAAACAAAAATATCCTAGAAGATGCATGCTTAATTAATGAATTAGACTTTATCCAAAGCAAAAATGTTAGGTAACACTTCTCTTTTTGTTTGTTCAAGTTTGTAGTATTTTATATGAATATATCATGTGCATAAAAATATGTTAGATATTCTACATGATATCACTAATTTTGTGACGTAGTAATCATTCAGAGGTAATCCACATGTGTCCAAGTAATCATCCTTTTATTCAAATATTTGATTGTAGAGTTGGCATAACTCTTCATCACTGTTTTAGTTCTACATAAACATAGCAACTTGTATATTGTTTTATAAGCTGCTGGAGCTGAATTATTTAGCGGATGCCAGTAACATGAACGTTGTTCTATTACTCTTCATCAATCTATTAAATGTGTTCTTATGAAGATTTCCACCTAAAGTGGTCTACGTGTTGGCCAGTGATGATTTCTTTGAATGCTTAAGTGCTTATGGTTATCAGTAGACTTTTTATCATTTTATTTTGATTGGTATGTATTTATTTCGATTACAATATATATTTAAATATTAAACTTAATTAGTTGTGTTTTTTTATATTATTATTATTATTATTATTATTATTATTATTATTATATATTTATATTTTATCATTGACTTGGTAAAATTATTGAGTTTTGTATATCATCATCTAGTGGTTGCATTTTGCATTTTACAAATATTTTGTTTTCTTAATTCCTTTATTACTGCACCGAATTTCATGTGTTTGTTACCCTCCATAAATATGGATTGTGTGTTTTGATTTGTTTTTCCCAGAATGGAATTAAATGGATATCAAAGGGTTTCAATCATGCATGCATCCTGATGTCAACAAGGATTAATGGAATCCCATTTAAGTTATTTGTATAACTAATTGATCCAACCACCAAGTGTTGTTTCAAACTTCCCTTGGTCTAGATTTGGGCTCTCTGACCATGTAAAAGTTTTTGAACCAATGTGACTTGCGCAATGGAAATGCATATATCATTATTGAATATGTATATTTCACAAATGCAAGTAAATAAAAATTATTAATGATTCTTAACTTCATCTATTTTTGTTCATTACAGATGTTGTAAGTGAAATAGTCCAAATCATTTTGTTAATCATACTCAAGTATATATTTAATTATAATATTTTTTTTTAAAAAAAACATGTTAATTAAGCTCAAGGAATAAATTTAATCTGAGTGCAGCAAAGGGTAAAATAGTAATTACATAGTTATGAACAGACAAATATTCATTGCTTAAACACATTTAATACTAAAATTAGAGATGGAAGTATAATTAAGATGTGCTAACAAATGAATTTTGAAGATAATGATGAATTGACAAAAAATTTCAAATTTAACATAAATGAAAATATTTTTAAAAAATCATTTTATTTCATAAATACTGCACGAAAACATGATTTATGAGGCTGCAAAAGAATCATTAGTTTTAAGGAATTTATTGGCTGGTTTTCAAAGATAAAATAATCAAACAAGAAACAAGACAGCAATATATTTTGCCTGTTTTCAGGGATAATCATATATTATAGATCCGTTCTTTTTTATTTGTCACAAATCCATGTTCCTTTTTATTTATCATTTTTTAACATCAAAAAATATTTATTATTTTTTTTAATTATCTTTAACACTCTATTTAACTCTTGTTGGAATTAAATATGAGATATAGATGTGAAAATATAAATTATGGGTAATTTGAAAAAAAAAACTAATTTTTAATAAAATTTTGTAAAATAACTAAATTTTTTGATACATGAGATTCGGTTAACCATGACAAATAAAAAAAAAAACGGAGAGAGTACTCAAGTGAGATGTGTGTCTATAAGAAGATGTGTAATTCTTTGTTCTTGAAAACATTGAATAAAAATCCTTTATTCTTCCCCCAGCCAGCAACTCAATAAGTACAATAATAATTAAGTATTCTGAATTACAGTGCTGATTACAACCATTAAGTATTCTGAATTCAATTGGATAGAGTGTCAATGGCAGGTCCACATGTGCCTGAATACCTGGGACTGAAAATTGCTATTCATTCCATTATATTAGATCAAAGCTTTCCATGTAATGAATGCATTCAAATAAGAAAGAAAACAAACGGTTTACCTCCTTACATAAATCTCAACAATTGCAGGGATTAATCAAGGTTGTCGATTTTAATTGGAGAAATTGGATCAGCAACTTGAAACTGCCCAACAGTTCGCGCGAAAAACATCATTTGTTGCTCAATTGTGAACTTAAGATTCTCGGCCTGAGACAATGATAAATTAACATTGAATCAGCAATCACTTAATTTCAAGCTTAAATCATACAAAATTACGGTGACATGTAGGTGAGTACCTTGCGGAATCCATGTTGTTCTCCCTCGTACTGAACAAGAGCAACAGGCAACCCTTTATCTTTCAAAGCTTGGTATATTTTACGGGCCTGAACTGGTGGCACAATCTGCATTTTACATCATAAAATATTTAAATTGCTCCAAAGAGAGTAATGAATAAGTTCTCCATTTCAGATAGGAGGGCACAGAATGATGAAAACTAGCAGTAGTTTAAGTTGGACCAAGGTTTAGGGTTTGGAGTTTTACAGAAGGGTTTTGTACCCCAGGATACCTCAAAGCTGTTAAGATTTGAATGTTGATTGTTAGAATATACACTGTTAAAGTCACCGGCAGGGATATTAGAGATTGTCTTGCTACAGTAACTGCTGCTATGGTTTTCCCAGGTATACCTACACAGTTTTCCGTCGCCTTCTAAAACTGCTAGTCTGCTACCCAATATTCTCAGAGAAACATCTGTTGCAAGTACAAGGTTGTCATCTTCTTCAGGTAATTGTGATCAGAAGATTACGACACAGATATTTAAATTATCCTACATGATTACTATGTATTGCTTCCCATTTCCAGGGCTGACCTTTTTAAAGTGGGTTTCTGAGTTTGGGTAAATTAAGTATAATTGTTTGATGTAATTTAAGCACCCCAAAAATCTCTGAAGTTGTTGTTTAGCCATTAACAAATGGGGGAACAATTTTTTTCTAGCTACCATATAGGGTTGTAATTCTATTCCTGTTTGATTCAAGGTTAGTCCCAAAAGTTCTATTTTTGTTTCTAAGAACCCAGATTTCTTTTCACATAATATTATTCCATGCTTTTCTGCAAGATAATATAATTTTTAAGTTGTGCTTCATGTTCCTTTTCAGTATTAGAGTATATTAATATATTATCCACATACAGAGCACAAAATATTAGGGACACTGAATGGCGTATGTGGTATAGCTTGAAGTGCTAGCTTTATTTACCAAAATTTAGACTTGTAGTCAATTTTACTAAAATACTTCTTACCTCGTATCATATTAATAAGGAATTCTTTGTAAGGTAAACAATATCCAACTAATTTAGTTTTTGAATTAAATTATTTAATTTGTAATTAACTACTACCCTAGCATGCCTCTCTTTTGTTCTGCATAGTTCCTAATCATAAAGGCAGGACTACTGTGAGAGCTTTTGGATTTTTCTTACTGATTGTTATTGTTCCAACTCTTCAGATATAGGTCTAGATTCATATGGAGTCCATGTTGTTTGAGAATATGTCAAGTTATTCATGAGGACTAGGTTGACTTATAGAGGAACTTGCTTCATCCATCTTAACATTCTCTTGATTTTTTAAGTCATTCTTTGTTTTTTGCCAAGATGAGCGGCCTAACCGCTAAGACAGGAGCGTGCACAAGCCTCGGCGGAGCAAGTGGGAGCGGGGCCCGCGCACACATGGGTGCAGGGACCACCCGCACACAATCACTACTCACACTCCCAGAAATATGCCCTCACCCAAGATTCGAACTCTCACCACTTGTGAAGGGTTCTATTGGGGACCCGACTACCAATAGACCACATGGTCATTGGTTCTATTGGGGTCATTCTTTGTTAACATAGATCATCTAAACCTTAAGACAGAACTTCTGAGAATCTTCTCTAAATCATACATGGTTTGTAGGAATTGTTTAGTGTCCCAGAAACAAACTATTGTGGATCCTTTTATTATGACTATGTTGTTGGATTAACTTTCTTATCTGTTGATACATGTTTACGCTTTCACATGCATTAGAATCATTATTGACTACGAAAAGGACCCCATGAATCTGTGTAATATTTGAGCGCCATGATGAGATCATGCGTGTAAAACCTCAATCAATTGCAAGTTATGAGCCAAAATTATCCAGTCAAAAGATTATTAAAATGGGTAAATGATATGAATTAGACTGACACATTCTGCATATTCCCGTATAAAAGAATCTCACAATTATCTATAAAGGATCAAACACCCTTACCAAGGGAGGAGAACATCCTAAATAGTCAGATAAAATAATTTTTTTGCTCAAAGCATGATAAAAGAAGTTGTTCGTTAGAATACCAGGGTAATTAAAATGAGCCTAATAAGTTTGATAAGATTTCATGTTTATGATTCAGAGAATGTTGAATATTAGAAGGATTTGATTGCATGAGAACTTACATAAAAGGGTGTTGGTTATTCTGCCAATATTTCTTATTTACTAGAATTGTGATACATAATTATGTGTTGATCATGAGTTAAGAGTTAGGAATTAAATATGGTGCTTTGCCGCACATAAAAGAGCTCAGTGAAATGTACAATACCTGTATATAAGCATGTGCACATAATTAGTCAAGATTAGTTAGAAGTTCTAGTTAATGTCTTTTATGCAAGTTGAGTAGATTCATATGGGCAACAAAATCTAATTTACACATTGGGAAAAAAAATAAGAAGAACAATCATGCTGACAAGAAGAAGCAAAGAATGAAGAAACCCTTCCATATTATACCCATGCTTTGGTAGATTCAGATGTTGAAAATTTGTCATGATCTCAACAACTAATTTCACAGAGAAGTAACATCCTATCAAACTCGTTAAAGTCGAGTTTCTTGAGCTGGAGAGTATGATGCAAAACATGGGCCTCTATTATTATTTGACATGGTCTAGGATTAGAAGTTGTTAAAGAATTATGATGTCTTTAGGTATTAGCAACAGTTAGGTAATATTAGCTTTTTCCTTATGTTAAATGTACCAAACCAGATGAACTTGCTTTTAATTTTATTACAAGTTTCGAAGTTTAGATAAGTTTTAGTTTAAATAAGTCTTTCTCCACTTCAGGATCAAACTTTGCTAAAATAGATTTTCTAATCTCTATCAAAAGAATAATAAGTCTTCTTAGGAAATTAGTCAATCAATGAATACATTATTCTTTGTTTTTTTCTTTTAGCGTAAAGCATTATTCCTAGGTGTGCTTGCCTTTTTTTCTGGGTGTGATTGCTTAGATTTTCTAGGTATGATTACCTAGAAAGGAGTGGGTGTGATTTCTTAGAAACCCTAGGTGTGATTGCCTAAGCTATCTTGTGTTAAGATTACTTCTTTCTTGATACTTAGGAGGGTTACCGTTACCCTAAAGGAGGGTCTTCAGCAAACATGATGAGGACAAGTTCAAAGGATTTCAAGATGAACTTGTTTTATTTATTTTGAGAACTTGTAGTACAAGCACAATTTTATAAAGGTTTTTGAGTGTCAGGATACCAAATGTATGAATGATCTTCCAAAAGCAAACTGTTCTTTTAGGCAAGTTGCTTGTAAGTTTCAATATTAATGGTGGTCTATGCTCATATTTTCTAAAGTCAAGTGATTCACCACTATTAGAATATTCTGTAAGCATCATTTTATATGACAAGATACAGCTACCAGTTTAGTTGGTACCAATGACCATTCTCTCTAATCTTCTCTCAACCTATGATTAATTAGCCTCATCAGATCTCTTCCTAAGAAAGCACTCATATTCTTCCTCAACAATGAAACGGTTCCTATGATTAGTTAGCTCTCGTCAAATGTCTTTCTAAGTCTAAAACATCAACGTACATGGTGAGAAATGAGAATAATGTTCCACAATTTCTTAATAGAACTTTTGGTTGTCAGATGTCTTGAACCTTCAACTTACACTGTGGCTGCAATGTTTTTCTTAATATCACCATTACTTTTTCTTTGACCTTGATCTTTGCCAAATTATAGTTTCAACATCAATTATTTGTCAACTTATCCTTGCTTCTTGGCACACATATATATTGTTTTCCTCTTTCTCTAATTCAACAAGCCTACTATCCTGAAGTCTGCCCCAATTTTTTTGAAGCTACAACTACATGATTGTTACAATGATGAGTTGATGACCCTAAAAGATTCAACAACTATCACACCAAACTCTAGTGCCTACCATCATTAGACTGCTACGTATTCCCATTGTCCACACGTTAGAAATTGCAATAGGCTAATGCTAACCCTCTATGACAGAAAAGATGCCCATGCTGTAGCATGTTAAAAGGCAACTATGATCACATAAAGGCTAATATGCATAACTAAATAATACACCTACCTACAATGTTTCTTCACGGCCTCATAGGTCTAATGTTTGATTTGTGGCAGCAAGATTTTCATCTATATCATGCTTATGGGTATGTTTTCATTGTATTGTTTGCTCATACCATGAATAAGCATGCCCAATTCAGTACTTAAAACATTAAAAGAGGAAAATTGGGCATTCAAAGATTTACATTGAAGTCATATAGAAAACTTATAATGCTAGTTCTAGAAGGTCAAACTTGACTTGGTTACAACTGAAAATTTTACTGTTGGTGAAATGGACACTATGCCCTCATTGAACATTATAGATTACTTTCTTATTAACTATATCAACTCTATAAAGTAAGGACATTAGGCTCTAACATGAAACAACCAGGGAAGCAGATTACCCTTACCTTTGATGTGCATCGGCATGATAAGCTTATTGCTAAAACAAATGTGTTAGAGTTATATTATGGTTTATATTTAATTAATGGGCCATATTGGGCCCATACCACAAAACCCTAATATTTCTCTATATATATCCTTGTACTCTTTTACCAATGAGATATCCAAACTATTTTTCCTATTCTCACATGGTACCAGAGCACTGGATTAGACCCTAGAGGCCACCCAAAACCCTAGCCGCCGCCGCCACCGCCGTCGTCGTCGCCACCAAACCCTAGCCTTCAATCCGCCACCGCCGCCGCCACCACCTTTACCGCTAGCCACCGCTCATCTCTCGCCGTTCCCGTTGTTCTATGGGCACCTGGTGATGTTCCTCAGCCATCACCAGTGATGCCCTTGTCTCGTTGCTGAAGGATGTCTTTTCGTCATCATGTCTTCGTCTCATGGGCGTGGTAAACGCTCCTCTCGTGGTGGTCGAGGAGCTGACTGTGGTGATTCTCGGGGTAGGTTTGTGTGCACCTTTTGTCGACGGACGGGCCACACTGAGGATCGTTGCTGGGATAAACATGGTCGTCCGGTAGTGGTCAATGCTAGTACAGAGTTGGCCAATCCGTCACCTACTTCTGGTGCTGAACAGTTAGTCACTATCTCTCGGGCTGACTTTGCGCGGTTCCAGCAGCTACAAGGCACAGTTTCTCATGCCATAGTCTCTTCTCCTATTTTCTCAGGTAATGCCTTTCTTGCTTCCAGGGAAAGTTCCTGGATTATTAACTCCGGGGCCTCCTCTCACATGACAGGTACAAAATCTTTTTTTCAAAATCTTTCTCCATCTGTTTTTCATTCTGTGGCAATTGCCGATGGACGATCTTGCTTAGTGTCCGGAGAAGGAGTTGTGCAGGCTTTCTCTCAGCTTAAACTAACTGATGTTCTTTTCGTGCCTGAATTTCCTGTCAACTTGCTATCTGTTTCTGCGATCACTAAACAGTTGAATTGTAGTGTTACCTTTTTCCCTTTTCACTGCATTTTTCAGGATCTGCGGACGGGGAAGAGGATTGGTTTGGGGCGTAATCGTGGTGATGGCGTGTATACGTTGGTGTGTGATGATATTCCTTGTGGTTTGGCAGCTTCTATTTCGGACACCGAGTCATCACTCATGTGGCACTGTAGATTGGGTCATCCTTCTCTTAGTCGTCTTCAACAAGCTTTGCCTTGGATTAGGGTCGAGTCATTTCAATGTGAGTAGTGTCAATTGGGTAAGCATCATCGTGCTACTTTTAAACATTCTACTCTAGTGTCCAGTCGATCGTCATTTGATCTTGTTCATTGTGATGTTTGGGGACCTTCTAGAGTCGCTTCTATTTTTGGTCATTGTTACTATATTGTGTTTGTTGATGATTTTTCCCGAGTATCATGGGTATATTTGTTAAAAGACCGTCAGTCGATTGTTGATGTCCTTAAAAAATTTATTTTGGAAATACAAAATCAGTTTTCCACTGTTGTCAAATGTCTTCGTACTGATAATGCTTTAGAATTTGTATCTTCTGCTGTGAATTCTTTGTGTGCGTCCTATGGGATTATTCATCAAACCACCTGTCCACACACCTCTCAGCAGAATGGGGTTGCTGAAAGAAAGCATCGTCACATCTTAGATGTTGCACGCTCTCTTAGTGGAGCGTAATGTCCCTAGGTATTTGTGGTCTGATGCTATCTTAACTGCAGTATATCTTATTAATCATATGCCTTTTATACCCCTAGGAGGAGAGGTAACTCTACGTCGTCTTCTTCCTGATACTGAGTTGTTTCGCTTGTCTCCTCGTGTTTTCGGTTGTGTTGGTTTTGTTCAGGATTTAACTCCTGGTTTGGATAAGTTGTGCCCGCGTGCACTTAAATGTGTCTTTGTCGGATATTCCCGCACCCAACGTGGATATCGTTTGTACCACCCGACTAGTCGAAAATATTATGTGTCCATGGATGTCACGTTTTTTGAGTCTCAATCTTTTTTTTCTGACTCGGATTCTCACGATGTGTTAACTACGTCGTCTGATATTGTTCTTCCCATTCCTGTTTCTGTTACTCCGCCTGTGCCTATACCTAGTGTGATGCCTCCTCCAATAGATCCAAATGATGGTCGTTTTGGACAGGTTTATCATCGTCGCCAACATTTACCACCGCCAGATTCGGCCCCTCCGATCGTCTCCCCGAATGATGCAGATCCATCTCTCAATCTTCCCATAGCTTTTCACAAAGGTATCCGTTCTTGTACCAAACATCCCATTTCACTTTTTGTTTCTTATGATAATCTTCACCCGTCTTTCCGTACCTTTGCTCTTTCCTTGTCTGCTGAGTCAATCCCCAGGAACTACCAGGATGCACGTCTGCTTCCACAATGGCAGATGGCAATGGATGAGGAAATGGAAGCCTTGAGATCTCGTGGTACATGGGAGCTCGTGCCTCGCCCTGTTGATGCCAGCGTTGTCACTTGCCGATGGGTCTTCTCTGTCAAGCACAAAGCTGATGGTACAATTGATCGCTACAAAGCCCGGTTGGTAGCCCGTGGTTTTACTCATACTTATGGTGTTGATTATGCTGAGACTTTTTCACCGGTTGCTCGTCTGAATTCCATTCGCATTCTACTATCGATAGCTATAAATCAATCATGGGCCCTCTGTCAACTCGATGTGAAGAATGCCTTTCTCTATGGAGATTTAGTTGAGACTGTGTTTATGGAGCAACCTCCGGGGTATGTTGCTCAGGGGGAGAATCTAGTCTACAAGCTAAAAAAAACGATATATGGTTTGAAACAAAGTCCTCGTGCATGGTTTGATAAGTTTAGTGTAATTGCAGTTGCAGATGGCTTTCGCAGGTGCAATGTGGATCATTCTGTGTTCTATAAGAACACTTCTTCTGGATGTGTTGTACTTGCGGTATATGTTGATGACATCTTGTTGACTGGTAGCGATCGTCAGGGCATTCAGAGAACTAAGGAGCATTTAATGAAGCATTTTGTTACACGAGACATGGGACGACCCAGATACTTCCTTGGTATTGAGTTTGCATATGCCAAAGGAAAGATGACGCTCTCACAACGGAAGTATGTGTTGGACTTACTTGAAGAGACTGGTTTATTGGGTTGTAAACCAGAGAGTACACCTACTGAGCAGTCACCACCCTTCTGGGAGACATCTTCCCCATTTCTCAAAGATCCGGGCCAATACAGGCGTCTGATTGGAAAACTCATTTATTTGACAGTTACTCGTCTTGATATATGTTACGCAATTGGACTCTTGAGTCAGTTTATGCATGAGCCACGAGAAGTTCACTGGCAGGGTGCTCTGAGGGTTCTTGCATATGTTAAAGGAGCTCCTGGCAAAGGTCTTCTCTACAAGAATCATGGTCACCTGGACGTTGCAGCCTATTCTGACTCGGGTTATGCTGGCGATAGAGGAGACAGAAAGTCTACGTCAGGCTTTTGTACGTATGTTGGTGGAAACTTGGTTACTTGGCGAAGCAAGAAACAGAATGTGGTTTCAAGATCGAGTGCAGAAGCAGAGTACAGATCGATGGCACAGACAGCTTGTGAGATGGTTTGGGTACAGTCTCTTCTATCTGAGTTGGGATTTCCCATCACAATACCTATGCATATGTTCTGTGATAACCAGGCCGCCATCTTCATTGCAAATAATCCAACGTTCCATGAGCGTACCAAGCATGTGGAGGTTGATTGTCACTTTGGGGTTGTTTGGATAGGCTTCTCAGAAGTGCTTTTAAGCCCATAAGTGCTTTTTTATAAGTTAAGCACTTCTGGGTTTTAAAAATTATGTTTGTTTGTGCTTTTGGACAGAAGCAGAAGCTGTGAAAAAGCTAAAATTCAGCTTTTTTTAAAAGCTAGCCAACAGGTGCTTTTCAGAAAAGCACTTCTGAGAAGCTGTTTTTGGGGGTGTAAAATTACTAAGTTACCCTTGATAAATGAATAATTCCCTCATTATTTCCATAAACAGTGCTTATTTTAGTAATTTGCTATCTCCAAAAGTGCTTTTACAATTCACATCCAAATAACTTCACACATATAAAAGTGCTTTTGACTCAATTTATCCAAACATAAAATACAGAAAAGCACTTAACTTACTCTGAAAAGCACTTTTTTCAAAAGTGCTTTCATAAAACTTAAAAAAAGCACTTCTACTAGAAGCCAATCCAAACAAGGCCTATGTACGTGATATGGTACTAAAAGGAGTCATCTCTACGCCATATACCCAGTCATCTGAGCAACTAACGGATATCTTCACCAAGGGTTTAAATGTTAAAGTCTTTAGTAATTTATGTAACAAGCTGGGCATGCTCGATATATATGCTCCAGCTTGAGGGGGAGTGTTAGAGTTATATTATGGTTTATATTTAGTTAATGGGCCATATTGGGCCCATACCACAAAACCCTAATATTTCTCTATATATATCCTTGTACTCTTTTACCAATGAGATATCCAAACTATTTTTCCTATTCTCACAAAATGAAACAGATTAATAGACATCATAGAAAATAGAATTACATCTAGTACTGACATAGAATCTAAAACTTGATAAAAAAAAAAAAAACTTTGATCGTTAAAAGCAGCATACCTTGTCATCTAATCCTTGGAACAAAATAACTGGGCAAGTGAACTTATCAACAAAGTTAATAGGTGACCGCTGAAAGAACGCATTCTCATCCCCTAGAATAATAGAGGGTGGTCTCAATTTGTCAAATAAAATCATGCAGCATTAATGGCAAACATGCATCATATAATTGACTGCATACCAACAAGATTGTCTATATACTGGGATTCAAATTTGGGTATTTCTGCTTTCAACAGCGATAAATCAGCAATCTGTCAAATTGTCCAAAAGGACAGAAAGTAGCTGCATTAGGAACAAAAAACCTCGCAAGGTAAAACCAGCAAACTCTAGTGCATTGAGAAGCTTTTTAGTCATGAAAATGCAAATTGAGTCATAATGTCTTTGTTCTCTATGAAGAATAAAGTTTGTGTCTTACACCATACAAAGATGAACCAGCCTTGAATGTATCCCTAAACGCAAGACAAGCTAGTGCTGTGTACCCACCAGCTGACTCTCCAGTTATGCAAAGTCGCTTACCATCAACCTTCCCTCCTGCTACCTAAAGAGCATAATCCACAGCATGGTTCACTTTTAGTTATGAATATCGCAAATATGGTCTTTGTTAAATGTGATCAAGTTTAACGAATATGTATGAGCAAGGAAGATACCAGGATTTCTGCACACCTGCAGCAATCATTAACATCAACTATACCCCATTTGCCCAAAAGTCGTTCTCTGTATTTCCTGCCATAACCTTAAAATAATACATGTCTTAGTAATATCATGGTTAATATATTTTTTAGAATTAATTCGGAGATTTTTCACATATTTAAACCTCAAAAGGCTTATTCTTGCACATTATCCGTCTAAAGTTGCAAATCAGAACTCTGCCCCTCAAAGTTCCAGACCATAGCAAATTTGTGCATCCAGTTAGCTTTTCACATAAGCCAGGTCGAAATTTACTTTGATATGATGAACTGACTCATTTGCAGCAGCAGATGTGGAAAATATGCAATAAAATATCTTTTGGAAGATATAAATGAAAATGAAGATCTAATGCAGAAGTGTTATCATCATGTGTGCTTGGCAGAACTTTGATATAACAATCAAACTGCAATCATTAAGTGAACCAATCACCAAAGCTAATGCTTCACTGCACATATGATCTAGTAAATCCAATGATTGAATCAGAAGATATGAAAAAATAAATTAGATAACTAGACATTGCCATATTTAACATTCAACAGAGCCTAAAGGGGTGATCCAACAAGCATCAGAAATCAAACACTGCTCCCAGGAAACTAGCGGTCATAAAAAAAATGAAAACAAAAAATGAAGCCCTCTCAGAAGAAGTTAGAGGATAATCAGGATAGATTGGAAGAAAATCTTAAAATGCTCAAGCTTACAACCAAAGGTCATCTTTCATGCCTTATTGGAGAGGAGGAAAAAACTAGTGGACTCTGTACACACTTGTAAAGCTGAGAAAAACCTTCAATTAATTACCAAGGAAGAGGCATCAGAGGATCAAACCTGACTTTGTGCTTATCCTTAAAGTTAAGAAGAACCCATAAACTACCAAGTACAGGTTATCAAATGATTAGATAAAGTAGCAAGCAAATGATGAGGGAAGAAAAGGGATTAGGAGATCAGAAAGTGAAACAGTATAAGATTTGGAAGCTTTCCTAACAAATTATTTCTGTAGTTAGGTCAAGAAGAAGGGTTAGGGTTGTTAAACTAGCCATTTTAATGAAAATATATAGTGGAAAATTTAAAACAGGTATGGAATTTTGAGGAACATTGCCAAAATTTGAAATTTCAGAGGGATAATCATGCAATGCATAAACCTATTGAGGGAATATATTCAAGACGTGTAAACATATATAGCAGTATTTCTAACAACTTTCAGAAAGACGTGAACCAAGTTGATTATCAAAATTAGATATCCAAGCCAAAAGTAGATGACTTGTCATTTTCAATAAGAACATTTATTATCAATTTGAATTTGTTTGTCAACCAAATAAAATTATAATTTGAAAAAGATTACAATGATATAATTGACTGCTAAAAATGCAGAAATGAAATAATAAAAAATCTTGAAGGACAAACCAGTGCTTCCCCCATAATTAACATCAAGAAATGCCCATCCCCGACTTGTCCAATACTGAATATTAAGGTTCAGCGCTCCACGTGCTTCACATGTAGGCCCTCCCGTAAAATTGCAGGATAGTTAAACACAACTTCCGGATATTCCTCAACAGAGTAGCATAACAGAAAATATTGCTGCTTTTAACCTTCACAAGTGCATCCTAAGATTGATGGTCTAACTACCTTTTCGTATTCCATGCACACTAAACCATAAACTTAATGATATTATGCTAAAGGTTCACATATAAAAATTGTGCATGTTCCCAAAGTAATGAATGCATCTGAAAGTTTCAAAACTTACCTTCACAGGTAAGCACTCAGATCCCATTAACAATAATGGTTGAAATAACCCAGCAACAGAGGACATGATCTAACATACCTCTTCCCTAAAAATTGACCAAAAATGCCAAGAGAACCCATAATAATATTGTGAGTGAGATTAAGAAGTACCCACAAGCATTATTTTGAGAGCATTCATTCATGTCTTGTAGCCAGGTTAGCAAATTCAAAAAGTAAATATTAACTTGGAAATTGCGTTTCTGACATTATACCTCAAGCCATGAGGTACAGAAGGAAAAATAATCTAAAAAGATTAGCAAATAAACCAGCGAAGTAGAAATTACTATGAATATGTCCTTTATAATGAAAGAGATCATCATATACCATGGCTTTCAACCAATAAAGGAGGCTTTTCATACAAGCTCGCTTTATATGAGGGATTAGCTGGTGGGTAGAAATATGCAAAGGCATTTTCCCCAGGGACTTCTGTAGGAAACTCAATAATCTCCGGCAAGCTGAAGTATGGTTCAAATTTGGTGATCTCTGGAGAAGAGCACCAAACAAGCGAAACTTCCTTTGCTTTTGAGTAGCTTTCATCCAGAGTTACCTGACAAAGTAAAGAGTATTGATTAGATAAATCCTTCAATACCAACAACAGAGTTAACTATTCAACTTACGGTATAATCCTCACCTTTGCTATTGACAATGGATGACTTTCGGATGCAGCTTCTATGTATAAGCAGCCAAAGCCAGCAACCTGCACATGTTCCACAGGTAAATAAGAACATTGCACCACATCACAACAGTAGTATCCAGCAAATAATTTCATTCCACAAGAATGCTGGTTTAACTATTCAAACCTACAATATTGTTAATGTCCGTAAAAGGTATATCCAAAGCTGAAAAAGTGCCCTCCGTGTAGTCTAATATTCCAAGATATGACTTCCCATACTTCCTGCAAGGCTTGAATATGGTCATAACAAGAGATTTATACCAAGATGACACAATCGTCACATGATGAAATTATAAAACCATATGATGGAAAGAACCTGTAACTGACGACTATGTTATTGTCTTCCTCAATGTTCAAGATAAAATCATATGAATTGAAGCCAAAAACCCATGACGGCCTTGTAAATTCAGCATCCAATGTGTAAACAGATACAATTTCATTCTCGTCTTCAATCTATCCTCAGAAGGAGAAAAGTACACAATAGAAACAAAGGAATAAATACTAACATCTAAATATAATAAAATAGCACACTTACAGACAATATTTTCCATAAAAAAATTGAATAATCAATGATGTTGCACTGCACAATAAGAAAGCTGATGGATATCAAAGTAGAATAATTCAAGCTTAACCTTAGGCTTTGTTTGGTTGGTCAGTTATCCCAACTTTCCAACCAAACAACCTTGAGTTATCCTACTCACTTTAAAAAAATAAAAATTTAAAAAATATATTTAAGTATGTTTACTTATTAATTAATGGTTTTAAAAAATACTAAAAACATTTGAGTTTAACTATTTAATTTTAATTAGTTTTAATTAATTCCAAATGTGGTAATTTCCAAATTATCTCAAACACGCGCTAAGTAAGCAACCAAACAAAACCAGTGCATGTGTTCGGTTAGGGGTTTTGATAGCAAGATTAAGGTGACTTTTGAAGTTCGAAATCGTTTGGAGGAGAAATTGTTAAAATGGAATTGGACCAACTTTGACTTAATTATGATCATAATAAATATTTTACAATTAAAATTTTTTAATTTTCTAATTAATGATATTTGTTTAATAATATTGGTATTTATTTCAAATTTATTATTATATATTTATTTAAATAATCAAATTTTGTGAAAAAGTAGATTGTGGAGTAAATTGGGATGTCTGGTTGGAAAATTGGGGTTTCCGTGCCATCATACTTTAGCATGAAAAAGAGATGAGCATCTAAATGCCACAAAATATTCAACATTAATCACAAAAGTGCTCCACGGTAAGGAACAGATGAGGCATTGGATTAAAAGATGCCTTATGGAAGTCAATGAAACTAAATATAAGAGTTTATGCTACCATGTGGGATACTAGATGCCTTCATCAAGTTACCAGACCAGGTGCAAATTTGAGATGGACAAGAAATACCATTCTTTCCTCTTTTTAAAACAATTTCTTGACTCCAAAGTAGCTAGCTATACCATTTGGCTCAATCCAATAAATTAATTGAATGCAGAAAAAAACTACATCACCAAACATCAAAGTCACTGTTAGTTTAAATGTCAAAGCTGCCCTCCAATATGCTATTCTATATAAAAATTTAGTTTATATGAGGACATGCACATATACCCATAGTTATTAAAAGTGAAAGGCACATCAAAGCACTAGGGGTCAAATCGTTTAGATGCAAGGCCCAGGCTTGCACTTTTCCAAAGCAAGGGGCAAAAAAAAATTAAAAGAATTAAAAAAATCATAAAATTGATATACCTACCAAGATTTCAAAAAATAAGAAAAAACAAAGTTTAAGTTCAAACTAGGATAAAATATGTATAAAGTGAAATAGCATTTTATCAACATAGCAAAAAAATCATTACCCTACTACTACTTTGGTTCTACCAAGAAATACTACGACGTTGTCAAGTTCATAAAAACTAAAAAAAAAACTTTTGTTTTTAAGGTTTGAGATTTGATTTCATCATCATCTAATGGCACATATCTGTTCAGCTCTTAAAAACTAAAAAAAATTAAAAATTAAAATTAAAAGACCTTTTTTTTTTAAGATTGAGATTTAATTTGATAATCATCTAATGGCTCATATTTACACAGCTTTTAAAAAGCTGGAAGAAAAAAAACCACACTTTATTAAGACACGTCTCAAATTCCGTTCCTTAGGCTGACTGTTTAATGTCATGCACCTTCAAGGCTCCAAGGCATCTAGAGCCTAGGAAGCCTTGTGCCTAAAGCGCACCTTAAGCATGCCTTTAATAACTATGCATATACCACTTTGTATCTATGAATTTATAAATAAATGAATGAAGTAAAGACATCCAGGAAAATAATGGCTTTTCATCAATGAAACCCCAGCCAACCTAGTCACAGAGTCCAAAAGCAAACAGATTAAAAGTTTCAAGTTAGTTCTACAGACTATAAAATAACAAAATAAATAAAAATTCCAATAATGAAGGCACTCACTTCCTCCAGGCCAAAAATTTATGGTAGAATACCCTAAATGGTCCCTCTACTTAGGTCACTCTGCCCTTTTAGTCTCTTTACTCAGAAATGCTCCCAACTATTCCCTCTACTCTTGAAAAATGACCCAACTGGGACTAGTTGGGTCATTTTCAAGCGTAAAAAAGACCAAGTGGGCTCATTTTCAAGAGTAGAGGGAATAGTTGGGAGCATTTATGAGTAGAGGGACTAAAAAGGCAGACTGACCTAAGTAGAGGGACCAATTCAGATATTATACCAAAATTTATTGATGCTTAGTTTCAACATCAACAAAATATGTACTTTCTGATCAGGGCAAAGAAACAGAACTATAATATAAGGAAATGCACTAGGTCATATTTAGGAAATCCAAAAGAGGCTGTTTTTAGTACAATTCATAAGGAATTAAGACACTTGAATTTCACTACATAGCTTGTGACTAGCCATCAAAGTTCAAAATGTCATTTTTTGGTCCAGAAGCAAATCCTAATAAAATTATATAAATTCAACAATTTCACTCCAGAGCTTATAAATTTATATATCAACTTCACAAAAGGCAAACATTGGTTAAGGTTACTAAGACCCTCCAAAAAATCCTGCATTAGCAGAAGTATTTTGCATTGTGCCGGTTTATTGATAACTTGTACAAACTTATGATGATGATACCCACTAGGCCTTTCATATGGATATGTAATTGAAAACATACTTGAAACAATATCGGTTTTCACAATATGCATCTTCAGTGATCAAAAACCAAAAGAAGTCTAATGAAGATTTTGAAGAGGATTATATTGAAATTGGAACCTGCATAAATCCATCTTTAGAAAGCATCATAATTTTCTCTGAGGAGCCTCTCAGAGCACAAGACTTTTGTTAAAGCTAGATCATAAGTATTGCTAGATGAACAAATGCCTTTTGTCATATATGCTCCAAAGTTAAATTCCACCATCAATCTAGACAACACAACATTGACTATAGACAAGTAACCACCTGGAAAGGTAAAAAAAAAAAACGAAAGAAAAAATGTAATTAACATGGTTTTCCTTATTATTATCTTCTAGCAGCTTTTCAGAGAATAAGATTACACACTTTCATGTTTCTGTAATTAAATCTCCACTTCCATATGAAAGGCAAAGAATAATATAATCAATGTCAAACCTAAATGGAGCATTCAGTATAAAATAACCTGTGGTGCAGCCCTCAAAAATAGACTCAGAAGATACAAAGTGCAAAAGTTATAATGGAATGATTTGGTGAAGTCTCAGTTGGAGCCATAGTGGCATAAGATCTTCTCTGAATAAATGGTGTATAACAAATTTTGGAAATATATGAAAATAAAGTTCGTGGGAGATAGAACCCTGAAAAGAAAAAAATTAAGAATGGCATCGATTTCGAATGACCAAACTGAACAAAACATTTACCATATTGGCATCTCAAGTGTGCATGCTATTTTAGCTTGACATCAGCCCACAGATCTTACATGCCCATACAATTTTAGCTTGACATTAGAACACAGATCTTACATAGAAAAGTCATTTGAAATTTTGAATTAAAGATATTCAGACAGGAATGTAGTGTAAAATAGTAAAATAAAAAAAAAGAAGGTAATCATAGAAGTAGAGCAATCACTTACCCATTTGTAAATGTTCCAAAATCCACTTTTCCTATCAGTTATAAAAAATAACTCTCCTGCCAACAAACCAACATTTGTTATCAGTATACGAAGGTCTACAAATAAAACAGTTTGCTTATGATGAAGGAAGAATCCTTGTTGGAACAGTAAAGGCAATTTGAATACTGCACCATTTACATTGTTAATATATCATTAACCATAAATTCAGCAAACAAGTAGATTCCAGCAGTACAACCAATATAGGTTTCTAAAGGCACAAGAATGGCAGCAGAAATAATTAACAAATTCCAATTCTCTAAACAAAATATGTCCAGTGTTTATAATCTGTTAATAGATGTCAAAATGACCATAGAACAGATGACAGAAATTTCTTCAGGTTTTGCTACTTTTGTATGCCAAATTGCATCATATAAAAAACAAAATTAAGCATGAAAAAGTAAATATCAGCTACCATAGCTTTTACCAGTAGATAAATCCTTTTATTCCTTAATCCCAGTTAGGAAATACATAGCCAGCATAGTTTAGTGCATAAAATGAAAGTGTTAGTTATTATTTATTTATTTATTTATTGGTGCCTATCGGACCAATTTTGTACTATTTGGATCTTATCACAGGGCTTCTTAATGAAAAACTGATATAAATGGTACTAAAACCTCAAATGGCTAGCTTGATACAATTGGAAGTTTTTGTATGAACAGTGAAAAAAAAAAAAGGGGGGAAACAAACCTTTTGGTGACCATTTTGGTTCAGTTGGTGATTCTGGTAGCTTCTGATTACCACCAGCAACACAGATCCTCTCATGTAAATCCCTACTAAAAAAAAGAACATAAACAATCAAGAAATAAAAATCAAACATAAGGAATTGGATACATAAAAATAAACCAGAAATGAGCAAACAATGTTAGAGAAAAAAAAAAGACAAATTCTCTTATAAAAACACATTTCAGAATAGCATGTGGTGCTTTTTCAAGCTATTATCCTTAAATGTATATAGAAGCATACATGCATGTATACTGGGTTCGCAAACATTACAATGACATGAAAATCTTATAGCATTAACATGTTTCTCAAGGAATCAACAAATAACTGAGTATCCAGTTCACTTATATTAAATTTCAACGTCGAGTTAGAACTTACTACATAAACATTTAGACAATGTCACCACTACTAACTTTTTAACCTTCCAACATAATAGAAATATAATTCCATCCCAATGCGTGCAAGATACTTTTGATTGGAGAAGCTAAACAAAAAACAAATCTAGCCATTAGACTTAAGATATCAACATAAAGTCGATTCTGTGAGTGCACTTCAACGAACTAGTTATTTATCCAACAATGAGCCACATTCTGGTGGTGCTTGATGCTTGACAATTTCAGGAATATGTAGTGTTCGATATGAAATCTACGATATCACTCAATAATATCCTGCATAGGTTAAGGGATAAATTGAATGAGGAAAAAATAATGTTAAACTTCATATTCTAACCATTATGTTTGCTTCCAAATTGAATGTCCCTGTGATAGGTCTTTGGTTTTGTCTTCCATTCTTGATATGTTCTGTAGTGTTTTGTTTGGTTTGGGGAGTACACGGTTGTAGAACATCCATTTTGACATTTTTCTGTAGAATACATGGGCAAAGAATTACATGGGTGTGTACACGGCCATGTACCTGCCCATGTAACTCTCTAGAAAGTAGAAAACTCAAAGAAATGCACTGTAGCAGTAGTGTGTAGCGATTGTATTATAGCAACCATGTAACTCTCCGGAAACTCAGTCACGGACCGAGAATTGCATGGGCGTGTAATCGTGTACTTGCCCTTGTAACTCTCTGGAAAAACTCAGAAATTGATCAGAAAGGTACACGAGCATGCACCTGCTCGTGTAACTTTCTAGAAAAATTCAGAAAACTACATGGGCGTTACACGGTCATGTAGCTATGCATTTGCCGATGTAACTCTCTGGAATTTTGAGTGGTCTTACTGTAACAGTGGTATTATAGCATGAATACTATAGCAATTACAAGGGGTGATACACTCCGCGTAGATGTGATACACACCCGTGTAAGGCTTTTCCATGGCAAGAAACAAGGGCATTTCGGTCATTTATCAATCCTTAACCCTTTCTTCTTTCCCCTTTCCTTTACCCTTCATCATTTGCATCTTCTTCTTCATCTTTCCCTTGGATGAGAAGAACTCCACCTTGAATCCCTTCATCTTTATCATTTGAATCCTCTACCCTCTTCTTCCCTTTAGAGCTTGGTAAGGTATGTCATCTTCATTATCCTGGTTTCTCCATGCCTTCTTACTCATTAAAGATAGATCTAGGGTTTGCAATTGTTAAGACTGATGAGCTTTTTATGTGTCATTCTTGTGAGATAGATGATAGGAGCATGAGTGGAAGATGCACACTTCCTTTTTCCTTCAATCTTGTTGAATCCATGGACATTCACTTTGCTAGGAATCGTGTTTACTGTAGCTTATTGTGGCAGCGTTGAACCTTACTTCTTTCTCTGATTTCCTTGGTTTGGAATGAAGCTAACCCTCTATAGAAACTCTTTGGAAGCCCTTGAACACAAGTGTGAGTCCACCCTAGGACTCTTTTAAGGTTGCATTGCATATAGATTTAGGATTTTCTATTTACATGTCTCTTTTCTCATCCTTCTTTGTTGTTTGGCTTGTGTGGTTGTGTCTCATAGGTGGTGAATTCTCTTAGGCAAGGAAGGAAGTGGTGGGAGAGTAAACCCCGCCAAGAGGATTTTGCGTTGTACTGTGAGTGGTGATTTTGTTAAATGCATATATTTATATGAGTGCTTAAGTATTTTATAACATAGTGTGACTTATATATATATATATATATATATTATCTTGCTCTCTCTCTCAAAAGAATTGAATGGTTTGCTTATAGAACTTGAAATTCATATTATGGTGGTGTATGCATCATGTTCATAAGTGAATTATATGTCAATATTCCTTTTTGCTATTTATGAGTAAAATGCTTTCAAAGTGTGTTTGTTTGGACTAAGATTTGGAGATGAAAAGTGAACCTTCAACTTGAAAATAGTTTCATGTATTCATTCAAATTTGATGGTCATATTGGGGTACAGCCCGTGGGCATTGGCCTGAAATTGCGGATAGGGTCTAGCATTGCAGTGTAAGGGTCTCCTCGGTCCAGCCTATAGAGAGGTGGCGGAGTTAACCCTAGGTTCTCCCATGCAAAAGGCATTGTAAAGCTCTTGATGGGTGTGATGTTAAGATACTCGGGGTCACCACCCAGGTTGATCAGAGGCCAACGCAAAGGTGTTTAATTTTATGTTGTTTTCAAATCCTTGGCGGTCCCAGGGCTAGTTTAGGCCACAACTAAACTGGGAGAGTTTTTATAACCAACAAAAACCTATTTTTTGTACTTCTAGTATTTATTGATTTACATATGACCAATAGTTGTATAAAAATGTATTGGTTGTGTACTGGATCTGTGTGTTGTATGGACACTGGGCATCAGGGGAGTGTTGTACGTATCTAAATCTACTATTGTGAGTTTGTGATATATGTTTTGGTTTATTTATTTTAGTGTTAACAAATGTCACAATGCCTTGCCTTAACTTAAGGGTGGGGTATAACTCATCCCATCTCAAGTTACCGCGGCGGTTGTTATGAGACTGTCATGCGGGACAGGACGTGACAGTCACACAGTGTGAGGAAACAAGGGACATGATTTTACGGTTCGTCAAGGTGTGATACTCTCATGAATCATCATACAATTTTAGTCCTCTACTTATAATCAATGAAAGCAGTAAGCACTCTTGATAAGCCTAAGCCAAATGTGCCAGTTTAAATATAAAGTGACCTCCTTAAAAAGGAAAAAAACACAAAACACTTCTCTAGAATCACAATACTTTTAGTGAGATTTATTCTTCTAATAAGTTTTTAATATTTACATCAATTGATCACAAAAAATAACTCCCAATCAACCCCATCAGCCCCGCAACATGGTTTTAGTCTTTAAGAACATATAAAAATATTAAATTAAATCCCATGTTCCAAGGATTAAAAAAAAATGTTATTTGAAAGCTTAAAATGACAACAAATGCATATCTGTGTTTAGGAAACAGATGCTTTTGGCATGGTCTATTCTTAGTAAATTTTTTATATTGTCACAATGCTTCAAGACATCAATTATGCAATTCAACACTTAAACATGTTCACAGGCCAGTATTATGTCTATCAAGAGGTGTTAAGGAAAGTGTAGATTTGATATTACAACATATTAAAGCCCAAATTTAATATCATAATACAAGGGAAAGTTTGATTTAATATCACAACATTAAGAAAGCTTAGAATTTATTTCACAACATAAGCGAAACTCCATATCTGATGTATCCGGTAAAGAAGGTCAATCCTAATTATGTCATATTAATAAAGGAAAGATTTTGAAACAAAGAAAGGGTGAAATTTATTATAAATAGATACACTGTGGAGATGTGCACATCATCCAAGATCTCTTTTTCCTCAATTTCATCTTCCCATTCTTTCTCTGCTCTTTTTTGTTATATTCTTTTATATGGTATCAAAGCTCCCTGTTGATATGACAAATTTCAAAATCTTTCCTCCAATGATATGACATATTTAAAATCATCCTTATTTACAAAAATTCATCAGTATCTGGAGTTTCTCTTAAATTCTGAAATTAAATCTGAGCATTCCTTACACTGTAGTATCAAATCAGACTTTTCCTTATGTTGAAATATTAAATCTGAAACTTTCTTGTGTTGTGAACCAAGTCTACACTTTCCTTAATGCCATTTGATAATGACAATTTGTTCATCTGAATGTTATCATATGGCTTTTAGACTATATCAAACATAAAACAAGGAAAATGAACCTTAAATACCAACCATCTTTAAATTTGTTGCATGACAAGAGATAGTTGAAAAATGCTTGTCTTTAATCAGTAAGCACCAGAAATTACCCATTTTCAGAAAAATAACCAACCCAAAGTTCAGCACGGTCCCAAGGCATATTGGGATGCCTCCATTCAATCCAAGCCATCCTCTTTCGACAATTGTCAATGCGTGGGAATGCATAGAAATCATTACCTCCAACTAGTTCCTTAGGCTCTAGTAACAATAAGATAAAATCATGAAATTTTTTTCAGTAATTGAACAAGAGCTGCAAATGATTTGGTTGATCATTAATACATTTTATAAGATTAGAAAACTTCTATAACTTAACATACACTCATTGAAAATTTTACCTTGAATATGCCCATCATAGATATCTATAGCAACAATTGACGTGCTTGGCTTTGAGCTATTTTGGCGACGATCTGTGAAACAATAACTAAGTATAAAAATGATCATATGAATCATAAGGTATGCCCATACTAGGCCAACTCAATCTGTGCAACAATTTACATTAAGGTTTAAAGATAATGAACCTTCCATAATAGTAATATAACGGTTAAAATGATGATCGAAGACTCCATCAGCATAACAAACAACAGCCCCATCATAATCAGGAGTGATAGGAACTGGTGCAAGATCTGCAAGCAGGACTTACTTTCAGAAATTAGTAGAAGTACAAAATAAAATGTCCACTTTGCTAGGATAACAATGTAATAGAAAGGAAAAGAAAATGTAAGTGGTTACTGCAGCTGCAGTTAGGAAGAGTACAACATACATAACTTCATTACCTAAGTGGAAATGTATGCTTATTAGTCATTGATGAGGTACCTTAATAATACACAAAGACAAATAATAAAATGATGCATCACGCTTTGTTTGGCCCAGAAATCTGATCAGAAAGAGCAAATACACAGCCAGTTGTATAAAAGTAGCAAAATATCAGACAATGATTATATGAGTTGTGTCAATTCACAAGCATTCTATCATAAAGCAATAAATGCGAAAGGAGAGTGCAGTACTTGAAAGAAGGGTAGATACACCCACAATGGCAAATATTGAGCAATACAGGACATAGCACGGAGAGGCAGTGGAATTCCATTTGAGGACGAAGGGGCCGACTGCTGTGCGGAAGGCCAAAAGCGCCGCCGTGTCGCCAGCGAGGAAGGCTAGAAGAATGAAGATGAGGAGAAAAGAAGGTGAAGCCATTGAGGGCGGTGACGGCACCGGGGGTGAGGTTTGGAGCATAGAGTTTGTTTGTTTGTTTGGGTGGTGGGTGGTGACTGGTGGTGTTTTAGCAGAGTGAAGAAGGAAGGTTGGCTCTGGCTTTCTGCACTTGTTTGGCAGGTACAAAACCCTAGAAATTCTCTTATATTTAATGCCCGCTCATTTAACCGCATTTTCATTTTTCATGATATATATATATATATATATATATATATCTTGGTTTTGGTAAATCTCACAATTATAAGGTTTCTTGTTGGAGGAATTGACAAGTGAACTCTGAGTTAGTTTAGGTGGGCTTGAAGAAATTATAACTGACATTAAATATAAAAAAAAATATTTTTTATTTTTAACAAATGTGAGAAAACTATTTATCAAAAATTGATGAATATATGTAAAAACTAAGCTTAAAAAATGCTTATTTTTTCATAACTTAGAAAATATGAAAAAATGTAATAACGGTTGGGTGTGGAAATATGAATAGTGTAGGGTAAGGTTTTAAGGCTTTAAGAATCAGTACATTTTCTTACAATAAATCTAAGAACCTAAAATTGTAAATGCATGGAAAATATAAGTATTTGCATATGTTGTCTATCAATTTTTCAACAAAACAATGTGGGAAAACTTGAGCTTCTTTATATTCAGGTTTCAGTAATTTCTCCAACTGAGTTGAACATAAGAAACCAACTCAAGCACAGAAGTCTATTGAACTAGGAAAGTTAACTAGGATGTAAGACTGATGAAACAAAGAGAAATTTACCTCCAAGAGATTGCTTATATAGACGTTGATCTTCATAGTTAGAAAATATAAGCAAGTCCTTAGAGACAGCAAATGCACCACCTCCATATTCTTGGGCCAAAGTCCGTGCTGCAAACTCTGCAGGTATAACTTCTATAGGCTCATCTTCAAGTTTAACAGGTTCCTTAACAAGAACAGCACGCCTGAAGAATCAAAATCAAGTAATAGCGCTTTATCAGTTTCAAGCTCAATGATTAAGTATCAAAAACATAGCATGCCATCCTATAAAATAGAATCTTAAGGTGGCAGCATAAGATATACAGAAAAACATGAAAAGTACATCAGAATTAAGAAAAAGAACATTCTTCAAGAATGTAAAGGGTGTACCAAGAGTAGGGTAGTCTCAGATAAGCTGAATGAACCGTTTAGTTGTGTACATTACAACCATAGTACTCAATGTAAAGTTTAATTCCATGATTCTATAAATATAAGATTGTGCATGCACTTGTTGCGAACACTAGTAAAAGTATATATGGACCATTAATACCCATAAACTACAACATCTTCTTAAAGTTTTATTGGGCACGAAGGGATCATGCATATAATACATGAATTGTGTCCAATTATCCCTTATTAGAGTAGTAATAACAATAATAATGATAATATCTGTTTAAATTAGTACTTTAGAGCTATTGAATTACAAGCAAATCTGGCCCTTCTCAAATATAGGGATAAACAACATTTGACTCAATTGTTGGTAGTGTTAAGAGAATATTTTAAGTCTGTTAAGAGTTCTCTCTTACATCACACACTCTTGCCTACCATTGATGCAGCTATGAGTGAATTAATTGTAGAAAACACCCGTTTTGACCTTATGCCTCCCATTTTGGTGTTAGCAAATCTCAAAATTCTTTAGTTGTTGTCACTAAGACAAGCTCCATTCAACTTACAACAAAATCTATGTCTAAAATCACTTCAGATGAGTGTGACTATTGACAAGAGCGAGGCATAAGAAGAACTTTTGTCTACAACTTATGAGTATGGCCATACTCAAGGTCATGGTCAGGCCATGTCAATCTAACCAACTATTTTTAGGCAACCAAAATGACACAGTGGACATAGGCAAGAATTTTCTAGTAATGTCTTATCTGATATATCCGTTGATTAGCACATACCTTGTTTACATATTGGAGTATCTAATAAGAAGTCCAAACATTTTCGTTAAATCAACTTCAACAATTTTATTTGCTTAAAGCTTTACAATCTTCCCACTCTGCGCAAACTCTTCGTTCAAGCAATCTTTCTACCACTTCACTTATTTATTTTAGAGCTAATAATCATATAACTCTCTTAGATCTACCTTACTCCACTTACTCTTCTTCTATTGCTAATCCCAAACTAATTTATACTATCGATGGCTCTATTACTTATGCCCTTTTAATGAGTTAGCAATCTTAATTTAACTCATCTCACTTTGGATCGTATTTTACATGTTTTTAAACTAACTACTACTTTATTATTTATTAGCCAATTTAATGCTTTAAGTTATCATATAATCTTCATTGCCATTTCTTATATTGTGCAAAATCCACAAACACATTTGGAGATTGGGATAAACCTTAGAGTTTCTAACTTGTATGAATTGGATCATCTTCACATAACACATTTGGCAACTACTTCTACATCTTCACCTTAATCTTCTTTTGAGTTAAACTCTCAATCCACATCTTTTGTTTACAGCATTCTCAGCGGGGATATGATTCTTAGTCTACGTTGGAATGTTTGGTTTGTACGGGAATGTAAATTTCAGTGATATTTCAGATCGTCATGGGCGTAAATGATACAACAAATATCACACCTTCTGGTTCACCGCCTTCCATTATGAGTTTATACTCATCATCCTAAGACAACAACACAAGATACTGAAGATAATCCATCTCCATCTATTAAAGTGATCCTACATATTACGGTGATTCTACAGGCGTCTCATCTCCATCTCTATTTGTTGATCCTATTCTACCTATTTCTTATCCTATTCATATTCAACCACTTCGTACTTGTCAGCCTCCTAACTCATATAAATTATTAACTCGTTTGTCTCCTATTTATTCCTCTAATTTTTGCTCATTGTTATCATTCATACATTCTTCCGCTAAATGTTCATCCTTTACAGAATCCTTTTCTTATCCCAATTGGTTAAAAAACAATGCAAGAAAAACTTGATGCTTTGCATAATACTCACACATGGGATCTGTCATTACCCCCAAATAAAAATGTTATTAATTGCAAATGGATGTATGAGATAAAGACAAAAGAAGATGGATCACTTCAACACTATAAAGCTATCTTATGGCTGGGGATTTTTTTTTATGAGTATGGCATTGACTACGAGGAGACTTTTGCTCCAATGGCAAAAATAACTTCAATACGTGTTTTGATAAATGGTGCTTCTTCCAAATAGATTAAAAAATGCTTTCTTAAATGGAGATTTACATGAAGAGGACTATATGCGTCCTCCTCCATGGTTGCCCCATACTAAGGGAAAAATATGTCATCTTCATAGAGCACTTTATAGTCTCAAACAAGCACTTTCTGCTTGGTTTAAATTTGGTTCAACATTACTCCAACTTGGCTTCATTAACTAAACTTGTGATTCAGCATTACTCATTCATACCTTTTTCCGTTGCAAAATTCTTTTGCTTTTGCATGTGGATGACATGATCATTATTGGTGATGACGCAAATGGTATTGTCTTTACTAAGGATCACCTTGTGAAGTTATTTGAAATGAGAGATTTAGATACTCGACCTTATTTTCTTAGCATTGAAGTCACCTCTTCAACTGATCGTTATATTTTGTCTCAAACTAAATATACACTTGATATATTTAACAGAGATGGTCCTATTGATGAAAGACAGTAGCTACTCTTTTTTAGCACAATCTTAAACCCTCTCCAAATGGCAGTACACTTTTAGATGATCCCACTTGATATTGAGAAGTTGTTAATTCTTTTGTATCTCACAGTTACTCATCATGATCTATAGTTTGTTGTACATATTGTCAGCCAATTTAGTCATGATCCTCATACTACCCATTGCACAGCTGTTCTATGGATTCTTTGATACTTGTTGGGCAAAGATATCGTCATGAATTATTATTCCCTTCATTTTCATCTACAGTTTTATGTGCCTTTTGTGATATAGATTGAACCAAAGAAATGAAAGCTCATTGTTCCACTGCTGGTTGGTTTATTTGGAGATTCTTTAGTTTCTTAGAAAAGCAAGAAATAGAGTTGTTATTTGGGAGATCCTCCACTGAAGTAGAATATCGATCTATGTTGTCCACCACAGTGGATGTGATTTGGCTTTGTTGGATTTTAGATGTTTTGGGATTTCCACAATCAATGCCTGCACCATATTGTGATAATAAAAACAATATCTCAACCTCTCACAATTTGGTTATTCATAAACAACCAATATATATAGAAATTGATTGTCATTTTGAGTGCCTACATTATTTATAGGGTACTACTACTTTTTCACAGGTTTATTCATCTGTGCAGATTGTTAATATGTTCACAGAGACTCACAAGTCGGCTCATTTTCAGCATCTTTTCGTGATCTTTATTTCTTCTCCATCAATAGTTTGATGGGCAATCATTAGAGTAATAATAATTTATGTTTAAAGCTAAAGGTAGCAATGTCTTTTGGGTTAAATTGACAAAACCTTAATACCACTCTTATTTAAAAAGGATTGTGTCTTTATCGTATCTTAATGTGAACAACTATTCTTTTGGTTCTAATATTACTTTTGTGTTCTTTTAAAAATTTATTTACTTATTTTGGATGCATTAATATCTCTGATCCAAAACACTAAACCCTAAACCCGAAAACAAACATACAATCAGCCCCTAGGTGATTGCTCCCTTTCTCCTTGCTAATAATTTGAAAGAACCTTTTATTTACAACATTTAGTCAAAATTTTTTCGTTCTTTTTTCAATTCATCCACGAGAAAGTTAAGTCAAAAGTTATTTCTCATTTTATATTTCATTCCATTACTTGTCACAAAGTGAAATACATCTGCATGGACACAAATATGCATAAACAAAAACATCTTCCAAGAATTTTATCGGGCATGAATAGTTTATCCATATATATCTATACACATGAACATTGTCAATTTAATCTAAACCCACAACCTCAAAAAATAAAACACCCAATCAGCAATGCTACCATGTCTTCCTGCTAAAAATCAGCTGTTACGAACCACTTCCAAAAAACTTTTATTTGATGAACAAATGTCGATACTAGTTTATTTACTGCAAATTAACTAGAATTCACATTGCTTCATCCTTTCAATCCAATTCAAAAAAAAAAAAAAAAATTCCAACAAACCACAAGCTTCAAAGTAGAAAATACCCAATCGAGCATCAAAAGAGAAGCAAAAGTAACAAAAGAAAAGCAAAATCGAGAATGAAATATCATACCCTCCTTCATCCGGCCGGGTCTCAATCCAAACAAGCCGTCCATCGCCGTCGACGGCGATACCATCGAGGCGCTTTCCAGCACCGGAGACAACCTCGGCAGTGATCGGGGACTTCCAGGATCCATACGGGGCAGTGATCTTTTCCGCACCAGCAGTGTCCGCCGAAGCCATGGACCCGCAAGAGGTGGAGAGGTGAGCGACGGAGGATGTTGGAGAGGGAAGAGTAGGATGAAAGCGCAAGGTGGAGGAGTCCCGCCGAAGCCAAAAAAATAAAACTTATTTGCCCTTTTTTTTACAAAAAAATATATATATTAGGAAAAATTACTTTTTACCACTGGAAATTTCAAAACTTCTCAATCAGTTCCTGTCAGTTTGTAAAACCCCAGACAGTACTTCCGTTAGTGTTAAACTTACTTTTTGTCCCTTGTGGGTCACTTGGACAGGGTCCATATTGTGAAATTCCTTGTTTACCCTCTTAAATGGTGAGAAAACAACCGCTCAATCATATCATGTCAAACTTTTTTGTTTGGTTTTTGGCAAACTTTTTTCATTCCTTCTTGCGTTGCTTTTTCTCAAACAAAGTTTGGAAGACTCATTCTACGCGAGAGTAACAATCTTTTGCATTCTCTTAAACTCTGACGGTTGCCACCTAATAAGGTGAGAATGTCTTCATTTCCCTCACTTTGATCATCCTTGAAGAGAGAGTAACAATTTGTATTTACATGCAGGTTTATTATGGAGAGTTTTTGTGGCATTGCAAGATACAACGGGGAGGGACGAGTGCTAGTGTTCACGGCACATACCTTTTGGGATTCAATCTTAGCGGAGATATGTGAGCGATGGGGTCTTGATGTTTCCCGTGTTAGGGTCAAGTTTATCACACCCGATGGTCATAAAATGATTTGTCCAATAGAAAATGAGGTTAACTTCCAGCGTATGTGTCATGTGTACTCCCTCTTCAAATGCGCTGCAGTCGATCTCGTGGTTGAGACAGATGATGTGCCATTGTCGCATCATAGTCAAAACGAATTCTTGTCATTGTAAAGTTCTTATCCTTTATCTTTACTCTTAAAATCATATGTTTCCACTTAATTATTATAGTTTCCGTTTAATTACTATAATGAAGATATCTGCTAGCCGGTCTCCGGTACCACAGTGTTATAGAGCAATATGTTCATTTGAAACCAAGCTTTGAATAAAATGAAACCTAATATTGATGTGTTTGGTTCTTCCATGATAAACGGGGTTCTTAACAACTGCTATAGTGGATTGGTTGTCACATCAGAGCAATGAAGAGCCATTAAGTTTTCTCCCACAATCAGTAAGTATTCTTCTCAACCACACCATCTGATACGCTGCTATAGTGGTGGGGATGTACTCAGCCTCAGTCGTTGATAACGCCACTACATCCTGTTTCTTTGAGCCCCAAGTAATTGCGCATGTTCCAAGTCTGCAAAACATGCGTGATGTGCTCTGCCGATCACTCAGAGAGCCGCCCCAATCACTGTCCGTGAAGCGTTCCAAATGTCCTTCACTCTTGCTAGAATGGAACAATCCATACAATAGTATTTCGGCCAAATATTTCACCACTCTCTTAGCTGCATCAAGGTGCTTAAGACTTGGTCTATTCATGAAACTAGATAGGAAATTCACAGCATAACAAATGTCAGGTCTTGTGTGTACAACATAGAGGAGTTTACCAATGAGGCTTCTGTACATTGTAGGAGATGCTAATTCCTCATTCCCTTTATCCATAAACTTTTCATTGATTCCCATTAGAGTCTCAGCGTGCTTACATTGCTTCATGTTTAGTTGAATCAACAGATCTTCAATGTATCTCTTTTATGATATGAACAGTCCTTCATTTGATTGTTGTATCTCCAGGCCAAGGAAAAACTCGATTAGTCCCAAGTTTGTCATATTGAATATTCCCTTCATGTCTTCTTTGAATTGTTCAATTAACAAATGAGAGTTGCTTGTGTATACTATGTCGTCAACATATAAACTGATCAGTATGCAGCTCCCATCCTCTTTCTCTTTTCGATACAAAGTGTGCTCTGTATACCATGCTGCCTAAAGTGTTTGTTAATCTTGATATACCATGCTCTCGGCGCTTGTTTGAAGCCATAGAGTGCCTTCTTCAAACGGCACACTAGATATTCTTTCCCCTCCATCTCATAGCCTTCAGGTTTAACCACATAGAACTCCTCAGTGATCTCTCCATTGAGAAATGCCGATCTCACATCAAAGTGATACACAGGGTAGTGAGCCTGAACAGCTAGAGCAAGAACAATTCTCACAGTCTCAAGCCTTGCCACTGGTGAGAAAACCTCTTCATAGTCTAATCCAAACTACTGTACATATCCTTTTGCCACTAACCTTGCCTTGTGCTTCTGAATTTCTCCATCAGTTCCAACTTTAGTCTTGTATACCCACTTAAGACCCACTGCCTTCTTTGGACAAAACCAGGAGGGCTAGAGGTGTTTGTAATTCATGTTGCAATGGAAATTGCGATTTAGTCAAGATCAACAGGTTGCCCGCACTGCAAGATCAATTATAATAGGAGTTACAACGTCTAAGTTTTGAAGGTAATTAAATTAGGAGCCGCAAAGATTCTAAAAGAGAGAGGCACTATATTTGGGATGTAGAGATGCCTGTATAAAAGATCTTGCTCTAAGATTTACGATAAACTACTAGAGAGACCTAAGTGTGAGTAAGAGAGAGTGGGCATCAAGCAATCTAGAGAAGGTTCTTGTATACCTTTTGAGGATGAGTGATAATGTTGTACTCATGATTATTCGCCTATTTTAGTGGATTTTTATCTCTGGGCTTGGCTCCCCAGATGTAGGCAAGTGGTGTGCCAAACTGGGTTACCAAATTCGTGTGCCTCCTTTATCTTTGGTTTATATGTGATTGTGTGAGTGATTACATGCTATATTGAATAAATTCTAACCCACAATGTGCCCAATGGAAATAACATTGCCTTCATCGACTCTTACGATTATCATGTGATAATGGTGAGACTTCCATAAGAGAATAGTCAAATTAACACTTTGACCCCACAATAAGTCTTTAGCTTTACATGTTGTCTTCATTAATTCTTACATGCAGGAAGAGGCAATAATGAGACTCCTTGAAGAGAGCAATTAAACACTCATTTAACCCCCCCACAAGGGTCCTTAGCTTCATACATTGTTTAGGTCAACCACATGTGAGTATCAAGAGGCAATGGTGAGATCCTCTAGAGATTAGTCAAACATTGCTTTGCCTTCAAAGTAGGTTCCATAAAAATAGGTCTTGTAAATTTCCAAAATCTCAATCTTTCCAAAAATTTATAAATTATCCTTATTTTCTCCCTTTCCATTTTCACCCTTCAAGTACTATTTTGTCACAATAGACCTAATTTCTTCATTTTTTTTTTAATTTCCCGCAACATCCCTGAAATCTACTCTTTGCCACATTTTAAAAATTTTCACATTTTCACATCTTCCACAACATAATGGTGTACAATAAAAGAAAAAATGGGTTTTAATTCAAATGGTTACCTTAATATTAATAAATGTCAGTCTAAGTTATGGTTATTGAGGTAAGGCAATACTTACCGTTTGTCATATTCTCAATTGTGTTCATAATAAAAAGAGCAAATTACCCATATAAACTTTGGAACAAAAGGAAACCAAAACTAAGCTATCATAAAGTTTGGAGATGAAGAGCTATTATAAAAATTTTGGAACCTAAAAGGAAAAAGTTGGGTAATAAGGGTGATAGGTGCTCATGTTAAAGTAATACTAAGTGTTATTTTCTTACATTAAGCATTACTTTTCTCAGATTTTATCATTAATTGTTGTGCATTTTTGTTTTTTTGTGCATGTAGGGTTGTGGAGTGAGTTTAGAGAAGAAAGAGCAAAGTTAGGTCATTTTTGCCGTTGTAGGAGAGTTCTTCGACCAAGTAAGGAACAAGGCACGAGTCTAGACTTGTGGGTGTCTGCCAACCTCCTTTGGAGGGGCACAAAGGTAGTCTTATTCACAAAATTCTAACCCGTGTAGCATTGGAGAACTTCGTCAATGAGGAGAAATGAAGCAATCGACATGATCTACGGTTGATTGTGTGCCCAATTCAACTGCCTCGATGAAGAACGATGAAATCGGGAACATTTGATGTGCGAGTACTGTAGTAGTTTAATGTAGCACTTTACTGTTCATTGTGTGCCAGAAAACCAATTCCAGAGAATCCACACGGCCGTGTGGATGCCCAATTTCAGCCGATTTACAGCCGCGACTCAGCACTATTTAAAGGACTTTTTCGGGACTTTATGGGGATCTTTCGCCTATCTTCTGGAGGGTCACGGCTAGGGTTTGGAGAGGACTTTGTAGAGGATTGGAGCGAGTTCATGGCATTGACATCGAAGTCCGTTAGAAGATAGCTATTGGGGGAGCTTTCATTGACACCGATCCGGCGAGGTGTGTCCTAGGCTTGACAAGGGGCTTGGTGGAGAGGACGGAGCGACCTCACAAGACCATCGCCACGCATCGCAAGGGTGTTTCATCTATGTTTTATATTCTTGTTATTTCATATACATTGATGGATTTATATAGCTCCATGGAGAGCAAAAACTCTTGTGGGTATTCAGACTTATAAACCCTAGGATGACAATGTTTCTATGACTTTTATTATGCTTTCTTAATTGATGCTTTTAATTAAGTTCCAATCTTAATTGCTTGTTGTATTGATTTTCCTTTAGCCGTGACACTAGGGTTGAGAATCTTCTAGGTTGTCCTTTGGAGGTGTGACAACTCCTATAGGATTAGACTACTCGAGATTGGAGAGGGTCGAGAGGATGAGTCGTGAGGTAGCAAAACGTCCCCTTTTCCTCCGGTGTGATTTTCCTTACCTCCGTGTTCCAAGAGTTCTTAGTGGTCAAAGTAGAGCGAAGTGCTAGGAAATGAACTCCCCTGGGGCTTAGTTGCGTGAGCAACAGAGTGAACGGTTAAAGTAGAGCGAAGTACTAAGGTTCTTTCACTTGGACCAAAGGTTAGAACTATACTTAGGAACAGAGTCTATCACTTGGAATCCCTAGAATGTAAAGCAATTCTACGTAGTATGAGGCTTAGGAAGATGGACTCCCTTGGGGCTTAGTTGATTGATCAACAGAGTGAAGAATCGTAGTGAAACCTAATGCCGGGGCATAGAGTTGGGATTAGTCACGGTTGACCTTAGGTTTGGAACCGTTTGCTTAAGGTTGTCCATGACTCATTAAACATCAATAGGAGAGCATAATACTTTGTCTTGCACTAGAACACTAGTCCTAGGGGGAGCTTATCTGGGTACCCTATTTTACATTGATTGTTCTTCTCTTTGCTCTTTGCTTGCACTCTCTTGTCTTCCACATTTCTCTTTTATTTCCTTATTTTTCTTAAATACTCTTACACACACACATTGATTTTTCTCCTCACCAAAGTATTTTCGCACTAGCTAACTAGCAAATTCTTTTGTCTATAATCCATATTCCTTGTGGATTCGACTACCCTATCATGGAGGTACTTTATTACTGCGACAACCCGTATACTTTCGGGCCCCTGTCAAAGTTTTTGGCGCCATTGCCGGGGAGTAGACGTATTTTAGACATTTGCCTTTTGCTATTTTAGCTATTCACCACACATTCTATTTCACACTTTCTTTTCTATCATCGTTCTTATTTGTTTTTTTTTTTTTTTTTGTTTCAGCTCCAGGTTATGACCAGTGGCAATCCTTCGATTCTTGTTGAAGGAGACCTAGATATTGGAAGGAGAACACATCAGAAAGGGAAAGAACCTGTGCAAGAACAGTCCAATCAAGCTAAAATAGATACAGAAGGGTCAGAAACAATGGCAGAATAGCATGAACAGCAAAGGACTTTATCTAATTTCGCTAGACCCGCAGTCTTGGGGACACAATCAAGCATTGTGAGGCCCCCAATTATAGCTCAGAATTTTGAGCTAAAGCCGGCATTCATTCAAATGCTACAGCAATCTGCACAGTTTAATGGTTTAGCCGATGAAAATCAACGAAGCTTAGGAATGAGATTTCTTTCTTTGTGCAAACAAAATTGGAGTCTCTATTTGGACATGGGATAGGTTCAAGGAGCTCCTGCAGAAGTGCCCACAACATGGATTTCCCGAATGGATGATCATTCATACTTTCTACAACGGGTTGAATCCAAGCACCAAACAATTGTTAGATGTGGCTGCAGAAGGTACCTTAGGAAGCAAGACCTCCGGTGAAGCCCGACACCTCATCGAAGAGATGACTTTGAATAGCTATCAATGGACCTCAAGGGATAGAAAGAAGGTTGTCGGACTTCATGAGATAGATGTGGTTACATCGTTGGCGGCCCAAGTGGAATCATTGAGTAAGAAGTTAGATACTTTAACTTCACCAAGAGTGGCGCCCATCACGAATTGTAATGGATGTGGGGGAGGACATGATTATGGTGATTGCCCAATTGCAATTGGTGGTACTTCTTCTTCAATTGAGCAAGTGGATTTTGTAGGCAATGCATTCAGAGGCCAAGGGAATCCCTATAGTGGTACCTACAATCCGGGGTGGAGGAATCACCCTAACTTGTCATGGAGCAACCAAGGGCAACAAAAGAGCAATACACCACTGGGCTTTCAACAACAACAAGCACCGAATTTGGAAAACCGAGTGTCGGGGCTAGAGAGCAAGATGACCGACTTAGAAAAGGCCCTCACAAGGTTTGTCCAGTCATCGAATGCAAGGTTCCAATCGGTAGAGTCCACACTTTGCAACCACACCACATCGCTACACAACTTGGAGAACCAAGTTGGCCAAATTGCAAAATCTCCATCAAGACGAGTAATACAAGAAAATTTTGGGGTTATTCAAGCAGTTGCACATCAATATCCCATTTGTGGAGGCGTTGTCACAAATGCCTAAGTATGAGAAGTTTTTGAAGGACCTCTTAACCAACAAGAGGAAATTGGAGGAGAGTGCATCGGTGATCTTAGATGCCACTTGCTCGGCGGTGTTGCAAAATAGTAAGCCGAGCAAGAGGAAAGACCCCAGGAGCTTCATCATTTCGTGCAATATTGGTGATTTGGGTGAAGAGATGGCATTAGCGGATTCGGGAGCAAGTATAATTGTCATGCCCTACTGATTCTTTCAGAAGCTAGGCTTGGGAGAGCCTAGGCCCACTCGGATGACACTTTAACTAGCGGACCGATCGGTTAGACATCCGAGAGGCATCATTGAAGATGTGCTCGTCAAAGTTGTCAAATACATCTTTCCTGTGGACTTTGTAATGTTGGATATGGATGAGGATGTCGATGTACCGCTGATTCTTGGAAGACCGTTTTTGCGCATTTCCATGTCACTCATAGACATGGACGTGGAGAGCTCACCTTGAGGGTTAGAGACGAAAAGCTTACCTATCGCCTCGCCAAAGCCATGAGACATTCTTTAAACTTTGATGATACTCTTTATTATCTTGACGCTATTGATGAACTAATTGATGAATATGTGCAGGAAATGATGAATCCGGACCCGTATGAAGGGTGGTCAGACCAAGATGTGGAGATTGAAGATGTTCTATTACTTGGTCTCGTGGAGGAAGTAAAGCCAACCCCGGGAGTCATAAAGAAGATGATTCGGAAGATGAGGAGATCGAGGAGACGCCACAAGAAGAGCCCCAACACAAATGGGGAGAAGCATTTAAGGAGTAAGGGTGTTTCGCCCTTGTGTGGTAACAAACTCGATAACTCCCACTCTACTCTACAAAAATTATGTTCTGCATGCTTTCAAGTTGTAGGGAAGAGGGCAACTTTTATTCATGAACCCCCGTGAGGTAAAGCCAAGTACGTCAAGCTAAGTGATGTTAAACAAGTGCTTCTAGGGAGGCAACCCAAGCTTTTACTGTTTTTCTAAGGTTTAGTTTAGTTTTAGCATAAATAAGAGTCTTAGTGTTGGTGTCTTCTTCATACATGCATGTGCTATGATTTTCTTGTGGATCTTTGATGTTTTTGTGTGCCTAAATGTTGATTGATGAAAGTTTGAGTCGTTTGAGCATGTTTTCATGGATCTCTGGTCGTGTTTTTATCGTCTATATAGGCTTTAAGTATTATGAACGTGTTTCTAAAATTTTCTGCAGAGCCTGTAATTTTTTCTAAATCATCCAGAGAAGACACACGGTCGTGTGGAATTTCTACACGGGTGTGTGTCGCCATTTAGAGCTCAAACAGAGAGGGCACAGGGGCGTGTCAATGCCCCTGTGAATGATCCTCAGAAGGGGACACTGCCGTGTGGAATCCTGCAGAATTCCAACTCTCATTCCCGAGAGTCCATAGGGGTGTGTGGATACCCCTGTGAGTGCCCATGTGTTAAGGCACACGGCCATGTGGAATCCTGCAGAGACTTCCCTTCCATCCCGAGAAAATACAGGGGCATGTAGCTGCCCCTGTGAGAGAGCTTGTGAAAGGCACATGACTGTGTGAAATACTTAGAGATTTCTCGGGATGATCCAGAGAGGCCACAGGGGTGTGTGGGTGCCCCTGTGGCCGGCCTTATGTTCTAGCCAAGCTGGGCACACGGCCATGTGGAATTTCCACACGTCCCTGTGGATGTGGGCAGAAGTCTTAGGTTTTTCCCCGATAGCACACAGGGGCGTGTGGGTGCCCCTGTGAAGCTCCCCTGTGAATTTCCACACGGCCGTGTGGGTGTGTTCAGAGAGTAACCAGAGAGAATACAAGGGCGTGTGACTGCCCTTGTGAACCCTCTTAATAGAGGCACACGGCCGTGTGGATGTGCAGAAAGCCAAAAGCCGGGGCTTCTCTTTTAGTTTCACTTGTGCCTCTTGATCTTTACACTTCAAAACATTTTCTGAACCTCCCTCTCGCATCCTTGACCTTCTCCCCCTCGATTCTAAGGCTCAAGGGTTGGTTTTCCGGCCGATTTCAAGGTTTTCACTTCTCACTTCGTCGGTGAGCTCCCTTTTACCTTTCTCTTCATCAATCTTGATTTAATTCATTATTTTGGGTTATTTCACTTGGTTTGCATGCCCATGTTACTTGCGAATCTATGTATGAAGGATTTAGAACGAATTAATGTGTAAAATTTGAGTTTTTAGCCTCATGGCCATGTCCATGTCGCGGCCCGATGATCCACACGAGCGTGTGGAATTTCCACACGGCTGTGTGGATTTCAGCAGATTAAACTGTTGAAGTTTGTTTGATCATTTTTCTTTTCAATCTTGCAGATATGTCTTCCAGATCAAAGAAAGCGGCCAGTAAACACCCTCGCAAGCAGTCTTCATCCCCCGAGCAAGTGGATTTCACTATACCCGAGCATCAGGCTCGTTTTGAGTAGTTATCGAGACTCAGATTCGGGTAGTCGCGTTACCTGGATTTGAGCGCAGTTAGAGGGATACAAGGGGGGAGATAGCATCGCGGACGAGGTCGAGGAGTTGCTTTCAATGGGTAGTTGGCGGAGGTTACTTTTGATCAGAGATCCGGTTATTCGGACAGTGACACTTGAGTTTCTAGCTCGTTCGAGTTTGACAGATCGTACAGAGGATTCACTAGTGCCGATGCTATACAGTTCAGAGTATTGGGACAACATTTCAACCTCAGTGTGACGTAGTTTTCGACTAGGTTGGGTCTGTACGATGAGGCTTATGCAGAGACAGAGGAGTATGAGGGCCTTTCTATTGATTACCCGGTCAGTCTTACCCCTCAGAGAGCTTACAGAGCACTATGTGGAGAGGGCCAGTATGAGCCGGGTATCTCCAAGGCGTCCTGCCGTTCTTGGCCAGCTTATAGATATTTGCATGCAGTATTGAACAGGTCAATGAGCGGCAGGGGCGACAACACCGGAGTATTGAGCCGACAGGAGTTGCTTTACTTATACTCCATGGTGCAGGGTGTACCACTCCACATAGGGCACATCCTAGCAGAGTACTTGTGCCACCAGGGCCAGTACCCTAGGGTTGGAGTGATCTTTTCAGGCTCGTACATTACGAAACTCCTCATCCGGATGAGTCTCCTGGACGGTGTTCGAGGGGCCGAGAAGACAGTGATACCCGCTCCTCTAGGCTTGGAGACATTGAGGCTGATGGGTATGATCCGCAGATGTTGATTGGGAGTCTATTCCATGATCGTACCCCAGCTAGAGCAGGATGAGGCAGAGGAAGAGCAGGCTGAGGGATTACAGCCGACTTTAGAGCTACCTCCGGAGCAGACCGAGACACAGGTACCACCCACAGCACCGGAGCAACCTCCAGCGCGTATATTTTCTCTGTCTCGAGGCTAGGACTGACTAGAGCGACTCGAGAGTGCTATGGGGATCCTCCAGACTAAGGTGGCCGAGGTTAGAGCTACCCAGGTCGCGCATCACACTGAGGTCATTTTTATTGTTGTTTGTGGTGTTATACTTTGTAGGTCACTTTTAATATTGAAAATGGTGGGAGAATGTTATGATATTTTAAATATTGAAAATGGTGCAATGTTAGAAATTGCATAAAACTGCTCAATCTTTTGTCTTAAAATCAATTTCAAATTATTTTGAAGAAATTATAACAATTATAGAATGCATGTCTAAGAGGCTTTTATAACATTCAAAAACATCAAATTTAATGTAAACAAAAGTCATCATGTGCCACAATAAACACTTTCTTCTTTCTATGATGTTTACTTTGTTGTGTGCAATATTGTAAAGGAATTTTTTTCGTATCATAAAGACTTAGTATTTACCTTTAGCAAAAATTATGAAGGGTTAGTGATTTCATTTAGGAAAGTTATTTCACACCTAAAATCAAAATTATGAGAGTTTGTGTTTTAGTTTGTTTTAGTTTTCATGAAGTTCCACCAACAAATGATTAAAGTTAAATTTATTTTATTGTTTTACTATTTACCCAGACTTTTTACCAATCTCATCAAACATCACTGAAATATGCAAGCTAATTGAGGAGGCACAAATATAACCCAATGTTATCTTAAAATAAAGAGTTACAAAAGACTAAATTTAGACGACTCTTTTGTGGCAAGATTGAGCAATAAAGATGGTTCCAATATATCACCTACCTGGCTTCCATTAGTGTGACTGACATATCATTACTAGAACTAAGGTTTGCTTTGCTTGAAGATGATTCCATCTTGTATGTTACACCACTTCTCATGGCGAACCCTGGTTCTTTGGGATTTGGTAACAGTGTGTTGTCACCACTCAACATAAGAAGCACAGAAGACATGAAAGGCCTATCCTCTGGGTGGTTTTGTACACACAGAAGACCCACTTTGATGCATCTCATGACTTCATTCATAGAATAATAGCTGCCCATTGATTCATCAACCAATTGCAAGCTAACACCCTCCTTCCATAAAGTCCATACCTGAAATACCAATGGATAATTTATTGCATCATCATTAATATTGGACAGATTAATAGACCAACTAAATATTAATTATTAATACTTGCATGATCTAAAAGGTTGGTATGAGGTGCAGCTAAGTACACCCCTCTGTTCTTCTTGCCAGTGATGATTTCCAGCACTAAAACCCCAAAACTAAAGACATCAGACTTTTGAGAGAAGATCCCATCCATTGCATACTCTGGAGACATGTATCCACTGCATGAAAACATGTTCCTTATTGAACAATTGATACTCTGTTTTAACAGTGTTAATTACAAGAAGAAGTTTTAGTTAGAATTATACTTACAATGTTCCAACAACTTTCATGGTATTACCCACTGCCTCATCTGCACAGAAAATTCTTGCCATCCCAAAGTCCGAAATCTTAGGATTCATCTCCTCATCAAGAAGGATATTGCTTGCTTTGAGGTCTCTATGGATAATCCTTAATCTAGAGTCTTGATGTAGATATAAAATCCCCCTAGTAATTCCCATAATAATCTTGAAACGTGTTTGCCAATCGAGCACTTGATCTTTTGATTTTTCTGAGAAACATGTAATGTTATATATATATATATATGATCAGTTTAGTTTGTAAACAGAAGTAACTCTCTCCTACGTATAGATGGAAGCACATACCAAAAAGAAAGTAATCCAAGCTTTTGTTGGGCATATACTCATAAATCAGGATTCTTTCCTCTCCTTCAATGCAGCAGGAAAGAAGCCGAACAAGATTCCGGTGTTGAAGTTTGGCAATTAACAAAACCTCATTCTTGAACTCAACCATTCCTTGTACTGATGTTTTAGCTAGTCTCTTAACTGCTATTTCTTGTCCATTCCCAAGCTTCCCCTGTTCAACATTGAATATAGAGAGATGTGAACTATATCTTAATAAATATCCATTTTAGATTCATTGATGAAATTAAAATGTATGATAATGAGAGATCACCTTAAAAACAGGTCCAAAGCCACCCTCCCCAAGCTTATTAGCAACAGAGAAGTTATCTGTTGCAAATGCAACAGTTTTCAAATCAAGTAGAGGTAGCTCAAGATCACTCCCTGTAGAGAGCTCCAGGTCATTCCCAGAAACAATCCCTTGGTTGCTGCTGTCATGGAAGGGTGTGTTGATCTCTTCCACATCTGTAAATTAATTAGCAATCTAATATTATAAGAACAATACATAGATTAAGATTTTTGTTTTTCAGAATTCTTCAGTTAAAGGAGCTTGTAATAAATGTCACCTCTCATTCTTCTTCTCTTCCTCCTTCTCCATAAAAGACTGCCAACATAAGCAAGGATTAGCATTAAAAACAAAAGGATTATTACCAAGATATATATCCATTTCTTGCTTTTGCGAGTTGTGGTTGGCGATTGACCTACAATATATTCACATAATCAACAAGATATTTGGTAACAAATAGAACATGCATGTTGAATAAAAATGAGGAGTGTCAATGTAAACATGTTGTAATCAAATTGATAGATTCATTCACTGTAATAATTAGAGTAGGTAGTTGTATATATCATATTTGTCCCATAATAGAACATGCATGTTGAATAAAAAATGAGGAGCGTCAATGTAAATATGTTGTATTCAAACTGATAGATTCATTCACTGTAATAATCAGAGTAGGTAGTTGTATATATCATATTGTTAGAATTTTATCAGACTTAATTACGACATCTATGTCGTATATTATATGCGGAAGCAAGATCACATACCTCCAGCCATAGCAAATTGTTGAAGACGACGAGAGCCTCTAAGTCCACGCTTGAATTAACCAGGGACTCTTCCAATCTATCCCGTCCTCTCCCACCGATGGAGCTAGGTATTTGCAAGAACGATAGATTGGGGACCCCTGGTGCTGTCCTATATATAATCCTTACCATCAAAGGATTAACACTACTTAAAATTTAAGTAGATCATTATCCAAAGTGCCAATTAGAGTTAACTTAGGACTCCTATTAGATAAAGTCATGGACCACTTTATATAGTTTAAATTCAAGTTGGATTAATATCATCACGAAGTTAATTCAAAATAGAATTCAAACTAACATTCTCCCACTTGGTCCAACTTTATCATAGGTAACTTAATATCCATTCACATTAACCCATAAATCCATATGTCTACACCAAAGAAATAAATTACACGAATCATGGCGGTAAGTCATCATTAAAACTGAGTATTACCTTCCATGCATTACGATGCAATCTCTCCCTTTAATGCAAAACCTATATATGGCATTTTATCATAATGAATAAGCCAGATGCTTATTCGAGTCCAACACACACAAACTAATAGTGCATAAACTTAATAATTGTCATTCTCAAACTTAATGTATACACTTAAAGAGAAGACAAATAAATAAATAAATGTTTAAGAGTTCAATACTAAAGTGATATTAATTGTTCATAGAGAAGAACCAAGTCCCATATGTTCAACATGATCTCTAAACAATTTTGGCGCGATTCCTTTCGTCAAAGGATCCGCAATCATCAACTCTGTGCTAATGTGTTGAATGGTTATTTCACCGGCATTCACGCGTTCCTTTAGTGCCAAATACTTAATGTCGATGTGTTTACTTCGACTACCACTCTTATTATTCTTAGAAAAGAACACAGCAGCAGAATTATCACAATACATCCTCAATGGCTTAGATATAGAATCAATGATTCTAAGCCTTGATATGAAACTCCTCAACCAAATACCCTGAGAACTCGCCTCGAAACATGAAACGAACTCGGCTTCCATAGTGGAAGTAGCAACCAAAGTCTGTTTTGCACTTCTCCATGAGATAGCACCACCGGCCAACATGAAAATGTAACCGGATGTTGATCTCCGAGAGTCAAGACAGCCAGCATAATCTGAATCCGAGTACCCAATGACCTCCAAGTCATCTGATCTTCTGTATGTAAGCTTGTAATCCTTTGTACCCTGAAGGTACCTCATTACTTTCTTTGCAACTTTCCAGTGGTAAATCCCTGGATTACTTTGATATCTTCCCAACATCCCCACAGCATATGCTATGTCCGGTCTCGTACAGACCTGAGCATACATAAGACTTCCAACGGCTGAAACATACGGGATGTCTTCCATCTATTCCTTTTCCAAGTTATTTTTAGGACACTGGTTCAAGTTAAACTTGTCACCTCTCACAATAGGCGCAACACTAGGTGAACAATTTTCCATCCGGAATCTCTCAAGAATTTTATTAATATAGGCTTCCTGAGACAAACCCAAAACACCACGATGTCTGTCTCTATGTATCTTAATGCCAATGACATAAGATGCCTCACCCATATCTTTCATATCAAAATTCTTAGAAAGAAATCGTTTCACCTCATGCAACATACCCTTATCATTGGTTGCAAGCAAAATATCATCAACATATAGGACTAAAAAGCAAAACTTACTCCCACTGTCTTTATAGTATATGCATTGATCCTTAATGTTCTCAACAAAACCGAATGATGAGATAACATCATGGAACTTCAAATACCACTGTCGGGATGCTTGTTTCAGTCCGTATATAGATTTCTTAAGCTTACAAACCAAGCTTTCACCTTCACTAGAGAAGAATCCTTCAGGTTGTTTCATAAACACCTCTTCATCTAGATCTCCATTAAGGAAAGCGGTTTTCACATCCATCTGATGTAATTCCAAGTCAAAATGAGCAACTAATGCCATTATAATACGAAACGAGTCCTTTTTCGAAACTGGAGAAAAAGTCTCATTATAGTCGATGCCCTCTTTTTGAGTAAATCCTTTAGCAACCAATCTAGCCTTGTAACGCTCAATGTTGCCTAGCGAGTCTTTCTTAGTTTTATAGACCCACTTACACCCAATGGCTTTCGCCCCTTCAGGCAACTTGACTAGATCCCAAACACCATTATGTGCCATGGATTCCATCTCGTCCTTCATAGCATCATACCACAACTTAGAATTACTACAACTAATAGCTTGTGAAAACGTTTTAGGGTCATCAACGGCTCCAAAATCATAGTCAGATTCTTGTAAATACACAACATAATCACTAGATATTGCCGGTTTTTTAATTCTAGTTGATCTTCTTAATGCCACATCATTATCTTCTTGATGAAGTTGTTGCTCAATAACTTCAAATTGATGTTGTGTGACTTGATCAACTAGATCAGCAGGATGTGGTTCCTCAATGATTGTCATTTCAATGTCCTCCAAATCTTGATGGTTATCATGTGAAATAATCAATCTTTGATTAGTGTTCGGAGTTTCTTCATGATCTTCTTCAAGACCAAAGTCTAGAGGTTGATCACTCCCACTAATCAAGTCATTCTCAAGAAATTTGGCATTTCTTGATTCCACAATTCTAGTGCTATATGATGGACAATAAAACCTATAACCCTTGGACTTTTCGGCATAACCAATAAAATAACCGCTAACAGTCCTTGGGTCCAACTTTCTCTCGTGTGGATTAAACACTCTTATTTCAGCTGGACAACCCCAAACACGCATATGTTGCAAACTCGGTTTCCAACCTTTGAATAATTCAAATGGAGTTTTAGAAACTGCCTTGGTCGGAACACGGTTTAATATATACGCTGCTGTTTTAAGAGCCTCAGTCCACATAGATCGAGGAAGTTTGGAGTTGCTAAGCATACTCCTTACCATATCCATTAAAGTGCGGTTTCTTCTTTCAGCTACACCATTTTGATCTGGTGAGCCAGGCATAGTGTATTGGGCCACAATACCATGCTCTTCAAGAAACCTCGCAAACGGACCTAGTGCTTGTCCATCCTCTGTGTACCTACCATAATATTCTCCACCTCTATCTGATCTCACGATCTTTATTTGCTTACCGCATTGTTTCTCTACTTCAGCTTTAAAGATCTTGAAAGCATCTAGTGCTTCACTCTTATTATCAAGCAAGTAGAGATACATAAAGCGTGAATAATCATCAATGAAAGAGATGAAGTATTTCTGACCATGCGAGTCCATCTCTGGACTACAAATATCTGTATGTATGATCTCTAATAAGCATGAACTCTTCCTAGCACCTTTCTTAGATTTGTTGGTTTGCTTACCCTTTATGCAATCCACACAAGTTTGAAAGTCGGTAAAATCAAGAGAGTCAAGGATTCTATCATTCACCAACTTCTCAATTCTCTTTATGGAGATATGTCCCAATCTCCGGTGCCATAGCATGGAAGATTTATCATTCAAAACACTACGTTTAATACCAACATTTACTTGATCATGCAACACATTATAAGAAACATTATTTTGTAAATAAATTTGGAAAAGACCATCACACAATGCACCATTCCCAACAGAAGAAGAATTATAAAACAAACGAAAATATGTTTCATAAAACTGAAAGGAATATCCTAATGGTACAAGTTGTGAAACTGAAATTAAATTTCTAGAAAAACTAGGAATATAAAAAGTCTTTTCCAAATCTAAAACAAAGCCTGAATCTAAAACTAATCTGCATGTCCCGACTGCTTCTACATGTGAACGAATCTTATTCCCTGAATAAATAAATTGTTCACTCTTCGTCGGTATCCTTCGGCTTAAGAAGCCCTGCAAGGTATTAGAAATATGGATTGTAGTACCAGAATCAATCCACCAAGTGTTATGACAAACATCAACCATATTAGATTCATAACAAACAAAAGAAATTTCAGTACCTTTCTTCTCAAGATGAATCTTGAGTTTCGGACAATCCTTCTTCATGTGCCCTTTCTTCTTACAAAAGAAGCATTTGGACACTTTCTGGATCTGAACAGGTAGTTTGCCTTTATCCTTGTTCAGGTTGGTTCGTCCTCTCTTCTTACTTTGAATAGCCATATGTGCACTTTCACTCTTTTCTAATAACAATCTTTCCTCCTCTTGAACACACATGGTCAAAAGCTCATTAATAGACCATTTATCTTTATGTGTGTTATATGAGATTTTGAAAGCGTTATATTGATGTGGAAGAGAGTGCAAGATAAAGTGCACAAGGTAACCTTCTGAAAAATCGATTTGTTCTAACGCCTTAAGTTGAGCCGCTAAATCTCTTATCCTCATGATGTGCTCTCGCACACCTTTAACACTAGTGAGCTTCATGGATAATAATTTGGTCATGAGAGTGCTAGCAAGAGCCTTATCTGAAGATTCAAATTGATTATCAATTGCCTTCAGCAAATCTCTTACATGTGCACAATCAGGGATTGAACCACGGATACTAGCAGATATACGTGTCTTAATGTACATCATGCTCAAGCGATTAGATCGCTCCCACCGTTCATACAAGGCAATAGCAGCAGGAGTGCTATTGTCTGTCGGCATAGGTGGTTCATCCTTCCTTATAGCATAGTCAAAATCCATGCATCCCAACTGGAGGAGAATTAACTCCTTCCAAGTTTTATAATTATCACCCCTTAACATAGGAACATTACATTTTTCATCAAAAGCATCTGATTGCATAGCTACAATAAACAAAATAACATACATATCATACTTAAAATTCAAGGCAATAAAACAAATTGGTATGCTTACCAATGCAAGCCATACCAAAACATGAATCAATTTGTTATCACAATCTGCCTGTGGGCAAAGATATAGACATAAAATAGATTCATAACCACAGATAAAACTAATGGATAATTAAAATTCCTTAATACCTGTGGGTGACTTAAGAAATAAAAATTAACCATTATTTTATCCTGATTAATTACAAATATAACAAAATCCCTGTGGGGTAAAATCATTATATCAAATATAATTAATCACAATTTGCCACCTGATAAAACTAATAAATAATTAAAATTACTTAATACCTGTGGGCGACTTAAGTAATAAAAATTATTCATTATTTTATCCTAATTAATTATGAGAAATATAACAAAATCCCTGTGGGGTAAAATTATTATACTAATCATAATTAATTACAATTCATGTCATTTAAGCTAGATGTGATCTATTACACTTACAATATGTAATTTATAATTTTTATAAAAATAAAATCATGAATATTGTGGCCACTCATAATTAACAAAAATTCATTCGATCACATGACATACCAACTATATACATGAACAAATTCAATGTAAATAATTAATTATACAAATTATAATTAATACACTTAATGCATGAAAACTCATACAAATACACCTGAAATTTAAATAAACAACTAAACAGGGATCTATATGCAAAATATACCTAATAAAGCAATTTTGCAAAAATACCCATTAGACTATTTTATTTAAATAAGTAACTAAACAGGGTTCTAGATGCAAAATACACCAAGAAAAAACAATTTTGCAAAATTACCCATTAAACTAATTTATTTAAATAAGTAACTAAACAGGGTTCTAGATGTAAAATACACCCAGTAAAGCAATTTTGCAAAAAATCCCCATTAAACTATTTTATTTAAAAGCATCATTCAAACTAATGAATTAATAAAATAATTAAACTTTTAGGGAAATAAAAGAAGAAACCCTAAAATTTTCTGATGGGGAGCCACCGCCCGCCGGACCGCCGTTGGTGCGCTAGCGCGCACATGCGCGGCCCAGTGCTCGCGTGTGCGACCCATCGCGGCCTATCCGCGTTCTTGTCCATAGTGGGTTCGATTTTAGGTCTAATACCCAAATCTTTCAAACCCTAAATTAGCCTAATTTATTTCATTATAAACATGCGTAAACATTAATGGATTTAGTTCATACAAACCCTAACTCATGCATGTTTATTATAATTTATATGAAATAATGCATTAAATTCAAACAATGTGTAATTTGTAAATAACACATACATGTCAGAATTCAATCATGCTAGGCAGAGGTATTAAAACAGGCTCGGATGCCAACTGTTAGAATTTTATCAGACTTAATTACGACATCTATGTCGTATATTATATGCGGAAGCAAGATCACATACCTCCAGCCATAGCAAATTGTTGAAGACGACGAGAGCCTCTAAGTCCACGCTTGAATTAACCAGGGACTCTTCCAATCTATCCCGTCCTCTCCCACCGATGGAGCTAGGTATTTGCAAGAACGATAGATTGGGGACCCCTGGTGCTGTCCTATATATAATCCTTACCATCAAAGGATTAACACTACTTAATTTAAGTAGATCATTATCCAAAGTGCCAATTAGAGTTAACTTAGGACTCCTATTAGATAAAGTCATGGACCACTTTATATAGTTTAAATTCAAGTTGGATTAATATCATCACGAAGTTAATTCAAAATAGAATTCAAACTAACACATATTTGACCCATAATATATATTCTGATCTCTAATAAAAGAGTGGATGTTTCACCTCCACATGTAAATGACTAGCATCAATGTGAACATGTTGCAAATCAAATTGATATTTTTATTCACTTTGATAATCCGAGTAGTCGTATGTGTCATATTTGACCCAGAATATTCTACTCTCCCATAAATGACAGGAAGTTTCACGTCCACATGTTCGCCAACTTTGCTTTTTCTCTCCAATGAAACTTCTCTATAATTATTAAAAGAAAAAAAAAAAAAACCCACACGGTTGACTTAAAGCATTAGTTGGCGAACACAATGTAAAAAAAACCCACTAGAAGATAAATTTGGTAACCATTAGTTGGTATATGACGTGTTATATTATTTTTCCATAAAAATATTCTGATCTCCAATAAATGACTGAGCATCAATGTGAAAATGTTGCAAATAAAATTGATCCTTTCATTCCTTCTGATAATCCGAGTAGTTGTCTCAAGAAAAAGAAAAAAGAAAGAAAACCAATCATGAATCATGCATGCATGCATGATGAATCTACGCAGAATTATCAGTACATAATGCACTAATAATAATAATAACAAATAAATAAATAAAAACAAAACAAACCTAGATCGGCAGCTGCAAGACGTACGTAGAGATCTTGCCCATCGGTATCGTTGGTTAAGAACTTAAGATCAGTAAGTTCATTCGTCCAAATTATACATCCACTCCCACCATTACGCACATCTGCCAGAGCATAAGCAGTGCACAAACAATTACTCAAGCACTTAACCTTACACTTATCCAAACTCAAACTCGTGTCCACTGTTGCGTTTGAAGTATCTGGCAGCTTCAAATTAGGAATAGGAAGGAACCCATCTGTCCCATTCTTACAATCTAAACGTGTTTTTCGGACGCATCCTTCGGTTGCATCCCTGTACATCCACTGATCCGACGACTTAGGCTTGAACCCCTGGATGCAGTCACATTTTGGAGAGTTATTTGGGTTGCATGTGGCAAACGGACCACATGGTGGCATTTTGTCACACTGATCCATTGGAGCATACCAAATGATATTCCACAATCCACTGCCTTCAACCAATAATGATCTTTGCAATTGACCAGATTGGTTCACAGCAAGCTTTGACAAAACGGAAGGGATGGTGGTGAAATAGTAGCTGATCTCTTTCTTGTTGTTGATGAAGCTGAAGTTGAACCCATAATATGTGAGCGTGGCCGGGATGGCACTGTACCGGAGTCCGTTCCATGGTCCTGTGCGGTACACCTTCTTTGAACCAGAACAGAGGACTAGCTGCGGATCGCCATGGATGTCCAACATCAAGTAGTACTGAGAAGGAGATGGATCGGATTCGCTGGTCCATGCTGTTAAAGTCCGGTTTAGTCCGGTCACGAAGTCGACACCCATCTTCATGCCTTCAAGCAGCGTATCTGTAGGGTAGTCAAAGCTTTGCCATGCAAACTTATCGTCTGAGCTGTTGGCATCTTTGATCACCAGGTTTCCAGAGTTCAAGAGTTGTGCAACCGGATTGAACATGTTGGTAACAATACTACCAGATGACCATACAACTGCGGAGTTTTGATCAGTGATGAGGAGCTCTCCAGTGCTGCTGGAGATGGATACAAGTCCGGTAGAGCTTGTGATAGGGTTCTTGCGGTTGGCGACCCAAACTGGGGTTTTGTCTGCCATCTTGTTGTACCATAGACCTATATACTGATTCTTGGATTTGCCTGGGGTGAAGAAACCTAGAGAGAAGCGGCCATCAGCTGAGACAAGCGTCTCGTTGTAGGCGAGTGGTTGAATTGGTGTTATTGTGTCCTTTGCACTAATGGCTTGAGAGAAGTAAAAGAACCAGAGAATGCTTAGCAAGTGAAACATTCCAGTGGATGGAGTGCTCTTTCTTTTCTTTTTTTCTTTTTTATTTTTTTGGCAGCTCCAAGTACAGAACAAGCTTGGTATTCATAAGGATAATGATAAGGTTCTACTTGTCCGCGGATGGCTGGATGACTACGTCAAACAATTGATCAGCTTTCTTCTTTCTACTCAGTTTTTTTTTTAAAAATAAAATAAAATAAAATTAAGGTCATAAGTGATCACTAATGAATATTATTTGCTAAATATTATGATGTTACTTATCATTAGCCCGATCAATCTGTTTAAAGTCTTCTCAATTGACAATATGCAATTCTAAACACTTCTCAACTCTCATTCTAGTTTTTATTATACGGTGTAATATCCTAAATAGTTCATGTACTTATTGTCATAGACGTCTCAAACATGATTGTCACAATCACTAAGCCACTAGCTCTTCTAGTGTCCAAGCATGGGCACATGACAGAAGTCACCATAAGGATGATATGGAGGAAGCCGTGTGTGTATTGTGAAGCCGATGTGGCTATTAGACCAAAGAAAGAGATGAGACAATGAATGTTTCACAGGGGCTTGTGTATTCTAGTAATGGATAATATAGCAAGATAACTGAAGCTGTTCTTGTATTAAGCTTACTGGAAACGCTGACTAGAATACTGAATTTAAAGACTTCAAAGTGATGTGCTTTGCCAGCAAGGTAGCACACAAAAGGTACACAAAGACAAAAGTAAAGAACAGAAACCTTAATTAAAAACGGCTAACATCCAATCAGCCGCTGGTCTATACCCAGAGTAGCTGACCCTTCAGTGAATAGCCAACTTCAAAGTTTAGAGAAACATTCTCAACACACTCCCTTGCTCAGAACTCTTTGACACCCAACTCTTCTCGGAAGAATTCAAACTTGTGTTTCGGCAGAACCTTTGTAAAAACATCAGCAACTTGTTCATTTGTTCCACACTGCATTATTTTAATTTGATCATCCTTTATGAGTTCTCTTATGAAATGATAACGGGTGTCGATGTGCTTTGTTTTCCCATGCATGACTGGGTTTTTAGCTATCTGTATTGCTGCTTTGTTGTCACAGAAGATGTAAGTTGGACAATTCTATTTCTTATCTAAGTCTTCCATGAGACGGCGCAGCCAAATTGCTTCGCAGGAAACTTCGGTGCTTGATAATGCAGTGATAGGTTGTTTCTTTGAGCACCAAGCCACAACACTGGATCATAGTGAGAAGATCCACCCTGTGGTACTTTTCCAGTCATCTTGACATCCTCCCCAGTCGCTATCTGAATAGCCCATCAACTTGAATTCTTCATTCTTCATATAATGAATGCCATAGTTGACCGTCCCACTCACATATCTTAAAATTCTTTTAACTTCTCCTAAATGGTGCATGCTTGGAGCTTGCATAATCCGAGACACAATTGTTACATCATACATCAAGTCCGGTCTTATATGAGTGAGGTAAAGCAATCCTCCAACTATCTTCCTATATTTTGAGGGTTCAGCTTTACCTAAACTATATAGCAAGTGGAGCTGTTCATTGGAGTTCATTGGTGTACCAACTGGTTTGCAGTGTTGCATTCCAGCTTATTGAGAAGGTCTTCAGCATATTTGGGTTGTGATAAAAATACAGACCCATCCAGCTGCTTCACTTCCAAGCCAAGGAAGTATCTCATGGGACCTAAGTCTGTCATCTCAAAAGTCTTTAACATTATATCTTTGAACTCTTTTAACATCTCTTTTGAAGACCCCATATAGATTATGTCATCTACGCACAAGCATAGAAGAAGAGTGTCTCCATCTCCTTGACACTTTTGGTAGGTAGTGGGCTCGTTAGCGCTGCGCACAAACCCCATTTGGATTAAATGGTCATCAACGCGGCTATACTAAGCTCTAAGGGCCTAGTGAAGTCCATATAGAGCCTTGCGGAGCTTGTATACCTGATCTTCCTTTCCGTTGATGATAAAACCCTCTGGCTGCATTACAAAGACCTCTTCATGTAATTCGCCATTTAAGAATGCAGTCTTGACATCAAGCTGATAAATACACCACTTCCTTTGTGCTCCAATGGCTAGGAAGAGACGCACCGTCTCCAATTGGGCTACTGAAGCAAACACTTCTTCAAAGTCGATTCCCTCTCGCTGCACATATCCTTTGGCGACAACTCGCGCCTTCTTCTTCAGCAATGTTCCATATGGATTGAACTTGGACTTAAAGACTCATTTTAGTCTGATTGCATTCCTTCCTTCTGGCAGGGTTGTCAACTCCCAAGTTTCGTTCTTGTGGATTGCTGCCATCTCCTCCTTCATAGTGGCAATCCAATCTTCATTCTTCACCGCTTCTTCAAATGTTGTTGGGTCCGCAGCTGTCAAGGAAAAAGAACATGCATTATATATATCAGTCAGGTTTCGATACCTGGCTGGAGCTTCCTCGACTTCAAGTGTGGTGTTTGAGATTTGAGAAATTTCTTTGGAATGAGCTTGTGTTGTTTCTGATAGTTGATCAAATGAGATCAATGGTGGAGATCCATTTATTTGACCCCTAGCAGACATTCTCTCCTCGTCATCACATGGCACAGAAGTTGATGCAGACTTGTCACTAGTTCTCCTCCAATCCCAGTGCTTGTCTTCATAAAAACGAACATTTCTGCTGATGTGGTCCTGTTTCGTGTCCCGCTCAATCACCTTATAAGCTTTTGACCTTTTGCAATACCCAATGAAAACACAAGGTTGCGATTTTTCATCAAACTTCATTCGCTGCGAGTCAACCAATCTATATGCCAAACACCCGAGGACTCTTAGGTGTTCAACATTCGGCTTTGACCCAGTCAACGCCTCATGTGGTGTCAACTACTCTAATGCTTTTGTTGGCGAACGGTTGAGTATATATACAGCTTCCCCCCAAAATTTTGACGGCATCATCATCCCTTCAGCAAGGTCCGGGCCATTTCAGTAACCGTTCTGTTTTTCTGCTCGACGACGCCATTTTGCTGTGGTGTTCGCGGAGCCATCAACTAATGAAGAATCCTTGAAGCCTCATAGAACTCCTTGAACTCCCAAGATGTAAACTCACCCCCGCTATCAGTGCGCAGAGATTTTAGTGACAAAGACAACTGCTTTTCTATTATTAGTTTGAATGTTTTAAACTGATGCAATGCTTCAAACTTTCTTTGCAAAAAGAATACCCAGCTATGCCTGGTACAATCATCAGTTAGAAGGAAAAAAAATACCAATTACCTCCAAGTAATGGAGTTTGTATGGGCCCCACGAGATCTCCATGAACTAGCTCCAATGGAACAATGGCACGCCTTGCCTGTCCCTTTGGAAACACAACTTGTGCTTGCTTTCCCATCGAGCAAGCTTCACAGGGGCTTGGTTTTGTTATAGGAGGCAAACCTTGCACCAAATGATGTTCAAAGAGATTCTTCAGACTCTTCTCATTGAGATGTCAGTATCTCTTGTGCTAGAGATCAGTTATCCCAATGTCTCCTTCCATAACGTTTGCCATTCCTACATCATTAGCATCAAGTGGGAATTATCTATGAGAAGTCATACAGATGCATGCAATCTTGTTCTTGGTTGCTGAATTCCGAATGGTGCGCTTTCCTCCTGAGAACTCCAGATCGTGTCCAGATGCCATTAGCTGTAACACGCTTAGCAAGTTGTATGCCAAGTTAGGGACAAACTAAACATCATTCAAGATGGTGGTTTTGCCATAACTTGAGTGACGTGCAACCTTGCCGACTTCTCTAACTTGAAAAACTTTTCCATCTACAAGCCTAATAGACTAGTTTGGTGTAGATTCAATGCATTGGAACAGCTCCTCCTCTCCTGACATATGATTCGAGCATCCGCTGCCAATCAACCAAGTTCCACCACCTTCACTACATGCCTTGAATACAACTCCTTCTTCTTTTTCTTTTCCTTTTTCCTCCTCTGTTACATTTGCTTCCTTGTTTTTGTACCAACATTGTGCCTTAACATGTCCGTATTTCTTGCATATAAAACACTGGACACCTTTGTTTTGTTTGTTGGCGTCCACAAAGCGATTTGCTTCAAAGCTTCTTCCGCGACCTCATCCTCAACCTCTGAAGTCACTGCGTCCACGTCCTCTACCTCCGCGATGACTATACTCTCCAAAAGGGGAGCTCTTGACATGTAGAGTTTTGTTTTCTTCGTGCTCTCCATCAATGTTGTGTATGGACTCATGGCTCCTTGGAACTCCGTCTTGATAATGTCCCAAGCCTCCTTGGATGTCTTGGCCTCTAAGATCCTTATGAGAACTCTTGGATTAAGGGCCTATTGAATAAGGAAGAGAGCTTTCGCATCCTTCTTTATACTCTCATTAATTCAAGTTACATTTCCCTCCTCACTGAAACCCTTTTCAACGAGGCTCCACAAGTCCTTTGATCGAAACATCATCTTCATCATCAAGCTCCATAAGTTATAGTTTTCTCTAGCGAAAAATGGTACATTGACCTCTCTAGCGGATGAAGAAGAACCAGCCATGTCCAGTTCTCTGATACCACTGTTAGACCAAAAAAAGAGATGAGACAATGAATGCTTCACAGGGGCTTGTGTATTCTGGTAATGGATAATAGAGCAAGATAACTGAAGTCGTTCTTGTATTAAGCTTACTGGAAACACTGACTAGAAGACTGAATTCAAAAACTATAAAGTGATGTGCTTTGCCAGCAAGGTAGCACACAAAATGTACATAAAGACAAAAGTAAAGAACAAAAACCTTAATTAAAAACGGCTAACATCCAATCAACCTCTGGTCTATACCCAGAGTAGCTGACTCTTCAGTGAATAGTCAACTTCAAAGTTTAGAGCAACATTCTTAATAGTGGCCCTATTACCCATCATCCTTAACAAGTAGTTTCATCTTGTCCTCCTTGACCAAAAAAAAAATGAAGAAGAAGAAGAAAAAGGAATATGTGCACTACTCATCCTTGTTGAGCTATACATATGTTATTAAAGCCTAGGTAATCGTAATAAGTAATATAAATTCTATGTTTGCATTCGTCTTTACCTAACCCAATGTTTTTGCATCAGTAACGGAATCTCTTCAAAAACAACCTAGCAATCAAGCTTGGAGAAAGCAAAACAGAGGCCTACTCGCTGACTAATGATAGTGTCTATCCATAATAGAAGGATGATAGTGTCAATTGTGCAATCTTTATTTTGTGGTTTATAGACTAGTTTCATATATAATTGTGAGAAACTCTCAGCATCACTCAAAAGTGCCTCTTTTGTGCATGTGCTTGTGTTATGTAGCACATATACTCATGGATGACATCAGTCATGGCATTGGGGAATCGGATGACGAGAATAAAAATGAAAGTGACAAAGATATCTTAACTAGTGTATCTTTTAGACAGTTTTCCTTTCTTGCCAATTCCTAGATCATACCACTTACTATATCGTTTTCATACTTCTTACTGATTGTTCCTTCCTAATACTGTCGGTTACCTAATATTCTCACTTAATATTAGATGTTTTAGCTTATTATTTCATGTTTCCACTTATTATTTTACATTATTGTTTATTATATTACTTGTCTGCTTATTACATCATGTTCTCGCTTAACACTATGCATTACTGCTTATTTTGCTTGTAAAATGCTTGTTTTTTCCAATTAACCAAGAAAACATATATGTACATGTATAAATCATCCTTTTTCCGTTAGCTATCATTGCATTACATGATCTCTGGTTGTGACCAACCTCATGGCAAGGACTACGGCAACTAGCGGACAGCAAAAGATTGTGATTCTATCTTCTTCTGTCTTAGATGATCCAGTGGGTTCTTTGTGATCAATGGGTATAATGGAGGTCACGGGTATCATTGATTAGCTTATAATTATCCAGGATAGGGAAAATGACCTCTGCATATGTCAAGTTGTAAGCTTTCAGATGAGGTAGTCATCGACATAGTGACGGACACTTATGCTCATTTGCAATATAACAAGCATGCTTACAAAGGATGCCATAGACTTCCTACCTATGACATGAGCATGTTCATAGTGCATATTGATGGAGTTGTTGTTCTAGTTAAAATGGCGAACATGAGGCTACAACTCTCTACTACAATTTCCACAAGCTTCATGTGTATGTCAAGGCAAAGATGAGTCTCTTAGTGGCTAGAATGTTCACGGGGGAAATGCATCATATTCATAAGCTTGAACCTAGGTTACACAAGAAAAGTAAATACTAAGTGAGAACAAAGGCTAGTAAAGAGAACCCAATATATTAAGTGGAAACTCTAGATAATAAGTGGAAATGAAATATCTTAATTGGTGACAACACCCTTTCGAGTGTGCCCCGAAAGTGCACAGGTTGTCGAAGTAATAAAGTACCCCGGTGAGTGGGTAGTCGAATCCACAGGGAGTAATGATTCAAGACAAGAGGAATTGCTACTTAGCTAGTGTGAAAATAATGGTGGTGAGAGAAAACAATGTGTGTGCAATAAAAGGAAAAGAAATATGAAAGAAAGAAGAGTGCAAGCAAAGAGTAAGGAGGAAACAACCAATGCGAATATGGGGTACCCGGACAAAGCTCCCCTTAGGACTAATGCTTCTAGTGCAAGACTAGTATTATAACTTCTAATTGATGTCTAATGAGTCGTGGAAATCCTTAAGCACATGGTCCCAAACCTAAGGTCAACAGTGACTAGCTCCAACACTATGCCCCTGTACTAGGATTCACTACAAACCTTCACTCTGTTGATTGCTCAACTAAGCCCCAGAGGAGTCCATCTCTTAAGCCTCACACTACGTGGAACTTCTTGGGGTTCTAGGGATTCCAAGTTATAGACCCTGTCTCTAAGTATAGTTCTAACCCTTTGATCCAGGCGAAAGAACCCTAGCCTCAGTTAAGCCCCAGCACTAGGATTCACTACAACCCTTCACTTTGTTGCTCATGCAACTAAGCCCCAAGGAAGTTCCTCTCCTAGCACTTCGCTCTACTTTGACCACAAAGAACTCTTGAAACATGAAGCTAGGGAAAATCACGCCGAAGGGGAAAGGGAATGTTTCGCTACCTCTCGACTCACCCTCTCAATCCTCTCCAATCTCGAGTAGTCTAATCCTATAGAAGTTGTCACACCTTCAAAGGATAACTTAGATGATTCTCAACCCTAATATTACGACTAAGGGAAAATCAATTACAATTATCATGCAAGATTGGAACTCAAAAGCATCAATTAAGAAAGCATAATAAAAATCATAGAAACAATGTCATCCTAGGGTTTACAAGTCCGAATACCCACTAGGGGTTTAGCTCTCCATGGAGCAATACAAAATCATTAAAGAGTTTGAGAACATATGCATAAAAACCATAAAGAAAAGCCCCTTGTGGTCCTTATCGATGGTCTTGTGGAGCCGCCTCGTCTTCTCCATCGAATCCCTTGTCAAGCCTAGGGCACACCTCGCTGAATCGATGCCGATGAAAGCTCTCCCATTAGCTATCTTCCAAAGGATATCAATGCCAACACCATAAAATCGCCTCCAAAGATCTCCAAGAACCTTTCCAAACCCTAGCCGCAAGCCCCCAAAAGATAGGCAAAAGATAGTCCAAGGGATCCCCAAATAAGACCCAAAACGGGGTATTTATAAGATGAAATCAGGCATCCACACGCCCCTGTGGATTTTCCACATGGACGTATGGATTCTCTGTTTTCCAGATTTTTGGCGCACTGTAAACAGTAACTTGCTACCGTAATTTGCTACTATAACTGCTACAGTACTCTCGCCGAAATGCTCCCGAATTCATCTTCTTCATCGGGGCCGTCAAATTTGCCACACAATCGTGCGGTAGATCACGTCACATCTTCAATTGAACCATATTGACGAAACTCTTGATAATGTTGCACAAGCCGAAACATGTGAGTGTGACTGCCTTTGTGCCCCTACAATTCATATATTCCCTTGAACTCAGTTGGAAGTTGGCACACACTCACATGTCTTTGAACACAATTTGTGCCTTGTGCCTTGTTCCTTGCCAGGTCCAAGAACTCCCTCAACAATCGCGTTCATGACCTATTCTTGTTTTTTTTCCTCTAACTCTTCTCCACAACCCTACATGCACAAAAGAACACAAATGCACACTAATCAATGATAAAATCTGAGAAAAGTAATGCTCAATGTAAGAAAATAATACTTTGTATTACTTAAACACGAGCACTTATCACTTGCATAAGGGCTTGGTCTGATCGATCGCTGCACAGGCATGCGCTGTGTAGGGGGCATGCAGCTGCTCGGAGTCACCACGCTCTAGGCTATGCGCATGATTGAGTGGCAGGACACACCCTACGGGGTATAGTACTGGGTGGTCTATGGGACCGACTTCGAGTCTTCAAACGATGAAGTGTCTCTTCCAGAGACCACTGCCATTGCAATTCCCCCGATCTTGGCTCCAGCTCCTCATGTTGCTCCTACTACTACTACTCCTCCTCCGACGATGACTGTCGTACTGACTACACCAGCTCCATCAACTCTTGAGGAGTATTTGACCGATCTCGATGAGTGTCAAGTGAGGATCGAAGGTCTACTTTGACAGATCTTACTGTATCTGTAGCGCTAGGACAGATCTTACTACACCAGCTCCACTCCGGGGCCTACATTACCCACCAATACAACTCTAGTGGCACTGCAGCCTCCTCCCACTTCACTGACACAACCAGTACTCCACCGACCATATCTAGAGCTATACTTCCCCTGCCAATTTCCAACTTTTTGATTTTATAGATAGCTTTTATACTTTTATATTTCGGTACATTATATATTTTATTACAGCAAGGGACATTTTCCCTACTACTTTTGTACCTTCTGATATTAGTGGATTTTATTTTATAGCAGTATATAGATTCTATTTGCTGAGTATTTAACTACTCTAATTATGTCTCATCAGGGTTTGAATTGATCGGGTGCTGTTCTGGCCCACACAACTTATTGTTTCGATAAGGGTAACTTCATTGCCTTGGTCGGCCAAAATAAAAAATCAATGAAGTACTAGTGACCATGCACTCTTTTAACTTCTTTGCTTACTATATATCACTACACTTGTACATGCATGCGTACATTGGGGGCAATATACATCTTTAAGTGTAGGAAGGGAGTGTAGGTTTGCTTTTTCTTTGCACGTTATTAAGAATTTCATACTATACTATACTATGTTACTATAATATCTATCTTGTAAAAAAAATTTTTTAGGGGTGCTTGTCTATTATACACATGCTAGTGTTGATCTTTGAAGGCATTGCACTTACTTGTTGAAGTTTCTTTGGTCTAGGGATATGATATGCTAGACTATTAATTCTTCTGTTCCCTCTAGAGAGTTTGACTGCTCTGCGAGTCTTTAACCTACCTTATGTCCCTCTTGACTTCACCTTGCACCTTAAGTGTGTCTAGTGAAGGATGTTTTATAATGGGGGTATGATCAGTACTTGCTTTATTACTCCAAGATATGATATATGTACAGCAGAAAGAGCTACATCCTTTGTAGTTCGTAGTCACTCCCAACAAGCCAGATACGAAGTGTATGCCCTAGTGGGAGAGAGGACTGCCACCTGAGAAATGTGAAAGCTACTGACTATGAAAACACACACACACACACACAAACAAAAAAGAGAGATAAGGGGTAATAATGTATAAAAACTATGAAAAGTGTAAACTTAAGACTAAAGAAAACCCTAAAAAGTTGCTTTACACAATCTAGACTATAAGATAGTGGATAAGGAGACCAAAACTTGGGAAAGAACTTTTTGTCATAGAGTAGACTACTCTTTGTAAAGGAATAATCATGCTACTTGGCATTTGATTGTTCCCCCATACTACTAAAACTACATACTTAGTTGCTTGAGATCAAGCACTTATCATGTATTCTATTTTTATCGGTTTTATTTGCTTGAGGACAAGCAAACGCTTAAGTGCGGGGATATTTGATAAGTGCTAAAATTATCATATTTTCTATATCATTTATACGGCATTTAGCATGAAATTGTACTTGTTTAGCATCTCATTATGATGAAATTTCATTCCTTTGTTTACAACGACCTTTATTTCTGTTTTAGGAAGAAAGAAGCAAATTCGAGGATGCTTTGAAGCAAAATGAAGCAAGTTGCTGAATCAAGGCTGCACCACAACTTACATCGGGCGTTATGGTAACACACAACACCCATTGTCTACACTCACCACTATCGTGATCAAGCCGTGGCAGCATAAGCTCATTAGTAGCAACATAGAAGCCATAATGACCTTACAATAGCCATTGTGAAGCCCATAACTGGTGTTATCAAGATACATAATGCCCAAAGACTTTGCCAGGATGCGACTTTAAACCTAAGCAACAACTTACTCATATCAGGCATCACAACGCCGTGGTGAGACAGTGGCGGAGCAAATTACTATAATTACCCTAGTATTCTCCAAATTTGGAGAGACTCTTCTGCTAAAGAACCTAGGGCGGCTGGATTTTTGGAAATCTAAGCGGCGGGAGATGGTGTTTCTTCCAAATTCCAATGGATTCCGGTGGATTTCTCAAAAGTACGTCAATGATCATCATCAAAGAAGATCACTAGTGATAAGCATCTTCAAAGATCATCATCAAAGGGCCGTGAGTGACACACATCATCAGACAATCTTGGGATCCTCTAATCCCCATCTTTGGAGAACTATTGGAGGAAGTTAGTTTAGGAATACATTAAAAGCTTATTTATTCTTTATTTGGTCTTGTGGTTCTCTTGTGCTTTGATGATTTTCTTGTTATGATCCATAAGAACCTAATTCAAGGGGAATTGTATGTCTACGTCCCTTGGTTATTATTTATAAATCTTGATTGATTAATATAATTTGTCCTATTTTTTATAATCATTGCATGTTCTTAATTGATTATTACGTGTTGATGTGGATGAGGAGGATATGCCCCCCATATTGATGATACCCATGTCATGATAGATCTATGCATAGTCAAAGAGGTTAGACATAGCTAGGTTTCTGGATTAGGGATTGGTTGTCCCATAGGCTTAGAGACAGATTGGTCTTTTCTTGTGGGATTCACGTACTTAAGGTAAATATAGGAGGCTAGGATGGAAGAGATGTCATCTTAAGTTACTAGTGATTTAGACCTAATCGCTGTGGTAGTAGGGCTAGTAAGCCTTTGAATTCCCCTAGTTCTAGCCTAAAGCATGATTGACACTTAACGCCTATCATAATTAATAATTAAGATACTAAGAGTACATACTCCCAACCCCTTCTAATTGTGCTTAAATTCGTCTCCAATTTTATTGTTTAATGGTGTTGTATAAATAGAACTAAAGAAAGAGTGTTAACGATTGGGCTATTGATTAAGTGAAAAGGAAGTAATAGGAGTCTCTCGCCGTTCCTGGGGAAATACGACCCTCGTGTTCATCTGCGAGGTATAACTTGATGACCTTTACACTTGTGATATAATTGACCAATTGAAATATTAAGTGCATACTTGCATGCTTATATATTTGCATAATTTAGACACACATAACGCATCCGTTACACTTACCCAAAGTTCCATGGGTAAGTGATATATTTGGACCCATATGCTGTAGACTAGAACCTCTCAAAAGCAAACTAAAAACTTTCTTTCTAGGGAGATAATTGATGGATTCTTTTAGCAACTAATCACGGACCATCCCACAGGAGACGGTTTTGTATTTTTGTTGTTTCACAGTGAATATAGCAGTACTCATTGGGAAGATCTGCTTTGGAGAAAGCACCAAGTCCCTTCCATGCATTAGTAAGAGCAATCTTGGCTTGCTTCAAAGGTAAAGCTTTTTCCAAAAACTTTGCATGTAAAGTACTTTGCATGATATCTTTAGCATATAGCCAGAAATCATCATTAATTATAACTAAAGAGCTTGAAGATTTCTTAACTTTCTCAAAGTGATCTTCCCGGAGATTAGGTGGAGGTTCCAGAAGGTATGTCTTTGGGTCTAAACTGACAACATTCACCTAGGAGACTCTGGATTTGGTCCCTGGGCAAGGAAGGGAGATTGAGGTCCCTGGTAGGGTCAACCAAGGCTTAGGCGAGGAGGCTTAGGCTTAGAGAAGCTTCTAGTAAGGCAACTTTTGATTGAATGGTAAAAGGATGCAATGCATTTCATATTATTGAAGTGTTGCCATGCAAGAGAATTCAAGAATGTTGATTCATATCTTCCTCTTCCATTTTATGCTTATCATGCCATCTCATATGCTTAGAATTGTCATTAGATGCATATAACCTCTGTAGAATATGGGTTAAAGGGAAGTGGAACATTTTTCTTATATGGTACCTTTGGTTTTCAGCTACCAAAATGAGTTCTACCTTCCTTGAAGTTGTCATGGTTATAGAATTTGTAACTTACCAATTCACTATCTTCACCCTAGTATAACATGTAATCCCTTTACAGCAGTCATTTTGTTCAACTAGTAACCTAACCCTCCAACTAATTGCTTGTTTTCATACAATCCATGAACCATAACATTATCACTTGGGAGACATTCTTTCATCAATTGGCAAAAGTCATCAAACAATCTTTCAAAAAAATTATATTCTGCTTCAAATTCATTAATTGGGTAACAACAAATAACTTTGAGATTCCATTAGGATTATTAGGCCATAAGTCTTGCTATTCTGCTCTTATCATGTTGAAAACATGTTGACTGTTGGAGTCAGGTTGTCTTTAAAGTCATTTGATTGAAATGTGATGGGTGAAATGCGTGTCATTAAAAAATGAGCACACTTTCTAATCTACCAAATAATTGTGATTGTTCAATTGAAAAATGAAAAAAAAAAAATAAAGAAACAATTGATGAGTGCATTTTATATCATGCTCTCATGCCCATTTTCACACTCTTTTACTCATCCTTGAGCACACTTTCGTATATGTGTGGTGCTATTTGAGGTATAATGTTCATTGTGTAGGAATTTTGGGCTTGGATCAAATTTGGAGTGAAACTGAGAGCGGAATGTGCATGTTTATTGGCCAAGGGAGAAGAGCAGCTGAACACGGGTAGAGCACGACCGTGCTCTATCCACTGATTTTCCCAGCCTGGTGAGCAAAGGAGCAAAAACTACGACACGGGAGTGTCTCAGGCGAAGCACGGTCACTACACACCTGTGTCCATCCCACTATAAATCACGGGAAAAAGGCTTAATTCACTCTTCAAGGGAAACACGGCCTCACTGCCATTCACACAGTCGTGTTCCAGTCGGCCTCACTGTGCGGCATCCGTTGATTATCTCAGGTTTTTTACTAATGGAATCTAGAAAAAGAACACGGCTTGAACATGACCGTGTCCAAACTGTGTCAGGCTCAAAGAGTGCCTTTTTAACTCTAGATGTTAGGGTTTCATCTCATCTTTTGTTCTGGGATTCTCTTCTCCACTGAGAGGACTTGGATGAGAATGAAGATCAAGCTTCACCACACAGCCTAGGGGGATCAAGGACGAGTTGGAGACACCAAGAGAGATGGGGTTAGCACACGGAGCTCGGCAAGGAAGATCATCCAGAGTAAAGAAGGGAGTCATGTCTTCTTCTTATTGTTCTTGCATTGTAACTTCCTTGTTAAACCCGCTCATGAGGGGCTAACTGGCCATAGTGCTTTGGGGTTATAGAACTTAGATGATTTGTATTGCTTAAACACTTGTTCTATTTGATCTACGGAGTTCTTATTGATTCTTGTGTTGAATCTTGTGTTTGCATAACTCGATATGTTTGATTTGCACAGTTGCCAAGGTAAAACTCGATGTGTAGATTGTTTAGCATTTTACCACAGTTATCCTAGTAAGACTCGATGTATTTGAGAACTTATAGATGCAACATTGCTTCTGAGCACACACTTGGATTATTGAAATGTACCTGGTAGGCACTTAGGATAAGATAGCATGCAATAGTTTATAGGGATCACCCTGGGACATTACTCTCATATTGCTGAAACACTCGATCCTATCCTTCCTACCCTATCCACCACTTTATCCTTTCCTTACTATTTTGCAATTAAACTCATTCTCAATTTGTGTTTCACTAGACATCAGATAAGAAATTAGTACTTTGAGTACAGTTTCCTATGGTTCGATAACCCTACCCTTCACGGGGTATCACTTTACTACTTACTTACGACCCATGCACTTGCGGAGAACGCATCAACAATCTAAAGGACACTACTTAAACTAATAAAGATAACAAATATCAAAAGAAAGGACTGCCTCAAACAAGGATCCTTGACATACCCCTTGCATGAGTAATCCGCAAGTGCATGGGTCGTCACAGTAATAAAATATACCCTGGTGAGTGGGTAGTTGTATCCACAGGGAATAGTGCTTAGAAACAAAAGTTATCACTATTTACCTATAGAGAAAATAGATGGTGAGGAAGATTAATATATGAATGCAAAAATAAGTAAAAGAGAGAAGAAAATGAGCAAAAGTAAAAGAAAGGACAATCGATGATAAGATGGGGCACCTAGACAATGCTCATCCTAGAATTATTGTTTCAAGTGCAAGACTAGTATTATACCTCCTAATTGATGTTTAATGAGTCGTGGAAATCCAAAGACACACGGTTCCAAACCTAAGATCAACCGTGACTAGCCTTCTATACTATGCCCTGGTGGAAAGAAAAACTCTCAACACCTCACACTGTGTGGGACTGCTTGGGGTTCTGGGGATTCCAAGTGGTAAACTCTATTCCCTAATATAGTTCTGACCCTTTGGTAACCCTAATCACAATTAAGCCACAGCACTAAGATTCACTACAACACCTCACTCTGTTGCTCAAGCAACTAAGCCCCAGTGGAGTTCATCTCTTAGCACTTCACTCTATTGTGACCACAAAGAACTCTTGGAATGTGGAGGTAGGATAAATCACGTCGGAAAGGAAAGGGGACATTCTGCTACGTCTCGACTCACCCTCTTGACCCTCTTCAATCTTTCTTAGTCTAACCCTAATGAATTTGTCACACCTTCAAAGAATTACCTAGATGGATTCTCAACCCTAGTGTCACCTCTAAAGGAAAATTATATAATTAACACTTAAGATTGAAACTCAATTAAAATTATTAATTAAAGAAGCGTAATAGAAGTCAATGAAACAAAATCATCCTAGGGTTTACAAGTCCACGCACCCATTAGGGGTTTACCTCTCCATGGAGCAATACAAAATCAACAAAGAGTTTGAAATCATATACATAGAAACCATAAAGAAAACCTCTTTGTAGTCTGTATCGATGGTCTTGTGAAGCCACCTCGTCTTCTCCAAAGGTTCCCTTGTCAAACCTAGGGCACACCTCACCGAATCAATGCCGGTAAAAGCTCCCCCAATAGTTCTCCTCCAAAGGAACTCAATGTCGATGCCGTAGAACCACTCCAAAATCCTTCCAAAAACCTCTCCAAACCCTAGTCGCGCACTCCCCGAAAGTTAGGCGAAAGATAGAAAAAGGATCCCCAAATAAATCTCAAATCGCGGTATTTATAGGGCTGAAATCGGGCATCCATATACCCGTGTGGAATTTCCACACTCCCGTGTTGATTCTCTAGAATCTGATTTTCTACGCGATGTGAACAGTAAATACTACAGTGAATTGCTACAGTATTTACCTGCAGTAAACTGCTACAATACTAGCACCAAAGTTGCTCTCGACTTCATCTTCTTCATCGAGGCTGCTAAGTTGGGCACACAACTACACAGTAGATCATGTCGCCTCTTCCTTTTGACACGTTGATGAAGCTCTTCGATGTTACACAAGTTGGACTCTATGAGTGTGACTGCCTCCGTGCCCTTCCAAATTGTATAATCCCTTGAGTACTTTGGAGGTTGGCACACACTCACATGTCTATGACTTGTGCCTTGATCCTTGCTTAGTCCACGAGTCTTCTCAACCATTGCGTCATGACCTATTTTTGCTTCTTTCCTTCTAATTCGTCTCCATAACCTTGAATGCGCAAAAGAACAGAAATACACGAATGAATGATAAAATCTAAGAAAAGTGATGCTCAATGCAAGAAAAGTATACTTCGTATCACTAATACATGAGCTCTTATCAATCCCCTTGGAAGAAAAACAAGCATGGATAAATTTGGGAATTAAGATATGATGTTGGCTTAGGCTTTGGTCTTCTAGACTCTAAACTCGACTACCTCGGAACCTCTATACTGTAGCCCTAATCCATCAGAAAAATATCCCTAAAATGTCATTGGGTGCAAGGAGTCTTAGCTAGGGTAACCCTAATGCCGCCAGGAGCTATCGGCACCCAGAGCCTCCAGCATATTGATACATTAAATCAGCTTTCAATCTAAGTGGGACCTAAAATATACAAGCATCACGCCCTACAAGCATCATTCAACATTCAAAACCTACGGAATCCATCCATTATAGGTTGAACATGAAAACAATAGATTGAAACCAAAGTAAAACATGCCAATAATCAATTAATAATTAAAGTATCATCTATACAAGTTTCCTCCCAAGGTTCACCGGAGCCCAGTGGCCTTGGGAGTTTGGTTCAACATCAAAAAAGGAGAAAGCAAGAGATATAAATCTATAATGTAAAAAATCATTGCAAATCCTATTCCATCAACTAATAGCGGTGATAATACCTCTCCAGATCCGTGTCATCGAGTTCTTGACATTCCCCTCGAGTTCCACTTTCTTCTCCCCTAAATTCTTGCTTAAATAGGCCTTTTCCAAATGTATCACATGCTAGGAGCAATTTGAGATGCTTGGCGGACAAGCTCCCTCTCACAAAACCTAAAATCGGCTTACATAGTCGCCTAAGTGTGTGGACATGGATGCGGTCGCATAGACATTGAAATCTTTCTCAAAAAGCCAAGTTGGGTTTGCCCAAGCCGTGTGATGATGCCATGCATCCGCATGAAGGCCACATGGCTATCTGCCATACCTTCTTCTGATTGCATGGAAATCTCATCAACTAACCATCAAGACAGTTTGGGTGAGCCTTAGCAAACTCTACAAATGAATTTATTCCAACCATGAGCATAAGATCGCTCAATCCTCTTGTTTACAGTTAATACATCCATTATTTGTGCGATATCTTTTGTATTTCTAAAATAGCATTCACAAAGATGGCAATGGAAGAATCTATTAGTCAAGCCATGAAATATACCAATGGCGCATCTCATGGCTTGAAAATTCCTAGCTTCATTGAGAAGCAAAACATAACGCATTTAATTAATGAATCACAAACATTTACAAGCCATTATTTGTTGCCAACAATGGAACTTAAAAAGAATATGAATTCATAATAGTGAAGAATAAATATATCCACAACCCAATATCTAGAGTCTCAATTATTGTACACTAAGCATTGTGCATTTCAATTGAATAAGATAAAAGGAAGCAACCCAAATAGAACACTAATAAACAAGATACATTGTGCCTAATTAAGTTTTAGTGATAAGAGTGAGACCAAAGCACAAAAATAACTATACATTAGATGTGTTCTCCACAAGTGTATAGGTCGCACACAAGTAATAAAGTGGTACCCCCTGAGGGGTAGGGTTGTTGAACTACAAGGACTGGACTTGACTTAAAGTACTAATTTTTCTTCTGATCTCTAGTTAAACACGAATTGTGATTAGATTAAAGAATGAAGTGAAAATAAGAAAAGTGAGAATGGGTGAAGACATCAGGTAGATCATAATCGAGTGTTTCAACAGCAAGAAAGCAATGCCCCGGGATGGTTCATATGAGCTATTATATGCTTACTTACCCATAATGCCTACCAGGTACATTCTATGGTTTGAGTGTGTGCTCAAGAGTAATGTTGCAGCTATGGTTCTCAAATGCACCAAGTTTTGCTAGGTAACTGTGGGTTTCAAATACATCGAGTTTTGCAATCACACAAGGCAACTACAACTATGGCAATCCACACACCAAGTTTTACCCAAGCAACTGTGCAAATCAAACTCATCAAGATATGCAAATGCATGGTTTAACACAAGAACCAAAAGAACTCCATAGATCATTAAATATAAGTGTTCAAAGCATACAAAGCATACAAAGCATCAAAGTTCACATCCCGAGGCACCGTAGATGGTTAGCCCCTCATGGATGGGTACAACATGGAAGAAATGATGAAAGATCTAAAGAAAAAAGACATGACTCCCTTCTCTTCTCAAGATACTCTTCCTAGTCGAGCTCGGTATGTTAGCCCCACTTCCCTTGTGCCTCTAACTCATCCTTGACCTCCTTAGATGGTGTGGTGAAGCCTAATCTTCACTCTCATCAGTATCCTCCCAGTGGAGAATGCAATCCCTGAATAAAGATGAGAAAGAAACCCTAGAAGCTGGAGTTAAAAAAGCAAGTTTCGTGCTCGACACCGTCTAAGCACGGTCGTGTTCAAGCCGTGTTCCTTTTCAAGATTTCTTGAGTGAAATACCTGGGAAAATTAGGGTGAGAAGCACAACCGTGCTTCACCCGTGCTGTTCTTGCACACGCCTGTGTTGAGGGTGGAACGCCCGTGTCTCTTCTGATGAAAAGAGATGTCTTCAGGCTGAGAAAATCATGGGAAAGGACATGGGCATGTTGAGCACGTGGTCTGCCTGGGAGCACCCCCGTGCTCGAATTTCACTAGCTTGTCCTCTAAGCTGAGAAAATCATTGGGACAGAACAAAGTCATGCTCTACCCGTGTTCAGCTTGATCACTTTCTGTATTCTTCATACTTTGCTCATTTCACCCCCAATTTCACTCTGAAATGCTTCGGGCCCCTAAATTCCTGCATAACAAACAACTATACCTGGAATGGCACCAAATATACACAAAAGTATGCTAGAGAATGAATAAAAGAATGAATTAAGGGCATATAAATACAATATGAAATGCACTCATCACATTATCACATAATCAAATTTAAATCATAAAGGTTATCTAACTTACCATTAACATGCAAACAAAGAAAAATTGACATAAGAAGTTCGCATATTACTTTATTTTTTCATCACAATCATATGGTAATTGCAATAAGTTTCAACAAGTCCTAACACAATGCAAACCACATGGAACTCAATAAACTTACCCAAGATCACCGGCAATGTAGTTGTGAGATAGCATACACCTCAAGAGACTTAGCACAAGATAGAGTTACAAGGAAGGTTGGAAAAAATAATAAATCCAAGGATGCAGAACAAGGTCTGATTACTAAATCTGATTAAGGAAAACTAGATCAAAGAATGGGAAACCTTAGGAAATCCAAGGATGCAACAAAAAGCTAAAACTAAAAGTAAGTTGCTTGGTAGAGATGCCTAACAGCTTGAGTGTTACCAAAGCAATACTCCAATCCCCAGCATTTCCTCTCAACTTCAATTTAAGCATATGAGAAAGAATATCATAACTTGAAATTCCTTAAACAAAAAGAAAGAAAGACCAAATCACAGTATTTTAGACTGTGATGTTTCCAAGTTGGCAATTACATCCATTATGGTTTCTCTTCATCAATTCAAATTATTATGTAACACAACTTATAAGCTGCAAACACTAAGGCGTTTCATCCTAAATGAGAAAATTACACTAATTCATCATTGCCATAAAATTTCAAACTCTTGCTAAACTGAATGCAAAAAAAGATTAATAAACATAACTTATAAGAGATAACAATGATAACATAACATCATCATCACCATAATGAATGATAATTCAACAAAAATAGACAACATGCTTCCTTATCATACACAAAACATTAGAGCTATCAAGAAGTTCAAACAAAATAGAGGTAAAAGCATCAAAGAGAAAGAGAGTTCAAGAAGGAAGGGTAGAGAGATTGAATACCTCTCTCATTTGTCTGAGAGCTCTAAGTGACCTGAGAGCATTGGTGATGAGTTTTGAAAGGATAAAGCCATATGAGAGAGAGAGAGAGAGAGAGAGAGAGAGAGAGATGGGATGAGGATATAGGGTTTCAAGGGAGAGAGGCGTGATGGCAAAAAGGCTTAAGGTTTTAAGATAGAGAGAGGCACGAAATTGGTGCAATGGAATGGAGAGCTCGAGTGATTAGTGAATGTAATAAATATAAAGCAAAGGTTTAAGAAGAAATTTGTAATATCGCTCACTAGAACATGAGACAAGTTCTGCATTTATACATAAGTTATAGTGTAATGGTTGTTATAGAAGCTTAATCATTACAAAGAGAATACACGAAAGTTGGCTAAAAATCTGGCACACATCTAACAGCTATGAGATGCTAAATAATAGGTCTAGTGCTTATCTAAATGACTATTTCAATAGCCTCCCACAATCTCAACTAGTCAAAACAAGATTGTGATTGTGCTTTAAGCTTGAAAATTGCCCATTATCCAAGGTTTTCATGAAGATGTCAGCAATATGATCTTAAGAAGATATAAATTTGATTTCAAGCATCTTGTGTGCTACTCTTTCTTGAACAAAATGAAAATCAACTTCTATATGCTTTGTTCTAGCATGAAATACTGGATTTTCTTATAGGTATGTAGCTCCCAAATTATCACACCAAAGAACTGGTGGTCTGATCTAAAACACCCCAAGTTCTCAAAGTAAGAACTGAACCCACACGAATCCTGCTGCAGCATTAGTCAAAGACTTATACTTAGATTCAGTGGTTGATTGAGACGCAATTGCTTGTTTTCTTGAGCTCCAAGAGATCAAGTTTGATACAAAGAATATTGCATAGCCTCCAATAGACCTTCAATCATCTAAACACCCAACCCAATCTGCATATGAGAATGTATTTTGTAGAACAGATGTGGACTTTTGGATTAATTTGTAACCCTGATGTGGTAGTAAACTTTAGATATCAAAGGATTCTCTTAACTGTATTCCAATGATTGGATGTAGGTGATTGTAAGAACTAATATACCTTATTGACTAAGTAAGAAATTGCAAGCCTTGTAATAGTTAGGTATTGTAATACACCAATGATGCTTCTGTACCTTGAAGTTTTTGATGCAGTCAGGGGGTCACCAAGTGTCTTTGACAACTTCTCTGTGGTTGCCATTGGTGTTGTTGTAGACTTGCACTTCTCCATGTTGGCTCATCGATGTAATTCTGTTGTGTACTTGTATTATGTCAGTACTATTGAATTATGATCCTTTTCCACTTCGATACCCAAGAAGTAGTGCAGATCTCCTAGGTCTTTAACAACAAATTCTTTCTGTAGCTGTTTCAATAATTTTTTTTGTATCTTCACATGAGGAGCTTGTAACAATGATATCATCTACATAAATAAGCATGTAGATGACAATTCCAACACGATTGTAAATGAACAATGATGTAACTGACTAAGATGCAACAAAACCAAGTTCTTGAAGTTTTGAGCTCAGTCTTAAGTACCATGCACGTGGAGCTTGTTTGAGCCTATAAAATACCTTATCAAGCTTGCATAGATGATTAGGGTATTGTAAGTCTTCATAGTCGGGATGTTGCCTCATAAACACTTCTTGTTCCAAGAAGCCATCTAGAAATGCATTTTGAACGTCTAGTTGTCCTAGATTCCATCCTATTGACACAACAATGGAAGAACAAGTGTATCATGGCATGTTTCACAACTGGACTAAATGTGTCTTCATAGTCCAAGCCACACTTCTGCTTGAAGCCCTTGGGCACTAATTGTGCCTTGTGACAATCAACAATGTTATCTGCTTTCCTTTTAAGTTTGAAGATCTATTTGCAATCTATGACATTGACTCCTTTACATTGTGGAACAAGTCTCTAGGTCTTGTTCTTGACAAGAACATTGTACCCTTCATCCATGGTGAGCTTTCGCTCAGGATGATAGAGAGCATTAATGTGAGTAATGGACTAGATAGGCACTGTGATGCTGAAGAAGGCTTTTCGAGTTTAGGTATAGCAGATTATACCACCAGTAAAGTGCTTAAGTTTACAGATATTATCCCTTATCCGTGTGTGCATGTGGTGCTGGTGTTATTGTTGTGGTGGCTAATCTTAAGAAGCTTGATCATGACTTAGATCAGCATCGAGATTATCATCATGCTGAGACATATTTGCAAGATTGTCACTAGGAAAAACAGTCATAGGAGCATTCTCCAATTGGCCATTAGGAATAAAGAAATTAGAGGAAGCAGTAGGTGTGTTGTTAGAGATGGATGGGGGCAAAATGGAATCTAGTATAAAAGATAGAAATGGTGAAGAACACTTGCTATTGTTTAAGAAAGGAACTACATTTTCATCAAAAACAACATCACGTGAAATGTAAACATGACCAATGGGAATATGTAGGCACTTGTAACCTTTATCAATGTCACTATGGCCTAGACAAACACATTGTTAAGAGCAAAATTGAAGCTTGTAGTAGTTATATGGTCGTAAATTGGGTTAGCAAGCACATCCAAAAATCCTAAGCAAGGAGTAATCAGGTTTTGTGCTGTTAAATTTTCTAGTGGTGTGGAATAGTTGATCACTCAATTGGGAAGTAGATTTATGAGAAAACACATTGTTTGAGAATGCTTCATCGCAAAATCGAACTGGCACATATGCATGGGCAAGGAGAGCAAGTCCTGTCTCAACAATATGACGATGTTTGTGTTTGGCAGAGCCATTTTGTTGGTGAGCATGGGGATAAGACACTAGATGTGAAATGCCAATTTGATTGAAAAATGAGTGAAGTTACTGATACTCTCCTCCCCAATAGTCTTTCAACATGTCTTTGGAATTTTAAAAATATTTGTGGAATGTCAGCTTTACTTTTCAAGAGATAAATCCAAGTGAACTGTCTATAGTCATCAATAAAACTTATATAGTACTTGTGTCCTCTGGCAAATGTATGAGCGGGTCCCTACACATCGGAGAATACAAGATCAAAGGAAGCAAAAGAAACATTATTTGAGCAGGAAAAAGGCAGTTGATGACTTTTGGCTTGTTGACAAACTGATTTATTTGAAGTTACAGAACATGGAAGGTTATTTGTTTAAACAACATATTGAACAATTGCAAAAGATGGATGACCAAGTCGGTTGTACCATTGTTCTTGAGGAAGCCTATTACTAGTGAGCGCCTTCTTGGTCAAGAGGCCAAGATCAATGGAGTACAAGCCATCTTGACACCTACCCCTAAGGAGAAGTTCCCTCATGGCACAATCCTTGACAAGAAGGAAAGTAGGATGAAATTCAAAGAACACATTATTATCAGATGCAAATTGTTGAATAGATAGGAGATTTTTGTTTACCTATAGAACATGATGAATATTGTTTAACTGGAGAGAATGTAAAGGAGTTTTGAATCGTGAATGGCGAATGTGAAGAATGTGCATATCTAATCCATTTTCCTCTTGGACTTGATCCTTGCCATGATACTTTTCTTTGATGGTTAGCTTGTCAAGATCACTAGTGAGGTGATCGGTTGCACCTGTATCCACATACCAGCTGGGATGAAATGTGTAGGTAGGAGTAATCGCTGTAGCAATCACTTGACCATCTTTAGTTTGATATGAATAATCAAATCTGTGATAGCATTTTAAGGCTAGCTGTGTGCCCAAATTTATCACAGACTTGACAGGTCGGTCAAACTTCACCTGAATCTTGTGCTTGATTGCCTCCATTGGGACTATCTCACTGTGAGCCTCCTTTGTAGCGGCCACATTCCCTTCCTCATTCTCCTCAATTATTTCTTGTAGCGAGATTCGCTGAGGATGCACTTATTTGAAAGGCTAATCTATTGTGCTCAATGTGCATTTCATAACTCAGTAAGTGTGCATAAAGGTCATTAAGGGACATTAGATCTGTTCTAGTGGTAACAGAAGTTACTAGGGGATCAAATTTAGAATCTAACCCAGCAAGGATATTGGTAATGACTGATAAATGCTTGTGTTATAGTAACGTGAAGCATTATTATCTTACAATGAGCATCTCTTTTATCAGATTTTATCACTAAATGGTGTGCATTTGTGTACTCTTATGCATTGTAGGTTTGTGGAGCTATTTTGAAGAAGAAGAACGAAGTTAGATCGTGTTTTCCATGGTTGGGGAGTTTTCGGACCAAGCAAGGAACAAGGTACGAGTTTAGACTTGTGAGTGTGTGCCAACCTCTTTTGGAGGAGCATAAAGGCAGTCACATTCACAACAAGTTTAACTCGTGTAGCTTAGGAGAACTTCACCAAGAAGGAGATTTGAAGCAATCGGCATGATCTACTATTGATTGTGTGCCCAATTCAATGGCCTCGATGAAGAACAATGAATTCGGGAGCGTTTCGGTGAGTGCTGTAGCAAGTTACTGTAGCAAGCTACTATTCACTTTCAGCCGAAATTCAGAAAACCAGAGAGTTCACATGGGCGTGTGAAATCCCGATAAGTTCAATTTTAAAGCCGCGACTCAACGTTATAAAAGCCCGTTTTGGAGACTTTTTACATATCTTTTAACCTATCTTTCTCCCCAACTTCTGGAGAGCTCGGCTAGGGTTTCGGAGAGGACTTTGTGGAGGTTTGGAGCACGTCATCGGCATCGTTACCGACGTCCAGCGGCCGCACAAGACCACGGCCACATCATACGCAAGGGGTTTTCATCGATGCTTTCAATTTGTGCTTTCTTTTATATTTTGATGAATTTGTATAGCTCCATGAGGAGCTAAACCCCTCCTGGGTATTCGGACTTGTAAACCCTAGGATCATTATGTTTCTATGACATTGTTATTATGCTTTTCCGTTATTGATGAATAAATTTGAGTTTCAATCTTAATTATCTCTTGTAATTGTTTTCCCTTAGCCGTGACACTAGGGTTGAGAACAATCTAGGTTATCCTTTGGAGGTGTGACAACTCCTACAGGGTTAGACTACTTAAGGTTGAAGAGGGTTGAGAGGGTGAGTCGTGAGGTAGCGGAACGTCCCATTTCCCCTCCGGTGTGATTCTTCCTACCTTCATGTTCCATGATTTCTTAGCGGTCGAGATAGAGTGAAGTGCTAGGAGAGGAACTCCCCTGGGGCACCTGGTAGAGTACTTCTATGAACAATAAGGACATGAGCGCACTGAGGACAAGTTGATCTTATTGCAACCAGACTTGATGCACTAGATTTGGAACTTGTGTCACTCTTTTTATCTTATCATGAGTGATTGTCTTGGGTGGACAAACAATGGTGCCATCGATGTACCCTAGAAGCTTTTAACTTCAAAGATAAGGCATGAACTGAACCTTCCATAAGAGGTAATTGTTGCAGGATGAGTTTGACAGTGATAAAGTGGGTGAAAGAAGAAGTGGGTAGAAGGCAGGATGGGAAAGAACTGGATGCAACAGTGGTGGTACTGGGTGAAAGAAGAAGTGGGCTCAGATACCATGTAAAATATAAAGCAAAGGTTTAGAAGAAGAATTGTAATCTCGCTTACTGGAACAGGAGACGAGTTCTGCATTTATACATAAGCTACAGAATAACGGCTACAATAGAAGTTTAACCATTATAGAGAGATCGAATACAAGGAAGTTAGCTAAAAATCTGGCACGTGTCTAACAGCTATAAGATCTTAAATAATAGATCTAGTGCTTATCTAAATGACTATTTCAACAGCGGCGAGGGAAAAGAAGCTCAGTAATGGCTCGGAGTGTAGGGTTTTAGCTTGTATATCATCGGTTAATTTAGCTAAAAAAAATAAAATAAAGGTTTTAAAAAACTTAACAATTACTTGGAATTTTATCTAAATATTGATCTTATAAAGATTTAATAAATAAAAAGCATATGTCCCCCTTGCTAAAATCCTCATTTTTTTTATTTTTTTTATAAAAATGGATATACCACAATTTTTGTTAATAAATATTTAGTATTTTTATACATCTTTGTAATTTTATAGATCATCTATTTATTTTTTTAAAATTAATTTGTTTATATATAAAAAATAAATTAATATTTTACAAATAAAATTATACTTTTAATTAACTAAAACAATTGAGAAAATTAAGAATTTAATGAGATTTTAGAGAATTTTTTTATGTATATTAGTTTGAAAATATTAAGATTTTGTATGTCTTTTGTTGGTAAAAGTAATTCTCAATTTTCGAAATATAAACATATAGACATGACAAAATATTAATATTTTATAATAATCAAGAATAAATAATCAATGATCAATTATTAAACACATCTTCCGAAAGATATGCTCAATAAATCCATTAGAAGATATGTTTGGTAATCAATGCATTAATGTATTTTTAATACATTAATACAATGAATATGTTCAGTAATATTTTTAGAGAATAATAATTTATTTTATCTTAGAATTCCTTTTATTCAACTTTATTTATAGGAATATTTCCTTTATTTCCAAATTATTCACATTCATATTTTATTCATATAAATTCTATTAATTTCTAAACATTTATATTCATATTAATATTTTTGTTGAATTATAACTACTATTATTTAAGTTATTGCATTAATTTCTAATTCCACAAAACTATCTAACCTAACTAAAATTTATAAAATTAATTAAATCTATTAAACTAACCAAAATTGGAACCTATATAAACTAAATTTAATAACACTAAAAATCAAATAATATAATCAGGTCAACCATTGGATAGCCCAATGGAATGACACCAAAGTGTAAAATGGGGAGGTCATGAGTTCAAATCCTTCCCCTGACAGTACTGTTCCCCCGTATTGTTCATACACTATTCCTATGCTATTCATGCACTATTCACCCAGCCTCTAGTACTGTTCATATACTATTCATATAAAGTACATCCGGGTCTAATACTATTTTTAAAATTCCTTGAGTGGGGGCGCTTGTCGTCTATTAATAAAATAATAATAATAATAATAATAATAATAATAATAATAAAAATAAATGTTCCACCTAATTAATAGAAAATTTTAAAAAAATTATATAAAATTAAACAAACTCATCAGAAGACTAGAGGATTGACAGTAAAGAGCCGAGGGCTAGGGGTGGTTGTGCATACTCTTGTTTAGAAAAAACATAAAAGTATGCAAAAGAAACTTTAGAAATTTAATACATGCTCTTGTTTATAAAAAACATAAAAGTAACTAACTAAGCTTGAGGACCGAGAACCGCCAGGAAGGCAGGATGACACATTTTTGTTTTTTGTTTTTTGTTTTTTGTTTTTTGTTTTTTGTTTTTTTGGACATTTTTTTTTACATGAAATTAACTATACATGCTATTATTTAACAAAGAAGTTACTCAATCCATTTTTGTGATACATTTTTCCGTCACAAAACTATAATAACTTTGTTGCAAATTTTCAATGGAAAGAATTCGTTGCAAAATTTTAATGTCTTTGTAAAAATGTTTGCAATGAGTAGACATTTTCAATTTGTTACAAATCTGTCATAAAATATCTCCTGCACACTTCTATTTTTTTTAACAGAATTTTATTCCATAGCAAGGTCATTGCAATTTTGTCTGAAAATCAGTTGTAGTTTTGTTTCAAATTACTCCCATTGTTTTTTGGGACACATTTTTTTCTCATCACAAATTTCGAATGTTGTCCCAAATTTGTGACAATTTTGTTCCAAATTTTGCAAGGGAATACATCTGTTTCAAATTTTCTTTGAATTTTATTTTATTTTATTTTTTTTGTGATATTAGTAACTTGGCAAGACGAGGTTGCTAACGACCACATGCGTAATTTGCCACAAAACGATGGTAACCTTAACCACCTATTTTTGCAATGCCCTTTCGTTGGATGCATCTAAAATTATTTTTGCCATGTTCTTAGGCTTCCTGAGTCCATAAATTATATTACAACCGTGGCTAAATAAACAATTCTAAAGATCATGCTCTTAATGGCGGTATATAAACCGCCGTTAATACTTATAAACAGTTATTAATGCTAATTGCAATCACCATTTACTAGAAAGATCTCAAGTTAATGCCCTGATAAGTATTCATGACAGTTGCTAAACCGCCACTTCAGGCATTTAGGGGCCATTAGAACCACTGCTAAATGACATTTAAATCGCTACTAAATACTTGCTTTGGTAATCATTTATGATTTACCAACAATCAATTTTAACTGTTTTAATCAATTGTTTTTAGAGTAACATTCAGATTAAAACAAGCATGGAGTAATATTCTATTATAACCATTCTTCTCATGCACTTGTTAATTAAAAAATATTTATACATTTGAGTTGCGAGGACATATCATTTATTTATTAAATAAATTTTATATAAATACAAAATAGGCATACATTTGAAATCGTTCGTGGTCTCGTTCCTTCATTTCACATACCCATTGATATATAAATAAAGAACAATTATTTTTTTAAAACTAAATATAAGTTAGAAATTCAAGTCAAAATTAGTGCAAAGACCCGCATTAACAGTGCAGGTTCAATATATAAAAAATATGAGTTGTAAAAACAGTACAAATTATGTCGAAGAAGATATTGATAATATAAATTTTTTAAAATCATTTTCAATACGGGAAGTATATTGTTCAATTTTAAAATATATATGAAACAATTTTTCCAGTTATTTATGTATCTCTCAATACTATTTCAATAAATCTTTTCAAACATAATAATTAAATATTCAATGCAAACCATATGTTTGTGTTCATTCTTTTCAAATTATTTTATAATTGTTTTTGAATTATTCTTGCAAATTATAAAATTTTTTTCAAATATTCATTTCCAAGATTGTATGAATTATAGGAAATAATTTAATGTTTTTAACATCCTTTTGAGTAAGAGTTGATATTGTGAAATTTTGAACATATTGTACAAAAATTAATCATTATTTCTATATATTTTTATGACTAAATTATCTAAAAACCAAATAAAATTATATTAAGAAATCCTCTCAAAGAACATAATTAATTGTTTGATGTGGAAATTAAAAAAAAGAAGATCTCAACTCAATACAAATTAGTTATTTTGAAGGGTTAAAAAATATATTACTAGAACGGTGTTTGGTCGTAATATTTTAATCATTATTACAATACGCATATTTGTACTTTTTTTTTTCAACTTCTAAGTGGAGGGTTTCATTCCAGTGTTTAGGGATGGCAATGGGACGGGGTCGGGGTGGGGGCGGGGCGGGGGCGAGGCGGCCCTGCCCCGCCCCCCTCCCCGCCCCGCCCACTATATATCTTGCCCCGCGCCCCACCCCACCCCGATTTTTTTTTTAACATGTCAATACCATAACTGCCGCGTGGATTTTTACACTCGCCCCGCCCCGCCCCGCCCTGCTTTTACAAGATTTGAGATAAAAATTAAAAATTTTCACTATTTTGAATTCATTTATATCAATAATTACAAAATATATAATACTACATTAAATAAAAGATGGTATAATTTATATAACAACACAACAATACCATCATTCACCTCAAATTCTAAGAACATATTAGAACAATTAAGTGAAATAAAAATATTAAAAACATAGTCCAAATCTAGCATCCCATTACTTACTAATGCAATACAAAAAACATAACCATACATAGTCCAATAAGAACATACTAATAAAAGCAATTAAAAACCATACATAGCCCAACATTCCATACTAATAAAAGCAATTAAGAACCATATATAGTCCAACATTGCATAGTCCCATAAGAACCATACATAGTCCAACATTCCATTACATGCTAATAAAAGCAATTAAGTCTAATAAGAACATAAAGAACATAACCATACAAAAGCAACTTGTTCTAAAGTTCACACATATCAACTTTCTAGAGTAATTAAGTTAAATGAAAACATAGTCCAACTTCCATTACTTAAGAAATAACATTAAATAAGAAACACCTTGTCCATTACCACTTGAAGTTGGAGTTGAGTTAGAAAATCCATGAATTCCATCCATTGATGATGGAATTTGAGTTGATCTTGCATTTTCGTCTTGAATAGGTGTTGATGATTCATGTTCACTTTCCATGAGATTGGTCACATGTTGGTGATCCATAACAAATTTAATTCAAAAAATAAACTTGAAAAAAATTTTAACAATGATAAACAATAAATTAAAAACAAGATATTATAACTTAGATATTTCCTTCTTGGAAATGGATTAATGGATTACAACCATCTCATCTTCCATTAATCAATAAATAATTATCTGCCTTTAGTTACATACATATATATAAAGTTTGAGAGCTTCTTTTTTGTCTCTTTGCTCTCATTGGCTTGTATTAATACTAGTTTACTGCCACTATATCATAATTATACTTTACCATCTCTTAATAATATATATATATATACACACCTTAATTAATTTATTTATAAGAAGCAATAAAAATGTTTACAACGTTTGAGTGCTTTACAGCATGTACATGGACTAAATTATTTTGAATTAGCAAAGATTTCCCATCCAATATATTCAAAGATAACATATATCTTCTTGTTATTTCTCTAGTCTTAAACACATAACTATCTTTTATATTCTTCTCCATTACTTATTACCATCTTTTCTGTTCTTCTCCTTCATTTGTCTTCTTATATATCTTGTTCAACATGCATATATATATATATGAGTGTTTTGAATAAAACAATGACCGATCGAAAAGCCGACAAATATATGTCAAAAGACAAAGTCACAACTATGATTAATATTGATTCTTTGATGGCATCATCCAACCATTTCTTCAATATAGTCCATCTAATTCACATCTATTTGGACTAATTCCCTTTTCATTTTCCCACCAACCTCCATGACAAAATCAGTCATTAGATATATACACACTTCTTCACATTGCTTTTGATATATATACTATTCCAGAGTGGGATCAACACCTTCAAAAACTCATTCAAGAAAACAGTGAAAAGCTCAAATCAGAAAGCAAAAAAAAAAAAGATGCTGAAAAGGCAAGAAAAAACCTCACCTTTTGAAGCGGCGTAGAAAACCCGGATGCTCAAACCAGTCTTAGATGCCAAGATTCCAGCCAGCCAACAAAGAACACTCAGATCTCAGAGAATACAAGCAAGACCAACGCCAAAGAGTGACGAACTTCAAGAAAAAGACAACCAAATAGAGAAAGACGCAGTGATGAGATGATTCCACAAAGAGAGAGAGAAAGAAAGAGAGAGAGAGAAAGAGAGAGATAGAGAGAGATGGAGTTATTCTGTGTTGAGAAACAGAGAGAGTAAGAATCCAAAGTCCCAAACATCAGTTAGGGCTTGGTAAGAATCAACGGTGGAGATGTATGTGAGATAAGATGATCCAACGGTTAGAATGTTTTTTAATCACAAACTATATATATATATATATAGCGGGGCTGTGCGGCGACGGGGCAAGGTAAAACCAGACCCGCCCCGCCCAGGCCCCATTATAAAAATCCCCTCCCCGCCCCGCCCCGTTCCCCGATTTTCACCAAAAAAAACCACCCCATTCGGGGCGAATCGGGTCGGAAACCGTGGGTCGGTTCGGTTTTTGCCATCCCTACCAATGTTTATTCAATAGAAGAATACATTTTAATTGATAATTACTAGTGATCCTTTTGTCAAAGCAAAAGGTTTTGGTCTAAATCATTTTTATTACCGATATTAGTGTGGGAAGAGATAAAATAGTGATTCAATTATTGGGGTGCAGAAGGAAAGAGAGAGGGAGGGTGCATTTAATATTATTGGATTGAGTTCTTTTTGTAGATGTACCCCTAACTCTTTTATAATTTTATAAGATTTTTTTTTTTTTGAAACATTTTTAGTTGGTTATGTCATTTAATAATTGATTTATAAACTTTGAAAAATATAATTTGTTATCTAATTTTTTTTTCCTTTTTATAAAACGAATGGAGGAAGGCGAAAAATAAGTTATTTGTTTTTATAAGTTTTCTCTCTAGTTTTGGAGTAAGTTTTCCTCTCATGATTTAGGTTTTCATTTTCCTCTATGTATTTCTTTGCATGTCTTGCCTTAGTTTTTGGTTTTGTTCCTTTTTGTTTTCAAATGTGTAATTATTATGTTCTTGTTTATCTTAGAAAGAGAAAAATATTGCAGTCATTTCAATGAAAGCATCCCTCAAAATATAATTGAAGAAATTCTTGGATATATAGTTTCAACATCTTCTATATCCCTTCATGATTTCCAAATTTTGCGTCAATGGTAATTTCATTTATTCATATAATTAAAAAAATAATTATTTCTTTCTTTCAATAATAACAAAATGGGGTTTTTCAGTTACAAGAGCTTTTATGTAGCATTAAAAAGTTGGAGAATTTGGCAGTTAATGCGAGTTGAGAATTTATGGTACCTTAGCATGGAAGAGTATATTATTTTTCTTCGGAATTGTGCATGGAGTGTAAATCTAGAAGGTAGTTTAGAACTTGGCTTGGTGAAAATTTTATAACTTTAATATTTGTTTTAATATTAGATAAGTTATACTATTAATTTTGGAAACTATTTTTTTAAATTGTTTTGCAGGTAAAATGTATAAAGTTGAAAATAGATTTAGCCATCCAATATCTACAAAATGCAACTTTTAAAAGTTATTTTCTTGCAGGATATGCAGCAAGGATTATTTTATAAAAAAAAATCAGATAATAGGTTCTTCTAGCTTGACAATGTTGAATTTAACTTTCTAATGGAAAAATTAATAATGTTTCAAAATTAATAGAAAGCAAAAGATTAAGTAATTATATAATAAACAATTGCCAAAATTTCGTAGTAAAAAAAGTTTCGAGAGATTGTATGGACTATACAAGGTAAATGAATAGAAAAAGAGGGATGGGAGTGTGAAAAATAGTTCTGTGGGCGTAAAGCTAATGATGTAATTTATAATAAATGGTTAGGTGAAGATGAATTGGTAAGAGAGTTTTGTAGTCAAGTTTATAGATGGAAATATGAATTTAATTTGCTTTCAAAACTTATGTAATATTTGTAGTGTTTGTGCTTTTTTATATTGTAGCATGGGTACTTTCTTGAATGAGTGTGATATGTTATGACATTTTGAAGAAAGAATTGGTTTAATATTTCATTAATGTAACAAAGGAGGACCAATGGTGGATGATTCATGTGAAGAACATATGATGCAATTAAATCTTGATTGCATTCACTTTTCTCATTGTTGTAACTGAACACATGCAATACATGCACGTGAAAGAGAGTCAATGGTCCAATTTAAGATTTATAATGAAGGATTTTTTTTCAATTGTCTAGTTTCATGGTTTACAATAATGAAAATGCTCTTTTAAATAAATTAACCTAAACTAAAGACTATAATACTCAACCAACAAAAGCTTTATAAATGGGCATCATAAATAAGAGTGGGAAAGATAGATATTTAGGGGATGGAATTAAAATTTAAAAACAAATAAAAAAGAAAGTATATGTATATGTATATATACATATATATCCTTTATTAGTATATTTGTTTTGATTTTAGATAAATCCAAATAATTTCAATAATTCAAATAAATCTAATTAAAATACTAAAAACATTATTTTAAATTAAAAATCCTCACTTGAATTAGATTAACCCATCTTTAATTAAAAAAAAAAAGACTTTCTACGCAGATGAATAAGTCCATGTCCTCTCCTCGTTTAAATTAAAAAAAATATATAAAAAAATTAACTTGTTCTGAAACCATCTAAGAAAAAAAAAATACAAGTACTAAACTAATTTCAATCATTCATTTTTGTTGTTAACACACACATTTTCACTTATTGAAAAAAAGAAATCGCATGAACAAACATTGATTCATACCTCTTATAAGATAAAACAAACACCAAAATTTCATATTACAATTAAAATAGTTAAGAAAAGATACAGAACATGTGCGCACACACACATCTATATATTGGATATTTGATATCATGAATACACACATCTATATATATTGGAATTTATATATCATAAACCAACTCCAATCTTTCTAGCTTTCTGTAGGTAAAAGCCAAAATACTGTCCATAATGTCCTTCATTTGAGCATTATTTCACATCTTATTCTAAGTATCTGTGAATGCCATTGAAAAAAAAAAGGACAAAATACAGAGAGATATGAAAGTACACTATCTTGCAACGTAGCTAATTTCATTGGGTTAAAGGAAAGGTTATGAAACAAATCAGGCCATCAAATCACACATGACAGTAAAATGAGGTAAGATTAGCTTCATAAAGGCGAAACAAAAATTTGATATCATCCAATATTGATCAAATTTTAAAAGTTGGAAAAGTAAATAAGGACACATACTTTATCAGGATTGTTTCTTGCCAGAACTGCACCAACAACACCATCTTCCAAGAACAACTATTCTGGATGTATCAATATCATCTTGCTAAATTAGGTGATCCAGTGTCACCTAGTAGAGGTTGGAATTATTCAATAAATTATCTTAATTGCTGCCTGCATGAAAGCCAACAACTTAAATTCAACAAACCCAATACAGAACCAATCAATTTGAATAAGCAAAAAAGAAAGTTCCAACTTATCCACCAACTTTAGTAACACACAGTAAATCATAGGTCAAACTCTCTTACAAGCCTTGTGGTTTCCAACTTGCACATTACCAAGTTTGATGGAATAACCTTCCACTATACACTAAAAGTTTGGTGTCAAGCGATAAACCAAAAAAAAAAAAAAAATAGTGAAAAAGTGCCAAAATCCAAACCTAGATTCCTACTATCATGAAGATTGTTGCTCTCAACAACATTATTACTGCTTGCAAAAGGGTTTCAGTTGGTGGATTAGTAGGCTTGGAAGGAACATTGGTTTTAGTAGAAATCACACACCATTTCTCAATCACAACGCTTGCCCTATCCTTGGTAGGAGACACAAAATCTAGTATTATTGGTGTGCTCCCTTTTGTGAAATTAAGATGTGCCAAGCAATAATTGATATCTAAACAAAGGGCTTCACCATGAAATGTAACCTCTTCTACTTTCTCTACTTAAAGTTGAAATAATGAAATTGATCATTAATCATTCTGTTGTGAAATTCAACCAAACAAAGCAAGAAACCTTTATGTAATTCTTTGAAAATAATTGCATATATTTTCTTTAATCATAAAAAAACATATTAAGAACAAAAATTCACAAAATTGAACAAATAATAACTAAAAGCATTGATTTAAAACTATTGAAATAATCCTAAGATATATTCATTAAAAAAAGATTGGGATACTAAAACCCAAAATCATGAATCAAACAAATTGAAGATCACAAAAGAAACATGAGAAGAAATCAAGTAATCCAAGATCCACAAACATTCGAGATTGTGTATTCACAGAGGACTTCTAATCGGTTTCATCTGATCCCAAAAGTCTTTCCTTACCCTTCTTTGATCTCTTCTTAACCGTCATGGAGATCTTGTGGTCTTTGGAGGTCACTACACCATAATGGGTTTTTAGCGGTGTTTTTAACAAACGCTGCTATGTTTTGAATTTTCACGGCATTTTTCCATAAACGCCACTAAAATCACAATTTAGAAGTGTTTACCAAAAACCATGTTAAAGTAATGTAATTTAGTTGCGTTTGGAAGGTAGGCACTGCTCATTTCTTGACATTTTTAAATTTAAAATTCTCAAAGTTTATATTTAGTTGCATTTCAATGAATGCTGCTATATATATTTTTTTTAATTTTGAAATTCATAAAACTAAACTTTCGCTAGATTTTTAAACAAAGACCACCAAATTTCAGTACTTTAGCGGTGTTTTTACTTAAAAATACTGCCAAATTCTTGATATTTCTAAATATAAAAGTCATAAAATTTATATTTAGCACCGTTTTCCAAAAACAACACCAAAATGTTAAAAAACATTAATTTAAAATTCATAAAATTAAACTTTCATTGTGTTTTTAAACCTATGCTGCCAAATTATAATTTTTTTTAATTTAAAATTTATAAAATTAAATTTTTGCAGCATTTATCCCATAAAGCGTCACAAAACTATAAATATTTTTTAATTTAAAATTTACAAAATTAAAGTTTAACGGCATTTGTGCATAAAAACGCCGCCACATTATAGATTTTTTTAAAATTCAAAATTAGCGTCATCTATTTTGAAAATTTTGAATATGCCCTATTTATTCTAAAATTTACACTTACCGGCATTTTTAGGAGAAAAACCCCGCTAAAAACGCCACTAAAATTTACATCTATAAATACCCTTTAATTGAAAGATATTTAAAAGAGAAAGAAAGTGGAAAAAGAAGAAGAGGAAAATAGAGGAAGGAAAGATGATGATGAAGATGATGATGATGATGATGATGATGAGATAATAATAATAATAATAATAATAATAATAATAATAATAATAATAATAAGAAGAAGAAGAAGAAGAAGAAGAAGAAGAACCAGAAAGGAAGAGAAAAGAGAAAATAATCAAAAAATTTAAATTTAAATAATAATAATAATAATTAGAGGAGCTGATTTACTTTTAATTTTTTAAAATCATGTTAAAATATTAGGTTTATTAAAAAAATCCTTTTTTAATTTACATTTTTAAAAAAATTATATTTAAAAAACACCGCTAAAGGCCATAAAAACGCCACTAATTTAACAACGTTTGCATAGAAAAGCCGCTAAATTAGTTCGTAAATTAATTATTTTTTTAAAATATAAAACACTGCTAAAGGTCACAAAAATGGGGCTAACTTAGCAGGGTTTATAGATAAACACCACCAATTGCTAGAACATTACCGACACCATTTTTCACGGTTGTTTTTCCTGACATTTTGTGAAAACGCCGTTATAATATTTAGCAGCATTTTAAAACACCTCTAAATATTAAAAAGAATGTCGTAAAAGACCTATTGTGATGTAGTGGGTGTAGCGGGTGGTGGTGGTGGAGTAGGCATTGGCGTGCTAGAGAAGCTAAGGCCCTTGTCTTTGCCGCCAAGGGAGGCGGAGATCTCGTGGTCTTTGGAGTTAAAGCGGGCGATGGTGGGCCAAGGCTTGGCGTGATATTGATTGAAAGAGCTAACAATGGGTGAGGTGGGTGATGTCAAGCTCTGGACCCAACCAAGCCGAACCTAGTGCGCAAACAAACTGCCCAGTTCCACAGGGGCGTGAGCCCGATGAGCATGCAATGCCTCAAAACCTAACTCAAAGTGGAGAATGAAATAAACTAACAAAAATACATAATATGGGTATAACTTAAGAAATACAACAAGGTTCAATACAGAATAATCAAAATATAAAAATGTCCCAAAGGGTAGGGTTCTAACCACCATACAACAAGATACAATAACACAAGCCACAACTCCAAAGGGAATGCAACTACTTGAAGCTTACTAAAATCCCTGGATCTACTGCTCTTAATTTGAAAAAGATTTAAAACAATTTTATGAGCATACTAGCCCAATAAGTAATCCAAAAATTTGAAAACAAAAACTTCGGGTCTGAAATATACAGAATAATCAATAACCCACAAATATAGCAATCAGGGAAAATCATAAATTAAATGCAAAACATAATGTAGCAGATTTCTAAATAACAAAGTATGTCTCCAAATTCACTATAGATGTCAGAAGTTATTTGTTTACCCTCGGTGGCCCGAAGCAAAATAACAGAGGTCATTTATTTACCCTCGATGACCCAAGGCTGAGTATCAGAGGCCGTTATTATTTCACCGACGGATCAGTGCAAAACTACAGTCGCATTTTTACATAAATTCATGTCGACAAGGTTAGTGTTTAACTCCCACTTGACAAGGTTAAGTATAATTCACTTGGAGACATAAATCCTCGTACAAAACTCATAATCATGGAATTGCTCACAAAATTTTCCAAGTATACATGTAACTAAAAATACAAAATTTCAAGCTAATAGCCTGATGCTTCCACTTTAGAGAAATTAATCAGGATTTTTAAAATAAATAAATAACTAAACAATTATATCATCGTAATTAGGAAGGGAACTGAAAATTCACTATCATCTCTTGAAATCTCATGGCATAAAAAGGCTTCAGGTGATCAAAGTATGTAAACATTAATATACATATACATATACACATAATCGCACCGTCAGGAGCATATAAGTCTGCTTATATCTATGTATATCCTCACACATAGGTGTTGTGGAAATCATGCATAAAAGTGTATACAATATGCTTAACTATAAACATAAAGGCTTCACAAGCTCAAAGATTGGAAGGATAAAGCTAAGGTGAAGTTTAGGTAGTTATAAGTATTTCATCTAGCATGATCCAAACACCAGCTAGGGTTTAGAAGAAAGTTCAAGCAACTTCAAGTCAAAAACAACTACCACTGCTACTTACCAACGCTAATATAAGGATATGGGACTCAAGTATTAGCATGCAAGCATAGTGGAAGGTAAACTACTAACCTTTAAGCTTGGGTGTGAGTTGTTGACGAAACCATTTCTTTGGCTACACCACCGGTTGCCAAGGAGCTCCACCAACTCTTTAGTTCTCCAACCTTTTAAGAGATCAATGTGAAAAAGAAGGAACCAAATGGAGAAGAAAGAAACAAATGGAGTTAAAAGCTTGGTTATCTGTAAGCAGGGATGTGATGGAAGCACAAAAATTCCATCGAGAATTCCTCATCTCAGCTACACTTCTAATGCAAGTTGACAAAGGAGATAGGATTAAGAGAAAATAAAAAAATTTCAGCATCCTAAGCATTCAAAGTGCTTGGCTAGGTCCACAGGTGCTATTATTTTATTCATTGAAGGAGCTAACAATAAATGAGTTAGGTGGGGTTAAATGGGTGCTATGAATTTATTAATTGAAAAAGCTAACAATGGATTAAGTGGGTGCTGTTAATTGATGGCGGGTCTTCCAATTCATTACTATTAGAAATCGCCAAATGACCCTCCAAAATCAGAGTTTAGAAAAAAAAGTTTTTTAAGAGATAAAATTTAAAGTAAGTATATATTATATATAGTTTAAAATAAATTTGTTTGTATCCGCTTATAAAAAAAAAAAAAAAGTGCTTTTGGATCAGTTTATAAACAAGCCCTAATTGTAGGGATGGCAATAATACCCAAACTCGATCCGACCCGATCCGAGTTTGACGGGTAAAACCCGGTTTGACCAGGTTTCGGGTCGGGTTCGGGTAAAACCCGATTAATATAAAGCGGGTGCGGGTGCGGGTATGGGAATCCTGATACCCGACCCGAACCCGACCCGAAATTCAATTAATATATATTCTCAATTATATATATTCAATTTTTTTATTAAAGTTTTTTAAATTTCCACTCTATGGTGTTGAATTTGTCTATTTTTTGTTACTTTGAATGTTTATTTATAATTTCTATTCTATGATGTTCATTCAAATAAAAAATTTATGATTTTAGATTGGCATTTTTAATTTTTACTTTGTATTTTAATTTTATTTTAAATATTTTAAAATAAGGTTATGGCGGGGCGGGTATACCCGCGAGTACCCGATTACCCGTTGGGTGCGGGTGTGGGTTGAGGTTTTGAAAACCCGTCGGGTTCGGGTACAGGTATGGCAAAACCCGCACCCGACCCGACCCGTTGCCATCCCTACCTAATTGTAAGTTGGAACTTCTATTTTCATTTCATTCAAAAATAAAATAAAATAAAATAAAATAATAAAATAAAAATAAAAATTCCCTTGCCCTTCCCTTCTCTTCCTTTCGCCTTTGGGATTCTCTCTCTCTCTCTCTCTCTCTCTCTCTCATTCTTGTGCTTCTTCTCCTCCATAGCCGGATAACTCTATCCGCCCAGTTCAAGCACGCATCGGTGAGTGCCAAGATCTCCATCTCCCTTCCTCTTCTTCTTTTCCTAGATCTAGGGTTTTTATTGGCCGCTTACGTTTTTTTTTTCTCTCTAAATTTTTATTAGTTTAGTAAATATTTTCGTATGCATGATTGTGATTAAGGATTTATACCAAAGAATTAATTCTTAGTGTCTTCTTTAATCTCCAGCGATGATGTGTTTGTAAATATAAGTGCTTTTTTTTTATAAATTTTTTAATGATATTAGTATGGGGATCTGGAGTTTTTGAATTGAGCCTTGGTGGTGATCTGGCTTCCATGGAAGGGAATGATGAAGAAGACGCCCGGAGAGAGACCGCCTTGGCTGCAGGTATTTCATTCCAAGCCGATTCCAAGCCCTCAAGGATCACAGAAGTTCAGCTTGACAAGCTCAAGGTACACCCTCGACCCTCTCTCCTTTGTGAGGGTACCAATTTCGTCAATTTTCTGTTTCTGCAGTTTAAACCTGAGAATTTGAGAAATATGGATTTTTTGATGTGTTGCATCAATTCTAATTGTTTTCCGTTGGAGTTCTTAGGTATTGATTTGAGCACATATAATTTTTCTGAAGAAATTGCAACAATGGCGCCAAAATCTTAGTTTTTAGGTTTTCTATCATATTTCAATTGTTGTTTGTCATTACTTTTTTTGTTTTTAATCAAATTATGTGCTTTTATTTGGATTTTAAATTTCCCACTTATTGTCACTCTTAATAATATTCTGGCTACCACTTCCCTTGGAGTTCTTAGACGTCTATTTCGGCACATATAATGCTTCTGAAGCACTTGCATAATGGCGAGAAATTATTAGTTTAGAGATATATCGTTTGTAATTACTCGTTTTATATTTGGATTTTGATGATGTTCCTTAGTGTTACTTTGAACAACAATCTCTGGTTACAACTTTTTTTGTATCTAAGCTCAAAAGCTGATGAGGTGTTCAATTTGCAGTCTTTTCTTTTACGTATGCAAGTCAAAATTACTCTAAATTTTTTGTGAACGAAGACCTATTTCTTTGAGGAAGTGCCACATGACTGAAATAATGCACACTCCAGCCAATTCCTTTGAGCTTCAAAGGATAAGATTTAGTTGGGGAATTTGTTCCTTATTCTATTGTGACAACTAAATTGTATTTAAGAACTTTTAACACTAGGATGATTGGCGTTTGGCATGCTTTCCTAACAAATAGTACAGAAATGTAAAAGGTGGAATATCACTTAGAGTAATTTGTTAGACCTATAAGTTTATAATTTGGTTATTCATGATATAAATGCCTTTCATTGTATCCTTGGAGTTTTTTGTCCTTGGGAGAAGTTGGTTCGAAGAAATTCATTAACACATCACAGAATGAGTCATGTGGTTAACAAGACAGAGTGAAATATGAGCTCCACATAAGCAGAACTTGAGATACAAATCAGGCCCCCAGCTAAATAGCCAGCAAAACACATTGGTGTCAAATTGGCAAAACAAATTAAAAAAAAAAAAAAGAGGAAAAAGGTAAAGGGATTGTAGGAGCTTGTTTTGAAGGAATATTTGAAGACATTACACCTTTAACGTTTTTTGATTGGGATAGTCTGAGTTTTAGGTATGCATTCTAAGTGATTGTATGAAAATAGGTTTGAGGTATACGCAATACAAGTAAATTTGAATGAAGATTAAAACAAAAAAAAATGCGGATATTGGATAAGAAATTAGTCAATAAACAGGATTTGTTGCACATGGATGCTATGGAGGAAATTTGGATGATGCCAATTTAACGCAAATAAATAAATGTTTTATTTATTTTCACTTAAGTTTTCCTTACATCACCATTCTTTGTATCATTTCCCAAACTTTTCTGTGTCAAATGGTTTTTATTTAAATAAAATTTATCTGAAACTAAAAATTTTGATTTAATGATCAGAAATGGTTTGAACAATGGGATATATTGAAGTTCCCAAAAGGAAAATTTTACTAAATAATGATTTGAAATTAACTATGAATATCCTTAATGAGCTGGATTATAGGGGTATAGCAGATCTGTTGGATGTTTGATATTGAGCTGTTAGAGAGACATGTTGTGCAGCTTCATATACTATATGGGCTCAAGAAGTAGAGCTATCTCAAAATGTTAATCAAGTAATTGAGCATGTGCTGAATGTCATGATTAAGGGCGGTATGTGCATGCTCACGTGGTGTATATAATCTCAAACTCACGGTCTCATGGTATACTCTGCATTATCTCTATTCTTAATCACTTATAAAATGTATATTGCCTTGTGGATCTCCAATATTCTATGGCGTGTCTATGCTGTGCAAGTTTTACTGTTGCTATCTTGATTGTATATGTGTAACTATTGAATATTAGGAATTATGAAAGTTGTACAAGTTGAAATTTTTGTTTGCGGATGGACAGTACTGTGAAGTGGTGTACTGTTGTAGTAATTTTATTGAACCAAGATGCCTGCCTATTACCCATTATTCTGGTCTAGGTCATCAGGTGTATGCTTTTCTTATTTTCTTCTTTTCGCCAGTACTGATTCTTTGGTCACTGCATTTTTCAGTAGATTGATTCTTATATTTGCAGGAGTTGCACAAGAAACGCTTACGGATAAAGGAAAGATCAAATGCTAAAGTGAAATCTATTGGTAATTCTTGTTTTTCTTTCCTGCTGATAAATTTTTTATGGCAGAGGAATCAGGTTGCTGACAATAACCTTTTCAATTTGGTGCAATCTGAATGGCCACAGTTTAGCAGTTTATTTATTTATTTTTTTCTCTCTGCTACCATAATCTAATTTGATTTGTAATCTGATTCTTGTAGGAAAACAAACTAAATTTGTAAAGAAGTCAGAGGACCATGGTACCAATGATCCACCCGAGAGGATGAATGGACCTCATCTTTCCAACTCAATAGGAAATGCCTGTTTGGTAAGAAAGATAACTGCATGTAACTTTTTCTGCTTACCTTCATGTTTGCCTACGCATAATTATATAAATCTATTACATTTCTTTGTCTTGATCATTCTGTAGAATTCCATGAAAGTGAATGGCTATTTGATTGGCTTCCTTATCAGAATTTTATGCAAGTTTTGATGTAAAATGATACTTGGCTGTGTATCTTGCCAATAGGATGTGGGCACTTTTCAGTGAGGTGTATTTGTTATTAATAGTTTGAGCTCCCGCATGGTTTGAGTTCAAATTATTGACTATTGAGGACTTAATGGTTGTTTCTGCATATTTTTTATCTGATCTCCATGAGCCAATGATTCTTGGTTTATTCAGAAGTTAGAATTTCGATCAGATTAGAAGATTGCTTACTCAAAACTTTTATCTCTAAGTAATTTGATTTGCTAGAAATTGGGTGGCGATTTTAATATGGATTTATTTATTTGATAATTGTTAAATTATCTTGGAATTCTACTAATTGTTTAGTTAGTATATTTTCTTAACTGTAGTTAACACACTTTCTGTTAATTCAGGATGAAATAGCAGAAACACTGACAATCAAAAAGCGACGAAAGTTGTATTGGGGGTATGAATTTTATGCTTTTCATAATTGGTGTTTAGTCTGTGTGTTTACACAGAGCTCTTGGTATCCATGCCTAAAGTTGATGAAGACATCTGTGACATCATGCAAATTATCAGATTTGTGTCTACAAACTCTGCATCAGCATATATTTCTAATAATATTAATCACTAAAACCTTTCCTATCCTATCAAAGATGTGGCGGTTGTGTTAAATGTTTAACTTGTTATTTTTGTCATATAACATATTGTCAGTTCAAATATCTTAGTTATGTGAATAATCTAAACAATATTATTCTTGCTTATCCAACTTACTTGTGTGTACTAGTAAATTTAAAATTTTAAAAAGCCTAGTGGAAGCTTTGGCTTTAGAAAGAATTGGGTTTCAATTGCCTGCTGTTAGATGATTTTTAGGTGCATGTTTTTATTTCTTTGAAGCTTATAAAGGGTTAATCATGTTAGATTTTTATGTTTTTTATATTGTGCTGAGATGTTTTTAAAACGATCTGAAATTTCAGTATCTATGCCTTTTTTGTTAGATTAATAATGATTATTTGATTGTCATTTTTGTTTTTGTTGCAATAATCTATTACCCTGCCATTTCTATGGGTGGCTTCACTTGCTAAAATTGTCATCATAGTTAAATGCCATAGAGAATTAGGTCATTAAAATGTGGAGATAACAAAAAGCATTGAGTGTTTTCAAAACAAGGTTGAGATTATCTTTTTAATGTTATTTAGTCAAAATGCAATCATGGTTGGATGCTTTTTGTTTCTTTCTTCGGTGGGAGCACCAGCCCCTTGTTTTTGTAAGACTGAAAAAAAGATTCTGCTTTCACTTGAAATAATTTATCAGATGAAATCATACTTTCCAGTTAGATTGGGTTTCAGCTTCTCAGTATCATGTGAAGATGATTGCCAAAGTCCAAGTATAATACATTGCTTTTGTTACTAGACTAACAACCCAGTAATACTCAGACAGACAGTTTTTCCATATGTCTTTTTATCTTAATCCCATTTCAGCATATCCACACCTTGAATTGTCTTTTATTCGGTGGTTTAACACAATATACATATGCGTATTAAGTTTGTCTTTAGCGGTTTAGATTTAGATATGAATCTTGTATCAGCTTCTTCTTTCTGGTTGCAGTGCTGTTCTTTTGTTATGACAAAAGGCAGTATCTTTAGTATGCATTTTGAAAGCTGAATTTTTAGTTCATATTAACTAAACCAGAAATCTTAATTTCTCTTTAAGAAATAGCTGATGCGTACTATGTTTTCCAATTGGCAGACTTGATCCAAAGGAAAGATGGGAAAGGAAGGCTAACATGTAGAATCTTCTCCAATGGCCCAATCTTTGCTCTGCAATTTTTAGGATCTGGAGTCAAATTAACCATTTTGTTCATACATACTGTCGAAAGCTCGCAATTATTGCTAATCGGAGACCATTGATCTGAGCTGCTGGTTTTAGGCAAAAAGCTTAATCAGGAAATTATTATTAGCACATCAAGATAGTGTCCTGTTTGCTGCATAAATTAAGCAAAATTACTAAATTCATTATATCAGCAATCATTCAAAATGTCTCTTTGTTCAGAAGTCTTTAGCTTGTCATATTTTCTCCTGGGTTTGCAGTGTCAAACCATCAGATATCATTACCCTTTTTTTGTTTTTTTTGTTTGGTTGCTCAATGAACTGATAACAGCTGCAATTACAAAAGCGGTAAACAAAACTACATTAGATATGTGGAACGAAGACAACACAGGATTCCTTCTACTAAAGTAAGCTAAACAATTGTAAGCAATGGAAAGTGCTCCAAAAGAGATTTAATTGTACAAATTGATAAATTCTATAATCTAAAAAAAAAAAAAAAACTCTTTTCTCCTCTTGCTGCAAATCTCAACCATACTAGCATAGTCTGAGTAGAAATTATTAGGTTTGATGCTTAATCTGCAACGTATCTCAATTGCCATTTGAATAATTTCTAATTTGGGTTGTAAGTTTGAGTCAGCTTGAATGATAGATGCTTGAATCAAAAGAAAGAAAAAAAATTAGAAACATGTTCAAAAGTGAAAGTATTTTTTTCAGCCTTTCTTAGGCTTGCATCTTGTCTAACGTTGTTTCTTCTTCTTAGAGCCTCTAGTTTGGTATATATAACTTCAAATGCCATGTAGAAGACATGCTAGCCCTTTTCTATTGACACATCACCTTATTTGCCACGCCAGCCCATTATTTGCCTTGACTCCCCTTTATTACAAAGAAAAGTAAGGAGTGAGATTGCAAAACCCTCACAGTGTTGAAGATGAGAGCGAAAGGCCCAAATCCATTATTTAAAAAGCATGCACTTGAAGGCTGAAAGGACTTGGGTCGGGATTTGTAATAAATGTTTAAATATGCTATGCCCTACAAAAGGTGTTTTAATAAGCATATAGGCTACCATACAGGCTCATAGTTTGGCCGCAAAATAAAAAAAAAATGTGGCATAATTTTATTATGTAGAAAGTGCAAGTGATTATTATAGAAATTGTGACAAATTTTATTCTTACATAATCAGTGTTTGGTTAACAAAATAAAAAAAAAATTACAGAGAACTACCGGTCGGTGACCAGACCGCCGGTGGACCGATGGCCGGTCTTTGGTGGTCGGCCGGTAGCTGACCAGATAACTGGTTGACCGGCCATACCGCTAATGAACTGTCGGCTTATCATCGGAGGCCGGCCGCCGGTGGCTGGTGGCTGAATTAAAAAATAGAGAAACTTTTTATAATGAGAAAATATTTCACTTTTAGTGGAATATTTTTTTTATGTCATAATACCTATATTATGCCATAATTTTATACTCTAAAATAAGTACCCAAATAGCCAATATGCATCATTTTCAGAAAATATTAAATTATGGCATATTATACGGATTATGCCATAATTTAAGGCTATCCAAACAGACCCATGTTTCATTTCTTAGTCAAACGTGCATCTTTCTTGGTGTTTTTAATTGAATTTTACTTTTTTAGTTCAAGTTACTGCTTCTTATCAGTTTACGTGCAAATAAGTGGAGTTCGGCCTTTATTGGAAACATGGGTGACCTATGGCAACTACCACACCCATGGATCATGGTGCAGAAATTTAAAAGACTAAAACTCTAGAAGAAGCACAACCCGCCCATGCTAGCTAACATGGCCATGGATCTTTGTTGCTGTCACAACCTTAATTTAACCTTCCTTTATATAAGGCCAAGAAAATAATTTTAAAGTATCTTTTGGCTACGAGAAAAAGGATATGATTTCTTTAAAGGATGGGGATCATTTAAAGCTATCAATTAGGAGAAAGAGGACAAAGATCAAGGGAGAGATTCATCAATCTTCAAGAACATCACCCATGGACGATCAAGAGTTTCTTCTTTATTATTATTTGATTTATTCCATGTTTAGATCTATGATTAATATGAACCTTTTATCTTATAAATCGAGCATGAGCGAGTAGATATTTTATTTTAGGATCGGGATTACCCCAATGTTTAAATAATTGATGATGTATTTGACTTCTATTTTTCATATTAATGTTTATTTACTTTTGATTCAATTTTATGGTACTTAATGCTTGTGAATGAGTTGGGTCTCTCATATTTGCATAATTTTAGATACCAAAGGAATGGCTGAAAGGTGAACTAAGGTGCTGGAAACCCTAGAATTTAACCTAAAATCCTATATTATGATTTTTTTAGGATTATTGGATGTCATAGAACTTAAAGGATCTAATTATATTTAATTACCACGAAAGTAGGAGTTGTTCTAAGTTAAATACCTCGCTGTATTTTGAAAGAAAATAGTGAGTATCCTAGGATATTCCACCTTCAAAGCAATTAAACTCAACTAAGATAGAGTCAATAAGAAGTCATTTATCTATCATTGTCGTGAACCGTAATCCTAGAAGCCCTTGCAATTTGAATTAATCATCTAAGCCATTGGTAGCCTTTAATTTTGTTGGTTTTAGTCTTCATTACTTATTATTTTCACAATTCACATACCTATCAATTCGACAAAATAACTCTAATTATAAGAAATTGGTAGTTAGCAACAAAGTCCTCTTGAGAACAATATTTTATTTACTACTTGAACGATCCATGCGCTTGTGGTACGCATCAATATGCCCCATATGCTTACTTGTATGTGGGAATCTATTTAAGATGCTTTGGGTTGAGAAAGAAAGTTTTTGATTAGGGACAACCCTGGAGCCACAACTTCTAAGAGGGGAAGAAAACATGAAGATACACCACCCCGACCACATCGATGATGGTAGGAAGCCATCAAGTATTCAAGGGAGTAGTCTTGGAAAAGATTCCAGTGGCTTCATCAAGGTTTTTCAAAGTTTCTTCATCCATTCATCAAGATTACAATGCTAAGGGAGTTTTTCATATCTATGTTCATTGCCTTCTATTTCTTTTTATTGGACTTGGTTTCTCTTTCATGGGGAACTAATTTGTTAGGTATTTGGGTATGATGAACCCTAGGGTTAATTCGTATAATGACATTGGATGTTAATTGTCATTTGATAGTTTTAGTTGTGTGATTCTATTGAGTGTTCTTTTGTTGCAATGAATGTCTACATAGTGACAGCCTGGATTTTCTATTCCGATTCATATGAGTAATGAGCGAATGCCTCCTCGCATGTAGATCTACCACATAGAAGGATGTTGTGAGTATGTTTAGAGATAGGGTACTAAGGAGGATGATTCTTCAAATGTCTTATTGATATAACTCTCCTGAGATTTGGGTTCTCTAAAATGCTAATGCAACAAAGGGGTTAGTGTTGATCCCCTCAAGAGAAAAATTTAATACACTTTAGGAACCCTCAGTCCATTAGTCTTCAACTGATGACTTAACATCTTTGTCCATATTTTTATTAAAACCCTAAGGGGATTCATTGCCTAAATACCTTCTCTTGTGATTGATTTGCCTCTAAGTCCCATTCCCCATCATTGGAGATCTTAAGCAATAGTAGTCTCTTTTCAATTTCTCTTCATTCAAGTTTTGTGTTAGGATAGATAATGGGATTATGTTAGTTTACTATATCTCAATGTTTTTTTTTTCATATTTTTATGTGGCTTTTGGGTTATGATTTATTTTACTATAGTTGTTAGCTCTTTATTTTGTCTTGTTTTAGTGCTTCTAGTGGCTGGAGATCATGTAGAACTCTGGCTTTTGAATGCAGCCTTGGTATCTAGTTGCGTCTTTTTTTTTTTTTTTTTTTTTTTGCGAAGTTAATGTCTTGACTTATACACTTCTTGTCTTCTGAATCTCCTTTCAAGAAGATATGGATCTTGTGTAAGTCTTATGTATAATAATTGGTTAATTTCTATGCTTATATCTACCTTACTAGTTAATTATTTTCTTACTGGAGCTGATGACTGAACCTTGAAAAATACAATGATTAGTTTACTATTATCAATCCCTAGCTAATGGGAGCTGGTCACAAATATCTTGTGCATGTATGGCATAAACAACTCTGGAAAAGATTAGTCCTTATTATATCATGGGGTTTAATATTCTCTCTTCGTATCAAATTTCTTCTTCAGCCCAACCTTTCATTTGGTGGATATAGAGAAGTTCTGCCGACGACTTTGTTGTATAGTTGATTTGCATCGTAGGAACATACCATTAGTTGGCATTATTCATTAAAAAAACATTAGAAAATTCGAAATGATAGAAACATCTGGTAGGTGATAAGCAAACAAATTATATATTAATCATCCTAGAAACTGCATTGGAGTTCATTTCTATCATATTTTTATTGACTTCTTTTTTTTAAAAAAAAAAAAAGAATATATAGCAAACTTCCTGGCAATTACTTGTCTATCATTAGTTGGTATGTCATCCTCGCATTAGTTTTTGCTTCTATAACCAAGGTTCAAATTGACTCCAATTCGACACTTTATAAGAGTTCGAATCTATCTGTATGTATAAAATACTCTTTGAGAAAGCTTTATTATTTTGCAGAGGTTCCAGTATTTCATCCAGACTTGTTTAAAACCTGTGGCTGTTAAGAAATCAGTGAGTGAAAGCTCTTGAAAAGAACATTATAATAGTATACACCAACAAAAATAAAGGAAAAAGAAGAAAAAGAAGAACATTATCAAGGATCAGGTAAATTACTTGTATAAATCCTTTAGTTTATTTTGGTTGTCTAAGTGGTTCCTTCAACCTTGATTAGAATGGACGCTAGGCCATCATGATTCCTGAGAGACTTTCACAAGCAAAGACAAAAGTTGGTTACTGTTATACAAACCTTAATTCATTGTTCATATATATGATATGACTGAATAACAAATTAATTAGTTTAATTTAATCCAAATTCAACATCACCGTCAATCATGCCTTGTTTGCATTTATGCTTGCACTATTTGCACCATTGCATCATGGATATTCCAAGAATCAGCAAAAATAAAAATAAAAATAAATAAATTTGAATAAAAAACAATGGAACTTTCTTTCCAAAAAAAAAAAAAGCAATGGAACTTATCATGAAATTTTATTTTAAGGAAACAGTATATGTATCAATGTATGGTTTTAATTTTCAGACATGATTTGTCAGTGTCTCATTCCCAACCTTTGTAAAAGGTACCAAACCTTTTATGAACTTTCATTTGATGTATCATGAAACCAAATTCAGAATGTATGACTCATCACAAGCTTGTGGCAGTTGAGTGAGATGGTTCTTGGCTTTAATCATGTAAATAATGATGAGCATTGAAAGTGCATGGCCTATTGCCAATGGCCACAACACATGCATGATTGGTTCCAATCAACACTGCCCATGGTTTCATTGCTTTACAACCATTTGAAAGACAAACCTTATCAAGTTACTCTTCTTAATTCTAACTTAGCTAATAATTGTAGTTTTACAAGTAATTAAGTCACATATTTAATACATCATCATCATCTAAAATGAAAGATATATAATCAAAGATGCAGTGCTTTCACAAGGAACTTTTAATTATTGTTTAGCTTCACTTTCATGGTTGGAAGATTGAGTAGGATACCTTGCTATTTTTCAAAATCAAATGAAGGTTCGTTTTAATAAAGGAACTTCTTTGATGCTAAATTCATTTCAAGCATTCGCTCCAAAAATTCCAAATTTGCGTTATGTGGAAATCTAGAACCTCTGTATGTGGCAAATGACTCTAGAATCTCTCTTGTGATCCTCAGCCTATCAAAATTTTCAGTACATAATTTAGTGTTTCGTTTTTTAGTGTTTTTCTAATTTAATGGCTACCCTTTTCTATGTTTTCATTTGAAAACTTTGTACTACAGTATAAAACGTGGCTGAAGAGTTATATATCTGATGTAGAGGAGGTTGAAAAATTATTATTTAGTTTCAATTAATTATATTTGGTTTGGGTATGTCTTTCAATTATATATAGCCTAATTATTCAGTATAGCAGTTGGTAAGCGACTATTGTTTGTTTTCAGTATAGCAGTTGGCTTGTTTATTAAACATTTGGAATGACTAAATGAATATCAGTTTGCAATTTAACAGGCTGTTGTGCTTTGTCAAGTAGAGAAAGCAAAGGAAGACATGCTGAATCAATTATACAGCTCTTTCAAGTAGGTTATGCATAAATATTCTTGAGAACATAGAAAATTTTAGGTTCTAGGTTTCAATAAAAGTTAATTAATGCGCTCTTTCATGGAAAATGGATTAAATATTTTCATTTTGATTTTTGGGGAGAGTATCTATTTAATCAATTAACTCAATTTGGGCTATGACAAAACATTTCATCTTACTTGTCCATACAACCCCGAACAAAATGGAATTGCAAAACGTATTTCGTCTCATCACCAGCTTCATCAATATCCTTGAATGTTATATTATGTCTTTATATGTAGTCATAGACTCGTATTTCGTTTCTACTGACCTTAAATTAACTTAGGATTCATGTAAGTTTTAAAGAAGTCTTAATTAAATATAAAGTTTTGCTAAAATGTTCTATAGTTGATAACTGAATGCTAGATTTTAGTTGAGATTTTCAAATTCATCTTTTCTTCTCATCTTTTTTTATACAGGAAACAATGGTTGAGAGTGATCTGCTTCTGATGTTTCAGTTCTTTTTCTGGTTACCGTCTGGAGTCTTCATGTACCAGTTAGTTGATATTTATACCATGTCTAAAGATGCTTTGAGTACAATTCTTCTGCTTGATGTCTTTGTTCATATCTCTGAATATGATCTGTTCTCTTGCTAGTATTTGCGTGAGATCTGTTAGCTTTTACCTTGATTACATCATAAATAATGCTAATTTTGTCTACTCTTTCCTGTTCCAGGGTGCCTGTATTCCCCAGTGTTCCAATGGCACAAACCTCTTGATACCCTTGTCAAGAAAAATAGATCCAGAAGATTTTGCTATCACTGGTACTAATACACGCTTTCTTGTTGAAGAAAATCCCTACCTCCCTTTGTTGTATGACTTTGAAGAACTTGAAGGAGAATTAAATTTTCTTACACGTATTGTTGCACTTACATTTTATCCTGCTGTTCCTGGAAGAATCCCCATCACTCTTGGTGAGGTACTGCATTGATTTTATTTTTCTTATCTTGCATTTAATATCTGATGATTATTTTGCTGCTGACTTAGTCAAGCTGATATAAATAAATGGGTCTATATTTTTCATTTATCTTCATAACAGAGTTTAATTAGCGGAAGTAACTTAATCCTCTACATTTTAGCACTTTTCTAGTATTTTTCATCTTATGTTTAACAATTTTGTTGGCGTTATTTATTGTAGCATTACTGTACATGTTTTGAAAATGTGAAGGCATATAGGAATGTGAGAACAGAACTGCTTTTCAATGGAAACGATATAGGGTTACTTGGGAAAGGAAACGTTGGGTTTCAATCACAGACATCATCTTTAGAAACGTTAAGAAAATGTGAGAACAGAACTGTTTTTCAATGGTGGTTTCCTTCTCTAGTCGGTTATACATGGTGTAATGTTTATAGGAATGCCTAAGTTTTTGTTTTTAGCTGAAAGATAGGTTGAATGAAACACAAGTTATTAGCGCTATCAAAATGTAAAATTTCTAGGATACATTGGTGTTGAGCATGAGACATCAGCATTTTTGTATAGAATTGACATGGTGGTTCTATTTTTTCTTAAAATTTTTATGCTGAAATAAGTCATGCTTATTAACAGAACCAGTTAAACATGGCATATTGGCATCACATGGGTGATGGAAGAATGGAAAAGTTATTTAAATTATTAAGATTCCTTTTCATTCTCCCAGGTCCTTGTTCAGTTCTTATTCAAGCATGATCTTGTCAGTTATGTTTGATTGATATATTGAGTAGGAACAGTTGTGATCAGTATTATATCATTCAATGCAATGATTTTGGTGCACATAGAAAAATAAGGACGGATAGCATGTTCATGTTTAGTAAAAGATATCATAATAATGCAATCAGTTCTATTCCAGGAATTTGATTTTATTTTATTTTAATCTAATGGACAGTTCATTGAACAAGAATTCTCTGTCCATTTCTTGATTAAAGACAAAGTTGGTACCTAAAAGTAGGCTTTGGGAAGGGAATATAGGTGTTAATATTTATTGAACATGTACATGATTTTTTAGGCTGTGGGGTTAGGTAGATTTGTATTAAAAGTGAATGCCTTTGTATTGTTAGGTTATTAATGAGCTAAAATTAATTAAATATTTATCATATTTAAAAGACCAATGAATAATAAATAAATTTTTATTTATGATTTTGCTTAGTTATCTCTTTTTTGCTATGTAAAAGTAGGTTTATTAGCATGCCAAGGTAAAAGTCGTTTGTGTATTCTTTTAAAAAAATATATATTGTGTTTGTTTAAGTTATTTTTTTATTTTTTTAAAAGTCGTTTATGTTCTTTTAAAAGTCATTTGACCTTCCAGCCGTGACTCTCTTACCCTACTATTGAGTTATAGTAACAAATTAATGGTGCAAAACTTAAATATTCATTAATTAAATTTTTTTAAAAAATTAACATTAATAAGAATATAGTATTAATTAAAAAATGTAAAATTTTGATTTGAAAATATTTGATTTTAATTAATATTAATTAAATCAAATGTCAATTATTTATGTTATTTCTTTTAAGTCAATTGTTTTTAAACCCCTAATTGGGCGACCAATCCCAATAGAGGAGCCTTTTCTAATTAAACTGTGTGCGTTTGGGACCCACATAAATTAACCAGGCAGCTCTTAGGTTTTTTTTAATTATTTTTTTAATGTTTTATCCACAATAAAACATTGAATTTACAAGGGGCTTTTAAATTAAAAAAATTTATTTAATTAATATTAACTCATATTAATATTTAAATTAAAAGTTTGTCCTACGTTCTGTTATACATTATTGTACTTTGTGTTTTTCTCCATTTAACATTGTTGCTTTTTATTCTTTTACTTTGTTAGTCTCTATTATTTTTAGTATGTTCTGTTTGGTTGATTTATATGTTTTATTTAATTTAATATAGCCAATGTCTATTTGGTTGATTTGTATGCTTTCTTGTGCCACATTTTGTAAAATTGAATATTTTTGCGCCATTGCGCTCTAGACATACCTCATTTTATCCGTCTCTATGGTATTTTTACTATTTAAACAAATCGGGATTCAGATTTTGAAAAAAAAATATAGGCAACAAGACAGATCTAAGTTTTTAAGGAAACAGATCTAAGTTTATAGAAATATACCAATTCTAGACATACCTCATTATCATGCAGTTAGACAGATCTAAGTTTCATCTTCATCAAGAAATATACCGGATTTAATGTAATTTTATATCAGAAATTTATAACATTGTTATGAATAGCTTTTAATGGCATAAGACCAGGACACTAGTTTCTTCATTTTTATTTGGGTACTTTAATTTCTCAGACAAAAAGACTTCTTTAGTGATCATTGGGATATCTTTGGGTGCTTCTGAGAGATCTTTCACAATAAGGCCTTTGGTTGGAGCACTTGGTTTACATCAATTCTTTGGGGATTTGGACTAGGTGGTTGCATTGTTCAGGTACAAATTTTCATGTCATCTCTATTAATATTTTTTTCTTCTTGCTATCATTTTTATTGTTCTTGCTGAATATTTTGTTCTTGCTATCATTTTTAAATAATGTGGACAATGAGATTTTGTTCTTTCTAAATGACTTGTATAATATAAAAGTTCAGAGTCTGGCCAATTAATTATTAAAAATTATTTGAGTATTAATTTGATGAACTGCAATGTCTTTTATCTTTATTTTGCTTTTACCAATGGTAAATTACATGATGCATTTATTAAAAGGATCTTGTTAAGAAACTATTGCACAAGTGAACTTGTAATTATACAAATTATAGATGCTTGAAATAGTTTTCCTAATTTAAGGGCTAATAAAATAATGAGTGTGCTGACTGATTTTATTTTTTTAACACAGAGTTATTAGTAACATGAATGCAAATAGGAGTTGGATGTATACTAGGCTTAAGGATGGACTTTTGAATCCCAATTTCTTGCGAGGAATAAATGAGTTCATCGAGGATGCAAAAATGCATCCAGAGTGTATGGATGGTATCAAAATTAAGTGTCCATGTAATCATCGTAAGTGCCAAAATCGAGTTTTTCACATGGAAGATACCGTCAGATATCATCTTATGAAGTATGGATTTGTACCGTATTACTATTTGTGGGTTCTTCATGGAGAACCTTCTGTGTCTGGCAGTAGTACTCATAGACAAGATGTGGGAAATGAATTAGCTTTGGTAGTTGAATCACCATCACATAATCTATGCCAACAAATGGTCTTGGACGTTGTAGGTCCTGATTTCTCTTATACTAATACAGAAGAACCTCCAAATGCAGCGGCCCAAAAATTGTTTGAAATGCTAAGAGCTGCCAATCAAGAGGTGTGGCTAGGTTGTGAAAATCATTCACAATTATCGGCTGTTGCAAGAATGTTAAACATGAAAGCAGAACATCATTTGACAGAGAGATGCTTTGATGACTTTTGCCAGTTTTTGAAAGAATTATTACCGAATGATAATGTAATGCCAGATAACTTCTACAGCACAAAGAAGTTAGTTCAAGGATTAGGTCTACCAGTTGAAAAGATTCATTGTTGTTCTAATGGGTGCATGATATACTGGGGAGAAGACAGTGAATTAATGAGTTGCAAACTTTGTCAGTTTCCTAGATATAAGCAACAAAGAGTTGGTTCATCCAATAATAAAAAAAATATCCCATACAAGAAGATGTACTACTTTCCTTTAACCGCAAGGCTACAAATATTGTATGCATCAAATGCGACAGCAAAAGAAATGAGATGGCATGCAGAACATGAGTCGGAAGAAGGGGTTATGCGTCATTGTTCTGATAGCCCTGCGTGGAAGCATTTCAATAGTACCTATCCTTTATTTGCATCAGAGAGTCGAAATGTAAGATTGGGATTGTGTACTGATGGATTCCAACCTTTTGGGCAGTCGGGTCAACAATATTCTTCTTGGCCAGTAATACTCACTCCGTACAATTTACCCCCTTCTATATGTATGAAAGAGGAGTATATGTTTTTGACTATAATAGTTCCTGGTCCTAGAAATCCAAAGGATATGTTGGATGTGTACTTGCAGCCCCTAATTGTAGAATTGAAGCATTTGTGGGAAATTGGTGTTGAGACGTATGATGCATCAAAGAAAAATAATTTTCAAATGCGTGCTGCTCTTATGTGGACCATAAGTGATTTTCCAGCATATTCAATGTTGTCCGGGTGGAGCACTGCGGGTAGGACTGCTTGTCCGTATTACAAACAAGATTCAGATGCATTCACTCTAACAAAAGGTGGGAAACAATCTTGGTTTGATAATCATCGTAAGTTCTTACCTCACAATCATCCGTTCAGAAGAAACAAAACAACTTTTCGGAAAAATAGAACAGTAACAAAGACAGCTCCTACTATTCCATCTGGTGATGAGATCTTGAAAGAAATGGAAGATTTGGGCCTAAGGAGTGTTGTAGATTCTGGTGCACATGATATTAATAGCCGCATTGCTATGATCAGTGGTTGGAGAAAACGGAGTATTTTTTGGGAGTTACCTTATTGGCGTACAAATCTCATTCGACACAATCTTAATGTTATGCATATTGAAAAAAATGTATTTGACAATATATTCAACACTGTTATGAATGTGGAAGGGAGGAGTAAAGATAATACTAAATCTAGGGAAGATTTGAAAGAATTTTGTTGTCGGCATGCCTTAGCAAAAGATGATGCTACTGGAAAGTATCCGAAAGCATGCTATACTCTTGATAGGCAATCAAAAATTGTGCTTTGTGAATGGCTTCGCAATCTTAAATTCCCGGATGGATATGTGTCGAACATAGGCCGCTGTGTTGATATGCGAAAGCTAAAGCTTTTTGGTATGAAAAGTCATGATTGTCATGTCTTCATGCAGAGATTACTTCCAATAGCATTTCGGGAATTGCTTCCATCAAGTGTTTGGCAGGCATTAACAGAAATGAGTAATTTTTTTAGAGAGCTCACTTCAACTGTACTCCAAGAAGAAAACATGCTAAGGCTTAATGAAGAAATTCCCCTAATTATCTGTAAATTAGAGCGTATATTTCCCCCAAGCTTTTTTGATTCAATGGAGCATCTTCCGGTGCATTTGGCTTATGAAGAATGGATTGCGGGTCCAGTACAGTATAGATTGATGTATCCATTTGAGAGGTAAAACCTTTAAATTGTTGTTGTGCACACTCTACTTGAATCGTATCAATTGACTCATTAAATATGTATGTAAATTTGTAGATATCTCAAAAAACTGAAAAAGAATGTGAGAAATAAAGCAAGAGTTGAAGGCTCCATATGCAATGCTTACTTGGTTGAGGAAGCAACATCATTTTGTGCACATTATTTTGAACCACATGTAAGGACGAGACATCGAAAGACACCCCGTAATGATGATGGTGGAGAAGATGCAGAAGAACATTTTGGCAACTTATCAATTTTCACACGACCCGGTAAAACATTGGGGAAAGGAAAAATAAAATATCTTAATGAAGATGAATATGCAGCAGCACAAATGTACATCTTATTAAATTGTCCGGAAGTGCAACCATTCACCAAGTATGACTACTTATTTTTTTATTAAGAAGATCACATAGTTCACCTCTGCCTATATACTAATATAAGCTTCTATTTTAATGTATCAGGATCTTTGTCGATGAGTTGATTGCTGAGAATCAACACATTAATGATAGACATGTTGATGAAAAAATAGAACATGAATTTCCAACATGGTTTCACCGGTTTACTCATGATCCATCCAAAAGCATTTCCAACCAATTCTTGAAGGATTTATCAAAAGGTCCATTAAGGAGTTACAATTCTTATAATGGGTGCATAGTAAATGGCTACAAATTTCACACAAAAACTCATTCCTCAAATAGTGCAACAATAAATAGTGGTGTATGTGTAAAGGGCACAAATTATACTACAGATGAAAATGACTACTATGGACAATTAGTTGAGGTTTTATGCTTGGAGTACCCGGGATTACCAATTAAGCGAACAATCTTGTTTAAATGTGATTGGTTTGATCCAACACCAAAGATGGGTACAAAATGCCATCAACAATATAAACTCGTGGATGTCAATCATAAACGGTTCTTCAACAAATATGAGCCATTTGTTCTTGCTTCCCAAGCAATTCAACTTAATTATGCAACATATCCTAGTTTAAAACGTGACAAGGCCGACTAGTGGGCAGTATTCAAAGTAAAAGCTAGATATGTTGTAGATCTTCCTAAACAAGTTCAACCAAAGGCATCAACATCATGTGAAGAACCTTTTCAGCAAGATGAAATGGAAGTTTCATCTATACAAATCAATGTTGATGATGAAGAACAATCTCTAAATGATCCAAGTGGAGAATTGATTGAAATTGATGATGAAGACGTTGAGCTTGAAGATGATCCTATGTTTGAATCCGAAAGCAATGATGAAGATGATGAGTTTGATGAAATTGAAAGTGGTAGTGAATAAATTAAGGTAAAATATTTTGTAAAACTCTTGAAAGTAATGAAGCGAATACTAATAATAGCATAAATTTCTTTCTAGTTCCTTCTGATACATATTTGTATATATTCTTATATAACAGTACATGTTTAAGCAACATGAGAGGGACGGGTCGTAAAGGAGGTTCAAGTTATAGAGGTTCATTTGATCAGTTGAGGCATATGGATTCACCCACAGATCAGAGGAGTCAGGCTGTGCGTGGTGAACATTATGACAGTTTACATTCGATAGCACGTGATACTCCAGCTCCAGTTACTTCTGCACCTAATGCATTGCGGCGACCATTACAGTCATCTATTGCCAATGCTAATGCGGGGTCATCATCATCTTCTGCTTCTACTCCTTGTGCTAGTGGAGGGGTTACTCCTAATGACGAGCCTACTATGCATGCTAGAGATACTACGACATCATCCATGGATTGCTTGCCCTTGCTCTTGATGAGTCAAGGAGACCACGCATAAAGCTAGTGAATGGAATGTAAGTATTAAAATTGCTATATTTTTATGTACAATTGTTGATGATGAGTTATTTAATTTATTCATTATTGTCTTTGTATATTTGTAGGTTGCATCCCTCAGATGTCTGTGCTTGAAAAATTACATTCATTTTTAAGGAAAGAATGGATGAGAATGGATACAGCTGGAAGAATGTCTCTAAGGAGACAAAGGACTTCTATTGGAATGAATTTCAGGTAGATTTATATAATATTTAAAGAAAATTGTTTGCTTTTATTTGTAATGTTTATTGAATTTGTAAATCCTTAGCATGTTGGTAAAAATAAATAATTGATGTTTGTGAGGATAAATAAATTGCAATGTTAATTTTTTTATTTAATATTAATTGTATAGGTTCAATTTCAATAACCTAGAGATTATTTGTTAATAGGTATTATGTCATCGACATCATTCAAATATTATTATTGCTTAGTTAGTACTTAAATTGTTAATTGTTAGTGAATTTGAAAATCCTTATCATGATTGTTTGGATGTTGGAAAAGCACGTAATTGATGTTGCTTGTGGAACTAAATTTTATTGAATTATTAATTATATAGTGTCATTTTCCATAATCTAGATTTTATTGTTGGTATTTTAGTATAATTATAATTAGCAAAACATTAGTAGTTTAATATAAAACATTGGTTAGTATTTTTGAATAAACAATTATATATAATATGTATGTTTGTTTATGTTAAACTACAGAAATTCTTTGTATGGGATGAGTCAATGTCATCTGTTATTAAGATGATGTCATCTGTTATTAAGATGGCATGGCAACGTAAAGCTGCAGAACGGTATAGAGCATTGATGTGTAGTTTGAGAAAAGGGAAAGAAAAATCAATGCATGTGTCTGACTCTGTTTGGAAAACATGGACCGAGGCATGGAATTCCCTGGAATTTAAAACTAGGTGTGAGAAAGCTACCGCAAACCGACTCACTGAGATTGCAGGACCTAGATCTGGTATATCCCGGCACACAGGAGTCTCCATTTCCCATGCTTCCCATGCGGATAGATTGGTAATTTGTTTAATATTTATATAAATGTGTTTTAAAATTATAAAGAATTAGTTTAGTGATAATTGTAACAAAATTCAATTTGTTGTGTTATTCTAGCGATCGAGGCTTGGACGTGATCCTCGCCCTTTTGAGCTTTTTGAAGTAACTCATACAAAGAAGGGTACCTCTATACTTGTTGATGCACGCGCTCAATCTATTAAGGTAAGCGGAACAATTTTTTGTGGGGTTTTCAATTATAGACTTTGTTTACAATGTTTTGTGAGTTTATATTAAGTTGTTTTGAGAATAATTTTTAATGAGTTGAGTTAATTGATGTAGGATCGCTATTTGGAGCTTGTGGAGCAGGCATCTCAAACACAAGAAGGACATGACGAGCTTCCTATCGTGGATGAAACAGCTTTATACTATGAGGCTGTCGGGGGAGGAAAGAAAAGTCGGGTTTATGGAATAGGGTCCCAAGCGTGTATCTATTATCCACAGTTATCTTCAAGTTTTTCCACAGGTTCATCATCTGAGACACTACAGGCTGAGGTTAGAGATTTGCGTCAAGCTCTTACTCAAGTCCAAGATCGTGAGGAAAGGCTTCAACAGAGTCTTAGTCAAGTTCAAGATCGTGAGGAGAGGTTTCAACAAAGTTTGCTTGAAATGAAAGAGGAGAAGGACCAATATCGTGAGGAGATGATGCGCCAAATGAAGGACATGATGATGAGTTTTGAGAAGAGGATTCTTCAGTAATCGCAGTTTACCACACAGGACTCGCAACCATTGACTGATGATCATGATGTTGACTTATAGTTGTACTTGTCATATACTTATTATTTTGTGTTGAACATATATACTTAAACATTTCTTTTTGTATGAATTGAGGAGTTTATCTTATTTGTTGGTATTTTAGGTTTAAAAAAAATTCATGTACCAGGTTTTAAAAAAATTATGAATATAATTTTAATTTTTATTTTTTACTTGAATGTTAGAAACGGATTAGAAACGGATTTATTTGTTTCAATATTGTTTTTAATTTTAAAAAAAATTAGAAACGGATTAGGAACAAAAAAACTTTTGTTTCTAATGAGGAGGTACAAAAATAAAACAGAAAATATTCCGTTTGAAATCCGTTTCTAATTTTTGTAATGGAATTACAATGGAATTTAGAAACGAATTAGCAACATACATCATTCCGTTTTAACTTTTCAAAAGTTAGAAACATATTGGGTTCTGTTTCTAATCCGTTTCTAAAGTTAGAAACGGAACATTTTCCGTTTCTATGTAAATTAGAAACAAGGGATTTCGAAACAGATAAATTCCGTTTCTAATCCGTTGCTAATCTGAATTAGCAACGGAATAGAAACGAAAAATGCTGTTTCTAAACACTAATTTTCTTGTAGTGACTAGTACTTCTTAGTCCCTATGGATTTGGCATCCTAGTTTATGGAGTACACTTTATTACGTGACGTGACCCATACACATACGAGGAAGCTACCATCAAGATTTTTGGCATGGCATCATTACAGGAGACTAAGGATATAAAGAGCACTACAAGTCTATTACTTTAGCCATTTTTATTTCTAGTTTTTCTTTTTATTTTCCAATTTTGTTTTATTGTTTCTAATTCTGCTTCTCTTTTTTTGTTGCAAGAAATCATTCTTTTGGTATCATACCAGAGCCATGACAGTTACTATAGGAACCATTTGCATTCATATGGTTACCAGACATATCAATAGTGGCCTAGTATTATTCAACACATAATAAGTGTACGTATAAGTTGGGAGAAGTTGTTACAAGAATGGGACAAAACATTGGAAGCAGTCCTTATATGTGAAACTGAAAGGAAAGCACATCATATGGAATTCATGGTTAACAAGATCATTATTCCTCAAACACAATATCAGCAACAGTCATTTCCACATGAGTTCAGCATTTATTTTGAAGATCTATCACCATGCTCCAACAAGGACCCTGAAGATCATAAGCTCAAAAATAAAGATAAATCAAGATTCCCATATGCTGGGGACATAAAATACAAAGAACATTGTCAAAATGCAAACTTATATTTTTTTAATGATGGCATTGTTTGAAATTCAAAGCAAATAGAGGAGAAAATGAATAACATTCTTGTCGCGTGTTCACATCTTATGGCTACAATTGAGTTTAATGGTGTAACTACATAGAATCAGCCATAACTTTCTCGTTTCTGCTATGATTGCAATGATTCAGGTAGTGTTGGATAATAAACCTCAAGATTTATATTTCTTTAGGATGGGATTGTTTGAAATTTAAAACATATAGTGGAGAAAATGAATACCATTCCTGTCGCACGTTCACTTCTTATAGTTGTAGCTGAGTTTACTAGCGCAACTACATAGAATTAGCAATAACTTTCTTGTTCTTGCTCTGATCTTAATGAATAATATATTGTTGGAAAATAAACCTTAAGATCTATATTTTTTTTATGATATTTTTTGAAATCCAAAGCAAATAGTGGAGTAAATGAATAACATTCCTATTGCGCATTCATTTCTTATGGTTGCAGTTAAGTTTCCTTGCACAGATATACAAAATTAGCCATAACTTTCTCGTTATTGCTGTGATTGTATTGATTTAGGTGGCATTGGAAAATAAACCTCATAGTTGGTCTACCTCACTCATCTTATGGTTATGATATGATATTGGTGATTATGGATCGATTTACAAAGTCAGCACATTTTCCAACTATTTGTACAAAGGGATTCACTGAAGAAGTTGCCTTAGCTCTACGTCAATGAAATTGGTTGGTTTCATGGAGTGATAGTATCTATAGTCTTAGATCGAGATATGAGATTTACCTTGAGATTTTAGTATTAGCCATAGGAAGCTTTTGGGATGACCCTGAAGTTCATTTTTTTTCTCTTTCTTTTCTATTTTGATTTTCTTCTACTCTTTGCTTGATATTTTTTTTTATCTCCCAAAATTTGAACCACGTAATTGAGAATAAAGATAATTCAATAAATGATAAAATTTTTTTTCTTATCACCTTTTGTATTTCCATTCATGAATCTTGGGATTTTTTGTTGAAATTCCTTTTATTTTTTTTTAACATAATTTGATTTATTTTTATTTTCTTTTATATATTTGAACATTTTTTATTGATTTTTTTATACATGAATACAGTGTTCTTCTTAAAATAATGAACACAATGTTGAGCCCAAATGATATTTTCATAAAGTATTACCCCCATACACACACAAACATCTAGATAAACATGATAAAGTCGCACATAAGAAAATGCCCATCCATACATATAATTATTTTATTTATTTCATTAATAAACACAATTATGACATTATTTAGTTTGAAAAATTAAAGTAAAATAAATTGTTGTAAAAATGCACGCAAACATTATTTTTTATTTTTTATAAATTTTTACCCCCAAACTGACCTGACCTAACCTAACCTGATCTGACCTGATAAAGTATGGGAAATGTCATTTTCCTTACCCATATAAATAGTTGACATGGCGCTCAAGTCCTTCCCTTCCAAATGTAATTTTCTTTCATCCAATGGCAAAAATGGCCCCCAAAATGGGGAAACAAGCATTCGGCCAATTCCTAAGGGGACCACACAAACGAGATTTCCCTTTCTCTCTCTCTCTCTCTCTCCCGTTTGTTCACTAGTAAGCAATTTTCACAATCAAAGTCAGCATCTTTTGCTGGATCACGTTCCTTATAATTCACTTGTGATCCTCACATGCCATTCACATCTCTCTAGCTGTGTGTTGTCCTGCTGTGCATCATTTGAAACCGTGATCCGTGATCAACAATGGCCTCCTTCTGCTCTCCTTCCTCAGATTCCTTCGGCGGTAAGGCCAAACTCGCCCATGCGCTGCTGCTCGGCGCCGCAATTGTGGCTTCCGCCGCCGCCGCGGCTTACTACGGGAGGCTGCGGAGGTGGAGGACCCGTGTCGTGGGGATAATCCCGGCTCGTTTTGCTTCCACTCGCTTCGAAGGCAAGCCTCTTGTTCAGATTCTTGGCAAACCCATGATTCAGGTATGCTTCTCCTGGATTGATGTTGGTTTGTTTGGAATAGAGATTTTTCACAATCTGAATGAATGGGTTGTATTCTGCTTCAAGATCTGTCTGCAGTAGATTATGAGATCTATTTGCAATTTTGTGCTTCATTGATGAGTTTTGTTTGTAATGTAGCTCTGCTTTTGGACTATTTACATTTTGCCATGCATTATGGAGTGGTTGATGTTTCTTGGTGCTACAGTGACTTCTTGTTTTAAATTCAGAAGATAATAACTAATTTTGATTTCCGTTTGATGACTTGCAAGTATTTTTGTGATAAAATGTATTAGCTTCTTTTGTCTGTTTGTTTTTGTTTGTTTTGTTTTGTTTGTCTGGAGCTGGAAATTACTCCATCAGATGTTTAAACAGTGACTATTACATTCTCTTAAGATACAATTTCAAGAAATTACAGTTGCTGCATTGAAGAGGCAGATTTTGGCATTTGGTTTGGCTAACAGAAGAGCCCCTAAAGTATGACTATGGGGTTGATAAGATGGGTATGCATTTGAGCTCCCCCATGGTTGCCAAGCTCCAGTGAATCTAGCCAATCTACCATGATGTTTGATGATATGATCATTGTGATCCAGTTGACTAGCATTTTCTGCATGTGTTTATTTAGGAACTTTTCGTTGCTGCTGCTATGGCTTGAATCATGATTTTGGGGGCTGAACCTGTTTTAATTTTGTTGAAGGTTGTTCAGCCCCCTTGTGATTTAAAATAATCTAAAAATGCTAGTGTTCTTGTTTTGTTAGTGAAGGAGCCATTGACAACATTGCTTGCATGCAGTTGTGTGTGTGTATTCATATGCTTTTTTGATTCTTACCCTTCTTTATACACTTTTACTAAATTTTGATCCTTTTCAGAGAACATGGGAGAGAGCAAAGCTGGCTTCTACATTGGATTCTGTTGGTATGTATGTATCATTTCTTGGTACTTCTTTTATTTTATGACTCATTCGTGATCTGATGACTTGACTCAGCTCATTTGAGGAGTTGTCCACTTGGCCCTTCTCATACTGGGTCTCATGGTTTTCCTTATGAAAGGCATCTTACATGTTTAGGTCCAAGTCAACATAGGATCTATTTGATGTGGTCGTATTTAGTTCATTCCCTATATAGAATCATCGTCATAGTCAGAATTAAAATTGGGGTATCATGCTCCCATTAGCTTTCGCTTGCTCGCCCTCAAACTAATTCACAAATTACAATTCACAGAATAGAGGCCACCAAATTATTGCAATCTGCTAGAGGTGATCACGCGATGATACCATCTGTAATGACTTGGCCAAGCCTATGTGAGGAATTATCCGCTTGGCTCGTCCCATATGGGGCCTCATTGTTTTATACCATCAAAGGGTCTCACATGTTCAGGTTCAAGTCATACTTACAAGCATATGATCTTTTTGTCCGCTATTCGATGTGGGAACATTTAGTTCATCCTCTTATATTGAATTCTGGTCACAATTAGAATTAGAAGTGGGATATCACAGGATATGCCTACATATTTATGATGGATATATAAATATAATTTATTGCATGGGAAAAATGTAGATGAGAAGATGTTTGTGGTAAACAGCAGCTAACTTTCCTAGGCAATTATAGCAATACTTAGACATGCACCAACTTGTCGGCTGCATGCTTATAAGGACTGACCGCACAGAGAGTGCAAGTTTTCAAACTTGATTTCATAATTCTATACAAGTACAAAATAACCCAAGGCCCAAACAAATAGATGACCATAACTAACATGTGTAAGTTCAACATCAAGAAAATTACAAGTCACAGACATACACAAGGTTTGACAAATAACAAGATTTCTCAAGTCTAAGCAAGTCTACAGTAACACAAACTAGCAAGCTTGGCTAAAAGCAAGAGTTTCCCCCATGAACTCTCCGAGCTATCTAGGCATTGGCATATGGAAAAAAGTAACAAATTCATGAGCTTGACAAATTGGTAAGCTAGAGTTGTATAGTTAGAATAAAGTCATATTTAGAGATAGAGTTGTATACTGATGCAAACCCTAAACCAAGTATACTTCCAAAGTAAGAAATCGTAGCCCTTTTATAATTTGAGAAGGACAAATAATAAAATTCCGGAAATCAATACCTCTAATGTCATTCAAATGCCAATTTAAGTGATGAACCAATTAGACCCAAACTAAATTGGAATCTGAAAAATACTAAATGGACCATAGGTTGAATAATGTGATGCATCAAAACCAACTAATATCTTTAAACTCTAATTTAAAGACCAACAACAAAAACCACATATGTATTCATTACTCGACCACCAATATGACCTGAAAGAATCAAGGTTAAACCAGGGGCTGATTGAATTTCATTGACAGTGAAAATCCAAAGAGCTGAAAGCTAATACCAAATGCATGGAAAACACTATCAATACAGTGCTAGCTGTAACCATTTCTCAATAATATTGATCTGATGTATTGATCTGATTTATAGTAGCTACTGAACATAAGCTGACACATTACCATACGCATGGTCATAGCTACAACGCATGAAATGAGTTGGTTATGAAATCTTAGGTGATGTTTGATTGGGGAATAAAGCCTATCTCTCAACCAAACACCTAAATGCCAACCTTTGTTTACTAGATTTAATTATTCAAATAATTATTTGATAATTAATATAAATATTATTAATATTAATAGCATTTACTGTTGATTAGAAAAGTAAATTTTTAATTGTAAAATATTCAACTTTGATTAGCATTAATTTAGTCAAAGTTTGGTCTAACCAAGATAAAAGACCCCAATTTTTTTTTTAAATTTCCCTCACCTGTAACCTTTATCCCCCTAACTGAGCGCCTGTTTAGAGACTAGGAGAAACATAGCAGATAAGTACGAAAGGCCTTTTATTTTAGTCAAAACTCAAAAGATTCCTTATTTTTTCTTCAGAAAATGCTAAAAAACTGACTCAATTTCAGTGAACCCAAAAAGATCCTGTTTCTAGAAAAATACAAAAACCTTCTTCATTTCAGTGGGGAACCCAAAAAAATATCTTCTTTTACTAAATGAATGGTTACCTATCTTATTTGGACTGCTATATATAATAAATGAATTATTATGTAACAGCTTGAATGTCATGTGTAATAGTTCAACTATTCTATATGGGAATGCAGTGGTTCTATATCGAAGTTCAACTACAATACTTAACAGTTCTCTTTGTTAAAAGAAAAAGAGGGTTTCAAATTTTCCGAAAAAAGATGATGTTTTTTGGATTTTGATGAAAAATAAAGGGCCTTGCTGTACTTGATTTGCAATATAACATGCAATCATAACAACATTTGCACTATTTTAATAACATTATAATCATTCTAAATAACAAATCCACCTACACTAGCTAGATAACAACAAATTACTACTCTACCATAGCCTAACAAAAGATTGGAAGGTGAACAATAAAACATCCGTGGCAACCATTTTCACCTGATAAATACACATATCAACATCATCTATGACATGAGACCGAAGGACTTAACCATCCTAGCCAACAAGGCATTTAAACCAAACACAAATCAAAGAGGCATCAATAATACTCATTGACATGGAGCTCCAAGGGTATCCAAGCCCTAGAAAACTTAATCACTTCCAAAGCATGAGAATTCTCTAAGAACCAAGGGTTACAGAAAGATTATGAAATTAGAATCTCTAATTGAAGAGCAAGTGATAAAAGTGGCACCAAGTGCACACCTTGGATCTTTGGGATGCATACTAACAGCCTCTTTGAGCCTCTTCAGGTTGATGATGAAGATCATCACCCTGGGAGAGTAAAGTGAATAGGATCTCAGTTTTTAGCACAATTGGAAAATTTTCAAAAGGTTCCCAAAAAAATTAAAATTTTGACAAAGTCACTTAAGGCAAAGGAGTTATAATTAATTAATATTCCCTTAACTAAAAATATTTTTCATAAAGGCCTGTACTTAATTAAAATTCTAGTGGTGGGTATTACACATGCTGAGTGCGTCAAAACCATTTTTAAATGATGCACCCATTTTTCATACAAAATAATTCAATGTATCGGTCATCTCCTTTTTTCAGAGTTAATCAATTATATCCTTTTTAATTCAATAGAAGATGCTTCTGATAAATTTGTGAATCCTTTGTTGATTTTATATATTCATATTCTAATTTCATTTTAGCAAGCTTGCCATGGATGAGATTTTTTTCTGATGAAAATGGAGGGAAAAATGAGGGTTCTTTAGGTGCTTTTCAGCTCTTGTGATTGTTTCTTGGGAGATGCAGCTTACTTACTCCATCACACTTACAATTGTTTGGGCTTTTGCTCTTGGTGAAACTTAAGTGAAATTACTTTGTATTTCTTAGTGTGTATAGTATTTTAGTTTAAAATCCTTTCTTTATTTTGTATATTCTAATTTCTTTAATCAAACTTGCCTACACAAAGATATAGAATACAAGTTTTTGTTTATAATTAAAATGGTGAAACATGGAGGGTCCTGTTGGTAAATTCTACATTCTACTGTGGTAATTGTTTCTTTGGAGATCTAGCAAACTTGGGATGTCTTATTCATGACTGATTGTGTTTTTGCCCAGTGAAACTTACATGAAATTATCAAGGGTGTGAAATAAGAGGACTTCATAATTTTAAGTATATGGTGTATTTGTGCTTTAAAGCGGCTAGTAGTTCTTAAAGGAGGGTAAGACGTTCATTTTCCCCCCGCAAGTAAAACAATGTTCGTCTTTCATGTCAAACTCAGAAAGTTTCTTCAACTTTGTACTTTAATCCAACATTGCCTCAACAATAACCAGCTAGTGGCATGGTGCAGTTACCATTTTTGGAGTGTGGCAACTGATGTGGTGTCTCATGTAGAAAAGTTATCCACTTCAGCTGCGTTGTGACATTATAAAACTAAATTTTTTTTCCTCCTCAACATCTCTTATTTTAAGTTAACTTCTCATGATCCACTGGCCCCATTAATTACATGGTAATTTATCTGAAAAAAAATTGTTTTTAAAATTTTTTTTTTAAAGTTTGTATGCCTTATAGAAGTTGGTATGGACAATTTGTCCAGGCGGACGGCAATTGCGACATTGCTCTATCATGCCCGTGAATACTAATCCATAATTGCCATTGTGGCATTATTGAACAAAAATTTCTAGTTTATGTTAAAAAAAACATGTTTTTAACTGATGGACAAAAAAATAAAGCATATATTGTTATTCTTATTTCATGTTACATAGTTGTAAAAATCTGTCAGTTGACAGTTTTTAATGTGCCTTTTAGTGCTATTTGGGAAAGTGCTTCCAGCTGTAAAATTTATATGCCTACCATATTGCTATTTATCCATTACTATGCTGGTTCAAATGTGGACCTCTTCACAAATGAGGTAGATCCTTATGACATAGTTCCTGCTACATCGGCCAACTTATAATTGATAGTCCAAAGGATCATATTGTTTGATTTATTTACGTATTTATGTCAAAATGACCGTAAGTTCTAGGATATATGCAAATTAACCATTATTACTTAGTATTTATCAAAATGATTATGTTTGCTTCAAAGCTGATCACCAATCAATTTTTCAGCTTGCTACTTTTAAGTTCATGGCTGGGCAGCCTACTATTTGCCATCTAGTCCATTTGATTCTTTTTAATTTATTCTAGATCTAGATAACCTCTGGCAGGCCATCTGGTTCCCTTGCGAGGGAAGGCCTTGCTGTCCAGTTGCAGGGTTCAGCCTATGTAACTAAACAGCCTGCTATGAGGTCTGGATTCACTGTTTATTTGTGACTCCTTTTCAAAGTTCATCACTAGCATATGATGTATAAACCCCAAGTTTTTGTGACAATCTGTAATAAACCCAAATTTATGATTGCTTTTAATAGGAAACCGTGTGTTAATTTTATTCTCTTTGCATTAGTTGTGGCCACAGATGATGAAAGGATTGCTGAATGTTGTCGAGGATTTGGAGCCAATGTGATAATGACATCAGAATCTTGCAAAAATGGTATAGTAATATTTTCTGTGGCTATTAGATTTATCATATGTTATTAACTATGATATGAGTATAGGTAAATTGTTTCATGTCAGGCACCGAGCGTTGCAATGAAGCTCTTCAAAAGCTAGAAAAAGATTATGATATTGTTGTCAATATTCAAGGAGACGAACCGCTCATTGAACCAGACATTATAGACGGGATTGTTAGAGCTTTGCAGGTGAATACTTTGTTATTTCACATTTTAATCCTTGCAATTTTTTTCACTAGATTACTTAATAGAGCTGATATTTTCCTTGTATTTTGTAATTATATTTGCATATAAACTATATGAGTTACTATTGTATGCTCTTGCTGTCAAAAGTTGTGTTGTGTTGATAGTAAAGATTGCCTGAACGACCCAAGTCCTTGGTCAAACTCTGATGTGAATGGCATGTGTACTGCATATTGTTAAGGGCTAATATGAATGGATGCTCGTTGTATTATGCATGTTGTATATCACATGTTTATTGCCCAAAGTTTTGATTTATATATGCTTGTTTTCTTTATTAGTTTAAAGATGATGAAAGTGGCTAGCACTTTGATAATGGAACTTTCCTTCTTGAAGATTAGGCCTAACCATAGTTTGAGAGTTGTGTATCTTTATAGAGCCATCTTTAATGCAAATGAATGATCTTGTTTTGTGTGCCTTATAAAAGAATGGTCACTTATCAACCACCATCACACCATGCCATCTGGCTTAGTGGTGATTTTAACGTCACGTCAAATCATCTATTAGTTGCAAAAGAATTCCTTCTGACAAAATATCCTCTCTTCTGCAGTTGTAAAGTTTGCTAGGAACTAGGTGTTGTGCATTTATGTTATTACCACTCATTATTTTTCTCCTTTTAGGTCCCTACCATTTTTGTCTGTGTCAGGTCACTGAGAACAAGTAATATGACAATCTACAACATTCTGGAAACCCATGGTTAATTTTGTCTTTTCTTGAATCCAACCATCCATTCTGTGATACCATTGACCTTGTCTTGATTTTGATTCTTGGGCAGTTTATAGCTATGGTTTAGCATGCCTTGTTCTTCTCTTCTTTTGTTTGTGGAATCCTACCACTCCTTTTCTCTTTGCATTCTGCTGATTTCTTCTAATTACTCAACACAATACACTCTAGAATTAATCAATGGATTGATTGATGAATAAAGTTAGAAAGACAAGCAATTTTCCATGGTGGATGGTATCTCCATTGTATGTTTTCTTTTAGAAAAATTAGGATCAAATATATCTGCAGTAACTTGGAAATTACATTGATAATTATTAGAATGCTCCATTCTCATTAAATCTCTCGTTCGTGTGTCATATTCTACATATGCATCTTTATGCTCTATTTTTTCTGTGCATATATTTGTAGTAATCTATTGTAATTGTGGCTGTAGGGAGCTCCTGATGCAGTGTTTAGTACTGCTGTTACATCTTTAAAACCTGAGGATGGACTAGATCCCAACCGTGTGAAGTGTGTGATGGATAATAATGGTTATGCAATATACTTCTCCAGAGGATTGATCCCCTTTAACAAGTGAGTTTATTTTCCTTTCATTTTCATAGTTGTAGATGTGCTAACATGTAAATGTTATGCGTATCCTAATCCCTGCAAAATTTTAAACTTTTTAATATTGTGCAGGTCAGGGCAAGTTAATCCAAACTTCCCTTATTTACTTCATCTGGGAATTCAGGTTTGCATTGTTACCCCCTTATTTGTTTATTTTAGCAATATGTCATCTTCTAGTTTATTTTGCATTTTTGCTTATATATGTATGACTAAGGTTCACAAGAAAGCTTTTAAAATTCACAAATTATTTGAGTCTGGCTCATTACTTTTGAGAACAGGGGGAACTTATTAAGCATAAAATTATAAAGACATTTATTAGTTTACATGTATTAAGTTGGGTTTTTACTAGTTTCCTAATGTATAATAACGTATATGTCAAACCAATTTGGACTTGTTTTCTTGCTGATTGGTGGTGTTGGTTTCCTTTTGTTTTTCATGCCTGTCATAGGTTCAGGCATGGAAGACGCAACATTTTATTTACATTAAACTTTTTATTTGGGTTGCTTGCTAAGGCTGAGTTTTCTGTTGTAGGTGAAATGAGTTCACTCAGTTTGTTCATGGCTAAACTTGAGCGGTTCAGTCTGAGATTAACTCAAGCTGTTCTTACTTTTCTCACTTGAAAATTTTTTTTTCCATTTATTTTTTAACAATAGTTTTCTAGGTTCATGCTTCATACTAAGTAAAATCAGTCCTCTAGTTTTTTCCATCATCAACAAAATAAATGTTACTCATTTGTTGCCAGAGTTATGATGCCAAGTTTTTGAGGATATATGCACAACTTCCCTCCACTCCATTGCAATTAGAAGAAGACCTTGAACAGCTTAAAGTTCTTGAGAATGGGTACAAGATGAAGGTGAGTTATAACTATTCTCAGTCATACATACATCTGTGTTGTAGCATCATCAAAGGTAGAGACCACTTCTCTTGGTTTCAGTTCCCTTCCAGTTCTCACATACTTGACCCCTCTATTTGTCTTGTGGCTTATGAAGTGTTTCTTAGCTTCAATATGCCATGCTGTGAAATCTGTATTGCTTTTTCTTATTCACAGAATCATCCAATGAATCAAATTCATTGTTTTTTATCATACATGTTGATCATCTGGATCATTACCATTCATGTTGAAGAGGTTTTTACATGACACTTTTCTGAAAAATAGCAACATTGCTTGCCACCCCCTCTTCTAATCTTATCTTAACAACTTCTGATGTTCTAAATCTGGTTAGACTTATTTTTTTTATTCTAGTTGCCATCTTGGGACAATTTTTGATGTTTTAAATTGTGTTAAACTTTTTTATGCATTTCTTAACTGGAATCTCTTCTATAATGTATATAATTGGATATTATTTCTAAGCCATGAGACTACTTTCTATTTTAGTTAAAAACTCTTTTATTTTTCCATTAGAGCTAGTTATTTAGCCCTTTGCTTTTAATAAAAAACTTATGATTTGTTAGTCAAAGCAATTATATATCTAATATCAAATGATATGTGATGTCGAGGGAAATACCTACACATGACAAGATCCGCAGACATTTGTATTCCCTACCTGATAGATCAGATCAGGGCGCATGTTCATCCATTGGGAGAGGTTACATCTCTAGAGGTGGCAAATCCCATCTGCCCATCTAATGGAGCCATTTAATGAGGAAAACACCTTGCCAAAGACAAGAAGATTGAGTTGGCAAGGGGGTTGTAAAAGGTAGGGGAGGTCAAACAGCAAGAGAGAACTCACCAGAAAATTCCATAGTCAATGATCTCGAGATCCCTCCTTTTTCTTTTTTCCTTAGATCTGCTTGATTTCTCAGAGAATCCCTGTCTGACTTAGGTATCAAAGTGCCCTTTCCCCCTTTCCCCCTCCCCTGAGGTGGGTGTTCTGGTGTTTTCTCACAGGAATCTGACAAGCTTTGAGCCTGGCCATCAACCTAATAGAAAACTGGCCTGATGCATCGTCCGAACCTGGTCGATCATGGTGATTGTTCCTTTCTTGGTCCCGTTGATCGAGACTTATGTTCATTCCAAGGGGAGAGACTGTTTTTCATATCAAATATGCATTAACAAAAGAGATAATATGTAAACAAAGGGGTAAAGGTCTATTTTTGTCAAAGTTCAGAACTTCAAAAGTTGTTCCGGGGGTGGCAAGTGATTTTTTGCAAGTGAGGAGCTGGCGAAATAGCTGCACTATTTTTTCATGGTAGTAAAAATCTCATAAAAAAATATGCCCTTTTTTTTTGTCAAGTTAGAGTTTAAAGTAACTGAGAAATTTCTAGTTTTCATCAAATCAAATTCAAATTATGTTTTTCAAGCTATTTCTATGAAGTACGTTTGCAGTTCCAACTGATAAAGGCTTTATGGCTGAGGACTGATTTCTGCAGTTATTTGGCCTGTTTTTTTTTTTTTGGGTTAGAATTTTAACTATGTAGACTTCATGCTTAGGCTGTCATCAATTGTTGCTTACAGCTTTATCATGCAATTCTATTTCTGAACGTGTATGCTGGCATTCTCATGCTGTGTTTCTGTTGTGTATTCTGAAATTGTTGCTCGGCCATAGGTAATCAGGGTCAACCATGATGCGCATGGGGTGGACGCTCCGGAAGATGTTAAAAAAATAGAAGATTTAATGCGAGAAAGAAATATTTCATAATGCCCATGGCAAGTTGGTATGGCAAGGGATAGGTAAGATACTTCATACCGAGCTCTGTATGCATAAAATCTGTTTGTCACCATTCTGTATTTCATTTTCAGTTGGTTCTCATTTTTAGTGTAGCTTGTTTCACTGCCTTTCTGCTGATGTGGTTCATTTTTAATTTGATAATTTATTACATGAATACAGTCTCTGTATTTAAAAACCCATAAATAAAAGCAAAATGTTTGGTGTGCAATTCTTTCCATGTTTTGCCAGTTGACATTTTAACTGCATATAGTGTGCTTTTATAATCAGGAATCTGTCTTAATTCCTAATGAGTTGTGCACCTCGGTATGCTTAATGTTTGGTTAGTAATGTGCTTGCCAGTTGACCTAATTTTGTTGTTCAGTTATATAACGATCTGTCTATTTTGCATTTTTTTAGACCAAAGCTTTTTTAGGGACACTGTTAAAATCTAACGGATCATGTCTGAAAATAACATTGCACCTCAATTTCCAGATGTACCATGCAGTTGCAGCAATGACAAAATTTAGAAAATTAGCGTTCTGCATACTACTATTATCAATCCAAGTGCCAAAAGTGATACCATCAGGGAAAGAGATATACTTACCAACCAGATTACTAACGGTAGGCCAAATGATCTGAGATTGGGACATAAATATAAAAGATGCTCAACAGTTTCAACATTAAGGCCACAAAAAATACAAAGGTCATAAGTACCTAGATTCAAGGAATGAAGAAAATCAGAGGTTTTAAGCTTGCCTTTGAAGAGCAACCAAAGGAAATACTTAATTCTAGGAGCAATCTTTAAAGACCAGACCGTATTCCAACCAATTCAAGGCTCATTAGTACAATAATTAGAGAGTAATTGTCGATAAACCAAGCTTGGTTTTATGAGACTTGGGGAACCAAACCCATTGAGAAGGGGCATCAGGAGTAATAGCCCCCACTTTAAAGATAGGGGAAATTAGGAAGCCCACCAAAAACCAATTGAATATTAAAAAGATTCCAATGAATATCCACCATTAGCTTTGAAATAGAGCAATCATTCAGATCTAAATCTATATTCAAGTAAGTCGGTTTGAGAGCTAAAGGGGTTTCAAAGAGCCAAGGATCTTGTAAAAAAGAAATGTAATTAGGGTTGACATTTTTAATCCAAAGAAAAGGCTTGAGAGAAAACAAAGTGTGACATAAACTTCTATAAAGCCATGAGCAATTCGCTGGGATGTTATCAGTCTAGATATTAAACTTCCCATACTTTTGATTTAAAATATCAACCCAAATTAAAACAAGAGAGTTCTCAAAACTAAGCGCATGCTTGACCATAAGAGACACTTTACATCCAACAAATCATTCAAAGTAATGAAATTCGAGAAAAGACGAGCTTTACGAGAGTAATAACTATACGAACCTCCTTTATGCTCATTGATAGAAGAAATAGAATTAAAGTCTCTAATGATGACCCAAGCAAGGTTAAAAGATATCATTACTAGAGAGTTCTTGCCATAAAATTCTCTGTCCCTAAATACGTGTGGCATTGTAGATAATAGAAAGATTGCAATCAACATTATTACTGTAAGAAATCACCATATGCAGCGCACAATGGGAGACGACAATGAGAGTAATTTTAGTAATATGTTTTCTCCACAAGGTGATGATGCCCCTTGAAAAACCATTAGCCACAATTGAGCCCATTCCCGGTCCTTACCTAATTAAGCACAAAACTGAGAGATTTTGTCATTGTCAGCTCTTATTTCCACCAGACAGAGCATATTAGGCTTGTACTTCTTAAGTAAAAGAAGAACACGGGTGGAAGTGTCCCGGTTGGAGATACCTTTACAGTTCTAACAAATAATGGATGTGAGATTCATGAGAAACCAAATAAAATAAAGTAAATAGAAGAAAAACTCCCTGAAGAAATGCATGGAGCTGGGAAGACGAAAACAGGATTTTAGAACTAAGAACTAGTTCTAGCACCGCTTAGATCTACCCTTCCCTTCTTGAGGGAAGCTTCCGGAGCATGAGTATTCTTGTGAACCAGATCCTCCTGTCGCAAACCTTGCTATACTTGGTCCATTGTCATAGAATCATCCAACTCATTATCCTCCGAGATATCATCTTCATCATCCTCATACTCATTTCTTGGTCATTGGAGTTCAGAAAGGATGAGGACGGTTGAAGGATGTCTGCTACTTTATCAACCAGCATTAGATGAGAGCCTTGCAAGGTTTCTCCGTCTTGCGATGTACGGAGATTAGCAGAAGAGATGAGAATGGGAGGGGGGAGTCAGATTTGATAGCTTTGCCTTTCTTCATAAGATTAGAATTATTAAAGTTGTGATGGGATGGAGCAGACCGAGGCACGTGATCAGATGGCTTATTGGGAAGATCCCCATCAATTAAGCCAATATGATCATTAAGAGCCATTGGATGGATGGATGGAAGAGATCACGTTTGGCACGATCTTGGAAACTGGAAGATTGTCTCTGGACTAAAGCCAATCAGTAATCAAAGATATAATGTGGAGAGTGCTAGTACCAACATGGCCTCCCCGACTGCGAGTTCTAGGCCATTCACGTGGCGTGGCGTATGAGTAACAGTATTCTTGTTACCTTGCAAGACGCTAGTCTCAACGGGCAACTCGCCATTGGGTGCATGCGGTACACGTGAGGTCCCACCTTCGGCACAGCCGTGACCTCTGGCTTAGCTGCGCCACCTCATGACAAGCATCCATGGCTTGTAGTCAATCTCTGAAGTATCAATTTGAGGGGAGTTTTGAGTTCCGGCCATCTCCTGCCTGACCGAGACAGTAGGAGAAATGCTTGCCTCCTTGGCCGTAGCAGTGATTCCCATACCATTCCTGACCTCCATCTCCCTCTGATTACCAAGACTAGCTTGGGAGGATGGAAAAGAAAGAATTTGGTCATTCGATACATGTTGGCTGCAAGTATTTATCCTATGTTCGACCAAGCCATAGAGATAACAGAATGTTGGCAATTTCTCATAGAGCATCACAACAAAGACCTTATGCTCTTCATCACCGATCCAGAGATCACGCTTCAAGGGTTTGGTGAGATCAAGATAAAGATGTAGTGAACTCATCGGCTTTGAGCAAACGACCAAATTGAGAGGCAATAGTTTCCAACGATTCTCTATCCCAAAAATCAATCGGGAGGTTGTGTAATTGAATCTACATGGCAGCAGTGGATAACCCCATTGACATCCACAGACCATCAAAGAGGATTCGCTGCATGGTGTCATGGTTCTCACAACGAATCGAGAGATAACCATTCGGCAAATCAAAAACATGAACCACTCCAAGATTAGAGGTTTGTTTTAATGAGCTCAAGTGGAGGAGTCTTACCAAAGAACTTACCGTAAAGGGAATATTGGAATCACATTTTAGTATGAGATTTAGCATCAGGATCCATGAATACAAAATCCGAAGTAGTTTCTTTTAATCTCGCTAGGACAGGGCCATTAACCAAAGAAGATGGCTCATTGTTCTGATAAACTACAGAGGTGATCTCCGCCCATGTCAATGGAGATGCTTGTTTCTCACTTGCCATGGCAAGTGAGGACGTGAGGCTGAACATAGAAGACAGGAGAGTTTGGATGAGAGAGACGAGGAGCGAGCAATCAACAACGGCTGCCTCCAACTATTTGTAAGATATTGAAGCTAATGTGTAAGAAAATAATGACCTTAACTCTTTACAACTCTAGTTGTAATATGTTAGGTTTTATAAAAGGAACTAGATTCAAGTAACATTTTTGATGGAGAAGTTTATTCCTAATATAAGATTTTGTACTTTCAGGTTCATGTGTCCTATTTACGGAAACATAATAAATAGAGATTCAAAGCTGAAACCCCTATAACAGCATGCTTGCTTGTATTCACATGGATATATTGAGGTCTTTTGTTGTTTCTCATTTTGGTGCACTTTTTATGGTTACATTTATGTTGAAAAGTATGGTTGTTATTTTTGAAGTTTGAAAATTAAGAAACTTGTAGCTTCCATGGATATCAATTTTGAAGTCGAATTCTCAAAGGAAGTGGTTGAAACATGTTTGTTCAAAGTAATAAATTCAAGTTGAATTAAATGAATTGTGTAACTTTGAAAAGAGCATGCACTAAACAAATGAAAATAATGCAGTTCAAACCTACATTGTAGATTTGATAGATCACACATTGATGGAGCATGACAATATTAGTAGTTACTTAAATGACATGATGTTTTTAATGATAGCTCACTAGATTATCACAAGGTTGTAATGTTGAATTTGGTCAAATTTGATAAAGAAAGAACACAGAATATTCAAGCAAGGAAGTTATGGAACCTTAAGGTGATATCAGGGATGTTTAGCTCTTGTGTGATATATTTTGGTGAAGGTAAATATAAATGATGAAGATGTAGGTGAATGTAGAGAAATATAAGGATTTCATACTCATCCAAGGATGGAAAACACAAGAAAACAACTGTGGGCAGGGACGGAACCAGGATTAATTTATAGGGGGGCTGAGGGCAAAATATAAAAAAAAAATTTAGTCTACATAACATAACAATAGTTTTCGATACAAAATAGTGCGATATTTTGACATTTAATTAAAACAATTACAAAAAACATAAAACATTTATCTATGCACACACGAGCTAGAACTGCCATCTGTGCGACGCATGCTACTCAGAGGAGTTAACTGAATACGACGAGTTTGCATTTTTTGAAAACATTGTAGAATTGTCTCATTGTCGATAGTTGCAAAAACCTCTTTCTCAATATAGACAATCATGCTATCATTCATCCACTCGTCTCCCATTTTGTTGCGCAAGTCAGTTTTCACAACATTCATTGCTGAAAATGCCCTCTCAACACTAGCTGTCGCTGTCACACCCACCCCTTCTACCGAGGTAAATGTGGCACTCATCAGTTAAAATTTCTTTTAACTGGAAAACTGACACACTTGACAAACCAAATCAGACTTACAATTCACAAATAACAACTTTTAAACAAACTACAGGTTCAAATACAAGAATACAACAATCACATTCACTCCAACATGCGGGTACAACCGCTACAAAATCACGACACCAAACAGAAGAAAGGAAAGGGACCCACTGAAACTCTGAACTCAACACTGCCTGGATCTATACTTGCACATGCAATCTATAAGGGTCCTGCTCCTGCAACTGTAACACATTTCAGTTGGTCGATAGTGGCTCAATAATTTCAAATAATTAAATATAACGTATATAAAATATATAAACATCAATTTTCTCAAATAATTTCCAGCTTTCACAAAATACTAGAATTTTGGCAGAATACAACTTTAAAGAGCTTTTAAAACATAAATTCACCATAAATCATCATTAAATCAACTTCTAAGGAAAAATAAACTTTTTGTGAGAGACTGCCCTCCTAAGAGCGACAGCTGGGCTTCGCCCCCTCATCACAACCCAAAACTACATCTAAAAAACATATTCAACCCACAATACGCACCCAGCATGAAATGGTCTAGAAATCTCTCTAAACCTTCGCTGTGGCCATGGCTAGGTTCAGAGTCGTCAAGGTACTCATGCCCTTAACGTTGACCCATCGGTTCACCGGTTGGTGACTCCGGCTACCCGATGAATATCCAGTCAGGGCTCTACACTCCCACCTGAACCTGGCCCTCGTAGATAATAATCAGTCTAGCACGCCACCTCAAAAGGTTGGCCGTGGAGACCACCTACTGCAGTAAGATACCACCATAAAATATGTACAAGCTCTACAGTACAGTCCATGCATAACATCAATAAAATCCAAAACCACAATACCATTCCTATACCAGGAATGAAAACCAATTCCACAAACATTGCCGCTAAAATCATTTAAATACGCATACATGGTTTCACATATCATCTCAAAATCACGGTACACATAACCATTAAATTAAATACTTGAAATGAATAATTAAATCATATGCACATCTATTTTCACTGTTTAAAAATACATATAATTATACAAAACTAGATGTATCAATACGATAGCCATGCATCAATATAAGTATCATTTACCAATATACGTGAATAAACATAATAAAATGAAACATTTAAATAATTATTTCCGAAATACTAGCTATTAAATAATTACTTCAAAATAATAATAATTTACCAATTATTTAAAATAATTGCCACTATCAACTCACCTGGTCCCCCTTGGGTTTTTTGCTAGACCCGGAACTCTCCCCCAAGCCTGATCAACACCTAACAGGATAACAGAATAAATAAATACATATAACAACCTAAAGACATAACTGAACCCAAAAGAAATTACAAGAAACCAATAACAAACTCTCTAATTGGGCACAATCACTCCAATCGATTAAAACCCGGCTTTGCATAATCAAACCAATCTCCAATTGCACTTAAACCCATTCAATTTAGGCCAAACCCTCCTGAACCAACCTGAACCAGCCTCAATCTCACTGAACCAAGTTCAATTAACAAACCAGCATTGAACCAATTCCAATTCTTATACAATTCTTTTGAACCAGCTTGGTTCAACTGAACCCAATCAAATTCAATTATCATCCAAACCCACTTCACTTAATTTGATCAAACCAACTCAACCAAATCAATTCAATAGAACCCAACCAACTTCAATTCTCATCCAAACCCAACACAACCAATTTACTCCAATTTAGCTTGATCTAACCAAGTCAATTTGCCTAACTCAACCAAATTCAATTCTCATATATCATAATTACCATCTTAATCATCATCATCAACTTAATTAATCAAATCAAACCCTAACCTCGGTGATACAGTAAATCTACAGTAAATCCGAAAATCTCTTCATCATTCCAAGCAAGATCCATCTCTAAATACATGGATTTTCCAAAACAACTTGAAGCATTCATTATCTACATCAATAAACCATGTTTTTCTACTCAAATCCATCATTTTCTTCATCAAATCAACCATATATACATACATACATACACACACATGCATCCAAGTATACCAATGAATAACCATCAAAATACTTACCAAAGACCAAAGAATACTTCATCCTATTCTCCCTCCATCAAGCATCAAGCATCAAGCATCAAGCATCATCTCTCATCAAGCATCATCTCTCCCATTTTTCCATTCTTTTCTCTTTTCCTCTCGGGATACTGTAGCAGGCTTAAGGAGTAGAGGATGAAGAGAAACCCCATTCATTCTAGATTTTTCTCAACTTAAGTTTTCTGCCGAAATTCACGGTTAGTCCCCGAGAATATAAATTTCTTATAAAAAGGTCCCTCCAAATTCACCAATAGTCCCTGAATTATAAAATAGTATTTCGAAAGAGTCCCTGTCAATTTACCTTTCAGTCCTTAGTTTTTGGAAACAGTTTTGATCAAATCCTTTTTATTATTTCTGAACCCAAAATTTACTATAAACTATCACAATAAAATCCTTGCTATTTTCACTTGGCTTTCTCAGCAAAATTGATCTGCAAGTAAAATCTTACTGTAACTGTTATAATACCCTGAATATAATTACTTACATATATCAAAAGGTTCGGGGCATTACAGTCGCAACTGGCAAAACCAATGCCAACTCAATAAAGCGATAAGCGAGTGGAAAAATAGCACATTTGCCAGTATCAATCATCTTCATAGCAAAACCTCCCAAGTCCACGACATTTGCAAAATCATCATCATGTCGCACATCATAAATGAAAGTAGCAAGTTGATCCTCAAGCATCATACGTTCAGTCATCGAGAAGTCTTGAGGATACATCTCTGCAAGACGGAGTAGTTTATGGATGTTGAATTTAGAAAATGAGTCCCTTGGATCAAGACATGATACCAAAAGAAGTAACTCCGTGCTAGCTTCAGGTAAGCGGTTGTGTATTTCTTGAGAAATCAAATCAATAATTTAACATTAAAATAGATAGAAAATATTAATAAAAAGAATAAATTAATGAGATTTATGATAAATACAAAAAATAATTACCTCACAAAAAATCTCTACACGATAATGGTGAAAATGAGTAATGAATTGTCCTTCCCGCCTAGAACGACCACGAATTGGCATATTATCCTCCATATTAGGCACATCGATTGAGTTCTCCTTACAAAAAGAGGTAACCTCTCCCAAAAATTCCTTCCAACCTGTCTCCCTAAAGTGTTGAAGTCGAGCTTTTGCCGCTTCAATCAATCGCATGGCTTGAACAATATTTTGATCCTTTTGTTGTAAGGCAAGTGACAACTCATTTGTCATCCCCAATAAACGCCTCATCAAGTACATCACAAACACAAACTTGTAATTCTCCATTTTGTCAATCAAACTTGCTACTATGCCTCTATTATCATTAGAAGCCCCATCATCATGCACATTTTGGAGTACCTCTAAAATTGAGGTCCACATACAAATTAGCCGGAGAATGGTAGTGTAATGCGATTCCCAATGAGTATCATTTGGTCTTGCTAAACTGGATTCTTGATTTTTTCCTTTGCCACTGACTATCTCTACTTTTTCCAATTGCTCAACCAATCTATTATGATGATGTTGTTGAAGTTGATCTCTCCTTTTACATGATGCTCCGGTGGCATTAACAATCATATTAACATATTGAAAAAAAGTCACTCACAATTCGATTGTCTTTAGCAACGGCAATAATTACTAATTGTAGTTGATGAGCAAAACAATGTACATATCTTGCATATGGATTTTCTCTTAAAATAAGTGCTTTCAAACCATTGAATTCACCTCGCATATTTGATGCCCCGTCATATCCTTGCCCTCTTAACCTCGAAAGAGACAACTTGTGTTTAGCAAACGAATAATCTATGGCATTCTTTAAAGAAATAGCAGAGGTATCAGAGACATGAACCAATGCAAGGAATCGCTCAATTACATGCCCATTCTTATTAACATATCGCAAAACAACTCCCATTTGTTGTTTTCCTGAGGCATCTCGGGCTTTATCAATCATAAGAGAAAAATAACTATCCCCAATATCATCAATAATAACACGTGTAATCTCTGTTGCGCAAGCATTTGCCAACTCCTTTTGAATTTTCGGAGAAGTCAATTGATTGTTTCCAGGGGCATTTTGAAGACTATACCACTCAAGCAACTCAAGAAAATTGCCTTTGTTTAGTGAGTTTGAAGACTCATCATTTCCACGGAAAGGTAAACCTTGCTTCAATAGGAAACGAGTCACATCCAAAACTGCCGTCAAACGAATACGATATGCAACCTCCATGTCATGTAAATGCGCAGCCAACAGGTGTGACACACTTTGTCTTTGACTTTGGAACCCTTCAAATTTTACTCTCGCATCATTATGCATACTATTTACGGCACCAATATGTTCTACGAATTTTTCCAATGCTTTTTTCCAATTATTGAATCCCATTTTGGTGAATGCATCTTTTCCCATTCGGCTTCCTCTACTTGGCTTGAAAAGATAACACCAAAAACAAAATGCCGCATCTTTTGTTATACTATACTCCAACCATGGATATTTAAACCAAGCATCTTGAAAACTTCTCTTTTGTTTGCCATAATCTTTCTGTGGAAAATTGTGGCCAATTGGTTGACATGGGCATCTAGTCAAATACTCTCTTCTAACTTGATCTCTAATCTCAAAATCAAAGTCTTCAATTGGTTTTCGTAATCCGGGGTCACTAGCAATATCGTTTAAATTAAAATTTGTATTAATGTTCTCCTCGCTTGATTTAGAGTCCAATGGTATTTTAGGAGTATTTGATGACTCTTTACTCCTTGGTCGTTTGATAAAAAATTTGTCCATGATCTATAAAAAAATAAGTAAAAAAAAAACTTTAATAATAGACTATAAAAAATAACAAACAAAATATTATAGGTGCTAACATTACGTTGCTATCATGACACAACCAAAATCATTAGAAGAATCAAGTACACAAAATTGTTTGAACATGGTAGTGCTAACATTCATGTATCTAAATGATTGAATTCGTCTTATGGAACCAATTTTGTTATGTCAATGTGTCATTGTATTATTTGGTATAGTCATATTGAATCCAATTTTATTATGTGTTAATGAATATGATAATTGGTAAACATTATTTAGTTATACACTTATACATATATACATTATGATACATATGGCATTTAATCAAACACATTGTAAGCATATTTATAAAAATGAAGTTTAGCATACATGTTTTATTTATTTCACCCATAAATTTTATACATTCATTCTCATTTTCATTAAGAAGTAATACATGATCTAATATACTCCCAAGTCTCCAACCAACCAATTGTAAGTTTGTAACTACTAAAATTAGTAAACATAATATATATACATCTCACATTTGACTTGGGAAGAGGGGGCCCGGGGCCCGGGGCCGGGGGGAGGAGCTGCCGAGGACATGAGGAGGAGTCGAGGGCTACCGAGGAGGGGAAGGGGGCTGGGGGTGTTAGAATTGATTGAAGATTTGAGGATTGTAGAAGAAATGAAGAGAAAAAAGCATTGATCTGAAGTTCAGACTCACTGGTGTCATTAGGTTAGAATTGAAGGGCAACTTGGTCATTTTGTATGTTTGAATGTTAGTTGAAACGGTTGAAAAATCAGAGGGAAAGAAATGAACGGTGATGATGCTTTTGATCATGAAGATCTGGTTTAAGTTCGAGGCAAAGAGAAACCATGGATGTGTTTATAACGGACGGACGGCTGTGATTTGATCATCAAGGATTTAGAATAAGTTCGAGGCAAAGAGAAGCCATGGATTGTGTTTATAACGGACGATTGTGATTTAATCATCATAGATTTAGAATAAGTTCGAGGCAGGATCAGGGATTTATAACGTAGCTGTGTGATTGAGTTAGTTCAGTTCATTTTAGTTACTGAACTTTGACCATGAATGTTTGATTTTTTCCATGCTTCATGCTTGTATGAATTTCCAGTGAATTAGAGTGTGTTTTGATCTTTGCTTTGAATACAAAAGTTATTCCCCTCGATCTCTAGTTTCTATATAGTTCTTATCAAGGGGAGGGGCTGCCGAGGAGGGGAGGGGGGCTGGTTTTGTATCTTTCGGCCAAACAAAGAGGGTTTTGTATCTTATCAAAGGGGGGCTGCCAAGGAGGGAGGGGGTTTTGTATCTTCTGAGGGGGGGCTGAAGCCCCTGCTAGCCCCCCTTGGTTCCGTCCCCTGGCTGTGGGTCTATTCTCATCATCCAAGTGTTTGTCTAGTATTGGTAGCAGAAAAAGGGTCAAGTTGCTTTCCTGAACCTTATAGATGAACGGAATGTTATGAATGGGAGAAAGGTTATGGAATTACACTCCTATAAGATGTGAACAAATTATCCGGACATGATTGGACTGGAGGTGTGTATGCGTAATCACCATGATCTGTTGTTTTCGTGTAATGTGCGGAGCCACATGAATTTGTTTCCTTTTTATGTGGATCGTGAGTTGGCATGATCCCTAATTGTTAGGTTCTAACTAATAGGTTCTACTTTCGGTTATAAGGTTTTGTTATTTAAGCATAAAAAAGGGTATGTATCCAGTGCTCAAATTGCTTGAGTGTTCTTGATTCCTTGGGTTGTTTCTAACATCTGGTATCAGATTAGTGTTGAATGTCCAAGTACCCTCGGTTCCACCAAATGTCGATTGTCCCATAGCAGGCGGCGAAGAAGAGTGGCAGGGTGTCGTTTTATTTCTTGATGCTGAACCCCTCCAACTATACAATGTTGACAGTAAGGATGGAGCCAATCCTTGATGCCTAGGGAACATGGGAGGCAGTGGAGCTGACGGAAAGAGCACAGGTGGATGCGAAGAAGGACAATACTGTACGAGTACACATTCTGTAGTGTGTCCCCGAAGACATCCTTCTCCAGATCGTAAAGAAGAAGATGACGAAGGACGAAGGAGAATGAGACAGTTGATGAGTTCACTAGCAAACTTAGTGCCATGTCCAGTAAGTATTCTATCTTCGGCGCCACACTTGAAGATTCCGTCCTTGTCAAGAAGTTGCTCGACTCCGTCCCCGACAAATACCTCCTTGTTGTCGCTAGGATCAAGCAGTTCTATGATTTTGAGACCATGGCATTTGAGGAGGCGATAGGGCGGCAGAAAGTGTATGAAGAATGAGCAGTGCGGATGAGTGGCAATGCTAGCAGCGCCGATGGCTAGCTCCTGCTTACTTAGGCCGAGTGGCAGGCGCGGCAGAAGGGGGCCACCGACAACACTTCGTCGGGAGGAAAGGGGCGTGGTTCTAGCTACCCTGATCGTGGAAGAGGGCGTGGACGGTGGAGCGGTCGCGACGGGGGTGGCCATGGTGCGCCATGTCAAGAAAGTGCAGGAGGAAGCACTAGCAGCGCTGTCAGTGGCACTCGTGACAAGAGTCACATAAAATGTTTTAATTGTCAGAAAATGAGCCATTATGCGTCTGAGTGCCATGGTAAGCGGCGCGATGACGAGGCTCATCTCACCCGTGCCGTTGACGAAGAGCCATCACTGTTGCTGGCCGTGTCCCAGGAGGGGGCATGCACTGAGCAGGAGTGGTAGGATGCCGTATTGCTCAACGAAGAGAGGACACTGCCAGAGATGTACCACGACGACAAGAAAGAAGAAAATGAGGATCTCTGGTACCTCGACAACGGTGTTAGTAATCACATGATTGGCTATCGCACAAAGTTCCAAGATTTAGATGAAACTGTCACCGGGAGGGTGAGGTTCGGCGATGGGTCGACGGTCCAGATCATGGGTAAGGGAACAATCGTGTTCGCTTGCAAGAACGGTGATTAGAAGGCTCTCCAAGAGGTATACTATATTCTAAAGCTTTGTAGTAATATTATAAGCCTTGGATAAATGACAGAAGATTGGAACAAAGTGCTCATGGTGAGAGACACCACGAAGGTGTTCGACAGGAGCGGGAAGCTCCTAATGTTAGTGAAACAGACGCAAAACCGGTTATACAAGATAAATTTGAAGACAGTCAAGCCGGTATGTCTTCTAGAAAGCATCGAAGATCCAGTATGGCTGTGGCATGCGAGGCTCGGTCATGTCAATTTCCATGACTTGATGCTCTTAAGGAAGAAGGAGATGGTGGTTGGCATGCCATTGCTGACTCACCTGAACCAGCTATGTTAGGTGTGTCTAATTGCTAAGCATGCACACCATTCCCGCATTAGGCGAATTTTAAAGCAAAGAGGCCGCTTGAACTCCTCCATGCTGATATATGCTGGGCGATCTCTCCTTGTACACTCGCCGGTAACAAGTACTTCCTTTTGATTATTGATGTTTTCACTCGATGGATGTGAGTGTATGTATTGGCAGCGAAGAGTGATGCATTCCAGGCATTCAAGAAGTTCAGAATATTGATGGAGAACTAGACCGAGCACAAGATCAGAACACTCCGGACGGACCGCAGTGGCGAGTTTCTGTCCACAGAGTTCACCCGTTTCTGTGAAGACGAAGGCATTGAGCGGCATTTCACGGCTCCTTACACATCACAACATAATGGTGCTATGGAGTGCTGAAACCGCACTGTGATGGCCATGGTGAGATCCCTGCTCAAAAGCATGCATGTTCCCTGCAAGGTTTTGGGGAGAGGCGGTCAGGCACACAGTCTATCTGCTAAACTGCCTTCCAACCAAAGCGCTAGGAAAACACACCCCATTTGACGCCTGGATGGGGAGAAAGCCGCACCTCGCACACTTGAGAGTGTTTGGCTGTGTGGCGTATGTGAAGAACACAACCCCTTATATTAAGAAGCTTGATGACATGAGCTCACCCATGGTATACTTGGGTGTCAAGGAAGGCTGCAAAACTCATCATTTATTTGACTCAAGCCGGGGCAAACTTCAAGTAAGTAGAGATGCTGTCTTCCAAGAAAATCTTGAATGGAGATGGAATACAGGTGGTAGCAATGAAGTGGAGTTGCCGGAGTTCATTGTCTTGGACATATTCTACTCCGACGATCCACATGTCTTGGCGGACGCTAAGACAGACACGGGAGGTGCTATGCCACCCGCGGCGGTAGTCGCGACACCCACGGCAGAAGCATCAAGTCCGTCTACACCACCATCGATCACCTGCATGACTACCTCATCTCCGGTGTCATTCACACCGGATTCCCATGACGGGCCGGTCCAGTTCAGGTCCCTCGCCGACATCTACACCAACACTGAAGAAGTGGTCGCTTTCGATGAAGAAGAGGATGAGATGATGATGGTGATGTTTGAAGAGCCATCTTGCTACCGAGAAGCTGCGACAGAGGCCTGCTGGTTTGAAGCAATGGAGAAAGAGTTGGAGTCCATTGAGAGGAACAACACTTGGACCCTAACCAAGCTCCCATCAGACCACAAACCCATCGGCCTGAAATGGATGTTCAAATTGAAGAAAGATTCAGTTGGGCATGTCATCAAACACAAAGCAAGGCTAGTGGCTAAAGGCTATGTACAAAGGTAAGGGGTCGATTTCAAAGAAGTGTTTGCGCCTATTGTAAAACTTGACACCGTTCGAGTCATTCTTGCACTTGCTGCAAATCAGGGCTGGGAGGTACACCATCTGGACATGAAGTTAGCATTTCTTAACGGGGAATTAGAAAAAGAAGTTTATGTCACTCAACAGGAGAAAGAGTTGGAGTCCATTGAGAGGAGCAACACTTGGACCCTAATTGAGCTCCCATCAGGCCACAAACCCATCGGCTTGAAATGGATGTTCAAATTGAAGAAAGATTCAGATGGGCATGTCATCAAACACAAAGCAAGGCTAGTGGCTAAAGGCTATGTACAAAGGCAAGGCATTGATTTCGAAGAAGTGTTTGCACCTGTTGCAAAACTTGACATCGTTCAAGTCATTCTTGCACTCGCTGCAAATCAGGGTTGGGAGGTACACCATCTGGACGTGAAGTTAGCATTTCTTAACGGGGAATTAGAAAAAGAAGTTTATGTCACTCAACAGGAGGGGTTTGAAATACAAAACTAGAAGCATAAGGTGTACAAACTGTCGAAGGCTTTCTATGGATTGTGGCAGGCTCCATGGGCCTGGAACACCCAGCTGGATAGGAGTCTAAAAGAACTCAGTTTCAGTAAATGCACTCAAGAACAGGCAGTATACACTAGAGGGGAAGGAGAGGCAAGTGTGATTGTTGGAGTGTATATCAATGACCTCATTGTGACAGGAAGTAACACTGAAGAAGTCAAGAGATTCAAGCAAAAAATGATGACGGAATTTGAGATGAGTGATTTGGGACTTCTCTCCTATTACTTAGGGATCGAAGTAGAGCAGCAGAAGGATTGGATAATGCTCAAACAATCAGCTTATGCCAAGAAAGTTCTGTCTCAGTTTGGAATGGCGGATTGCAATGCGGCAAAGTACCCGATGAAGCCCAAGATGCAGCTGCGCAAGGACTTGGAAGGTACACCAGCTGATTCAATAGAATATAGACGAATCATTGGCTTTCTTAGATACCTGTTGCATACATGACCGGACTTGTCATATGCCGTTGGGATGGCGAGTAGGTATATGGAGAGACCTACAGTTATACATCACAAGGTGGTTAAGCAGATTCTCAGATATTTGAGAGGAACAATTCACTCTGGACTTGTCTATATGAAGCAACATCAAGAAGTGTGCATTTTTTGGTACTCGGACAGTGATTTGGCAGGAGGCCAGGATGGGAGAAGAAACATAAGTGGTATGGCTTTCTACTTCAATGAAAGTCTGATATCCTGGAATTCACAAAAGGAAAAGACGATGGCGTTATCATCTTATGAGGTCGAGTTCATGGCAGCCATAGCAACAGCCTGCTAGGCCCTTTGGTTGAGGAACCTTGTTAGTGAGTTAACCAGGAAAGATTTAAAACCGGTGACTTTGTTTGTTGATAACAAGTCTGCCATAGCCCTTATGAAAAATCCTGTATTTTATGGTCGCAACAAGCACATAGATACAAGATTTCATTTTATTAGAAAATGTGTGGAGAAGGGGCAGATTGTGGTAGAATTTGTCAACACCGGAGAACAGTATGCCGATGCACTGACAAAGGCCTTGTCAGGAGTGAAGTTAGTTGCTATCCGTCAACTACTTAGTGTTCGTGATCTGGATGCATGGCAGGATGAGGGGGGAGCATGTGAACAAATAATCCGGACATGATTTGACTGGAGGTGTGCATGCGCAATCACCATGATCTGCTGTTTCCGTGTAATGTGCAGAGCCACATGAATTTGTTTCCTTTTTATGCGGATCGTGAGTTGGCACAATCCCTAATTGTTAGGTTCTAACTAATAGGTTCTACTTTCGGCTGTAATGTTGTTATTTAAGCATAAAAAAAGGGGGTGTGTATCCAGTGCTCAAATTGCTTGAGTGTTCTTGATTCCTTGGGTTGTTTCTAACATAAGAACCCAAAATGTGAGTCCACAAACCAAGCAGGTAGAATTTGGTCTAAAAGTTAAAAGTGAAAACTAATGGCAAGCTTGAAAGTTATAACTGTAATTGTGAATTTCTCGGTTTACAATTGGGGGGTGATGAGGTGGCTGGTTTTAATCAGTGAATTAGAACTTAAAAAATCGGATATGAAAACAGTTTTCTTGGTAAAGAATTTGTTATGATGTTATGATGTCTATTAGAAAGGGTTGAATACTTGAGTGGCTCTTAAAGTGATGCACATGATTCAGTTTTAGGCTTGAGTAAAAAGAGAATTTATTTTGGTCTGTATGTTAGATTGTCATTGTTTTAGATGAAGATTTGTTTTGATCTCTTCATTCAATATTACTCATACAATTAGGACATTTGTCTGATCACATCAATTGTTTGTTCTGTTAACTTAAGAAACTTACCAAAATGAGCAAAGACCTCCAGTTAAACGGCCATTAGTGAAACTTCAATAAGAAACTTACTGAGGATTTATAACTCACTGACAAAGACATATATTAAAGGGAGCAAAATGAAAGAGAATTCAGAAAGACAGTAAAAGAGAAAAGATTCTGACTTATTTGTTGCTAGTACAACTACTAGTAACTAATGTGACGGCGGAAGCTGATGGTGCTGTGGATCAGGGCCACCGGGCAGGGGGCCCTGTCTATTGTACTGATACTCCAGTGCCACCCTGTACTTCCTTTCTTCAAGCCAAGCTTTAATGCTGTTGACTTGTATAGACACCTGCCAGCCCTTAAAGTTGTGCATCCTTGCTTGGCTTGCAGACAAGAGAACAAAGCTCACAGTAAAGAACAATACCACCATTTTCCATCTGAAAGCCATGTTAATCTTAGAGGGTGTAACTTCAGTGAGCATCACTAGATGGTAGCCATTTATATACTGCAGCATGTAGTGATGGATAAGTTATTGGTTAAGATTATGGTAGTATATATGTTATCCATTATATATACTGCAACATGTAGTGATGGATAAGTATTGGTCAAAGATTATTGCAGTATGAGAAGGCACTAATGGATATCTTTCTGGCATACTAAATTTCTTGCCAGAGGACAAACTCCTACTCATCAGCAGCCAATTAATTAATGTCACTCCATTAATTATCTGTCTTGATATGTATGCCTTTAGTTTATTATGAGAATCTTGGCGTTTGGGTTTAGGCCAAGTTTGTAGCACCTTCATTTTTGTTTCTTTGATTAATCCTGATGAAAATTAGCGTTGAGTATAATCAGTTGTGAAGGTTTGAGATGATGTAGTATTCTTTGTTTGTTGGGAATAAAAGTTCCTTTCTTTGTTTAATTTATTGTGAATGGTAGATGAGTTAAAATAATTCAATCGTTATATTGAATAGTTCAATAGGATTTGGTTTTGAAATCTTTTCTCTTGTTGTTGGATTTTTGAAAATATATATAGATGGACTAATGCTTTAACTCTTTCATATCCCTTATTTATACATTAATTGTTAAACATTGTTTTGATTAACAAGAATTCTTGACTTGTTTATTGTGGTTGGAATAAGCTTGAATTAATTAAAAAAAAAGTGCTTTTCTTGTAAATAATCCCTTCATGCAAACCAGATTAAATTTTTTCTTTTAACAAATACTAGATAAATTCCCTCGCTCTGGGTCAAAATTTTTTTATAATTGTAATAATTTTGAGATACATATTTTTTATTTATAGCACAAATTTTAATAGAATTTTCTCCATATTATTAACCCTAAATATTTCCAATTAATAATTTGATAAAATGACGCAAGTAAATAGTAACAAAACAATTAAAACTAAACAATATTGCGATAGAATTTTGGCAAATGAAACAATACCTAGTAGAAAAATAACTCAAAACTAAAATAAAAATAATATTTAAAAGAGAAATAAAAAAGTAAAATAAATGTAATTATAATATATTTCATAACTTTTTCGATAACACATTGAAAGAATCAAAACCACAATAATTATTATTTTTGAGTATTAAATCACATGATCAACGAACTGGCTCTAAATTATATTATTCTTTTTCATTAAAATTTTGCTAATATACTTTGTTGAGGAACTCATTCTATTTATGAAATTCTAACACCCTCTGTCATTTCATTTCCCATATTTTTGTCTCTTGAATTTTTCAACACTGTTTGAACAAGTTTCAAATTTTCAACTATAACTGTATCTATTTTCCATAAAATAAAAAATAATCAATGTTGACCATTAATGAAAATATACAACTCACAAACTCCAGTGTCTATTTTTCATATGGTTATTAAACCCAAACTAACTGACCCAGTAACTTGGTATCTAAATCAGCCTAGATCTCTAATTTGGGCCACTTATGTAATTAACCAAGTGTAACTCGTCTTGTGTCATGCCCTAGACCTGACCAAGCCGAACTCGGCATGCTGACAAATGGTTGTAGTCCCACAGGGCTTGGGCTAGGTGAGCCTGCAAAGCCTCAAAACCTAACTAACAATGGAGAATTTAATAAACTATCAGAAATACAGAATATAGGTATAACTTAAGGAATACATCAAGGTTCAGATACAGAATAACCAAAATACAGGAATGCCCCAAAGTGTAAAACTTGGTGTCCGTACAACAAAATAAGTAACACATGACACAACTCCAAAGGAAAATGTAACTACTTGTAAATTTGTTTACCCTCAATGACCTGAGCCAGAATAACAGAGGTAATTTATTTACCCTTAGTTACTTGGGACTGAGTATCAAAAGCTATTATAATTGCACTGACGGACTGGTATGAAACTGCAGTCTTAATTTTTCCCAAAAAATCTTGTCGAGAAGGTCAGTGTTTAACCCCCACAAACAGAGTTGACCATAGCTCATTTGGAGATAAAAATATTCAAATGCCAGAATAAATAATACCAAACTGAAGTTTAGAATTGTCCAAAGGTTCTTCATATAAGCAATAATTTGGAATCTCATAATCCCACTTTAGGGAGAAATAAGCCAACCATAACAAAAATATTATTAAACAGAAAGATAGAATGATGGTTGTGTAAACCAGTAAATATCCACTTAACAAATAATCGAATTCTAATCAAAAGAATATAATAAAGAAAAATAGGCATATACTTAATGGCGATAGAAACAAATCAATTTATATGTATATATACATATAATCAGGTAAATAAAGAAAAATGATTTTTTTTTTTCTGAATAATCTGAAAATTATTTGATAATTAGATAATCATTTAACAAAGGCATAAATTATAGAAATAGTTCTCAATTTATAAGAGTCTATCGGATATGAGTAAAAGATAAAACTTTTCAAGTCCAAAAATGTACAAGATAAATGGTTAACTAAAATAATAAACAATTTAGGAGAACTAAAAATTGAGGTATTTAAAAGTAATACGACAAGGTACGAAGGATTACTTGCATGGTATTAGTCTAACTCCAAGGCACAACTTGAATACCAAAGATCACTAATCAAATGGTCCTTATACCAATAATTGATCACAGTTAAAACAAAATCACTCTAAACTATTGTGCAGAAGTACCAATGCATGAACTAAAAGGTGATAAAAATAAAGTTCGTCTAAATGTCTAATGATGCATTAACAGAACAAACAAAGTTAACATGCCTGTTATAGCAGAATCAGTTTGCATATAATATAATTACCTATATGTGCATGGGTGCCAAGACCTAATGTCTAATGAATTAAATGGTATCATCTCTTACTCAAAAGAAGCTGAAACTTATCAATATTAACCACTCTAAATTTCCAAAAATTTATAAAGCAAACACACACACACACACACACACACACATATATATATACATTTTTTTCATAAGATAAAGCTCGGAGTGTTTCTATTGTCAAATGCACATGCTGATGATAATATGTATATATATGTATATAAACACCAACTTTAAAATGTAAAAATTATTTATATATATATATATATATATATATATATATATTCAAAAGACAAAACAATCAAGGCTGAAGCTTTCGAAAACGTGTGGGTATAATTAAAACACTTAAGCATGATTAAGAAGAAATACTTTTACAGGGCTGCAAAGTTACTAGCAATATACATTCTAAAGCTGTAGAAATTTGAAGGTGAGTCTGTACACCCATGTATGCACTAGCAGGTACTTACTTGAAAGAATATAGAGACATGCAAGTCAACTAATTTACAAGCATTTAGTTACACCCACAAGAGAGCAAGACAACATGATCATGATCACAAGTGGTGAAGGGCAAGAATTCAAGCACTTATTCTAAGCCATTTAAAAGTTTGCACCACCAGGCAGAAAATCAAGATAAACAAGTTTTTAACTACGACTTATAAGGAGGTTGAAGATGACATTCATGCTTTCAAACATGGCAACCAGCAACACTTACCTTTAAAGCTGTTGATGAGTTGATGATGCCGGAATCCTCTCTATTAGATAATATCACAAAATTAAATAATACCATCAGAGGCATGTGGAAACAATAATAAATTTGCGATATGATCTATTTGTTTTAATGAACACCGTGTTTTAATTAAATGGTTTAGAAAATTACCTCTTAATGTTTAAAAAAACTTTCCTTTGATGTGCCAAATTTGTTTCTCGGATTGTCGTAGATTTACTAGCGCCGAACGAAAGTCCCACGCCTCTAGATCACACACGGGAATAGAGAAGCAATCTCTTCTTCTCCAAATAGCAGCTAGGGTTAGAGAGGAAAAGAGGGTTTTGGGATTTTTCTCACTAGAGAATTAATTGATTGCCTGTAGAGTTAGAGAGGAGTCATATTTATAGAGCCTTCATAAAACATGATAAACATTATTCAATTATGAAGTCCTATTCAAAATATGAACCTTCATAATATGATAAACTCCTTATCATATAGAAGTTCTTTTAGAAATATGAGACATATTGTAACTAAAACCACTTTTGTCTTCAAGTCCTTATAATTTTGATTAACAATTTAACTCCATCGAATTTAAATCAAAATTTAAACTTAAGGCAAAAACCCTAGATCAAATTACAATTTCACTCATCCCATGAAGTAAAATTGTAAATTGACAATTTTACCCCTGCACTCAAAACGAGATTAATTCTTTATCCCTTTAAGCTTGACTCCCTAAGTTCATTCTGATTAGTAATAGGAGGATACAAAAGGACGTGGGTGACACCTAACCAGCACCGTGGCCCCATGTCGTATCCCAATTGAACATGAATGAGTAGATCATTATGAAACTTTTCAATTATGATTATCATATGTGTATAAACCCTTCGTTCTTGTATCCCAACCGAGTAAGAGCCATGGTAATTGTCAAACTCACTGAACTCAATTGTATGCTAATAACCATAGTAGAGTAAAATTATCAAACTACCCTTAGTGTCCCACATGATTAGTTTGACTGCCTTAGCCAAGGTCTTCTAATCTCACATACTTATAATTACATAGGATATTAACTCGTTTACTTCCGAAAGAACGAATTCTTTCTTGGTGATCACACACAACTGTTACTTGCTCAACATAGTCACACTTCGAGGTCGGCTCTACCAAAAGGTGAAGTGAGCCTAACGACTCTAGTAACAGACTAGACATCACAAGCACATTGTGATCATGATATGTTAGGTCTAAGGTCCACTCATATGATCATAATCAACAATCCCAATCATTAACTGTCAAAGAGTAAAACTCATGTGATTGGATTATTGCGAGTCATGTTCGAATACACCAAGCCCAGGGTTGTATTTATGATATATGCTTCCACTATTCTATAGTGTTCAATTAACACTCTTTGTCAAAGTATATGTTGTACAAATCCTTACAAACCTTTAACGCCCAATTAAAAATTTTTCGATTTGTGAACTATTTAAGTGTATAAGTACCAAACCCTTCTGGTGCTCTCCTTTTTATCCCACAAAGAGTAGAAGGTTTAATTTAATACACATGGACTATGATGTTTAAAATTAATTAAAATACCATCACAAAATGTATATGAACATCAAAATAAATGCCTATTTAATACTAATAAGAATCTATAATACAAATGAAATGCCCTAATACAAGAAATTATTTGGAGTCTTTTAGTTAATGACTGCACCAACTCATTTTGGGTAAATGTACATGAGATACTAAATGCTCAACTTGTATTCTATCTACCATACAATAATCACAAAATGATTTTGATGTAAATTCACCAGTATTATAGAGACGAATTGTCTTTATAGGATAATCTAAATATTGTGTTTTGAGCTAGATAATTTGTATTAATAACCTTGCAAAAAACTACATTTCTTGTAGACAGAAGTGAAACATGGGACCATCTTGTTGATGCCTCCATTAAAATATTAAAATACATTAAAATTTAGGAGGTTCACCAGCCACCTTACTTTTAGAAACCTGGTTATCACCATTCCTATTGAGCATGTTGAACATGCATATTCATTATTTTTTTAGGATTTTATAAACCTTCAGTGAGTCTCTATAGGACTTACTAATAATTTGATGCATCATAATAGCACCTGGATGCCCAAGTCTTTTAGGCCATAGTTTAAATATTTTCTAATCATTTATGTTGTTGGTTGAGATTGTATGTGATTCCATCATTTTAATACGTGTACAATATAATCATTATGATATACATGGAAATCTTTCAATTGCATGTTTTTGGCATGAAACAACTTGAGTAATATGAATATATTCTTTTCCTTCCTTATCAACTGTCTCTAAATGATATCCATTAAGACATTTATCTTTGAAACTTAGAAGGTTTCTTCCAGATTTTGGAGAATATAGAGTATTTTTAATCTGCAAAGGTGTCCCATTTGGCAACACTAATGCTACTCTCCCAGAACTTTCAATTAGTTATGATGACCTGGCTGTTGTGTATAAAAAACTTTTTAATTGGCAAGGATGTAAAATATATTTGATTTTGTAATATAGTATGTGACGTTCCACACTTAATAATGCATTCATCATCAACCATATTTTATCTATATAAAAAGCATAACAAAGGAATATAACTTTTATGAAAAATTATGACATATTAAAAAAAATTACATATATTATAAATCTATTCTATGAGAAAGTCTGTCACATCTAAGTGTGTATTGTGAATTATATCATTAACAAAGTAAATGTTTGTGCAGTTGTCTGCAAAATTTATCTCAATACCTTTACCCTGTTTGTCTTTAAGTGATTTTGGTAAAGTTGGACAAAATGCTTGGGGTTCTACAAATTTTAAACCAATGACCCTGCAGTCCATAATAGTAACATGTATCTTTTTTCTTATCTACTCCATCATTGTGGTTTTATTGGTTTTATTGATGCACATTTATTTTACCAACGTGTGGTTCGAAATAATTTTGGCCCCTAGTACAACTATGTTTGCTAAGACCACCATGATAATCTTTTCCACCTTGGTTCTTATAATCGTTCACTATGGCTATACCATTTTCCTTGCCCGTAATTAGTTTTAGGCAGTGGTGTTCATCCAGATTGTCGGGTTTGATAATTTAGCATCAGCAATTCATTATTTGCACTGCCATAAGGAGACAAGAAATTAGTTCTGAGAATTTAGTAAAAGCCTTTTCTTTAAATTTTTGTTGTAATATAACATCTCAAGCATAAAATGTTGTAAATGTTTTTTCAAGCATCATATTTTTGGCAACAGTTTCTCCACACAGTCATAGAATTGAAACTATTTAATTTAAATAACTCAGAATTATATTCTTATATGCTTTTAAAATCTTGAAACATGATATTTGCTCAATCATATCATGTTTTTGGTAAATAGACCATTTTAAGATGCTCAAATATCTTTTTTAGGGAAAACCACAATTTCTGTGGATCCCCAATGGTTAAACATTCATTTTTTTAGGCCATCATCAAGATGATGCCATATGAATATCAAAACTTTTGATTTATTATCAATAGACTCATAATTACGTGCCTTAATTGTTTCACAAAGATATAAAGAACTTTGAATTCTCTACTTGCTATATTTCCTATGGTATCAGATTCTTAAAAAACTATATAATAATAATAATTTAATAGATAATTAAAATAAACTACTAAAATAATTGAAACGAAAAATAATAAATTTGATATCAGTCAATATAAAGCTAAAGCATGTATGAAGTAAACCAGAATAATATATATATATATATAATTCGTGCCTGTATAATGTGTTAAAAACTAATGAATTTATGATACATGAATAAGTAACAAAATATATAAATAGAAGTAAAATTTATACATGGAATTACCTAAAAGAAATAGGCAAGCAATAATAATGAGGATAAGAGTTTTAGCTTTCAACACATATCAAACACATAGATCAATATCCATATATATAGTATTTATCAGTGTACATTGCAAATGTAACAATATATAGGATAAAGGAATATTAATGGAGGAGAAAGCACATCCACATTTATGTCTTAACACATCCATATTTCATAACATATGTTTATTTATTAAGTTATAGATTTTTTGCATCCACATTTATGTTTTTAATGCATCCACATTTAGTTATAAATTTTTTGTAAATGTATTTAGTTATAGATTCTTTGTAAAGGAATATTATAGATTTTTTGAGAAATGTTTTCAAAATGTGTGTGTAATATAGATATTTTTTAAATATTTTTTAATAAAAAATAACAAAAAAAAATGCTTTGATAAACAGGCTCTAGGATAAAATCTCCTCCACAGCAACTAGGACTTTCTGCTCATGGAAGAGGTTGCCAAGAGACAACAGTGTAGAATATACTTAGCTAAGAGGAGTCATTATAGAATTCTTCAATGCAATCCCTATTTGGTGCTAGAACCTCAACTTAATGCAATTGGGTTCTGATGATGTTTAAAAGGTAAGATCTCTCGAATGTCTTTATTTTTTAATATATTGATACATGCAATTTGGATCTTTGTGCCAATTGTTGGTGTGAGTTTTATTTTGAGTAATTACATATTAAACATGTGATTAGAGAATTTTGAGTTTAAAAACATATTATGAATGTTGTATATTTGAAGACAATTGAATTTAGAATTTTTGGTTTTTTTTACAAAGGTGACAAGCACTGCCAATTAAAAGTTTGTTAAGGGACAAGTATGTATAATGGTGTACCAATTATAGCGGCTTATAGACCACTCAAGAATTTATTAAATTGGCCAGACATCACATGAGGCAATGAAAGTCCTACCATGTGCATGTTCAGAAGTATTTTAACTTTCAAGAACAAAAATCGAGCTAATAAATTCCTTTTGCCATGCAACCCTGGAGGGGAGTGCTACAACACCTCCCACAAGGTACCCACTAAGCCCATTTGAAACAGTCCTACAAACAGTATCTGGATCAAGAATAGTACATGAATAGTACTACTACATTGCCATGAACAGTTCTCCTATAGTCTCTGCAGTAATGCAATAATATTATTGACGCAGCGAGATATAAGGTTGAAAGCTTGTTTAGTCTGAGAATGCCCAAGCCAACAACGAGAAACTCAAACTCCTGTTTAGTCTAAGAATACCCAGGGAATTCGAGAGGAAAAAAAAACAAATTAAATTTTATTTCATACAAAATTGAACTTTCATTGCCATCAAGGCTTACATTAAATAGACTACGAAGAAACCCTAACAAGAACACAAAAGGGAAAAAATCAAAAATTTGCCAAAAATAACAAATCCTCAATTGACAGCAAGAAAATAAATTCAAATCAAAATAGAACTATTGCCAAAAACTGTGAGCCAAACAAGGAGATTAATATCCTAAGATATGGCTTGATCAATTATTACCAAAAACAGCAAATTTGACGATTTCGAGGATCGTTGACCAGTCTTCCATCTAGTGGGACCCTTACAACAATAAAATTCGCCGTTCGGGACAAATGACCAAATTGACCCTAGCTAGGTTATGTCCCACTACCCTAGCTAGGTCATGTCCCACTTCTCCATGTAGGCGTAAGCTAGCTCCTCTATGCGGCCCGCATCAATTATTGACCCAAAGATTTCACCTCGAGTCTATCAATTTACCATTCAAGTAATAATTCACAACACTAGGAAGTGTTGTTTTTTTAATCATTTCCAGTCACACATAAAAAAAATCCTAATTTTATGAGCAAACATTTTGTTGAAAAATGAATTGGCCATTCAGTTATGGTATTGTATGAGTCAATTGTGGAGTTAAGTATAGGCGACCCTTTTTTAGGTTAACATCTAAAAACTAAACTAGTTAGACCTAGCCTCAGTGTCGACCAGGTCAAGCCAAGAGGTTAGGGGCTGATGGGTTCAACTGGGTTAAATAGGATCAATAATAAAATATTTAAAAATATTTTATAATAATTAATAATGATAAAAATAATATAACCTATATTTCAATAATTAAAAAACACAATTAGTTAAATATAATATTTAAAATTTTCATTTTATATATTTGATTTTTAAAATATTTGAAATACAATTAAATTTAAAATTTAAAATTTTAGTTTATATAATATCATTGATTTTTAAAAAATATAAAATATAAAAAAAACTTATCATTCTCCCTTCAGCCCTCACGCTCCTCTAAAGTGTCACAAAAAGGCACGTCCACTCCCTCTCTTTTGTGCTTCTCCCTCACTTCCTCTGGCCAGTGTTCTCCTTCTCGGCCTTGTACTTCTCTTTCATTTTTTCTCATCCGGTGCTTCTCCTTCACTCTCATTATCTTTTTCTCTTGAAAAAATTTATTTTTTAACTTGTTAGATTTGGCTGGGTCAAATGGCTCCAAGGCAAACTGGCTGGGTTACCAAGTTTTTAATAAGGCTGTTTTAAAGCCAAGTCAAACGGTGTAGGCGAATTGGTCACATGGCCGGTTCCTGGTTTTCCATTCGAAATGGCCAGGCCGGTCAATGTTTGACTACGTCTCTTTTTGTTAGAAAATATTAAATAATCATCTTATTTTTACAAAAAAAAATATAAAAGAAAAGGTATTGGAATTTTTTTGGGGCAAGGTGGACAAGCCACTAGGGAAGTCAGGTTTTACCAATAAGAAACACGTTCAACTGCTATGTGCACTCACCTTTCACATTGCAGGGCAATCAAACTTACATCTCACCAGATTAAAAAGGGTCTTTATAGCTCTGGGTAAAACGCCCTTTGGTGGTAAGGGAATTGTTATCTAGGAGTTCATTTGAGATGCGGATCTATTTAAATTTTGAAGTGTGTATTTATTTATTTATTTTACAGCAAGAAAAAAGGGGCGAAGGAGGATAGATATGTGCCGTATATTTAATACATATTGTAATTTTTGCATGCTATGACGAAATGGAAGTGCTATATTTTATGAATGGACAGCTATAATACCACTTACAAAGTTTCATAGGAAGCTTCACATGGGAAGTGGCATCCAAAGCTCTCGTATTTGTTCTTATTCTTGTCATTCTCCAATCTATATTGTCTGTCTCAAATGCCGACCAGCACTTATGGAGATTTTTTTACCTTTTCAAGTGTCAAAGATCTTTCGGATAGATATTGATATAAACTTCATTGTTCTTTTTAATAAAAAGATGCATGTAAAAGTTACGCACTAACTAGAATATAAATGATGCAACATGGTAATAATGCTTTCTCAACAAATGCATGCATCATTAATTATATAAAAATAAAATTTTAAAAAATTTAAAAGGGAAATAATCAAACTCGTTCAGCAAATCAATAATACAAAATATCATCAATAGCTAAGTAAATGTTTTTTCTTTCTTTAGAAATTCAGCTTCCATATAAAGCGCCATGCCAGGAGATGTTACATTTATAAAAGTAAGCTTATCAATGATTTATATAAATGTAAAGGATCAAGAACTCCCTCCCTCTATAGTTTGTAATTGATGACGAGATATCATAGTTTTACAAATGAACAAACGGTGTTTACTTTTGAGGGTGAAAAACTTTTAAGGATATAATGACTCAAAAAAGCTATGAAATGATTTTAATGCCTCAACAATTAATATTTTATAATATTCTTTGCTATATTTTTTGAAAAAAAACTATACTTAAAATTTTATTTATTATTTGATGTATATAATTAATTATGTTCTTAAATGTTTTCTTTTCTAAAATATAAAATTAAATTATATAAATTTTATTTTATCACATTTATGACAACAATAAATATCCACCAGTAAATGATGATGCTAAGTGTGATGTTATAATTCTAGCAGTACAATCCTAAAAATCTGGCCACCCGGTAAGGTATTAAAGGAAGAACATACCATTTTATTTCTTAAGAAAAAAATTATTTCTATCTTTTTAAAAAAATTCTTATATTATTTTAGTATTTTTTTTAATTATTATCAATCTCAATAAATATTTTTCATCAATTATAATCACTCTCAAGAGTTAAGGAAGAGAAGTATGTATCGTTTAAATTTTATGCTATTTTATTTTTTATAAATTAATTTTATTTTTTTATTATTTTTACTATATCAAGTAATTGATTTAGCTTTATTTTCTTATAACCATTGCTTCAGCAGAAGCGATTTTTCAAAATTAAAAATGATAAAATTATGTTAACTATCAACTGTGTCATGTGAATGATTAAATGGATTAAGCTATTATTTCTATTTTAGTATCTCAACTCAAATATCAAAATGTAATGGATACTTTTGCGTCAAAAGAAGGGAAAAATAAGTTTTCACTAAGTTTTTGGATGCATTGCAAATAAATTGATTATAAAAAAGATGGATTACAGAGAACGATCTCAAGTCTATTATTTTTAAAGTTTCATATTTTATTTCTTATAATTATTACTGATGATCTATATTTTCCTTTGTTTTTATTGTATAATTTATTATTTAATAAAATAATTGAAAAAAATTTGTTACAATTATGGTTAGGCCCCAATTTTGTTTTACCGTAAAACCAAATCCCAGGAGTTCATATATACACAGACAGAAATATATACATTTACACACACATATATATATATATATATATATATTGGGGTGTGTGGAGCTTGATTATACTAAACACCCAGTTGCATTATTATTTTAGAAATTTTGAGGGGTTCTTTGCAAAAAATTCCAATGTACTAAGTTTTTTTTCTTTTTTCCCCCTCTTATATATATATATATATATATATATATATATATATATATATATATATATTCATCCTTGTAAAAGTGGGGGTTTTATTGGTGAAGAAAAATAGTGAAACGAAGCCGGCGGCCGTGGACGTAGCCCTAGTTTTGGGTGAACCACATAAATCTTTGTGTTCTTCCATTTCTTGCTTGCTTTTTTTTTATTTTTACCGTTGTTTCTCAATTCCTAACAACTGGTATCAGAACAAGGTTTTGTTTTTTGGTTTTGAGTGGGAGCAATGGCAGAGGAAATAGGAAAGGCATATGGAGTAGAAAAGTTTGATGGCGCAGACTTTGCGTATTGGAGGATGCAGATTGAAGACTATCTGCACGCAAAAAAATTACATCTACCTCTCTTTGGGGTAAAACTGGAGACGATGAAGGTTGAGGATTGGGTTCTTCTTGATAGACATGTACTGGGAGTTATCAGATTTGTTAGTGCAAATGCACTTTAATGATTGGCATAATTTGACACCTAGTCAAGGTGACATGGCAAGCATGATGACGAGGCATGGATGATGACATGGAATGAAGGATGACATGGCAAATATACTTGGCTAGGTGGAAAATATCATGGGAGATCTTGGAGAAGCTATTTTTGGTAAGAAGTTACAACTCTCATAAAGATTAAATGAAGATCTTGTTGAAGTTATTTTAGGCAAGAAGATCAAGCAAGCAACAAGATGATATCAAGATCTCATCAAGACCATATTTAGAAGATGTGATTGAAGACTAAATATGGGTGAAGCTTAAATGAAGAAACAACCTATCAATGGTATGATTTTGAAGACTATTGAAGGCTAGATTTGAAGATCCTTGTTGAAGATTTGAAGAACCCTAATAGAGATGATATGAAGTCTATTAAGGGTATGTTTGAAGATGCGCCTATTGGTGGCAAGATTCAGCTGATTTAATGAAGATCTTTGTAGAAGATTTGAAGACCAAACTTGGGTGAAGTGAAGACTAAGTTTGGCAAGTTTCATGAAGACGCACATAGGACGTGCGCCCCTTGCGAGGGGGCTGTGTGGTGAGGAGCTGAAGAGGGAGGTTAGTTGCTGGTAGGTTCGGATCAGGTGATCGAGCTACATCGACTCAGATAGGGTGTCTTGAGGTCGCTTAGCAGTGGAGCCAGAATTCAGCCAAGCCAACAGTCAGGGTTAATGTCGCAACAAATGTTACAACATAAGTTACGACATCTAATTTCGGAAGGTTCCAAAGTTAGAAGCCGCGGAGATTCTAACTTTGGTCTATATATACAACCTTGGTCTAGGATTGGGTATGACTCTTGAAAGAGGGAGTAGGGAGGTACCGGACAATCTAGAGAGGGTAGTATTCTTGTATTGTGAGAGAGTCACAAGTGTGTTTTGTACTCTTCTATCTTTTACCCCTTTTTAGTGGATTGTTGATCTCCGGGCATGGCCCCCCAGATGTAGGCAAGTGGATGCCGAACTGGGTTACCAACGTCTTGTGTCTCTTCTTGTGTGGTTTGTGTTTGCTTTTCTTGAGTGCTTAAATGAGTGAGTGTTCCTCTAAGTTCACAAACCCTAACCGGCGGAACTAACAAGATTAACTCTATCAAGGTCTGTTTCACATAATGTTGTGAAAGAGAAGACCACAACAGATCTGATGAAAGCATTGTCTGGTATGTATGAAAAGCTGTCAGCAAATAACAAGGAGCATTTGATGAAAAAATTGTTCAATTTGAAGATGACAGAGAACGCATCAGTAGCACAACACCTGAACGAGCTCAACACTATCACAAATCAATTGTCGTCTGTAGAAATTGATTTTGATGATGAGGTTCATGCTTTGATCGTTCTAGCTTCTTTGCCGAACAGTTGGGAAGCAATGAGGATGGCAATAAGCAATTCTATGGGAAAAGAAAAGCTAAAGTACAATGATATATGAGATCTAGTTTTGGCTGAGAAAATTCGTAGGAGAGATGCAGGTGAAACTTCAGGATCTGGTTCTGCTCTAAATCTTGAGACAAGAGGTAGAAACAGTAACAAAAATTCAAATTGGGGCAGATCAAAATCCAGAATTTCAATCAAAACAGAATTAAATCTAGATCAGGTCATCCAGTACAATGCTGGAATTGTGGGAAAACATGTCATTTTAAGGAACCAATGCAAAAGCCCTAAAAAAAAGAATGAAGATGATTCTGCTAATGCTGTAACAGAAGAGATACATGATGCATTACTTCTTGCAATAGACAGTCCACTTTATGATTGGGTTTTGGACTCAAGGGCTTCATTTCATACCATTCAACACAGAGAAATCTTACAAAATTACACTGCAGGTGATTTTGGGAAGGTGTACTTGGTTGATGGTTCAGCCTTAAATGTTGTGGGTGTGAGAGAAGTCAGGATATCGTCGCCTGATGGATCCATCTAGTCATTGGAGAAGGTTCAACATATTCCAGACTCGAGGAGGAATCTGATTTCTGTTGGACAGCTTGATGATGAAGGGCATGCAATCCTGTTTACTGGTGGTACCTGGAAGGTTACAAAGGAAGCCAGAGTATTGGCTCGTGGAAGGAAGACTGGTACTTTATATATGACCTCATGTCCAAGAGATATAGTTGCAGTTACTGAAGCAAGTACTGATGCAAGCCTATGGCACTGTAGACTTGGTCACATGAGTGAGAAAGGATTGAAGATGTTGTTGTCAAGAGGAAAGCTACCAGAAATAAAGTCTATTGAGTTTGACATGTGTGAAAGTTGCATCTTAGGAAAGCAGAGAAATGTGAGATTCTTGAAAATTGGCAGGACTTTGAAGGCTGAAAAGTTGGAATTAGTGCACACTGATTTGTGGGGACCTTCACCGATTGCATCACTTGGAGGTTCAAGGTACTATGTAACTTTTATCGATGACTCAAGCATAAAGGTGTGGGTTTATTTTTTTGAAAAATAAATCAGATTTATTTGAGACTTTTAAGAAGTGGAGAGCCATGGTTGAGACTGAAATAGGCTTGAAAGTAAAATGCTTGTGATCAGATAATGGAGGGGAGTGCGTAGATGGAGGGTTCAGTGAGTATTGTGCTGTAGAAGAAATTAAGATGGAGAAGACTATTCCTGGGACACCACAACAGAATGGTGTGGCAGAGCGCATGAACAGAATTCTCAATGAGCGTGCTAGGTGTATGATGCTACATGCTGGGCTGCCAAAAGTTTTTTGGGCTGATGCTGTTAGCACTGCAGCTTATCTAATAAATCGAGGACCATCAGTTCCTATAGAGTTTAAAATTCTTGAGGAGGTTTGGAGCGGAAAGGAAGTGAAGTTTTCACATCTAAAAGGTTTTGGGTGTGTATCTTATGTTCATATTGATTCTGATGCTCGAAGTAAACTTGATCCAAAGTCTAAAAAATGGTTTTTCATTGGCTATGGTGATGAGAAATTTGGTTATAGGTTTTGGGATGAACAAAATAGAAAAATCATCAGAAGTAGAAATGTGATATTCAATGAACAAGCTATGTACAAGGACAGGTTAACCGTACTGTCAGATGTCACAGAACAAAAGAAATCTGAGTTTGTCAACTTGGATGAATTGACTGAAAGTACTCTTTAGAAAATGAGTGAAGAAGATAAGGAGAATGCAGATTCACAGGTTGATCAGAGTACACTAGTAGCTGAAGTTCGTAGATCCTCCAGGAACATTAGACCTCCTCAACATTATTCACCATCACTAAACTATCTTCTACTGACTGATTGTGGTGAACCAGAGTGTTATGATGAAGCTTTGCAAGATAAGAATTCAAGCAAGTGGGAGTTAGCCATGAAAGATGAGATGGATTCCTTGCTGAGGAATCAAACATGGGAACTAACTGAATCATTGAATCAATAAATTATGAATTATGTGAATAGGAATTTGTATGATTAATTTGATATTTTCTTAGGGTTAAATTGAAAGTGGATTTCATGGAGAGTTAGGCGGAACAAATTTTTGTTGGGAATTATATTTTTAGCTAGTTTTCATTGAAAGTACAGGACCATGAAGATTTGGAAAACAATCTGACTACTAGTATTTTGTTTCTTTTTAAAAGCTAGTGTAGATTAGCTAGTAGAGTGATTGTTAAGGTTAAGAGTAATCATGCTTTGCATTGAATGCATAACCTGTTAGTGTGATGAAGCTATGTATTTCTTTCACAGATAGATAGATAGATATAAATCTATATATACATATCACGGATTATATATATATATATATACTGTCCAACTGTTAATGTGTGTGTGACATTGTTGGGTTTTGTTAAGTTCCTTACTAGTTTATATGTAAGAATTAAATCATTGTACCACTTCGTTGTAAATAGTAATTAAATTGTTGCCAATTGCTTAATTTTGGTTACAGGGTTGACCTTGTTATAGATTACTTTTGAGTTTACCTAATTAGTGTCTTGGAACCGTGATGATTGTTAGCCAATGGTTGTTGTTTGTATTTAAGCTTTGAAACCTAAGTCAATGTGTAATGTCCATGTTTTAGGACCTTTGCTTGAATTCTGATTTTAGTGTCCAAGTGGATTCTATAGCTTGGGGATTTTTCCAGATAAGTAAACCACATATAAACATGTATATATGTATATATAAAATTTCTGAATTCCTTAATATCATCTACATAATTATATATTTGCCTTGGGTTTTATTGCAAAACCATTCATGATATTATATTTAAATATTATGGGTTCTAAGATTCTGTATTTATCCGTATTTCAAACCTTATAAAGTTCTAATTATTTAATTGTTTATTTATTTGATTCTAATCCTTTAATTAATTATGGATTTAGGAGTTACTAGACAGTAGACAGCCACCATGTTGATAATATATTATATTTTTTTTTGAATTGTTTTACTTTGATCTTCTAGAAGCAATTGTTTTTAATTTGAAATCTTGATTTATAATATTAAATATGTATTCAGTATGGATTACTTATATTTTAATTATTGTGGCCACCTACTTGATTAAATTCTAATTATTCTCATCACATACTAGCAATATCTTGTTTGGAAATAATTGGAATTACTTTCATTAGAAAAATGGGATCACCAAATTGTACTATTTCTGCATTGACAATGATTTTGGACATGACATATTTTGATATAGGAAAATGTGGTCCCCAAATTAACTTTGCAATAACCCTGTCACTGGGGGTTAAACACTGACTATGTCGACATGAACCTCTAATTTTGATAAGAAACTAGTTTCACACCATTCAGTCGGTGGACAATAACGACCTTTGATAATCTGACTCGGGTCACCTAGGATAAATAAATGAACTCTGACAATTTGACTCGAATCACCGAGTTAAAATATATGAATTCTGTGGTTTTGTTTTAGCATTAGTTAATTGGGGGACTTATATACTTGTTTATTTGGAAATTTATGGTTGTTGAAATACTCTGAATTCTGAGTTTTATTTCTGATATTCATTGTACAATATTACACTTAAGCATGTTTTTTTAAATTATTGAGTTTTTGTGATCCTTATATTTTATTGTTTTTAGTGGTTACTTACTGGGCTGTAAAGCTCATAAATAGTTGTTTTATTTTTTTTCAGATCAAGAGTAAGTGTGTGGTGGATAGCTTAGCGGGGAACAGTTGAGCAAAAACCAGTTGGTTAGCATGTAAATAGTTCTTCTGTTGTGAACCTAGAACCTGTTATTGTTTAAGACTTCGAATCTTGCACTTTTAGTTTTCTTAGACTATGGTTGTAATTCTGATTATTGTATTCCTATGATCCTTTTTGTTTTTGTGAAGTTAGTATTTTGTTAGATGTTTCCTTTTAGTTGAGACAGGTACTAAGGCCTTGCGCACCTACTAGGTCACGGTCTTGTAGGTGTGCGGCTGTTTGTCGATGCCTCGGGCTAGGGGCATGACACATCGAATGGGAATATGCATCAAGATAGTGAGACTAGCTAGATTCCTAAATTATGAGGATATGCTCTCTAAATATATTGTAGATAGCGAGATTAGATTTCTAAATTATGAAGCTATGATGAGAAACCGAAAAAGCTTCGTTAAAAAACCTTGAAATTCAATTGTCAAAATTGCAAACATGCTATCAAGTTCCTTTCCTAGCAGCACTGAAGTTAATCCAAAGGACAAGTCCATGCAGTTATACTTAAAGAGTTATAAGGATCCAAAACTTGAAGTGAAATAAAGTTAAGAAAAAAAGTAGAAGAAACACTTTATCATGATGACCGGGGTGGAGGGAGCAGTGGAAGAGAGTGGGAAGGGGGAATTTGAATTCACATGAGAACATCATCTATTAAGAACTCCATATTCATCTAAACTTCCAAACACCCTCCATAGTGACCATAATTGTCTGCTTTAATTATTTTAATTCCAAGCCTCATGATTCTCTAACAAAAGAAATCACCCCCATACTTTCATATAGTTCATTAATTTCATTCTTTGTCATTGGATATTGTTAATTTCATAAGTCATTTTGATTGAAAATAAATTTTCACATGTTCTATAATGTTAAATCAAAATAAACATAATAAAATAACATTTTCAAAAAAGAGATAATAAATCAAACTTTGGCAAATGCAGTTGGAAAAGTAATGAATTACAGTAAACCAAAATATAATAAAAATAAATAAATATCAAGAATTAATTTAAAACAAACAAGACACTCTCCAACATGTATCTATTAAATGTAAGGAATCTCAATCCTTATATTTTATTTTTATAAATGAATCTCTATTTTTTTGGGGTGTTATTACAAAATGACAGATGTTTGATAGAAGTGACGATGAAGCTGTTTTTGTGCAATTTCAAAATATGTAAACCCGAAAGATTCAATTCCCACCTCGTAGTGGTAGTTGTTAGCGATATTTATATTTTATATTTTCAAAATATTAATTATTATTATATAAATATTTAATTAATAATCCTAGCATTGAATACAGGACTCAATTGATTATTATCAATTATGTACTATACATCGCACTATGTTATTTGTACATTTTACCTATGTAATTATATCGTTTTTATAAGCAATTTATCATGTTACTAGACAAACGTTTCAAGCTTCTTATATTTTGTTATTTTATTTTGATTTTAAATCATATAACCACTACTAACTAATTTAAATATTAACTCAAATGCAGGAATAGAAGCATCTCAAGACTACCAATAAGAGTGCAGATAGAATCAAGGATTGCTGGCTCTATGATCATGGTAACTTCTTTTTATGTAATTTTGATTTTGTACTTCAAGTGTACAATACGTTTCACTCATTGTATAGGCCATTTTACTTGTACTTGTATATGTATGTGTACATGTACATATATATTCAGTCACTATTTATATTTAGTGAATATCATTTACTTTTAGATCAATTGGCTTGAAAACAAGAAAGACAGTCTTTCTAGCTAGGTATCACATTTGTTACAACAGCACAATAGCATGTTACATCCATCTCGAATGAAAAACACTTTTTTCAATTACAAGTGACATTTCTTAGGGGCATGGTTTCTCATTCCTACATCTTGCTTCAATAAGCACAATTCACTTCCAACTAGAATACAGTGGCCCCTAGAATATCATGTCCTTGACTAGGATAACGAGAAATTTTGGAGAGAAAGATATTCTATTCATTTACTTTATAAAACAGCATATACGTAACTCTAGCAAATTAAATAAGGTAACTTTTCTATGATATCACTAATTACCACAAATATAATTACAAAATATCTCAAGATATCTCAATACTCCCACTCAAGTTAGCGCATACATACCGTGAATGACCAACTTGCTGAGAAGATACTATAACTATTAACGTCCAAGTGCCTTTATGAAAATGTCAGCGACTAGAACTTCGATTTCATACGTACTGTAACAATTGTTTCTACTCCAACTTGCTCTCGAATATAGTGACAATCAATCTCTATGTGTTTGGTGCTCTTATGAAATACTAAATTGGCAGCAATGTAAATAGTTGATTGACTATCACAAAAAGTGTCATAGGTTTATAATGAACCATAGACTAGGAAGCCAATGATGACTTCAACCATGCCATCTCTTTAGTAGCCCTACCATCACCCTATTGTCACGCCCCGAACCCGGCTCACCGGACCCGGCGCGCGGACAAACGGCCGCAGACCTACAGGGCGTGAACCCCATAGGCCTGCAAGGCCTCAGAACTTGATACAGAGTAAACAAAACTAAAACAAACCAACAAATTTACAGGACTACAGACTCTACAGAGTATACAAAGCAGGGTACAAGAAATCCAAAATACAAAATACAAGAATACAGGGATAGACAATGACAAGAACTCAAACTTTACAACAGGAACGACAACATCCACAAACAGTCTTTCAAAGGCCACACTGGTCTACCACTCTTGATCTGAAAAGGATTTAAAGCAAATCCATGAGCTCACTAGCCCAGTAAGTAATCCAAAACAGTAAACTGAAACGAAAGTTTAAAACTAAAACTTGCACAAAATCAGAAACACAAAATAGTGTAAACAAAATCAAGAGACGAAGCAAGATGTAACATATTCCTGAGTGTGTCTCCAAATTTGCTATAGCTGCCAGAGGCCATTTCTTTACCCTCGGTGACCCGAGCCAGAATAACAGAGGTCATTTGTTTACCCTCGGTGACCCGAGACTGAATATCAGGTGGCCGTTGATTATTTCACCGAACGGACACGGTGCGAAACTGCAGTCTCATTTTCCAAAATTCCTTGTCGACAAGGTCAGGGTTTAACCCCCCACTGACAGGGTTGCACAAAGCTCATTTGGAGACCCAAAATCATTCAGATGCAAAAACTCAAAGTCGAGGTGCAGAATATTCAATTGAGTAGAAATTCAAAATTTCAGGATCCCATTTTAGGGATAAAAAATACGAGAATTAAAGATTAAGCAAACAAAACATTTAAAATTATTCAAAATATTAATTTCTCCAAACTAAAGCAAAACAAATATACAAATAAACAAATAATGAGCATAATTAAATTAGCCCAAATAATAGCATATTATACCAACATCTGGGTACATATGAAATACACAGTTTAAAACATTTAATATAATCAATTAAATGGAATCCCAATACTAGCATAAATAATAAATCGATTACCAAAACAAAGTGAAAAGTAATCACTTAATTAAAACAATTAAATAAAAATATCTTATAATATTTATTCAAAAATAAATAATTTCAATATTAACAAAAATACATGTATTTGAAATAAAATTCCATAACGAAATAATAGGCAATTATCTTGCCAATAATTATCAAATACTGAAAATACGAGGTTGACGGTGGATTACTTACCTGGTACAAGACGAAATTCCAAACCCTATCTGAACAACAATTTCAAGCCCCTCCTGAAGAGGTCCTACGACAAAACTAACATTCCTCGAAACTATATCGCCTACAAGGAAGCCAAGATATATACAGAACTTTAAGCAACAACAATCAACTAGTAAAACTTGCATTTAAGCTAGGGTCACCACCTATAAGCACCCAAAGCATCCACTAAAATACAATATAGGCATCTCATAAAAGGGTTGTGCAACCTTGCACCACTAGGACAAAGAAGGTGTTGGCATGGGTTTTCAAAAATATCAAGAGGTCCAATGTATGTGAATCTTATAGGAGGAAAGCAAAATGCACAATCTAACCATGATGCAACTTATATATATATGTAAATGCATTAAAATCTCCAAGTGGTAGCTTAACATATATCTATATATGCATGTATACAAAACCATGATGCAGCTCAACATATATATATATATAAATGCATTAAAATCTCCAAGTGGTAGCTTAACATATATCTATATATGCATGCATAACCATGATGTAGAATCAATGCATATACAAAATATGTATATATATATATCTCACTATGTTTGCTTAGATGTTGCAGGCCATGCATCATGCAAGTATATACATATAGTTGTATATATATAGGTTATAGCCAGATCAAAGGGAGGGAAAAGAAAGGTGCAGCTTAGATCATCTCTAGGAGATAAATGCTATGCTATAAACATGAATATCAAGCAATAATCCTTAGCACAAAGTAAGGCAAGATAAACATCAAATAAACCACTACTAGCTAAGGCATCAAGGATAATATTAACCCAAGCATTTACAACCACCACACTACCCAATCTTGAAGATAAAAGGCTAGATGATTACTTGGAAGAGTGAAAGATGAGGCAAGGAAATCTATGTGGTTGTGTTCACATCCTCATCGTCGGAGTTCGCCGGAGGTTCGCCGGAGGTTCCAGTCCGGCCAGATTCTCTCTCTCTCTCTCTCTCTCTCTCTCTTTCTCTAAGGCACACACACACAACCAGGGAAGATGGGTAAGAGGAGGAGATTTCTCATGGCTTAACTCAACAACCCCAGGATGCATAGCAAAAGCAAGGAAAAGTTTAAAGACAAGCTCCCCAAAATCAAGGCTTGCATGGAAATAAGGTGCAGGAATTAAGGCTTGCATGGAAATAAGGTGCAGGAATTAAGGCTTGCATGACTTTTACAAATGAAAGGGGACAAAAAAGCTGGGGCCCACACCTATACTCAACTTCTACGAATGATAGTGAAACAGTACTCTATTTCTTTGCCTTCCACGAGGCTGATGATTGACTAAACATCACCAAATAACCCATCACTAATCAATATGTGATTAGGCAGCTCGCATAGTTTGAATCACAAAAAAGCTCAAGTCCTTAAGTTACTATCAGCTGGCAACAAGACTTCCTGACTCGGTTGGCCCTTGATATAGCCTACAACATGCATGGTCACCTCTAACATTAATTGCAGGTTTAATTAGTGAAACAAAAATATTTGCTCTGAAGGAAATAATAACAGTAGCATAAACACTCAAAGTTTTGATGGATTGACACGGGGGAAATAAATTTGAAAATGCACAAATACCGCAATATATTAGAATATACAAAATAAATATATAAAAAAATATACAAAACATAGTGAATACTTGATTCGGCAGCACAACTATATAGATTATTTGTTATTTGCCATGAATAAGTCAACAATTATCAGAAAGAAAAAATTATACAAAATATTTTTCTATATAAATATTTATATATAATAATAGACGCATATATATATGCATCACAAAATAATAACGTCCTAGTATCCATCCATTTTCATGTATAAATGTCAAGAAGAAACAGACTTCATTATCTTGTAAGTTCTAAGACAGACATTGGACATTTAGAGGAAATGGAACACGTATTTCATGACACAGTTTAGGGACGTAATTGGGTGCCCAAATGGCATCTCTTGCTTCAAACAACGTGAACAAGCATCATTGAAAAGAAAAAAAAACATCTTTGGATATCTTTTCGGCATACAGTAAACGAACACATTACTCCAAAACATGAACAAGGAGCAAATGTATCTGCAGTTTAATTTCAACCTTACTGCAGTATCACAAAGTTCATCAATGTATGGAGCATCTTGCACCCTATGTGTAGTTTTCAGAAAGATATAAGAACCAGCATATCGGATGCTGCTGGTTTCCAATGAAATCATATTGGGAATAAATGATTAACTTGTGCAGAAAATTAAGTACGTACAGTAGAATTAATGTATCAATTAATCATGGAGATCCCCTTGCGAAGTGCAACCAGTGCTGTGGCTAAACTTGCTGCATTGTGATGCTGAGATTGAGTTAATTAACCATTTTATGTTCCTATGTCCCACCACAATTGTTTTATATGCAGAAATTATCCTTGAGATATGGTTGAACATTGGCATTTATCTCAACAAGAAGGAAGTTTGAACATTGACCACTTGATAAATATTGAAATTTGCAGCACTTTGCTGCAGAATATGATTTCAGTAAATTTTGTCTTTTATCTCCAGCAAAGCACTGCAACTAGATTCTATAAGTGACACTTTATCAAAGGACTTGGCATTAAGCAAACGTGCTTGATGAAATTACCATGTGCAAATGCAATAAAATCTAATACGATAAATTGAAGCTCACTTGGAGGGGAAGGAGTAGCATTAACCTGTTCTCTTGTGATTTATTTCTGTGTGCAGGCAGAGACTAATTGCAATGGCAGACGAGGTTATAGTAGGAGACCATCAACCATTTCTTGCAAAAGATGGGAGGCGTAGCATAAGCTTGATAATCTTGGAGTTCATCTGTGTCGTCTTCATGGCAGGTGCATTTTGCTACCTCTTCGACAGCAACTTTAATGCATGGACAGTGGAGGCTGAACAATGTATTTTCTTTGCTTCTCAATACAATGCTTCATTTTGAGATGATGAATATTGCATTCATTCTGTTACACATGTCTTTGCTTATTTCAGTCTCCTTGTCACTGGAGAAACAAAATGCATTGAATATAAGGCCTTCATCAAAGGAATCAACTGTTCAAGAGCAGCAGTTGCAGAAAGGTAGATAGCACCTGATCCAGAGTCTTTTTTTGTGTGCGTCTTTCTGAAAATGCAAGATATTGAATGAGTTACATGTTCTGATATTTAAAACTCTGGTGCAGAAGAATGTGATCTTTGGGTTGGAGAATGGATACCAAGCCCTGCAGAACCAGCATACACAAATGAAACCTGCAATATAATTCCACCATATCTAAACTGTCTGAATAATGGGAGGCCTGATAGGGGTTATCTACACTGGAGATGGAAACCGAATGCCTGTGACTTGTCTCCCTTTGATCCATTAAAATTTCTAAATGCAATGCGCAATAAATCATTTGCATTCATAGGAGATTCGATTTGCCATGGCCTTGTCTTTTCCTTGATCTGCGAACTATCTAAGGTAATAATCCAATCTCCGAATTCCACATTAATCTTTTTTCTGAACTTTTTCATGAATCAAGTGATTATGAACTTATTTCAATCCAGGTAGAGAAGGCTCATGATATCTATCATGACTCAGCATACAACAGTAGAACATGGTACTATCCTTCTTACAACCTCACCATGTATATGATCTGGGCTCCATATTTGATTCATTATGAGACTACTGATAACAATGGAGATGCATCTGAAATCCACTTACACCTTCACCTTGACATCCTGGATAGCAAGTGGACCAATGAGTACAACAACTATGACTATGTGGTGATCTCCATTGGCCCACATTTCTACAAATCAAGCATCATATATGAGAACAACCAAGTCATTGGTTGCCATTACTGTCCTCATCTGGAACTAAAAAAGATTGCAATTGATGAGATTTACAGGAAGGCACTCCAGTTGAGTCTCAAGTCCATTGCCACATCTGAGCACAAGCCCTTTGTTATCCTTAAGACATGGTCACCGGATCACGCTGAGAGTGGAGAGTTGCCCAGTGAAAAAGTTTGTAATAGGACTAGGCCATTCAAAGAAGAGGAAATCAATACTGGTGATCATGGCTTTATTATGAGGGGAGTTGAGGTTGAGGAGTTTGAGAAGGCTGCAGCCATTGGAGCAAGGAATGGAGTGAGAATGGAGCTACTTGATACATACCATCTTTCACTCTTAAGACCTGATGGGCATCCTGGTCCTTATCGTACTTACCATCCATTTGAAGGTGATAAGAAAATTAAAATTGATTGCATGCATTGGTGTTTGCCTGGTCCTGTTGACACTTGGAATGAACTGTTACTACAGATGGTAATAAGTGGAGATGCTGATGAGTCTGGTTCTTCCTTGCTTTAGAATGTCACTTTTCATTCTTTGGTTTATTATGGTGGCATTTGGTTGGATATAAGTTTAAATACAATGGATTTTCAGTTATAATATAACTTAAAGTACTTGATTTTTAAAATACAATGCAGTCAAATTCAGTGTTTGGCTGCATGCACTTAGAGATGCTGTATTATAAAATTTTATATTTGGTTGGAGAAATTTGTTATATATATGTGTGTGTATACATATATATATGTGTATATACATAAACATATATATGTATATTTATACAAGAATACATATGTATGTTTATATATATATTTATACAGATATATACATGCAAATATGTATATACATGTGCATAAGTGTATATATATGTATGTGTGTATATATGCATATATACATATGTGTGTGTATATGTAAATATGTGTCACGCTCCGAACCCGGCTCGGTAGCAAACAAACGACCGCTCACCCACAAGGCAGAAACCCCGCAAGCACGCAAGGGCCAAAAACCTGATTCAAAGCAAAATACATTCTAATAAAGGTACAATTTGCAGATAACAAAATACATCAAGTTCCAAAATTATAAATCAATGGCTACAGCAAACTAGAGTTTACCACTCAACTACACTGGAAAAAAAAAAACTTGACGGCCCACTAAAAACCACCCAAAACTTTCTCCTGATCTGAAAAGAATTAAGAACAACTTAATGAGCTTCAATATGCCCAGTAAGTAATCCACTAAAAACCAAAATACAGTTTAACAGAGTTCAGAGATTTAAAGTAACATCATGTTGCAAAACCTGAACCAGATACATATGTATACAAAAACTGAAACTGAAGTCCAAAGGTCCTTTGATTTGTCTGTATGCTCCTCTTTACTAGCATAAGCATGCTCGTAAGGTTCTCCGGAAGAGGCTTATGGTCATAAGCATGGCCGTAAGGTGATCGTAAGTGAGTCTGCTTGGTATGTTCTTTACTAGTTGATAACGAGAAAGCTCCATCTTTATCATTTTGGATCTACAATGCTTCTTATGGCTCTCTCTCATCCTTAAGCACTGCCTGAATCCTGAGAATGCAAAATACACCATATTTAACATGGAATTCCATAATATTACTTGAATCACGCCTAATGAGTGTACAAAATGATATTAAATGCTATATAATTGTACACTCATTAAGCAACAATACCACTAGTAAAGCGCTATCAAAATAGATACCCTTATAATTACAAGAACAAAAAAGATCAAGCATAAGTAACATTGATTTCTAACTTAACTAACCAGTGAAGTCTCATGTTTGCTGGCACTATGCTTTAGAAAGCAAATCCAATTAAAACCATATTACCAACAAACATCCTTCAAAAACACACTATACAAAACAAAACTAGTTATCAACTTCCTAATTGATGAAACATTGGAAAAGCCAAAAGCATCAAATACATACTTCTAGGATAATGTCTAGTGTATATGAACTTTAATGTAATAAAATTCTTACATTTGTACACAATCATATAACTTATATCCTTAGTTTATAAATTAAGTAGTTTGAATTTATGGTGAACTTAGCATAATATTATTAATGGTTAATGAGACTACTTTTTTTGTTCATCTACCAATCTAGTATCTAGTTTTTGTAGTATGATTTAGTGATTTAGAGGTTATTTTAGTCCTTTTATTTGTTTAAAAATGGAAATCATGTTATTGCTATCATATATGATCTTAGAGATAGTGATGGACTTATAATTTTTCCTTGCATGGATGAGTTGGATTTATAGATTAATAGCATGTGATGGAAATATAGGATTTGATCTTGATCTTGATTAATCAAAGAATTGATGATAATAATTTGATTATATTGTCATGCCTAGATTTCATAGATTATTAGTGTTATTAATATCATCTTAAGTATGTATATTAATTAAACTAGGCATGTGCTAGTTCCAAGTTGGACCAAAACTATTGAAGAAGAGAGATCTTCACGCACCACACTTAATTGCATTACTTTTTTTTTTTTTTGGTTTGAAAATTAATATTTTCTGTTATTGCATTACAATTTAATAATTCCTTGTGATGATTATGTGAATTGTTATGAATTATAAGTCCTAATAACATTATTTTTTTTTGTATGTATAAAATAAATTAAAATTGTGTTCTTTATTATGAAGATATTGATAACTTAATATAAATTTTTTTTTTATGGATATAGGAACAATTTGGCAAAGCTATCATACATAGATATAGCAAAAGGGTTAATGAGGATTCCATTGACCAAGATGAATTATGGGATGAGATAGCCTTTGAAAGTTGTAACAAAGTGGTAGGCAAGGGTAATATTATTAGGAAAATCTCTTCATCCAATCATAAGCCACGCTTAGGGCTTTCTAAATTAACTAAGCAACTCTGTGACAAAGTTAAGGAGTTGCAGGCAAAGCTTGTAAGGTCTTGCACATAGATCGATGATTGATTACAGGATGAGTTGGTTTGTCATGAGTTATTTGAGTCATCATTGCTTGCCGCACTTCGAGTGCAAGGTGTTGACCTCTTGAGCATGCCTATTGCTGCTCGCACGCCACATGACCCTCGAGCACCGATAGGAGAGTCACAAACACAAGCCAATGAGCACTCCCCAATGAGGAAGAGAGTTCGCATTTCCCATTCTACCGATAATGAAGACTTCAAGGATAATGTAGAAAATTAATGACGATGTAGATGTAGAGGGCTCATGTCGATGTTTTGTATTGTTTTGGTATATAGATTTCAACTTGTTGTGATATTATGATTGTAATAACATTTTGTTTATTTCAGAAATATTAAAAAATATATTGTGATAAAATTAAATGCAGGTTGCAATGCATTGTTTTGTTAGATTTCAACTTGTTGTGATATTATGATTGTAATAACATTTTGTTTATTTCAAAAATATTGAAAAATATATTGTGATTTAATTAAATGCATGTTGCAATGTATAATTAAATAAATTCAGGTTGTATTTAATAAAATTAATATCATACAAATTTATATTTTTAATAGGATAAGAAAAAAACTATGACAAATTTCGTGACAAAAAACAGTGCTAAAAATACTACCAAAAACCATGCCAAATTTAAAATACTAGCAAAGACTATGACAAAACCTGTGCCAAATTTAAACAATTTCTTTACAACAAACCTTGCCAAAAATCATGACAAACATAACCATGTCAAAAACCATGACAAACAAAACAGTGCCAAAAACCATTCTAAATCAAACCGTGCCAAAAATCATAACAAATAAAATCGTGCCAAAAACCGTACCAAAAAACCATGAGAAACACAACCATGCCAAGCACCGCGACAAACGAAAACCGTGAAAAAAAACTGTGACAAACGAAACCATGCCAAAAACTGTGACAAAAAAAACCATGACAAACAAAGCCATGCAAAAACCTTAATAAAAACTGACAACACTACACCAATATAGGCCTTTTGCGGCGTTTTTATACAGATTTACCGGCGTTTTTAAACGCCGGTAAATATCAAACCGGCGTAATAATAAAACGCCGGCTAAAGTGCCGGTGTTACAGTCGTCGCGATATGGCCGGCGTTTAAAAATAAAACGCCGCCAATTGGCGGCGTTTATTAATAAAAAACGCCGGTATAATCGCCATGAGGCAAATGCTTTAGATGGGCTGTTGCCGGCGGGTATTAGATAAAACGCCGCCAATGGTGCGGCGTTTACTAGTAATAAACGCCGGTTTAATCGCCATGAGACAAATGCGTTAGATGGGCTGTTACCGGTGTTTTATGTATGAAGCGTCGCGCAGACAGTCGTTCTTTCCCGGCGTTTATCATAATAAAATGCAGCGATTTTGTTATTGTTCTCCCGGCGTTTAAATATAAAAGCCGGCATTTTTTACTGTTTCCCGGCGTTTATTTCTAAAACGCCATGATTTGTCTGCCGTGTAGGAGTTTTTATTTTTCCCATTGTTCGTGGCGTTTATTTAAAAAACGCAGGGAAAATTTACATATTTATGGCAATTTTTTGTTGATGCCAGTAACAAACCCTGATTTAATTACAGTTTACACACACAACCAATTACTATTTATACATCCAAACAATTAAGGATTTGTAATTATCCACATTCATTCCAACAAAAAGCCCTGTTTACACACAAACAATTAAGTGTAATAATCCACATTTATTCCAACCAAAAGTCCCGTTTACACACAAACAATTAAGGATTTGTAATAATCCACATTCATTCAACCAATTTTCTTGTTTACACACAAACAATTAAGGATGTGTAATAATTGACATTCATTTCAACAAGAAGTCTAATATTAGAGATTGCAATCATTTCAACTAATATCAATGTCATATGATCCTTGTTCCATATAAAGTCATAGCGTAACATATATATAAATGTCTAAAGACCTTGAATGCATCAACAATGGTGACATTAATTATTGATCTGCAGAAGGGTTATCCTACAAATAAAATAAAATCATTAGAAGATGCACCTAGGCATAACCAAAATAATTTGTGCACTTTTATAATACCTGCGACTGCGAGGATGAACCAATATTGTTAACTCCTGGGATGGTAACACCAGGAAACTGACTTTGTAAAAAGCTAAGAAGTGCATTGTATTGAGTATTTTGTTGTTCTACTTGAGCTCGTTCTTGCATACGCTCGTCTTTCATTTTTTGCACTTCTTGCTCCATGTTCATATTCTTGGCTCAACCTTGACCTATGCATCCAACCCTTATTCATTTCTGCTTAATATATAAAAAGTAAGAGTTGGATGTGTACAAATCATATGTTCAATTGTCATGAAAATTAAATATTGATTATTATAAAAGAGAAATCCCTACATTGCAATTAATGTTATGTGTGTATTTCCCATACAATGCATAATATAAAACTAATGTAAATCTAAAACTATTAAGAAATATATGTTTTTAAACTAGAGTGAAATTATTCAATTGATAACATATATATATATATATATATCAACTTCATTTGGTATTTTAACCAAAAACAAATAAATACTTAAATAGGTTATAAGAATGTATATATACATTATTAGGATTATATAATAAGAATCCTAATAATGTTCACTTGAAAAACAAACTTTTAACTTTCCTTTAACCTAATATCCACCAAAGAAGTAGGAAAAAAGTAAGAAAACAAAAACAAAATAAATACAGAAGACAATGTAAAACTCCCCTCTATTCTCAAGACTAATTCATAGATTCTAAGATTTTAGAAATTGGCATGAATACTTGTTTATTTAATGGATAAAGAAGATTATTTTCAATTTATCGACTTTTATATCTTGTAAGAAGGCCCTTCTTATCTATCAAGGTTATATACGGAAGATTGGAATCCTTATATGCATTTAGATGCTGCTGCTGCAGCTTAGTAAGTGGATAAATATATAGCACTGCGTAATAGCAGGCATAGTTTCTCAGCCGCAGCAGCAGCCGTGGAGACACAGCTTTATTTCCAGCAGCAAAAGGCATGGGGCTTGCATTAGCTGGTGCTAATTTCAAACTGGTCAAGGCTTAGAAGGACACAAATACCCAGAATATCAGTGAACATGCTGGCCTTGCTGTCCTATCTACTTTTGCTGTTCCTATGTACATCTATGCTCAATGCCCAACAAGAAGAAACTCCTTTTCTTAATGTAAATATTAATCTATTCTAACAATGTTAAGCTTTGGGTTGTGGGAAAGTGAGTGCAATTAAGCATATGTTCATGTGTTCATGTGACTAATAAGCTGTCTTGATCAAAAAAATAACAATAACAATAACAATAGTTAAAACAACAACAACAAAAACAACAACAATCAAAAGAAACAATATTCTTTGATTCATTAGCAATAGAAGAGGACTCAAGTATGGGCATTCAGTACTGGTCGTTAATTGAAATTGTTGATTCCATGGCAAATATGTCTTAATGGAAATGTATTTATGAGATAACCATGGCCTAACTTACAAGTGAAAAATGTTTTCTGCTTCATAAGGAGTAGTGTGAGTATAACCACTGAAGTCCAAGAACAATAATGATAGTGATCTATCACCTGCCCCAGTATAAACTAATGTGGTAAGGGCCAAATGAATATCCTACTAGAGAACATCACTTGTTGATTGTTCTTAAGAGGAAAAAAAATTCCTGCTCCATTTCATGTGTATCTATTCTTCTACATGGTGCCTATAACAAACATGTCTGATGAAAGAAGAATTTAATACAAAGTTGGTCTTGTATTTGTGTTTACACTGATCAATTATGATATAGAGATGCTTACTAAAAGCTTTAAAAGATTAAAACAGAATTTAATAAAAAACGACTTGAACTACCTTAATGAATGTTTTCCTCTTCTATTGCTACCAATTAAGGATATGTTTTATATGTACTCATAAATGCATAGCATACTAAGTCTAGGGCCCTAATGATATATAGCTATCAAGTTGGCTAAGATATTTTTAGTTTAACAAATTCTCTAAAGAAAAAACTAAAGAGAGTTTGTATTTACCATAATGCTTAATGTATATATAAACCTCTTTGAATTTTACAACTGTCAACATTTCATCATATTTGGATGTTGCAAAATATTCAAAAACATAATATATAGTCAAATGGTAGAATTTATGCACATAAAAAGTCAAGGATGTGGATATTTTGAGAGAACTATCGATAAACTATGAGTAAGAAATATTACCTATTATATTTACGTTCTAAATCACATTCTAAAAGAAATATATTATAATAAAATTGATATTATAGTTAATGTTCGAGATTATGACACATATAAATAGCATTTAATATAGAATTTAAATTAGCTAATTGACCGGGATTCGGACTCCACCCATACTAATTAACATCTAACAGCCAAATAATAAAATAATCAAATAATAAATTAGAATTAAATGAAATTAAGCACCACCCTGCCAATCAAATTCAATCATCAAAAATTGAGGAAATGCATAATTTAGATTCCAAATTGGCTAAATGGGGGTCACACCCAAATTAAGAAACTAAAAAAATGCAGAACCTATAACTGATGAACAAATAACAAGTAAAAATCATAAATGACTTAAAAGTCAAAGGCTATATATCATGGAAAAGCTTTCATCATGAAGAAACAAAGCAAGTAAAAAATTAAAAAAAATAAAACTTGAAGCATGCAAGTGACTGAAAGAATTAAAATCCAAGAGTCCTCTTCACAACTATTTGTTTTAAATAAGATAAAACTGTAAGTTTATGTTACAATGTATTACGGTTAAGTTTATGAAAGAAGAATTTAATACAAAGTTGGTCTTGTATTTGTGTTTACACTGATCAATTATGATATAGAGATGCTTACTATAAGCTTTAAAAGATTAAAACAGAATTACTACAACCAATCCAATGATTATATGCACAGGGATTCTCATTAAAGACAAGCATGTAAACAATCATCCAAAATGTACAAAATAGAAAAAATAAAAACTAAAAATGAGACAAATAATTAGATGGAATGTATCTTTACTGTTTTATTTTCATAACATGGAAATGAATGAAGGAAAACATTCATATAAATCTAAATCCAACCAACCACTATAATTGATCAAATCATAAATCTCAATCCAACCACTATAATTCTAGAATCAACTAGGCATCACAAACCCAAGATTCCATAAATAAGAAATAATAAATGAACCCAGAAAAAAAAAAAGTTTCACAACCATCTGCTGTCAACTAATAAAGTTCACCCCAAAACAATGTAGTATCAACATGAATCCAACCATGAGCGAACCATAGGAAAAACAAAGTTAATAGCATGCTAAAAGATGCTTATTTAAAGAAAAAGCAAAAACCAAGTTATGGTAACTGCCATTATCAACAATTCCAATTGCCAGCAATAACTAGATCAAAAATGGAAATCATGTTTTCCTTAACGAGATCGATCGGGGTGCTCACCAGATTCTTAAGAAGATCCACAATCGCCAATCAACAGCCTCTTTCACAGCAATACCATCCTTGAGGGGCTGCACCACGACTGCGAATACAGAGATTTCACAAAGATTTACCACGAATTACTGAAATAAAAGAAGATTACAACAGCCAAACAACAACAAAATGGAAAATACCTAAAAAAGGGCGCAATCAGGGAGCAAGGCCTGCAAATCGTCAAGGATGAAGACGTCTACTGCGAGGATGACGATCGGGAAGAAAAGCCGGGCAGGTTTGACAATCGGTAATGAAGATTTCGTAAATCCAGGGAGGAGAACGCGCGAGAGGCGAGAGCTGAGAAAGAGGGATCGAGAAAGCCAAACTAAAAAAACCAGCCGAATAAGTTTTAGAAAACAATCCACCGGCGTTTATAGATATAAACGCCGTCGATTAAATATTATTCTTTTATAAAATTACCGAGAAAAATAAATCTCCCGGCATTTTATAATAAAAACGCAGTCCCATTACGTCCTATTGCCGGTGTTTATAATATATAAACGCCGCAACCAAATAATTTCCCCGCTCCCAATTTTCTCTTAAGCCCGCGAAGAAACATTCCCGGCGTTTTTAACAAATAAACGGCGTACAACGTTATATCATACCGGTGTTTATAAACGCCGCCATAAAAATGAAACGAAAACCCAAATTTCGTGTTGTTTATCCTCGGCGTTTATCATAAAACGCCGTCCACTTAGTGGAAAATTCCCGGCGTTTATCATAAGTAAACGCCGCGGTAAAAAACTTTCCCGCGCCCAATGTCCTCATGGCCCGCGAAGCAAGGATTCCGGCGTTTTATTAAACAAAACGCCGTACAACGCCATATATTGCCGGCGTTTATTGGAAACGCCGCTATGTAAGTGCCGCGAGATCACAAATTTGGTGTAGTGCAACTATCGTGCCAAAAACAGTGACAAATGTTGTGATGATTTAGTGAAAACCATAACAAATGTTGACACGGTTTTGTGATTCCATATCAAATTCTATTTGTCATGCATGCTATAGGCACGGTTACATTTTCATGTCAAAAACCGTGACAAAATCAATTTATCACAATTTTTTAGGTTATTTCAGTGCCAGATTCTATTTTTTTTTTTTTTTAGCGCACGGATGCTAACAGTAGTTTGTGTGTGTGTGTGTGTGGGAGAGAGAGAGAGAGAGAGAGCTTGGGTAAATAATCAGGTGAAGTTACAAACTAAGAAAAGTGATGGCAATCCAACTAAGTAGGATACCTGGTGTCTTAAATTGGACATGTGTCAAACTTATCTTTTTGAATTAAAAGGGCTAATTGAATAGAGTAATCAACCCTGCTTACAATCTTACTTTCCTACATGTGAAAGATGACCATATGTATATACATATCATTATCCATCTTTATTCTAATAATAAATTTAACATTTTTCCACAAGAGAAGATGAGGTGCATTTATTAGTTCACTTCACTTCTCCTTTTCAAAGTTTTAAGATCTTGTCGGAAAATAATTGAGCTATGAAAACGAATAAAAAACCAACTTATAATTCTTTTCACATAGCTAAGCATATTCCTAAAAAATTTCTACCGTTATTAGGGATCAAAATAAAAAAATTCATTAAATTAATGAGTCTAATTTTTTTTTTTTTTTATAAATGTGGCAAGGGCTATGAAAGCGTCCCCATGAGTCTAAATTAAACGTCAAGTCCGTACATCTTCACCCGGTATTACGAGGTTTATCTTAAAAGTCCGAATTTACAATCGGGAACATATTACCACACTATATATAGTAAAATTTAACCCTGAGATTTTTTTAATATCTCACATCAACGCTCAATGAGGCTAATGTTGCTAGACTATAAATCCTTTGGCTATTGAATCTAATTTTGACATTTGAGTATTTGAAGTTTTGATTTTTGATTTGAGATTTAACTAAAATTTTAGGTTAGAATAATGGAACTGAATTTTATTTATATATATATATATATAAAGCACATATCCTTCCAACACTATATATATATATATATATATATATAAAGCACATATCCTTCCAACGACTTAAGTGTATAATCATTATTTTTATTTTAATTATTATTATAATAAAAATATATTTTATTTTTATTTTTATTTTTAAAATAAAATTTAATAGTAAACAAACACCTACAATTAGACTTCTAACAAAAAAAATCCCATTTTGTTTGAGGATAGGATTACACATCCATTGTGCTTTAAAAGATACACAAAAAAAAAATTAAATTAAATTTTTATAAAATATGAATATATTTTGTTTTCATTTCTTAAACATTATGACTTACAAGTCTGAGTCAAGGTCATCACCAGCCCAGAACCTATCCATGCTTCACTACCATACGTTTCTGTTTAACTAGTCAAATACACCACTAGAAACGTTCAATGAAAACATCAAAGAAACAAAAACTAGCATCCCAACACAAACAACGCATCATTATCTTCATCATGTACATCATCTTCATTCTCATCTTCTCCTTCCTCATATTCCACCTTTGCCATGCAGCCATCTTTGATATAGTAAACCAATGCCCTTACACTATCTGGCCAGCTATCATTCCAGGCGGTGGCCGGGAACTCCTCCCCGGCCAGAACTGGACCATCTTCGTCAACTCTCGGATGGACGACGCTCGTATCTGGGCCCGGACTGGCTGCACCTTCAACAAGTCAGGCCATGGCCAGTGCGAAACTGGCGACTGCAACGGCCTCTTGGAATGCCAAATTTATGGATCACCACCCAACACCCTTGCCGAGTTCACTCTCAACGGATTCAACAACCTTGACTTTATCAGTATCTCTCTTGTTGAGGGCTTCAACGTCCCCATAGAATTCAGTCCAATTGCCGGTTGCAACCATGCCATTCAATGCTCCACCAACATCACCGGACAGTGTCCAGATGAATTGAAGACCTCCGGGGGTTGCAACAATCCGTGTACAGTGTTTAAGACTGATGAGTATTGTTGTAAATCTGGAAACTGTAAGCCCACAAACTACTCTAATTTCTTCAAAGGACTCTGTCCAAATGCTTACAGCTATCCTATGGATGATGAGAGCAGCACTTTTACTTGTATCGGAGGGACTGATTATCGGATTGCTTTTTGCCCTAACAACATTGTCACTACTCCGCCTAGTTCTTCTGGCTACGCCACCTTTGACATCATTAACAGGTGCCCTTACACCGTATGGGCAGCTGCCATCCCCGGTGGAGGCAAACAGCTTGACAAAGACCAAACATGGAGTATAAATGTAAACGTTGGCACTGTCCCCGGTCGTATATGGGCTCGCACTGGTTGCAACTTTAGTGACTCTGGTTATGGCAGCTGTGAAACCGGTGACTGCAATGGCCTCTTGGAATGCCAAGCTTATGGCAAACCACCCAACACACTTGCTGAGTTTGCGCTAAACCAGTTCAGCAACCTAGATTTCAATGATATCTCTTTGGTTGAAGGGTTCAACGTGCCCATGGAATTCAGTCCGACCAGTGGGTGTGCGCGTGGGATGATCCAGTGCTCAGCTGACATCAACGGGCAGTGTCCAGCTCAACTGAAGACTAACGGCGGATGTAACAACCCTTGCACTGTGTTCAAAACTAATGAGTATTGTTGCAACTCGGGTAGCTGTGGACCAACTAATTATTCTAAATTTTTTAAGGGTTTCTGTCCAAATGCTTATAGCTACCCTTACGATGATAAGACCAGTACCTTTACTTGCCCAGGTGGGGCTAGCTATAAGGTTGTCTTTTGCCCTTGAATTCCGATGTGAGATCATAAAGCGACCATGGATGCGAGAGTATTGCATGTTTATGACTCCCTGTATTATATCCTTATTGATAAATAGGGTAATGGTACCATGTTTTTGACAGAAGTGTAAAATCGAATGGCTTTTATATATGAGCCTTTTTATTTAAGTAATTATTGGTTTTCATCTCCTTGCTCTGTTTTAGATGTAGCATGGACACCAATAAATAACCAATAATTGATGTAGTGAAATGTTATGAAAATAATAAATGGGTACATTCAAGATTAATAATACTATATAATACTATACATATATTATAAAATATTATATAAATATTGTAATGATACTGTTTATTCACTATTTAAGAGTTCTTTGCAGAAAGATGTCATTCTCCCTCCTCTGCCACTACTACATCACTGTCTATTTACAACGGTCATAAAAATAAATAAATATATAAATAAATAGATTTGGTATTTTTCTTATGGGTCTGATTTTTCTTGTCTCTTTTTTAAAATAAATAAATAAAAATAAAAGATTGAGAAAAGGTAGTTCTCTTTGTTCTAAGGTCTAGGTTTCCAGCAGGACCACATGTATCCTCCCACTGCCAGGTCATTTATTGGGTCGGCATGCCATACATACAATCAAACTAAATATATAACCATTATTATAATAATTAATAAATATTCTTAAAAAAAAAATTGAGGTTGAAGAAAAGAAAAAAAACAACAAAATATTTTTAATAAAAATTATCAATTTGAACAAGCTGTTGAATAAATAACATATCAATCAAGAATCATTCTTGATTTAATTTAATCAAAACCACTCATGCTCTCAAAGTGTTCGATGATATTCCCGTGTGAAATAGTTTAATAATGAGCCACTAACGCCAGCAACGCACGCAAAGTGTTTGATAATTTTTCCAAGCATTAGTCTTTGTGTCTTTGAGTGAGTCCACTGTTCGATTTAACGATAAGGTCTACCTACTCTTCATTGCTGCAATCCTTGCTCACTTTGTCAACAAAGAAAACAAAGCTTCAATTTGCTATCCTTTTTTTCTGCTGCAGCACCGAGAGCATATTAAAAAAAAAAAAAATCTCTTTTTGAAACCTCAAATAAAGGGCTTTTTTGGATTGGCTTTTAGAAAACTCAGAAGTGTTTTTTTATAAATTAAGCACTTCTGGGTTAAAAAAAATTGTTTGTTTTGGCTTTTTTGCAAAAGCAGAAGCTGTAAAAAAAAATTGAAAAATAATTTTTTTTCAGAAGCTAGTCATGACCAGTTTATGAAAAAAAGGTGTTTTTAGCTTATATTACAGCTTCTGCTTCTACAGAAAAGCTAATACAAACACATATTACAAAAAAAATGCTTAACTTACTCTTGAGAAGCACTTTTTTCCAGAAGTATTTCTACTAAATTGAAAAAAAACACTTTTTTTATAAACCAATCCAAACAAGGCCAAAGTGAAGATGCAGTGCTTTTATGCTCATAATTTTTCCCATATCAAAAATATGTAACTACAGTAAATGCAAACATATCCAAAATATGTAAACAAACACTAATGACAAAAATAAGGCTTTATAACAATAATAATAATAATAAAAAGAAGTAACAAAAAAATAAGAAATACAAAATAAATAAATAAATAAATAATAAAAAGTAAAAATGTAAATTATAAATAAAAAACAATAATAAGTAATAAATAAAAAAATAAAAAAAAACAATAATAAGTAATAAATAAAAATTTCTGCCAATGAGATACAGAGGCTGACTAACAATCTTTGTTACACATAAGCAAATATATTAACATAGTTTTTCAACTGTGCTGAGTATATTTATAAGTTTGTAACACATCTAATCAATTCCTCTTGAAACTCTGATATTCTAGTTGTACCCAAGCAATGCATGTTGGTAAGTCTGACGTTTTTGATCTCATGCATGTGAACAAAGATCAAGATCAAATGGCAATATTCCCCAACCACATAAAATCTTGTACTACTCTCAAAAGACAACTGAAGGTGGGTTCTCATATCTAGGGATGGCAAAAACCGAACCGACCCACGGTTTCTGACCCGATCCGCCCCGAATGAGGCGGTTTTTTTTTGTTGAAAATCGGAGAACAGGGCAGGGCGGGGATTTTTATAATGGCTCCGGGGCGGGGCATCGCCCCGCTATAAATTTACATATATGCCCTTATATATATTCTAATATGTTCTTAGACTTTGAGGTGAATAATGGTATTATTGTGTTGCTATATAAATTATACCATCTTTTATTTAATGTAGTATTATATATTTTGTAATTATTGATATAAATGAATTCAAAATAGTGAAATTTTTTAATTTTTTATCTCAAATCTTGTAAAAGCGGGGCGGGGCGGGGCGAGTGTAAAATCCACGGGGCAGTTATGGTATTGACATGTTAAAAAAAAAATCGGGGCGTGGCGAGGAACGGGGCAAGATATATAGTGGGCGGGGCGGGGCGCCCCGTCCCATTGCCATCCCTACTCATATCAGATAATATTACTTCATTAGTAAAATTTTTCAGAAAAATTATATGATTTCCATCTTATTTATTTTTCATTTTTAAAAAATGTGTGTGTGGATCTTAGTGAAATCCTTCAGGACCAAACATCATCAAATAGGATTAAATATAAATCATAGTGAAATTTGAAAACAAAAAGGAACATTGTTCTAATCATGACAACCCCTTGTTCTATTTATATAGGAAATCTTGATTTACTACTGATGAACTTAACTTTACAAACTAATAAAATTATTATTAGTCTAAAATAACTCACCTGCCACCAAAAGGAACTCATAAGGATGAAAATCCATGCACTCAATGGATCTGACCCTCATGATACTTCAAATCATGTAGGAAGTTCCTTGCAGTAAGGTCCCACAACTATCCTCAGGGGCGGACCCACCATGTTGGCAGCCCGGGCTGAAGCCCGGGCTGGCCTGTCGGAAACCCTTGAAAAATATGGGTCTGGCTGAGTTTAAACTTTGGCTGACAGAGATGGAAGCCCAGGCTGAATATTATTTCTAAATGTGTTTTAGTTTGGTGACTGAAGTTTTGTTTTAAATTAATAGATGATTAGTAGTGGGACAAGTGGAGGGTCAAGATGAGTTCATCTTTTTTTTTTGTTTCAAGTACTAAGCAGTTTTGTGTTTGTTGAATTGTGACTTTAAGTTTTAAATTTATAGATGACTAGTGGGACAAATGGAGGGTCATGATGAGTTCATCATGTGTTTTGTTTCAAGTTCTAGGCAATGTTGTGTTGTGTTGGCATATAGTTTATATTTGTATTTTTCATTGTTATTTCACTTATTATATTGTATTTGAACTTTGTTCGTATATTTATTATTGATATTGTCATATTGAATATCGACTTAGTTTGTATTGTCTTTTAAATTTATCTGTCTTTTGTAATTAATATCAAACATTGACTTTTATTTAAGCCCGGGCTGAACCAAATTTCTGGGTCCGCCACTGACTATCCTGACAAAAAGCCTTAGCAGAATTAATGGACATTAAATTAAAAGAAAACACACAACCAATGAAAAACTTATAAGTAGAGCCTAAACTAGAGCCAGTGATCACAGTTGAAAGTCTCAAAGTAGTCCAAGCATAAAACTTTAGAAGCATAAATGCTCACTGAAGTAATAGCAATCACATGATTGATGTTGTGAGTTAAACAAAGCCTATACCTTATCATGCAGAAGTAAGTGCTTCAATTAAACCACCCTTCAAAATTTTACAAGTTCAAGATCACAAAAATTGGTATACTAATAAATCATGTAAAACTTGTCCCCATGCCACTAATTATAGGCATCAAGTTGCCCCAAGCCACTAATGATGGACATCAAGTCTTTATGCACATATAAATGCCAAGATTAATTTCATCAACTTCATCATGTGAATGGTTTAAAAGGGACAACTAATTGCACAAAACACAGATCATTGTGCATTCATAAAAGTTTGTACCTGCCAGAACAACTTCAATGTGAAACTCAAGAAGGTTGATGCGTATGAGGCAACAAAATTAAATTATCCTAGAAAACCTTGATTTATATCCTGTAATAGAACTAAGTAACGACAATCGAATTCAACACCTTCACTCACATAAATATTTTGAAGATATCAGCATTGCTCAGGCCCACTTAGACCTAAGATCACAAATTTCGTTCCGTATTTATGAACATAAAAATCTATAAGATCCTTTAGGCGTCATCATCAACCCCTTCTATAGGGAAAGGAACATTGACATCTCTCTTAACATTATATACACTGGTTTTAAGGAATCAAATTCTCCAACATAAACAATTTTTTCTCTCAATTTATTGGTAACACTGCAAAGCCAAGTTCAATCTCGAGGCAACTCTTAAATAAAAATAATTCACGAATCTATTGAGAAGAAAAAACAAAATCTTGAACCAGAAATCAACAAACATGGTGGATGAACAAGAACTGCCTCTACACCACCGACGCAAAGCAGATCATCAGCAACAAAATTTAACATATGATAAACAAGCCAGATCAATTGAAATGAATATCCAAAAATCACAAAACCCTTCAAACCACACCAAAGGATCAAAACAAATAAAATGCAAAATAAATAAATAAACAATTCATAGATCAAAAAACCCAAAATCAACTGTAATCCATGATCAGATCCAGCAAATTTCTAGGGTTTTAAAGCAAGACATCTAAAAATTCAAGAAAAACAAAGTCCAGGGAAAGCCCCTAGTTAGAATCCCTTACCTTCATGTCGGTCTGTGATGGAACCCAATTTTAACAAAGGAGTGGGAATAGAGGCAACAACGTTGGTCCGCGAATCGGCGGTGGCACGAGGAGTGGGAGTGGGCACAAACTCAGGTGCGATTCTGCAGGTGGTTAGTTATGTATGCAATGTATAAACTACTAGTTTGGGGGAGGAAGAGAGAGTTTTTTTGGGTGCAATTAAGTGAGTCTTAGGAGGCAGGGTTACCTCGAATCAACCCATTCTCTTTCTCTATTTCTCTATTTCTTTGTGTTTGATAACATTTGGAGGTCCCACCAAGAGAATGGCGGATGGAACGAGACTGAAGGAAATTCAAGAATTAATCAACCAACTCAAGGTTGCTATGGTTCGCCTTGAGGAACGAACTGCAATATCAGACAAGTGCAATGCGGATATTCAACAAAAAATCAATATGCTGGCATTTGCCTTTGGTGACATCAATTCAACCACTCCTCATCGCGCCACCTCGTCAACCCATTCGGATATCGAGGGGCATCCACTCTCGTTCTGTGCGGCTGGATTTTCCTACATACGATGGAGAAGAAGACCCTATAGATTGGTTATTTAGAGCTGAACAATTTTTTCTGTACCATCAAACTTCTCCGACCCAACGATTTCTCATTGTCTCCTTTCATCTGCGCAGACTGGCACTCCATTGGTATAAGCTCCTCAAGTCCGATCACGTTATCACCAGTTGGGAAGCTTTTTCCCAAGCCCTCATCCTTCAATTTGGTCCTACAGAATATGAGGACCCAACTATTTCTCTTACGAAGCTTCGTCAACAGACCACTATCTCCGCTTATCAGAAACATTTTGAAGCACTTGCAACTAAGGTTGCAGGATAATCAGAGAACTTGCGCACCGCCTAATTTATAAGCGGCCTACAAGATGAATTGCGATATGATGTTCAAATCTTCAAACCTACTACATTCTCTACGGCAGTGGGTTTAGCTCGTCTGTTGCAGGAGAAGTATCAAACTTGTCGCAAGAATCGGGTTGATAATGTCAGACCAAGTGCCCCCACACACCATTTTCCAACTCTACCTATCAAGCGCCTTTCCACTACTGAGATGCGTGAGCGTCAAGAGAAGGGCTTATGCTACAATTGTGACGAAAAATACTCTTCGGGTCACAAGTGTAAGACACAAAAACTTTTCCTTCTTGATGTGCAGCTTCCACTTGACAGGGAAGAACAAGAAACAGTAGTAATCCTGGAGGAACTAGAACTCCACTCCCCGCTAAATTCGGAATCAAATCCAACTCCTACTTTCTCGCTCAATGCCATGCATGGAACTACATCACCTCAAACCATGAAAGTATCTGGCTTCTTTCATTACCAACCAGTACTAATACTCATTGATTATGGGTCTTCTCACAGCTTCATCACACCGACATTGGTACAATGAGCCAGGTTACAAATATTACCTTATGATCTCAAGGTCTCCATTGCCAATGGTGACAAGGTTTCTTCCTTGGGAAAAATATCATGCTCATCTATTCAGGTACAAGGCTTTCATCTCAAAACTGATTTCTTTGTTTTCCCACTTCATGGCTTTGATATTGTCTTGGGAGCAAATTGGTTGTATACATTGGGCCCCATTACTTGGGATTTCTCTAAACTCACCATGTCGTTTGTCCTGGATGATTGTATGGTGACTTTAGTTGGAAATGCTCCTGCCAGAATGCAATGCACGCCGGACCTTGAGGTCTACAGCACATTTGCGGAGTGCTTCTTGGTTCAGTTTCAAACTTTGTCTTACAACAACTTCACAACACCACCAGATTTCATTCAAGCAATCTTGGATCAGTTCCACGATGTGTTTGAATTGGTACTAGGCCTTCCACCTCCTCGCAGCCAGGATCATCATATTCCGTTAGAGCTTAATTCTAAACCTGTTTTCATCAGGCCCTACCGCTATCCACCAATCTAGAAAGATGCCATTGAGTCAATGGTCAGGGAAATGTTATCTAGTGGTCTGATTCAACCCAGCTAGAGCTCTTTCTCTAGCCCAATCCTGTTGATCCGGAAACATGACTGCAGTTGGCGATTTTGTGTGGATTATCGAGCCCTGAACAATATTACCATGAAGGCCAAATATCCTCTTCCAGTCATTGATGAATTGCTTGATGAACTTCATGGTGCCACTATCTTCTCAAAGCTAGATCTTCAATTGGGTTATCATCAGATTTGAGTGCATTCGGATGAGACTTTCAAAATAGCATTTTCAGACTCATGAGGGTCATTATGAGTTTCAGGTTATGCCCTTTGGTTTAACAAATGCACCGGCAACTTTTCAACAGTTGATGAATGATATCTTCTAACCATTTCTTCACAAATTTGTTCTTGTGTTTTTGGATGATATCTTAATTTATAGTCCATCCGTGGAATCTCGCGGACATCATCTGAAGCTAGTTCTATCCACTCTTCGCTCCCACCAACTGTATGCAAAGATGTCCAAATGTGTATTTGGCCAAGGCCAGGTGGAGTATTTAGGTCATTTTCTTTCGGCCGGAGGTGTTTCCGCCGATCCGTCTAAAATTGCAGCTGTACAAGATTGGCCACAACCAACAAAATTAAAAGAGTTGCGTAGTTTTCTTGTGTTTGCTGACTATTATCGCAAATTCATCCGCAATTATGGTCTTATTGTTGCGTCGTTGACAGAGTTACTTAAAAAGGAGGCTTTCTTTTGGAATGAAGCTGCAACCAAGGCTTTTCAGGCTTTGAAATCTTCCTTGGCTTCTCCACCAGTGCTGGCACTGCCGGACTTTACCAAACCATTTGTGGTGGAGACAGATGCCTCAAGTACTGGAGTTGGAGCAGTATTTTCTAAAGATCACCGTCCCATTGCTTATTTTAGCCAAGCTTTCAAAGGAAGAACAAAATGGCTGCCTACATATGACAAGGAGCTATTAGCCTTGGTCCTAGTGATCACCAAATGGTGCTCCTATCTATTATGCAACAAGTTCATTGTCCGCACTAATCACGAGAGCTTGAAACATCTTTTCCATCAGCGTACCAGTTCTCCTCACCAAGAGAAGTGGATTACAAAGCTCTTGGGTTATAATTTTGAGATCCAATATCGCACTAGCGCCTCTAATGCGGCTGCGAATGCTTTTTCCCACCATCCGTATACAGTTTACCAGAACCCAACTTATGCTGGCCTTCCATCATCACCACAAACAGAAAAGTGCACAGTGAAATTGATAGCCGTTTCTGGCCCTTCACCAACCTGGCTGGACGAACTCAAGCAAGAGTATGCTGCGGATCCAGATTATGCCACCAAAATATCTCAACTTCAAGCTGGCCAACTTGACCCAGTGCAATACACCATGCATAACAATCTATTGTTCTACAAAGGTAGGTGTTATGTTTCTCCCAACTCTCCCTTATGATCTACAATCCTTCAAGAACTGCATGATTCACCCAGCTTGGGACACCTTGGTTATGATAAGACCCTGCATCGTGTCTGTAGAGATTTTTATTAGCAAGGACTATGGAGCTTTGTTAAGTCTTATATTCGCCAATGTGATACTTGTCAGCGAGTGAAGTATTCTACATCCTCACCTAATGGGCTCCTACAACTACTTCCCATTCCTTCACAAATATGGATAGATATTGCCTTGGACTTCATTGACGGGCTGTCACCTTCTAATGGTTACAAAGTCATCTTGGTCGTAGTGGACCGCTTGTCAAAGTATGGACACTTCTTGCCCCTGTCTCATCCATATACTGCAAGTAAGGTTGTTGTTTTCTTCTTCAATAATATCTTTAAACTCCATGGCATGCCAAAGTCCATTGTGAGTGATCGAGACCCCATTTTCACGGGCAAGTTCTAGCAGGAGCTCTTTACATTGCAGGGGAAAAAACTACACATGTCTTCCTCTTATCACCCACAATCTGATGGGCAAACAGAAGTGTTAAATCGAACCTTGGAAACTTACCTGAGATGTTTTACAGCCGAGCAGCCCAAAAAATGGTCCAACTAGCTGGCCATGGCGGAGTGGTGTTATAATTCCACTTGGCATTCAACCACATGAATGTCCCCTTTTGAAGCTATCTACGGGTTCCAGCCACCTACCTTGATCACCTATGTCAAAGGAGTCATTGCTTGTGCTGCTGTTGAGGATACTATGAAAACTAGAGAAGAAATCCTTGCCTTGCTCAAGGAAAATCTGCAGCTTGCTCAACAATGGATAAAGCAATATGCTGATTTACATCACACTGAAGCAGAATTCAAGGTTGGGAATTGGGTGTATCTAAGGCTTCGTCCATATAGACAGACTACAACACGAATTCGCCGACACATGAAGCTTTCTCACCGCTTCTATGGACCGTATGAAGTGTTGGAACGGATTAGAAGTGTCACCTACAAGCTGAAACTGCCGGTATCTTGCCACATTCACCCTGTTTTTCATGTTTCCCTGCTGAAATGACACTTGGGCAGTTGGAACATCCACGTAACAGACCTTCCAACTGATGGTGTTTCCATACTTGAGCCATACAAGGTCTTGGCGTATCGAACCACAACTCGGCGCAAGAAAAGGGTGCCACAAGTGCTAATCCAGTGGGCTCACAGTTCTGAAGAGAATGTAACTTGGGAAGACTCTGCTTATATCCAACAAGAATTTCCAAATTTCAGCCTTCTGGACAAGGCTGCCAATTGAGGAGGGGCAAGCTGTTACAGGTTACTAGTCCAAATAAATGTTTGAATTAGTCTTGTTTATTTTGTATGGTTTGAATGGGTCTTAAGTAGTTAGAGTTTATGGGAGTTGTCGGCTTGAAGAATAGGGCATCTAAGGTGCGATTCTACAGGTGGTTAGTTATGTATGCATTGTATGAACTATTAGTCTGGGGGGAGGAAGAGGAAGTTTTTTTGGGAGCAATTAAGTAAGTCTTAGGAGGCAGGGTTACCTTGAATCAACCCATTCTCTTTCTCTATTTCTCTGTGTTTGATAACAGTATCAATAAGGAAAGAGGCAGCACTGGCTGAGACCGGCTGGGAGATGTTGGTCAGAAGGGAGATCTTAGCCTGATGAGCCTGGCGCTCGATTATGGCAACGATCTCATGAGGTTCACAAGTTGTCCATCGATAAATGACCCGAGACTGCCGTCTTTGACACTAAGAAGTAGAGACAGCAACGTAATCTGAGCAACGGAGGAGGCCATGATCGGTGGAGATGGAGATGGAGAAGAGAAAGGGAAGGAGGCTTTAAATTAGGGATTCATGGAAAAAAAAGGAAACAGAAACAGAGAAGTGTTTTTCTAAAAATAAGAAAGATGAGAGGAACGGAACGCATCAAAATTCGAGATGGGGTAGTTTCATTGGTGGGCACAAATGTTTCATCATTATAACACTGTGGCTACAAATATTTTTTTTTTTTTGTAATGTTGTGGCCGTAAAACTATTCTCTGATAGCACTGATGGCCATAAATGATTTTTTTGTAATGTTGTGGCCACAAATGTTTCATCATTATAACGCTGTGGCCACAAAGGCTTTCCACGTGGATCATGTGTTTTGTGGCCACGTTATCAACTTCACTGGAAATAACCCCCAAACATACCATTGTGACCATCAGTGCAACTGGAGAATAATTTTGTAGCCACAACGTTAAAAAAAAATATATTTGTGGCCACAACGTTATAATAATGAAACATTTGTGGCTACTAGTGAAATGAACCCTGGAGAAGAGATAGGGAAGGGAGTTAATTTTTTATTTTTATATAAAATACTTGTAATTTTATTAAATTATATAATGATACTTATAATTTCAATAATTATATAATTAACATTATCTGTTATTATAGAATAGCAACTTTTATTTATTTATTATTTAAATTTAAATGTTATAAAATTAACAATAAACTAATTTAATTTAGCATAAAAATTATATTTCTATTTTTATGTGAAATACTTATAATTTCATTAATTTATATAATGAACATTATGAGTTATTATAAAAAAGAAAGTAATACAATTATTCATTAATTAATTAATTATTATTTAAATTCAAATATATTAGAAAACTAACAATAAACCAATTTAATTTAATATAAAAATTAATTTTCTATTTTTATATGAAATACTTATAATTTCATTAATGTATATAATGAACATTATCTTTTAATAACATACATTTTTTAAATATAGATATATAAAATATATTATAATAAAATGCTAAAAATAATTTCGAAGATAATTAAAATCAAATATTTATTTACAAAAAAATCAAATATTTTTTAGTAGTTATAGTGGTGAATGTTAATTTTTAAAATATTTATTTTAATAATTATTTATCTTAAATCAAATAATCAAATAAAAAAATTAATTTTACAAATTAATTTATATTAAATAATAACTTAAGTAATTTTCATAAATTTGTAAATTAATTAATTAATTTATATATCCAATTGATCATCATTAGCATCTTATTTTTAAGGATGTACTTATAATTTATAGAATAAATTATCATGGCATTATTTTTAATATTATTTTTATATTTTTTATTTTTTTAAATTTAATTATTATTCTTAATATAAATCTCAAATTCAATTCTAATAATATTATAATAATTAAGTCATGCTTTACTAAACATAAATATAAATTTTAAATAAAATTCAAAGTAGATGTATTCCAACACTTTTAAAAGTTTGTTGGTATAGATAATTTATAGGAGTTGTATTTGACCATTGCTATAGATAAGTATTAGTATAGAGTAGTAGTTATACCAACAGAACAATATCTGTAAGTAAATATCAGATTTTTTCTGGCAAATTGAATGTTCTATTGGTATAAATAGTCTATAGCTACAAATTTGACCGTCGCTATAGATAAAAGTAAATATACAATAATATCTATACCAACAAAATACAATTCATAAGTAAATATATTATATTCTGACAGCTTTAAACTATCATTGGTAAAAATAGTCTATAGCTACGGAATTTAATCGTTACTATAGAAAAATTTCAGTATGTGGCAATTTATTTGTAGTGTTTTGATATTTTTATGCCTGTTGGGTTTTGATCCATAGTAATAATTTTGATGATTTATACTATGTTCATGAGATGCGATCGGCAAATATCACTTAAATGAGTGGTCTCTATTTTATATTCAAATCAACATTTTGATGAGCTTATCTTATTATGCTTAATAGTTGCATAATTGGATCTTGGGTTTTCAAAATGATGATGATGATGATGATGATGATGATGATGATGATGATGATGATGATATATAAATGGGGATAGCATGTTTAAGGAATAAACCTGACTATGATGTCTAATTTAAGGGGTTGTACTGTTCCCCAGCAAACTTTTATACACTTGAATTTTGTATTTGTCTCTTTGATAGATTTCTTGCTTATTACCGAAATTTTTTTTGACATGGGTATAGTAGTCAATGAGGAATGCAAAGAGACAGAGTTTTAACTTCTTTTAGGTGTTAGTATTGTAAGAGGCAACCTCTAGACATGTCTTACTGCTTCACTTCTTGTTTGGTGGTCATCAGTTGTCCTTGTAGCTTGACCATAATTTGGATTTTCTTTAACCACCTCAGTTTGAAGGGTAGCCATTTTTTTTCTTGATCAGTGGTGAGTTTAGAGAACTAAACTCTTTTTAAGAGGGAGAGGGTTGTGGGCCCCGGCCTTTGTCTTCATTTGTTTGTAAAAAACATTCAAGCCTGGATTCCAGGCTACTTTTCCATGCAAAACCCTTGATTTAAGCCTTCTATTAAGCCTTGTTTTGTTTAGTCGTTGTTGCCATCTTGGTTTTGTTTCAAAAGGCATTGAGCAACTTGCTTCTTTCTCTTTCTCCTACTTCGTGGTGTGGTCTTTGGCTGAGATTCGGAGCCAAGGGAGAAGCTTAAAGGACGGCCAATCTCACCAAGTAGATGCTAAATTGTGAGTTGTTTTCATTTCCCATTCTTGCTATTTTATGTTTCCATTAAATACTTTGAAGATTTACAAGTTGCCTTATATATACTAGTGTATTATTTGTACGCACACACATTGTGGTGGTATATATATATATGTCCCAATATGCATGTATATATAATATACTTATGCATGGATCTGCAACTTATTAGGTAGTTATTTATTTAAGCTTCACCATCACCGCCATCCTGGGCAGATCTAGCTGCAACCATCTAGCGCCGCCCTAGCTTTTCTCTTCTTCAAGATGGTCCTGTTCTTACAAAGCTTAAGGCAAACACAACTGAGTTCATCCGAATGGACAATGATGCTATTTCGAGGTCGAAAATTCATTTCCAGAATTCTCAGTATGGAAAATTCTTTGGTAAGCCCCCTCCTTTTGATCAGGTCAAGATAATCCTTCCAAGTAGAGTGAGATCGGAGTGATTCACATCTCCGACCTTCCAACCAGTTATCTTATTCTCCGATGTGAAACCCATGAAGCTATGTAAAGACTTATGTTCAATGGCCCTTGGGCCATGAATGGAGTTATTCTTCAACTAGCGCCATGGCAGCCTTTCTTCAGACCTGCATTCACAAAGCTGATGACGGTAGTGATTTGGCTCCAACTGCACAACCTTCCAGTGCTGGGACAGAGACTCGCTGAAGACAATAGCATCACATATTGGTAGACTACTCAAAGTGGATAAATATACTACTTCATTATCCCGCTCCAAATTTGCTAGAATTTGTGTGGAGATTGATCTTATGAAACCATTAAAGCAAGGGTTATGGATTGGCAATGATATGCACCGTGTTTTTGTCGTCATTTTGTATGAAAAATTACCCACTTTTTGCTACTCGTGCGGGATCGTTGGTCATGGAACTAACTCTTGCAGCCACTAGAACTTGGCGTGTTCAGGTAACACCTTTCCACCCCCTTTCCCTGGTTCTTTTGATCGACAAGGGATAAAGGTTAGGAATTCCTCGTTTACGCTAGGTGAAGGCATGGACGCAAGAATGGATTTTGGTTCAATGGGCACGGCGGATAAAAGTGGGAGGTCAATGGAAGAACTGGATACAAACTTTGGTCCTTGGATGCTTGTTTCTAGATAACGCGACAGCCGATGGGGGCGCTGTGGTGCTGGAGGCTCGTCCTCTATATTGGCGCATGCGAACCCCTGTAGAGCTGAGGGTGACAATCTCGACGAGCTGGTCACACGCAACATGTCTGATCGCTCGATACATGGTGGAGTTAGCATCAAAGTGAGGGACAGCCATCTCAATATTAGGACTAAAGCTATATCTTCTACAGAGAAAGAGACGACCAGATCTGATGACATAAGCACAACATTCGTTTCTTGTGAGAAGAACCAATTGACCAATCTAACAGCTCCTGCACAATCTTTGGCTATCTTAATGGCTCTTGACCCATCAAATCATCTAGGGGATGCCGTCCCACTAAATCCAGCCTAGCTTCAGGTTCTAATGCTCAGTTGATTTCCAAAGTTAAACAAAAGGGCCCCATCAACCAACATTCACCTTCACCCATCTTGCGGACTTTAAAGAGTCTCTTCGAAGACCATATTGGAGAAGGAAGCTCTGACGCTCACAGGATGGTGGTGGATAATGTTGCCAATGCCCTTCTCAGCAAATAATATATGGACATTGCCTCAGATTAAGAGATGAGTGCGACGGGACTTAAGAAGAAGAAGATGAGATGTCTAATAACGATGATCAAGAAGAACCAGAAGATTCGATGACCCTGGATCAGTTCCAGATTGGTCATTGGAAAGACATACTAGCTCGCAATGGTTCCCAAGCTCTAGTGGCTCCTCAAAAAAAGGGGAGGATGGACAAAAAGCCTAGATGGGATCTAGACTAATTGTCCTTGGTCTTTGCCTCTTCAGTTCTATTTCCTCCCAACATTACAGGATGTTTCTAAATCTTTTTTTTTTTATTTTTAATCATCAGTTTAATTATGGTTTTGAACAAGATAGTTTGTTGGAATTAGGGGGGAGGGGGTCTTAGGTAAGGATACTACTCTTATAATTCATATTATGAAAACTTTCAATCCGCTCGTGTTTTGTCTAGTTGAAACCAAAGCTGACACTACTAGAGTTCACTCCTGTGGCAATCTCCCGCTATGCTCTGCATTTGGTTATTTCAATGGACAGGCCCAATAATAATGGGATTATCTCAGTGGTTTACAATTCTAATCACATTCAACAACAATGTTCTTTGTGGGAAGAACTCTCTGGTATGACTCCTCTTAACAATCTTATAATAATCATAGGTGACTTCAATGTCGTGGTTTTGATTGAAGAACATAAAGGGGTTCTCATCTTTATTACTCCCGCAAGGCTAGTGAGTTTTCTAATTTCATTTCTCTTAATAATCTTTTAGATGTGAATTATGCTGGTACTAAATATAGTTGGTGTAACAATCAAGCAGGACTAGTAAGACGATGGGCCCGTCTTGATTGTTGTCTTGTCAGTTCCTGCTGGTCTTCTAAGTTTAGTATCTATTATATTAAGTATCTTTCTTGCTTTTATTTGGATCACGCTCCTTTAATTCCCATGCATGTCTTCTCGCATCTAGTTGCTCGCACTAAATCCAAGCTCATCAATTGGCTAGTATGAACTCAATAGAAAAAGACATGAACAAACTTGAGCTAGAGATAACTGAAGCTAAGGTTAATGATGAGCAAAGAGATCAAGGTGTTAACCTGAATTGTGACTTGACTGCTATGTATAATCACCTTACTGCTCTTTAAAGACAAAATTCTACAAAGTGGGCCCAAAGAGCTAGGCTCATGTGGATTCAGAATGGGGATAACAATTCCATCTTTTTTCATAATTCTATTCGTTTTCATAACCATAACATCTCTATCTCTCATATTTCAGATTCGGAAGATAATGTCTTTACTTGTCAAGATGATATTGATTGTGTCTTTGTTAATTATTTTCAAAATCTTTGGAAGGACTCTTCTAATAACAATTTCGGTAATGTTTTAAATGCTTTGTCGGATGACCTTGCTATTGTTTCCTCTGGTGATTGTGAAATGCTCATTAGGGAGGTCACTAAGCAGGAAGTTTATCAAGCTCTTACAACTCTTCCCTCTGGAAGAAGCCCCGGTCCGGATGGACTAAATGCCGAATCCTATCTGTTTTTTGGGATGAAATTGGAGAACACTTATTTTCGGCAATCAACTATTTCTTTTCCAACTCTGTCATGCCTAATGATTGTGGGACAACTTACATTGCTCTAATTCCCAAGAAGTCCAATCCCAGGTATGTTTCAGACTTTCGGCCTATTTCTTTGTGTAATGTTTGTTATAAGGTGATTTCCATGATTCTTTCTAATCACCTTAAACAAATCTTGCCCCATCTTATTGGTCTTGAACAAAGTGGTTTTATTTCTGGTCATAGTCCATTTGATAATATTATAACTCTTCAATAAGTTGTGCATTCTATGGACAATGATTTGCATTACCCCCCGAGGATGTTAGTAAAATTTGATATTAAGAAGGCTTATGATTGTGTGAGCTAGATTGCAAGTCTTGCTACTCTTATTAAAATGAAATTTCTTGGTCAGCAGATCTCCTTCTCTTTTCTAATTAATAAACACTCCACTGATTGGATGACTTCGTTTAGAGGCCTTAGGCAAGGTGACCCTATTTCCTCTTACTTATTCATTCCTGTTTCTCAGAATTTAACTGCCCTCCTGAATTTTGATTTGAGAAACAACATGATTCCAAGTTTCAATTCTAATCTTTCTAATAATTTTAATCACCTAATGTACACTGACAACCTCATTCTTATTACTCATGCGTCAGGAAAAGCTGCTCAAAATATTGATCTTTGTCTTTCCATCTGTGAGAGCTTAACTGGGCAAAGAGTCAATTGCTTTAAATCAGAAATTCTCTTCCCTTCTTGTTTCAATAAGAGATTAAGCAAGAGTATCAGCAACATTTTAAGAATAAGAGTTGGCACCTTTCCTTTAACCTATATTGGCATCTTAATCTCCCCTAGGAAGTTGGTTGTTTCTCATTTTAAGTCAATGTTAGATAAAATTGAGAAAGCAACCTCCTTTTGGAGACACTCTAGAATCTCCCCTGCTAGTAAGACCATCCTTATTAATTCTTCCCTTATGTCGGTTCCCATTTATTACCTTTATGTTTATTCTGTTCCCAACTCCATTTTGGATGGCATTTCCAAAGTTTCCAGGAATTTCTTTTGGACTAAGAGTAGCAATGGAAAGGGCTTCAGTTCAGTAAATTGGGCCAATGTTACACTTGATCGAACTGAGGGGGTTTGTCCATTAGAAATTTAAAATTTTCTAAGGTCTCTCTAATGGCTAAGAATCTTTTCAGTATTCTTAATAATCGGGACACTTTGTGGGTTGATATCCTTAATGCTAACTATGGCCAACTTAATGTTTGGTCTGACTATATACCCTCCAAGTGTTCCTGGTTCTTCAGAAGTATTTGTTGGACAAATTCCTTAATTAAACCTCATCTTTGGATTAATCATGTTAATCCTAATAGAACTAAGTTTCTGTTCGATCCTTGGTACACTACACAAAAAAAGTGTTTTTGAAGCGGTTTTCAATACCTATAGAGGCGGTTATAACCGCCTCTATAGGTATAGAGTTGGTTTTTTCACCCGCCTCTTAACTGCCTCGTATCAAGCCCGCTCTACACTTTAGAGCCGGTTTATATCAACCGTTGGGTAAGTTTTATTTACGGAAGCGGTTTTTAATAAATGATGGTAGAGGCGGTTATAACCGCCTCTATAGCTATTTAGTTTTTATCCTTACTCAATAGTTTTAGAGGTGGTTATAACCGCCTCTATAGGTAATAATTTTTTATCCCTCTTAAAAGGTTATAGAGGTGGTTATAACCGCCTCAAATAGTTAATAATTTTTTTATTACTACTTAATAGTTTTAGAGGCGGTTATAACCGCCTCTATAACTAATAATTTTTATTATTCCTCAATAATTTTAGAGCCGGTTATAACTGCCTCTATAGCTAATAATTTCTTACATTTTCATATTTTTAGAGGCGGTTATAACCATCTCTACAGCTAATAATTTCTTAATTTTCATACTTTTAAAAGCATTTATAACTGCCTCTAAATTTGTTCATTAATTAAATTTAATTTAATTTTAATTTAATTTTTTATTAATAATAAATAAATTTATTTAACCTGTAAATAAAAAAACATGAAACTTTCAATACATTCAAAAATATCCTAAATTCAATTTCATTGACTTTTATTGACAAGTAATGAGCTCAAATACAATGTATTTTGATTAATAACAAAATATAAAGAATTTTACACTATTTGTCTACTTTTATTACAAAATATTTTTTTACTTAATTACACGGTAAAAAGTTGTGTATCCTCTCCATCTTCAACTCTTTCGATCTTTAACCATGAATACTCCTGCATAAGTAAACAAACATTATCAAATAAAGATCTATAATTGCAATTAAAATCAAATAAAAACTATTAAATGCTAAAATATTTGCAGAAATTAAATTAGCAAAGTCTGTTGTTCAATAGATCAATATCAAAATTTAATAATTAGTTGTAATATTTTAATGTCTGCACATCAATATTCCAAAACAATTCCCTCTTACTTTGTGCGCCACTCGCACCTACTTGAGACATGAAGGGGAATCACTTACAAATTCTGAAATATTTCTAGCCAAAAATAAAGATTTTCTCTGCATTATTTAAGAAGAGTAGGGCAAACATAATAGATGCAAATACTTCAAGGTGTATAATCAAGCATGCCAGGAGATCAATATCACCACAAGGGACCCAAAGATGAACATTAGCATAACAATATTTTAGTGATGAAACTGGATTGTTAATCAAATGAATGTTTTTGTTTGTTCAAGAGCTAACCCAAAAGCCTGATGTTTTACAGCAAACAAACACAACTGACCTAGGTGTGGAATCTCCTTGTATAGTAAGTCTTGGCAATGACCTTGAGCAACTATCGACCTAACCAATAAAGGAAGAGAACAGTATATGAGCAATGGAAGAGAATGGGATAAAGTAAAATCAGGTAGAAAATTTCAGCTAGAAAGACACTTTAAAAGAAAAATGGAATCAAGTAAATCAAGTTTCAATTTTCTTCTCCTTCAAGCATTTATCTTAACAATATGTTTGGTGGTGACAAACCTGAAAGCACCACCAGATGCAGACAAAATAATACGTCAAAGTGCCCCCTCCGGCAAGCCCTGGATACACTGCAGCCAGAGAAGTGATTCCATTACCAGTATCACAACACTTGAGCAACCATTTGTAAGATATAGTCCAATTAAAGACCCCCTTTTGTACCTGGAAGATTGCAGAATGTTCTGAATCTGCAGGAAGTATCTTCACATTGTGCTTGTGTGCAAGTGGTCGCACAAATGGTCTTCCGGCTATGAGGGTCTCTTTGTTTACAAGAGCTATGTCTTTTCCAGCCTCAATGGTAGCTACAGTAGGCTGAGAACAATGGGGAATAAAGAAGACTGACGTTCAATGGCAAAAACATGGATAAATGAATTTATGCCTAATGATCATGTACATCAAGTAGTAAAATAGAACAATTCTATATAAAAATCCTTTAGTCATTTCAATTTGTTATACTTTCCAAATGATCCTTGCGAACCTTATTATGCCTAATGATCAAATTTAATCTTGAATTATTAATTAATATCTACCAGAAGATGTGAGACACATTGAAACTGACAACTGTAAGGATGAAATTGAATTGCCAAAGTTTGCAGCAAAAATACATTCATACGTTAATGTTTTGAGTAATGAAATTGAACTACATTATTAAATACATTGGCCCACTTTATGTTAAAAAACCAACCAATGCTACAGAAACACATTTTGACTTGCACTTTATCTAATGAACCAATATATCTGTGAATGCTATTGAACATTGTTGCAAGCTTTGCCACTGCTGTTCCTACTGTAATTACTATCAAACTAGTACTTTATATATATAGAGAGAGAGAGCTTGCTTGATCAGTACTGATTATTTCTGATAATTTTCATGTTTAGCTTGCAAGTGTTAGGATGCTGCCATGGGCTAGAACTAACCTTAATCCTACTGCCCAAGCTCTCATCATTTCAACAGGTTCAATTGATTATATGTTTTCATTTCCATTTGTTTGTTGATTTATTTTTTCTATCTGTATTGTAATAACTTGTAGTGTTAATTTGATATTGAATTAATGAATGCAGTTGCTGGTGCTGCATACTTCATAGTTGCAGACAAGACAGTCATGGCTTCTGCAAGGAAGGATTCTTTCAAGGATGTTAACTGAACATCTCATGTATCAAAACCATTAGTTCTCAATGTTTTTTTTAATTATTATATGATGCGCTCTTTGATCTTTGATTGTATTGATCATGGTTGATCATCATCAGATAAGATCAGTGTTCTGTAGTAATCTCTACATCAATCACTGCAATATATATAATTCTAGTTCAATACCTGTTAATCTTTCCCCATTATATATGCTTATTTCACATTTGTCTACAATAAAAGCAAGGGGAAAACCGAGAAAAACAGATAACTTTTTTTCTAAGAAGGGTTACTCCTGTAAGTGTGATAAAACTTCTAAACTTATTGACAAACTACCTTAATTCTTAAAAAAATGGCTGCCTATGTTCTGAATCAGGGACACAAAAAAGTTATTAATCTATTTGTCTGAACAAATAACTTCAGAAGCCTTAATAAACAACTCTAAAATCAGAGATAAACAGAGATAATAACCATTTAATTTTCATGATTTGAAACCCAGAGTGGAAAAGTGAAGGCAATAATTTTTGGTTAATGAATATATAGAGCTTACGAAAAGTTCTCCCTTCAAGAACACCGTCCAAATCAAAAATCAGAAAAACTGATTAGATTCACAACATCAAGATACTGAAAAAACAAAAAGTAAAAGAAAATAATTCAAACTTATTAAAAATAAAAATAAAAACCAAAAACAAGAACATCTTACAAACTATTAAAACTAGTACAATCAAAACAAGCAAGTAATCATCCATCTTGTTTTTCTTATCACCAATTCCCCAATTCTCTCCACCAAACTCAGAGCAAGGAATCAATGATGCAAACTACTAATCATTCACGATAAATAGAAGATAAAAAAAAAAAAATCAAATGAAGGACAGAATGGTAGCTGTTAGCATAGCATACTCACATACGCATATTTCCTGTGGTTGTGGAGGGTAGGAGGAGCTCAAACTTGTCAGAGATGGTTTGATGTGAAGGATAAAAATAAAAGTTTAAGTGTATGCATAGAATGATTTGTACTTTTAAGAAGGGTAATAATAGAAAAATCAAACTATACATTTGTATCAAAATGATAAGCAATTTATTCTCTGAAGTCTGGACTTTTCTAATCCATGTAGGACAATATATGTCAGAGAAGTTAAATTAAACTTCACTGTATTAATTAAATTAAGTTCTAATCATGTACTTTCTAATACTTGTGAGTCTTAAAGAGATGGATTTCAGAGCATCAATCCAATTATGGCCCGATGTACATCACCCCGCTAAACTGAAACCATTCTCCTCTGTTCTCAGATTTGTCAAGTTAATTTTCACATTTTCTTTTTTTATTATTTCAAGGCATATCATCCATCTATATATTTCGGTGATTCTCTCTGGATCAAGCCCAAAAACTAAAGCTTACTATTTATGAAAATAATTGATTTGATGGTTCCCATGGTCAATGGGAAGGTATTAGTTAATCAGGCAAAGAGAATGATTTTGGTCATGTGTGATCAGCTCAAAACCCAACTGATGGTGCTCATTCACAAAATTTAAAAAAGCAACAAATACTGCTACATAAATGGAGATAGATTTTGCTGCTACTAATATATGGACGCAGAAGGGCTCCCAAAAAAAAACAAGATTGCACTGCCAATATCAATATTATCAAACATGAGAATATGGCAAAAGTTGAAAAACAGGGATCAAAAGACAAATTTTTGTTGTACTTTGTGAAAATGTATATTTCTGTTCATATGATTTTAAAATGTGTAAATATATATATATATATATATATATATATATATATATATATATAGATATTATTGTTTATTCATTTCAATCTTCAAACTTTCAAAATGTTTAATGTTAGTATTTGAAACATATGATCAAGTCATCTATTTCTTCATTGAGATCAATTTAAACTAAAAGTAATTTGGACCCAATATCAAAAGACACAGATATTTACTACTTTGAAAGTACAGTAACAAAAAAAATTATCATGATGAAACACAGAATACCTTATCAGTCAAAAAGTTTGAAGTCCTCTGATATCTATCACTAAGATATAATTGAATGTTTGTGTGTGTGTGTGTGTGTGTGTGTGTGTATATATATATATATATATGTGGTGGTGTTTGGTAGCCTGTTACTTTTGGTGTGTCAGTAATGAAACTGAAAGACTTACATCAACTTGCACACTAGTGCATGAGTTTCCTATTGTGTGGTGTCAGCCTCTTTAAGTCAGCAGAGTTATTATTATTATTTTTTTGAGAGTAAAATGAAGATATCTAATAAACTATAATAGACTTTGCAGTGAAGTACTTACATTCAGATAAGGAATCCAATCTATCATTCTTTGCAGTGAATGTCATCCACAGCAGCTGTCAATAGCAAAAAGAATGTAAAGCAATTTCCTCACTTATATTCACTAATTTAGTAGATGTACCTTGTACAAATACTATATACAAATTGTAAATTGCAAAAGGAAACACACACACACACACACACACACACAAATAGAGTAGGGAAAACAGTCTCATAACCTCTCTTGTCGAACTTTTATAAAAAAAATTTTCCATAATGCACTTTGTGGTAAATGTCCTAAAACCTAATGTGCATTATATTATTAGCATGTATTAATTCATTTTAATAAGGAGAAAAGCAACTAGTTAGTTGTAGGATTTAGTTCAACTACTAATGGCTTTTCCACTTAATTAAATCAAGAAGACATGATAAATTAAAATTTATACTTGGATGTTGATCTCCCACCTTAAATTAAAGTCTAAGTGGTCTACATTTTTATATAACTCCACTCTGGGCCATGTCTTGAGTAATTTAGGAGCACATTTTTCTTTTCTATATTATTTGTTATAAACAGTATTGAAAAACCTCATAGAAAAATAAAAAAAATAAATTAAATACTTTGTGAAAAAATAGAAGATAATACTTACTTTGATTGTACGGGACGAATTAAGGCAGAAGTGGTCCGTTCAACCCATATTATCATTAACCTACTAGACATGCATGTGCTCACCACAAGACACTCTTTAGAGGTTTATAACTTTGCTGCATGTAAACCAATTGAGAATCATAACTTATCCACAAAAGTAATTGACTTAAAAGCTTAAAAAATGGCAGTGAATCATAACTTATTCACTGTATCATTCATTGATACAATGAATAATAAAATGAGATAACAATTTCTAAGGTGTACAAACAATGAGAATCCATTGAAATCGTGTTGCAGTGATGCAGTATATAATAAGATTGTCAACAGTTAAGAGCAGTGATTTGCTTAGGAGAAGGTTGTGGTTGCAACTAGTAACAAAAGTCATGGAAGGCTCCAAAATTATCTTTAGGAAAACCAACAAGCATCGTTAAATGACTTGTTTGGCATGAGCATCTTTGAATGTAAGTTGTTGACAAAAAAAATACATACTCAATTAGTCCCGTATAGAATCTCTACCATTCAGGCTTTTCACCTTTGCAAACAGAAAAGTTTTCTTTTGAAGATAGTGTGACTTGTTAGAAACCCCTGATTTAGTTAGTGATTGTTAACATTCCTCAGTTGTCTATGCTATATATGTGCTCTTGCTTTGAAACAGTTTGATGTTATAATAAGCAACATGCTCTAATTCCAGCTATTTTGTATCTTCTTTTTTCTTTATCAGATCTATACCTTGTGATACACAAATTTTAGGATGCTACCTTAAAGCATCTAGATGATGTTACTGTGAAGACTGTGTGTGTGTGTTTGTGTTGGATCAAACCAATTGATGAAGCAAGAAAAATTTAAGCGGTAACTTTGTTAAATTTCTGCAAACTTATCCTGAAATACTCACATGTACTTATCATCATCAATCTGAGTTATGTGATATGTATCTTTGTATATATTTGTTGATTCAAATTTTTATTCAATCAGAAACTGGAACTTTTAATGTTGTGTTAATGGGTATACGTTCTCATTTCTGCAGACACCTCAACAACAACAACAGTATTGAACAAATCAAAGGAAGATCCATCATAATAATAGTTCAATGTAACCTCTTAAATTTATCAATATGAGACCCTGAGACTTTTAAGTTTGTTATCATAATCCAATCAAATCTTATTTTTCCAAAGTTTCACATACTCAAGATGACAGGAAATTTACAATGCATATCTTCTTAACAAGATATAACTTTGTTGACAAATCATACTCAAATTAATTCTTGATAATCACAAATGTTGCTCATTACATTAGATTTCCGAATCCAAATTATTCACTTTGTAGCCCTTTTTTTTCTAGAGTTTGGATTGTTCACCTTTTTTTTTTTTTACTTTTATCCTTATTTTGGTGGAAGAATTGACAAGGCTAAATTTGATCTACGTAATGTGTGCGTCTATCTATATATAGGACTATAGATGAGGGTCTAGTTAATCAGTAGCAATTGTTGTTAATCATAAAAGCATTGCAAAGAGTCTAGTCACAATATCATATAATCCAAATCCATCCAAATCATAAAGAAAGAAAACCCTAGAAAAGAATAACAATAACATCAAATAAATCACAGTTTCAATAAAAAAAACTGACTATTGCTCTGGGACCTCTTAGATCCAACAAATCCCCTATTATCCAACTACAAAACAAAAAGATCCAGCACACAACGCATAAATAAACATAAACTTTTGAAGCAAAAAAGGACTTCAAAAGAATACATGACTACAAAAGAACATCCCAAACAACATCAAAAAAACCTCATTGAATCACAAATTTTAAAAAGGCGCAAAAAAATCATGAAATAGAACTAGAAAAAAAAAAAACCAAAACTCTAGAAAACCTCATTGTGCATCGGAGATCGATCTCAATAGTATCAATTTCAATGGAATCAATAGGGAAAAGAGAGGTCAATCAACATGTCTTACCGTTCTCTTGTCAAATCGCCATTGAGAACTCCAGAACCGCGGATGGAATTGAAGCCCTAATGATTTTGGAGCAAAAATTAAGAAGAAACAAAATAGGATCTAAATCTACAACCAAAGCATGAAAAAAACAAAGAACTAAAGAAATTCAAATGGCGAAGTTGAAAATGATAGATAAAATTGAAACCTCTGGATGGCAAGGATGTAGATGACCCTAATTCCCCAATGCTAGAAGAACGACAAGAGGATCTCCGGCGGCAGTGCGGCGAAGATCAGCAACCGACGACCGGTAGGTGATCAGAGAGGAGATCCAATGCTCTGGATTCCAATGGCCAAGAGACGATAAAAGAGGTGACCGGAGGCGATCAGAGGTTTTTAGAGAAGGTGTGAGTGAGTGCTGGAGAGAGAGAGAGAGAGAGAGAGAGGAGAGATTTTGGAGTGAGTGTGAGTGAGGCTGGAGAGAGAGTGATTTTTTTTAGTTTAAAGGGTAGAAGGGTTTTTCTTAAATCGGCTGTATAGATTATTATAAAAAAAATTTAGCATTGCTAATAAGCTGGTTTTGTAAAAACCCCTCTATAAATCCACTGCTAAAAGTCAAACATGGTGTAGTGGTACTTTGATGTTCCAATTGCCTATAAGCCCACTTTCCTAAATATCAATCTGGATATTGGTTCCATTTGCACTACTGATTTAACCTTGGATATTCATTGTAATTTGCAAATGTTGCACACTTTGTTTGGAGAACATCTGAATCATGAAGGTTTGAACCATACTTCTTTGGACTATGCTAATGATAATAATTGGGTTTGGTTCACCAATTCCAAGAGCTCTAAAATTCCTACCATGGTTTACACGTACTTTAATAATAAGGCTATCCATCATATCTCTTGGCCAAGTTGGAGGAATTTGTGGCAGATCAATGTTGCTCCAAGGGCAAAACACTTTGTCTGGATGTTAATGCATGACACGACCCCTTGCGTGTATCCCGCAAGTGCACGGGCTTTTCGAAGTAATAAAATTACCCTGGTGAGTGGGTAGTCGAATCCACAGAGAATAGGGATTTAAAACACAAGATTTCGCTATTTAGTTGTGCGGTGTACAAAAAGTGATAATCGAATTGGTGAGTAAATTATGAAATCAATTATACTAAAAGACAGGAATTTAAACAAAGAGATGGAAGACGAGATAAAAGCAAGTAGGAGTTACGAAAGAAAGACTAGCAATGGGTGAAATAGGGTATCCGAAGAAGCTACCTCTAGGACTTATGCTTCTAGTGCAAGACTATGCTATTATACTTTCCTATTGATGTTAATTGAGTCGAGGATATCCTTAAACTCACGGTCCCAAAACTTAAGGTCGACCGTGACTAACCCCAACATTATGTCCCGGCATTAGGATTCACTATGATCCTTGACTCTTGTTGACCTGTCAACTAAGCCCCAGGGGAGTCTATCTTCCTAACCCTAACACTATGTGGGATTGCTTTAAGCTCTAGGGATTCCTAGTGATAAAACCTGTTCCTCTATGAAGTTCTAACCCTTTGGTCCAGGTGGAAGAGCCCTAGTCTAGATGGAGCCCTAACACTCTATCTTGACCGCTAATTAACCAAGGAAACGGAGGTAGGGAGAAATCACACAGGAGGGGAAAGGGGTACATCGCTACCTCACAACTCTCCCTCTCAACCCTCTCCAATCTTAAGGAGTCTAACCCTATAGGAGTTGTCACACCTCCAAAGGGTAACCTAGATTGCTCTCAACCTTAGTGTCACGGCTAAGGGAAACACAATAGCACAAGATAATTAAAATTGAAACTCGATTTATTTATCAATAATGGAAAAGCACAATAGCAATGTCATAGAAACATAATAATCATAGGGTTTTACAAGTCCGAATACCCACGAGGGGTTTAGCTCTTCATGGAGCTATACATGTTCATCAAAATATAAAAGAAAGTATAAATAAAAAGCATTGATGAAAACCCCCTCGCGTATGATGTGGCCGTGGTCTTGTGCGGCCGCTGGACGTCGGTGATGATGCCGATGACGCGCTCTAAACCTCCACGAAGTCCTCTCCGAAACCCTAGCCACACTCTCCAGAAGTTCAGGAGAAAGTTAGGTCAAAAGATTTTTTTTAAAAGTCTCCAAATCGGGCTTTTATAATGTTGAGTGCGGCTTTTAAATCTGAACTTATCGGGACTTCACACGGCCGTGTGGAATTAACACACGGGCGTGTGAAGTTTCTGTCTGCTGAAAAATTAATTCACACGGCTGTCAGAAATTTCCACACGCCCGTGTGAACTCTCTGGAATCCTGGTTTTTGGCAGAAAGTGAATAGTAGCTTGCTACAGTGTTTTGCTGCAGTAACAAACTACATTGCTGCTACAGTACTTGCCGAAACGCTCCTAAATCCGTTGTTCTTCATCGAGGCCATCGATTTGGGCACACAAATCAATGGTTGATCGTGCCGATTGCTTCAAGTCTCCTTCTTGGTGAAGTTCTCCTAAGCAACACGAGTTAGACTTATTGTGAATGTGACTGCCTTTGTGCCCCTCCAAAGGAGGTTGGCACACACTCACAAGTCTAAGCTCGTGCCTTGTTCCTTGCTTGGTCCGAAAACCTCCCAACAACGGCGAACACGATCTAACTTCGTTCTTTTCCTCCAAATTAGCTCCACAAACCTATAATGCATAAGAATACACAAATGCACACAATTTAGTGATAAAATCTGATAAAAGATATGTTCATTATAAGATAATAACGCTTTGCGTTACTATACTACGAACACTTATCAATGCACAACAAGATAAAGACTTATGATTATCTTTACAGCATGAAATGTGGGCCTCAATCTTATTGTTGTCAAGATTCACAAATACTGGGAAGAAGAACAACAAAAAAAACAGAGGAAAACAAAGAGAAAAAACATAAAAAAAAACATTCATTCATTCATTCATTATCTCATCCAAAACTTCTCACTTTTCCCCCTTTTGTACATTACAGCAAGCTTATCCGTATCCCTTCACACCATAGTGGAAAACACTTGTCATCAGCTTAATAAAGCATGTCATCATCCACTAGCTCCATAATTCTATGCCTCGAACTAAAGACATAATCACATGATGATGAAATCTGAGCCGTCCATTTTAACTGCATATCAAACTACATATATAACTACATTCTTAACAACTATGAATACAATAAATTCTTAACAACATACATAGTTGCATATCAAACCCAGAACACAGAAACTCATCTCTTCCCTATAGTACAACCTTTTCATTGCTTCAATCACCTGCTAACACACTCTCCCTTGATTAAAGCCTACATACACCAAGTTGATTCCTCAAATTGCCAACCTTTTGAGCATCAAGACATTTAGTAAATATATCAGCCAGCTGTTCTTCAGATCTGCAGAAATACAGTTTAATTTCTCGATTTTGAACTAATTCCCTGATAAAGTGATACTTAATAGCTATGTGTTTGGTCCTGTTATGTAATACAGGATTCCTGGCAATAGCTATACATGCTTTGCTATCACAATTAATAGCAACTGACTTTTCCATCATCACACCACAATCCTGCAGAATTTGTTTCACCCAAATTGCCTGACAACAAGCAGCACCTAAAGCATAGTATTCAGCCTCTGCTGTGGATAGAGCAACTACATCCTGTTTTTTAGAAGACCAACAAACTGCTCCTGAGCCAATATTAAACACAACCCCTGTAGTGCTTTTTCTATCAATTAAACTGCCACCCCAATCACTATCACTGAATCCTTGCAAATTACAACCCAAACCTTTACTATACTGAATACCATACTCAATTGTCTCAGAAATATACCTAAGAACATGCTTCACTGCTCCCAAATGACCTTTATTAGGCTTACTCATAAACCTTGACAGAACACTGACAGCAAACATCATATTTGCCGTTGTGTGAGTTAAATATAACAATCTTCCAATCACTCACCTATAATTTGTTGCATCAATTACCTCTAGCTGCTCAAACAACTGCAATTTTGTACTTTGAGTTAAAGGCACAGACACAGCCTTACAATTCTGCATATTGTGAGTTTTCAATAAATCCTCCATGTATTTTTTCTGTGACACAAATATGCCTAGCTGATCTTGTTTAATCTCTAGACCTAAAAAATAGGACATTAAACCAAGATCATTCATCTCAAATTCTCGTTTCATCGCCTGACAGAAATTAGTGATCAACTGTAAAGATGAGCCCATATATACCAAGTCATCAACATATACACAGACTATTAACTGGTCACCATTTTCTTTAGCTTTTCTGTACAAAGTATGCTCAATCACACTTCTTTTAAAACCCTGAGACTGAAACCATGCATCTAGTCTTCCATACCAAGCCCTCGAAGCTTGCTTTTAACCATACAGGGCTTTCATCAATTTATACACCAAATTTTCTTTTCCAGGAATTTCAAAACCCTTTGGTTGTGCCACATAGACCTCTTCTTCATTTTTTCCATTTAGAAATGCATATTTAACATCTAAATGGAATATTGGGCATTCATTACTTGCTGCTAGAGCAAACAATATTCTTATTGTATCCATCCTTGCTACAGGTGCAAACACCTCTTCATAATCCACTCCAAACTCCTGTGCATAACCCTTAGCCACTAACCTTGCTTTAAATTTCTCTATTTCTCCTGTCGGTTTATATTTTGTTTTATAAAGCCATTTCACACCAATAACCTTTCTGTCAGGTGGTAATGCACATAATTCCCAAGTCTCATTCTTTTGAATTGACTCTATTTCTGCTACCATAGCCTTCTGCCCAACCTCTGAATGTTGTGCCTCTTCATAGGACATTGGATCAGATACAGTAAGAGCAAATGAGCAACTTTCATACACATCTCTGAGAGACCTGACTTTTTGTATTGGTGACACATTAACTTCTGAACTGCTGCTTTGCATTGGCTGAACAATCGGTGATGTAGTACTACTAACATTTGAATTTTCTGCAACATCTGAACTATTTAGCTGCACATTTTCAGTAATTGTACTAACACCAGAATTATTAATCAGCCCAGGCAGGATAATTCTTTTCTCTTCAACACCATTACTCCAATTCCATATTTCATTCTCTGCAAATGTTACATCTCTGCTGATAATGACTGATTTTGTACCTGGAATATATATTCTGTAGGCTTTAGATGCATATGCATATCCAATAAAAATTCCTTTGCTAGCTCTATCATCCAATTTTTGAACTCTTTGCACATGATGATAAGCAAGACACCCAAATGTCCTTAAGTGATGTACTTTAGGCTTCATTTCAAACCAACCTTCAAATGGAGTCTGATTAAACAGAACTTTAGTTGGAGAAATATTTGAAATGTATACTGCTGTTAACATAGCTTCAGCCCAGAATTCATTTGGCAATTTACTGAATTTTAACATGCGTCTTGCCTTTTCTATCAACACCCTATTTTTCCTTTCAGCCACCCCATTCTGCTGAGGGGAATATGGTGCAGTCAATTCATGTCTAATACCCAAATTTCCACATAAGTTTTCAAATTCATTTGAGCAAAACTCACCCCCTCGATCAGTCCTGATTGTTCTTAATTTCTCAGTTGTTTGCCTCTCTACTAATGCCAGAAATTTTTTAAAGCAACTAAACACCTCATACTTGTTTCTCAATAAATAAACCCAACACATCCTTGTAAAATCATCCACAAAAAGTATGAAATACCTATTACCTCCATGGGATTCTGTTTGCATAGGCCCACAAACATCTGCATGAACCAGCTGCAACTTGAATTTGGCTCTCCAAGAAATTCCTGAAATAAAGGGCAATCTCACCTGCTTGCCATAAATACATGCTTCACATTGCTTAAAATTCTGCAGTTGAGGTAATCCCAACACCATGTTTTTCTGATAAATTAACTGCAGATTCTGAAAACTCAAATGCCCAAATCTTCTATGCCATAATAAAGCCTGCTTCTCACCACTAATAGCAACATTAGCAAGTACACTTTCAGAAAACACAACTGGATACAAGTTACTGCCATTCCTTTGTACTGTTAAGAATAAGTCACCGGTCTGAGCATTTTTAATATAACATCCTTTTTCTCCAAACACAATAGTATACCCACATGCTGTCAATTGACCAATGCTCAGCAAATTATGAGCCAAACTTGGAACAAACTTCACATCATGAATTAATTTTGTGTTACCACCACAAGATTTAACTGCAACTGAACCTCTACCTTTGACTTGCACCTCCTTGTCATCACCTAACCTGACTGAATGCTCCACTGACTCATCTAACTGATGAAATAAATCCTTCTTTCCAGTCATATGATTAGAAGCTCCACTATCCAACAACCAAACTTCAGTATGATTCACATCTAACCCCTCATGCACCATAAACAAACTTCCAACTTCATTTGAGCCTTGATCACTCCTAAAGCTTGATCCTTTCTCAAAATTCCTGTCTTGAGATTGAGACCAACAGTGAGATCTCATGTGCCCAAATTTTCCACAATTAAAGCACTGCACATTTTGAAAATTCCCACTACCTGATCTCTGACCTCCATATTGTCTTCCACCTTGCCTTGGACCACCAAAATTCCTAGGACCAAAATGAAATTGTTGCTGAAATTGTCTATGATAATTTCCTCTTCCTTCACCAGAAAATCTACCTCTACCATCACCAGAATTTCTGCCTCTTTCTCTCATAAATCTTTCTCTTGTTCTTACAAAACCTCTACCTCTACCATAAGACCCGGACACACTTTCACTACCACTGCTTGAACCACTAGAAATTGATGTCTCTCCCTTCATATAAAACACCTTATCATCTGCAGCAGTGTCATTGAATCTATTGAACCTGGCCTCATAAGCTTGTATAAACTTCCACTTAGCTCACTCACAGTAAGCTTCTCAACATCTCTAGCCTCCTCAATAGATGTAATAACATTATCAAACATAGGTATCACACTTCTCATCACCTTCGCAACCACTTCCTTCTCTTCTATCTCATATCCAAGGCCTTTAATCTGATTCACCAAAGCAATTACCCTTGAAATATACTGCTGCACTCCTTCATTCTCCCTCATCTGTAGAACTTCAAATTTTTGACTAAGAGTATGGCTCCTTATTGACACAATTTTAGAAGATCCATGAAATTCAGATTTAATGTGTTCCCAGGCTTCTTTGGCAGTTCTAAACCTCACAATCCTATCAAATATTGATTCTTCAACTGCCTGCTGAATTAAATACAAAGCTCTGGCATCTAGCTTCTTACTCTCTTTCTTCTGATCATCTGTCCTTTCCTTGAGAGGTCCATGCTCCACTACAGTCCACAAGTCTTGGCTTTCAAACAAGGTCATCATCTTGACACTCCATCTTTCATATCCATCCCCTTTAAACACTAGTAATGAAGTATGTGTAAACTCAGACATACCAGAACCTGATGCCATTGTCATCCAATTTAAGCAGCCTTCTTATCACTTCTTCCACCCAACTTCTCTACACAGCACTTCAAACAACAACAACACACCAACCTTCAACTGAAAAAAAAACATAGCCACTCAGGACCACAAAAGCTCTGATACCACTGTTGTCAAGATTCACAAATACAAGGAAGAAGAACAACAAAAAAAACAAAGGAAAACAAAGAGAAAAAACATTAAAAAAAACATTCATTCATTCATTATCTCATCCAGAACTTCTCACTTTTCCCTCTTTTTACATTACATCAAGCTTATCCTTATCCCTTCACACCATAGTGGAAAACACTTGTCATCAGCTTGATAAAGCATGTCATCATCCACTAGCTCCACAATTCTATGCCTCGAACTAAAGACATAATCACATGATGATGAAATCTGAGCCGTCCATTTTAACTGCATATCAAACTGCATATATAACTGCATTCTTAACAACTATGAATACAATACATTCTTAACAACATACATAGCTGCATATCAAACCCAGAACACAAAAACTCATCTCTTCCCTGCAGTACAACCTTTTCATTGCTTCAATCACCTGCTAACACTATTGTGTTCTTTGCAATTTAGAGTTTGAAACAACAGAACATTTGTTGAATCTCTGTCGAAAGACACAAATTATCTGGAGCCTAATTGGCAATGAAATTTAGAAAACTGTTTCCTTTATCGATGGTATTACATCTGGGCTTTGGCTTGACAGGCCTCAGACTAAATCAGAAAAATTCCTTCAATCAGTCATAGCAGCAACTTGTTGGTTTATATGGAAAGCTCGATGTAACTGCATTTTCAGAAATGAAAGAATGGACACTTTGATTATTGTCAAGAGATCACTGACCCATATCAGGGAGTACTCTTGAGCCCAACTAATCAAAATGGCAGTAATTTTATTATGAATAATTTCTCAGCTTATGACAACCCTTTTCTTTTTATAGCTGTGCAATGGAACAAGGATCAAAGAAAGGGTCGAGTAGGATTCTAGGTGCTTGACTCTCATTCCAGGATTTTAATTGCTACCAACTGTTCCATTCAGGCTGGTACTGAATTAGAGGCTGAAGTCCTTGCATTTAATGTCGCATTGCGCTGTCTAGAAAGGAAGAATCTTGCTGTCAAGAACATTTTCGTCACAAATTGGGAATTAAAAGATGTTCTTCAAAAGGGTAATCAGCAGGAAAATTGGTAACTTCAGGACAACATTCACAATGTATCTCACTTAATCAACAATGCTGGAAATCCAATTGTTCATCAAATTCCAAGAAGATGGGCTGAAGTGGCTAATTATTTAGCTATTCATGGTGTCAGCCTCCATGAAATTTTGCTTATTCATCAAGGACGCGATCTTTCGAAGTGGATTAAGAAGAAAGTTTTGATGAACAATCTTATCATCTAATGTTTTTTTCTTTCTGTTTTTTTTTCTCTTTCTATTCTTTCTTATATTTTAGTCTTTCCTTTTGCTTTCTTCTATTCCCGTGTTATCAGTCTTTTTGTACTCTTGGTTTCTTTGTTTCAATAAATAGCTTCTTAGCTCTTTTTATCAATATATATATATATATATATATATATATATATATACACACACACACACACACACCATGATAGAGCCTATGAGACTTTTGAGGCCATCGGTGGGAAGCTTGGAATGGCACCAGACATCCATTCTTATAATGCTTTAATTTGTACATTCGGAAAGCTTAAAAAGGTTTGCATGGCATACACTCCAAGTGTCAATAGTTGTTTCCAATTAATTGTGAGTCCAATATATTTTGTTCCAGCTATTTAAGCTGAAACATGTGCCATTTTATTGTTATTTTTAACAGACATCCAAAACCTCAAAGGTGTTTGAGCATCTAGTAAGCCTGGGCATGAAGCCAAATGCCACCACATATGCATTGCTGGTTGATGGGCATCTTATCAACCGAGACCAAAAGGCCGCTCTCTCTGTAATAGATGACATGATACAAGATATCTTTCACTGCTAAAGTGACCTCTGCATTAATTTTAAAGATCTTGTGTTCACTGTTGAACAAATTTCATATCGAGCAGGTCAAGGCAGGTTTTGCTTCTTCCAAAGAGACATTGAAGAAGGTGCGGAGGCGCTGTTCTCGAGAGATGGGCTTTGATAGTGACGAAAGGTTCAGTCACTCGCTCGGTAGTTTAAGTTCAGGATGGGTGGCGAATTTCACAAGGAGATGCTTTACAATCTGGAATACAATACTGAGTAATAGGATAAGGTAACCATCTGAGTGTCTTGCAAGTCTGAATGCAAGGATCTGACCCATAATTTTTTCTCATTGACTTAGCAGCTGACTATTGTTTTTGTTTTTATTGAATAATTTGCACATATTTTCTTGTTTGCAAGGCTGTTGTGAACCATCTGCTGATCACTGGAAAACAAGTAGTAAATGTGTAAAATACTTATGTGTATTCGATTTTGACAGTTCTTCTGCATGAAGGTGATGTAGGATTTCGACTCTAAGAACCTATGTGGTGCTTTGTATTTTTTGGCCTTTGAAGGATGAAAGGTAGCATCCTTTTGCGTAGTTATTTAACTCAGAATAAATCAACCCTACATTAATTTGTTATCAACATAATTGTCTCATAATTCGATTGTTATTTTTTTTTTAAGACTACTTGTTCTTTTTTTCCCCCCTAAAATGGTCAATTATTTCATTATAGATTCTCAGTGTATTGGACTTCCAAGCATGTGAAAAATGACAATATGCCATCATTGTATATGTTCCTTATATGCAATATATATGCAGAAAAATACTAATTTCTAGGAATATGCAGGAGGAATGCATTATTTATTATTCGAAGAACTTGATAGAATTAGAATGAAACATATAGATACATTATTCATGCATTTATTATTTATTGCAATCTATATAAACATGAAGATCCTCCTGATTCACAGAGAAAGCATATATAATATCGGTAATAAGTCTATACACAACCAGATATATACCAATGCCAATAGGAGATAATTGGAACCCCGACGGAGGAGTTTTCCATTAACTATATTCAGAATCCTTTCTGTGTTTAGAAAATGAACCACCTGTACAGAAAACATGCACTAATTAGCACCAATATATATATATATATATATATAAGAGAGAGAGAGAGAGAGAGAAAGAGAAGTTGCAATTACCTTACAGGGATGCATATGTATGCCTCTATAGGGATGTTTATGGAAGCAATGCAACATCCAACTTAGGACAATCATCAATCTTGAAATTGCAAGTTACTGGGAAATCAGAAATAATGGAGAGATTGTGGTTGCTGAAAAACGTGGCGGTTTTTAGTGATACGCATCCTTCAACTTTTTCAAGGCTGTGCGCTTTGTATATTGTGAGATTGGCCAAACTTCTTGCATGGTAAGCAAGATCTTGAGGAAGGGACTTGAGCTTTGGACAGTTGATGATCTCTAGTAATTCGAGGACAGGCATCACCAAATGAGATTGACATGGCTCCCATGTCCACTCTTCCCACTCTGGCATGTCTTTCAGTATTAATGACTTTAAGTTAGGAACATTGCTCCACGGTCCAATGTCTAAATCAATGTGCTTTATGGACCATGCATCTTCGACACGAAGGTGTTCCAACAAAGGAAAGTGGTACAATGGTGGAAGTTCTGTGCAATATTTACACTTTAGCAAGTCAAGCCTTTTCAATTTAATAAAAGGTAAATCCATGATCCATCGAGGGAAATCTAGGCCGAAGTAACCATTGATTTTGATCTGTTGGATTGTGAAAACAGGAGAGAGATTGTCAAAGATCTCTTGCATTTTCTCCTTCTTGCCTTCTTCATATGGTTGATCCTCTCCTCGACAAGAAAGCGTGAGATCAGTGAGATTAATATGTTCTTGGAGTACCTCGCTAGAAAGAACATTGACAACCTCCAAATTCACAATGTTGAGGGTTCGTAGCTCTTTCAGATGCCGAATTTCTTCTAATGTGTTGTAACTTGGGTAGTCCCTTGGCATGAATCCAACGAGACTAGTCAATTGAGATAGTCCATGTATCCCAATTGGCATGTTCGTTGGTGGTGTTTGGTGAACGTCAATGCTCCTGAGCTTGTGTAATCTTGTGATACTTTGAGGGAGGTATAGAAGACTTCCACAGTACCTAAGGATTAAGTGTTGTAGATTGATGAGATTCCCAATGGCATTTGGAAGTATCTTGATGGGCAAACATGAGAGATTTAGGTGACGCAGGTGCACGAGATTGAATAGAGATTTCGGTAGGACTCTACAATCAGAGCCGCTTATATCCAAAATCCCCAAGAGCTTGAGCTTTTGGAAGAGATCTTTAGGTAGCTTGGTTATTTCAAGCTTACTTGTGAAGATGAGCGTTCTCACTGATGTCTGTTTTTTCACAATATTTAGAAATACATTCAATGGTGCATGATTTGTGATTACCAAATGATGTAGTTTTGGTACGGAAGATGACGAGGGGGAAGTTGCAGCTTCTTCCAATGCTTTTACATCACCTTGAAAATAACCATAATTTTGAGCCAAATGTTGACCAAATGAGCTCATACTACCATGCATTCGGCACATGGCTTTATCATCATAATAAAAGCATTCTGCAGCAGTTGGTTGTAAAATATTTGTTTCAACTAGTTCCATGTAGCAATCATTTGCTACATCATCCAAAAGTTGTTGTGTATTTCCCTTTTTTTCTTCTATTGACAATGATGGCTCTTTCACAAGCCTAGCAATGACCCATTGTTGGATCAAAATGTTTTTCTCGAAGATATAATCCTCGGGGAAGAAAGTACAGAAGATGAAGCATTGCTTGATATAAGGCGACAATTTCTCATAAGGGAGCAAATAAACAGGCTTAGGTAGTATTTTATTTGAGGGTTCTAGTGAAACAATAATATTTTCTAGGACATTCTCCCACTCACTATGATTTTTCTCTTTAGCATTTAGGATCCTAGCAATGGTTTTGATTGAAAGTGGAAGGCCATGACACATGTTCACCATCTTTTTACCTATTTGCTCAAAGTGTTGCATGTTCCCCTTTTCACCATCATTAAATAATAATTTACACATCAAGGCCCAACCATCCTCCTCCGACAATAATGGCAACTTATGTTTATAAATGCCCTCATGAGTTATGACACTTTCATACCTAGTTGTGACTAAGATATTTGCTTTAGTGATTAAATGCATATAGTCAATCATGTCTTTTAGTACTGTTGAATCATTAACATCATTGAGAACCACCAAAATTTCCTTGTCTTTAATTAAATTACGACCAAATTTATTTATGGAATTCATGATTGTATGAAAAGTAGAATTCATGTGAACATCTACCCATATCGGTGGTGGTGACTGGAATTTATCTTTAATTGTTTGATGGTTGAAGATTTTTGTAGCTAGAGTTGTTTTGCCAATGCCTCTCTCCCCGACAATCCCATAAACATGAACTCCCGGAGAACTATGGGTGATAGTTAACTTCTCCACTAGGTTTTTGGTATCCTGCTCTATTCCACCAACTAGATCAGTATCATGTTCTACAGTGATATTAAGATTAAATAAAGCCAAACCATCATTTAATTCTTGTTTGAGAATCTTTTCCAATCTAGAGTCAATAATTTTAAGAGTTTTATTTTGACTCTGAATTTGCCGGGGAAAAAAGATCAAGTGCTGGTATACATAAATGAAGGGAGAATACCAGCCGACCTGCAGTGGTTTATCCACTCTATAAAAAAAAACCTAACTAACTAAATAAATAAATAAATAAATAAATAAGCAAATAACAATGTACCTGGTAAACCATTGTCTTCATTGTCTCTATTGTCGCCATTGTCCGCAATGTATCCTCATGCTTAAATAATTCATCACTGATGTCTTGCAAGTCATTCGAAACACCTATCAAATTATGAAACAAGGTGTGGGTGGTGCCATACGGGACAATCATCCTCTCCTCATCAGCATACTCCAACTTGCGGTAGGCCATTTCTAGCTTTTCTTGTAACTTCGTGAGATCATCCCTCACTCTCGCCATTTTCTTCATCATATGATCCCTCAACATCCGCAACATGATCCGCAACATCATAAGAACAATGTGCAGCGTTTTTTTTAGAGGGGGAAGTATTATATCAAGGAACTGGGGGTATGGTAGATTTTCTTCCAGCTGGCTATATTTATCCCTATTGATCATACGAACAACCCGCAACATCATAAGACCAACCCGCAACATGATAACAACAACCCAGAACATAACCACCAGCATCATAACAACAAAGCCAAATATTGGTATAACAACGGACAAAACAACCCACAACACAACCGAGAGCACAACCCCCGACATCATATCAACAACCCACATATTTAATTAGACAATCCAACACGATCCCGATGTGTTTGTCCTGGTGCATTATTTCCATGCATGGACTTATATATATAGAGAGAGAGGCTTAGCTATAGAGAGAGGGATATTATATACATAACTTGCATAAGTGGGAGACTTTGTGCTTGCTTGTCTATCTAACGCCACCAAATTAATTTATGTATAAATATTTACTATTATTTTATTGCTAAAGAATTATAAAGCATGCATGGCTTTAATTTCCATTTGATGAGATTGGGCATTGGATATATGCCTTGCTTTGCTTTCATTGAACTCCAGCACCAAAGGGATCAGTGATAGAATTAAGATATTTTAAATCATTTGTGAGAATTAATACCTAGTAATTAATGAGCTATATATATTGTGTTATAATTTTTTTTAAATTGGCATGTCTAATATTATTTTTTCCCTTTTCCATTGAACCTTGCTGTTTCATTGAGGTGAATCCCTTAATTTTTATAAAGAATAAATAATTTGAAATCAATAAATCGTTGAGTCTTAAACTTATGCATCTCTTCAATAAACATCAACAACAACAACAAGTTTTCTAAATTTGGAAGTAGACTAAATTCATTATATATTAATCAAAATTGTTAACTTTACAAAAAATTATATAGGAGAATTTATGCTTGCTTGTGTAAGATTGCCAATTTTTTTCTTTGTTGAAAAGCAAAAATATATGCAGTAATTATAAGCATCTCTTTTTTCTGCCCCCAAAGGAGATGGCATTGCATTTATGCTTTGCTTTGGCCTTTGTTTTGTCTTTTGCCTTGATGTCTATCTTTGTTCTTGTTTTTTATTTAATATAATTTATGAATTATTTTTTTTAAAAAAAAGATTCTATATAACTGCGGTGATTTATAGTAAAATTGATGACTTCTTTTCCGTAAAAGTAAATAAACCTTAATTCTCACCATAAAAATTAGTCATCAAGTTTACATTTTTATTCATATATATATATATATATATATATATATATATATATATATAGGAATCATTTACTTTAATCTAGTTAGAACAATTAAATGTACTTAGTTTGTTAATCAAAAGGCAACTCTTGCTCGCAATTGACTTTAATTAACATTCATCAACTAAACAACTGATTGAAAGCTGTGAAATAACTCTATCTCTCTAGATATCAAATACAAATAAAAAATATTTATGTTGTTGACCATTAATAAACCATAGTTTTGTGAGATTTTTCAAACATTTTCCCTTAAAATGAATTTATCATTGATTTCTTCCAGTGATATAATTCACCGGTCAAATCTTTAATTTTAACAAGCTAAATTAATGGACGAATTGTAGTTTATGAACCAAGTAAAAACAAAAGAAAAAGTTTTGTTACATAATTTAGAACATATATAGTTCCCCAGCTTACTGTACCTTTGTGTGTCATGTGTGTATATATTATATGTGTACTGTTTCAATAATAAGTATTTTTAATTTTTATTTTAAATATAATATTAGATGGTAGTAGAATTATAGAGAGAAGGTGTATGCTAATTTTTTATATGATGATCGTGCTGATAGGAGAAGTATTTTTTTTTTTAATAAAGTGGACAAACTACTGTTTTATTGAAAAGAAGAACAAGTACAAACCAAACCAGGAAAACAAAGGTGGAGAAGAAAATTGAACAACTACAAACCAGACAAGAGGTAGAAGCAATCACCAACGGTGAAGTTCACCTCAATAAAACACAAGAAAAAAAAAAAAGGAGACAATCGAGAAGGCGAAATCCACCATTTGGTATTCGAGACTTCATCAGGTTAGCGATAAGAGTGGATCACTCCTAAACAGAAGACGGAGTCATATTGCCTGTGAGGCCGTCCGGTCTTGCACTCAAGAAATCAAGGGAGCGCTAGCGCCTATGGTTTACAATAGAGTCTTCTGGGAAGCCGTGGCTTGAGTCTCTAGCTGCAGAAATCCAAACAAAAAGCATATGAATAATTTTGCATATAACTGAAAGATGGTTAAGAGCATGCATGTTAAAAATCCGGTTGTTTCTTTGAAAACATACATTGACCACTATATTTTTAAACCGAAACAAAAATATGTCAGTTGAAAAAAATAAATATTTTTAATAAATGTGATTTATCCACTTTGTTAAAAAAAAAAATTTTTAACATAGTGGATAAACCACTTACTATGAAATTCGTTCAAAAAAAAATCAAATATTTAGTTATATATGATGAAAAATGTGAGAGACCGGCCCACCTCAATAAGACCCAGAACTGAACTCATCACAAGCCAGGTATTGTTTTGCTTAGTCGGGCAATAATTCGTACTCCCTCGGAGTCGAACCCGCGACCTAAGCCTTTTGTCTCACTTAAAATAAGCGCCTCTCACCAATTGACGAGAGACGCTCAATTTAAGTGAGACAAAAGGCTTAGGTCAATTGACGAAAGGCGTTCACTTTAAGTGACACAAAAGGCTTAGGTAGCGGGTTCGACTCTGAGGGAGAGGGAATTATTGCCCAACTAAGCAAAACAATACATGGCTTGTGATGAGTTCTGTTTTTGGTCTTACTGAGGTGGGCCGGTCTCTCACATTAGTTAAAAGATCCTTTTTTTTTAATAAATAAGTTAAAAGAATTCATTTCTTGGAGTGAAAACCTTTTCTCCCTTTGATGCATTATTTGAATGATTATGTGAACTTTTGTATGACTTTTGTACTTAGATATTTGCATTCTTCACTTTCATAAGATTTAAACCACAACAACAGACAGAATGCTAATATATATTAGAGGTTTTCCTAGCTACAATGCACGTTTCTAAGTAGTCAATTTCAAGGGCATTAAAAATATATGTTGTTCAAAATCCTTACTTCCTTCACAGCAAAGTGAGAATCTTAACCCTCCAATTTTATCATAGATGTTTGTTCTATAATAATTTACAATTTTTAAATGCTGTCAGCCCAGAAGCTTTGTTTTGATAGCTCGGAAGCTCTGATCTTTTATTCTCTCACACACAGTGGTTCTCTCTGGTGCTTTCTCTACACACATGAACACGAGAAGGAAGAAGAACAGATACAAAGAGTTGGCAAAATATTCAACTAAAATTTCTCTACTAGATTGAAACACATAAGAGTTGCATCATTTCACTTCACTCTAGGGTGGAGGATTTTAAGGGCAACTTACACAATGTTGGGTGGCTCTCATGCTCTATAAGAATCAATCTAATCACAATGTTAGATGTATATTTATTTATTGCAAGGCTCAGATAGAGTCTAATGATCAAACCTAGTTTAATCACAAGCAAAGAAAAATTATTCATCAAACGTTGTTATGAAGGCCAAATCATATGAAATGAAATGCATAAAAGAAAGAGCTACCTAGCCTACCTTCCCATCTACCCACCATGATTGCCTTCTCAAGTATACCACAAATATTTCAAGAAAGTAAATGCCAAAAAACCCTCAAGAAAATTCATGAAACAAATATTGAAAATCATAAAATCAATTTTTTTTTGCCATTTCTCGTGTTATAATATATATATATTTTTTTAATAATAACTCTGCTAACTTGCAAAACAAACCTTAATAAGATTTCAAATGGAAGGAAATGAAGAAAGGAATGAATGCATGGAAAGCAACACCAAAATACAAAGCACATCAAAAGACACCCGGTGCATCCATCCATTGGTGTAAACACAATGTTGTGTCGCAGAAGATCCACATTTGCTCTCCCTAAGAACATGATATAAGAACAAGACTTATGACAGAGTGGGGTCATTAGTAATTCGGGGAAGAATATCGAAAGTATAACGGCCAAGCCTTCCGGTACGAAAAAGGTTGAGTAACTTGCTAGCTACTGCCTTATAACTATCTCCACATGGTTCCTTCGGTAGTCTTAAAGGCTCATGCAAGGCTGTAAGCTGATTCTCAATCAGCATTCTCATTGTGTTTTCATTTTCTAAATTTACCGAGTTTGATGATATGCATCTAAAAAGGGTTCGGCGAACATCTCTAACAATGAAATCCTGCACGGAGAATACAACAGCATTCATTTTAAAGATTCATATAAAAAAAAAAATCAAAATAAAAATATTGTTTTTTGCTGATTTGCAAATCAGAATTGAATAGCCACTTAATCATGATAATGAATAGAACCTTTCTATCAACTCAAGTGTAAAAAGTTTTGAAAAATAGTGTTTAAAATTGACATGATTTCAGCTCTTAAAACTTGAAATAAGTCTCACCTGTGTGTGATCTGAAGGATATTGCCTTCTTCGCCCCTGGTTGAACTCACAGGTGGATACAACCGGATCATCTGCATCAGCTTTCAAATTTTCCCAGCGTTTATATTCCTCTTTCGAGTTAAGAACAGATAGAAAATACCAAGCAAGGTCAACTTCCCCAACCAATGAATCATCAATTGCCCCTACAATTTGAAAAAAAAAATTTACACAAAACTTATAAAACAAATTTTAGAAGAAAAAAAATAAACAAGTTGATAGCTCATTGCCTGTCAAAGCTAGTTTTGACCCTAAATCATCAACACCAATTTCACCAGATAGAACACCAGGTGTGTCCAAGACATAAATGTTAGGATGAGAACCAATCTGCAAAATCGTAAAAGTTGCGACATCGAGAGCTCCATAATGTTAGGTCTGGTTGTTACCAAGAGTAGGTTCTAAACATAAACTATGGGTTCAATCTACTTTACAGCCATAAACCGAATTTACTTTAGTCAATAAATCAGAATTTGGATTATAACAGAGTATTCAAATGATAACAATTCATGGATTATAATAAAATATTCATATGATCACGGAAGACAGTTAAGACCGACTAAAATGAGCTAGTCACCTTATAACTTATAATGTCTTTGGTCTCTCCTGGCTTGGAGCTCACTGTTGCATGTTTCAATTTTCCTTTTACTGCACATTTAAAAGCAACACATTAATCTATCAAATAATTGTCCTATGAAATGAGCATGTTGTCCATTGTGATGGAGTAGAGCTGGGCACCTTCTGCCCCAGTCCTTCCAATCTGATGCATTGAATTGACCATTGCTGATTTGCCAACATTTGGAATCCCGACCAACAATATAGTTGATGTGTAACTACGGTCATCGCCTTTTAGTTTCCTGATCCTAGCTCTAACAACTCTCAATAGCTGCATAAAATGAGAAATGCCAAAAAACTTTGTTAAGAATCACAAAATAATTTATGTACTAAACACCAAAAACACCGAATGATATGTTTGTAAAATTGAACCAAGCACAATTTACCTCATTTATACTATCTTTGTTGTGGGAATTGACACCATAGCAAATAAAGTTTTGCATTTTGAAATGCCTCAACCACATCTACATGTATCAGTCCATATATTTGAAAGATAAGACTCAGACTTCTCAATAATCCATGCATTCCACATACAAAAGAAACATAAGCATTCACCTCTGTCAGAGAACGATCTGCAAGGTCCACCTTATTCAGCACAATCATCTGCTTATGAGAACATGCAAGACGTCTCAAGGGCTCAAAAGCTGAAGTTAAGGGTATCTGCACATATAACTGTGAAAATTCAGTTCCACTTCCAAATTTAACATAGGAACCTTCACTCTAAGACATACATAATTCAGCTTAGGAATTCATCAAACACTGTAGATAAGCAATGAAGATCCAGCTGGACATCAATGCTTAGAAGTAAATATAGCCTGCTGAAGTTGAGGGCATCTACACATAATAAGCCATGAAGATTCAATTGCAAATGTAAACCAAAGATTATATCATTTACACAGAAATTAAAGAAACCTTCACAAATAGACATACAATTACAACTCATTTAGGAATTTCATCGAACAACATGAAGGCAAATTCAAGTGAGATAAAGGGCTACCCTGGCATCTCGGACCTCAACCACGAGATCAACAAGAGGGACACGCTCAATAATGGCACGCTCAAACGCTGCCATGCATGGCCCATACAACCCGTCAGCAGCTTTCTTCAAGCTCAACTCTCGAACAATGGCACCCACACTTTCCGCAAACAAAGTCATTGCCATTGCCACCATAAAAAGAAGCAACCAACCACCAAAGGGTAGTTAAAAAATAAAATCACCTTCTTCCCAAAATAGCCGCAAATTCACCGTAAGCATACACATGGGTACAAGCATTGCCTCAACTATACCACAAAGATTTCAAAAGAGTAAATGCAGAAAAGACCCTACAAAAAAATAAAATAGACCAATCAATATCAAAAATCACAAAGTCAACTTTATTGTCATTTCTCAAGTTATTATTATTGTTTAAAAACAAGATGCATTGCTGACTTCCAAAATCTACCTATGCTTGTATTTAAATTTAAAAAAAAAAAAAAAAAAGAAACCAACATTAAATATGTTCCTTAATTATTAATTGCTACTTAATAATATAAATCATATGTGGTGTTCAGAATCAGTGCACAAGAGATTCACTATTATATTATGATTTGATGGTGACCGAAGTCAAGTGAATAAAATTTAATGCACAAGAAGGAAAAGTAAGTCCTCAGTTCTAAGATTAGAGGGAAAAAATTTACTTACAAATAAAAGATAAGGCAGACAAGACAAATCATTCAACCATCAATGAGTTGCATTTCATAGGTAAGGCAAGAAAAATAAAAACAATGCTAATTTTCCATACATTTCAGGCAACTTTGCATTCTAACACTTTAAATAAAATATAAACCACATGCGTCAGCAGCTTAGCCACATTCCTTGTTCTGCAAATTTTCCAATTAGCAGAACAAGGGAAAATCACCCTTTCTGGGTGATTTTACTTTTAACGGACTATTTTATTGAGCCATGATTTAGCTCTTAAAGAACTATCATATTGAATCATACTGGGTTTTTTATTCAGCATAATGTTAGAATTTATTTTGCCCTATTGAGGCTTGCCTTACTTAGACCAGTTCTTAAGTCACAAAGATGGTCGTAGAACATTCCTTTTTATATTGATAAAAAAGATTTTAGTTAACTGTCAAGCAATATGCGCAAGTAGAAATCCTAGGGTGTTATTCTTTCAAAAATGTAGTATCATATACCCCATCTATAGTTGTAGTAGTACTATTTTTCTGGTTACATCTTTCAATGGAACTCCCCTTTTTATTTCTCATTTTGAAATACTATCCAATTTGATTGTGTTTATAGTTTATTAATTAGTACTATATTATCTCATCGACTTGGGAACCCTTGGACTAGAATGTTGAATGTTTCATGCACAAAATATTTTACTATATTACCAGCCTATCCAAAACAAGGATTTGGCTCAACTTTTTACATCAAGACCCTTCAAATTACAAACAACAACACTATTTAATTTAATTTTAATTTTCAGGTAAAGATGACCACGGGAAGAAATACTACATGTGCCTGGTATTTTTTATTTTTGTTTTCTTTTTTGGCAAAATCAGATACATATCCTACTTAAAAAAATGAGTCATTCAATTTATTATATATGGCCCATCCCTAAAGAGAATAATATGAACAAAAAGTAACATGAAATATAAAATTAGCATGAATGACAACTCAATAATGCTTCACAACCTGAAATCACATCCAAGCTTTCCTCTGCCACCTTTAAATAAACATGTGAAACAATCAAGAATGAAAATAAAGCAGAAATAATCTCAGCCAACCGAAAAGGTTTATCTTTACCTTATTGACATAATCTGATAACACAATTATCTCATATAATTTGGCAACAATTGTCAAGTTCTGGCCTCTAAGAAAACATTAACTCACATGCCTTTCGAATGTTTGTCATCATACCCTCTGTTAAACATGAAATAAAGCAGTTACCAGGTCAAACCTTGAGCATATAATATAAGAAGAAAGATATGTAACAACACAAACAAATCATCCATTCTTACGATGTTTACAACACTTGTAGATTATTCAGAACCAATAATGCTACTACTTAAACATTTGCAAGTAGCAAATAAGTCCTGAAAAACCCGCACATGCTTAGTTTTCAACATAGAGCACAAGGGCTTCCTTACCCAAATACATGCAATGGATCTTGACCAGAAACAAGAATACACCAAGATAAAATTGCTAAATGTGGTCTCTTAAAAGCAAACAGCTCATTCAGGACAACACAGACTCTTGCACCAAAAAAGGGCATACGCTTAAAAGGATCCATATCACAGACAATCGATTCACTTGGAATAATAAATAACAAGAAAAGAATAAAGTATATAAAAATTTGAAAACCAAAGAAATTTAAATGAATATTAGACAATAACAATAAACAGTACTACTGAAGAAGTGTCTTTCACTGTATTGGATGTTCATTAGTTTTTAAAGCATAAAAGCCCATCCATTTATGAATATGAGTTTAAGGAAAGAACAAAAAACTAGGAACAAACGATTTCCTTGATAATGCTTTTTGACTTGAAAGCTAGCTGGCATCATGACTTTGTTAACATGCAATTTTCAAGGAAACACAATCCATTAAAACAAAGCAAACACACAACAACCATTGAAATAATCTTGAGTGAGCAGAAGAAAGTAATAATCTCCGATCACAGATAAGCCAAAGACAACATCTTTTACCATATTGATCTCATTAGAAAGCACAATAACCTAATTGGATTAATAAAAAAAAATTGCAACTATAAGAGCACAATCAAGCTCTGTCACAATTGAAACAGTCATCACATTTGATATCTTAAATATCCATAAGATATAAAACGGTGCAAGATACCTATCCATCTTTCACAATGTTTTTAACTTTTACAGATCATCCAAATGAAATAGGAAACAATAAATATTTTGATCACAACTTAATAAAATCCACACATCACTTTTTCGCACAAACACAGAATCTTTTATTCATGGAAAAGGACCTTTATCACATTAAAAAAAAAACATATATGAAAAAAGATAATGTAAAAAGCTTTATTAAAAGCATACTTCTATTTATGAAATGGATCCAAAAACCCAATTGCCCAAATTTAATAAATGAATATAATCACAAAATCAAACCATAAAAGAAGGATGCTTCTTGGAAAACAAAAAAAACAAAAACAAAAACACACTCCTATACACTCCTATTTTAGCACAAATCTTGACCTTAACTATTTGCAAAATGGATTTCAATGACAAAGGATCAACACTTAGAAAATTAAACATAACACATGCGCACGCGCAAAAAAAAGTATATTAGTAAGACATCCCTTAGGACAGACAGAGAATTCAATTTATTTGTTGAATTCGAAAAGCATAAACAATTTGAATCCACTACAATACCAGGATAAAATATTTAGCAACCTCTAATCATATGTCAATCCCCTAAATTTCTGTTTTTCTTCTAGACGAATACGATATTGGGATTTTATCCCAAAACATGATTGGTTTTAAAAATCACTTCCGGATCTAGGTTGAGTATACAAGGAAGAATATTTTCAAATAAGACCTGAAAGACCTAAATTATAATTACGAATAGCCAAAGACACATTCAGGCCACAATCTAAAATTCACAGATCAAATTATCTTATAAACTTTGATCAAATACACCAATATAAATCTATTAAACTAAAAATAGGATATTTGGCAAATAAGTGCAAATACAAGAAAAGCAAATGAACACAACGATTTCGGAAGGCAATAGTATGGTAAACTCTCCAGGAAAACCCCATCAAGAACTTTTGGAAAAAAGAACACCCATCTAAACATAAACACAGATTGACAAACCTAAACCCTGACAGCAAACACTTAGATTTAACCAATCCATGGGCTCAAAAAAACACTTAGATTTAACCAATCCATGGGCTCAAAAAACAACTCTTTAAATTCTGTCAAACATCCAAAAATATTAATGAAGTGATGAACATCAGCAGCAAAATCATGGATATCAATTAAAGAAAAAAGGCAAATGAATCTAGCGTTCAGATGGCAAACAAAGAGAGCATCAAGACTTTCAAAAAAAATTACAATATGTGAATCTAAGAGAAACTCCATGCCACAAAAAAATTTAATAAATAGCAAGAAGTGTTAAAGCATTTAAACACAAAGACAGACAACAAACCTAAACCCAACAGAAATCACTCAGGTCCACTACCAATAAATTCACAAGAGTTCTCTCAACATTGAAAAATATTATTGAACATCTGTGAAACTAAGAATCTGTTAAATAATTATGGAAATGGTAAACAAAGGAATCACGAGGCATAAGAGCCTTCAAAATTTTGAAACAAACCCTTATTAAAATAGGGGCATCCAAGGAAACCCATTTCCAGAATTTCTTCCCCAAAACAAATGCACTTAACCCTACCAAGATCTTGATGCATCTAAACACAAACAAAGATCAACAAACCTAAACCCCAACAACCCCTCGGATTCAAGAAAACTTTCACTCAACTTCGATCAAACCCTAATTAAAAAAAAAAAAAAAAAAAAAAAGGATTTGGAGATAGAAAAAGCATTAAAAAAATCAATTCTAACCAAAAAGAAAGAAAGAACCCTAAAACCCAAAAAGTCCATAGAATTTTGCAAACGAAACGAGATTCATACAAATCAATATGATAAAGAAACAATAAAATCAAAGGAATTGGGGGGCGAATTTTCAGGAAATCTCACCGTGATGAGAGGAAGAAGGGGGAGATGAGCCCTCGAATTCGAAATACCAACGATTCCCTCCATCGCCCGCACTGCACTCTTCTCTGCTCGGAAGTGGAAGGATGATTTATTTATAGTAGCGTTTTGTTTGAACTAACGGGCCTTGGAAATGGGCCTAGAGCGAGATCGACTTGTGACGGAGATCTTTCTAGATAGAAGTTGAGCTCTTTAGAGCATCTCCAACACGGACGCTTATTTAGCGTTTTTCAACTGATTTGGCGCAGAGTTTTTTTAATCCTGCGCCAAATCAGGATTTGGCTACAGTGGCGTGCGAAATCTTGCGCGCCTAACGTTATTTTTTTTAATCTTTTATTTAAATTTTGTTATGATTTTTTTTTTATCTTTTGTTTAAATTCTATTTATATTTTTTAAAATTCTATTTTTATTTTTTAAAATTCTTTATTTATTTTTTTTTTATATTTTTTAAAATTTTCGTTTATCTGTTTTTTTATTTTCTTTTTTTAAATTATGTTTTGATTTTTTTTATTTTTTTTTTAATTCTTTTTTAAAATTTTTTAATTTATATTTATATTTTATATTTTAATTAAATTAATAACTTATAATCTAGGTTTATATTCTCCAATTAATAAGAAATATAAAATTAAAGAAAATAATTTACGAAATATAAATTCATTAAAATTAACGAAAATTACATGAACGATAAAATAAAAACCATAGAAAATAATTCTAAAACATACATTACCATCGATATTGAAAAAAAAAAAGATAACACCCAAAATACGAATATGAAGTCTACATAGATGGGGCTAATAGTCTGGCATGTTATCGCCACTTCCACCAATATTGCCGAATATGTCATTAAACATATTAGATCCAGAAGGTGGTGGTTGTTGAAAATGACCTATTTTCTGTAAAATTTCTTGTTGTTGTGCTTGTATACAAGCACGAATGTTTGGATCAGTGATAGAATTCAAATCTCGCATCAAAATTTTGTCCTCATATTTCATTTGTTGAAAGGCAAGATTTTTACTCTGCATTTCTATGAACGTTTGTCGAACTGCATTAGTCTTCTCTAACATCTCTATAATCTTGGAGTTATCATCTTTTAGGCGACTAAGAGAAGATGCCACTTCGTCATCCATTTTTTTTTCTTCGATTTGGCTTTCTTCTGTCCGATTGGGCGTTCAGAAGGTGAACTACCAATACCATCGTCTAAGTTAAGAGAAAATTGAGAAAGACCAGGAGATTCTGGTGCTTGAGATTCTGGCGTGGGATTTTCAGATTCTGATGATACATGGTCAAATGTATGCTTTCGAGTAATTTGTCTAGATGTCATAACGTTATCTTTAAACTTCTCAAAGTTCCTCACAATGTGGCACACATGATCAAACTTGAACCCTTTCTTGTAGTTAGGATCATCCAAAAGCATTCTCTTCGCTCGATTCATCTGTAAATTATTTCAGAGTTATGTATTTGTAAAAATATAAAATTCCAAAGAATAAAATATATAAAACACTTACAATATCTTGGTCTGATGCACCACTTGGATTCAAATTGTGGCCGGACCAGCACGGTTTTGGAGAAAAAATGTTTTACATGACATAATGGCTGCATTATTATGCACAACATGATAGTTGAGGATGAACGAGATCTCAGTGTACCAATCGTGGATGTAAGAGAAGTGGTGACTCCAGTAGTTGAATTGGTACAAGATGAAGATGCTCGATTTGAACAATTTCTTGGTCGTTACAGGCAAATTAAAGACAAAGACGCTCATATTGCACTTCGCAATGCATTAATTGAACATTTATGGTTGCGTTATGCAAATAACGAAGATAATTAGGAATATGTGTGCTACTTTAGTTTCAAATAATATGTTGTTTTTACTAATGGTGCTTGTTTGTATGTTATGTTTTTATTAAGTAATTAATGTAATGTTTGTATTTGTATTTTTTTATCACTTTTATATTTAATAAATATCTATAATAAATATAAAAATTAAAAATATATTTTAAATAGTATCATATTTAAATTTAATGGTTAAAAGTGAAAAAAAATTTAAAGATGATTAAATTTATTGATAGAGATGGTGGTTGGATAAGAATATTCTTAGAATATTCTATTTTAGAGTTAAAAATAGAGATGGTGGTTGGAGAAGTTTTCACTGTAGAAGCTGTATTTTTGAGTACTAAAGCGCCAAATATAGAGTTTTGGGTTGGAGATGGCCTTACAACTTGCTTTTGACTTGATATCATTATCCATGAACAGATCTTGACCGTTGGTTTTTTTTTTTTTTTTTGTTGGATTTCACATTTTGGAAGAATATCCTATTTAGTCTCTCTAATATGGTTGATCTATCCCTTTGGTCCTTCTAATATAATTTTTCCCTAGAAGATCCCTCTATTATAACATTTGGGAAAAATAAGTCCCTCCTTTAAGCGGCAGTTCAATTTTTGGTCTGAAGTGCTGACGTGGCGATATTAACTTCAGGAAATTATTAAAAAAACTCCTTGGTGGATGATTTAGGGGATATTAAGGTTTGTTCTTAACGGGTTCAGATCCTCTTTGGATCCGAACCTAATACCTAAAGTTCTGGAGCCCTCATCATCGTCATCTTCACCAGAGAGCTAGCCATCGTCATCCTTGTCTCCATCCCCTGAGAGCTCCCACCACAACCCTCTTTCCTCCCTCGAGCTTCTCACCTAGATACTGGGTTTCCTGAAGCTCACCCAAGCATCATCAATAGCTAGCGAACTTCCCACCATCACCAGCCACAATCATCGCCGAAGCTCCACAACTCATTGTCGCCCCCGTTGTAAATTTCTCCACTACTGCAAGCGAAAGGTGACGGGCAAGCTCTGCAGTTCCTCTAGTACTCCTGGTGGACTAGTCCCCTCTCCTCAAGAGCCTAGGTGTGTGCTTTTTATCCTTGAATTCTTGTTCATGTCTCTAGTTTTTTTTTATTTTTGTGTTTGCCTTCATGTTTGTTATATGCTTTTTATATCTGCGTTTGTCTTCATGGACATGATTGTTTTGTTTGATTGTCTTCATAGCAGTGTGAACTATGAGTAGTTATGCTCTTTGCTTTTGGAGAAGCAATTTAGGGCTTTGGTCTTTTTTGTTTTTTAATGTCTAAGTCAGGATGTAGAACCCATGATTTGTGTTAGTTCTTCTGTTGACATATTGTTATTATAATGAGGACCACTCTTGTTTTTTTATGCCAAAACTTAGACTGACATGCTCTTTTGGCCTTTGGTTGCAATTTTTTCAAGGTTGGTAGGACCACAATACGTATAATAGAGGTGTAAATGTTCAGCATGTGTAAGACTTTGTACTCAATTAATTCATGAAACTTGTAGTATATGCTAGCCCACTCTATAATGTTGGTCAACCAAGTCCTAAATTCTAGTAGAGCTTTTAATTCTGTTAAATTCTATTTACTTTTGCAATTAGTGGACCTACTTAGGTATGATACCACAGTAGATTAAATCTTCTTTAATGTAAGAGAGACAAAATATTGGGTCATTATGTTGTGATTATAGAGTAGTTGGTTGCTCTACAAATAATTATAGTATACTTATTACTTTGGAATTACTTGTTCTGGTTATGCAGCATAACATGGTTGAATGTGCTGAATTTATTGTTAAATACCATCATGGAGGATTATTGGTAAGAGAAAAGGGGCCTAAGTATGTCAATGGGAAGGTGAATGAATTTGCAGTGGACCCAGATAAAATTTGCTATTGGGATTTGCTAGGAGACCTCCAAGAATTGGGTTATGACATTAAAAAACTTTGGAATTATTTTACATAGATGACAATGGCACATTGAATAGTATCTCTGATGATAATGGGGTGATAGGGTTAGCTGGCAAAGTGAAGGGAAAAATGACAGTAAAAGTTTTTTTGGAGTCTCTAGGTGTTGATCATGGGAATATTCTACCAGAAGGATTATTTGGGGGTTCTACCAACACACATGAGATGCAAATCAAGGACACTAATGTTGTTGATGATGAGAACACTAATAGCGGTAATGGGGGTGATGATATAAATCAGAACAATGATATCAATAATACTGGGAGGGAGTCAGACAATGATGATGCTGAGATGTTGGTTGATGTGCCATTTGTAGATGATAATTCTAAGGGGGTGTTTGGTTCGCGGTAATGTGAAAACATTACCGCCTGTTACGTGGTAATATAAAAAGATTACTACATTTGAATTGGTGACGGTGGTAATATTGATGGTAATCTTTGATTACAAACTTTGAAAAATTACCAAAAAACTTGGTAATCCCATTACCACCAAAATAGGTGGCTATGTTGGATTACCAAGTGGGTGGTAATCTGAAATATTTTTTTGACAAGCCCTTTATTTAAAAATAATAATTTTCATACTTTATTCGTTGGATAAAAAAAATTAAATTTGAATAACAATATTTTGGGAATATGTTCAACTTTGAAAATTTAATTTTTTTTTATCCAAAATTTTATTTTAATTTAAATTAAAATTTGCACAAAATGGTAGACACGAGGGTATTTTGGAAAATTTAGAACATTACCAAGTTGATTACTATGTAATATAAGTTTTCAACCAAACATGGTTATCATAGATTACCACAACATTCCTGGGCATATAACATTCCCAATATTATTACCACGGTAATCTCATTAAGTGGTAATTTATCATTATCGCGAACCAAACGGCTCCTAAAGTTGATGCAGAGACAGAGAAGGCTTGGACAAAAATCAGAGAATATGCCCATCTTAAAGTTACCTTGCTAGATGATGTTGTTCAGAAGGATCGAGATGAAGACACTGATGAAGAGAATGATGAAAATGGAGATGTAGGTGGGGGAGAAACCAACTAAACTGACTGCATACCTGAGGAATACCAGGTGTTGCCTAGTAGTGATATTGGGAAAGTCATAGGGTATGAAAGTGGATATATTTCCTCATCAGATCCAGGTAGTTATGTTGAGACAAGTGAGGGCTCAGATGCTAATAATGCAAGGAGCCACAATTATGGTAGGAAAACTTATGATCCTAACACAGCTTTGGGGGATTTTGTCTTAGATTTAAGATTTAAAGATCTAAATACATTTAAGAAGGAGCTAGTTGATTTCTCAAATAGGAAATGTTTTGAGTTCAAATACATTAAAAATGATGCAAAGAGGGTGAGAGCTGTATATTCTACAAAAGGTTGCAAATGGTTGATTCTTTGCTCATGGTGCAATGCTAGGAAATTGTTTGTAGTGAAACATTACAGCTCAGAGCACTTTTGTCTGCTCAGTCACACTAAGAATAGAAGAGTTACAACCCCTGTCATTGCCGAAAAATTTGGAGATATAATAGCTTCCATGACATTTATCAGACCAAGGCATTTGAGGGCAATAGTGAGGAGGGAATTTGGTGTTTTCATCACTAGCAAGGTTTGAAGGAATGCCAAAGCTTATCCTGAAAAAAAATTGAAGAACAATTCATAGAAGAATTCAAGGTGTTAAATAACTATGCAATTGAGTTGAAGGAAACAAACCCCTGGAGTTTTGTTGAAGTTATTTCTAAAAGAAAAAATCCAGATGAGATGCTTAATTTCCAACAAATGTATATATGTCTATCAGCCAAAGGGAAGGGTTTATTAGACAATGTAGGAGACTCATAGGCCTTGATGGATGTTTCTTGAAGGGTTTTATGAAAGGGCAATTGTTGGTAGCTATTGCAAGGGACTGGAACAACCAAATGTTCCCAATAGCATGGGCAGTTGTGCAGAAGGAGACAAGACACATGTAAGTCTTCTTATTAGCCATTTTTCAGTTTAAGTGTCACATGAATTTTGATTTTTATTGTGAATTTGTAGGTTACCACAACTTTAGATACATGTCATGCTACTACTGGTCCATCTTCCCTATCAAGAGTTGTAAGTGTAAGTTTTAACACAATAGTTAAACTTTTTGCTCTTTTATGAATTTCAACACAAATAGTACTAAATTGTGTCTTGAATTTAATGTCATTATGCCTAGGGTGCTCACACTGGTGGATTTATAGTTTAAATGGCACATTAATTTTAATTTTTATTGTGAATTTGTAGGCTAACACAAATTCAGTTACATGTCCTGCTGCTATTAGTCCATCAGCCCAAGCAAGAGTTCTAAGGGTAAGTTTTAACACAAAATTTTTGTTCTTCTATTAATTTCAACACTAATAGTAATGAATTATGTCTTGAAATTTATGTCAATATGCCTAGGGTGCTCACACTGATGGTTTAATAGTTAGAAGGGAAAACTAGAACTTTTCTTCCTTCATCACTACAAATGAATTGATGGTATATATATGCATATAATTGTACAAGTATTTATATGTGTATATCCCTTTACACTCATGGCTGACATTCTTTTATGGGTTAATGTCCAAGCAAGAAGGAACGACAGGGTTGCTGGTAAGAAAAGGCAGAAGGAGGCTGTAGATTTAAGGTAGCAAAGCACTTCAATTATCTAGTAAAGCACCAGATTTCTTAACACAGCAAAGTACAACAAATTCATCATCTAGGGGAAATCCTGAAGCTTGCTAAAAGAAGTTGGAAAAAATCAAGAAGTTGTAGGAGCTTGGAACAAATCTAAAGCTGGAGTAGCTGGGAAGAATTCTGTAGCAGCTGAAGAATTGAAAAAACTTCGACTATTGGTGTTTACTATGTAGTATTTGAAGTGAACTTTATATTATATTTTTTGAAAACCTGGAAAAATTATGGAGAATCTAGAAAATCCTAATATATATGAAATTTTTAAATATAATCACAAGATGTTTGAAGAAAAGGATGTGTACAAAACCTTATCAAATTTCAATATGATATTACGATGTTTGAAAAAGGTTTCATACTATGGATGTTTGCAATTAAATTCTGGAAAGTCATAGTGTACTGATAAGTGCTTGTGTTATAGTACCGCGAAGCGTTATTATCTTACATTGAGCATATCTTTTATCAGGTTTTATCACTAAATAGCGTGCATTTGTGTATTCTTGTGCATTGAAGGTTTGTGGAGCTAAATTGGAGAAGAAGAACGAAATTAGGTCGTGTTCGCCGATGTTGGGAAGTTTTCGGACCAAGTACGGAACAGGGCAGGAGCTTGGACTTGTGAGTGTGTGCCAACTTCCTTTGGAGGGGCACAAAGGCAGTCACATTCACAACAAATCTAACTCGTGTAGCTTAGAAGAACTTCACCAAGAAGGAGACTTGAAACAATCGGCACGACTTACCATTGTTTGTGTGCCCAATCAATGGCCTCGATGAAGAACAATGGATTCGGGAGCATTTCGGCGAGTTATTGTAGCAGCACTGTAGCTTTGTTACTGTAGCAAAACAATGTAGCAAGATACTGTTCAATTTCTGCCGAAAATCAGGGTTTCAGAGAATTCACACGGGCGTGTGGAAATTCCATACGGCCGTGTGAATCGATTTTTCAGCCAGACAGAAACTTCACACGGGCGTGTGGAAATTCCACATGGCCGTGTGAAGCCCCTGATAAGTCCGATTTTAAAGCCGCGATTCAACATTATAAAAGGGGATTTTGGAGACCTTTTGCGATATCTTTAGATCTACCTTTCTCTTCAACTTGGGGAGTGCGGCTAGGGTTTCGGAGAGGATTTCGTGGAGGTTTAGCGCGCGTCATCGGCATCGTCACCGACGTTCGACAGCCGCACAAGACCACGGCCACATCATATACAAAGGGGTTTTCATCAATGTCTTTGATTTGTACTTTCTTTTCTATTTTGATAAACATGTATAGCTCCATGAGGAGCTAAACCCCTTGAGGGTATTCGGACTTGTAAACTCTAGGGTTTTTATGTTTCTTTGACATTGTTATTATGCTTTTCCATTATTGATGAATAAAAATTGATTTTCAATCTTAATTTCATCTTGCTAATATTTTCTCTTAGATGTGACACTAGGATTGAGAATAATTTAGGTTACCCTTTGGAGGTGTGACAACTCCTTTAGGGTTAGACTACTTAAGATTGAAGAGGGTTGAGAGGGAGAGTTGTGAGGTAGCAATGTACCCCTTTCCCCTTTGATGTGGTTTCTCCCTACCTCCGTTTCCATGATTTCATAGCGGTCGAAATAGAGTGAAGTGCTAGGCAGATAAACTCCCCTAGGGCTTAGTTACGCAAGTAACAGAGTGAAGGGTTGAAGTGAATCCTACGCGCTGGGGCTTAATCTAGACTACGGTTTTTCCACCTGGACCAAAGGGTTAGAACTACACATAGGAACAGGTTTTACCACTAGGAATCCCTAGAGCTTAAAGCAATCCCACGTAGTGTGAGGTTTAGGTAGATATACTCCCCTGGGGCTTAGTCGTGCTAGCGACAGAGTAAAGGGTGACGTGAATCCTAATACCGGGGCATAATGATGGGGTTAGTCATGGTTGTCCTTAGGTTTGGGACCATGTCTAAGGATTTCCTTGACTCAATTAATATCAATAGGGAAGTATAATAGCATAGTCCTGCACTAGAAGCATAGATCCTAGAGGTAGCTTGTCCGGATACCCTATTTCATTCATTGCTAGTTCTCTCTATTCTCTTTTACTTGCACTTTCTGATCTTCCATCCTTCTATTTAATTTCTTGTCTTTTATTCTGTTTACTTCTACATTCATTCATTGATCCAGATATTGCTTTTCCATACACCACATAGCTTAATTAGTGAAATCTCGTATTCTAAATCCCTATTCCCTGTGGATTCGACTACCCTCTCACCAGGGTAACTTTTATTACTTCGACAACCCGTGCACTTGCGGGATACACGCAAGGGGTCGTGTCATGTATACCAAATTCTAAAGATACAATAGCATGATTGTGTAAATTCATATTGTCCAATAAAATTGGAACTTCTCCATATTCACCAAAATTTGTATGTTGTCTGCAATCAAATTGGCAGGGCATAATTAATAGTTGGAGAACAAATTTTGATGTTAAAGGGGCTGCAAATTGCATCAAATCAACAATCTTATTTCCACAAATTGTTTTTTTCTTCAACTTCATTTACATTCAAGCATTACATGCCAAAGCTTTAAAAGTTCTTATATTACAACCAGTAAGCATTTCATCTTCAAATTGCATCAAATCAAAGTTGGCTAGCAATTCTCGAGACCTCCCACGCAAACAAACCTTGGCACTTTATGAGAGGAGTCTGGAGCTTCACCGATGATTGTGGCTGGTGGTGGTGGGGAGTTCTCTAGCTGTTGATGATGCTTGGGTGAGCTTCAGGAAACCCAGTATCCAGGAGAGAAGCTCGAGGGAGGAGGGAGAGTTATGGTGGGAGCTCTCAGGGGATGGAGACAAGGAAGACGAGGGCTCTAGGGTGAAAATGACGATAACGAGGGCTCCAAAACTTTAGATATCAGGTTCGGATCCAAAGATTACCCGGACCTGTTAAGAACAAACCTTAATATCCCCTTAATCATCCACCAAGGAGTTTTCTTAATAATATCCTGAAGGTGAACGGCCGTTTGAAGGAGGGACTTACATTTCCCAAATCTTATAATAAAGGGATCTCCTAGGGACAAATTATATTAGAAAGACTAAAGGGGCAGATTTACCATATTAGAGGGACTAAATAAGGTATTCTACCTTATATTTGCATTAGTGAGCCATACTTATTGGTTAGGCTATAATAATTCAAATGAAGGCCACTGTACCAAAACCTTAAGGTTATTGGTGTGACCCCACTTGAACTATATAAGACTATTACACTTTTAGTTTTTAAACGATGTGGGACTATTATCTTGCTCTATCATTAAATGTTTAATGTAATTAAATACAAATTAAATTCTATTCCCTTAAAAAAATAAAATAAAAATAAACACCCGGTTGATTTATATGGAACATGTAAACTAAAACCTTTAGAAAAGTTAACAACAGTCTTTGCCCCTCCCCCCCCCCCCCCCCCCCCCCCCCCAAAAAAAATAAAAAAAAAAGTTACACAGGTTTATTGAACCACCCTTTTGCATATTCCAATTATTTATATAAAATATATTTAGGCAATCATATAAGAAATTACATAGCTAGATTCCTATTCAAAGCCTTTTTTGAGAAGGGTGATGTTTATTATGGAACAAAATTACAAGACTTTGAAGCCAAAAAAAAAAGTCCATAATGGTTCATACATACATCTAGCATCCATAATGATGCAAACAGTAATTGTGGATGCAAACAGTATGCTTTATTCTTATATATATATATATATATATATATATATGAGTAAGTAATGCTATATAAAATGAAACTCTTGTCTGAAATGGTTGCACGACTGACATGGATTATATTCTCTCTCTCCTAATCAGCATCCTAAAAAAAAAATCACTCACCCCTCTATTGTGTGAAGACCTTGGCCCTAATTCCTCTTTCTCACCAAACCCCCATCACCAATGACGATGCTGATGTCGACGCCCTTCATCGTCTCTGAACCTCTCTTCTCCAACGCCATCCAAGTCCTGCCAAAGCGGACACCGAAGCCCTTCGTCATCTCCGAACCTCTCTTCTTCGGCGCCAACCAAGTCCTATCGACGCTGATCCCATCACCGACGCCAATGTCGATGCCGACCCTAGAAAAGGATGTGCTGCTGCTGAGAGCATACGTTGGAGATAGACCGACCTAGAGAAATCCCAACCATCCATGGAGAGTTGATAATTTGTTCAAGCTCAAAGGTGTTCCAACACTCATCCGATGGGAGAATGAAGGTGTCGCCAATCGTTTGGAAGAACACAAAGCTCATATTGAAAGCAAAATTGAAGCATTAATGTCCATTTGATCAAGTTTCTACTTAACTAAAATTTCATCTTGTTTATCGATAATTAATGTCCATTGCTCATTATGTTCTACCAACATTGAAATACATTTTGAGTGAATGAGATGCTTACTTCCAAGGATTATTATGAGCATTATTTTCATTTTGATCATAATTTTTTTTATGAATAGTTTCTTTTGTGATGTAATATAAACAATGTCTACATTCCTGGAAATGTCTATGATTATCTTGTTGCAGAACCCAACAAAATTTCTTCCATGTTCAAATTAAATTAACTATATATATATATAAGCAATTTATGTACCAATGATAAGAGCCTAAATGTATGTATTTGAACCTGGGTTTTGTATATGTCTACATGCCATTTTGGATGAATTGATGCCCGTTTTTTTCCCTAAATTGGTTATTTCCTTGCCGCAGGCCTTAGAGAAGCTAAAATAAGCTCGAGAACGCAATTGAAGTGAAATCGACACCAAAAAATCGTGTTTTTGAAGCAAAAAGCACTATAGCAGTATTGTAGCAAGGAAGCTAGGCCCTACATGAACCAAGCTGTGAACCGCGCGGGCACTGCACGCCCGCGCTACCTACTAAAGAATTCGGAGCTAGTACTGTAGATAATTCATTGTAGCAAAAGTACTGTAGATGGTTACTGTAGCAAGCACTATAGCACCGACCTGGTTTTTGCCAGCAGAAAGGGCAGTGAGCTGCGCGGGCGCTGCGCGACCGCACAACTCGGGGCGGAAGGCTTTTAAGTGAAGCTAGGGCTTGTTTTGATCATCTTCTTCTTCCCCATCTTAGAGGCTCTCAGTGGAGGCGACTTCGCCGCAATTAATTGAGGTCGAATCTCACGTTTTAGAGAAGGAAAATCGAGGGGAGAACGTCATTGGGCAAGAGCTTCATCGATTCCACCCTTAAGGAGCTAGGAGACGATGAGGGAAACCGCCTCCATTGCGGCGTTCATGCAAGATATCCGCGTCATTCCTCCACTCTTCTTGTTCTTGTTGTTTAAGGAAGTTTTTTTATACATCTATTAGTTGTTTTCTTGAATCTATCTTGTGTAGTTTCTTGTATGGACGGCTAAAAACCAAGGTCACCGGATGTCGGTGAACCTTGGGGTGAACTTATGTTATTTAATGCTTTGATTTGCTTAATGCATGTAGTTGGTTTCATGGTTTAAGCTTGGTGAACTTTGATGTGTTAATTTGCATGAGAACTCAGTATCTTAGCTTTTAGGTTGTACTCAGCGTGTGACCATCGCCCTTGTACTAGACACACCTTGCTTAATAGGGATTCATGTATGGACACGCAGTGACCTTCGGGTGTTTTATACACCTCCAACCACTAGGGTTGGACCTAGGTTGAGTATTGACCGTAGTTAGAGATTTCCCTATGTGTATTACAATCATAGGAGGATTTGGCCGGAAGAGATTCTGAGCCAATACTCGTATGGAATTAGGGATTATCATTGTGATCATCGGGATAATCTATCCTTGGATTTCTCTTGGCCTGCCTGAACCATCGCATGCTTAGCATTTCTAGCATTCTTCTAACTTTTAGTTGCCGCAGGGGAATCCGCGTCCGTGACCATCCTCACTCCTTGATTTGCACCTCACTTGATATATTGATACTATTTCATTTAGTTGCAACTCTTTATTAATAGCTGTAATTCTTGACTCGATCTGGTAGGTTAGACAACAAGCGAAGGAGAAGTAAGGGTAGCTCCTTGGGCCTAGGGAATACAACCCTCTCGTGCTCGCACGAGAGGTATTACTTAAAGACCCCGTGCACTTGCGGGACACTCATCAATCAAAAAGAATAATGCAAAGGACTGAGGGTAAATAAAATTTGGAAGTGAGGGAAAATAAGAAGAAATGAAAAAAGAGCTCATGAAAGATTAGTTTTTTTGTTTCCCTAGTGTAATAAACTAATTAGCGTCAAATAGAGAAACTCTATCTACATACAAAGGATCTTTATCTGAACATCCATAAAGAAGAACAAGCAGGACCTAAAAACATCAAATTATAAGCTATTTGTTCCAAAAACTAGTAGCACCTTCCACTCCACTAGAGTACACAGATTACATAACAACAACACCACCTCAAAGTTTTGTGAACACATAAACAATCCACCGTAGCCCTTAGTATATATACGTCAAGAAGAGTCACAAATTGCCTCCCCTCTAGATGCAAATAAAGATATTTGAGACAAAGTTCTCATCAGATTAAAATGAACAAAAATTTGTTGGCATGGAACATCGATGAGAGGGAGACTTTTTATGTTTTACAAATCCCTGCAGGACATGAATAACAACCTTAACTGCAGGACTAGATTGGAGCCAAAGAAGAGGTTCGAAGATGATTAAGGGCATCGGCCTCAGCTTCATCGGTGATGTGGTCAGCATTAGCAAGGCTTGGATGGCACCAGAGAAGAAAGGTTTAGAGATGACGAAGAGCTTCGACGTCGATGTCGGTGATGGGGTCGGTGTCGATGTCGGCGTCGTCGTTGGTGATGAAATTCGGTGAGAAAGAGGAATTAGGGCCAAGGTCTTTGGACAAGAGACGGACGAGTGATTTTTTTTGTTTTTTGTTTTTTGTTTTTAGGGTGCTGATTAGGAGAGAGAGAATATGATCCACGTTAGTCGTGCAACCATTTTAGACAAGAGTTTCATTTTATATAGCATTACTCTCTCTCTCTCTCTCTCTCTCTCTCTCTCTCTCTCTCTCTCTCTCTGTATATATATATATGAGTAATGATATTTTTACCGAAAAGATTTTCTGAATAGGTTTTCTGAATGATGTGGATGCCAAGTTGGCATCCATGTCAGCATCCACGTCATTCTTTCTTTAACTCCTCTATTTTTTTTAAAAAAAATTATTCTCTTTATATCTAAATCTTAAAAAATTTAAACCTTTAATTTAAAATGATAAACTGAAAACTCCCTCTCTAAACCCTAAAATGTAAATTACAAACCCCCGTAGGGGATAAAGGGTTTGTAGTTTACTGTTTAGGGTTTAAGTTTTTAGATTTATAGGTATAGATTTTGTAGTATTTGGGTTTAAGATTTTAGATATTATTTTATAATTTTTTTTAAAAAAAATTTATGAATTTAAGGATTTTTAAGGTTTAAATTTAAAATTTATGTAAAAAAATAATGACGTGGATGATGATGTGAATGATAAGTTAGCATCCATGTCATTCGGGAAACCTATTCAAGAAATCTATTCTGTAAAAATAACATCGTTCTATATATAGAGAGAGACAAAAGATCATCTGGGGGTGTTCATAGCAGCGTCCCCAGATATTAAAAAGGCAGGGAGATGATTAAGAAGAGAGAGAAACAGATTGGTTCATGAATAGCATCACGAACAGTTCCTGGCCATTGTACCCCATCGGACTGGGTTGTTAAGTTTTGCTTTGGTTATAGTTTAGTTTATGCTATAACTCTAATAGAAATAAAATTAGACTATTGTGATTGATTCAGTTAATGTTACGATCACAATTTACGATTCAAATTAAAACACTGTGCATCCCACTTTTGTAAGCACAGTAACACTGTTCATATTTATAGGAAATTCCGAATGAAAATTGTTGAGATAGTTGGATTTCAATTTAACAGTTCAACATCAACGTTCGTAGATATATGATCTACGAAAGTACTCAGAAGACACAGTCTCATGTATATATAGATATGTACTTTTTTAATAAAAGTTATATAAAAATTTCATTTTTATTGGTGGTTTTGATATATACTCAGTCAACAACAACTTTCAATAAAGTCAATGCAGCTTTGTGGAGATCTAGATAGCGAAGATCCAGCACCTTATCCAAACTCTCCATGGTGAACTTAGAGTGATCATAAGCCGACGATTTCATCCAAACTCTCCATGGTGAACTTAGAGTAAATAGTGTTCCCTGTTGGGTATTGGACCACACTTCATGTAGGAATTTAAAGATATATATGTATAATTTGTGTAGGTGTACACAACTAATATTTATAATTGTGTATATCTTATCATATTTAATTTTGAATAGGCCCAATTGTGGTGATCTAAAAAAGTTTAGATAGGGTCCTAATTATCTAAACTAGATGTGTGAATTTACATAATAATAATAATAATAATAATAATAATATGATGTGTAGAATTCCTGGGGACAAAATCATCAAGTCTATGATCTTGTAATTAGTCCCATAAAGATTTCTTATAAATAGGGTGTGGTCCTTGACTAAGCATGCAACGATCTGAGATTCAGAATTATGTTTTCCACTGAATTAGGGTTCTCATCTCCCCTCTGCGTGTGATCAGTTAGAAGAACCACAACACCCAATCATCATTATCATCATTAATGGATTCAAGTGCAGATGCACTTCCGTTATTTTTCTTTTGTTCCCAAATAATTTTCACTTAAGAAGATCTTGACTTTTCATAGGGATTATTCCCATTAGGAAATCCATCAAGTTTCATCATTGCATGCCTTCCTCCATTCTTTCATCTTTTCAACCTTGCGTTCGAGCTTGAGTTTCCAATTGCGGAGCCAACATAATACCGACAGCTGCTAGTCATGCACTTGCTTGTGATCCTCGTGGATTAACATGCATGAAGAAGCAGCTTCAAATTCAATATTTACGGCTACTTAAGTCTTAATTTTTCAAGGTGGATTGACCATTTTACCTCATTTTTAGCCAAATACTAAATCGGGTTAAATTTATTCTCTAAATATGTTTAAATAAAATTCAATTATTTAAATAAGAATAATTAATAGTTATTTTAATTAATACTTGTTAAGACTTCCTTAGTAAATTAATTAAAAAAATTATTAATTTAACTTAAAAATATTAATGAATTTAAAATTTGGTAAAAGTTTTCCTAGGTATATCACAATTCCAGGCATGGTTAAGGCTGGAGATTAAGAACTATTATAGAAACATACATTCTTTTATTTTAATTGCATTTGTTCTAGATCCTAAACAAAAATCTAAAAAATTTGCCTACCTATTTAATTAGAAACTTATTATAAATATTTTGGATTGAATGGAGACAAGGATTCACAATCTTAAACGATGAGTGAGTTATACACTCAATGGTATGTGCCGAAGTTTGACTTCATTATAATTATTAACGCAATTGTTAATGATGTTAGGACACAAATTTTTAAATTATAGGAAAGTTATTTTGTAGGGTATAGCCATATAATTCCATAGGATTTAGCTGCGGTGCTTGGATAATGTAGCAAGAGAGAAGGAGAATCATTCCAACAAATGCAATTATGCCAAGCAGAAGCTGAGGGGTCATAGCATGCAGATGTCGACCTCTACTTAAACACTACGTTTCAGTTCTTTAAGGATATTAACATAGATATAAATTTCAATGTCCTTGAATTGTGGCAAGGTAACGGAAACCCATAACCTATGCTTTTGTTAGTTGTGAAGGATATATTTGCATGCTCAATGTCTATGGTAATGTGCAAGCAAACTTTCAATACAAGTTGAAACATGCTTGACATAACACACTCTAGGTTGTCGTCACCAAACATTAAAATTAAAAATTAAGTTTGCACAGATGACTAGAAGTGCGCTTAAATTCAATCGAAAGTAAAAGAAACTATGTGAGTTTTGATTCCTCTCATAACCCAACAAAATACATAAGGCTACTTAATTTAACAAGTAAATTAAGAGCAAGCCTTTCATCTTCTTTAAATTATTTTAAATTATTGTGAAAATATAGAAATTATTTTGAGTTATTTTTTATTATTTAAGAACAACATCTTCAATTATTAATTGCCCAATTAACCCATAAATCAACTGTTTGGGGCAGGTTGAATTGGCCTTCCTTAACCAAGCATGAGGTGAAGGTGAACCGCGACCATGTGGGTTGGACATGATAGGCCAGTTAACTGGGCGGTGCTCACCTCTAGTTATTATGAAGATTGTAAAGTATTTACAAACAAAGAAGATATTTTCTAGTCTATATTTTTTTTCTTGGCATAAAACCTTTTTTCCCCTTTACTTTCATTTTTTAATATTTTTGACTTTCTTTTTTGTTCTAAATTTAAAATTTTATATACCTTGTTCAAAACTTGAATTCATATTAGAATTTGAAATTTAAAATATTAATTTAAAAAATCTATATAAATACTAATTAACATAAAATTTAAGTATATAATGTCAGTTATAATTAGACTAGTAAAATAAAAATCTATTAATTTGCAGCAATAAATATAAGAGATTACCAAGTTTCTATGAAACCTTGAAATCTAGAGTTATTACATTTTGTTTTTTGTTTTTTTTTTTTTTTTTGGTGAAATAGAGAATATTTTATCAAAATGAGTTCCTAATATATATTAAGTACAGAAATATGTCTTTTTATTTTAATGGGTTGAGAAACAGACAAACATGCTAGTAGTATTTTACATTTTTCATGATAAGTTATAAAATTCTATCAATATATTTTTATTTATTTAAACCATTTAAAGGTTTATATAAAATAATTGTTTGTACTGGCTGTGGGCTCCTTTTATTTCACCTGACCTTTTAATTAGGGTCGACCGGGAGACAATGACAGATCACAAATCAAATTTTAATATTTTGTAGACTTCAAAAGATTGTGGGTTCATGACTTCCATTAGTAGCAAGCTCCTAATGTTAATTACCTTGGACATTGTCGCAAGAACCTCTGATTAAGAAAATAAGTGTGAACATGAAAACAAATTGTGACAAATAAATTTTATTCATTTCAATAAACATGAATTCATAGACTTCATTGAAATTACAAGAAGTTTGAAATTTAATTATCTTGACGCAACAATGATTGTAGCCTCTTATCTCCTTCTGACTATTTAACCGAAAAGCACGCTTTGACTTTTGTTGACTTTTGGTCTTCGTCAATGGTTGAAATATGCATCTTGAACATGATTTAGAAACTTGTGAATTTGTGTCTTGGATTTGCATCTTGGACATGATTTGGAACTTGATTTGACTTTTCATAAGCTTTGGATTTCATGATGTGAAACTTTTTGCAACTTGTAAACTCTTCAACCCTTTAACATTTGAAGTTGTTGAGCTCATTTGTTGATTTGTTTGAAACTTGTATCTTGGACATTTGATTTTGCATCTTGGATTTTATTTGGATTTCAAGTTGTGGGATCTTTATGTTGATAGATCACGAACTTGATTTGACTCTTAATTAGCTTCGGTTTTCATGCTTGTAAAGCCTTTTGCAACTTGTGAACTCTTCAACCCTTTAACTTTAGAGGTCGTTGGGGCTGTTGAGCTCACCTGTTGATTTATTTGAAATTGGTATCTTGGACATTTGAATTTGTATTTTTTTTATTTGATTTGGAACTTGATTTGAATTTTCATAAGCTTCGGCTTTCATGCTTATGAAGCTTTTTTACAACTTGTGAACTCTTCAACGCTTTATTTTTTGAGGTTGTTGAGCTCATTTGTTGATTCATTTAAGACTTGAGTCTGGGATATTTTGAGATTGCATCTTAAACATGATTTGGATTTCAAGCTATGAATTCTCTATATTGAGGAATCACAAACTTGACTTGGCTTTCCATAAGCTTTGGTTATCATGCTTGTGAACCTTTTTGCAACTTATGAGCTTTTCAACACTTTAACTTTGATGTCTTGAGTTAATTTGTTGATTCATTTGAAACCTAGATCTTGGACACCTGAATTTGCATCTTGGATTTTGAGTTTTAGATTCTCTATGTCGATGAATCATAAATTTGATTTTTACCTAATTTTACTTTTGAAAAGCTCCGGCTTTTGTGCCTCTAAAGCTTTCTTCAAGTCTTGATTTGTGAAACTCTTTGAGTCTCTGACTTCTGATGTCTTAAGACTACTGAGTTCAATTATCGAACAATTTGATTTTTTTATGTCTCAACCTGTGAAACTCTTTGTGTCTTGACTTCTGATGTCTTGAGACTACTGAGTTCATTTATTAATTTATTTAATTTCTTTTTTCTTTTTTTTTTAGTCTTGACTTGTGAAACTCTTTGAGTCTTGACTTCTGATGTCTTGAGACTGTCGAGTTCATTCATCATTGATTTGATCTTTTTTTTTTTTACATCTTGATTCTCCCATACTTTGAGCTTTAACTTGTACATCATTGAGGTGTGACCTTTTGTATGATAGCTTTAACTTGCTTAATCTTGGAATGGATTTCAAGTTGTAATCATGAACCTGATCTCTTTTAATTTTGGCATTTGAGGACTTCGGCATTTCATGCTTGTGGAGCTCTTATAACTTTGATTTGTGAAACTTTTTACGCCTTTGGTTTTTGTATATCTTAGAACTTTAAAGTTTCATTTGTTATTTCATTTAAAATTACCAATCCATGACTCATTCACCTTGTCAAGCCATTAACTTGGTTTCTTTGTGATATTTGAATATATATATTTTTTTCACTTCTTTCTTTTTATTGACTTATAACGAGAGGCCCGCTCTTCCATGTGAGACATCCTTTCTTTGTTTTTTCTTTTTTTTTTCTTCTCTTATTCTTCTTTTTTTTCTACATTTTTTTTTTGTCTTTGCTTGGAGAAAAGCTTTCTTTCATTTTGTAAAACATCATTTTTTTTTTTAACTTCAGAGTGTGCCATGTTTTACATTAGACCACATTTTAAATTAACACCTTCAAAGAAGAGTCCTCAATGAACTCCATGTGAGCATCAAGAGGCAATGGAGAGGTTCTCTAAAATAAAGCTATCACCATGTATCGGACATCATGGCGAGCTTCAAGAGGGTTCTTCAAAGGTTTTCATCAACTCTTTTAACTTATGTGATTGTCAAGAGGCAATGGAGAAGCCTTCTCAAGAAGAGCAATCGCCATGCATTGGACATCATAGCTAGCTTCAAGAGAGTCTTTAAGAGTCTTCAATAGCCCATCCGCTTCAGTGACTATCAAGAGTCAATGGAGAGTCCCTCTCAAGGAGAGCAGTATTTTTCATGGTTTGCAATTGAACCCTCGAGCTATCATATGTTCACACATTTTCATAATTTTGCATATGTGTCCTCAAATATATATTATATTTTTTTTATATAAACCAAGAGAGAGAATTTCAATATAATGCATGGCATGAGTACATGCATGAAGTATATTAATTTTGGTTCATGTTTGCACACTAGCATAGCCAAGAAGAAAAAAGGATGCATGTGGACATAGCATGATAGATGAAGCATGCTTGATTTCTTAAGCAAAATATGCATGCATACCATAGTTCATCAAAGAAAAGGTCGTGCATGTTATTGCATTGAACATGCAGAAATATAGTTGTCATATATAAGTGAAACCCATCATGAAAGAGATTCACATGGGTTGATAAAGATTTTCTTTAAGAAAAGCCAAGCATTTTTTTGCATGTGATTGGCAACCAGGATATATATAAGGGCATGCATGGATTTTTTTTTTTTTTTTTTTTGTATGGAGTTTCATAAGAGCATGTACCTCCTTGAAACAATAGCCGCTTGATGAACCTCCTAAGCTAGTTCTATGCAACTTAAGCTTTTTTTTCCAAGTTTTCGTGCTGGCGTTCACAGAGAGAGAAAAAAAAAATGGGAGAGAAAATGAACAGCATACATGCTCTTGTCTATGTGCATGATTTAAAGAAAAAATGCAAAGGAACCAGTCCCACCAAGAGATGCACATGGATGATGATTTTTTTTTTTTTTATGTCATTTGCATGGGGTTGACGACTAGAGCATATTTATATATATTTTGCATGAAGTTTCATCTATCGCCTTGACGCAAAGAAGCTACCACTTGATGAACTTCTCAAAGTTTGCCTCGAGATTCGTGTAAGGTTTATGTCCGAACTCACACCTTGCTAGGCTAATGTTGGTGTGTGTGAAGGGGTCATCGCCATTGTTGGGCATCTCCTCACCGTGGATGTGGTTGCCGGTGTGGGTTATCTCTCCACACTGGCCCTGGTGGCATGTTGAGAGAAAAAGAGAGAAGGAGACGTGTTGGAAATCAAAAGAAAGGAGATAGTCAAAAAGCATTCTCTCATCCATGCATGGCAACATGCATGTGCATGATGATTTTTTTTTATATCCCACGGATCCCACCATGGAAAATAGATCATGGATTAATGAGCATGGTTCTCGGCCCTTCTCGTCTTTCCTTCTTCCTTTCTTTTTCCTTTTAATCACCTCCTTTGATTTTTTTTTTTTTCATTTTTTTTTGTTCCCAATATCCGTGATTTTCAATTTAAAATTTGGATTTTCACCAACAACCATGATTTTCCCCCATTTTTTATATCTGGGATTTTAAACTTTTGAATTATTTAATCCTTATCTCATCAGTTGCACATCCTTTTTTCATATATATTTTATTTTTATTATTTTTATTTATTTATTTATTTATCATTATCCAGACAAATTTTTTATTTGAAACTCAAATTTAATTTAATTTATTATTATTTTTTTTTAATCCAAGCATAGATAAGCCCTAAAATTTTTTCATGTCTAGACAGGATAATTATGCATCAAAATTTTATTTAAACTCGGATTTAATTTTTCTTGATCCAAAAAGAGATAAGATTGAAATTTTATTCAAATCAAAATTATCCATTCAAATTGAAATTCTCCTTTTTTTTTTCTATATAAACAAAGTGCCCCCTCGCAGTTTCCTCACGCAATCCAGTGTAGAGAGGAAGGTAGGAAGATTCTCAAATCTCAAGGTAAGAATTTAACTTTTTTGCTTATGGTTTCCTCTCAAGAACTTGGTTCATTATTTTCGTAGGAAACAATTTCTACAATTTTGTTTAAGGGATTTGTATGCACATATTTTGCAACACCACAAACCGCAACTTCACTTTAGTTATTGCACCTTGAACATCATGTGTGTGTGTGTGTGTCTCGTTATTGTTTTCCTTCAAGCATCTTGAATGCCACATCTTTTCTCTTATTTGTTTTATTATTATTATTTTTTATTCTTCTTCATGAACATGGAACGCCACACCTTTTCCTTATTAGTTTTTTCCTTTTTTTTTTTTCCTTTATCTTTCTTCAAGCATCTTGAATGCACCCTTTTTCTCTTATTTTTATTCTTTTATTTATTTATTTTTGGTCATCTTGAATGCAAGCCATCCCTTTCCTATTTTTCTTTCCTTGTTTATTTTTTATTATCGACCTTCGTGGAAGCCATGCATTATATTTTCTTTCTTTATCCGTGAACACCGTGCCCTTTTTTCTTACTTCTTTATTTTATTATTATTTTTTTCCTTTTGGTGCCTAAAAGCCATCTGCTTTATATTTTATTATTATTTTTTTTATTGAGCATCCTAACACTATCTCCACCTTTCGTGTACAACACGCTTCCTTCAATTTTGCAATCAAACTTTTTTTTTAAATAATTTATTTATTATTGTTTTTTTTTCTTCTTTTAAGCTTTTCTTTTCAATGGCTCATACTACAAAAGGCAAGCTAATAGAGCCTCTTTATAAGCCGTTTGATGATCAAGACAAAACCCCAGACAAGATATCAATTTCAAGACATTATCCCATTGATTCTAAAAACTCAGGAAAACCAATTCAATACTTGGGAAGCGACTTCAATGAGTGGACCAGTATACCAGCTGCTTTCCTTGAGATAGGTGAACTAACACCTACTTATTTTCACAAGGGAACGCAACAGGTTATATTATTGAACCCATACGAATCCACTCCGTCAGATCTCAATTTGGATACACTTGGCCATTGGGTGATCACTAATTCCACAGCTAGCATATAGGCTGGGAGAACTCCTTTCCATTATTATACTCCTTACCCACCGAAATACGAAAGATGGACTTCTGAAGTCATAAGGAGGTCATCTGAAACACTCAAAAAGGACAGGCATTATGGGTACCATCGCAATATCAACACGGCCATATGGATTCAACTCATCAATTGTGAAAGCATTACCGAAACATGGTGTTCGAAGACCAACACATTTGTGACCCCCTTTGGAGATATCGGAATTTCTCTATGGGAACTCAGGTGCATCGGAGGATTACCAATTATAGGAAAGTTCTATGAAGAGTATGTCACTCCAATGGATTAGTTACTCCACTCGAACAAAAACCGGCAAAGTTACTCATGTTCAGTAGGTAGATTTCTTTTGCAAGAGTCCACAAGGGAAAAGGAGACTTGCAGATGACGACGTTCGTCCCGTTCCTCAAGCCTCAGAAGAGTGTAGACTGGCTGCCTTCCTATGCATATGGCTTTGTAGTTTTGTTATGCCTTGTACGAGTTCTTTCATTTATCCTAAAGTATTTTGCAATGGCGGCTAGACTAGCCAAAGAGACAAAGCTATCCTTAGCCCCAGCTGTGTTGGCGTATATCTGCACCAACCTAGACATTATAACTTCTCATCGTAAAGGGTCACACAATATTTCTGTTCCTTTCCCATGTTATTACTTTTATGGTTGGATCGCACCCCACTTTCCAAGAACCTAGTCTTGTCACACGACCTCTAGTGAAAGCCTCAGAAATATAGATGGATTACTAAAAATTCCCAGCATGGCCTACATATTGCGTATAGGGATAGGCACCTACACTCTTAGAATGGCTGGGGGATGTTAAGAAACGAAGGATGTCTCAAATAGTGGCCATTTTTTTGTGATGAATTCAAGAGTGAAGGTTGGTATGAAGACTACAAAGAACCCAGTGACAACAAAATGCTCAACACATTTCAATCATAATTCTTGATAGCCCATCATCATAATATACTTCCTCTACACTTTAATAATGATATCTTCGCCCAACAATACAATCCAGATAGGTTTGCTTACCAATTTGGTTACGATCAGGGGTTTCCAAAAGACATTCAAGTGTCAAAGCATCCTCAAGATACTGGCCTCTTGGTGGGTTATTGGCACCACTTTGCACAAAAAAATCAGGATCAAAATTCCACATCCCATCTCACGAGCACGCACGGCGTCCTTTATATTTTTATGCTCAACAATGGTCGACTCATATACATGCATCCATGAAGACCATTTATGGCCATCTTAATGAACAAGACAATCCTTTACAAAGAAAACAGGAAGTCTCTTCCCTACAGAGTCAAGGCATTCTTCGAAAAAGACTCGAACTGATGGAGCACTCATTCATCGTACATCTTTATTGCTTTCTTTATTTTCCCCTTCTTCTTTATTTTTATATCATTTATTTGCTTATTTATATATTCCCTCTTTTTTTAGTTCCCGATCCAAATAGGAGTGAGGAAGAACAAGTTAGCATCTCAAAACCCGAGTTTGAACCTACAAGTTCATATTATTTTTTATTTTTTATTTTTTATTTTTTGATGATGATTTTTTTAAAATAAAGTTCACTTCTCTATTTTAGGTTCTTATAGAGCTCTTCTTCAAAGGCAATTCCTTCTAAGCATGACTCTCTATACTCGGATTTTGCACATGATGATGATAACTACACACCTCTCCTTGATGTCAACACTCTAGTAGAAAGCCCTCAAGTAGAAGATGTCCCTTTTGCTCAAACAATTTTAGAAGATTCAACTCCAAAGGCTACTTTCGCAAATGATAATCCTCCTTCAAAAGGTTCTTTCAAACATGGGGAATATTGTGCCACAAGAATCACATCTATGAACCCATCTCATCCCCAATCTAGTGACAAAAATCGTGTCTTACAAGTTGTTTGGGTAAATAAATTCATTGACAAGGTGAAATCATCATAGCCTCATGAATATGAATCTGACAGGGGCCCGAAAGTATACGGGTTGTCACAGTAATAATAGTACCCTGGTGAGAGTGTAGTTGAATCCACAGGGAGTAGGGATAATAGACACAAGAGATTGCTATTTAGCTAGTGTGAAGTATGGAAAGTGAGAGCAAGACCCAATGTGTGTGCAAGAGTAATCAAAAGCAATAAGAAAATAAAGAGAAATATGGAAGATAAGAGAGTGCAAGCTAGAAGTGAAAGAGAGAAACAATCAAGAGTGAAATAGGGTACCCGGACAAGCTACCCCTAGGATTAATGTTCTAGTGCAAGACAATGTATTATACTCTCCTATTGATGCTTAATGAGTGGTGGACATCCTAAAGCACACGGTCCCAAACCTAAGGCCAACCATGACTAACCCCAACATTATGCCTTGACATTAGGTTTCACTACGACCCTTAACTCTCGTTGACCTGTCAACTAAGTCCCAGGGGAGTCCATCTTCCTAAGCCTCACACTGCGTGGGACTACTTTACGTTCTAGGGATTCCAAGTGATTAGTTATGTTCCTAAGTGTAGTTCTAACCCTTTGGTCCAGGTGAAAGAACCTTAGTCTCAATTAAGCCCCAGCACTAGGATTCATTACGACCTTGCACTCTGTCTATTGCGCAACTAAGCCCCAGGGGAGTTCATCTCCTAGCACTTCGCTCTATTTCGACCGCTAAGAACTCTTGGAACACGGAGGTAGGGAAAATCACACTTGAGGGGAAATGGGACGTTTCGCTACCTCACGACTCACCCTCTCGACCCTCTCCAATCTCGAGTAGTCTAATCCTATAGGAGTTGTCACACCTCCAAAGGATAACCTAAATGACTCTCAACCCTAGTGTCACATCTAAGGAAAAATCAATACAAGAATCAATCAAGATTGGAATTCAATTAAATTCATTAATTAAGAAAGCATAATAACATGTCATAGAAACAAAATCATCCTAGGTTTTACAAGTCCGAATACCCACAAGGGGTTTAGCTCCTCATGAAGCTATACAAATCCATCAATGTATATGAATAAACACAAATCGAAAACATAGATAATACCCCCCTTGTGTAGTGTGGCCGTGGTCTTGTGCGGCCGATTTGTCTCTTCACCAAGCTCCTCGTCAAGCCTAGGGCACACCTCGCCGGATCGGTGCCGACGAAAGCTCCCCCAATAGCTATCTTCTGACAGGCTTCGATGTCGATGCCGATGACGCGCTCCAATCCTCCACAAAGTCCTCTCCAAACCGTAGCCGCGACCCTCCAGAAGATAGGCGAAAAGATCCAAAAAAAGTCCCCAAAAGGTTTTTAAATAGTGCTGAGTCGCGGTTGTAAATCGGCTGAAATCGAGATTTCACACGGCCGTGTGGAATTTCCACACGCTCGTGTGAATTTTCTGAACTCAGTTTTCTGGCGCACAGTGAACAGTAAATTGCTACAGTGATCTTCTGCAGTACTGCTGCATTACTCACGCATCAAATACTCCCGATTTCATCGTTCTTCATCGAGACCGTTGAATTGGGCACACAATCAACAGTAGATCATGTCGATTACTTCCTTTCTCCTCATTGGTGAAGCTCCTATGCTACACGGGTTAGACTTTTGTGAATGTGACTGTCTTTGTACCCCTCCAAAGGAGGTTGGCACTCACCCACAAGTCTAAACCGTGTCTTGTTCCTTGCTTGGTCCGAAAACTCCCCAGCAACGGCGAACATGACCTAACTTTGTTCTTTCTTCTCCAAATTGGCTCCATAACCCTACAATGCACAAAAACACACAAATGCACACTAATTAATGATAAAATCTGAGAAAATTAATGCTTAATGTAAGACAATAACACTTCGTGTTACTATAACATGAGCACTTATTAGAATCCCTAAGAGAAGAAATCATCAAACTTCATAAAACTATAATGTTGCTTGGGGTTAATATTTCGGCCACAAGGGACAAGGTATTTGAAGTGCTTGACATCGCAAAGCTTGTCCAAGACATGAAGGATAAAGAAGAGAATCCCCACATAGAAGAGAAGAATAAATTGATGGCGAGTGCAAGGGGCATTGAAGAAAAAAAAAAATCAGCCATCATAGTAACAACTCAAAGTATTGACGAGACTAAGATGAGACTTGCCCAAACACAAAAGAAGTTACAAAGTTGGAAGCCCAAAGAGAGAAGCTGAAAGCTCAAGAAGAAGAAGACATATATCATATAAACTCAAGTTTTGACTTATTAAAGTCCATTGATTCAATAGAAGAAGTAGACAAATCTTTGGCTATTGTCTTAGAAAAGCTTGAAGCACTCGGAGGGGGTAACGCTTCACAGTTATCATCGTCACTTGAAGAACTTCTCGCTAACTTTGAGAGATTGAAAACACAACTTTAGTTTAACTCATCTTCCTTTTTGATTTGGTTTTTTTTTTTTTTTTTTTTTTTTTTTTTAGATATTAGCTATTTTATATCTTTATTAAGCCAATCTAATAAATGGAATGAAATTCCATGTCGTTGTAGTCTTTTTCCTAGCAATAAATATTTTGGACTTTCTTTATGAGTATCTCAAGATTCACATATAATCTTCACATCTTTATTTTGAAACCACGGTCGTTATAATCTACACATATAACCACCATCTTTATGAAATTCCATGTCGTTGTTGTTTTCTTCCTAGCAATTATATATATATTTTTTTTTTAAACCACAGTCCATTAGTCTTTTAAAACCACGGTCCATTAGTTTTTTAATATTAAAATTATAAAGACTTGAATTTAAAACTGTTTTTTAATTTACAAAACTACTGACACTCACAATTTTAAAAGACTAATTGTAAAACTGTTTTTTAATTTACAAAACTACTGACACTCACAATTTTAAAAGACTAATTGGGGCCGTGGTATTTAAAAATAAAATAAAATTTTAATATTAAAAAATTAGGGGGCCTATAACTTATAAAAAAATGTTAAAAAAATAATATTTTAATATTAAAAATTTAGGGACCTATAACTTATAAAAAATGTTAAAAAAATAAAACATGCGAATTCTCATAAATAATTACGTATTTAAGTAATTAATTTTAAAAAAAACCTCTTGCTTGAAAAGATGTCAATAAACATCACAATTGAGCTTTTGGGGCCACCAAACTCTTCTTTGTTCGATGTTTAAAAGTCAAAAATTGGTCAAGCTTTGTCATTCCACCTTTAAAAGTGCCGTTGTCACAAATGTGGAATTTAGCTCATTTCCATTGCTCATAAAAATTATTCAATAAAAATTACTCCTTTTACTCCCTCCCGTTCAAAGTATTGTGATACATTTAAACTTTCTACAACAATTAAAGATGCTATTAAAATTCCTAAAATTTTAAAAAACATATAGTATAATAGAACAATTTTAATCTTTTATTGAGACTATTTAGTATTTACTCCTGCTCCTACTCCCATTGACACACTCTCTCTTTAAATAAACTTCACTATATAAAATAAAAAAATTGACAAAAAAAAAATCATAATTAATATTTATAGGATTCTTAAAAGTTACAACTAATTTGACAAAAATATCCCTAGAGATAAATAGTTTTATCCATAATTATTAAAATTCAAGCTTGTCCAAGTCCGGTCCAGCCCGAAAATCTGGGCTTTAACCCTTGCCAGAATCCACCGAAATTTAATGATCTCTACCCAAAGCCCGTCCAAATGTGTTTTTCATCAAGTGATATATAAGTTATAAAAAAATTAACAATAATATTAATAAGTGAATATGATCATATATTATTCTACCAAACACTTAAAAATTAAAATACCAAATGCAAATATTTATACGATTACAATAACTGAAAGTCAAACCATTATAATCAATGGCAAACAACAATAAATATACATTATAAGTATATACAAAACTAATTAATAAATATTCAATGGAAATTCAAACCATTATATATATAAATATATATAGAACTAATTAATATATATATTTTATAATTCGAGCTGAGCCGGACCGGTTCAGGCTTTTAACAATAAAAATCAAACTAAATGGACTTCATTTTTTATCCAAGGCCCGGATATCAGGCTTTATATATTTGTCGAAACCCTCCCATTTTTCGGGCGGGCCTTCGGGTTTGGACGGATAGCCCGGCCCTTGGACAGGTCAATTGGGGAGAGCATTTTAAAAGATTTGCATTTTTTTTTTTATTAATTGATCACTATTCCTTACATAGCTACAGAGAAAAAAGTTCATGGAGTGAACGTACCTACAAAATAAACTCCAATAAAGAGAGTTTAAACACTAGAAATCAAAATTGAGCCAAATTGTAGATAGAATTTAGAATTTAATTTCAAAGACATTATTTCCTTTAGGAGATCCTGGTCCACAAATATTACAACAATGAAACTTATGTAAACAAACACTAAGAACAGTCAAAACTACACAACCGCATACACTGTCACTAAAAATAAGCAAAATATTTGACAGTCTCATGTGAAGAAAACCAACACAAAAAGGATGATAAAAAGGACCAACAAGAATGCTATCATCATGAATTGTCCCTTCGCGCCCGCCTTCTTCATAACCATAGCAACTCTTTTCTAGAAAAGAAAAAAAAAAAGTTATTCTCCGATCAGTGTATTGTTTTCGAATAAGGTCATTACATATAGACATGAGTCCCATTGAACAAATGAAAGTAAAACCTAAGGAAACAGAAGAAGATGGGGATTTCAAAGGCAAGAAAGAGCAATCTTGTAGATCTTAAAAAAAAATATTACAGAGAAGATACAAACCTGAACAAAGTCAAGCCGATTTGAGGCAGTTTCCATCTCCAAGCTCAATTCGCCCAAAATCTTCTCCTATTAAAACACAAGATTACAGCAACTATAAGATCTAGCTTGTATTTCATAGAATGACAAGCACCCATTTAATTAATAAAGTGGCAAGATAGAATGTCTTGAGCATCCATACCACTCACAGAGAAAGAAACCAACTGTAATGGTTTGACTACAACTCCAAGCTTGTAGAGAAGATAAATAGGCAGTTTTTACATCACCACTAAGCATGAACTTCCAACTGTCTTTCTAGAACTATCCTTCTTTCTCTTTTTAAACTTCTACAGATACAGAATTATATGGGCAGTTACATAATTTTCAGTGCTTTTAACTCAAAAAGCACAAAATCTTCATCTACAGCATAGTGAATGCAGGTTGGCTCCATAGTATAACAATCTCATAATAAAGAAGCAAATGCAACATCACATATGAATCTCAATAGTCTTGAATGGCACATTGCCAGCATTGTACAGTGAAATATAAAATGAATTTGGTATACAGAAGTTAGAAATCAAGTCCATACTTGTGGTAACAATCAATATCAAAAATCAACATATGCAATGAAATATTACTTGTCCAATGAGCTCTTCATGTATTGTGAGTCCTACGCCCCCTATTCGTTGAACACTTGCACTAAGTTCATCCAATTCCTCATCTTGTTGTCTGCAACAATCCAAAATACATAGTTAGTCAACAAAGTCGTTCTCAAAGTTCATCAACTAAATGTGAATATTTTGAAAAATCATCTTACGTCTTCAACAATGATATGGCCATTTGAAGAGCATGTCAAGCAACAAAAGTCATTCTCAATGATCTTTAAATTAATAATTAGATTTTCACTCATGATATACCATCATGAATCCCCTGCTTCAATAGACCTCCAAAACAAATGATTCCATGCTCTGCTTTAACTTTCATTTTCTTTTTCCTTGAGACAACACTTCCAAAGGGAGGCATAAGACAAGGAGCTACTGTTGCAGGGAGGGCTGGAAGGTACAGAATAGAAAACATGCAGACAAGTACATTTCCTACAGTAGATTGTGAGCCTTTGTGACTATTGTAATAGCATATGTTCCATTCAACATCATATTTATCATGACCAAAGAAATTTGGATGGCACAATATGCAATCAAATTCTCAGACCTCAAGTTACACATCGCTGGACTTGATAAGCAGCAAGTACACTACAAATGCAGCCCCTCGAAGTCTTGTGGCAAAATAAACAAACTTTCTGCTTGGCAACAACTCCATTTGATAGTGCTTCAGTTAAATTTCAACATAATTTGAAAACCTTAGGTCACTTAAAAATAATTAAGAACATTCCATTTTCGTCATGAGGTTAGCAAGAAAAGTTTTGGCAAGAATTCTCGAAATTAGTGTGATGCATGTGCACTAGATTCTAGTGAAACCCAAAAATGTCAAGGGGATGTGGATAATACTCAAGCCTTTAAACCATGTATATCAAAAGTCAGGGATAAAGACAATGGAAAGAAATATATTACTTTATAAGGAGCATCTGCCGATCTGATTCAGAAGTGATAAACTCCTCATTGTCTCGATAAGGGTGTGATGTGCCTGTCTGAATAGCACTATCATTTGGAAGCCGCATCAACTCCCGACGTCCGCCATTGTAACTAGAACCAATTAAACTGCTCTTCTCCCTCCCAGCTTCTATAGTTTTCCTTATTGTATCAACCTATAAGATAAGAGGTCCTTTCAGAATAGCCAAGAATTCAAGGCAAACATCAAGTTCAGAAATCATAAATGGAGAAGTCTGAGAGTAACAAAATTCCTCACATTTATTTACGCATTCGATCTATATACAATCACACAAATAAAAGAAAATTCCAGATAAGGAATCACAATACTCAATCACCATATGCAAGCACAAACTTACAATCATACAAATTAAAGAGTAATCCAATTCAAGATATAATATTTCAATTACAACAGAAAATTATACCTGTGTATGAGCAGTTTTGGTCCACCCCTTCCTTTTATCTAGTTCCTGCACATCAAGGCCATACCACGCTGGATCTCTTGCCGCTACAGCAATTGTCTTATCCAGTTCATCTACCTTTCTACCAATAAATGAAGGATCAGTCTACATATTGATAAATCCATCGCTTAAACCAATCCATTAGATTAGACAACACACTCAATACTTTCTATTTAGTATCTACTACTAAAAAAGAAACTAAGTGTATATAGAATTTATATACATAACAAATTTATAGATATACGAGAGATGGAAACACATGCAATTAGCTTTAGCAGCTTTCAATAACCTGCCACGCAATGCTTTCACAGCTGGTAACCAGCTCTTTGCTTAAATGAACCCATTCCCCAGTATTTGAAGGAGTTTCTTCCCATTGATGAAAAGTAGCTTGTAACTTATCAATCTGTCAAAAAAGTCAGAGAACAAATTTACTAAAAAAAATAAGGTGTTCAAATAAATCCTTCAGTCGCATGTTTCAGATCCTAGTCCAAAATATCAAGACTGCCAAATATAAAGGCACGCAAACAATCCTCAAACTACACAACGAAGACTTTTTGCAGTAGAGGTTATTAATAAAGAAAATCTTTGGAAAAGGAAAACAGGTTAAGTACTTCGTTGCCGTGCCTGCAAGAATTATTCCCACATTTCACAACAGATAAATTCAGAGTATCATAACACAGTTCTTAAAACAACATCCCTTGGCCACATTTATGCATCTCACTACATTTCATTCTGCCATTAATTATATCTGGAGTAATAGAATACAAGGATTGTTGCAAATAGAAATTAAAAAACAAAAAATTAAAGCAGGCAAAATAAACATATAAATCTATCATATAATGCATTTTATAAAAAAAAAATACAAAAAAAAAAAAAAAAAAAACTCCACAAGCAATATAAAGCACATCCTCGGAAATGCAGGTAGTGTAGTTAGATAATTGCAATGCAACTCTTCTTCAAATTAATCAAGTGATGCCCCTATCACAACTTATACTGCAGCAACTAGAACACAGAAATTATAAAGATTTGGTTGCCTCCAATCAAAAGAATTCAGCTTTATCTTCATGAAACTAAAACATATCAGGGGAAATTAAGCTTTATTTAAAAAAAGAAAAGAAAAAAATAATAATATAAGAAACAGATTAATCAAGTGACGTCTTGATTATTACATTAATTTCAGCAGCAAAAACATCTTCCAATCAAAAGAATCAAGCTTTAACTTCATTAAACTAAAATTTATAGGAAAAAAAAAATAACTTTTTTAAAGAAGAAATCATAAGAAAAGAAAAAAAAAACACAACTTACAGATTCTTGAATCTCCTCTTTGACAATATAAAATGGATCTTGAGCTGGAGTCATCCTGACTTCAGTCCATTCTCTTACAACAAACTTCAAATCTCACTGCTTAACCAACAAACACCAAAACATTAAAGCAAGAAATCAAGATTCCCGTCACAATAGAAATTGAAAAGAAGCGAGATCCAAGGGAGATTGGATAAACTCCAACCTCAAAAAGCTGGAAAACACTGAGGATTCACAAGCTATATAAACTTGGTGTTCAGATCTCTAGAAATTCCTAGAAGAATTTCGTTGCAAATTTGATGACATGACTGAATGATGATGATGATGATGAAGACGAAGAGGAAAATCAAAGGGCAATGAGCAGCAATGAAGGAGATGAAGGATCGATGCATACCGGCGATGATGGATTGGCTGCTCGAGTGTGCTGTTGGGTAGCAGCAGTTCCAGATGAGCGAGCGATGCTGGAAGGAAGGAGAAGAGCCGTCTTTCATGGTGCTGATCTCAAAGAAGCGAGATCCAAGCGATCATGGTGCTGATCTCAACGGAGTTGATGATCTCGAGAGAAGGGTTTTGCTTTGAGATAGGGAAAGATCTGATCTCGGAGTGGATTTACTTTGGATTGTTGGGTGGTGCATGGGTGAACTGAATCTTGGGATTGGGTAAATTTTTTAGAAGGTCAATGTGTTTTTGCCAATTTCCACTTTAATCACTATTTTTCAATTTGTATTAAAACGGTTATCGGAAATCAATTTTATTTCAATCGACGGTCACTTTTGGTTTTTCGGCCAAATTTATCTGATATGGCAGTCGGAGATGCCACATCACATTAAATTAATTGTTCCACGGCAACTTAACCCACTCAGCATCACACACAGTCATCATCTTCATCTTGCCCTTCTTTCAACTTCTCGATTTTCAGCTGAGCTAGGAGAATAGAATCAGTGGAGGTCTACCGTTTTTGTTATCAATTTTAGTGCTTTCCCCTCCGATTGAGTATTTCCTATCTCCATATTCCCTAGACTTTATGCAACCATATTTGGTATGAGGCATGAGATTGATAAATTTCTCCACGGAGACCTTGTAAGGGGTTAGGGATTTTTCACCTAGAAGTAGGGTTAGATCTATCTTTAGGAATCGGTTTCACTCTTAAGTATCCCTAGGGTTCATTATGGTCATATGTGGTGTGAGGTGTTGAGATTGAGCGATTTTTCCACTGGGATCTCGTAGGGGACTAGTATCAATAGCCTGGAGGCAGGGACCGATTGTTCTTGGATTACCTCGACTCATATAACTCAGTTTAGAAGCATTTAGTAAGTCTTGCAGTTCATGTTTTGATCCTGGGGGGAGCATTGCCCGGGTACCTCATCTTCATTGATTGAGATCTCCCTTATTTACTTTGCCTTTTTTCTTGCTTACAATTTTCATAATTCTAGCATTAAGTCATTCTACCATATCATTGATTCTGACTAGATAACTGAGGATTAGCTATTACTAGTATTCCCAATCATTGTGGATTCGACTACCTTACTCACTGGGTATTTTATTACTTTGACACCGTGCACTTGCGGTACACACGTAATTCGATAAGTGTCAATAATAACCCTAAAAAATTATTTTGCCTCATCAATCCAAAGGGTTACACACTATCAACTATCCATAAAATATAAAGGACCACACAACTATCAACTATCAATAAAATACAACATTATTGATAATTTCCAATTCATAACACATTAAGAATTAGGTAATTTGTAAAGTAGTGATTCATCACAAGCGACAAAACCCCTAAAAAATCTTCTATGTCATACTTCTTAAAAATGTTCACAACTGTAATAAAAACAACTTTAGATGTAAACATTCCCATAGAAGCCAACTTTAACATGTTCTTCGACAAACTTAAAAAAATTTGAACACCTTTCAAAGATTTAATAAAAATAACACATTTCCACTGGCACTTCATCATGCACAAATCAATGTACGAAACAAGGAGGTAATATGACTTATAGTATACGAGAGCTTCATCTTGCGCACCTCTTACCAGCCAATTGCTCACCATGGTGTACAAAGATGGCTGCCACCGCCTTGCCCTAACTCTAGTTGTCGGTAAATGCGGAACTTAAACTCCCTCCCTCTTTCTCTCCCCGTTTCTCGCAACTCACCGGTGATCACCTCAAATGAACGGCTTCTCAGATAAATGGCTGTAATTTAGGGATTGTGGGGTCAAATATAGGACCTTTCACGAAAGAAGGAAAAAGAGAGGCCAGATGAAGATGATGACTGTGATGCTGAGTTGGTTAAGTTAGTCTGATGTGGAACGAAGCTGACGTGTCCACTCCACTGGGTGTCAGGAAACAATTAGTTTAATGTGATGTGGTATCTCTGGCTGCCATATCAGATAAATTTGGCCGAAAACCAAGAGTGATCGCTCGTTGAAATAAAATCGATTTCCGATGACTGCTTTGATACAAATTGAAAAATAGTGACCAAAGTGGAAATTGGCCAAAACAAAGTGACTACCTCAAAAATTTACCCTCTTGGGATTGGAGTTGTGTTATGATCTAATTTATTAGTACTGAATAAATTGGAGAAATATGGATTATTTATTTATTTATTTTATAAGTATTTTAAATATGTGATAATTATTTATTTCCACATGTTATGTATATTAGAATTATATATATATATATATATATATATATATATATATATATATATATATATATATACATGTTTGTGATTTTAGATCTAGTTTGAGGGAATTTAATCAATTTATGTGCAATATTGAATTGGATTATCTTTTAATAATATGATTATTTTATTTATGAATAATTTACATATTGAATAATATAATTAAAAACTGTTAAAAAAATTTCAATGAGCATGAATGACTCACTTCTAGAAATTTCATTTATTTAAATATGTAAAATATGACCATGATAGAATTTGGCCATATTTTTCTTCTCGATATTTTGATAAGTGATAAGATTTCTATATTTTTACTTTGTAGGGATTAGGGAGGGACCAAGTTGATTGTAGTGGTATACCTTGGGGACCACTTTGTAAAATTATCTATAAATATATAGATAATGTTAATTTCATCCCCTGATGGTTTTAAAACTGACATGTGATGAATGTTTAATTAAAGGTTTGATGCTCCGCAGAAGAAGAATTCTTAAACCTTTCCAAAAATCTTTCAAAAATAAAAAAGTAAAAACATGATGGCCCATTTCTCCATCTACATTAGTACCTCTTCTACTATGCACACATTGAATTCCAGATCTTTCCTCCTCTGAAGAGGAGAAGACATTTGCCACTGTATAATTCCATATCTTCTCTCTACCATCTTGAAGTCGTGAAGGGCTCCTCCACCGATGAGTTCTTACGCATCCTGCCACCTACACCACCTTCTCCAACCCCACGAAGCGCGCCAACTACAATTGGAGCTTGGCGATTCCCGATAGGCTCCGCCCTAATAGCTTATCTCCGTTCTATAGTTATATTCACCGGTCTTGGGAAACTGATTAGTGCTAATGATGTATCTAATTTGAGTCGTCTGATGTAAAATGGACAGCTGGATCTCCGCCATGAATAGCCACGGATGCTTGGAGCTATGGGTTTGGATTTGTATTGGGAATTTTTTACCGTTGGATCTAAGTCTTTGTGGATGCAAAAAATTATAATTTGATCTCTCAAATTATAAAAAAGAAAAACACCAAATTGGAAGAGAATTTGAAGAGGAGAGAGACACAAAACTATCAAGGCTGAGGGAATCGAGGATATTCCGGCAAGTGACAGTGGAATTGAAGGAGATGGTGAGATGGGTACCATCCCTCTGTTGTTGTGCACCACAAAATACGTAGATCGTGGACAGGTGGCATCGGAGGAGCCCCGCACGGCATTTGGTGACACCGGAGATGGGGAAAGAGGGAAGGATCGAAGCAGGCGACTGGGTCGGCGATCAAGGAGAGTGAGAGCTTCGAGAAGCCTTGCGAATAGTGGAGGGGTTTTTATGTAAATATATTTTGTGAGTTGGGTTTTGTTAAGTTTATATATAATAGGGACTTCGATGATTAAATCTAAATTATGTGCTTCTATAATTCTTGCACTAATGTTAAGCTCTGTGTTTTACAAAGAGATCCTTGATTATTGTTTATTTACAGAGGTAGTAAATTTTTTGATTATTTCTTGGTTTTGAAGATTAAAATAGTTCCTTTTATTGTTGAAAATTCAAGAGTATAATAATATATAGATTTTCTTATTTTTGGTGATTCATCCAAATATAACTGATTTGGTCTTTTAATTCACCGTAGAAGATTTATTTCATGGACATAAGATTAAGGAAAAAATACTATAAAGAAAGGTATTATTTTTCTTCATTATTTATTTTTAAATTTGATTCAAATTTTGAAGTTTATTTCTGTTTTGATTTTGGTTTTGGTTTGGTTCACAGGGGTAGGGTATTAGAGAATATATATAGGCAACTCAAAACAATAATCAAGATATGCGCGCGCGCACACACACATATACATAGTTTTAAAATTTTTCTTTTATAAAATTAGCTCAAATCAAGGAAGGGTAAGAGTTTATTATTAAATTGTATTAAGACTGTTTATAGGATAACATATCCTAAACTAATATATGGATCTTAATATTAGCAACGACAGGATGATATTTATATTTGTTTCAATGAATGACATGAGCATCAATTAACTGTAGGACTAATGTGAGAATTATAAAATTAAATAATATGTGAAAAATATTTCAAAACAGTCAAGTTTTATTTGTTTCAATAAATATTTACATTTTTTTTAAAATATACCTTAGTTAATTAAACATATGGCCATATAATATAATGGCCTCTAATGGTCAACAAGATTTGTAGTCGGTCGTTAATTTTATTTTTCATACATAATACGTATATCTAATGGTTGTTAATATAATGGTCTCTAATGGTCAACACCATTTTTCAGAGCATCTTAATTAAGCTATAAATAATTATTTCCATGTTGATAAATTTGTTTTTTTTATTCATTACATAATACATATATCTGCATCTTATTATATTGTTATTTTGATTGCCTATTAATAAAAATAGAACCTTAAGGCTTATAGCTCTATATGTTCATGTAAGTATTAATTAGTTTCATTAATAAGACATGTAGGACATCAACATCTTACTTGATACAAATTTCTTCAAAAGAAATGACATGAATTGGCCCTAATTATCTGCACAATGTAGCCTTCTTGGATAGACTAGCTTTCGTGTACTTTCTTAGATTGATTCCAGAAAATTGTAGTTTTTTTTATTATATATAATGGAATGTATCAATGACATGATTTTCATGTTCAAGATATAAAGGAAAAAATTGTATACTGTAAGTCCATGTGATGGTGTTTACTTAATTTTAGTAAGACTCGCTTTACTTAACATAGATTATATTAATTAGATTAGTCTTACTTAATATAGATTAGAACTTAAAGTTAACAACTATATATTTGTTATGAATTGATGCGTTGAGAAGTATAAATGTGGATGCGTTTCTCCTCCATTAATATCCCTTTTCGTTACTTAACATTGGGCTATATATATAAGGGTTCCGATGTGTGTTGGAAGGACAATTCTATCTTGAATATTATCTCTTCTTCTCATTATATTATTCCTTATTTATTTCCTATAGGTAATTTGGGTATTTATATTACTTTCATTTATTTATTTTATTGCTTATTTATGTCACAAATTTATTTACTTTTTAACACGTTATCAGCACGAATTTGCTTTTGATATATATATTATTTTGATTTACTTCATGTATGCTTTATCTTTATATTGACTAATACTAAATTTATTATTTGTCGTTTTCATTATTTCAATATATTATTTTAATTATTCATTGAATTATTGTTATATCATTTATTTTCTATAGGATTTGATATCATGGCGAATATCGCAAAAAGAGAATTCGAGGTTCTTAATATCTCTGGGAGCAATTATATATCATGGAACCTCAATGTTAAGCTCCATCTAAATGCCAGAAACCTGGGAAAAACAATTGAGGCTGCTAACAATGAGCCAATTGATAATAAATCAAAAGCATTGATATTCATACGGCATCATCTTGATGATAGCCTGAAAAATGAATACTTAACTATTGAGGATCCACAAGAATTGTGGTTTTCCTTAAAAGAGAGATTTGAGTATCTCAAAATGGTTTATTTGCCAAAAGTACGTAATGATTGGGCAAATATCAGGTTTCAAGATTTTAAAAGTGTGCAAGAATATAATTCCGAGCTATTTAAAATAGTTTCAGTGTTACGTCTCTGTGGAGAAATGGTGACAGAAAATATGATGCTTGAAAAAACATTCACAATATTTCATGCTCGAGATGTTATATTACAATAACAGTACAGAGAAAAGAATTTTATTAAATTCTCTGAAATGATTTCTTGTCTCCTTGTGGCGGAGCAAAATAATGAATTGTTGATGCTAATCATCAAACCCGACCATCCGGATCAACACCACTGCCTGAAACTAATTATGGGCAAGGAAAATGGCATCGTCGTAATGACGGTTATAAGAACCGAGGTGGAAGAGGTTATCGTGGTGGTCGTGGCAAACGTGGTCGTGGTGGGGGCCGAAATTATTTCGGACCACACGATGGTAAAATAAATGTGCATCATCAAAAACAACAAAACCACAATGATGGATTAGACAAGAAAAGAGATACATGTTACTGTTGTGGACTGGAGGGTCATTGGTCTAAAATTTGTAGAACCCCCAAGCATTTTGTCCAACTTTACCAAGATTCACTTAAAGACAAAAAGGGTAAAGGTGTTGAGACAGATTTTGCAGACAACTCCACAAAAACTAACTTTGTTGATGATATAATTCAAAATACACACTTAGATATGTCAGTCTTTTTAATAGATTAGATTTATAATATATGTAGTATGTTTTTATTTTTATTCAATATGTTATACATTTCATTAAAGTTATATTCCTTTGTTATACTTTAGATAAAATATGGGTGATGATGAATGCATTATTGACTGTGGAACGACACATACTGTATTGCAAAAGCAAATATATTTTACATCCTTATCAATGAAAAGGGCTTTTATAGCCACAATAGCTGGGTCATCAGACCTGATTGAAGGTTCTGGTAGAGCAGCACTGGTGTTACCAAATGGGACACCTATGCAGATTAAAAATGCTCTTTATTCTCCAAAATCCGGAAGAAACCTTTAAAGTTTTAAAGATATACGTCTCAATGGTTATCATTTAGAGACGGTTGATAAGGAGGGAAAAGAATATCTTTATATTACTCAAGTTATTTCATGCAAAAAAAGGGTACTTGAAAGCTTTCTTTGTATATCTTCAGGATTATATTGTACACATATTAAAGTGATAGAATCACATACGGTCTTAACCAAGAAGGTTAATGATCCAGAAATATTTAAACTATGGCATGAAAGACTTGGGCATCCTGGTGCTATTATGATGCGTCGGATTATTACTAGTGCCCATGGACACCCATTGAAGGATTATAAAATCCTAACAAATAATGAATATGCATGTTCAGCATGCTCAATGGGAAAACTAATAACCAGACCTTCTAAAAGTAAGGTGGCTGGTGAATCTCCTAAATTTTTAGAAAGAATACAAGGAGATATATGTGGACCAATACATCCATCATGCGGACCATTTAGATATTTTATGGTTTTAATCGATGCATCGACTAGATGGTCCCATGTTTTACTTCTGTCTACAAGAAATGTAGCTTTTGCAAGATTATTGGCACAAATTATCAAGCTTAAAGCACAATTTCCAGATTATCCTATAAAGACAATTCGTCTTGATAATGCTGGTGAATTTACATCAAAATCATTTTATGATTATTGTATGGCAGTTGGAATACGAGTTGAGCATCCAGTAGCTCATGTACATACCCAAAATGGGTTGGCGGAGTCATTAATTAAAAAACTCCAAATCATTGCTCGCCCAATATTATTAAGAACAAATCTGCCTACAAGTGTGTGGGGTCATGCTATTTTGCATGCTGCAGCTTTAATACGGATCCGACCCACTGCATGTAACTCATATTCACCACAACAACTTGTTGTTGGTAAAGAACCTGATATTTCACATATAAGAATATTTGGTTGTGCAGTATATGTGCCAATAGCACCACCAAATCGTACCAAAATGGGTCCACAACGCAGACTTGGTATATATGTTGGTTATGACTCTCCCTCAATTATACGATATTTAGAGCCATTAACGGGAGATGTATTTACTGCAAGATTTGCAGATTGCCATTTTGATGAATCTACCTTTCCTTCATTAGGGGGAGATATGGTTATTCAAAATGAGCGGAAAGAAATTGATTGGAACACATCCCAATTATATACATATGATCCTTGTACGAAAGAATGTGATCTTGAAGTTCAAAGGATCATTAAATTACAGAATATTGCAAATGAAATACCTGATGCATTTACAGATGCATAAAGGGTAACCAAGTCATATATACCAGCTATCAATGCTCCTGCCAGAATTGAGATTCCTATTACCCCATTAAAAGAAAAACAAATAGAAAACAAACCACGCCAAAAACGTGGAAGGCCAATAGGTGCCAAAGATTCAGCTCCTAGAAAAAGGAAGCAGAAAAACAAAACTCTTGAAGAGGGAGATCTCCCATATGAAAAGGGAGATGAAAATATAAAACCCTCAGAGCATGTCAATGAAAAAGAATTAATGGGGAATTATATCTCTAAAAATACTGAAAACTCAATTTGTTATGTAGATGATGGTAAAATAATAAATCGATGTGAAACCGATATAAATGATATATTTATCTATAATGTGGCTATAGACATAGAAATAAATACAAATAATGATCCAGAGCCACGATCTATTGATGAATGTCGACAAAGAAAAGATTGGCCAAAATGGAAAGAGGCTATTCAAGCTGAGTTAAATTCCCTTTCAAAACGTGAAGTGTTTGGGCTAATAGTGCCAACACCTGAAGGAATAAAACCAGTTGATTACAAATGGGTATTTGTGAGAAAACAAAATGAAAACAATAAAATTATAAGATATAAAGCTAGACTGGTTGCTCAAGGTTTTTCCCAAATGCCTGGTGTCGACTATGAGGAGACATATTCTCCTGTAATGGATGGGATCACTTTTCGATTTCTAATTGCCATGGCAGCAAGTAATAAATTAGATATGCAGTTGATGGATGTTGTCACCTCGTATCTATACGGATTACTTGAAAAAGACATATATATGAAAATCCCTGAGGGATACAAAATGCCAGACGCTTCAAAGTAGCGGCATTTGCACTCTATTAAATTACAGAGATCTCTTTATGGGTTAAAACAATCTGGACGGATGTGGATGATTTAAATCTTGTAGGGTACCAAAATGATAATAGATGCCCTTGTTTATTTATTAAAAGTTCTACTAACGGATTTGTTGTGATAGCAGTATATGTGGATGATTTAAATCTTGTAGGTACTCCTCATGAAATAGCAATTGCAGCATCATATCTACGCAAGGAGTTTGAAATGAAGGATCTGGGAAAGACAAAATTTTGTCTTGGTATACAAATTGAACACTTACATGCAGGAATATTTATTCACCAGTCAGCTTACACAGAAAAAGTGCTGAAAAGATTTAATATGGATAAGGCCTATCCATTAAGTACCCCAATGGTTGTCCGGACACTTGATGTTCAGAGAGATCCATTCCGTCCACCTAGTGAAGAAGAGGAAATTCTTGGCCCAGAAACTCCGTATATAAGTGCAATAGGTGCATTAATGTATCTTGCAAATAATACTAGACAAGATATAGCTTTTGCAGTAAATCTCTTGGCAAGATATAGTTCTACACCGACACAAAGACATTGGAAAGGAGTTAAAGATGTGCTACGTTATTTACGAGGAACTACAGATATGGGTTTGTTTTATCCTAAAGAGTCTTCATCCAATCTCACAGGTTTTGCAGATGCCGGATTCTTGTCTGATCCTCATAAAGGACGATATCAAACAGGATATATATTTTCTTATAATGGTACAACCATTTCATGGCGTTCTACAAAACAAACTCTTACAGCTACTTCATCAAATCATGCTGAAATCCTAACTCTCCATGAAGCTAGTCGAGAATGCCAGTGGTTGCGATCTATGATTGGACATACACAGTCATCATGCAAATTGCCATCAATTACAACAAATGCCATAATAATTTATGAAGACAACAGTGCTTGTATTTCTCAGATACAAGGAGGTTACATTAAAGGAGATAGAACAAAGCATATATCACCCAAATTTTTCTACACTCATGATCTTCAGAAAGAAGGTGTTATAGAAGTCCAGAAGATTCAATCTAGTGAGAATCAAGTTTATTTATTCACAAAATCACTACCAAAGTGTATTCATCAGAATCTTGTGCACAAAATCGGGATGAGAAGACTCAAAAACATCATTGCTGAAACAAGTTGATAGTTACTTTTATGAGGGGGAGGCTGTACTCTTTTTCCCTTCGCTATGGTTTTTATCCCATAGGGTTTTTCCGGAGCAAGGTTTTTAATGAGGCAGCAATTACTCCATATACCAAGGATCATGTACTCTTTTTCCTTCACCAGGTTTTTATCCCATTGGGTTTTTCTTGGTAAGGTTTTAATGAGGCATATCCTTTGGTTATACGCATCTAAGGGGGAGTGTTATGAATTGATGCGTTGAGAAGTATAAATGTGGATGCGTTTCTCCTCCATTAATATCCCTTTTCCTTACTTAACATTGGGCTATCTATATAAGGGTTCCGATGTGTGTTGGAAGGACAATTCTATCTTGAATATTATCTCTTCTTCTCATTATATTATTCCTTATTTATTTCCTATAGGTAATTTGGGTATTTATATTACTTTCATTTATTTATTTTATTGCTTATTTATGTCACAAATTTATTTACTTTTTAACAATATTATCTATATAATGGAATGTGGCATTCACATGTCAAAGTTTGGTCCAAACTAAGTTAAATGATGCATTTGGAACTATAGGCTTATTATTATATATAATGTATCAATATCAAAACATGGTCCAATCTATACATGTCCATGGATGCATTCATGCCAAAGTAATTGTATTATTATTATTATTATTATTATTATTATTATTATTATTATTATTATTATTATTATGGAGTGCGGCATTAACATGTTAAAGTTTGGTTCAAAATAAGCCCAAAAGATGCAGTTAGAATTGTAGACTTATTATATATAATGTATCAGTCTCAAAACATGATCTTGTTAGTTTGAATTCTATTCTGAATTAACTTCGTGATGATATTAATCCAATCTGAATTCAAAATGAATAAAGTGGTCCATGATTTTATCTAATGGGATCCTAAGTTAATTCTAATTGATACTTTAGATAATAATCTACTTAAATTTTAAGTGTGGTTAATCCTTTGATGGTAAGGATTATATATAGTACATCACCATGGGTCCCCAATCTAACGTTCTTGTGAATACCCAACTCCATCAAAGGAGAAAACGAATAGATTGAAAAAGCCCTTGGTTTTTTCAAGTGCAGATCTTAGTCCCTTTCGTATGTACTATCTGATTTGCTATGGCTGGAGGTAAGTGATCTTGCTTCCGCTATCTATGAATTGTTCAATTAATGTGACATAATAGATATCTTACTCTGGTTTTATTATATGACATATTTAGATGCTTACATGTTGTATGTCATACTCTGACTAATTTCTAATAGTTTGTACCATAGTCCTATTTAACATCTGCCTCGCATAGATCATTATTTTTCATGATCATATTTGTGACAATCTATTTTAATTAATAGATATTTTTGTATCATGATTATTAGTTGTAATCATATTTGGGCATCTATATCTTTGTTTATAGATGAAACATGTTTTATGATTGCATGATATTTTTATTCTTTATGATCATATTAGGGTATTTGTTGTTTTTAGTTTATTTATTGGATATAAACATGTGATTATTTTAATTTTGCAAATAACTTTGCATAATGGAGTTGCATGGGGTGTAGGCTCCAAGCTTTAGGCCGTACCAAAGTAGGAGCTGGCTTAATCCTATAATTGTTGGCCATATGTGCATTTAGGATTTCAAATTTTGGGTATTAGGCCCAAACTCAAACCTATCTTAGACCAAGTATGCAACCACCTGTTATTGTATTGTTTCGCATGTTGCCGCACTGGTTGCCATTGGGCAGCCCACGAGTAACGGTTAGGGAGCATGCGAGCAGTGGGTAGGAAGTGCTCAGTCTTATGCTGGCTACGCTTGAGCAACGCGTAGACGTGCATGGACGCACATGCACATACAGTGCTGGCTATGTTGCTATGGTGCCCGCGGGCATATGGTGCTCGCGAACGTGGGCTGTGAATAAGCGTAGTCATGCGTTGTTGTCCCTACGCTGCACAAGTAACATTGGCGCAGTGTTGCGCATAGGCATAGCCATGCACAATCGCATCTCCGTTGTGCGAGCAACGTGGTGCAGCGCTGGTTGCCCACTGTCGGCCTCCGCATAGGTGCAGGCGGTCCACACCGTGGGAGGCAGTCTCCCCGCGTGTGCGCGGAACTGACCACATAAGATGACAATGCTTAGCCATACACAACGGTTGCCAGGGATTGCCTCACCCCCAGCGGCAACCAAGGTTTTGCTGTCGGTGGTGGTCATACATTAAGTTTATTAATTTATTTTATTTTATAATTAATTTATTTTGTTTTATATTATTCATTATTTCGAATGATGTTTTGAATAAAATAAATTGATAGATGTTTTTGTAAAATTGCTTTGCTTTAAACAAATTGAATGTGCTTTTGCATGTTAAACCCTATTTATTTATTTATTTGTTTAATGAGGGTTTATGAATTATTCATACATTAAGTGGATTAATTATAATTAGTATAATTTATTGTTTTACTTGCATTGAATTTGTTCATGCATAAAGTTATATGTCACGTGATCTTATAAATTTGTTGATATGAAAGTATCACAGCATCCATGATCATGTAAATTATACATTAAGACTTTACACGATCATATTTAGGATTATTCACATATATTGTGATTAATAAAGATGCTTTGTTTGAATCAAGTTTTTGTTATGTTGTTTGAACTTCACTTGTGCATAAGATCATTAGTCATGTGATCGTATAATTTTCATTGATTAAGGAGTTGCCGCAACACTTATAATTATGAATGATTATACATAAATCCTTCTTATAGGATCACATCTAGATTGAATGCCATAAATTCCTATTAATTATAATTAATATTTAGTCTTTTGGTTGTATTAAACATGGTTTATATTTTGTGTTGTTAAATTTTTATTTACGCATAAGGTTTCATGTCATGTGATTGTATAGTTTTGATTGATCCTAGCATAGCCACAATAACTATGATCATGAAAAGCTATTTTATGATCACATTTAGATTAATGACATTTGGAGATACTTTCTTTTTGTGTTAAATTGATTTATATGTTGTACACAATTATTAAACCTTGCTTATGCATAAAGTTGGATGTCATGTGATCATGTGAATTTGACTAATTGTGGAGTTGTCATGATTATGTATAATCACACATTAAGAGTGTATCTGATCACATTAAGATTAAATGACATAAGTTGTGATTAATCATGATTAATATAATAATTTTGCCCCATAGGAATTTTACTATATTTTTCATGATTAATTAGGATAATATAATAAATAATTTTTATTTCTTAAGTCATCCACATGTATTAAGAAATTTTAACTATTTATTAGTTTTATTAAATGGTAATTAATTATGATTAATGTAATAATTTTGCCCCACAAGAATTTTGTTATTTTTTTCATAATTAATTGGGATAAAATAGTGAATACTTTTATTTCTTAAGTCGCCTTGGGTATTAAGAAATTTAACTATTCACTAGTTTTATCAAGTGACAAGTTGTGATTAATTATGATTGATGTAATATTTTGTCTAATAGAGATTTTATTACATTTTTACAATTAATTAGGATAAAATAATGGATAATTTTTATCTCTAAGTCACCCACATTTTTACAATTAATTAAGAAATTATGATTATCCATTAGTTTTATCAATAAAGATGAATTTATTGTGCATTTATGTCTTCGCCCACAGTAAGATTATAAATGACACTTGATTTATATTTAGGTATGGTTTGCATTGGTAAGCATACCTATTTGTTTCTTTACCCCAAATTTTGTTTTATAAGTATGGTTATTTTATTTGTAAAAGTATTAGTTCCAAGATTTTCATATGATGATTGAATGTTCTCTATTTAAGTGATGATAACTATATAGTTTGAATAGATTAGAACTTTTCTATTAAATATATGGACAATGTTTACACTATTATGAACTTTGACCTACATGTTGTTTTTGACACTAGTATTTAGAGGGTGATTGTCTTGTATAAATATTATGAGTGATGTGATTCTTAAGAATAATATTTATTAAAATCACATAACTAATGGTATATATAGTTCAATTCTTGAGTGTGAACATATTAAGGATTTACTAAAAACTATTGATTTCTATTTTGAAACTTTGCATAAAGCCCTTTTAGTATACTTATATTAGAGTTATCATTAATAAAGTTCACTATTAATAAATGTGTAAAATAGCACATCATTAAGAATAATAGTGGTTCATTTGAATCTCTTGAGGTTGAGTTAATTTAGCTTTCTTATGTATCTTTCCATCAATAACTCTCTTATTATTTACTTTAAAATCTCCTATAACACATATAAAGAATCTCTTGAGGTTGGTTAATCATTGTTTTTTTTTACCATATGTGTTTATAAAGAAAGGAATTTGATAATACAGATTTTGAAAATGCATAAGTAAGAATAAAGGACAATACCTATTAAAGTTAAGAATAATAAAGAATCCTAAATGTTTCTTATGGTTAATTGAGACATATAAAGAAGAATTATTCTAAATATAGGGTGTGTATACTTAATCTCACATATATATTATAAATAAAATTCTTCTATATTGTGGCATTAGAGATTAGGATAATCTCCATAAGGAAAATCAAATATTATGGAATAGTTGATACTCCTAATTTATAAACTTTGAATTTTAGTATGAATTACATAAAGGGAAGGTAAACCAATAAAGTGAAGTTAAAATGCCATGAGGAGTTTAGTTTACAAACTTGGTTTGTAACATATGTGTATTTGGATTTTTTATATCTGATAATGTTTTTAATCCGTATGAGAGAAAATTTAGACCTAGTGATTGTTACGAGTATTCTTTTGAAGATTACCAAAAGGTTCATGGGTTATAAAATTTGTTGTTTAATTTATATCACTAGAATTGTAGAGTCAACAAATACAAATTGTTATGAATGACTTGATCAGTGGGAGTGATTAACCTATCAAGTTTTGAGAAAGATCATGTGGTTGTTATAAATAACATCTATCAAATTTAGATGAATATTGAATAACTTCTATTAAGGATCTAAGTTACGATTTAGTAGATCGGGTTAGGTTACATCTACCAGAAGTTATTGACTAATTTGTTAGGAAACAACCTCTTCAAGGTTATGGTGATACAACTTTAAACAGATTAACTAGAATAAGTGTTATCTGGTGATTATGTTGTGTATCTATAATTTTGAGCAAATTGTAACCTTGAAAATTTTCATAAGTATTAAGTAATTGTATTAAATCTAAAATATTGTCTAAAGTTATAAATTATGATATTGATTCCATAGCATGTTATGGTATTTGGGATCTTGTTGAGTTGCCATATAGGGTAGAGACCATTTAGTTTTAAAAAATTAAATGGACTCATTAAGCAACATTAAGTGATACAAGATAATACTATTTTCCGAAGAGATTTACTCATATAAATGGAACATATTACTAGAGATTTTCTCATGTTTACTATTGCCTTTTTATGTTGTTATGACATTTGTTGCTCATTTTAACTTAGATTTGAAAATTAACCTTTTAATGAAGATTTTGGAAACGAGGTGTATGACCTCTAGGATTCCTCTTTTTTAAAGGTAAGGTTTTGGATGTGCAATTTAAGAAATCCGCATAATGAATAAAATAAGTGTTCCATTGGTGGTATTTGAAATTTCATTAGTTGTCTCTTCATTTAGTTTTGGAGAGAATAATGTGAATCACGTATATACCATATTAGTGGGAGCACATATATATTTTAGTCATTATAGTTTGTGAGAGATTTTGAATGAAATTTTATTTACTTAATGCATAGTTTATTATTAATAGTGGTGTGTTTTAAAAGAGAACAATTAGAAAACATTCTGTATACTTAAGTTTAAGAAACCCAATTTGTGTTCAAATTTGTTGAAAGTTTGGAATTGCAATTGTTATTGGAATGTTATGAAGATATCATTATAATCTTTATATTTTGATAAAACCATAAAGAAAGTGATGAGGTACTTGTAAGGAACTATGACTACATGCTTATGTTTATCAACTTTGATATTGTTGATTACTCGGATTAAGATTTTGTTGGCCTTGTTGATCTTCTCAAATTAACATTCAGTTATCTCTTATAGTTGCCAACAGAGCTATCTTTTGAAAAAAAAAAATCATTTCTTTGGTTGCTATTTCTTTTATTGATGCCGAGTATGGTGCGGTAATGTTCTTGGGTATATAGTTGAAGAGTTTTGTGTTTGGGCTAAGATAGAGAATTTTTATCTCCAGGCTATTAAGTTTGATAATTCAGAGCTCGTTTGGCATTGTTGCCAATTTCTGTTTTTTGTTTTCAATTTCATGTTTTGGAAACAAAACTGAGAAAACATGTTTGGTAGTATGTTTTTGTTTTAAAAAATTTTGGCAACAATCCTCATGTTTCCAAAAAAACAGAAAACAACAATTTTATGTTTTCAATTGTTTTGGAAAGGTTTTCAAAACTCTTCCTCCCACAATGAAACCCTTCCTCTTCTACTCCTTTTCTCTCTCTCTCTCTCTCTCCTTTTAATTTTTAATTTTTATTTTTGTAAAAAAATATAAATTTTTTTACAAATTAATAATAATAATTTAAAAATATATATATATATTTTTAAAAAATATTTATTAAATTTTATTATTTTGGTTTGATATTTTAAAAATTAGTTTATATAATATAAAAAATTATATTTTTAGAAATTATTTGTGATAACAATTGTTTGACCCTTGATTTTGGATAAACTATGATATAATATAATATAATAATAATAATTTATGTTATTAATTTTATTTAATAATATAATCAAGTAAACTAATATGAAAAATAAAGTTTTATAAAAAAATTAAAAATATGGATTTGAAAAAAAACGATAAAAAAAACGTTATATACTAACTAAACATGTTTTTGTTTATAACTTTTTAAAATAGAAAATAGTCAGTGTATCCAAACATGTTTTTGTTTTCAAAAAATTGAAAATAAAATGAAAACAAAGCAAAAACAAAACAAAAATGAAACAAAAACAAAAAACAAGAAAACAGAAACGATGCCAAACGACCCCTCAGTTATTATGTTATGGAACACATTAGCATTGAATTGATGTTATGCCGATCCTTATATGAAATGCATGCACTTAAGTTGTTTAAGGATTGTATGCAAAACAGATAAGACTTGGTTTTTTTTTTTTTTATTTTGTTAACTTTTATTTGATAAGCTATATTGGATAGCATACATCTTTTATTGAAACTCTTGATCATGTTTACTTGTCTTCTCATCAAGTGTATACATCAAGTTTAAGAAATGACAATTGTTAAGTATATGCATATTTATTTATATGTTGGACCTAAATAAGCATCTAGCTTATTTATTATGATAAAATGCCTTATATAGGTCTGCATTGAAGAGAGAGATTGCATCGAAATGCATGGAAGGTAATACTCTATTTATAATGATGACTTACCGTTATGATTCATGCAATTTATTTTTTTGATGTAGGCATATGGATTTTTGGGTTAATATGAATGGATATTCAGTTACCTATGATAAAGTTGGACCAAGTGGGAGAATGATTGTTTAAATTCTATTCTAAATTAAGCTATAAATAATTATTTCTATATTGATAATTTAGTTTTTTTTATTCATTACATAATACATATATCTACATCTTATTATAGTATTATTTTGATTGCCTATTAATAAAGATAGAACCTTAAGGCTTATAGCTCTATATGTTCATATAAGTATTAATTAGTTTCATTAATAAGACATGTAGCACATCAAAATCTGACATGATACATTTTTCTTCAAAAGAAATGACATGAAATGGCTCCATGAATTAGTCCTAATTATCTACACAATGTAGCCTTCTTGCATAGACTAGCTTTGATGTATTTTCTTAGGTTGATTCCAGAAAATTGTATATATATATATATATATATATATATATAAGTGACATGATTTTCATGTTCAAGATAGAAAGGAAAAAATTGTATATTGTAAGTCCATGTGATGGTGTTTAGTTAATTTTTGTTAGAATCACTTTACTTAACATAGATTATATTAATTAGATTAGTCTTGCTTAATATAGATTACAACTTAAAGTTAACAGCTATATATTATCTATATAATGGAGTGTGGCATTCACATGTCAAAGTTTGGTCCAAACTAAGTTAAATGATGCATTTAGAACTGTAGGCTTATTATTATATATAATGTATCAATATCAAAACATGGTCCAATCTATACATGTCCATGGATGGATTCATGCCAAAGTGAATTGTATTATTATTATTATTATTATGGAGTGTGGCATTAACATGTCAAAGTTTGGTTCAAAATAAGCCCAAAGATGCAATTAGAACTGTAGACTTATTATTATATATAATTTATTAGTCTCAAACATGATCCAATCTATCCATGGATGCATTCATGCCAAAGTAATGATAGAGACTAATTAATATGGGTTAGGATGGCTTTATTAATATAGGTATATGTAATGGAGTCAATAGTTATTAAAATAGGATGACTTTATTATTATAGGATGGCTTTTTGAGTGTAGATATATGTAATGGAGTTAGTAGCGATTAAAATAGGAAGGCTTTATTTCCATGCAAAGTATGGTCCAAAATCTATAAAGGTCCAAGATGCGTCAAAGTCAGCAGTTATTATGACTATTTTTTAATAATTTAACATAAATGTACACCCGTGAATTAACAGTAATATTATTTTTAAAACTAGTAATTAAAAACTTTCCGAACCTATATATATATATATATATATATATATATATATATATATATAATCAAGCCATTCACCACTTTGCAATGAACATAAAACCAATATTAAGGCAGGTATGAATGTATTCTTATTTAGTTAGTTTGAAATTTTGCATTGATGCTTAAACTTATTAGTGTTTTAAGTCTAATTTCTTTGAAAAACTATTCCATTATATATCTTTATAAAACCTCATAATTTGCATAGTGGTCCTTGTTGTACAAACATTAGTGAGATGAATTGAATATTACGTTTTACTTTTTCTAAAAAAACAATTATAAAATTTTATAAGATTATATATAAAAAACAGGTAATTACAAAAGAAACCCCCAAAGTTTGCAATATTCACAAAAAAATCCCACAAATTTTGATATTCCTAAAAAACCCCTCCTTTTCTATAGAATGAATTTCAAACCCCCCAGGGCTGTAATGGAGATTGACGGAGTTAAATTTGAATGTATTGGACGAAATTGCCCTTATGTGGGAAGTTGTGAAATCGCGACTTGGTTTGACGGTAATACCCTTACGTGGAATGATGTTACCGCTTATAGAGGAAGCGGTTTATTTTTCTTTGTTTATTACCAAAAGAACACCATTTCTGCCGCCGGTTAACTGCGATCATCGCCTCTTCACCTTTTCGTTTCTGAAGTTGTCATTGGCTGGGCATCATGCTACCATCGCCTCTTCACCTTTTCCATTTCCGAAGTTGTCATTGGCTGGGCATCATGCTATCATCACCTCTTCACCATTGTCTGGAAGGAGAACTCCCGCTCAAGTCTTCGGAATTTCATCAGTTTTCACACCAAGGTAAGGAGGCCGTTGATGAATCTAATGGTTGAGTTTTCTGTGTGATAAATCTGATTTCGTGTTTTATAATGTTGTCTCCGTTTAACAATGCATGTCTCCGTTTAAGTATTGAGTTCACTGTTTGACTATTTTGGTTTCTGTTTAACTATACGAGTCTAAACAGATGTATTGTTCTTCTTGTAGGGTTTTGGTCATGGCGGTCAACCTAGTTAACGGCCGATGCTACTTGACACCGGTTGTCCAAACATTGAATGAATTGAAAATTCACATGATTGGACAACACTGGGAGATCATCAGAAGGACACCGTTCGTGGCTTTGACCCAGATTGAAGCCGTCCTCCAAGAGAGAACCCTTCTTGATTCTCTGCTGCAGAGGTTTGATGACCGCAGCAACAAATTCAGGATCGGGGCCAGCCTGGTCAGTTTCAGGCCTCAAGATGTGGCTCTCATCCTGGGGCTACGGTGTGTTGGAGACGCCGTCGTGTTCCAAAAGAAGAAACCATGCTCGGCATTCGAATTGAGGTTTCTATCAAAATCGTTCGAGAGAAATAAAGACTCCATCAAGAAAACACTTGAGCAGCTAGTTCGGCAGAGGGGGAAAGAGGAGAATTTTGTAAAACTCCTCATGGTGTACCTCATGGGTACTATCCTCTTCCCGAACACCTCCTGCTCTGTTCTAATCTGGATCGTTGATTACGTCGATGACCTAGTAGGCATGGGACGATATGCATGGGCGCAAGTGACCCACAAGTGGATGATGGAGGACGTTCCACAAGCGGCCGCTCGAGTGCAAGCGAGGTGCGTCGGGAACAAGACCAACATGGAGTACGTCAAAGGTTGCTCGGTTGCGCTAACGACTTGGTTCTATGAGCTCACCGGCACCGGCAAGAAGATTCGTTTTGGCAAGACCCCAAGGATCCTGTGCTACGGTGAGAACTGCTACCGGAAGCAAGTGTCCACAGGAACCTTATTTTCATCCTTTGAAGGAAAAGAGGTAATAAATCGATTTAAGTACCGTATTTGTCGTTTAACAAAATATATTAGTGTTTAAACATATGATTTAACGTTTAACTATATTGGGTATTGTTTACCTTACGTGTTTTTGTTACAAACATAGTATTTAGTGTTTAACAGTATTGTTGTTTACAATTGTCAGTTTCCCGAATTGGTCGCCGCGAACCAGGACGAAGAAATATTTGTTGGGGCCAGCCGTCGGGTTGATACAACTACACACGGAGGTGATATTCCCGCTCCCGTTCCGTTGGCGTCAAGGAGAGATGATCGGCCAACATCCTCGAAGCGCGTCCGACGCCGAACACCTTCCCGGAGCCCACCCCGCGTACGGACTGCTCGGCGACGAGCAAGCCCCCCTCCATCCCCCCATAGTAACATCCGACGACCTGACCGCACGTCTATTGCATGCGTGCGAGATATTCACTGTAGAGTTCCCCAGGCTTGTTGCTCGCGTGGCGGCTCTGGAGGCACGTTCGCAGGCCGATGTTGACGCAAGAGCCCCCCCTCCATCCGCCGGGTGACTGTGCTACCATCTTCGACGACGACATCATTGCGAAAATAGTCACGCGAGGCCGGCGTCGGAAGAGGCTTGCGTGGAAGGAACCAACAATGTCGCTGCCTTCGCCGGCGAACGTCGTCGCAATGGAAGCACCAATTGATGTTGAACCAACAATGGCTGAGGCTCAGCCAACTTTAACTCCGAGCGCGCCATTGGAAAAGGGGCAAGTACTGGACGCGCGGGCTGCACTGGCTGTGGGCTCGCCCGTCGATGCCGCTGGCGATATCGACAAGATCATAGAATCTCTTGCCAGTGAAGTCCCTTCATTGGAGGCACTGGCACCGGCAATGAAGGAGAACACCATCCAGGCGGTGATTTCCGTGGAAACGGAGAAAGACGCTGGCTTATTACAGGTAGAGGCACCGGCAACGAAGGAGGACACAATCCAGGTGACAGTATGGAGGAATGACTATGTTTACACAACACGAGTCAACGTGTTCACGTTATTGGACGGGAAGGAAATGGTGACAGACGACGTCGTCGACGTTCTCATCTGCATCATCCAGAAAGAGCTGAAGAGATCGCGGTCTCCTTATAAGAAGCGGGCTGCCATCACCCGACCACTGGCACTGTGCCTGTCCAAACAAGAGGACACGGCGGAAATCGCTATCGGCATGATCGACGATGCTGCGCGGAACGTCCATGATCTTGACATCGTAATAATGCCAATAATTTTAAATGGCCATTTCCACAGCGTCGTTGTGGACAACGTCAAACGAGAGTACAGGCATTACTCTTCTAGCGAGAGTGAGGAATACGACAGAGATGTGATCGATATGGTAAGTTACAGGTCACACTCATCGGGCTTCGTATTTGTCCATACTAACTTTAAAGTTTATTTCTTTACAGCGAAAACTATTCGAAAATTGCGTCGAGATGGAATTGGACGTGTCGGCGATGGCCTCGTACCCCATGATTCACGATAGGAGTGCTCCACGACAAAAAAAAGGAAGTGTCGACTGCGAAGTGTACGTGATGCGGTTTATTGAGCAAATTCTAAATGGTGAAAAGCTACGCCTACCGCAAGCGAATGTCCCTTACCTACGACTGAAGTATGTCGCACGCATACTTATCGATGGGAGTCCAGCCGGTGTAAGTGACAAAGGCAAGAAGAGCACCGCATCCGATGCACAAGTATAACTTAGTTTATTAATTACAATGTAATCTTCCTAACATAACAAACAACGGTTGTCCGTATCGTAGGCAGTTTTTTCCAAAAACATATGTAAATTTTTTGTATCAGTGTTTAACTATAGAAAAATATGTTTGAATATTAGTGTCTATGTTTAAATAAAATGGTCTCATTTTAAATATCAATGTCTTCGTGTAAGTGAGTAGGCTTCTGTTTCATAAACACTGAGTGACAAACAGAAAAGTTTTTGCTTTGAACTCTACATGGAAAATCGTGGGCGTGCGACGTGGTTTAATCTTAACGGCCACTGCAATAATTTCTCCGTCTTGGGAGGAGGTCAGGGATTTTGAAATACATTTTGTACCAGCTTCTATAAGACCAGAATTAACCTTCCGATCATTGTCTCGACGGAGGGCTTATGGCGGCAACCTTAGTTAATGGCTGATGCTCCATGACAGCGGTGGCGGACACGATGGCTGAATTGAAGGTTTACATGAATGAACAGCACTGGGAACTTATACGATTGACACCGTTCGAAGCATTTACTACGGTGGGAGCGGTATTCCAAGATAGGGCCCTTCTTGATTTCCTGTTGCAAAGGTACGATGACCGCACTAGTAAATTCAGGATCAGGGCAAGCATGCTAAGTTTCAGGCCTGAAGATGTCGCCCTCGTTCTTGGTCTGCGCTGCGATGGATAGGAAGTCATCTTTCAAAAGAAGAAATCACGCTCATCTTTCCAAGAGAGGTATTTCTCGAAAAGCTACGAGAGGCATAGCGACTCTATCAAGAGCACTCTTGAGCAACTTGTTCGGCAGAATGGAGAAGAGGAAAATTTTGTCAAACTCCTGATGGTGTACCTCATGGGTACAGTCCTCTTCCCAAATACGTCATGCTCGGTGCCAAATTGGGTCGTTGATTACGTCGATGATCTACTGGCCATGGGCAGTTACGCTTGGGCGCAGGCGACTCACAAGTGGCTTATGGATGACGTCCCACTAGCTGCCGCGAGAGTTCGAGCAAGATACGCCGGGGAGAAGATCCAGATGGGGTTCGTGAAGGGTTGCTCGCTCGCATTGAACATATGGTTTTACGAGCTAACCGATTACGGAAACAAAGTAAACTTTAGCAAGACAACGAGGATGCTGTGCTACGACAACCAAGAGTCGATACAAACCATTTTGCCATCCCTCGAAGGGAAGGAGGTACATATATCGAAGTCTCTGTTTAACTATGGGGATTACTATTTGACTATTGCGTTTAACGTTTACATTTGTACTTCTTCATTTAAAAAAACATGGTCTCTAAAACCTTATCTTACATACGTTAGTTTCGTGAGCTGGTTACCGCGAATGCGAATGAAGATATAATTGTTGGGGCCGCCCGCCAGACAATGCAAGATGAAATGCCAATCTCTTCCGAGAGCGTAAGCCGGCAGACGGGAACACCCCCTTGATGTCGACTGCCTCACCGACTTCGGTAGCCACCCCGACGGCACAAAGCGACGATGTCACTGCACGTCTGCTGCAGGCGTGCCAGTTACTGACAACCGAGTTCCCTCAGCTTATTGCTCGGGTTGCGGCAATGGAAGGACAGTCACAATCGAATGTGTCGTCCATACAAACAAATGAAGTTCCCGGTTCGAAGGACAGTCACAGCTCGGAATTTAACTCGGACGAGGTCATTGGGGTCGCCATTCGAAGACGGTCACATTTGAAGAGACGTGCAAAAAAAAAACAAGAAGAACAACGCATCTCTCTCCGCAGGCTGCCGAGGAGACTATGGCAGCGACACAGACAAACAGAAATCCGGGGAACGATGTCGTCGTCGCCGCATCGCATACAGAGAGTAGCAACGATGAACCATACGAACAGGTACGGCACGACTTCATTCCGGAGCATTTGAAATACCCCGGGTACTCGCGACTCGACATACTTGAGCAAGAGTTAATAACGATCTTCGCCAACTGCATAATTGACGAGTATGTATGTAGTTTTTGCATGGGATGTTTAAATATTAACTACATCCTTTAGACATTGACATTACCCTTTGCGATTATACTTTAATGTTTAACTAAGTCTTTCAACATTTAATTATTTGTTTCTTTGTCTGACTATATCTGTTATTGTTTAACCTCAGCACTGTCGTCTGGACTAATGCCTTTGTCAGTACTACACGAAGATAACTCTTCACTCTGCTTGAAGGCAAGGAAATGGTGGCCGACGAGTTGATGGACGCGTTCGTATGCATAATTCAAACGTCCATGAAGAGGGTACCATACCCTTATAAGAAGCGCGCCTCCATCACACGTCCACTGGCACTGTTTATGTCCAAACAACCTGACGCGTGCGAGTCGTCGCTCGCTATGATCGGAGACGCCGCGCGAAACCTGCATGAAGTTGACATTGTTATCTTTCCAATAATCATGAACGGCCGCTTCCATGTGATGGTGCTTGACAATGACAAACAGGAATACATGCATTATTCGTCATGCCAAAGCGATGAGTACAACATAGACGCGTCTGAAATGGTAAGTTCCTCAGTCATTCACCGTTTAATGAACAGTATTTTAATAACATCAGGTTGTATATCTCAACAGAAGAAACTATTTGACTATTGTGTGAATATGGAGTTCGACGAGGCGGTGACTATGATGTACCCGCTAATTCACGAAGGTCACACCCCGCGACACAGACGAGGAAGTGTCGACTGCGCCGTTTATGTGATGCGATTTATCGAGCAAATACTCGAAGGTGAGAAGCTACGCCTTCCTCGAAAGGATGTACCATATTTCTGATTAAAGTATGTTGCCCGCATACTTATTCAAGGTCGAAGAACCGGAATCATAGAAAGAGGCGAGTCTTCGACTGGGGAGGGGAAACCGGAATCATAGTATTCTGTTTAACTATATATGTTAATGTTTAGCGAACCCTATTTCTGTATAACTATAAACATATATATTTAATTTTAACTGGTTCGATTTAAACTTCAACCTGGCCATCGGACTATCTGCATTTCAGTCCTTTAACAATATTATGTGAATGGTTAAAACCAACCGCTTCTGTTTAAATATTAAATGTAGAGGCGGTTTTACACTTGAAATGAAATATGTTTATTGCAATTACGAGAATAAATGATTACATAACAAGTGTGCATTTACACAATGAACTTGAAATGAAACCGACGACGATGAACCTTCCAGCTTGAAATGATTCCAATCGAAGATGAACCTTCAGGGAATTTGAGCAGCACTTTTATTGGAATCATTTCAAGCTGGAAAGTTTATCTTCGCCTGCAAAATCTTCGCCTGCAAACATCATCCAACTGCATCCAAAACCTGTGATATCTAGAAACCTTTATAAAGTGTTAAAACAATTGATGGGATATCTGATCGAACAGGGGATGTCCTGGATGCATCTCAGCAATGTAATCGTTGGCATCTTGTAAATCAGAGGCTTCCCATGGGGTTGTTCAAATTACTAACCAAATATATTTTTTACAATTTGAACAACAACCTGCGGATTCTCTGAACTCGAAGGATACTCCGATTACATTGCCAGGATGTGTCCAGGCGATCCCCTGGTCGAGCAGATGTCGCATCAATTGTTTTTGTAACTTTATAATATAATCACTCCACGCGAAGGCAATTTATAGAGTAGACGGGATATGGAAGGGTCGTTCAACTTGGCTACTTGAATTCAGGAGATACATTGAATGTCTTTGAATGCGAATTCCAAGGGTCGATCAATTTTGACCGGACAACTATGCTTTGGTATTATATGTATTACATTTCTATGTTATCACTTAAACAAAACGTTCGCCATTTAAATAAGACTTAAACCATTGAAATATTGACGTCTCCATCTAACAAACATTGTCACTCATTAAAATAATATATTTATGTTTAAACTGACTGTGTAAATATCAAACATATAGACATAAATATGCTTATTATGAGTTAAAGTAGGTGTTTATTTACGATGCCTAGTCGGCGACAGGTTCATTACAAGATCTACGATTGTGGCCGGACGCGTGGCAGCGGCTGCACCGTAACTCGCGGACCTCAGACGCTTGTGACTCGATCCTCTTCCATCTGGGTCGCCCAGGTTGCCTTCTCGTAACAGGTGGACGCAGATGGAGTTCTTGATTGTCGTCTGTAGGCTTGTCATCATCTGGTATAGGGAAAATAGCTTCACTATACGCAAGTTTGTATGTCTCCACGGTGAAGTAGGTGCTAATAAATTGTTGAATGTTAGTGTCTGTCTGCATTATTGCAGCGCAAGCGTGTGTGCACGGGATACCATAAATTTGCCACCTGCGACATGAGCATGTTCTACCCGATAGATCGACGGAGTTGCTGCAATGGTCGAGGACTTCATAACGATCATCAACACAACGACCAACATAAAGATTTCGGCTTTCCGCAACCAGTTCGTCTACCGTCTTATGTATATTGGGGCATAAGTAGGTGGCCCATTTGTTCGCTTGCTCACGACGGGTGCATAACATCCGCATTAATTTGAACCTGTACCATAACAAATTATAATTAATTGTTAAGGTAAGCCAAGAATAGTTAAACATAAAAGTAGATAGTTAAACGAAAACAATTATAATTAAACACGAACAAACATAATTAAAAGGAAACCATTATAGGCAAACGTAAAGTAAACGAAGTTAAAGAGTGACGAAGATTTTTAAACAGATTGAAAATCAAACATTCAAATACCGTATGGAGTCGACCATTCTCGTCACGGGTAAATGGCGAGCTTCTTTTATCCACGCATTGAAGGACTCTGCGACATTTGAATACATATTGCCCCAACGTTGACCTTTGAACAAATAATTACACCAATGTGACAAATCTGACTTCTGAAGCAACCAGCGATGCGCTTCTGGTGATGTGGCCCATAATTCATTCACCGTATCATCAAATTCTTTAGCCGTTGATGCCCACACAATACGAAAGCATATGGACCAGCACTCGTCCTTCAATGCCTTCCCAAGTCCGCCATTGGCTTTCATAAAATTGGCCTCCAAGTGTCGAAGGCAATAGGCATGTGGGGAAGAGGGGAAGACCCTTGCAATGGTGTTCACAAGCCCCTTAGACCTGTCTGACACAAATATAATAATCTCTTCATAATCACCGTCATCGTATAATGCATCACCTAACTTGGAAATGAACCACGTCCAATTCGCATCTGTCTCGTTGTCGACGATACCGAAGGCCAAGTGGAAAAACCCATTATTTCCATCTTTGCCTATAGCGCCCAGGAACGTACCACGATATTTTCCAAGAAGATGGGTACCGTCGATAAACAGTAGCGGCCTGCAACCCCGCTTGAATCCCATGATACAAGCACGGAACGAGAAGAATGTACGTTTAAAACACTCGCCGTCTCTTTCTACAATCACAATGCTGCCGGGATTTGTCTCAGCCACCTTATCCACGTACCAGAGCAGTAGATCATAGCTGGAGACGTCGCTGCCATCGAGGATCACCCGGGCACGCTCTTTACCCAACCAAGCTTACTTGTATGGAATGTGGACACCGTGTTCCCGTAACATGTCCTTCTGAATGTCGATAGGCCTGTACAATGGCTGGCTTTTAAGCTTATCAATCACTTGTGCGCTTACCCATTTTTTCGATGCTTTCGGATGTGACACCGAGCCAATTCCACCACCGCAAGTGTGTGACGGGTGCATTGTCTTTATTCTAAACGTATTTTTATTGTATTCCTTTGATGCATGAAGGCGCCAGCCACAACCAACGGCAGCGCATTCTACAGTCACCCTGTGTTTCTCATTCTTTATGAATTTGAAGTCAAAATTCCTCTTGATTGCAAAATTCTGAAGCGCGTCTCTGAAATGTTGAACGTCTACGAAACGTTGTCCGATATCCAACGACAACACTTCGGGATGATCCGAGGAGGACGGAAGGCATGCTGAACCGTCCGGGTCGCCATGAGATGGAACAGGTGCGCTGGCAGAATCAGAATCCCTGCCAACACTTCAGTTAAGCGGAAAACATCAGTAACTTAATCGGAAACAAAATAAGTTCACTTGAAACATGTATATTTAAACTAAAACATAGTAAGTTAAACACAGACACAATTAGTTAAACGATAAAATATATGTTTAAACGGGAACTGGGATGAGACCGATTAACAAAACATAACTTATTGGTTTAAAAGGGGAACTTATTGTTTTAAACGGAAAATGGAATACTTAACGTAAAAATATAATAATTAAACAGTAACTATAATAATTACGCGAACACATATGACTTTAAGAGTAAAGATAAAGGATAAGAACTTTACAATGACAAGAATTCGTTTTGACTATGATGCAACAATGGCACATCATCTGTCTCAACAGTGAGATCGACTGCAGCGCATTTGAAGAGTGAGTATACATGACACATGCACTGGAAGTCAACTTCATTTTCTATTGGACAAATCGTTTTATGTCCATCGGGTGTGATAAACTTCACCCTAACATGGGAAACATCAAGACCCCATCGGTCACATATCTCGGCTAAGATTGAATCCCAACAAGTCTGTGCCGTGAACACTAACACTCGTCCCTCACCGTTGTATCTTGCAATTGCACAAAAACTCTCCATTAAAAATCTACATATAAATAAATATAAATTGGTACTCTCCCTTAAAGGATGATCAAAGTGATGGAAAGGAAGACATTCTCACCTTATCGGCCAACCGGCGGAGTTCAAAAGAATGCAAACGATGAGTCTTCCAAACTTTGTTTCAGAAAAATCAACGCAAGAAAGAATGAAAAAGATTGACAAAAGCCAAATAAAAAATGTTTAACATGATGTGACTGGGCGGTTTTTTTCCCACCATTTACAAGGCTACACACGGAATTTCACAGCATAACCCTTGTACAAATGAACGACAGGAGGGAAAAAGGAATTCAAACACTAACAGAAGGGCTTTCTGGGGTATTACAAACTTGCAGGGGCTGTCTGGGAAGTTTTGCAATTCGCGGGGGGTGAATAGTAATTTTTCCTATAAAAAACAAAGTGATAAACGAACTAACTTTTTACCTTTTGCCCAAATTTTCTTTTATAAAACTTGAGTTTATATTTAGATATTTTTTTTAAAGAATATTTTCTTTATTTTTAAAAACAAATAGTTTAAAAATAAACATATTTTCTTTATTTTTTATGTTAAAAACCTAAATAAAGAAATGGTTTGTTTAATTTATTATTATTAGATTTTTTCCATTTATAATTGTTTATAATATTGTAACAATTTAATTTATTTGCCGGAAAAATTAAAAAAAAAATGAAAAATCAAGATGATGTCTTTTGTTACCGTACAATTTAAAATAATGTTGAAGGAAATACATGAAAAATTAAAGCTGCCACCATGGAGTTATGAATGTGAGAAAAGTGGCCCAAATTATAGACCAAGTCTTGTAGCAAAGGTGAATTTTGGTGACAGAATTGGAAAACATGAGTTATATGGATGTAAGACGTATTTATTCAAATTCATTAAGGAAATGCTTTTTACTAGCTTGGGTGAGGTGAACGAGGATTTTGTAAAATAGGGAAGAGTAGGGTAAGGTAAGGTAAAAGAAGGTTTTAAGTTATATCTTATTTGGGGTTAAGGTAATGTAAATGGAAAATCATCAAACCTTCTAATGTTTGGATTGAAGGTAATAGAAGGTAAGATTTTATATTAATATTACTAAAATACCCTTCAAACTATAAATTGTATTTTATGCTAATTTACACATATAATGTTATTTTTGTAAATTAAATGTTCTTATTTGACAATTTACAATCACTACAAGAAAAAAACCCTTCAGTCAAGAAATTATTTGTCACGAAACATAATTTCGTCTCTAAAGGCTATTTTAGCCATGGAAATTATTTCATCACTAACATGGCCGTGGCTAATCAAGATGCATCTCATTTGCGACGAAAATAGTCAGTTTCGGAGACGAACAATTACGTCGCTAAGTCCTTTGGCGATCATGAAGATTGGCGCGACTCCTTAAATCCTTAGCGACGAATTATTTCATGGTTGTTGCATCCTCATCATTTGGTGGCAAACTGTTTTGGCGCACAAAATGTGGCGCCAAAATTTACATACTAAAATTTAACCAAAATTATTTGGTTTTGCTAAACTTTACAAACTAAAATTTAAATTTTAAAAAAATTTAAAGTTCACGCGCGCGCGCGCACACACACACACACACACACACACACACACACATATATATATATATATATATATATATATATATATATAAATTTCTACTATTTTAAATCCTAAAAAAATGTTAATATAATTTTAAAAAATTAAGAGATAAAATTTAATAAATATATTTCATAATTTTTGAAAAGTATTTGAAGTGTTTTAGAAAATATCATGTAAAACACTTCATTATAAATTTTTTTTTTGGAATATAAATTTTTTAAATACTTTAAAAATTTAAATAACTATTTTTTTAATTCGTAAAAACCCTTTTTTAAAAAAAATCATGTAAGTAAACAACACTTTATTATAAATAATTTCTTTTGGAATTTAAATTTTTTAAATATTTTAAAACTTTAAACAATAAAATTTTTTAATTCATAAAAAATAATATATATAAATAAAGATCAAAATATTATCTTTCTAAATTTAATTTAAAAAGATATAATTTTTTTATAATATTTAAATTATTAAATATATAAATATAAGAAAACTTATTTTTAATTTTAACCAGCCCACTCAAAAAAAATATAGTGAATTATTGGGTAATTAGGTTTTCTTGCACGGAAATCTAATTTAACCAGCCGTCTCCCTCAACACACTGTCTCCCCAAATTCGTCGCCTCCTTTGCGCTCTCATATCCTCTCCCTCGAAGAATCCCAGCCAGTAGTCGCTTGTTTCGTCTAGTTCCCCCTCGCCTCTCTCATCTCGTCCAGCCGAAACCCAAGACCGGAACCACCACGAACTCGGTTATCTTCATCCTTGGAATTTTTTTCGTTATCGGGGTAAGGATTGTCTCGTTCCCCATGTTATTTTTCAATCAAGATTATATTCAAGTTTTTTGGCCACCGACTAGGGTTATTTGGTTTTGCTCTAAATCTAAATAAAATTTCAGTTTTGGTTCTGAGTTTGAGGGCTTTTCAATTGCTTAATTTGCTTGAATTTTGATATTATTGTTTGTAAATTGATTGAATGTGGGGGTGAAGAGGGAGACAGAATACTATTAGTGCAAAATATAATAGAGTTAGTATTACTGTTATTAAAGGTGCATGTAGTGGTGCAAGATATATAACAATCATATGAATACGATAATATGAATGATAAGATAGGAAAGAGTGGCATGAGAGATAGACAATTATTCCTTACATTGATTGCTTGTTTAAATTTAAATTTACTTCTTTTCTCTTTCCTTGGATTTTAAAAGACAAAGAGTGCTAGAGTTCCAGGGAGGATTCTGAAGTAAACTCATAATATCTCTTTAAGCAAACTCAAATTCTAATTTCCCTGCAAAAAAGAAACATTTGGAAATCAAACTATGAATAGTGTGAAAGCAATCATATATATTGTCAATTAATATTGTGAATTAGATGATCATGTTTTAGCTGACATTGTCCAAAAAGAACTAAACTAGAAGTTGCATTCAGATGATACCTCCAAGAAACTAATGTGTTCATGAGATGTTGAAATGGTGTTCAATTAATTGAGTTTGTGATCTATAAACGAGAAGTATATTTGTTGGTGCTAATTCAGTCCCTTTGAAACATTGTCCTTCTATTTATATATCTCTTTCATGTTTCTTATGTAACAGTTTTGTTAATTTGATACCAAACCACATCATGACATCTAGAAAAATATCATCTTCTATCACAGTCCTTATGAAAGTACTTGAGTTATTTCTAGCTTCAAATTTTTTAGTTATCTCATTAACCTTCCCAACCATCTTTTGATTAAACCAAAGTAACAGTCACGAGTCACAAGTCACATAGGACCAGGTTCTAATGATGGTATTGTTAAGTAATAAAATATTTCTCAAGAATAAGAATCAAGTATGGACATTCTGATTAAGTTCCAAATCTATTCCAACACTGCCAAACTTATGGTTTGGAGGAGAAAATTAAAAAAGAGTTTGCAATAGAAAATGACAGTCTCTCGTATCGAATTGAAGGAAGTACAAGAATGTCTAGATCATATTGCAAAGGAGAGTATCTAGTGGTGTAGCTCAGATGAACATCCTCTTTAAGAAAAGGCCTGAGTTTTAGTTAAAAGAGATCTAGTAATGTGAATGTATTTAGTAACAATTTGATGTAAATAATACTAATATACTAATCTTGGATTTATATAACTCCACTAACTGTAATCACAAATCATTTCTGAACATTAAGGTTTATCTAATAATAAGAGTTGTCATAGATAATATCATTGAGAATTGATAAGAAAAGAAGAAATATCATTGAGAATTGATCAAGATGGTGCTTTAGATCAAGGAGTTTATTCGACTATTTAAATCTATAAAACATTACATTAATGTGGTTTAAATAAGAAAAGAAGATCATCCATGGCCACCACTTAAGAGATCAATGGTCAAAGAAGTAAAATTAAAGAAGTTTCACTAATTCTTCTATAGATCATGGTTACTGCTACAATTAAATGTATTTACATGCAAATCTAAAATGATGCCATGAAGTAAAATTAACATTTAATAAAGTAATTAATTAATAGATAACAAAACCAATCAGAGGACCAGGTTCTAGTAATTATGGATATACATAATGATAGCTTCCATCTGAAATGAGATTAAAGAATGTTTTCTAGCACTTATGCTTTTATGATTTTTGTTTCGGAGAATGATCAATTTTTCTGATCATTATATAAGTCACATAGGACCAGGTTCTATTAAGTTCTTTTGAAAAGCAATGGGCTGAAGTTTTTTTATTCAAATTTTCTTACTCTTATCTTATATAACCATAAGATTTTTCAGTGGTTGAAGTCATGATTGACTTGAATACTTGTCTAATTGTTCAATACAACAATAAGTTTTGTTTCAATTAACTTCAACATAAACATACAGCAATGAGTAGGGACTGGATTTGTAGGAAGAAAAAATTTAGCAGAGAGTATGCAGTTGGTATTGAGTCATTCTTGAACGTTGCCAAAAATCATCTGAATGCCTAGAATGAGGCTCATTGTCCTTGTCGCAAGTGTCAAAATATAAAAACGCATTCAATTGCTGTAATGCGAATGCATTTACTGCAGAATGGCATGTCACCAGTCTATGATGATATACCAATCCCATCACTTCGTAGGTGGAATGCAGAACCAGAAGAAATCACTGATATTGACCAAGTTGATCTACGCTCAAATCCAACTGAAGATGGCTTAAACAATGATGAAGATGAAGATGAATATGAAGATGAATATGAAGATGAATATGAAGGCTTATTGTTTCAGGATGAAGAAAATAGTGTCCATTGTGATGACTATAGTGATTTAGATTGATAGCTTGTTCTGCTTGTGACTTAGTTTCTAATGTTTCAATATCTTTAAAATATTGGAGTTTGATCTATTTACAACTTCAATGATGTCATGATATGTCTATATTTATTTTTGAAGATACATGTTTGTTCAATTTTGTAATATGCAGGATGGTGAGGGAAGCATTTGGCTCGGGAAAGAGTAAGAAGAAACAGGCATGTTCGAGCCAAACACAACCACAGCAATCCCCACATCGGCAAGCACCACCATCACCTATAACACGATCATAATCACAGCAGCAGCAGTAGCCGCAACCACAACCACAGCTACAACCGCAGCCGCAACCACAGCCGCCATCACCTTTAACACGGTCACGGTCACGACAGCAGCAGCAGCAGCCACAATCGCAGCCGCAGCCGTAGCCGCAACCACAACCGCAACCCCAGCCCCAGCCCCAGCCCCAGCCCCATCCGCAACCATAAGATCCAATCCATGAGGAGGCCTCCATCTCATCCCAAGGTTCACGTGCAGATTGTAAGTTGTAGACAGGTATAAAGTAATAGATAAAGACACTAAACTAGCTAGAAGACTAGCACTTGTATCTGAGCACAAAATCAACTGAAATTATTGTAATATTCTGATTCTCTATAACTGCATATACATGGTTCAGACTGCTTAATTGCATTTCTTATACTTTATTGCCCTGAATGTCGTGCAGGTTCTACCAATTCCCAGAGAGTTCGTGGCCCATCTGTAGGCCTAGCCAATTGTGATAGAGCTCGGTCTGGATTGATTCCTATTTAGTGGGACTACGAACAAAAGGCGATTGCACCTATTGAGGCAACCAAGGCATTCACCAATGAAATTGGGTGTGTTACTCGAAGCGAACTCCATTAATTGGTGTCGATAGAGGTTGGAGCCAGGTTGATCAGGCTGTGAAGCGGGACATTGTTGATGCATTAATGGTTAGTTATTTATTATTTGAATGATCTCATAAATTTTGGTTCTTAACCATTTATTAAAATTCTTATGTTTCTTTGCCCTGTTTTGTGTATGTCTAATCATATTAGTTCAAATTTGCTGTGGATTTAAATGATGAGAACATTTGGTGTTGGGTCGATGACAAAATGGGAAAGCTATATAAAGGGTGGCGAGCTAAACTCCACAAGCATTACAAGAAATTAGCTGCTCAAGATCTTATGGTTGCACGTGCCACTCCCCCACCTCCAAAATTGTTCGGGGAAAAAAGAATATTTGAGGAGTGGCATTACCTAGTTGACACTGTGTACACTAATGAGCGATATAAGGTATTTTAATTGTATTTCCATGATATTTGATAGTATTAGCAATATTCACACTATGTTGACCTTGTAGAAAGCATGCATAGCTAATGCAGCAAACAGGCAGAAGGTTGTGGTTCCTTACCGTGGAGGATCCCGCTCACTAATCAAACATGTGGAACATGCCAAGGTACTTGATTAGTTAAAGTTTAAATTGGGTCATTTCTATATATATTGATGATACTAATGTCTATCACTCACTTTATATTTTGTCTTTGTCAAATAAAAATTAGGGTAATCTTATTGAGGCTTGGGATAAGACGCACTATTCTAAGCGTAAAGGCACTTACATCAGTCCTGAGGCGGAGAGAAGGGCGGTAAGAATAATAATAACCTCTGATTCTATTTGGTTGATTTACAATTTAACATGAACAATAATGAAAATTTCATTATTGTTAACATATTTTTTAATGTCCTTCAAGCTTTATTAGAACTATCCATATCATAGGCAAATCTTTAATTTAGATGTGTTGGATCACTGTTCTTTCTAGTTTTTCTCATAAAACATCTTGTTAATTTCTAGATATTATTATTTACAAAATTTTTAAGTAAATTATTGTGTGTCATGAATAAATTACCCTCTTGTATTCTCTATTTCTTCCTCCAACGTTAGAGTGCTATTTTCATGTTATCTTCTTAGCCGCTGTGGTTTAATCTTTTCCATTGTTTTTAATTTTGATATATTTGAAAGAAGAACAGATGTCTGTCTCTCTCCAACCTCATCCATCTCTATCATCCTATCTCAGTATTTATTAGTAATTCAATCCCTATTTTAAGGTCTGAGGAGCCCCTCTGTTTTGTTTCTATTTGTTTTTGTTTTGCCAGAGAACTTACCCAATTATGTGCTGGCCCAAGATGGCTACTGAAAATAAGAAAATAATTATGGATTAAAACTTATAGGCTAGGTTGATTAAATGTAGTTTTATTAGTTTTAGGTGTTATGTTGGATAGCTAGATTAATTCGCTTGTAGTAAAAAAACAGGTAATCGTTTGGAGGTAGAAGGATCAACTTATGTATTGAACTCGGTTGCTTGGCCACCCAGGTAGGCATAATTTACTAACTTTTATTCTTTTATCCTTGAAAGAAAAGATATCAATCTGCATTTTTTTTGGGATCATGTACATAAATAATTAAGACTTGTGTTTTTGAGTTAATGTGAACAGGACATCATCAAAGGCATCTCTTTCTCCGTATTAATCATTAGTTAGTTAGTCATTGGGTGAATGATTTGACTTGAACATTCTTCTATTCTTGTAAGCTCAATAAAGTTGATTATGATTGTTTATCAAGTGAAGGGGATTTTCCTAGTTATAGCCTGGTAATCAAAATATATTGTAGATGTGTTGGATCTTTCAAATTTTGATATATTTTCTTTCCATGAATGAGGGATGAGTTCTTGCTGTGATTCAAATAGATTCTCATTGAAACTGCTATCTGGGCTGAAGGCTGTAGTCGTATTATTACCTTGTTGATGAGTTCTTGTTGATGATTTTCATTTCTTATAATGAATAGAGGCATTGAAATATTTCTGAAACTTGGTTAGGACACTTATGGTAGCTAATTATCTTTTTTGTTTAATTCTTGTAGAAACATTACAAGGAAGAGTTATTGAAGATCAAGTAGAAATTAGCTGAGGCATCAGGGACTTCACTAGAATATATTCAAGTCCCTCTTACAGTTCAGATGAGTATCTTCATAGATAAGAAGAAGAAACGTGGGGACATTGGCTGTTCCTTGAATGTAGGGAGTTCCTCACATGCTACATCTGTTGGTGCATCCGGGGAAGAAGTGCATATGCTTCGAGGACAGGTGAATCAGCTCCAAGCGACGGTCAATAAACTTCTACGATCTGTTAAGAGGATAACAGCTCGATGTGCAGCTAATTTTCCTCCGGATGATGATGATGGTGATGATGGTGATGGTGATAATGTTGATGGTGATGATTTTTATGAGGACGATATATATAGGGCGCTTTCATATTGGAGTATCAAGACTTAACATATTATGAGGACTTGATGATAGATAGGTACATCTTAGATATTGGAATATCAAGACTAACATATTTTGTTATTTAAGTATTTGGGAATAGTTATTTCGAAATGTTATTTTGTAAAACTGGTGTATTTATAAGTTTTAATATAATTTTTTTATGAAATTGAATTTATGGTAGAAGCACACTGCTATAATTGAAATGAAATTATATATGCAAACAAAAAATAATTTTGAAAAAATAGTTTTTTTTTATTTAGCGACAACATATTTCGTCACAAAAGCACCTCTTTTCTATCATAGAAATTGAAACTGCTGTAACGCCTGATATCTTTAGTGACGAAACTTGTTCATCGCTGAAAGTTTTTGCAATGAAATTTGGCGCGAAGCCATGAAACTGTCAGCAACGAACTTAGTGATGAATGATGGTCGTTGCCCCTCCAAAATGTTGGCGACGAAGTTAATTTTCATCGCGGTATGTAGGTTAGCGACGAGCCTATTGTGACAAACTGTGGTGATGCAAAGTTTCGTCGCTAATTGGTTTTAGTGACGAAAAAGGAACTTTCGGCGACGAAATTGGTTCGTGGCAAAAGGGTTTTTTTTTTTTTTTTTTTTGTAGTGAATATATTATTATTTTTTTCATAAAAGAACCATATATATTATGATTTTTCTATAGTGTATGGATGTAATTATTCAAATTCATTAAGAGCATCTCGGTCATGTAAAATATGGAAAACCTCAAAAACCACCATTTTGGAGGGTTGAGAATTGGGGTTAGATAGAAGTTTTCCAACCCTTTTGGATTCCGAGTATACTTCGAGTGGTAAGGATGAGGATGGAAAGATTTTACGTATTACTTTGATTTTGAGCACTTGAAGGAGTCAACTTCAGTGGTGGAAGAGCAGGAGTTTTTGAAGGGTTGGGGGTCCTGGGATTGGGCAGCGAAAGGTAAGAAGAGTGGTAGGGAGGAGATTATAGTTTGGAAAGTTACACCAGTGCAGCTCAAGAGGGATCGGAGAATGATTATATGGAGGCAGTTTGATGGCCCTGAGCCAGAGAACTATTGGTATCGAGTGTGTGAGACAAGAGTGCTGAATGGTGGGAAGGCAGTGGAGTTTGATGGGAAAATGAGGGTGGTGGTTGATACAGAGGTTTTATATAAGGCAAATACCCGAGTGGAAACATTTAACAACTAACAAGTGATTGTAAGGATGTGATCAACACATGCTAATCAATGAATATGGTGGCTCTGGTGTGCCACTGGTGCATTGTGGTATTGTATATTACTTATGTATTCATCATCTTGAGGTAATTGTGCTGAAGTTATTGGGTTATATTTGGGATTGTTGGTTGGAATATTGATCAGTACATTTTGTATCTGTTGTATTCTTCATTGTGGTTGTTTTGATGATATATTTGTTTTATAATTTACTGATCACATTTGTCATTGTTTCACCATGATTTTATTTGTATGATTATTCTTGGTTCAACTTCTAGTCTTATGAACATAAATGTTGGTGATTCTTGTCCATATCTCCCTCTAGGTAGTTTACAATTTGATTGTTTCAAAGGTAGATGTGAGTATTCTCCAGAATAGATCTTCATCAAGTGTGATATTTCTTATGTTTTTAGTTGAACTTTCTCATCATTATTTTTGGAAATTAATTTGGTTTATTTGCTAAGAGTCAAATGGATTGACCTCTCCTATATTTTGTTCAATATAATGTATAAATCAATTGTTTTATGGACCAACATAGAAAAATATGCTCTTCAATAATAGATTTCTCTGTATCACAATACAATCTGAATTAGAGATGCCCCATTCATTGTAATGTTTTTTTTTTTCTTAAGTTGGAGTCAAATTTTAGGTCCTCAATATTTTCCTGCTATATTGAACCAAACCTAAGGAAGAAATATGAACTTATGGAAATTAGACTAAATAATTTATATGGGCTATGCAACTGGTGAGTTTGAGAAATTTGATTACTTGCAATGGCTATTACTGAATTCTAAGAATATATGTTCAACTTTGTTATCCTGTTTATTCATTCTCAGTGAGGGTTTCCTTTCCTGCATATTTCACTTCCATAACATGGCTTACTTCAGTTTGTATTTTCAAGGCTAAAAAATCTCACCATGTATTTGTTAGCTACAATTAGTTACCAGGATAATAGATTTCATATGTATGAAATAATTATAGCCTTTAATTCCATTTTTGGTTGCTTTTGGGGTTTTAAATTGATTAAGGCATTGCTACCTATATGCTGAATCTATAAGCTAATTTTTGTATTTATATGGATTTAATCCTTTATTGTGCATCCTTCTTTGACCTCTCTCTCACCAAGGTAACAAAACATGCAAACCAATCAACCATAAAGATCAATATTGCAAGAAAGCAATGATAAAACAAGATTGAAACTCAATTAAACTCGGATTTAATCGAAAACACAAAGTAAATCAATACACGAATAAAGATCCTAGGGTTCACATGCCCAAATACCTACTAGGGTTTAGCCCTCCATGGGACAAGTTACAAAACAAATAGAGTAATGTAAAACAATGAAAACCATGGAGTAAAACCCCCTTGAATTCGTGATGATGGCCTAGATGGGTCACTCAATGTCTTGAATGATTCCTCTCTGAAGCTAGGTTGCCGAATGCCCCCTTGATGCTATGACGGAGAAAGACTCTATCAAAGTTGGTGAAGAACGCTCCTCAAATTCGTCAAAGACATCCTCTTCAAACCCTAGCCGCTTTGCCCTTTAAATGCTAGCAAAAAGTCCCTAAAGAATAGGGCAAAAAAGTTATTTGTAGTAAAAAAACCCACTCCTGTCACGTGCCTCCACGCGACCTTGTGAGCCTTCAACACCGACCTTGTTCGTGACTACGATAAACTCTGTCAATGGGCCAATATGTTCATGGTTGTCACAAACATCGGCCTTGGGCCAAACAACTCCAACATCAGTAACGGTTGGTACAACACCAACCAATTAACATTAGATATAATTTTCCACAACCGCATGAAACGCTACATTGGTGTATGATTACCAACTCTTCTCAAGCTTGTGCCATCTTCATCCATTTCTATGTAGGTCTTGATGTTGGAAGACATTTGTGGGGTGCAAACACTTTAGTACGTGATTCAAACTCAATGGAGCTTCTTAAATGGGTGAAATCAAGCCCAAAATGGTAAAGAATGGGAGGAAAACATCACTTCTTGGTTGAAGGTAGGGTCACATGGGATTTCAGAAGAATTATGGTTTCAACTTAGGGTAACAACTTCTGGAACCAACCTGAAACTTAAAACATGACAACGCTTATCATTAAATCGAGTCCATGGCATATTAATGATTTGCTATCCCATATCCAACTTATTTCCACCCTTCAACCAAGAATGAGATACTCTTATGGCAGGAGAAAGTTAGACGAATTAGTCAAAAGCATTTGTTTTCATTACCGGTGCTCCTCGGTCGGACATAAGTTCATAAATTCGCCAAAGAATCTTTGAGCTATGCGGAGTGAGTTGCTTGATTGTAGGAATGAAGGTAATGAGTGTTTCTCTGCAACAAGTATAATGAAGCTGTTCGAGAGTTCCATTTTTTGCTTGCAACTGAAAGGGGATTCTTTTACTCGGCGTTCGACATTCGATGCCATGGTTTTCTGTTGCATTCCATTGTTCTTTGACCCTGAACCAACTTATATTTAGTACAAGTGGTATTTGTCGAAGAATTATATTTTGTATTTAGTATTTGTTTTAGGAGATGAGGTGAATGAAGGGAATATGAAGTTAGAGGAGTTGTTTAGTGAGTTTAGAGAAGGAGAAGCAATAAGAATGGGGGAAGAGGTGATCAAGATGATACCTAAGTTGATATATGGGGACCTAATGGTAGAATTGGAAGGTTGGATTGATGCATTTTGATGCAACGATAATCTTGAAACTGTTGATCTGTGCATGAATGCCAGTAACAAGCCTTCCAACCTGTTGATCAAAGATTATCAGGATTGGGGAGAAATTGGAGTAAAATTTATTACTCGATTTACCAGACTCCCCCGAACCTTAGCCCGTAGGCTTACAATAAATAAACCCAAAGAAAGATATGAAAAAACCCAAAAAAAGGATAAATTCAAAAATTTGCCGAAAACGACAAGTTTTCAAATTTCAGTAAGAAAATAAAGGACTTAACAAATAAAAGCTAATGCTAAACATGACATACAAATCCGAGATTTTTATCCCAAGATATAATCAAATCAAATATTCCAATAAACAACAAAATTGCTGTTTTGAAGGCCAAGATGATGGAATTTGGCCAAATTCCGGTATGCCACACGAGCTTGTACAACAAGTTGGTGATTTGTGTCCATTGACCCATTTTTCTATCAAGTGGGACCCATAAAACAACTAAACTCCGCTGCCCGAACAATTACCAAAATGCCCCCCTATTAGTTTCAATCTTATTTCTTCATGAAAGCACAATCCATCTCCCAATATGTCCTGCATCACGTTTGATATGGCATTTGAAAAGGGTGATTAAAAGGGTTGGGAAGATAAGAAGGGAGATGGAGGGAAGGGAATCGATAGAAGCTTTGGATGAGAAGGAAAGTAGGTAGTATGGTTTGAATGGGGATGGAGAGAAATATAAATGGGATGGCTTCTTTCATAACCACACTTAATTGTTCATGGGGTTATTTAATTTGTTTAATTCTTAATTAGTGAGTGTACCATTTTGATTAGAAGAGCTCTTGCGCATCCTTTGCTTTTTATTTTAAATTTTAAAATTTTGTTTCTATGGAAATGCGTATAAGATATTTGTTAAAACTTGTGGATATATATGTTCATTGTTTACTGACACAATGTATATACATAGGGTTAGTGTGATATGAATTGTCTAAACTAATCCAATATGTGATCATACAGTGAAACCCAAAATCAAAACGATGCCTTTTTTCCTATTTTTGAGTTTGATTTGGACTGCAGTTTGAGCTGAATTAAGAGCTAAGGTTCGCATCAAATGAGGATTAATTGTTATTCATCACAAACCCTCTTGTGAGAGTTTTGAGTTGAAATTGTTAGAGTTATCTCTATCTATAATCTTTTCCGAAAGGCTAATGAAATATTCTCCATTTGTAGTATGGTTTCTATTTAAAAATTTAAGCTTTATTTATATTATATTAATTTTTTTTTTATTATTTTACCAATTGATCTAATATATTATAGTGTAATAGTAATTTTTTGTATTTAGAAATACAAGAGGGATCACATCTAGAATTTGGGTCTCTTTATAAAGAGAATTGTTACATTATACGATTTTGAGTTTAGTTTAAGAGATTTGTAATTCTATTTGTGTTTGAGGTACATGGTTACTTAGACTAAGGTTACCCCACAATCGTTACATATGTCATTTTCTTTAATTTTTTTTATATATTTGAATTATCAGGATATTATTTTAATTATGGTAATTATTATATTAATTACTTTAATTAATAATTATATTTTATTTAATTATTAGGCTTATTTTTTATTCTAACTATTTATATATAATATGATAAATATGTAAAAAAATGTTGCAATTATAAGAAAGTAATTTTGGGTTTAGTTTTTTAGCATTTTTTTTAACCAAATTTCAATAATGCACTAGTAATTAATGATATTTAAAAGGCACATGTGTGAAAACCTAATAATTTTTTAGATCTAATTAAAAGCAATATAATTATCGTAAGGAAATGGAAAGTTCTCTTCATCATAACAATAATAGTTTTTAACATTCACACCCAACAGAAAAATCTTAAAGAAATATCAACTAATATATACTTCGACAAGTATGACTGAACCAAGATAAAAGCATCTGATCAACTTTCAGGATAATACAGTACACATGCAATAATTGGCATTAAAAATACAATCATTTCTAGCCACCCAAATGTTCCAGACAATTGCTTTCACAACTAGATCCCCCACATCTCTCTTAGCAGGGTTCACACCTAGCCTCCATGGCCTCCCAAAGGCCTCGCATGGATGGAGGTGGGTTTGGGAGCTCAAGCAGTCTGACGAAAAAATCCCAGACTTGAGTAGCAAAAGGACATTGCAAAAATAGATGATGTAATATATGATGAACACATATTCAATTAGAAGTTTGTAACAAAAAAAAAAAAAATTGTAGTAAATGATGTAATAGAAGATATTAAAGCCTTCTATTCATCAAGAATATAAGAAAATACAAGAAAACTATGAATTTCCAACGGAATTTACTCTAGAAAAATTTTTCTTGGTAATTAGTGAGGGAATAAATAGGGAATAGGAAGGAATGTTTAAATATAAAGGTTGGAAAAATTACCCAGTGGTTACATAGGGAAATACCATGGCAATTACCAATCGAAAAACTTTCCCATGCTAATTCTTTAGTAAATCTTGTGGGAATTACGTGCCTAACATTCAGCAATGAATTAGCATTGAAAACTACTCGTTGGCATATATGGCCTAGCTAATCCCTGGGTAATTTTAAAGGTATTAAAATTTACCCATGTGTATTAAATTTTACTTAGGCTATGCTTGGATGGAGGTATTGGAGAGTTTCATAAAGTAAAGTAAAGTAGGGTAAAGGAAGGTAGAGGAATGTTTTGAACCATATTTTGTTTGGATGGAAGGTAAGGTAATTGGAGGTTTTGATATTTTATTGTGCTTGGTTGGGAGGTTAGTGGAGGTAAGGTTACATAGTATATTACTAAATTACCCTTATAATTAATAAAAAAAATAATGTTATTATATTTAATTTCAGTAATAAAATTAATTAAACAATATCATTAATATATTAATTAATATTTCTCAATTTATATAATTCTCTATTTCTTTGTCATTATTTATTTAATTATTATTATTATTATTATTTTATTTTTATTATTAATTTTTAATTATAGTTAAACTAATTATAGTTATTATTTTTATTATTAATTATTATTATTATTTATTTATTTATTATTATTATTATTATTATTCTCTATTTTTTAATCATTATTTATTTTTATTATTAATTATTATTATTATTAAAATAAAAGCTTCTCTCATTCTAATAACTTAAAAATAGAAGCTTTAATAAAGGTTAGAATTATATGAAACCATAAGGGTATTTTTGTCGAACAAAAATACACCAACTCTAAAATCTCCCCAACCCTCCAATTTGGAGGGTTGAGAAACTTGAGAAAAATGGAGGTTTTAAAACCTCCACCAACCCTTCCCAACCTTTACTAGGTATATTAACTGTTGTTATTTGGCCATAGTTAATCCTACATATAATTATTTTTTTGAATTTTTATTTAGCAAGAAATTGGTTTCTTTAAATTGGTAAACTTAAACATTACCTAGGGATTACCTAGGAACGATAGTCATCCCATTTACTCCATATTTAATCAATTGTGAAATGTGAATTACCTTGATTTTTTTAAAATTTGTTATTGAATCTAAAAAAATCTTATTATTGATCGTACTAACTTGTTTTGCAACATAAATATAAAATTTTATAATATGATTTTGGTAAAAAATATTGTTGAAAAAGAAAAAAAAATGATATTTGAGTGAAGGTTATAGGATGATATATTATGTAAATGTTCTTTGAACCCATGAAAAATAATATTTTCTTATTTTTAATAAATTATACAGTATTTAAGAGTAAATTTTTATCATTGCATATAATTTAGTATTTTTTAAAACATATATATAAATTGTATAATTGAAATTGCATATTCCATTTTAAATAATTACTAATAACTAATAGGCCCTTATTTTATTTTATTTTTATAAATAATTTCATATAAAAAAATATCATTAATTTAGTAAATATATAAACTTGAAAATGAAGAGCACCTTTTCTTCTCCTCTCTTTTCCTTGCAGTTGCTCCCTTTTGATCGCCGCTTCGGCGCTGCCTTCGTTACAGAGTCCATTAGAGAACAGCGAAATCTACCCGCAGCCACCGCCGGAGCTCACACTAGTGGACTCGTATCGCCGGCAAGGAAAACGGGCAGGCCATATAACACCACCGGAAAGGAGCACGCGAGATCTACCCGCTGATCAATCACACCACCAGAAAGGAGTACTCAAGGAAAACGGGCTAGATCAATCTCTCTATACTCGGTATGGTTTCTTATTTTCCCTTCAAGACTTTTAAAGAACTTGCTTGATCTGTCACTATTTTGCATGATCTGTCAAAACTTGTTAATCAATTTAACTTTCTTATGTTCTTGAACTTGAAATATAGAACCCAGTTTCATCATAATTTTGTTTAATGTTTGCAATTTGCTCAAGCAAGTTAGTTAAAGGAAGGTAATTGTGTTGTTAGATGATAACTTCAGATTTTAGGGTGGGCAAAATTGAAAAAACTTCTGATTAAGCATTAGAAATGGAAGGGTGTGATAGAATTTCAAGCCATAAATTATGTTGCTGAAATATGTTGATATGCTTTCATTTCAAGAGGGAATGCAATTGAAATTAGCATTAAGAATTATTCCCAAAGGAGCTTATTTGTTTGAGTTGCATTATAGCAACAAAAAGAAATACAGTAGTCATGGGCCTATGATGCTTGGTTTTTTCCAGGGCAATTTTTTTTTTTTTTTTGGCCTTGAGGATGGATAAGTTCTTGATACTAGAGCACATAATTAATACTTCAATTATTGTCAGGTTCTCAATTGCTACAAGAAAGGTGAACTGCATTCCCTTACTGTTGTTGAGCTGAAATGCTTCCTTGCCAGTAAGAAAATGAAGGTTGGAAGAAAGAAGAGCTCATACAGCGAATTAATTTGTTGCTTGATTAATTTAGTCAAACTGTTCACTATTGGTTTCTCATCAAGATTTTATTCAGGCAAGAGATTAGTGTTTTATCTGTTCTTCAATTGATATATCACTCTAATGTTTCATCACCCAAAACAAACTTTGCAAAATAAATGACAGGTCTTGGTCAAAGTCTTCGGTCCCTTCATTTTAAGGCTTCATGATGCCCATGGATTTGACCCTGCAAATTCTACATGAAGTTTGTCAGCATCTATCTTGAACTTGCTTTGCCTTCTAAGATTATGTGAGGATTAGATCTAAAGACAATGTGATTTAACAACACAACACTCATGATTGCAGTGGCTTTTGATTTCAGGAAGTTTTTGCATGTGAAGTGACTGCTTTCTTATCCATTAGATGGAATTTATTCGTTTGCCTTGTAGTCCAAAATAGTTTACTCAGCTTTTTGGTCTCCGCATTCTGAACAGAACTGCAAGATTCAATAAAGTTCAAAACTCAGTGGCTAAGATTTTAGTGCTGCTTGATTAATAGGATTTTGAATGATTCTCAAATGCTTATTGAGTCAGGAGAAGGCTTGTTCAGCCAGGTTTTATAATAAGAGAAAAATTCCAGTATATCCTTAGATCAATACAAAAATTTGCATTTTTTTTTTATTTTGTAATTATAATCTTCAACAACAGTTGTATCTTCAATATTCCTGTAGCATTTTGTAATGGTGCGTGATATAGCTGTACTGATATATACAATCAGTCTGTATGGACTTTTAAGTCTATGCTTAAACCTACTAATATGCACAAATGCAAGAAAGATAGAGGATTCCTCAATGTGGTTGGTGAAATGATTGGTTAAGACAATACTGTGTCACTTGCAATTCTCTTAGTTTTGATGTTGTTTATATCTTTTTCTAAACTTTCCCCTTCAGTCGTAAGTCCTAACATGTTCATGAAATTCATGGCATTGTTGATATGAATTATGCATGTTCTATTAGTTAATTGTTATGATTCTCATTGTATTATGAATTATGTCTTGTGTCATCTATTGGTAACTATTCTGCCAGAATTCTAAATCAATCTTCACTTCTTCACTGGTTTTTTTTGTTTCTTTTTCTTTTTGTACTAAAAGCATGGTTTATCTCTTGTTCTTGTCTTATCTATTAAAAGAAAAGTTTCTAAGGAATGATCATAACTTTGGTCTCTTTACTTTTAAACAGAAAACAGTAACGTTGAGGACCACCACAACTTTGATCTCCATTTGAGATTAGAAGCAAGAAGGAGGTGTTTGATCTTTGAGCTTTTACAGGAAATAAGGCAAATTACTCTTTCATGCATAATCTGTTTGTTCCTCATTAACTTATATTTCTTATGTCATTATCTTTATGGATGTTTTCTAGGTCAAATATCATACAAGAACTTGTTCTTTTATGTGAATCTTGTATTTTATCATTCATGCCTTTTCCTTTCAGTCATAAGTCTATTCATTTGCTATTCATTAACTGTTTGCTTTGTTAAAAGTTCATAATTTGGTTAGGATGTTGTTACTGATTCAAAGAAAGAAGCTACCAATTTCGAGCATTTTGATTTCTTTTCCTCTTGTTACATTGAGTAGGAGATCTCTAGTATGCTTGTAATTATGGGGCTATTCAATATTCTGTTGATGTTAATTGTGTAAATTTCCTTTAGAAAAGGGGTTTGTTTGCTTTAGCCTCCATCACTATTCATGATAAACTGGACAATGGCCTGACAAATTAGAACACTATTTTTTATTCCTATTTCCCATATTATTATTTTTTTGTAGGTCATTCTCTTTGTGCACGATCCTCGGCTTTTAGTTCTACGGCAACCGTCCTTATCGGATCCCTCTTCCAATTGACGAGCTTGAAGGGTCTAGAGCTTCTGTATTGAATCCTGGGCTGGAAATTGAAGTGTTCTTGGAACTTCAATTTCCAAGACTTACATTGTTCTAGGAGCTCCAATCGCTCGCTGCTGCAAGCTTTGATCCTTACAAGGTCTGTGGAGTATTAAATTGAAGTTCATTTATAACAAATTGATCCTAATGGATTGTGCTATTTTGTTGAGAATGGAAGTTCATGCTGATTTTATTAAATATTATGCTTTGATTCTTCTGAGGTCTGTGACTTACATTGTTCAAGCTTTGATCCTTTCAAGGTTTTTTTTTATTTTTTATTAAATATTATGCTTGTATGAGTATAAGGTTGATAATATATATATATATATATATATATATATGTGCGTGTGTGTGTGGCTTTAAAAAGAACAAAGAATTGGGTTTTATACCTTTTGGACAATAGTATTTGAAATTATTAGCCCAACCATTTTTAACTTATTAGGGTTTTCAAATATAGTAATATATTAATTAATATTGAAACTGAGACTTGAGGGCTTTATGAGAATAATGCTTCATCACATAAAGTTAATAATACACAAAATTAGCACACATATAAATTATGAAGGTTTTTCGCAAAATTATATATATAAAATAAAAAATGTGTTTTGATACCTTTGACAAATAGATTAGCTAATTATGTTAGGTTCACTTTGGGTTAAAAGAACATTTGGTTTTTTGTTTATTTTTTATACTTTTCTTTAAATGTAGAAATAGCTATTATTTTTTATTTTGCACTTTTCTTTAGCTTTTAAAATATATGTTTTCAATAGTATTCTTGTGAGCATATATAGTGTATGTGTTTTGAGTATATTTTTATTCTATAGATATGTGTTACTTGTAGAAATTATATTGTTCTATGTTATCAGAATATAGATGGGAATATGTTGGGAGTGTATGCATACTAGACTTACACACGGACATAGGTTCATTAACCCTAAATTTGTGGCTGGGGTAGAGTCATTCGTCCAAAATGCTTGTGACTAACCGAGATTTATGGATGTTGATAAAATAAGATGCCCTTGTTGTAAGTGTCAAAATTGAAGGTATGAAGTGGTAGATAATGTGAAGTTACACCTTCTGAGGAATGGGTTTTACTTAAGATTATTGTCAGTGGGTATGTCATGGGGAACCATTAGTATATGCAAATTGCAGTGAAATTCATTGTAACACTTCGATATAGCAAGATGTAGAAGGATGAAGTTCATACAGGGACATGATTATTGATGCAATTGGTTCTAAGTTTGATCCATATTATGATGCAAATGAAGAGGAAATAGCGAACTCTGCAACTCAAAAATTATATGACATGCTTGATACAGCAGAAGAACCTTTTTGGCTTGGATGTGGAGCACACACTCAATTATCTGCTGTTGCAAAGGTTATTAACAATAAAATCTGAGTTTCAAATGTCAGAGAGGTGTTATGATTTATTACAATTTATAAAAAGAGGCATTACTAGCTAATAATAAGTTGGTTGATAACTTCTATAATACAAAGAAGTTTGTTTCGGTCTTGGGCTTTTCATGCAAGAAAATCCATTGTTGCATAAATGGATGCATGTTATATTGGGATAAAGATAGTGACATAAGAAGTTGTAAGGTTTGTGACCACCCTCGATATAAAAGTGGGAAGAGAGCCATAGGAAATCACAAAGATAATTCACCAAATCAAAAGATGTATTATCTTCCTCTGACACCTAGGCTACAAAGAGCATGATAAAAAAGATGGTGTGATTTGTAACCCTTCTGAGGCTGAAGCATGGAAGCATTTTGATCACATACATCATCTTTTTACATCAGAGGCTCGAAATGTAAGACTTGGGTTGTCTATTGATGGGTTTCAACCATTTGGACAATGAGGCAAGCAATATTCTTGTTGGTTGGTTATTATAAAACCATACAATTTGCCGCCATGGATGTGTATGAAAGACCCTTATATCTTTTTAATTGTTATTGTACTTGGCTTGAAAAACCCAAAGCAAAAGTTAAATGTGTACTTGCAACCATTGATAGCAGAGTTAAAACATTTGCGGAATGTTGGAGTACAGACATATGACGTGTCCAAGAAACAAAATTTTTAGAGGACAGCTACACTGATGTGAACCATTAATGACTTCCTAGCTTTTGTAATGCTACCTGGGTGGAGTATAGCAAGCAAAAAAGCTTGTCCATATTGTGTGGATAAATCAAAGGTTTTTAGTCTTATTAATGGTGGTAAAGTTTTGTAATTTGATTGTCATCGGCAATTCCTACCTACACATCATCCTTTTAGAAGAAACAATAATGATTTCCTAAAGAACAAGATTGAAGAGTCACCATCTCCATCTATTTTGTCGGGAAATCAAATTTTGAAACAAATCCAAGACTTATAATTGAAGAAAATAACAGAAGTTGGTGCTGAATAGTAGAATGCTCCTATTTGTAAGTCAAGTGGATGACACAAGTGTAGCATATTTTGGGATTTGCCTTATTAGAGTACCAATGTCATCCATCATAATCTTGATGTCATGCATTTTGAAAAAAAATGTTTTTGAAAATGTGTTTGACACTGTGATGGGTGTGGAAGGCAAAACCAAAGATAATGGAAAGACGAAAGGATGTGAAAATATATTGCAAGCGAAAATATTTGGAGAAAAACGAAGTGACCGGGAAATATCCTAAAGCTTGATATAGCTTAGGTAAGGAGGAAAAAAAAGTTGTTTGTCAGTGGGTAAGTCAGCTTTGGTTACAAATGGGTATGTCTCAAATATGGCAAGGTGTGTTGATATGTGCAAATATAAGATGTATGGAATAAAAAGCCATGATTGTTATATATTCATGTAAAGGTTAATCCCTATAGCCTTTCGTGAATTAGTACCATCAAACTCAAACTTACGTCTTACTAAACTGTAATGAGGTTCAACAATATATCAAGTATTTCTTTACTTCAATTTAATTTAAAAAGTAAAACTCTGGTCTCATGTTTTTTTTTAAACCCAAATGGTTTTGCCTTTGAAGGATATTTGTGGAAGAGGGGGTGGGAAATACGCCAAATATAACTAATGCACAATTTTGTGATAAATTGGAAAATGAATTTGCTAATTGGTTTAGGATTTATGTAAGTCTAAACCTTTATATAGTCGTCCTATTTATCATTATCATATATTGGTTTCTTTTTTTATTAATATTAACATTATATCTTATTATGTAGGCATGGGATCCTAATAATAATGTGACCAATCAAATGATGAAAGATCTCACAACTGGACCTTTAAAAATTGTGATGACTTATCCAAGGTATTTCATAAAAAGGTATAAATTCCACACAATTGAGCATGGTGTGAAAAGAATGACAATCAATAGTGGAGTGCGTGTAAAGGGTTCTAATTATAGTGAGATATTATATGATTATTATGGTCGTTTAAGGGAGATTATACAATTAGAGTATCTAGCACTCCTAATAAAAAGACTAGATTATTTAAGTATGATTGGTTTGATCCAACTCTAAATGTTGGGATGAAGATGCATAAGGATTACAATCTTGTGGACATTAACCACAAAAGAAGCTTTAACAAGAATGAACCCTTCATTTTATCTACACAAGTGACAAAAGTATATTATACATCTTACTCAAGTATGAAATGTGAAAAAGATAATTGGTGGGTTGTATGCAAAATTAAGCCAAGACAAGTTATTGATGCTCTAGCAGCAAATTTGGTATTCCAAGAAGATGAAATCGAAGAGCACCCCATTGACAATGTCGATGATATACCGAGACCTCTAAATGATTCAAATAGAGGTTCCATGGAGCCATGATAGTATACTAGAAGATGAAAATGAAACAGATTATGAAACTAAAGACAAATCATAGTATATGATGAAGTTGAATATATATCCGATGATAATGAGTTGTGATCATTAGTTTTCTTATTTGATTGGTGAAAAAATGCAATACATTTTATATATTGTATTAATTGATTTGCAATTTTATTCCGGTTATGATTATTGTGCATTGTTAGTTTTCTTTTGCTAAGGTATATTTCTTTTGTCAAAGGACATTGTTTTATTTTATTTTATGTCATGTATTATATAAATATGTTGATTCATTTTCTTATCAATTAAATGTATTTCTATAAATTTTCAGATATGGCTAGGGGTAAAGATGGGACTAGATTAAGAGGTGGAAGGAGTGGAGGCCGCACTTCTCATGCTCATTCAAACATTGAAGGATCAAACAATGCTAATAGTGCACCATTTTTAAATGCCAATATTCCATGTGTTGAGAAAACAGTGAATGGTATTGGATCTCAACAACTCAATCATAATGTTGTAGTTGTTAGTGATACTCAAGCAAACCATAGTAGCACACAATATACTTCAACAATTGATGCGAGGTTGCGTATCACAGTTGTAAATGGATTGTAAGTATTCACAATTTGATAATAATAGTATTTATCATGTGCATTATTTATTATTTGTTTTTTACTTAAACTATGGCAGGTTAGAGCCATCTAGCAAATGTGCACAGATAAACACAAAAAAATTTAAGGAAAAGGTTGACTTTGAAGGATACGCATGGAAGATGGTGACACAACCTATAAGAGACTTTTATTTTGAAGAATTTAAGGTATCATTGATTATCATTTCTATTTTATTTGTTTGTTTTATTTCTACTTGTTTTGAATATTGAAATATTTTTATCTTATGTAGAAACACTTCATTTGGGATTCCTCATTAGAGACACAAGTAAAAGAGGCTTGGGTTTTGAAAGCCACACAACTATATAATGATTTTTTGAGGGATATAAGGGATGCATCAACAAAGCCGGAGTTTCTAAGTGAGGAAGAGTACAAACATTGGAAAACTGTCTGGAATAAACCCACATTTAAGAAGCAACTAGAGATAAATTCTAAAAATCGACGCAATGTTGCTAGGCCATCATGTCATACAGAAGAATCAACATCTAACATTTGTCTTCAATATAAGATAAAATGTTGACCTTGAAACAACATGCATCTTCTTTAGAATCTGGATCAACAAACTCAAGACCTACTCTAGTAGATGAATTGACCCTTTATATTGAAGCTGTTAGTGGAGAGAAGAAAAGAAGAGCCTATGATCTTGGCTCTCAAGCATCGAATTCAAATATTAATAACTCAACTGCAACATCTCCTGCCGTGCAAAACAATGAAAATTTACAAAATGAGTTAGTATCTTTGCGTAATCAACTACAAATCCAAGAAGAGCGGCATCGACAAGAGCTTCAAGAAACTAGACAAGAAATGTTTGAATTGAGGAGGATGTTACAATTTTTTTTATCTCAAAATCAAGCACCTTCTTAAATAAATCAAAAAGGTCATGATGAAGGTGTTGATCCTACTCTACTAACTTAATAGTTGTTATTCTTATGTTGTGACTTATTTCTTGTATTTGTTGCTTGCTTGTGATACTTTTGAGTTTTAGTACTTCCACTAATGTTAGCTATGCCTTTGATTATTCTAAATGAATGATTTAATACAGGTTTTTGTATTACAATTTATAATATAATTTTAAAATAAATAATTAAAATTTTGTTTTATATTAGCAAGGGATAACCCAGGGAATAATCTTACTTTCAAATTTTATTACCCAAGGATCACCAAGGGAATAATCTCTACCCCTTTGTTTGGTTGGGGGTTTTTAGAGGGGTAAGGAGTTAGGAGGTGTGATATGTGTTTGGTTGGGGTAATAAGGAAGAGGAGGAGTTTAGAGAGATGTTTTACCCCTCCAAACCCATCACATCCCATCTCTCCAAATTAGGGTCTTTTGGAGAGGTGGAATTATTAAAATTTTTTTTAATGTTTAAACCTTTATGAAAAGAACAAATTAACTTTTATTAATTTGAGAAATTACAATAATATCATTTTAAAATTTAATTTCATCTTTCATATTATTATTATTTTTTCTTATTTTTTTAATGTGTCAATTGAAAATTAATAATAATATATTTTTAAAAATAATAATAATATAAAAAAGATAAATAAATATTAAAAAATTGAGTAATTATAGTATTAGTTTAAAAATAATATTATTATTATACAAATAATAGTATTACTAATATTGATATTAATATTAACAAAGTTTGTACAAAATAATGTTAGATATGTATAATTATGATCAATTTTTTTATAAAAGGATAAATTGCTAAAATACACATTACATTTTTTCTCACTCCTCATAACAAAAAAAAAAAAAAAAAGTTTACCCCTTCATACTCTTTCATTGAGCCAAATATAAAATTTTTTCAAATCATTAATTCTCTCATATCCTTACTCTCTTCTTCACTACTCCCCCTTCCCCTTCCCTGTCTGAACCAAACAAGGGATAAGTATATTTAGCAAGGGATTATCAAGCCTACAATTCATTGTTGCTCCATCCAAATAATAACCAATTACCCAGGGAAATATTTTACAAGGATTACCCAGGGATTTGACATTTCAATTTTTGAAAATATAGCAATGGATTGCCTAAGAAACTATCTTGCTAAAATTACCCAGAGATTGCCCAGCCAATTTTCTAAAGTAAATTTTTTGTCTTTGATGAATTGATTAACTTAAATTACCCAGGGAATCTATTATTTACTCACGGAATAATTTGTTCCTATTTAGCGAGGGATTATAAAATTCTTGGAAAAATGATTACCCATGAGGCTTTTAATCAGTGATGCTATTTAGTGAATATTACCCAGTGATTTTAGCATTTTAGGTAGTGAATTGTCCCAAACTAATTATTGTTTTTTTTGTAGTGAAACGAGAAAATTAAAAAGTATTTATTATAGGAAAGGGAAACCTAAGAATAACCATGTTAAAAAGTTTAAACAATATAAACCCCCTAGGAAATGTAAGTGTTACATATGCAGTGTAGAAGGTCATTATGCTAAGGAATGTAAGAATGATAAGGTGAAAAAGAAAAGATTAAATATGTTTCAAGAGTTAGAATTGGCAAAAGAAATAAAAGTTCCAATTCTATAGGGAGGTGACAAGCTTTTCCATATACTAATTTGTATGGTGAAGTTCCTATGGGTGTTTTGACCGTGGTCTGATAAGCCCACAAGGCATCATCTAATTTATCTGACTAGTGCCTCTGATGATGAGCTATGGTCTTCTCCAAAATTTGTTTCAACTGTTGATTGGACACCTCTACTTGCCCACTTGTTTGTGTATGAAAAGAGATAGTTAGTCTATGCGTAACTCTATATCTCCTCAAGGTTTTCATAAGCTTGTCATTGAAGAAATGTGTACCCCTATTGCTTAATATACTTAATCATGACCCTAGCATCATTTGTTGGGAGAGCTTGTGCCTCTACTCATTTGGAAACATAATCAATTATGACCAAAATAAACTTGTTACCAAATAATGCAAGAAATGATCGCATAAAATCAATACACCACACATCAAAGATTTTCATATATAAGAATAAAATTTTGGGGCATTTCATCTCTGCAAGAAAGATTACTTGTGTGTTGGCAGTTGTCATAACTCTATACATATCTATTTGCGTCTTGGAATATTGTGGGCCAATAAAAACCTGATTCCAAGACCTTGCTGGCTGTTTGATTTGCGCTAAAGTGCCCTCAAGTTGGTCTTGAGTGACAGTGTTTAAGGATATCCCATCCATTAAATTGTGGTATGCATCTTCTAATGATCTATTCTACACAGATTCTAAACAAGAATGGGTCTTCCCACATATAATGCTTAAGGTCCGTGAAAATCTTTTTCTTTTGTTGGTACGTGAACCATTTAGGAAGAGTGCCTGCAACCAAATAATTTGCGAAGTCAGCAAACCAAGGTGGGTCCCCATCTCTTACCATGTTAAATTTATACAAGTGCTATTCAAGGAAGGTGTTATCAATGTCTCCATCCTTTAATGATTTCCTTCTAGGATCTTCTAGCTTGGATAGGTGGTTTGCAGCTAAGTTCTCCGATCCTTGTTTGTCCTTGATCTCCACATCGAATTCCTACAAGAGTAAAATCCACTTAATTAGGCATGGTTTAGCGTCAGTCTTACTCATGAGATACCTGAGTGCAGAGTGATCTTTGTAGACCACAACTTTTAAGAGTACTAGATACGGCTGTAATTTGTCGAAGGCGAAGATTATCGTCAATAATTCCTTTTCAGTGGTCATATAATTCTCTTGTGCATCATTTTTCAGTGGTCATATAATTCTCTTGTGCATCATTCAAGGTTTTACTTGCATAGTAGATGGGATGAAATTGCTTATCCTTCCGTTGGCCCAATACTGCTCTAGCTGCAAAGTCACTGACATCGCACATCAACTTGAATGGCAAATTCCAATACGAGGCTATCATGATCGGAGCTTGCACCAGTTTATCTTTTAATGTTTTGAATGCTATCGTGCAATCCTGGTTGATGTCAAATGGTGCATCTTTCTCTAATAGTTTAGTCAATGGTCTAGCAATCTGTGAGAAGTCTTTAATAAACCTCCTATAAAAGCTTGCATGTCCCAGGAAACTACGAATTGTCTTAACTGATGTGGATGGTGGAGGCTTCTTGATTGTAGTAAATTTAGCCTTGTCCACCTTAATCCCTTTTTTGTAAATTCTGTGTCCCTACACGATACCCTCTGGGACCATGTAGTGGCATTTCTCCCAACTGTATACAAGGTTAGTCTCCTCACATCTTGCTAATACTCGTTCTAGATTCCTGAGGCACACAGTAAAAGAGTTTCCAAATACAAAGAAAACATCCACAAATACCCCAATTGTGTTCTCTATCATATCCTCAATAATTTCCATCATACATCTCTGAAAGGTCGTGGGGACGTTGCACAACCCGAAAGGCATCCGGCGGTATGCAAAAGTCTCATATGGGCATATAAATGTGGTCTTCTCTTGATCTTCCGGAGCGATAGGAATTTGAAAATATCCTAAAAACCCATCTAGAAAGCAATAATGCGAGTATCCTGCTAATCTTTCTAGCATCTGGTCTATGAATGGCAGTGGAAAATGGTCCTTCCTTGTGGCGTCATTTAATTTCTTGTAATCGATGTATACCAGCCATCCTGTAATCATTCTAGTGGGTATGAGCTCATTCTTCTCGTTGGTAATTACCATCATCCCCACTTTCTTCGGTACCACTTGTATTGGACTCACCCATGCGTTATATGAAATTGGATAAATAATACCTGCATCCAAAAGTTTCATTACCTCTGTCTTCACAACTTTCTTCATGTTTGGCTTCAAGATCTTGTAGATAAACCCGTCGTAATGATTACTGGGAGTTGTAATTCTTCTTCCAATAAGACATACTCTAAGTAATATGGTAATATCTTTAATTCCAAGTTTAACCACTCCTCAATGGATGGTTTGAGTCAATTATCCACATTCAATGTGACTCCGGTGATGTTATCTTCTTCCTTAGGAGCCTGATCATCATTGATACCATCATCTAACTCATAAGTTTCAATTTCCTCCTTATTGACATCTTCTGTCTACAAATTGTCAATCCCTAGAGATTCTTCTACAACGCTACTCACTGTTCTTTCTTCTAATTCTCCTATTTCATGAATTGATTAAATGTTTCCTACCAAGCTGTCTTTTCATGCTGCCCAAAGCAAATGTAGGATGTAGGGACTGACTCAACTGTATTGATGTATTGTGCATAAAGTTTCTGTGTTACATGGCGTTCAATCCACTGATCAAGCAAGGCTAGTACCCTCTCCAACTGACCATTCATACTGCCATGAAAAGAAAGCTGTTCATAGTATTGTATAGCAACGCTAGACACACGTGATAACTGAATTGGCTAAATTAAAAACGAAAATGTAATTGGCTAAAACACTAAGCTACAAGTTTTTCTAGAATCTCTCGACTTTGTTCCCCGGTAATAGCACCAAAAACTTGGCTGAAGTTATCTTGATTATTAAGCATGCAAGTATGCACTCAATAATACCATTGTACGGGTTGTCAAGTAATACCCTCTAGATGAACACGATGGTCGTATTTCCCCAAGAACGGCGAGATGCTCCTTTTACTTCCTTTTTACTTAATCAATAGCCTAAACATTTACTCTCTTTCTTTAATTCTACTTGAACAACACTATTAAATAATACAATTAGAGATGACGTTAAGCACACTCAAAAGGAAATGGGAGTACGTACTAAAGTTATCTTGATTATTAATTATGATAGGCGTTAAATGTCAATTGTGTTCTAGGTTCAAACTGGGGCAACTCAAATGGCTACTAGCCCTATTACCATGGTAACTAGATCTAAATCACTAGGAACGTAAGATGGAATCTCTTTCACTCTAGCCTCCTATGTTTGCCTTAAGTACGGGAATCCCTCAAGAAGAGACCAATAAGACCCTAAGCCTAAAGGACAATTAATCCTTAATCTGGAAACCTAGCTATGCCTAACCTCTTAGAATACGCATAGATCTATCTTAGCGTGGGTGTCATCAGTATGGGGGCATATCCTCCTCATCCACATTAACATGTAATAATCAATTAAGAATATGCAATGATTATGAAAACTAGAACAATTTATATTAATTGATCAAGATTCATAAATAATAACCGAGGGACCTAGACATATAATTCCTCTCGAATTAGGTTCTTATGGATCATAGAAAACAAACCATCAAAGCATATGAGAACCATAAGACCAAATAAAGAATAAATAAGCATTTAATGTATTCCTAGACTAACTCCCTCCAATAGTTCTCCGAAGATGGAGGTTAGAGGGTCACAAGGTTATTTGATGATGTATGTCACTCATGACCCTCTAATAATGATCTTTGAAGATGCCTGTCACGAGCAATCTTCTCCGATGATGCTTGTTGATGTACTATTGAGAAATCTACCATAATCCATTGGAATATGGAAGCAACACCATCTTCCACCGCTCAAATCTCGAGAAATCGGCCACTTTGGGTTTTTAGAGAGGCGGGTTTCACCACGGCCTCACTACAGGTGTTGTGCTGTCCATTGTGAGTAAGTTGCTGTTGGGCTTGAAGCCCCATCCTAGCATGGTCTTTCCGGGAGTTATGTGTTCTAACAACGGCCGTTATGGATCACAATAGCCATTGTGAGGTTGTTATTGCTTCTTTGTTGCTACCAGTGAGCTCATGTTGCCACAGCTTGATCACGGTGGTGGTAAGTGTAAACAACAGGCATTGTGAGTTGCCATAACACCTGTTGTGACTTGTGGTGCAGCCTTGATTCAGCAAATTGCTTCATTTTGCTTCAAAAAGTCCTTGAACTCACTTCTTTCTTCCTAAAACAAAAATAAGGGTCGTTGTGAATGAAAGAATGAAATTTTGTATTAAAGAGGTGCTAAACAAGTACAATTGCATGCTAAATGTAGTGTTAATGGTATAGAAAATATGATCAGTTTAGCAGTTATCAATTCCATGAGAAAGGATAAATCAAACCCTAAGCCTAAGGGGCAATCAATCCCTAATCCTAAAATATACTAATACCCAACCTGTTAGAGCATACATAGATCTGACATAGTTTGGGTCTCCTAATATGGGGGTATATCTTCCTCATTCACATTAACATGAATATCATTCAAGCACACATGCAATAATTCACACAAACTAGAAAGATTTATTGGAGTAAACAATTAAGATTCATAAACAATAATCAAGGGACCTAGACATACAATTTCCCTCGAATTAGGTTGTTATGGATTATAAAATAAACAATTAAAGCAAGATAAAACCATAAGACAAAGAATAAATAAGTGTTCAATAGACTTCCTAAACTAACTTGCTCCAATGAGTCTCTGAAGGTTAAGGGTAAATGGATCCCAAGCTTGACAAGATGATGTGTGTCACTCGTATCTTCTTCTAAGGATGATCATTTGATTTCCTCTAAAGAAACTCATTAGAATATGATGGAATATGGGAGAAAACTCATCTTTAGCTACTCAGATCTCTAGGACTACTGCCACCCTCCTTATTCGACAAAAGAATCCCCCTGATTTTAGAAAAACCTTGGGTTTTTATAGTGATTAAGTTCGCCATGGCTTCACCACGGGCATTGTGATGCCCGTGGTGAGTAAGTTGTTGCTTGGGCTCCAAGTCACGTCTTAGCACAATATTTCCAGGCATTGTAACAAACCGTTGTAATCACCATGGCCGTTCTGAGCTTTTCAATCTAGAAATCTCTGGCATGGGCTTTCATTAGGTGTAACGGGTGTAGTTTCATGCCCGTTATTTTCACAATGGCCTCACCATGGTCGTGGTGATGCCCTTTGTTAAGCTAATTACTCTATGTTACAATCAGATACTACAGTAAATTTCTCTAGTACTTTGTTGCAGTAATCACTCTTACAGTGATTGGTGATTGAAATCCACCCGTATGTGTGCAAGCTTTGACAAATCTTCTAAATATTACCAAAATGGAGCTCACTCATATTATATGTGATTCTCCCCTATTTAGTAAGGTTATAAAAAATTATATTTTGGTATGATTTGCCTCAAACTGCCTGATCAATAATTGCTTCTTTTTCCCTGAAACACAATTTGACCACATTGTGAACAAAAGAATGAAATTACGTACTAATTTGGTATTAAACATGTCAAATTCCATGTTGAATGCAGTGTAAATGATATGAAAAATATGAACTAATTAGCACTTATCAATTGCCTCTGGGGAAGTCTGAAAGCTACTGACTGTGAAAAAAAAAAGAAAAGAAAAAATAGGGTACTCATGAATAGAAATTATGAGAAGTGTAAGAGTGAGATAGAATAAAACCCCAAAAAAGTTTTTTAATATGATCTAGACTACAAGATAGTGGACTAGGAGACCGACACTTAGGAAACTACTTTTCACTGTAGAATAGACTACTCTTTGTAGAGGAATGACCATGCTACCTGCTGTTTGAGTGTTCCCCTGTACTATTGAAACTCCATACTTAGTTGCCTGAGATCAAGCACTTATCATGTATTCTATTTTTATCTATTTTATTTGCTTGAGGATAAGCAGATGCTTAAGTATGGGGATATTTGATAAGTGCTAGAAATATCAAAATTTTATATCATTTACACTGCAATCAGCATGGAAATTGACATGTTTAACACCTCATTAGGATGAAATTTCATTGTTTTGTTCACCACTGCCGTTATTTCTATTTTAGAGAAAAAATGGAATTCATGGGCGTTTTGAACAAAATAACCAAGTTACTGAATCAAGACTTCACCACGGCTCACAACGGGCGTAATGGCAAGTCATCATGCCCATTATCTAGACTTACCACTGTCATTATCAAGCCGTAACTGCATGGAATCATTCAAAGCAACACAAAGTCCACAACGGCCTTACAACGCCCCATTGTGGTAACCATCACGACTGTGATCTCACTAGACAACACCTAGAAACAGTGCCAGGATGTGACTTAGAGCCCAAGTAATAACTTACTCACCATGGGTATCACAACACCTGTGGTGAGGCCGTGACAGACTCGACCACTATAAAAAAAAAAACCTTAGGTTTATCTAAAATCAGGAAGATTCTTTTGCCGAATAAGGAGGACAACCAGAGTTTTAGAGATCTGAGCTATTGGAGACGAGTTTTCTCCCATATTCCATCAGATTCCGATGAGTTTCTCAAGAGGAAGTCAACAATCATCCTTAGAAGAGGGCCCGAGTAACATGCGTCATCCAGTCAAACTTGGGATCCTCTCACCCTCAATCTTCAGAGACCTATTGAAGGGACTTAGTTTAGGAATTCTTTTGAATGATTATTTATTCTTTGGTCTTATGGTTTTCTCTTATGTAAATTGTTTATTTTATGATCCATAAGAACCTAATTTGAAGGGAATTGTATGTCTAGGTCGCTCGATTATTATTTATGAATCTTGATTATTTAATCCAATAAATCTTTCTAGTTTTTGTGAATCATTGCATGAATACTTGAATGATATTCTTGTTAATATGGATGAGGAAGATATGCCCACACATTAGAAGACGCATGCTATGTTTGATCTATGTATGCTCTAAGAAGTTAGGTATTGATAGATCTCTAAATTAGGGATTGATTGCCCCTTAGGCTTAGGATTTGATTTATATTTTCTCGTGGAATTCTCGCACTTAATCTAAACATAGGAGGCCGGGGTGGAAGAGATTCCATCTTAACTTCCTACTGATTTATACCTAGTTGCCAAGAGATTGGGACTAGTAGGCCTGTGAATTCCCCCGGTTCAATTCTAGAACACGATTGTCACAATCAACTCCTAGCATAAGTAATAATCAAGATAACCATCATAGAATATCTCAACTCCTTCCAATTGTATTTAATGATTCTCCAATTGTATTTCATAAAATATTGTAGAAGTATATTAAAGAAAGAACTTAAACGTTAAGCTATTGATTAAGTGAAAAGGAAGTAATAGGAGCCTCTCACCGTTCCTGGGGAAATACAACCCTCGTTCTCACTCATGAGCTATTACTTGATGACTCATATATTTGCGGTATTTACGGACCGACTGTAATACTAATTGCATACTTGCATACTTATATATTTGCATAATTTTCACACCACCTCATAAGTGTCTATTAATGAACCTTCCTGAACTTCCCTTAATTTTTGGTGTATTGCGCTCTCTATTTCTTTGTTCGGCTTCACCAACCTTGTGGGGTTTGCACAAGTCATACATGGGGTACCTTGAAAAAGTAAAAATATGTATTACTTAGTAAAAAGAAATGGAATGGTTAAGTAAGATGATAAGTGCTCGTGTTATAATAATGCGAAGTGCTATTATCTTACATTGAGCATTACTTTTATCATATTTTATCACTAATTAGTGTGTATTTGTGTGCTTTTGTGCATTTTAGGGTTATGGAGCCAATTTGGAGAAAAAGAGCAAAGTTAGGTCATGTTTGCCGTTGTTGGGGAGTTCTCGGACCAAAGAAGGAACAAGACACGAGTCTAGACTGGTGGGTGTGTGCCAACCTCTTTGGAGAGGCACAAATGCAGTCACATTCACAATAAGTCTAACTCGTGTAGCATAGGAGAATTTCGCCAAGGAGGAGGATTGAAACAATCGAGACGATCTACCGTTGTTTGTGTGCACAATTCAACGGCCTAGATGAAGAACGATGAATTCGGGAGCATTTCGGCGAGAGTACTATAGCAGCAATGTAGCAAGTTACTGTTCACTATTCACCGAAATTCCGCAAAACAGAAACTTCACATGGGCCTGTGGAAATTCCACACGGCCGTGTGAAATCCCGATTTCAGCGATTTTAAAGCCGCGACTCAACACTATTTAAAGGCCATTTTGGAACTTTTTTTAGATCTTTTCGCCTATCTTCTAGAGGATCGCGGCTAAGGTTTGGAGAGGACTTTGTGGAGGTTTGGAGCACGCCATCGACATCGAAGCCCGGCGGCCACACAAGACCACGACCATGCTACACAAGGGGGTTTTCATCTATGTTTTCTATTTGTATTCATTCAAATACATTGATGGATTTGTATAGCTCCATAAGGAGCTAAACCCCTTGTGGGTATTCGCACTTGTAAACCCTAGGATGATTATGTTTCTATGACATGTTATTATGTTTTCTTTATTGATGAATTTAATAGAGTTCCAATCTTAATTGTATATTGTATTGATTTTCCCTTAGCCATGACACTAGGGTTGAGAATCGCCTAGGTTATCCTTTGGAGGTGTGACAACTCCTATAGGGTTAGACTACTTGAGATTGGAGAGGGTTGAGAGGGTGAGTTGTGAGGTAGTGAAATGTCCCTTTTCCCTCCGGTGTGATTTTTTCTACCTCCGTGTTCCACGAGTTCTTAGCGATCGAAATAGAGCGAAGTGCTAGGAGATGAACTCCCTTAGGGCTTAGTTGCACGAGCAATAGAGTGAAGAGTTATAGTGAATCCTAGTGCTGGGGCTTAATTGAGACTAGGGTTCTTTCACTTGGACCAAAGGGTTAGGACTACATTTAGGAGCAGGACTAATCACTAGGAATCCCTAGAACTTAAAGAAATCCCACATAGTGTGAGGTTTAGGAAGATGGACTCCCCTGGGACTTAGTTGGCAGGTCAACAAGAGTTAAGGGTCGTAGTGAAACCTAATGCCAGGGCATAATGATTGAGATTAGTCATGGTTGACCTTAGGTTTGGGACCGTATATTTAAGGATATCCTTGACTTATTAAACATCAATAGGGAGAGTATAATAGCATTGTCTTGCACTAGAAGCATTAATCTTAGGGGTAGCTTGTCCGGGTACCCTTTTTCACTCATTGATTGTCGTTCTCTCACTTTTTTGCTTTCATTCTCCTATCTTCTATATTTCTCTTTTATTTCTTGTTTCTTTTAATTACTCTTGCATACACACACTGATTTTGTTTTCACTCTCCTTACAGCGCACTAGCTAATTAGCAAAAGCTTGTGTCTTGACCCCTACTCCTTGAGGATTCGACTACCCTCTCACCGATGTACTATTATTACTGCGACAACCCGTGCACTTTCGGGCTTCTGTCATAAGCACAAAATGAAAAAAAATAAAAAATAAAAACAACAAAGAGTAAAAAGACACAAACAAAAACAAAAACAAAAAGACTAGATCATTAAGCCAAAACTTTTTCTAGTATTCTCGGCGTGTCCCTAGCAATGGTGCCAAAAATTTGATGGTTCATCACACGACACACTAGAAAATGAACACACGATTCCTTGGTCACAAATGCATAGGTAGTCAAGTATTAACCTCTCGTGCAAGCATGAGAGGGTCATATTTCTTAGGGCCCCAAGATCTACTATTACTTCCTCTTGTGAATCACCGTCCAGTCGATCAAGTAGGAGTTGTTGTTTGAGATAATAAAAATGAAAGCAGACAAATAAGAAAATAAATACAATGATCTAAAAACATAATCCCGAACGAATAAAAGATGCCAAGAAGCCAAATGTGAAGAAAGGCATCTAACGAGGATTCCCCAGGAAGAAGACTAAGTACAGATGAATACAAACAGTCATGCATAAAGTTGGCTCAGATTTGGTCCACTAGACTAGTATGTTGACTACCACGGAACCTTCGTGGTGTAGCCCTAATCCAATACATGTTTCTCCATCTAGAAGATACCCCTATGATGTCTTTAGGAACAAGGAGTCTTTTGCACAATGAATCCCTCTTCAATCATCATATAACCAAGAAAGCATCCGGCCATACATGTATTATTCAAAATCAAATCTACAGAATACATTCATTGTAGATTGAACAAGTAAATGATAGATTGAAACTAACAATATGAGCTAAGCGATCAATTACAATATATAAATATCATCCAAACAATGTCTTCTCCCTAGGTTCACCGGAAGCCTGGTGGCCTTGGGAGTCTAGTTTGACATAGCAAAAAGAGAAAGCTCAAAATACATGTAAAGCATGAAAAGAATGATCAATGACCCCCTCCAAATATCGACTAGAAGGTGGTGATGAGAACTCATCGGATTTGCGCCGTCAAGCTCCATGATGCTCTCTTTGACTCTTCCCTTCTTCTCTCCTTCAATAGAGGTGGATGATGATGAAGCCTCCTCTTCTAGCCTTAAAAATGAGCTTTTATACCCACTCAAGTGTGTGGGCAAGTATGTGGCCACATGGGAAAACGCACAATAATATTTGCTCTTCAAAATGGGTCATCCTGAGGGAATACGGGCTCTTGTGCGGGCGCACATGAGGTCACACACCTTTCTACCCAGCTTTGTGTGGGCTGGTGTACTACCTGCACACCAGGCCACACAATCAACTAATTGAGGTGTGCGGCCTTTATGCGGCTTGCACAAGGACCTCACAACCCCAGGTAGGGTTATGTGGTCTGTGAGCAGCCAGCACAGGCCCTTCAAAGCCTAGCCAAGGTGTGAGGCTTGTCTCATTTGAGTCTGGAGTTCACTACTTTCCTCCGAAATGACTCCGATAAAGCTTCTCCTTGCATATGTGGTCTCCCAATGCCCTATGATGAAACATATAAATAAAGCGCGTAAAAGGACATCGATATCAAACAAAAGTGCATGAAAGTGTAAAGAATTTATAAATGAAGCATGGTGTATTTAGACACTTATCAAGGATTAAGTATCGAACGACTTGAGAGGGCACTCTATATATTTTTGAAACCCCTCAGTCCAACAATACTAGAGTTCAATCTATTTTAATTGCAATTATCTAAATTCTAAATTAACAAGTGAAATCTTATTCGGGCACCTTCTTTGTTCAATGGTTATTTGCTTCCTCAATTCTTGACCTTAGTTCTTTTCATTCTTGATCTTTAGTTTACTTGTCTTGATAATTTGGTTATTAGCTTCATACTAAGATTAGAGTTAGTACTAGTAATATTTAGTTCCTATGGATTCCATAACCCTACTCACATACATTACTACTTGATGATCCATACACTTGCGGAGTAGTGTGCACATCACTAGATTATGCACCCCTATCAAATGAATAGTAATCCACTAATGTCCATGACTCTACGAATATGTATCACTTGCATACTTGTCTTTCACAAACCTTGGTTGGATTTGTGATTTATATGTCTCCTTGAACTCCATCGACATGCTTTATGAAATTCTTTCTTCCCTTTGTAATTTGATCAGTGTCTAAATACACCATGTTTCATGGATAGATTCTTTGCACTTTTGTTTAATATCGATGTCCTTTTATGTACTTTGTTTATTTATCTTGTCATAGGGCATCAGGAAACCACATATGCGAGAATAAGCTTTATTTGAGTTGTTTTAAAGGAAAATAGCAAAGAACCAATATATACATGAGCTCTGGACATGAATTGAACAAACCTCACCTTAGCTAGGCTGTGAAGGCCTTGTGCGAGTTGTGTAGGCTGGTGTGTGGCCCGCACACCAGCCTGTACAAGATAGGTAGAAAGTTGTACAGCCTCTTGTGTGGTCGCACACCCTTAGGATGACCCATTTTGAAGAGCAAAGAGTGTGGTGTAGTCTCCTATACGGCCACACACTTCCCAGCACACTTGAATGGGTATAAAAGCCATCTCTATGGCTTGATGGGAGAGCTTCATCACTATCCACCTCCAAGTGATCCTAGATGAAAATCGCATCAAAGGAGACCATTTTGGAGAGCAATTGAAGGAGAGAAGAAGGGGAAGATCAAGGAGAGCATCAATGAACTCAACGGCGTAAAACTGATGAGTTCTCATCACCATCTTCTAGCCAACATTTTAAGGAGTGCATTGATCACTCTTATCATGCTTTATATATATTTTGAGCTTTCTCTTTTTGCCATGTTGAACTAGACTCCCAAGGCCACCGGGCTTCAACTTAACCTTGGGAGAAGACTTTGTATGGATGACAACTATATTTTGTAATTGATTGCTTGGCTTTTGTTTTTGGTTTCAATCTATCATTTACTTGTTCAATCTATAATGGTTGGAATCCATAGATTTGATTTTGAATAATACTTGTATGGCGGGATGCGTGCTTGTATTAGGTCATATGATGATTGAAGGGGGATTTGATGGTGAGCGCGTGACACATTAGAAAGCAAGTACACGACACCCCAACTGCAATTGTACGGGTCATCAAATAATATACCTCTTACGCAACCACGAGAGGATCATATTCCCTAGGGCGCAAGATTTGCTATTACTTCCTCCTAGGTATTACTATCTAGTCTATCAAATGGAGATTGTTGTTTCAAAACACAAATACAAAAATAAATAAAGCAAAGAACTATAAACACAATAGACTAAGACACACCATACAAGCGAATGAAGGCAGCAAATGGCAATGAATACGAGAGGCCTTGAGCAAGAATCCCCTCAGAAGAAGAACAAGTAAAGGTGAATTTGGGACTTTACATGCAATTTTGGCTAGATTAGGTCCGCTAGACTCGGGATTCGAGTACCCCGGAACCTTCGTAGTGTATTGCTAATGCAAAATGGGTTCATCTATTTGGAAGATACCCTTGTAATGTCTTTGAGAACAAGGAGTCTTGGCTAGGGTAATTCTAATGCTCGCTCTCAGCTAAAACTACCCTAATGCCCTAGGAGAGCTATCGGCACCCGAAACCTCTGGCATACTGGTACACCGAATCCCTCTTCAACAAACATTGTATGACCTAATGCACGCAAGCATCCCACTATACAAGCATCATTTAAGAGTCAAAACCTACGAAATCTATCCATTGTATGTTGAACATGATAACAATAACATGAAACCAAACAAACATGCCAACAATCTATTTTGCAAATAAAGATCATCCATACAAACAAGTTCTTCTTCCAAGGTTTACCATATGCCCGGTGGCCTTGGGAGTCTAGTTCAACATTAATAGAGGAGAAGGCTCAAAATACATGTAAAGCATGACAAGAATCATAGACAAACTCCCTAGAAATGTCATCTAGAAAGTGGTGATGAGAACTCATCGGATCCTTGCCCTTGAGCTCCTTGATGATTTTCTTGATTGCCATCTTCTTCTCCCCTTTGAATTTGCTCTTCAGATCACCCTCTCTAACTTGCTTGAAGTGCTGGTTGGATGTGTGGAGGGATGGGTGGCAAAGTACTCCCTTCCAAAAACCCCTAGATTTACTTTTATAAACTCGAAAAAGTGTTCTGTCAATGCACCTGTGGGCTAGTGTGCTGCCGCACACCGCCCAGGTTGCTCTGTGCAGGCCGCACAAGGGGCTGCACAATGCTACATTAAGTTTACTACAGTAACTGCCCTACATTAATTGGTGACTAAGAATCCACTCTTCTTGCCATAAGCCTAAGGATATGTGTGAGCTTCGACAAATTCTCCACTTGTATGCCAAAACAAAGCTCATTCAAGCTCTAGACGGTCCTTCGAAGTCTTGAAACAATAATAACAATTAACAAGAGTAAAGGGCATCAGTCCTAGAAATATGCATGAAAGTGCATAAAATATATGTAATAAAAGTGATGTATTTAGACACTTATTAAAATTTCTTGTACCAATACACCTGAGGTTCTGGGTATCTGTAGCTCCCCACGAGCATTAGGGTAATTCTAGCCGAAAGCTAGCATTAGGGTTACCTTATGCAAGACTCTTTATTTACAAAGACATCGTAGGGGTATCTTCCGGATGGAGGAACCCGTATTGGATTAGGGCTACACCACGAAGGTTTTGGGGTAGTCAACATCCGAGTCTAGCGGACCAAAACCGAGCTAGCTTTATGCTTAAGTGTTTATATTCATCTGTACTTAGTCTTCTTATTTGGCTTCTTTATCTTGCATTTGTTTGCGATTGTGTTTATTAGCTCTTTGTATTTATTTGCATGCTTTTGTTTAGTTTAGTTTTTATATTTTCAAACAACAACTTGTACTTGACCGACTAGACAGTGATGTCCAAAAAGAAGTAATAGTAGATCTCATGGCCCTTGGGAATACTACTCTCTCGTGCTTGCGCGAGCGGTTATTACTTGACGAACTGTGCACTTGTGGCCTGAGAGTCGTGTGCTCTCTTTTTAGCGTGTCACGTGAAGACTAACAACAATTATTGTGTTCCATGCCTTGTATGATTCTTATTTGTGATTTATGTTCAGCTTTGCGTAATCCCTAGAAATTGTTAGCCTTACGGCAACTCAAAGGCTGGGTGATATGTATCCTTCCTCAGGTTGGAGCGGCGGTTGTCGCATGCCGATTCTATGGTATGAGGCATGACAAGTAATGTTGTTATTGTTAATTTGATTGCTTATCATGAGTAATGTAGTTTTCTTCACTTTTGTTTGGTTTTTCTATCCTCTCTTTACTATTGGTGCTCTTTTGTTCCTCAGTGCTATTGCTCCTTTTCTCTTTCATTTTCTTTTGTACCTCCCTCGTTTATATATGTACCCGCTTTTTAGTTTTCAATGGACTTTTTGTTTATCCACTTTAATATAAATAAATAAATACGGATATTTTTAGGTTGTAAATTATTAGAAATAAATCAATGTTAATCAAGCGTGATTGGGATGAATTATGAACTTTGGAGTTTATTTCATACTAGTAATAGTAAGAGGTTTCAATATCCAAAATTGAATAACACACGGATTTATATAAAACCAAAAAAAAAAAGGACAATTGTATGGTATTTTTAGCCAATAATTCTGATCGAGATATATCAAAATAAATAATGATTGGTGGAGTATGCCGTTCTTGGATCCTAGGCTATCAATTTGGCGAACGAATAAATAATTTTTTAAAAATTTAACCTCATTAATAGTTTCAACAGCTTCTGAACCTTGTAACCTTTATTATTATTATTATTATTATTATTATTATTATTATTTTACGAATAAGCAACAAGCACCTCCTTTTAAAATATTGTCAAAGGAATAAGCAGATACAAGTGCACTACTTACGATGGCTTACCTCCTAAGAAAAATTTCTTGTACTACAACTTTGTTGGGATAAAACCACTGTTTTTTCCATAGGTGGCCTGCACGCAGGACTGTGAACAATACTGATAAATAGTATTAAGCCCAAATATATCATGCATGAACAGTACATAAACAATACCATCAGGGGAAAGATTCGAACCTTTATCCTCTCTCTTACCCTATTATGTCATACCATTTCGCTATCTAAGTGTTGGCACTTTATAATTATTTGTTTTAATACATACATAAGTCCAAAATCCATAATTCCATAATTACAAACCTTTTGAGCCTTCTACTTTGTCCTTAGTTAACATTAACAGCATAGGGCAAAATCATCAAAGTGCAAGTACACTATAATTTTATAGAGTTTAAATAAAATTGACAAAGGAAATGTCTAATGGCTCTTTTTTCATTCTAGAGTTTAAATAAAATTGACAAAGTCTAATGGCTCTTTTTTCATTCTAGAGTTTAAATAAAATTGACAAATAGTCATTTGTCAATTTTATTTAAACTCTAGAATGAAAAAAGAGCCATTAGACTTTTCCTTTAGTCTTTTCCTTTGTCAATTTTATTTAAACTTTACAATGGTTCTTTTATAGGTGTTTATTATTATTATTTTTTATATATATGTATAACTATGGGACAGCATTTATATGTACAATTCAAGAGTTTTTAACGATTGAAAAAAAAAAAAATCCCAAAAGTTTTTAAAAAGCACCAAACAATCCCCTAATTTTTTTTGTTTGAATGAAAACAATTCCACAAGTTTCAGTGATCTTTCGCCATCATGGAATCATTCAAAGAAATGCAATTTGGCCACATCAAGAGATTACATCCACATTTCTTGTATCACACATAACTAAGTCCGTAATGAAATTAGCAACAAAGACAGCTCTCCGATGGCCTAATCTGTACGTGTCGATCGAGTTCAAGATGCCGGCAGACTAACTGACTTATATAATTGCTTACGACATTGCTTGCAAGTTAATTTGGTATTACATGAAATATCAAATTGTTGATAATTTAGTGGTTTGATTTTCACTTTAAGTTAGAATCAATTATTAATGAACTTCTAACTAAATAAATAACATTAAAAAACTTAACTCTCTTTCACAAAATGATCTGTTTATAATTATTAGTGGTTTCTATGATGGATTTTTTTTTTTTTTTTTTTGATAAAGACGATAAATGTCAGAATCAGGGGCGGGTATGTCAGAGAGCCACACTATATTGGATAATACCCTCACCTGCGTATACCGCTCCAGGAGTCGAACTCGGGGAGCCACACTCTATCCAAGACGAAAGCTTTACGCAGGGATCCGAATGCCAATAGACCCAAGGGTCGGGTTTCCTATGATGTTGTTATCAATCAATTGTAATTCATAATGAAAACCCAGGCAAACATTTATAGACATGTAAAAAAAAAAAAATCATATTTTTCATGAAACATAAAACCCAAAGGAATGAGTTAAGAACTGTATTATTTTTTTTCCTTCCTTTCCTAACAATAGGTAGAAACAATGATCAGGTAGATAGATAGACAGATAAATAAATTATATGACATGCAAGGAGTTATAGAGTATGAAACTAGCTAGAGATAAGATATACATACAAAATATTGATTTTGATAGATTACTTGCGTGTGCTTTAAGTGTTAGTACAGACTAGTCTTTACCCACGTTGCTGCTTTATTATTTTAAGTGCTGACTAGTCTTTGCCAACGCCGCTGCTTTATCATTGTAAGTACGTGTAAATCTCTCTCTCTGTGTCTGTCTCTGAGTTTGTCATTCTTCTTCTTCTATTTAAACCTTCATATGAGAGCTTAATTAGTCCTGACTGTGTCTTATCTTCTTCTACTTCTTGAACAATAATAATATTTCCTGACAGGCATATTATTACATGGGGGACTCTTTAGAAACTTATGCCTCAAAAGCCCCGGTCACCGGAGACCGAAAACTTAACCTAAAACTCCAGAGCGAGCTCCCTCAGCCATGTATCAAAATACATGTTATTCTTCATTCTATTAATTCTAACATTCCTCATTGTTTTTCTTGTGCTTAATTATAATAGAATTTTGGTAATTTGATATATAAAAAAATATGGTTGTTTATATGTATAGATCTTGCAAGGGCATTGGTGGCAGTTGATAAAGATCATCCAAATGGTACAGAGGGAAAGGATCATCACAACATGAGTGTGTTGCAGCAGCATGTCGCCTTCTTTGATAGGAACAAGGATGGTATCATTTATCCATGGGAGACATACCAAGGTAACTAACTACCTCACTATGGTCTGTCACAATTCCTAATTTATGGTAATTAATGCTGCTCTATTACTATCATTAATTTTGTGGTTACTTTAATTTAGTTGTATATCTCCTTATAGATCTTAATTATATCTGATTAATGAATGTTTTACCTGGATTATTGTTCTTTCTTTGTTCTAGAAAATAGGAATTTTGATTTTTGTTATTGTTCTAATTTATACAATTCTTTTTAATGTGCATCGCAGGTTTTCAAGTTTTAGGATTTGGATTTTTCATATCATTTACTGCGGCCATTCTCCTAAATTTAATTCTCAGTTATAGAACTCAACCGGTAAGATTATTCTTATAAATTTGTTATTAATTTATTAAAAGTTATTGATCATAATAATAATACAATATAAAAATGTTATAAACATATGGAGAGTATGAAATAAATTAATTTAAATTTTCCTCAAACATTTTTTTTTCATTTATTATTATTTATTTATTTATTTATTTTTGAAAATTATGTACAAGTCGCAATAAAACTTAACTTTTATCTTTTGAGTAGGAAAGAGAATGAAATATCAACTATTCAATTATAAGTGTGATTCTGCTAACAGTTATATTGTGAAATCCATTTTATCAATATTATTGCATTTTCATAAAAATTAATTTATTTTATTGATTATCTAGCTAAAAGTATTTCGACACACAGACACGAGCACACAACTAAATATACACACACATTTGTCTACATATAAAATTTTTTATTGTGATGGGTACCTAATTAACAACTAAAACAAATTACAAGCGATACTAATAAAAAAAAAACTAAATTCATTTGTCTTTTGAAATTTGTGATTTATCTATTTTATTAAAAAAATTAGAATATCTAGTAAATTTTTTGCACTACCTGTAATTTAAAGATCATACATATTCATGAATATATGCAGGTGTGCCGGAAAATTTTCAGTGTCACCCAATATTTATCTATTTGCATAGCAATTTAATTATACATTTTCTAACATCTTAATTAATTGAGTCTTTGTTAATTTAGGGATGGTTGCCGTCTCCAGTACTCTCAATTCATATAAAGAACATTCACAGATGCAAGCACGGGAGTGACACAGAAACTTATGACACAGAAGGAAGGTTAGATTTTCACTAATTAATAAAATAATCTGATAATTATATATGTACGTATATATAATTTATAAATTTATTTTTTCATGGGGGCTTCGTTGTAGGTTTGATCCATCAAAGTTTGATGCTATATTCAGCAAGTATGGTTTGACATATTCTGATGCATTGACAAAAGATGAGATTTTTAACATGCTGAGAGCTAATGCAAATCTTGGTGATTTTCTAGGATGGTAAGTATAAATAATTAATATTTTTTTATTTATCTACTTCAAAAGGTGGCTACTTATCTATATATACTGATAAAATAGATGTTTTATCAATAATTAATTGAAATCCCAACCATGAAGTAATTGGTTATCTGTATCCCCACACACACCACCCTTGCTAATTAAATGGAATTATTTGAAGCATATATGTGTGTGTGTGTGTAGACTAATTTTGCATTTATTTTCTCACAGGATAATGAGTTTAGGAGAATGGACTCTTCTGTACATAATAGGAAAGGATGAGAATGGTTTGCTCCAAAGAGAAACAGTAAGAGGAGTCTTTGATGGAAGCCTATTTGAGCAAATAGAGAAGCAAAGAGCCTCTCCCTATTAAAAGAAAAAATCATAGAAATTTCTAGATTTCATGGTTTGCATATTCTATAATTTGTGTGCTAATAATTTCCTTGTTATATTTTTATATGACAGCATGGAAGCGTAAACAAATAATGGTTATAACTATCTATGAAAAATAAGGACTTATGTAATTAAGTCTAATGATGTTATGTTTTTTAAGGTACATTTTTAAAGCTATCGAGAGCTATGGGATATTAATAAATTTAGATGTGCTTTACTTTTTGTTTGATTGTTTTTTTGTTTATTGAATAAAATAGATAAATTACAAACATATATTAAAAAAATAGAAAAAATATCAAGCAACTCAGAAAAAAATAAAAAGTATAAGCACGACATAAACAGTTCCCTTATTCTCTTTGTAATTTATACAAAGATTTCAAGAAAAATAAAAAAAAATTATTGTTACAAAATTCGAAAAAAAGAGGATAAGCATGAAATCAAATATTCGACATTAGTTTAAAAAAAAATTGAACTGTTAGATATCCCTTATGTTTTCGGATTTAAAAAAAATTATATATATATATATATATCTATTAGATTCGATACATTTTCGGATAAAAAAAAATTAAAATTCAATTAAAGAAAAACATAATAAAAGTCGATACAAGATTAGATCCTAGGGTTCATATGTCAAAGCACCCATTAGGGGTTTAGCTCTTCATGGAGCAATACAATATCCAATCAATAAATGAATGAAAACAAATGAAATCCATAAATATAACCCTTTTTTGATCCATGATGATGTTCTTCAAGAACCGCTCTAACGTCTTCAATCCAAAAAGGTACACCGCCTTCCCTTGTGATAATAAGGACTTTTCTTTGGTTTTGCAAGAATCAGTTTATTACCATGCTTGTGTTGTAGTGGTCGGCTGCAAGGTAGGCCCAGGTCAGGCTGTAGAAAGGCCATTTAAGTTATATATACATAAATATATTAATATATATATATATATATATATATATATATATATATATATATATATATATATATATCTATATATATATATAAATCATGTATTTTGTATTCCATATTCTATATTTTGTGTTAGTTCAGTCGGTGTGGGTTTGTGGGTTAGAAGATCACTCCAGCATTCAAAGAAAAACACACACAAACTAAACAAGAGAAGACACAAGAAGTTGGTAATCCATTTCGGTGTCCACTCGCCTACGTCTGGGGGCCAAGCCTGGATATAAATAATCCACTAAAAGAGGTGATAAAAGATGAGTGCAAACACTTTGTCACTCTTCCTCACGAACAAAAAACACTACCCTCTCTAGATTGTCTAGTGCCTCTCTGCTCACTCTTTCAAGAGTTGCACCCCAATCTCAGAGAAAGGTAGTATATATAGACGCCTCGACATCCCAAATATAGTCCATACCTCTTTTAGAATCTCTTTGACTACTAACTATAGAACCTTCCGAAATTAGCTATTGCAACTCTTGTTGTAACACGACTTGCAACATGGCCCTGACTGCTGACTTGACTAAGTATTGGTTACGTTGAGAAGTGACATTAAAACCCATCAACCTCTCAGTTATGCTTAGTCCGAGTCGATGCAGCCAAATCTCCCGATCCTGACTATCATGCCAACTTAAAGTGCTCTTGCACTAACAATCTCCCCCTTTGGCATAATTTGACACAACTGCTTCTCCTCCCAAACTGACCGCTGTTACAACTTCCAGTTACAACATTTAATTGGGACACAAACTAGACTGACACTATTATAACTTCCAGTTACAACATTGACTAGAGCACAAACAATAGGATTGACATAAGAACATCTACTAGTTGCTTGCAGAGATTGAAATATTTTCACAAAAATGCAATTAGAGAGACAAATACGCTTAAAACATAATAGAACTGATAAAATATAAAGATTCTTCAGACAAACAATAAGACCAAACATCCAAAAAAAATCCAGAAACTAAAAAAAATCAGTCTGGTAGCAAGCTTCTCTACCCCTTTGTGACATAATGATGCCATGGCTTCACCAATTATTGTAAACCATATTACGACCTCTCTTGCAACTCCCCATATCTTCAAGAATCTTGGTCATTATCTCTTCTTGGCCTCCTCATGAAGGTGTCAATTCATGAAATAGCCTTCTGTTTTTGTCGAGCAACAATGAACAGTTCGGCAGAAAGTGCTCTTTGTCTCCTCTCCAGGTCTTCTAACTGCCCCTTCAAGAGCTTTTCATATTCTTCTTCAATAACCAGACTTGACCCTTCAACATCTTCTGTAATTGGTGGTGGTGGTGACACTCTGCCTACAGGAAAATCAATCTTCTTACCTGGAGTGAACAACCTCTGAGAAATCTTCATCTTCTTCACTGTTGTAAATTTTTCTCCCTTTATGAGTTGTACTCCATGTTGCAATAGATAATGCGACAGCAGTGCAGGATAGCCTAGTGATGTTGAGGAGTTTGTGCTATCTACCTCCTTCATAATGTTTTGGAAGATCAACCTTCCAAGATTGAACTTTTTGCCAGTCCCGATGGTAAACAACAGAAGTGCCAGCTCCTTCACTATGCCTGAGTTATGTGGAGCAGGAAGCCAATTAAGAATGCCTAGTTTAAATAAAACATTGTACTTAGCTGTGAGAATGGAGCTTGGAAGTTTTGTCTCCTCTCCCCATAACTTGGTTCTTTCTCCAGTTATCTCTTTAAGGACTTCTTCGTTCACTTCAAGTCCTTCTTCATAGTTTCCCTTTACTTCAGATTTGAATTCTAGAAATCTATTGATGGTTGCTGGAGTAAATGGAATTCACTTCCCACGAATGTAGACTCTGGAGATGCCCTTGTCAGATGGGATAAGGTTGCTATAGAATTCTTGAACCAGTGTCAAGCTATAACCTTCGGCAAATGTTGCTAATTTGTGCAAACCTTTTTCTTTCAGTAGTTCAGTCAGACCATACTTCAAGAATGCAGCATCATCAATTGCTCTTTCTACAATAATTCCGCTCTTATCAATTTTCTTGAACTTCTTTTTAGAGACCTTATCTCGAAACCTGTCGTCATCAATGTCTTCAAACACTTGGCTCTCTTTCTTTTTCTTGCCCTTTTCAGTTTTGGTAGACTTCTTCTCCCTCTGCGTTCTGGCTTCAGTAACTTACGATTTTTTGGTTTTCTATTCATTTTCAGAGTTCGAGGACTTATTCTCACCCTGTTTTACAGCATTAATGCACTTCCTCTTTGGCCTGAGACTGATTTCAAGATTAGAAAAAGACTTCCTCTCTTGTCCTTTTTCACCCTTCTTCTTCTAACGATTGTTTGATGCTTCAGCTTTCTTTTTACCAAACATCTTTGAGACTTTCTCCTTGAGTGTAACATCATCTGAGTTGTGGGTATTTTCAGATATTGTGGCAGGTGTTGTAACAGTTTCTATGACATGTTCTATTTCTGCAGGAACATCAGTGTTATGGTGAATACTTTCCAGAACTTCACTCAAGATTACTGCAGCCTCTGCTTCTAAACTAGTGGAAGGATCTGCACTCTTCTCACCACCAATTTCTTCTGTAATGTTTGGAGTAGCTTCTTTTTCCAGAACTTCTTCTTTCCTAGCTTGTTACTCATTTGAAGCATCTTCCTCTAAATCTGTGAAAGAACTATCTTCTTCTTTGGGCCGCTAGATATATGCTCCTTAGAAAGATTCTCGTATCCATCTAAGAAGATCATCTCTGTCTGTGTCTAGAGGGAACATCTGTCGAAGATGGTTTTATTTGTTCTCCAGTTTCGGCATCTTGGGAAGAGGAATAAGGGACAATTGCCTTTGAGAAATCCTCTGGTTTATCATCTTTCATAGGGCTTCCATCAGGATTAACTTTCTTCACTTTCTCGTCTTCTATCCGAGCAGCAACTTCTTGCCTGTTCATGTTCAACCACTTTTTCACTCTTCAAGTCTTCTTTCAGTTTGTTACACTTAGGTCTTATGTAGCCGGTCTCTCCACAATGAAAGCATGTAGGCGCTTCTCTTATGCGCTCTTTACCTTTAACTTGCTTCACCTTTTGTTGAGTGGTTGACTTGACAAAAATAACTTTTGAATTCTTAGCCTTAACACTTGAGGTTTCACCAACATATCCAATACTTTTCTTGAATTTGCTTGATCTCCCAACTGATAGGATTTCTTCTAGCTTGGGTTTACCTTTGTTCATAGAATCTAAAGTCTTTTCAGCATGGCTCAACTTTCCTTTACATTCATCCAGTTCTTCCTCCAAGCATTTGTTTTGTAACATTATCTCATTAAATTTGGTCAGCATAAGTTTATAACTAATAAGAAGATCTTTTTTGGTTACCTCATCATTCTCACTGTCAGTTTTGTCAGATGTTTTGGCTGATGTTGCAACATATTCTGTGACAGGCTTGGACTTGTTGAAGTATGTTGCTCCATTTATTACTGCTGGAAAAGAGATATGATGGTTGATTAGATTGTCTTCGTCTTCTTCCTCTAAGCTGCCATCTAAATCATCACTCCAACTGCATGAGTAACTTTCCTTTCTTTTTAATAGTGTTAGCACACTCAGCTTGATAATAACAAAAGCTTCCACATTCTCTACACTTGATCTTCTTTTGATGATCTTTGGATTCTTCCTTTTCTTCACTAAGGAAATCTTTTCTTGGTAATTTCTTGCCTTGCGTCTTATATTTTCTCATCATGTTGTGTAGCTTTCTTGAGAGACACAAATTCATTATCTTTTTCATCTTCATCTTCTGTTACAATAGCTTGTTGTAACTTCTTCTATCTGTTTGCTTTCGCCTTTAGAGCCAAATCTTCAACTTTCTTTTCGGGATTCAGATTCATCTTATATGCTTGTAAAGATCCCATCAACTCGTCGAGGCTCATGGTTGAGATATTGGTGTGCTACCCGTAAGTGTACGGGATCGCTAACACAAGGATTGTATTCCTCGGGGCTAAGGATCTACTATTACTCCTTCATCGCTTACTATCTAACTTAACATTTTAAGCATGAAAGTTCACTCTAATGGATGTAATAAAATAAATAAGATATGATTATACAAATTTAAGAACAAGCAAGATGATTGCAAGAGCTATAGTGAAGTGCGCAGGCCTATGGATGTGGATCCCCTTGAAGGGTCATCATGATACATGAATGAATGACAAAAGATAGCATGGTTGATTTAGACTGAAGGATCTTTAAATTAGATCAACCTCAATTTCTCAGTGATTGAACTCTAATCCCATACGAATATCGGTAGGAATTTCTTCTTAACCAACATCCCTATGATTGTATTAAGTACAAGGAGATCCCAAGATAAGGATACACTAAACCCTAGTCTATCCTTATAGGTCTGAGGGCTATCGACATTCAATTTCTCCGCATGCCGATACAAGAAACCCCTTTTAGTTCATTAATGATCTAATACACGTGAGTAGGTCACATCTACGTGTACAACTCAAGAAAGAACTACGGATCTCTCCATTAAGTAGTTCTAGCCATGAAGAATAATGAACTAAATCAACCCAAGCTTTGCAATTAAGTAAAAATCATCCAAAATACATGATGAACCCCCCAAGGTTCAACAACATCCGATGGCCTTGGGGGTCTAGTGTGCCATTATACAACTAATAATAACAAAGTAAAGATAAATAAGAAAAGAGTTCATAGATGACACTCCCTAAGTGAAATGATGAGGAAGAAGGTGGAGATCCGGCCAAATGATGCTTCCCCCATCCAAGAAATGCCGAAATGTCGCCTCTTCAAGATGTCTTCATTTTCCTTCTTTTTCTTCTCAAGTGCTAGCTCAAAGGTCCCCAAACAAGCCCTAGAAATGTGTTTTTATACCCCCCTAAGAATACGGGCCGTATGGGGGCCATATAGGAAAGAAAAAGAGCTCAAAACCTTCAAAACCCTAGGTATACTGGGGTCAATGATGGGGTTAATAATGGGGTCAATATTGGCATCATTGGGGCAATATGAAGTAGGCCAACTTCTCTGGATGGGGCAGACAGCCTCAATGATGACTACTATTGAGGCCGTATGACTGGAATTAGCTTTCTGCCTCGAAAATTCCCATGTGCTACAGTGCATCTGCTGCAGTGCTTTTGCTACAGTAAATGCGGTGCAGTACTCCAGCTACAATAAATAAGCTGCAGTACTGTGACACCTGGTTTTCTTCCTTTTTCACCCTAATCATGTCGTCGTATTCTCCGTGGCTCCTCGCCCTACAAAATGAATAATACTCGATTAAGCACAAAACGAGCATCCATTCCTATAGAAATACATGCTAAGTGTATAAAATACATATACTAAAATATGTACATTTAGATACTTATCAAATATCCCCACACTTTAGCGTTTGCTTGTTCCTAATCACGAAAAACAAGGAGAAAGATAAGTGGCTAAATGTGCTATCTCTGGCTCAAGTAAATATAAGAATCTACAAGAAATGGACAATGATACATAGATGTTGAGTTACAATCAATAAGTACAACATAAAGATCCTGTCTCACCTCCTATATGTCTGTTCCTTGTAAGTGAATCTTTTGTCTCATTTGTCCTGATTTAGTCTAGCCTATTGACTTCAATCAGTACAGCTCTAGATGCTAATCACTCCATATATATAGAATACTCAGTCTTTGAATGCTAAGTGTTACTTCAATGAACAAGTAAGATCCTTCTAACTCTTGAAGTTGAAACTAAATCTTACTTCTTTATTAAAAACTCAAGTAGGCAGTCAAAAGATCACTAGGGTTTTTATTTACGCATATATACACATTTTTTTTCGAGTTCGACTAACGTAGACTGCACAAAAAATATTTTTGGAGGGTGCATATGTTGGTTAGGCACAAGAGTCACCCAACTACTCGATTATAGTCTACATAGACGCATTCATGCTTCATTAGCAGAGGAATACTGACATAGTCTCATTTTTTTTTCATTCACCCTAGATCATGTCTTTAGACTGCACTACATGTCACAAAACTAGGACTAGTTCAACAAGACTTAGAAGTTCTTAAGATTTCATTGAAGGATAGAACTTAGTTTTCTAAGGCCAAGTGCTCAAGGTTGTGTGTTAAGCATATAAGAGAGTTAAAGTAGTCATGTTGGCTATTCATCAACAAAAAATTCAGTGCTCAAGACAATACTATAGGTGAAACAGGATTCAATAGAGCACAAAAAGTATGTAATTCACATCAATCATTAGTCCATGCTTGAAGAATCTCACAAGAATGAATAAAGCCATCATTGATAACAGTAGCATGCAGATTTGATCCTAATACATGTAATACACCCATCCCCACATCTTGTGTTGTACATTGCCCTTAATGTATACTAATTCATGAATCACAAGACAATCTATGCAATAAAAACAATAGAGGAAGGTGAAAATGAACATCCCTGGTTCATCTTGTGCAAATGGTGAGGGGTGACCCGAATACAATGTACGGCGAGCTATACATGTCGTGTCCGGCTTCCACTAAATGTGGAGAGGCTCACCAAATTTCCCTTAATGCCCTGCAAGGTACAAGGGGCATATCATCATTCCACAAGAAAAATAAGATGCAAAAATTAAACACCAGGGGGTAGTCAGACATACATACTGGATAGAAGCAACAAAGTTCTACACAAGGTTGGTAGGGCATAACCCTTCCCAACTTATTAATACTAGACAAACACACATGCAGAAAGTAAACAGAAATAACAAACTGCGGAAGTAAAAACTAGGTATCCATGTTCAAAAGTGAAACTGGTCGTCACAGGCAGGTGGTGGTGGTGTGGCGGTACAAGATGCGGTAGCAGTGTGCGAAGATGATCCACGAGAGGAAATGGTGAACTGATGAAAGTCCTTTATAAGATGGCACTGTCCTTCAAGTATCTAGTATAACTGGCCCTGTATCTCGCGCTGCTCATAGCGTATGGCCTGAATGTCACCTTCCATGCCTCTCAGTCTAGCATCGAAATCTGGTGGTAGTGTGTTGTCAGGCATGTGGGTGGGCGTGTCCTTAGGCTCTGAGTCTGACTTGACTGGCTCGTGCATACTGGACTCCCCTGTGGCTGAGTGTCAGGCAATCATGTAGCTGCTACCTCTCTTTTCCACTAATTCTATCACTCACAGTATAACAGCTCCAAGGGGTGCCACATCTCCTACGACGGTCATGCCACGAGTGCGGTCCATCAAGTTCATTCCGCGAATCAGCCTGGTAATGTACAGGCCCACAAAGATGGATCCTAGTCAAACACACTACCCCTGATGGATAAATGCTTCGGCCACAAGGTGCCCAAGATGGATAGGATGTTGCTCAAGAATACCATACATGGTGTATAGGTCTGACTGTGTAACCACCCCAGTACTATCCTTCCAGCCCCCAATAGAGAGAGCGATAAGAGCATGAATATATCTGTGTATGGGGCTCTCTATACGGGTGGCTTTCTGGGTATTCTTAGTGTCACTGGGTGCTAGGGCGGTCCAATCCTGGTTCACATTCATGTGTGATGGAAAATCAATTTGGAGTTGGCCAATTGGTATTGAGCTCATGTACTCGTCATCATAAATCCCCAAGTATCTTGCAAACTGCAAATGATTCATTTCATGAGACTTTCCAAAAGCTTGGAAGCGAATGGCTCCTTGTCTTCGAGCAATGATATTTTGTATATCTTGGCGTGCTTCAAAAGTGCTTAGAACCTCCAAGGTACGTTGGCGAAAAGTGGGATCATCGATTGAGAATAGATTCACCAAACCATTATGTGACAATAAATTATTTACTTGCTCATCCATCCGAATTATCCCCAAAATACTCCACTGAATGTGCCAAAATGTGCCAAATGGTTTGGTCTTTAGAATTTTGTATCTCGCCTTGTGAAGGGCATGCGTGATGTGAGGTTCTTCAGGGGTTTGAGTTTCATTCTTTGGACATTTAGAGGCAAGTTTCTTGATGTACGGCATCCCTACAATATAGATAAACTCAATCAAGCATCAAAGAACCCAAAATAATCCACAATAAAATGCAAAACAATGGAGAAGAAATGAAGAGTAACAATGAATAGGATCCGTATGGCCGTATGGGGGTGACAACAACCTTTCGAGTGTGCCCCGAAAGTGCACGGGTTGTCGAAGTAATAAAGTACCCCGGTGAGTGGGTAGTCGAATCTACAGGGAGTAGTGATTCAAGACAAGAGAAATTGCTACTTCGCTAGTGCGAGAATGATGGTGATGAGAGAAAATAATGTTTGTGCAATAAAAGAAAGAGAAATATGCAAGAAGGAAGAGTGCAAGTAAAGAATAAGGAGGAAACAATCAATGCAAAGATGGGGTACCCTGACAAGCTCCCCCTAGGACTAATGTTTCTAGTGCAAGACTAGTATTATACTCCCTTATTGTTGTTTAATAAGTCATGGAAATCCTTAAGCACACGGTCCCAAACCTAAGGTCAATCGTGACTAGTTCCAATACTATGCCCCGGTAATAGGTTTCACTACAACCCTTCACTATGTCAATCTCTCAACTAAGCCCTAGGGGAGTCCATCTTCCTAAGCCTCACACTATGTGGAACTGCTTGACATTCTAGGGATTCCAAGTGATAGACCCTGTCCCCATGTATAGTTCTAACCCTTTGGTCCAGGCGAAAGAACCCTAGTCTTAGTTAAGCCCCAGCACTAGGATTCATTACAACTCTTCACTCTGTTGCTCGCGCAACTAAGCCCAAGGGAGTTCATCTCCTAGCACTTCACTCTACTTTGATCACAAAGAACTATTGGAACACGGAGGTAGGGAAAATCATGCCGAAAAGGAAAGGGGACGTTTCACTACCTCTCAACTTACCCTCTCGGCCCTCTCCAATCTCGAGTAGTTTAATCCTATAGAAGTTGTCACACTTTTAAAAGATAACTGACACACCCCGAAAGTGCACGGGTTTGTCGAAGTAATAAAATTTACCCCGATGAGTGGGTAGTCGAATCCACAGGGAATAAGGAGTTAAAATACGAGATTTCATTATTTAAGCTATGTGGAGTATGGAAAGATAAGAATAGAATTGATGAGTGAATATGGAAGAAAATATAATAAAAGACAAGAAATTGAATAGAAAGATGGAAGATAAGAAAGTGCAAGTAAAAGAGAATAGAGAGAAACTGGCAATTGATGAAATAGGGTATCCGGACAAGCTACCTCTAGGATCTATGCTTCTAGTGCAAGACGATGCTATTATACTTTCCTATTGATGTCAATTGAGTCAAGGAAATCCTTAGATACATGGTCCCAAACCTAAGGACAACCGTGACTAACCCCAACATTATGCCCCGGTATTAGGATTCACATCAGCCCTTCACTCTGTCGCTGGCATGACTAAGCCCCAGGGGAGTATATCTACCTAAACCTCACACTACGTGGGATTGCTTTAAGTTCTAGGGACTCCTAGTGGTAAAACCTATTCCTATGTGTAGTTCTAACCCTATGGTCCAGGTGGAAGAACCCTGGTCTAGATTAAGCCTCAGTGCGTAGGATTCACTTCAACCCTTCACTCTGTTACTTGCGTAACTAAGCCCCAGGGGAGTTTATCTACCTAGCACTTCACTCTATCTCGACCGCTAAGAAATCAAGGAAACGGAGGTAGGGAGAAACCACATCGGAGGGGAAATGGGACGCTTTGCTACCTCACGACTCACCCTCTCAACCCTCTTCAATCTTAAATAGTCTAATCCTATAGGAGTTGTCACACCTCCAAAGGACAACCTAGATTGTTCTCAACCCTAGTGTCACGTCTAAAGGAAAACATTAACAAGATGAAATTAAGATTGAAACTCAATTTTTATTCATCAATAATGGAAAAGCATAATAACAATGTCAAAGAAACATAATAACCCTAGAGTTTACAAGTCCGAATACCCACAAGGGGTTTAGCTCTTCATGGAGCTATACATGTTCATCAAAATATGAAAGAAAGCACAAGATAAAGACATCATTGAAAACCCCCTTACGTATGGTGTGGCCGTGGTCTTGTGCGGCCGCCGGACGTCGGTGACGATGCCGATGACGCGCTCTAAACCTCCACGAAGTCCTCTCCAAAACCCTAGCCGCACTATCCAGAAGTTGGGGAGAAAGATAGGTCAAAAGATCTCTCAAAAGTCTCCAAATCCTCTCCAAAACCCTAGCCGCACCTCCACGAAATCCTCTCCAAAACCCTAGCTTGCTACAGTATTTTTGCTGCAGTAACTTGCTACAGTGCCGCTGCAGTAATTGTCCCGAAACGCTCCTGAATTCGTCGTTCTTCATTGAGGCCGTTGAATTGGGGACACAATCAATGGTAGATCGTGCCGATTGCTTCAAATCTCCTAATTGGTGAAGTTCTTCTTGCTAGCATGAGTTAGACTTATTGTGAATGTGACTGCCCTTGTGCCCCTCCGGAGGAGGTTGGCACACACTCACAAGTCTCTACTCATGCCATGCTCCTTGCTTAGTCCAAGAATCTTCCCAACAATGGCGAACACGATCTAACTTCGTTCCTTTCCTTCACTTTATCTTCACAACCCTACAATGCACAAAAGTAAACAAATGCACACTTTTTAGTGATAAATCTGATTAAACTAATGCTCATTGCAAGATAATAACGCTTTGCATTACTATAACACGAGCACTTATCAATAACTTAGATGATTCTCAACCCTAGTGTCACGGCTAAGGGAAAATCAATACAATTATCATGCAAGATTGGAACTCAATTAAAAGCATAAATTAAGAAAACATAATAAAAGTCATAGAAACAATTCATTCTAGGGTTTACAAGTCCAAATACCCACTAGGGGTTTAGCTCTCCATCAAGCTATACACAATCATCAAAGTGTATGTAATAAGAAGCATAACAAACATAGATAAAACCCCTTTGAGATGCGTGGCAATGGTCTTGTGAAGCCTCTCCGTCTTCTCCACCAAGTCCTTTGTCAAGCCTAGGGCACGCCTCATCGAATCGATACCGATGAAAACTCCCCCAATAGCTATCTTCCAAAGGACGCTAATGTCGATGCAGTCAAATGCTCCAAAAGCCTCCCAAAATCCTCTCCAAATCCTAGCCGCGAGCTCTCCAAAAGTTGGGTGAAAAATAGATCAAAAAGTCCACAAATAAATTTGAGTCACGGCTATTTAAAGGCTAAAATCAGGCATCCACATGGCTGTGTGGAATTTCTACACGCCCGTGTGGATTCTCTGGAATTGAATTTCTGGCGCGTAGTGAATAGTAAATTGCTACCATTAATTGTTACAGTGATTTGCTACAGTAACTGCTACAGTACCTCACGTTCCAATTGTTCCCGATTTCATGTTCTTCATCAAGGCCGTTAAGTTGGGCACACAACCAACGCTAGATCATGTTGTTTCTTCATTTCTCCTCATTGACGAAGTTCTTCAATATCACACGGGTTAGAATTTATGAGTGTGACTGCCTTTGTGCCCGTCCAAATCATAGAACAATTCGAGCACATTGGAGGTTAGTACACACCCACAAGTCTAGAACTCGTGCCTGGATTCTTGCTTGGTCCAAGAAACTCCTCAATAAACGCGGACATGACCTAATTTTGCTCCTTTTCCTCAAACTCTTCTCCACAACCCTACATGCACAAAAGAACACAAATACACACTAATCAATGATAAAATCTGAGAAAATTAATGCTCAATATAAGAAAATAATACTTCGTATTATTTAAACACGAGCACTTATCAGGGGGCCGTATAGATACTATTCATGTTGCAAGCATTTCCCCATGATCATGAAAGTCCGAAAACTTGTACATAAATTCACAAGAAACCACAACCATGATGTTCTCATCACAAAGGGTAAGCCAAAATCTTGAAAGAATCCACAAACAAGCACCAAGAAAGCAATAAAATTGAAAACAATAAAACTAGGGCATCAAAACACTTACCGACGAAAGCTTGTCAAAACTTGAGTAAAGCTCAGGAAAACCACTAGATTGACTTCTCAAAGTGATTAGGAGGTGATTTAGGAGAATAAATGAGAGGATTTGGCCAAGATGTGGTGGAGAAAGAAGAAAGAAAATCTGGTGGAAGGAGGAATGAAGAGAGAGAGAAGGTGACAAGAACTTAATATGCTACATGGTCCATACAACCTCAATGATGGGCATCATTGAGGCCATATGCCCTACGCATTTGGCTCGGTTTAGGGCAAATGGCCTTAATGAGGCCCTCATTGAGGCCATATGCCCTAGGCTTTCTTCACTGGATGGTGGCAGACAGCCTCAATGAGGCCTTCATTGAGGCCGTATGCACCTGGAATTTGTTTTAAGGCCAAAAAATGCTTCTCTAAGTGAATAGGAATGGTTTCAAAGTGATTTAGAATACCTCCAACTAATAAGAAATGCAAAAAAATTTGATCTAATGCATGAAATAACACAAAAAATAAGCGTTACTCAACAAGAAAAACGATCAAACCACACCAAAGATGATAAGAAAAGTGCGACAAGCATGCAAACATGGACTTATTCAAATTTATAACTAAGAGAATACGACAAGAACAATAAAACTAAAACATAGAGTACAAAAATTGAGAATTAAACCCCCGAATGCTTGGGTTGCCTCCCAAGAAGCGCTTGTTTAACGTCATGAGCCTAACGTACCTTGTCACTTACCTCACGGGGGTTCAAAAAGCTTGAAGTTACCCCCGATCATCTTTTGAACACTCTTGTTGTTTCCCGGTAAATTCAAAGACATCAACGAGTGAATTTCACATTCTTCATGATTAAAGAGGGGGAAAAATTTTACCTTCCCTCCTTGAGGTGTTGGATGATGATGCTTGATACCTTTCTTTTTCCTTCCACTGACCTCCCTGCAAATTTTCCTTAGCATTGATTTTTTCTTCTCTTTTTCCTTGGCGTTAGTGCATATTACCTTCTCCTTTGGTTGCTTTAAATTATGACTTGGAAGGGGCAGGTGGGGTTCTTCTTGTTCTTCATTCCCTTGTTCCCCCAAGTACTCGTCCAAGGGATTTAATGACAACACCTCCTGCACACAAGTAGAAATTACGCGATCAGTTTCATCAATGAAATAAAGCGTGTCATCATGGTCAAGGGAATGTTTCATGGCCACCGGTAACATGTACACTACTTCCTCTCCGACCCTTAATGTCAATTTTCCTCCATTTAGGTCAATTAGGGCACCCGAGGTACTGAGGAATGGCTGACCAAGAATTAATGGTGTTTCCACATCTTCATTAATGTCCATAATGACAAAATCCACAGGAAAGACAAATTTGTCCACTCGGACAATCACATCCTTCACAATCCCACGAGGTTTTCTTGTTGATTGATCTGCCAATTGCAAAGTCATTCTTGTGGGTCTAAGCTCGTCCAAACCAAGCTTCAAATGCATGGTGCAGGGCATGACATTAATGCTAGCCCCCTAATCCACTAAGGCATTCTCGTGAACTCCTCCTTCAAGAATACAAGAAATTATATAACTCCCCGGATCTTTCAATTTTTGTGGCAGTTTCTTTTCCAATATGGCCGAGCAATTTCCCGTGAGTGCCAAAGTGCCTTCTTCCTCTAATTTTCTTTTGTTGGTGAGGAATTCCTTTAGAAACTTGGCATATTTAGGCATTTGAGTTAAGGCCTCCACTATCATAATGTTTATGTGGAGTTGTTTGAAAATGTTGATAAATTTTCTAAATTGAACATCTTCCTTGTCGTGCTTCAATTTAACCGGATAGGGGATTATAGGTTTGTACTCGGTTTTTTTTTATGGTCCCCAAGGATGAGGTTCATTGTTTTCTTCCCGATCATCTTTCTCCATGATTTTTTTCAGCTGATTTGTGATTTTCCTCAACCGCTATCCCAATTTCCTTGACACTTGGGTCAACTTCGACCCTTATCTCAACTTGTCTTCCACTTCTAAGGGCAATGGCCTTCAAGTGCTTCCTTGGATTCTCTTCAGTGTTACTAGGAAGACTGCCTGAAGGTCACTCAAAATTTGCTTTAGTGAGTTGCCCCATTTGGTGTTCGGGTGACTGCATAGAAGTTTGGAGATTTCCTAGGATGGCGCCAAACTCATTGAACTATCAGGCATGTTGAGCAAGCTGAGCATTCACTTTCCCAAATTGAGTATCCATGCTGCTGGTTATGTTGTTAAATATCGATTCGATGTTAATCATGAACTTGGCAAGCACATCTTCAATAGTGAATCTCTTCTCTTGTAGAGGTTGTTGCACTTGCGATCCCTGAGGAAGGGGGGACTTTTTGTTGTTGTTGCCCTTGATTCCATGAAAAGTATGGGTGGTATTTCCACCCTAGATTATAAGTTGCGCTATATGGGTTTCCTTGCGGTTTTGGCCCTCTAATATAATCAACATTTTCAATTGGTGCAACGGAGGAGCTAACAATAGGACATTGGGTAGCTCTGTGTCCACCACCACAAGTGCTACAACTCATAACCGATTCAGACTTTGAACTACTACCCATGAGCATGTCTAGCTTCCTAGACAACATATCAACTTTCGCCGCAAGAGCATCATTGGCACTAACTTCATAGATTTTGGCCCCCTTTTGTGGCATTCCTCTTGAAGCCCAATGTGATTCATTACTTGCCATGGATTCAAGCAATTGCTTGGCTTCATTGGGGTACTTGTTGCTAAGGGATCCACCCGCCGCAGCATCAGTAAATTGGCGGGTAGAATAGTTTAGTCCATTGTAAATGATTTGTACCCGCATCCATGAAGAAAAACCATGATGAGGGCATCTTCTAAGGAGGTCAACATCATTTGTCGAGAGCTCATCAACATATGAAGGCTCAAGCAAATAAGTATCATATAGGTAGAGTATTTGATATTGGAGACATGGTCTATCTCAAGTTTCAGCGATATGTTCAAAGCTTAGTAATAGCTAGAGAAGTACCTAAGCTAGCAACTAAGTTTTATGAGCCTTATAAGATGCTCAACTGAATTGGCAACACTGCTTACAAACTAGATCTGTCTCCACATGCAATAATTTATCCAGTTTTTCATGTGTCCCAATTGAAAAAGGGTAATTTTGAGCACCTAAATAGTATATGCTCACTTTCATCTACCAATTCTACTTCTTTATTGAATCTCGAAGCTATGTTGGACCATTGGGTGGTCAAACAAGGTAATAGAGTAATAACTCAAAGGCTAGTCCATTGGGCTAACACCTTACCTTCCTCAGCTACATGGGAATTTGCTCAAGAATTGAAACTACAATTCCAAAATTTTCCTTAAGGACAAGAGAGATTTTAAAGGGTGAGAAGTGATAGGTAGTGGAATTAAGTAGTTGAGTTGAGTAAAGCTTGAAGTGAATAGCTGAAGTGAAGCTTTGGGTGGTAAAGGTGGAGATGTTCAAACTTATTCAAATGTTCAGGAGGGTGGTTAACTATTAATTAGTTAACCATTGGTTGATGTGGCAAATTGGTGATGGTCAGGTGGCATAGTTTTGTTGGTTCCTGTGGAGAGGTGAGGCTAGTTTTCATCTCAGCCCTTGGTTTCTTAAGTTGGAAGGGGCCCTTGAGTAACTTCTTATCCTAGCTGCATAACATTGTATAAGGAGATACTTAGTTGTATTGTCTAAAACTATGAATGAAATGATGTTCTTTTGGCTCTTGTTCTTCTCTTCCTTTATTTCCTTTCCATTTTCTTCTTGACTCGTCTTGTTGATCCCTTCCTCGTAGCACATATATAGATATATATAGATATATATAGATGTAGCTGGGCACCCAGAGATGGATTGGTCTTCCGTCCACATGATGACACATGTGCATTCATTAAATGACAAAACTGTTAAGAAGATTGGTCTTCCATCCGTTAGTGGAACCTTTAAAAAAGTTAAATGGATAAAACTACATATGCTAGGATTTTTATTTTTATTTTTTAATGAGTTTATTATTTGGTTCCCTTATTTGATTTAACTGATTAATATATTAGTTCATTAAGTCCATATGCTAGGATTTTTAGTTTTTTTTTTAAATGGGTTTATTATCCAGTTCCCTCATTTGATTTCACTAATTAATATATTAGTTAATTAAGTAAAAGTTTTTAATGGATTTTAAATTAAGTAAAATCTATAATTTTTCTCCCCTTATGAATATATTAATTAATTAAATAAAATTTGGTTTGGATATATACGTTTGGCTATTTATGGGAACACGTTTCTCATATCTATATTTAGGTTTTCTCGATCTTGGGTGTCCTACAAGCCATGCCTACCAATTGACATTTAAAAAATTAGACTAGTCCTTTAAAAATACCAAACAATTTCCAGAAAGAAATAAGCATGGTTGGTTTCTATCCCCATCATACTTACAAATGTTGTGACCTTAGCCTAATCCATATCATTGGTAGCTTTTACTTGAAATATCATTCATGGAAGCAAACTATTGTATTGTATAATCACTACAAACAAATTGCCATATACTAACACTTTTCTATGGTAACGGTTAAATTCCGTAGCTATAGAGTGTTTTTACCAAAGGTACTTTAAAACTATCAGAATATATAAGATATTTAGTTACAGATTTTGTTCTGTTGGTATAGATATTATTGTATGCTAACTTTTATCTACAGTGACGGTCAAATTTGTAGCTATAGACTATCTTTACCAACGGAACATTCAATTTGTCAGAATAAATATGAATTTACCTAAGGATATTGTTTTGTTTGTATAACTACTACTCTATACTAATACTCATTTATAGAAATGGTCAAATACAGTAGTTATAAATTATCTATACCACGAACTTTTAAAAATGTTAGAATAGATAAGACATTTGCTAACGAATATCGTTCCGTTGGTAAAACAATATATCACTTTGAATTTTATTTAATTTTTATATTTATGTTTAGTGAAGCATGACTTAATTAAAGTAATATTATCATAATTGAATTTGAGATTTATATTATGAGTAATAATTAAATTTAAAAAAATCAACATTACAAAACAAATATAAAAAAAAAATAATGTCATGATAATTTATTCTATTAATTATAAGTACATGCTTAAAAATACGATGCTAACGAAGATCAATTGGATATATAAATTAAGCAATTAATTTACAAATTTATAGAAATTACTTAACTTATTATTTTATATAAATTAATTTTGTAACACATAATTTTTATTTTATTATTTGATTTAAGATAACCAATTATTAAAATAAATATTTAAAAAATTAAGATTCACTACTACAAGTCTACAACCACTAAAAAAAGAAATAATTGATTTTTTTAAAACAAATATATGATTTTAATTATTTATTTTTAAAAAAATAGAAAAATTAATTTTTATGTTAAATTAAATTGATTTATTGTTAATTTTATAATATTTAAATTTAAATAATAATTAATTAATGAATAAATTAATGAAAATAAATAAGTTTTTTATTTATCGCCATTGCTCCACTTTTCCTCACTATCGTTGCTTGCTGCCAGTGTAAGAGACACATGTTCAACTCTCATAACTCCCTTCCAAATTGTAATTTTCATGCCATTTTGTTCCTCTCATCTTTGGTAAAAATTTTTAGTGATCACTATACTATGCCCAATTTCCACTTTGTCCACTGAATTTCAATTTGTATCTTTTCAATGACTCAACATCAATTCCTTATCACCGAGAGGTCATCCATAGGATTCCGGTTTATTTTTGCTGAGTTGGCTGTCGGAACTACACATCATCCATTAAACTTGATTTAATTAATCCATGCTGATGGTGACACGTCACTTGTGGAATAGGTCACCAAACAAATGAGCTAGGTCATCAAAAAATTGAACCAAGTCACCTAGGACCAATAAATAATTATAAGATAAGAAAGGGGTCGTTTGTAATTATACTGATCTATATGGAGAGCAATTGAGGGAAGAGAAAGGAGAGAGAGGTGGCGATGAGTGAAGACGGCACCAGCGGAGGCGGCATCGGCGGCGGCCATGTTGCTGAGTAAGTCCGGAGGGAAGCGCGAACACGATGGTGATGGATTAGATCTTCCAGGTAGTGTAATTGACCTCCAATCTCCTCCATCTCATGCAAAAGATCAACTTCACAAAGTCTCTTTAGGATACCATCATGATTGATTATATTGTGTATGTATTTGTGGTTCATGATTGGTAGCTCATGGTGTGCTTTGTATTGAGGAAAAACATAGGAGATTAGGGAAAAGTAAGAAATTGAAGATGATGATTAGGACAAAGTTTGAGTTCTTTCTATACATTTTCTAGATTTTTTTTCAATTTTATTTTTATCCAAACACTTGTCTTTGTTCCTATGATTTCAATTCCAACTTTTCTTTAGAGCTAGATCCAAGGCCGGAGCTTTCATTCCCAGCCGACGACCCTCGTGACCAATAAAATTCCTCATCTAAGGAACACCCATCGGCGGCACCATGGCGTTAGAACTGGCGGGAGAGCAATGGGAGAGGGTGGAACTTCGGCGATCTCATGGCGAGCTTTCAATAAGGAAATCCAATAGTGGAGAAACCATCCTGGGGATCCACACTTCAACTGTAAGAGCTCACTAGAGTTCTCAAGTACAAGAAATCAGAAGCGGTGGTGGTAACATCAAGGGTTGGTTTCTGGCTATTGGATGGGTGGAGAATAGTTGGTCACCGTCAGATCGGGGCATTTTGGGAATAATTGCGACGGTGGAGTGAAAAGGTGACGGTGAGAGAGAGAAGAGATAGAATGAAGAAAGGGAGAAGAATGGCAGGGAGGAGTTTGTAGGAAGAGTGAGAAGGGGTAGAATGGGAAGAGGGGAAAATAATGGCTAATGTTTAGTTCTGGCCACCAGCTCAGCAAAAATTAACTGAAATCTTATGGATGACCTCTCGGTGAAACGAATTGATGTTGAGTGATTGAAAATAAACAAATTAAAATTCAGTGAGCAAAGTGGAAATAAGGAATAGTACAGTGATCACTCAAAATTTTTATCCTCTCATCTTTCTCATTTTTAGAAAAAAAACTTCTCTATTTTCCATTTTCCATTTTCCTTTTTCCATGAATCCCTAATATAAAGGCCCCTTCCCTTTCTCTTTGCCATCTCCATCTCCATCTCCACGGATCATGGCCTCCTTTATTACCCTGATTCCTGCCACTGATGAGTGGCACGTATCTGCCTTCTCTAACCACCTCAATCTTCGAGTCCGCATTCGTTCCTCCGATCATGATGACGATCTCAATCTCAACAAGGATTGCATTGCAATCTCTGCTTCTCAGTCTCTGGTCATTGATTGATATACTCCTCGTGAACCTCTCGAGATCGCCACCACCATTGAGCGCCATGCTCATTAGGCTGAAATCTCCTCTCTGACCAACATCTCACAGATGTGGCGGAAGATCGAGGATGAGTCTGTGCCTACTCCCACTCCTCACACCTCGCCAATTCGGGGACCAACGTTGTTGCTCTACTCTCACTCCTCGGTTAAAATTGGGTTCCATCAGAGACCAACGTGAAGATGAGGGATTCTAACTATGGTTTTTCCTTGCGCTTTGTTATTCTTGAATTTTGAGATGAGATATTGCTTTAAAACTCTAGAAATTTGCTGGATTTGATCATACATTACAGTTGATTTGGTTTTCTTGATCTATGAATAGTTTATTTATTTATGTTGCATTTTATTTGATCCTTTGGTGTGATTTGAAGGGTTTTGTGATTTTTGGATTTACATTTAGCTTGTTTATCCACTGTTGAATTTTGTTACTGATGATGTGCTTGCGTCAGTGGTGCAAAGGCGGTTCTTGTTTATCCACTATGTTTGTTGATTTCTAGCTTAAGATTTTGTTTTTTCCCTTATCATTAGATTTAGGAATTGTTTTTATTTAAGATTTTCCTTGAGATTGAACTAAGCTTGTTACCAATAAATTCAGGGAAAAAATTGTTTGTGTTGGAGAATTTAGTTCCTTGAAACTAGTGCATATGTTATTAGAGATGTCATTGTTCCTTTCCCTATAATATGATGCACTATCGAAGTTCAAGTTTTTGAGCAGTAAAGCTTGTAAGAAACTAGGTACTAAGTATGATTGCAACATTTCAGTTTTTTGAGTTCTATTTAAGTTACTATATATGTTAATATGCCCCAGTAGATGGTTTGAGCTGATGAGGTAAAGCCAAGGTAAAATGGCAAGTTTAAAATTCAGAGTATGCATCTTTGGTGAGTGATTTAGAAATAAATACAAAGGGAACATAAATTAAATATTTAGGAGCTGGTTTGTGGGACACCATTAGTTGTTTTGATGTTCACCTTCTAGTTTTAGAAGCATTACATTCTCTAATGTAACGTTGTATCATTTGTGTTTTCCCTTCTTTTTTTTTTTTTTTTTTTTTTTTTTTTTGCAGTTATGTTTGGATTTACTTGTAATATAGATAATACCCATAAAAATGGGTATAAAGCATGTATAAAGATAGTTAGATAGAGGAGATAAATTATGTTTGTGTTGTTTGAGGCTGAGGAGCCATAGTTGTGTTGGAGGCACAGGAGGTCACAAACTATTTCCTTTCGTTTGTTAGAAGAATTGCAAATATGGATCTGAAACACGAATAAATTTGTTGGGTCAGAACTAATGTGGGGAGCATATTAAGAATAGTTAAAGGAATTTATTTCGATGAAATGCAGCAATACCATGCCTATTGGCCTATTGGAACTTTTGGAAATGATTTAACATCATTATTCTTTTAAAGGTTTGCCAATTCCTTCAGGAGCACAACTTGTCACACATCTGAACGCCTTTGGATCTATCTGATATGTGGCTTTATTGGATGTGGAAGGTAGTATGTGTGATATTCATGGTACTGTAGCTAAGTTACTACTTTACAGTACATGTAGCTTTTCTTTATTCCTATTATTGGTCATATGTTTAGATGGAACTAACACAAACCCATAATGAAAGGACACTTGTTTTTCTTCCTTGTCCATCTAGTTGAAAGATTGTTTATAGGTAGTACAGATTCTTAGCCATTACTTTAGGTGCTTAATTATAGTAATTAATTGTGGGGATTGTTTGATTATACTATTTCAAATTGAGTAGGCTTGATTATAGGAATTCGAAACTTTCCTATTATAGACCTATGTTATTTTGTATATATGTGTCAACCATTCTTCAAGAAAATGTATGAAAAACTCATTCTTTTCCTTAAATTAATAATGGGAAAGGGATTTTCTTAAATTTTAGGAGGCATATGTAGATAGATAAAAAAGGAATGATAGATGAACAAGCATTCTCTTTCTCTCTATTAGTAATATTCTCATGTTTCTACATTCTATTCTAGGTGACATAGTCATTAACTTGTTTTTAGCTTTAGATTGCAATAATTAAATTATCATAGAGATAGGTGCTTCTTAATGAGAATAAGTTTATGAGCATGTTAGGTAACGGTATACACAACTATGCGGTAGATCACATCGCCTTTTGCTTTCAACACGTAGATGAAGCTCTTTGATGTTACACAAGTTGGATTATATGATGCGACTGCCTTTGTGCCCCTCCAATTTGTATAATCACTTAAGTATTTTGGAGGTTGGTACACACTCACATGTCTACAACTTGTGCCTTGGTTCTTGTTTAGTCCAAGAGTCTCCTCAACCATTGCGTCCATGACCTATTTTTGCTTCTTTTCTTCCAGCTTGTCTCTACAACCTTAAATGTGCAAAAGAACACAAATACACACGAATAAGTGATAAAACCTGAGAAAAGTAATGCTCAATGCAAGAAAAGTATACTTCGTATTACTAATACACGAGCACTTATCACACATGCACAGTGAATTTGGGATTATGTTGGTGATACCTATGTTCACCATCTTAATCAATACAGAAGTGGCGATAAATTTCAATCCCACTGCAGGTTCAGCGTTGACAACTATGCAAGTGAATGTAGTGATGATTCCTGCTTCAGTAGAGTCCTATATGTCAGCCAAGTTGGAGCAGTAAAAAAATACCTTCTTCCTAATTAAAACTAATATGTATAGAGATTTCATCTTTGATTTTATCAATTGCCTTATGGTATTATATTGACTTTGTGAAAATTGACAATAGTCAAAGGATGAATACAACCGTATGCTTGCAAAATACACTTGATGAGCAAAAACAGGTATCCCATTATTTATTAAAATATTTGTTCCTAAATTATTTGTGGGAAAACATTATACCTGCAGAATCACTGAAAAATCATGTATGTGCCCATAAAAACTAAATTTGCATGTATGTCCTACAAATCGGCATTATTTGCATATATAACCCTATCTATCCTGGCCAAAGATCTCTTTTATATCATTCTCTTTACACTATTTCTACATGAAATTTTAACAACATTATGAGGCTCTACTTTCAAAGATTGAAGAAGATAAGGAGAAAAATATTTTTGAAGCAGTGAAAACTACTTTGAGTTTGAGACTGCAGAACATCTGACTTAAACTTGAAAATAGCATCAAGGAGAATAAAATTGCTGCAGATGTAAGGCTACTGTAAGGCTACTCCTTCCGTGCATTTTAGGATTGGATTTGTTATTCTTTCTTGCAGAAGCGTGTGTGGTACATTTTTCAGTTATATTCACTGTTATCATTATCAGAACCTATATGATAACTTTTTCTTTTTGGGTTTATAATAATGAGGAGCTTATGAAGAATCAGAGTCTTTGCATGAGAAGATGAAGGAAATTGGGGAAAGGTATGGTTCACATAGAGCACTTGTATAATTTCCTCATGAATGTATGTATCAATGTTTGGTGAAAAATGCTAGCTTTCTATGGATGTAGGAATTAGTCTCTTTTGTATTACAATGTCCCTATAACATGCAAGCTAAAATATCATAGCCATATATATGGTTAATCATCATGACTAGTAGCATTAATAGAAGATTAGTAGATACAACTTCATCTTTGGAAGGATAGAATTGATTGTGCAGATCTAGGGCTTCGAATGAAATTTCCAACATCCTTTAATGTATATTCAGTTCTTTTGGCATGCAAAATCTTAATAAATCAGGTATGATCCGGATAAGTAATAGCAGGGTTGTATTACTATTTGTATGATGCATAGTGCCAAGTTTTATGAGGACAATAGATTTTCTCATATTATTCATGTCAATATTATCTCACTAATACTGTGTTTGGATTGAGGGAATGGGAAAAGCAAAATAGAGTGGAAAAGATGGGAAGGAAATGACTCCATATTTCCTTGATCCAAATAGTTTGTAAGCTAGCATATGCTTAATTTTGTGATTTAAAATTACTAAATGTGATACATATATATGATTGTTCAACTTAGAAATTAGCCTATATAGTTTCATTTTGGAAGAAAATTCTCTCTTGATGTGAATGTTCCAGTGTCGTACTGCAATCACTTGTATTAATAGACATGGCAATTTGATGTGCTCACCTTGCAAGCAGAAAGCTGCAGCAAAATTGAAGGATGAGAAGATACGTGAACTGGAAGAAAAGGCGAGTGCAACCATCTTTCCGTGTTCAATTATCATATGAAAATATGAATGAATAGTTGAACAACTATGTCAATTTGTTGCTAATTATCTATTAGATTTAAAGATTAGAGATTTCACAGTTTTCATAGAAGTCCAAAAGGTTCTAGATAATGTTGGAGGCTCCAATGACATCAAAAGGGGAATATTGCTGCCTATTACTACCCCTCAACATTCTGTTGCTCGATCCAAAAGGCCTACGAAGTTGAACCAAAATTGAACTTAGGCTTACAAACCAGGATGCATTCTTTCAGAGTTGTATTTTGTGTTTAGTGCTCGTGATTGTAAATAATACCAAGTTAATGCCAACTCAACTAGAATATGCATGAATTTATGCCTTGATTTGACTGAGTTAAAGTTCTTAGCACTATGTTTTCTATGCCCTCATTAGAAAGTTGCATGTTACTAATTGTTCTTTGTTTTATTTTTAGAGGATTGATGATCAGGACTTGGGATTCTTTGCCAACTTCCTTGCCATCTTTATATTTGTTTTGTTATCAGATAGGTAATTAAGGGACATGTGTTCAACTCTCGGCCTATAAAACCAAAAGCCGGTGACTGTCACGAACTCTCATGCTTCGAGTTCTCTCAATTTTCATTGGGTTTTTATCGAAGACTGATGCGGAGATGAGGGATTCTAACTAGGTTTTTCCTTCCGCTTTGTTTTTCTAAAATTTTGAGATGAGATCTTGCTTTAAAACCCTAGAAATTTACTTGATCTGATCATGCATTACAGTGGATTTGGTTTTCTTGATCTATGAATAGTTTATTTATTTATTTTGCATTTGAAATCTAGACATAATTTTGATTCGGTTGGTAAGGCAGAGATCAATTTGAAAATTCTTGGTTAATGAATTTGTCTTTCAAATAATGTTACTATATTATATTGATTGTTGATTCGAACTGATGTATTTTGCGAGACACTCTCAAGAACCTAAATCCTAAACATCTCAGGGAAATGGCATGACTCTTATTGTCTTCATATGAAAAGAAGGCCTACCATGTTGTGTATTATTTTATTTTTTATAACATTCTGTTTATTATTTTAAGTTTTTAGATTAGTGTTTTATTATTGCATACATCTTATTAATTATAATATTTTTAAATGGTTCTTGTGGGTGATGCTGTTTCAAAGATGACATCAGTTCTACTTGAGAAAATCTTTGTTGTTTTATTTGGTTCTTAGACATTAAATGAAGGTAATTTATCTTTGTATTAGATTTATAATTGAGTCAAGAACTCTTGGTTGTCAAGATTAAATAGTAGTTTACTTTTGGACATATATTTTATAAATATATGTTTGTGATGATGAATAGTTTTTATTTTCATTTTTAGTTGAATGTTTGTGTTAGATTTGGAATTGAGGCAAAAACTCTTGCTTATCAAGATTGAATGGTAAATTATTTTTGGACATGTATCTTATAAATATATATTTGTGATGATGAAATAGTTTTTATTTTTTATTTTTAGTGGAATGTTATTGTTTTTTTAATGGTATGATTGTTTTAATTTATTATAAATTAATTTAATTATGTATGAGATACTAAATTATTTACAATATATTTACCAGTGTAATAATGTTTATATTGACAAATTATTTATTAATATAAAGATTTTTACCAACAGCATAGTCATTGCTAAAACTAAACATGTCATTTTCAATATATATTTATAGCAATGAATGGTGCAGCCATAAATAAATCAAATGGATTTATTCCAACAAATGTTATAACTGTTGGTATAGGTCTATGTTTAGCAATGTACAAAGATTGTTCTTTGTTTGTGAACTAATTTAAATTTCAATCTCATCCAAGATTGATTGATTGATTTATTTATTTATGTTTGTGTGAATAGGGTTTGTTTGGATTAGCTTTTGGAAAACCCAGAAATGTTTTTTTATAAGTTAAGCACTTTTGGGTTCAAAAAAAGTTGTTTGTATTGATTTCTCTACAAAAGCAAAATCTGTAAAAACAAAAACTGAAAAACAGCTTTTTTCAGAAGCTAGTCATGACCAGCTTTTGAAAAAAAAGCTTTTTTGTAGTTTATTTTACAGCTTCTGCTTCTACAGAAAAGCTAATACAAACACATATTACAAAAAACTGCTTAACTTACTTTGAAGAAGCACTTTTTTCTAGAAGCACTTCTACTAAACTGAAAAAAAAAACACTTTTTTTATAAATCAATACAAACAAAGCCTAAAGCACTTGGTTATGGTTTTGAAATTACTATGGGAATCTTGACCACTTTTTACTTTTAAATTTTGATTAAAAAAAAAAAAAGTCCCTCCACAAGTGACTACTTATGTGGGTGCATGGATTGCATGTAATTTTGGTATCAATATTTTCTTTTGCTTATGTTTTCTGATGGTACAAAATACAAAAACTTTATCTAAATTAAGAAATATTAATTTATTAATAAATTAATAAATTATATATTTATCTATAAAATAAATAGTCTTTAAAATAATAATTGTAAGAGGCTTGTATTTTTTTAAAAAAATATTATTTTACAATTTTGTGTGGTTTTAAGTAACAATTTTCTTTTTTTTAACAAAAAGAAAAACTTAATAACTCTAGATTTCAGTATAAAAGAAACTAGAAAATCCCTTCAATTTCTTCCGATTCCTTAAAAAAATCCCTGGAGTTAGGACTCCCTCTTATCTTCAAATTTAGACCAAACTTTTTGGAAAATCCCTCTAATTCGTCCTATTCTTAAATAATCCCTCAAGTTTTTCATCTCTCTAAAAAAATCCGTATTTTTTAAATCGTTTATTTCCAAAATTCAAATTCATTAAAATTAATAATATAACCCTAGCCTTCACTTTGAAGGAGGTCGTCTTAATATTTTCCTAAGGAAATAGTTGAATAAGGATTAAAAAGAAAAATATAAAATTAAGTACAGAAAAGTACTAAAATAATCAAGGGATTGATTGCGCTAGTTGTAAACTTCCAAGGACTTATACATAATTTTACCTGAAGTTTATATATAACAACCTTATTTTTATTTATGAGACAATTCAAATAAACATATTTCCCAGAGAAAAAAAAAGATAAAAAAAAATAAAAGAAAATTTTATTCAAAATAAATAAACCTTTCTTTCCAATTTAGTATTATTATAATTTATTTCATTTCTTTTGTTTTTTATTACTACTTTAAAATCTTAATAATTATAATAATAATAATAATAATATACTATGATCTGATTGCAAGTTTTCTTTCTTAACCTCCTCCACTTTTCAATATGTTTCCAAATTATTGTCACAGACTTTAATCAAAATAAAGAGTACTACAAGAACATCTGATTCTTCCCAAAATAAAAAAATAAAAAAAAAACAATTATTCTAATTACATGATCTAAAACAATGCAATAAAATGACACAATTAATAGACAGACTCTATAGTAGCTAAACCATCTTGTTTTTTCAATGCATAACAGGGTAACTTGCATACAAGGCAAGACCACAAGTGCCTTCCTTAAATATGCTATCCCTCTCCAACTTAACATATCCAGCCTCACCCCATTTGTTTCCCCATTGGTTCTTGAGCAACCAATACTTTTTTCCATTTTCAACTCCATAACCAACGGCGGTGACAGCATGGTTTAGCCCAGTCTTTCTCTTCACAACACAGCTAGCAGCATCCACGATACCACTGTGGTAATGGATGAGGTTATCAGCATTAAGACCGATTGAGACTGGTTGGTTAGCCACAGCATTAAGCAATGCAGTCTCATTGGACTGAGGTACATCTTCATAACCAGTAATATGAACCACACTAGTAAAATTTTTACAAGAACTATCACTGGCCGTGTAAGGATAGCTTTCTTCGGTTGTGAGTCCATTGGACACAATGAATTCGAATGCGGTGTCCATCATCCCGCCAAGGCATCCTCCGTCTATTAGGGTTTTAGTATCACATGACACAAGCTCTTGCTCTGAAAGTGAGACCAAATTTTTGTTTGTGATTTGGTTTATTCCTTCCACTGTAGCCACTGTAGAGAATGCCCAACATGATCCTACACATGATGCATGTGCACACGCACACATATATATACGTACGTTAGTTTTGAAAGATACAATTATATATATATATATAATTCAATCAACCAAGATCAACTAATATATATATATGTATATGTTTGATAAGGAATTTACCACACTTTCCCTGATTTTTGACAGGAGTGACAGCACCCTTGGCTGTCCAATTGAGAGAATCAGGAACCTCAGCAACATTCGCATACTTGGAGGAGGTCTTGAGAGGATTGTTAGACAAAGAAGGACGAAAACCAGTGTACTTGGCTTTAAACTCTTCAATGGTCATGTCTGTAAATTGGTTTGCACCAAGCTTAAATGTATGCTCGCCGGAGTTGAAGGCTTCGATGTACTCGATATTGCTCTTGAATATCTCCAACCGATGTTGTTTCTCGGCAATGTCTTTGTACACTTTACCATGCTCGACCATCCATTGCTCATGTCTCTCGATCATGGACTTCCCGTTCAGCACACGAGATGCAGCTGCCATTGATATGCAAATGTTAAGAACTAGAAATGCAAACCATGAGCTCTTGAGTGTTGATATCAATGCCATATCTGTTACTGAGAATTGAATTGAAAGACTCTTGGTAAGTTTTTTTACACTTTAAAACACTTTTGAGTTTTGATTATGGGGTATTTATATACAGACGTTGAGGTAGTAAACCTAAGACGAATAATGCTCCATTCTATTCAACGTTGGTTGTGATTTTGCCGGTATTTTTGGATTTGGTTTGATTGCTTTGTTGTGGAATATAACAAGCATATATAAAGCTCAATTCATGTAAAAAAAATTATATTTTGTTAATATTTAAAATATACAGGTTTAAATATACAGGTTGTGTAAGTATGGGATTTTAAATGTTTTCATAATTAAATATATATGATTTAAATTGGGATCATACACAGGTTTTATTTGGTGCTTAATTAAATATAAAATAAAAACTTTTATAAAAATAATGATTTTTTATTTTGGATATGAAAATAATATTTACAAATGACTTGAGGACAAATATAGATTTTTCAAATGTTGTTTTATTTGGTTTTTGATTAAATATAAAATAAAAAAAGCCTATAAAAATGTATTTTTTTTTTATTATGGATATGAAAATGGATATTTATGTGTAGATATAAAAAAATGGGAAAATTGTTTATAAACCCTTCAAAAGTTCTATAATTGCATATTTACCCTTAGAAAAAACATAATTATATATATACCCCTGAAAATATAGGTAATTGTAAATACGCCACTGAATAAAAGATAATTGCATACATACCCCTGAATAATACATATAATTACGTATATACCCCTAGGGTTCAAATTAGCTGAAAAAACATTTGTTAACAAATACAAAATATACAAAATGACCATTATACCCTTTGCATATATACCCTTGAAAAGTTTTTTTATTGTAAAATGACCATTTACAAGGGTTATTTTGGACTTTTTGTATATATTAATCCAAATTATATCTATAGTTAATAAAGTTTAATTAACTTATGTTAACGGAATCTAACAGTAGGGGTATATCCGCAATTACATATATTTTTTAGGGGTATATATACAATTATGTTTTTTCTGAGGGTAAATATGCAATTATATAACTTTTGAAGGGTTTATAAGCAATTTTATGTATTATTCAGGGGTATGTATGCAATTATTGTGTATTGAGGGGCAAATATGCAATTTCAAAATTATTCAGGGGTACACTTGCAAAAACCCCAAAAAAAATTATGAGGGTATATATAATTTCAAAATTTTATAACTATAAAAAAACCTACTTTATCATCATTCCACATATATAGTTTTCATTCTTCACATTATGGAAATTGTATATAAACCACTCCATGTATCAACAATGGTTGTGATCTATGAGATTGATATGGGATTTTATTGGTTTTTTTAACAAGCGGAGTTTAGTTTGATGTTTTCTTTTTCTTCTTTTTTTTTCATAAAATTAAAACTTTGTGTTTATTGTATAGTAATTTTTGTTTTTTTCTTAATCAAAACATTTTCCCTTTTCAAAACTTTTATTTTTAAATTCAAATTAAATTAAAATTATAAAATTAACCTGCAATCGTGCTTACGTCCAAGATGGAGAAGGGCAAGTTTAACCCTTTTAAACCTTTTCTGATGTGCTTGTCCCTTGCATCACATTGTGCCTCATCACCAATGGAGTATTCTTAGTATTCTATTAAAAATTCAAAACACAAAAACTTAAAATTAAGTGAAAAATAAAATTAAAATGTTTTTTTTATATTTTAAACAAAAATTCAAGTGAGAATAGAATAATATATCAAATAATTCAAAATTGTACAATTCCTTGATATATTCATTGGTTTAATGTAAGAGAGTGCAAAAAAATAATCTTTCACAACTATGAATTATATAAATGTATATATATGATGAACAATAAAATTAAGGTACAAATTAATCTTAGTTCTAACATTATATATATATATATATATATATATATATATATATATATAAATTAAATTTTAATTTGTTACTTTTAACCACTTGGAATTTGTTACTTTTAACCACTCCAAGTTTATTGACATTGATTTTGACGGAGGATAAGTGGCGTTTGGCTTGATGGTTTTTTAGTAAAATCATAATTATTATATATAATTATAAGGGTAAAATACTTGGATGGTCATCCAACTATTCAAGTGTTCCTATTTTAGTCACCCAACTATAAAAATTTTCAATTTGGTCATCCAACTTTAAAATTATGTTCAATTAGATCACTCAAGCTCACACCATTAACGGTGTGCTGATGTGGCGATACATGTCACCCATTTTCGCCATATTAATTAACACAACCACATGCCATACAATAGGGTAAAATACCTGGACTGTCACCCAACTATTTGAGTGTTCCTATTTTAGTCGCCCAACTATAAAAAAAATTCAATTTAGTCATTCAACTTTGAAATTATGTTTAATTAGGTCACTCAAACCTACGCCGTTAACGATGTGCTAATGTGGTGATACATGTCACCCATTTTTCGCCACGTCAGCACAACCACATGGGATAAAATATTATTTTTTTTCCAGTTCAAGTTACTATATGGCTTAAGTTGACATTCATGATGCATGGAGAGCCACATATATAAACTATAATATATTATATTTGAAATAATTAACTGTCAATAACAGCATTTGAAAAAAAAATTACATATAGCAATTGAATTTTATTAAAATAATTGTATCAACATGAATTTTGACAACTTACAAAAAGTTCATATGTTGCTTCACATAAAACAATTAGGGTACCCAAACAGTTAAATTGAAAAAAAAAAAAAATACATGGAAAACTCTTTATATCTCCAAGCCAATTGCAAATTTTTCCATTCAATTTAAACTTAGCATCAACATTAAAATGATAGAGGGAAATCGTCTCGATCCTTGATTGTATAGTGTGTGTCTCTCCATGCAATGGATAGTAATTGGATTTCTGGTACAATGCGATTTACTAGTGTTGTCGAAGAACAGCCCCTACAAATTTTACTAGATGGGGGCAGTGATGATAGTTTTATTAGACCGAGACTGGCTAAATTTCTACATTTGCCAGTTCTACCAACAAAATAGTTCAAAGTTCTAGTCGGGGATGGCAATGCCTTACTCGTAGAAGGGATAGTTAAAGATCTCCAGGTACAAATTCAGAATCACAGCTTTACCTTCTCAGTGTATCTATTACCAATTGTGGGTGCCGATATTATCTTGGGAGCTAATTGGTTAACAACACTCGGTCCACACATCACTGACTACAGTAATCGGACTATGGAATTCTTTTACAATAATGAATTGATCATCCTAAAGGGAGAAACATAGTGGAAACCTCACAGGACTTCTATCCCTCAATTACATAGGTTGTGTTCTACACATGCAATTGCTTCTTGTTACACCTTAACTGTGGACACACACTCAGAATTAGAGGCTGACATGCAATAGAATCTACCAACAGGGAAATCCAATTATTCGGCAGAGCTTATCCTTCCTAAGGACATGCCTGTTAATCTGCAACAGCTTATTCGAAAGTATTCTGCAGTGTTTGCTATGCCGCAGGGATTGCCTCCTTCTCGAAGTTGCAATCATTGAATTCCTTTGCTTCCAAATTCTGTTCCAGTTAAGGTGCGACCTTACCGATATGCTCATTGTCATAAATCTGAAATTGAACAAATGGTCACACAAATGTTGTCAGAGGGCATAATTGAACCAAGCAATAGCCCATTATCATCACCTGTCTTATTGGTTAAAAAGAAGGATGGCTCTTGGAGATTTTGTACCAACTATCGAGCACTTATTGCAATCACCATTAAGGATTCCTTTCCAATTCCTACAGTTGATGAGTTGCTAGATGAGTTGTGGGGGGCTTCCTATTTTTCTAAATTGGATCTTCTATCCGGATACCAGCAAATTTTGTTGCATCATGAAGATAAATATAAAACGGCATTTCGAACACATCATGGCCACATTCAATGGTTAGTAATGACCTTTGGGTTAGCCAATGCTCCAGCAACATTCCAAGGTCTTATGATTCAAGTGTTTCACTTTGCACTGCGAAAATTTGTCCTCATTTTTTTTTATGATATCTTAGTCTACAGCAAGGATTTCACTTCTCATTTGTTGCATTTAGATCAAGTATTAGCTACTCTTGTGCACCACCAACTATATGCCAAATTTTCAAAATGTCAATTTGGTATACAAAGAGTGGAATACTTAGGCCATGTGGTTTCTAATCAAGGGGTGGAAATGGATGGAGCAAAAATCCAATCTATTATTCAGTGGCCAGTTCAGAGTAATTTGAAGCAACTAAGAGGATATTTGGGTTTGATAGGGTATTATAGAAGGTTTGTCCGGCAGTATGCTTAATTGGCAAGACCTCTAACTGATCTCTTAAAACGGGATAATTTTTATTGGAACATTGAAGCTAATGATGCTTTTATGGCCTTAAAGCATGCTATTACTACAGCATCTATCTTAGCATTGCCATATTTCTCCCAACCTTTCACCGTTGAAACGGATGCATCAAGAGTAGGAATTGGGGATGTTTTGAGTCAAAATAAACACCCAATCGCCTTCTTTTCAAAGAAAATGTCACCATCTATGCAGAAGCAATCAGCTTATACAAGAGAACTGTATGCAGTTACAGAGGCAGTGGCTAAATTTAGACACTACTTAATTGGACAACAGTTCATAATTAAGACTGACCAACAATCACTCAAACATCTTTGTACTCAGACAATCCAGACTCTTGAGCATCAGAAATGGCTTCCAAAGTTGTTGGGCTTTAATTTTAGTATTGAATACAAGCTAGGTGTGGAGAATAAGGCAGCAGATGCGCTCTCTAGATGTTTCCAATTATCTCATTCAAGCCTTGATTGCCAATTATTGTCTCAGATTCAACAAGCTCAAGCAGAAGATCATATATTCAAGAAGATTATTCACGAGCTGCAATGTTCATCTAATACTCATACTGATTATGTTTGGAAACAAAATTTGCTTTGGTGGCATGTTAAAATTGCAAATCCCCCTATTCAAACTCTTAAGCAAACATTGTTGACTGAGTTTCACTCTTCTAGAATTAGGGGGCATTCGGGACAATTGAGAACGTATGGAAGATTAGCATTGTAGTTTTTTTGGCCAGGCATGAGGGTAGATGTAAAGAAATTTATCCAGGCTTGTGCAGTTTGTCAAAGAGCTAAGAGTTTAAATTCTCATCCGGGTGGACTGCTGCAACCATTACCAATACATTCACATATTTGGCAGGATATTTCCATGAATTTTATCGTGGGATTACCGTTGTCACGAGGAAAGTCAGTCATCTTTGTGGTAATTGATAGACTGTCCAAATATGGACATTTTATGGCTCTTCGGGCTGAATTTACTAGCCAATCAGTGGCTGATACATTCATTGAACATATAGTCCGATTACATGGAATTCCTCGGTCCATCATTTCTGACAGAGACAAGGTTTTTACTAGCAAGTTTTGGCAACATCTATTTGAAAAAATGGGCACGTCACTCGCGATGTCATCTACTTGTCACCCGGAAACAGATGGACAGACAGAGGTTTTAAATAAATGCATTGAACACTATCTTCAGTGCTTTATTGTTGAGAATCCCAAATCTTGGGTCGAATTATTACCATGGGCAGAGTATTCTTACAACACTGCTTATCATACTAGTATGGGAATGACACCATTTCATGTGGTGTATGGCAGAGAACCTCCCCCATTGATTGCTTATGCCTACAATGATTCTGATCCATTGCCTGTATCCGAATTATTATCTCACAGGGATAAGTTGCTGCAACAATTGAAGATGAATTTGGCCAAGGCACAAAGTAGAATGAAAAAATATGCTGATCAAAAGTGTAAAGAGGTTTCATTCGAAATTGGAGACTGGGTTCTCGTTAGGTTGCAGCCATACAAGCAACAATCTGTATTCTTTAGGAGAAATCACAAATTGAGCATGAAATATTTTGGTCCTTTCCAAATTTGGCAGAAATTGGCCCCTGATGCTTACAAACTGGCTTTACCGGATGGGGCCAAAATACACCATGTGTTTCATGTTTCTGTACTTAAACAATTCATTGGCAATCCCCTGATAGATATATCTCCATTACCAGTCATGACTGATACCTTGGGACCTTTAATTCAGCCTAAAATTCTGTTGAACGTTCGCACCATTTTGCACAATCAGATATTAGTGAAACAGGTGCTGGTTCAATGGCATGGGTTGCCTCTGTCAGAGAACTCATGGGAAGATTTGCTACTGCTGCAATAGCAATACCCAACATTAGACCTTGGGGACAAGGTCCCAATTGAAGAGGGAGGTAATGTTATATTCCCACTGAAAATTCAAAGTAAATCCGAAGAGGAAAGATACAGGAGAATCTTGATTCAAATCAGGAGAAGCTGAACATGGAAGCACACGTGGATGGCCCAATGGAGGGGATTATTACACCACCCACTATTGACAAAAAGGCTGCTGGATTAACCCGGGTAAGAAAGGCTAACACACGTTTAAAGGGCTTCATTTGGGGGGATATAAAAGGAAAGAAGAAAGGGGAAAAGGGCATTGAATAACTGAGCAAACATCCGAGGCCCTGCCGCAGGAAGGCATGAGGAATCAGGATGACTTCACAGCCTTATCCTAGTTATTTCTTTAAATTTAGTCATGCTATAATGTCTGGTGATCAACTTTGTTCTTTTTTTTGCTTTTAATGCTTAGTATTATGTTTTGGGTGAAGGATGAGATAAGGATTTGCTTATGGATTTAGAATTATCTCCTTCTTAGTGTGTTTTGGTGGATGCTGTGATGATGATATGCTTGTAGACCTGGACTTAACTACTTGTGTCACTGAATTTGTCTACAATTGTAATGAAAATCAGAGCTGGAAGCTCTTAGATGGTGCTGGTTGTGAATTGAACTTGTGAGTTGTAGAGGAATTCATTACATATGACCGCCATTTCAAGAAGAATTTGTTTTCTTCCACAATGTATAGAACATACCCATGTTGAAGTAGTTCCAAAATCCTCCTAAAAATTTAATTATCAAAATCTACATCAAAAGATATTATTTAAAAAAATGGTGCCTCAACCTCAGTAAATAATTCATCACAAATCAAAAATCACTTGAGAGCATCAAGGATGACCGTTCTCTCCATCTTGTCATATGGCAGAGGCACACCTTCATATGCCTTCAGCTTTTCCAAAGCTGCTACTTCTTTTTTTTGTGCGGGATCAACCTGCAAATATCAATCAACATAACCATAAATCTAGACCAAACAAAAAAAAATCCCCAAAAATTAGAGTCTATAACAAAGAACAAAGATATTCATCCAACTCAAAAAATGAAACTAATGACAGAAAGCATAATGAGACACATTCAGTCCATCAACAACATCAACATCAACATCATCATCATCATCTAATCCTTAAAACACACACTATCTTGATATATATCACCAAATAACACAATTTTATGGAAAGAAGAATTCCTGAAAATAACTTTACAAAAACTACATATAAGGTCTGAGTTCTTAATCATCCTAATGATCATTCATACATAACACAAAGCCTAAGAACATCGAAGGCCAACCGAATGCTAGTCAAAATAAGCACTCATAGTTCATAAATATGTGTACAAATAGCCATACAAAATTTTATCAGCTAATGCAAATATCTTCAAGCTCATCCATGGAATAAACAAGATGAATTGTTGCTCCAAAAGACAATTCCATACCATCAACGCAACAAGAACAATAAAATAATCTCTCCATAAATATATTTAAAAAAACAACATCACAGCTAGAAATAATGTTTGCTCTTGCAAAGAACAATCAGAATCATCATCACCAAATTGGATAGAGATGCAAAACAAAGTACCACAATAGCAGAAGAAATCCATTAAATTTTGGATAAAAGAGATCAAACAAACAACAAAATACCTCAGTGACCTTGAGCACAAGTTCTCCATTGCAATGTTTGTACTTCATCACATACCAAGACTGATCCAAACAAAAGAAAAAAAAATCAAGTAAAAGATCAAGAAAAGAAGATCCGAAATCAAAAGGAACATAGAGAAATCAAAACGGAAACACACAGATTGAGGATCAGCGCTGAAAAGCTAGACGAATCTCTCAACGAATTCCTCCCAAGAAGCGACTTACACCATCATGAGCACCGGTCTTCTTCACCTTCAAATCAGGAACAATGGTTTACAAAAATAAGAGAAAACCTGTTTTTCACGGCACCAATTTCAAAATATCGAATAAGAAAGAATCACACACAAAAAAAAAAAAACAATTGACAATCATAAGGTAAGTGATCTTGAAGTTGAGCTCAAAGTCCACCCTATGTTCAACGAGCTCCCCAACACCCTCCGATTTTTTTTTCCCACCGACAAGCCTCCAGTGCTCATAGGCGGCATCTGCGAGCTCGCCCTTGGATTCAGAGTCTCAAGATGAAAGTTGCCAGCGACTAATTGGGAAGAAGATGGCTTCCGAGCATGATAGAAATCAATCGTCCTATGAAACAAGGACTCCACCAAGGAATCGGAACGTCCATTGATGAAATCGGAGCTTCAATCGTGTGAGATCAAGAAGATCAAAAACTAGGGTTTTGAAACTGCGTGTCGGCTTGTTGAGTTTTTTATGGCGATGGGTTGCGGGGGCTCTGTACTGGCGACTAATTTCCACAAAGTTAATAGAATGTTTTTAAAAATTTAATTAGTTTAATAAATATGTTTAATAATTTATTTTAAATAAGTATTAATATCAGTAAAATGCTTAGTAGTAAAAAAAATTAATTTTAATTTTATATTGACTAAGTTAATTTTTTCAGCCCTTATTTTTTAAAATTCAACATTTGATTCTTTAGACCCACATATTTATTCTTGACCTTGGAGCCTAGTTTATTTTTACTTGAACCAAACTTAAATAAATTTTTTAAAAGAGAGATAGAGGAGACAAAAGTCGTAAATCTATTATAATGAATTTGAAAATCCATCAAATTTGGGGTAATAGAATATTTAAAAAAAACAAAATAAATAAATACATAAAATTTTAAAAAGTTTTTGTAAAAAATTTATGAAATAGAAATTATTTATAAAATTTGGGATAATAGATTTTTCCGGTAATAATTTTTATTTAAATAAATAATAAAAAATAGTGGTGATCATTTTTGACCTTTAAATAATTGCGGCTAATCCATGAATTGGATGCTATAAAATCTATTATTAAAAAATAATAAATAAATTTGTATTAATTTAAAAATTTGCCACTATATATATATATTGGCTAATGTAAAAAATTTGCCACAACAAAAATTTATAACGATAAATTTATAAATTACTACTAAATTTAGCCACTATAGATCAGCTTTCTTGTAGTGTTTTAAGTCTGTGTTTTGAATTTTTAATATAATATTAAGAATACTTCATCTGTGATAAGGCCGAATGTGATGCAAGGGACAAGCACATTAGAATAGGTTTGAAAGGGTTAAACTTGCCCTTCTCAATCTTGGACATAAGCACGATTGCAGGGTTAATTTTATAATTTTAACTTAATTTGAATTCAAAATTAAAAGTTTTGAAAAGGAAAAATGCTTTGATTAAAAAACTAAAAAACAAAAATTACTCCGCAATAAACACAAAGTTTTAATTTTATGGAAGAAAAAAAAAAAAAGAAAACATCAAACCAAACTCCGCTTGTTCAGAAAACAATAAAATCCCATATCAATCTCAGATCACAACCATTGATACATGGAATGGTTAGAAGTAAAAAATTTAAATTTAAATTTTTTTTTTGGTAAAAACTATAAATTGATTGTGACTTAGCCTCACGCAACTATTGTCATTTGTCATTTATTTATTTATTTATTTATTTTGGTTATATAAAATTCTGAAAGAATCATTTTTATTATTTTAATGCCACATGGCGTACATCAAATGAAAAGAATTTCTTGTTTAAAGAAATTGTTTTTTAATTTATTATTTTAAAATAATTTTTATTTTTTATGTTTATAAATTATATACAATTTCCATAATGTAAAGAATGAAAACTATATATGTGGAATGATGATATATAAAGTAGGTTTTTTTTTAATAGTTATAAGATTTTGAAATTATATATTCCCTCATAATTTTTTTTTATATCTACACATAGAAATATCCATTTTCATATCCATAATAAAAAATATACATTTTTTATAGGGTTTTTTTTAATTTTATATTTAATCAAACACCAAATAAAACAACATTTGAAAAATCTACATTTGTCCTCAAGTCATTTGTAAATATTATTTTCATATCCAAAATAAAAAATCATTATTTTTATAAAAGGTTTTTATTTTATATTTAATTAAGCACCAAATAAAACCTATATATGCTCCCAATTTAAATCATATATATTTAATTACGAAAACATTTACAAATATTCCATACTTACTTACACAACCTCATGATGTTTGTGTACATTTTAAATATTAACAAAATATAAAATTTTTACATGAATTGAGATTTATATATGCTTGTTATATTCCTCAACAAAACAATCAAACCAAATCCAAAAATACCGGTAAAATCACAACCAACGTTGAATAGAATGGAGCTGTTAAAATTTTCAAATTAAATTTCGTTACAAAAACTGCATGCATTATTCATCTTTGGTTTACTACCTCAACGTTTGTATATAAAATACCCCATACTCAAAACTCAAAAGTGTTTTAAAGTGAAAAATTTTACCAAGAGTCATTCAATTCAATTCTCACTAACAGATATGGCATTGATATCAACACTCAAGAGCTCATGGTTTGCATTTCTAGTTCTTAACATTTGCATTTCAATGGCAGCTGCATCTCGTGTGCTGAACGAGAAGTCCATGATCGAGAGACATGAGCAATGGATGGTCGAGCATGGTAAGGTGTACAAAGACATTGCCGAGAAACAACATCGGTTGGAGATATTCAAGAGCAATATTGAGTACATCGAAGCCTTCAACTCCGGCGAGCATACATTTAAACTTGGTGCAAACCAATTTACAGACATGACCATTGAAGAGTTTAAAGCCAAGTACACTGGTTTTCGTCCTTCTTTGTCTAACAATCCTCTCAAGACCTCCTCCTTCAAGTATGAGAATGTTGCTGAGGTTCCTGATTCTATCAATTGGACAGCCAAGGGTGCTGTCACTCCTGTCAAAAATCAGCGAAAGTGTGGTAAATTCCTTATCAAACATATATATATATATATATATAATTGTATCTTTCAAAACTAACGTATATATATGTGTGCATGTGCACATGCATCATGTGTAGGATCATGTTGGGCATTCTCTACAGTGGCTACAGTAGAAGGAATAAACCAAATTAAAAACAATAAGTTGGTATCACTTTCAGAGCAAGAGCTTGTGTCATGTGATACTAAAACCCTAATAGACGAAGGATGCCGTGGAGGGATGATGGACAACGCTTTCGAATTCATTGTGTCCAAAGGACTCGCAACCGAAGAAAGCTATCCTTACACGGCAAGTGATAGTTCTTGTAAAAAGTTTAAGAGTGTGGTTCATATTACTGGTTATGAAGATGTACCTCGGTCGAATGAGACTGCATTGCTTAATGCTGTGGCTAACCAACCAGTCTCAATTGGTCTTAATTGTGATAACCTCATCCATTACCACAGCGGTATTGTGGATGCTGGTAGCTGTGTTGCGAAGAGTGAGTCTGAGCTAAACCATGCTGTCACCGCCGTTGGTTATGGAGTTGAAAATGGAAAAAAGTATTGGTTGCTCAAGAACCAATGGGGAAACAAATGGGGTGAGGCTGGATATATTAAGTTGGAGAGGGATGGCAAATTTAAGGAAGGCACGTGTGGTCTTGCCTTGTATGCAAGTTACCCTGTTATGCATTGAAAGAAGAAGATGGTTTAGCTACTATAGAGTCTGTCTATTAATTGTGTCATTTTATTGCATTGTTTTAAATCATGTAATTAGAATAATTGTTTTTTTTTTTTTTTTTATTTTGGGAAGAATCAGATGTTCTTGTAGCACTCTTTATCTTGATTAAAGTCTGTGATAATAATTTGGAAACATATTGAAAAGTGGAGGTTAAGAAAGAAAACTTGCAATTAATTAGATTATTATTATTATTATTATTATTATTATTATTATTATTATTATTATTATTAAGATTTTAAAATAGTAATAAAAAGCAAAAGAAATAGAATAAATTATAATAATACTAAATTGGAAAGAAAGGTTTATTTATTTTGAGTATATTTTCTGAAGTCCAGGAGCTCGTTTCCTCCTACTTCTCTCACACACGAACACAAAAAAAGAGAAGATGGATACTGGTTTGGTGAATAACATTGTATTCACTTCTATTTTTCTTAATATATATAGTAACAGAATTACATGAAAATAGGATAAAAAAAACTAACCTACATGCACGTTGTGGTAACCACTAGATCCACTTGACCATTTCCATGCAACTAATTTCACCCTTCAAGTGCTAGTCACGTGATGGGTTTAATGCATAAAACAAACATGCACTTATTAATTAAAAAACAACAAGATTATTGTCATCAATCACCTCCCTAATCTTGTTTCTTCTTCACAACTTGTAGTCCCAGCTTTGTGCGCATCTCCAGGAATTTCAAACGACTAAGTGGTTTTGTCATTATGTCAACCAATTGATCATCAGTGCATACATGCTCCACTTTTATCTTCCCATCTTCAACACATTCACGAATGAAATGGTACCTCGTGTCAATGTGTTTGCTTCGGTCGTGGTATACGGGGTTCTTGCAAAGAGCTATAGCAGATTTGTTATCAACCTTCAGGACCACTTTAATCTTCACATTCTCCAGCAATTCTTCCAAAAGTCTCCCAAGCCAAATGCCTTGACATGCTGCTATAGTAGCTGCTATGTACTCAGCCTCACAAGAAGATAATGCCACTATCTTTTGCTTCTGTGACGCCCATGTTACTAAGTTGGAGCCAAGATAATAAGCGATGCCAGTGGTGCTCTTCCGGTCATCCATGTCGCCGGCCATATCACTGTCACTGTATCCAATGAGATGTGGCTCTTGTTCGCCTTTCTTCACATACATACACCCCAGATCAAGTGTTCCTCGAACATACCTCAGAATTTGCTTCACCGCCGCCATGTGCTGGGTTGTTGGCGACTCCATGAATCGACTTACGATTCCAACAGCACAGGATATGTCGGGTCAAGTGTTAACTAAGTACCTGAGGCATCCCACAATGCTTCAATATTGAGTTGCATCTACTAGTGAAGCTATACTCTTCTTGCTCAATTTCTGCCTCGCCTCCATAGGAACTTGGATTGAATTGCAGTCAGCCAATCCACTTCTTTCAATAATCTTAGCTGCATCGCTTGCTTGACACAACCCAATACCATGGCATGATTGAACTACTTCTATTCCCAAGTAGCAACTTAGGAGACCGAGGTCGCTCATACTGAACAAATCTTTCATTTGGTTCTTGAACTTGTCTATCTCCATCATGCTTGAGCCTGTGATGATCAGATCATCCACATACACCCCGACCAAAAGACAACACTCACTAGATCTCTTCTTGTAGACTGCATGTTCCAAGCGACACCTCTCAAAACCAAGTGAAACAAGGCTTTTGTCAAGCTTTGCATTCCAAGCTCTCGGCGCTTGTCGAAGCCCGTACAATGCCTTCCTCAGCTTCAACACTTTTCCTTCACTACCTTGCACGATAAACCCAGGAGGATGAGCCACATACACATCTTCTGCAAGTTCACCATTAAGGAATGCCGATTTGACATCCATATGGTGCACCCCCATGATTCTTGAGCCGCCAAAGCAATGAGCAATCTGACAGTTTCCATTCTAGCAATAGATGCAAAAACTTCATCAAAATCTATACCTTGTTTCTGTACATACCCTTTTGCAATGAGGCGAGCTTTATGCTTTATTATTTCACCATGAGGATCCTTCTTCACTTTGAATACCCACTTGAGTCCAATGGGTTTGTGATCGGGAGGCAGATCAACGAGATCCCATGTGTCATTGTCTTCAATGGCTTCTAATTCCTCTTGCATAGCACGCCTCCAGCTTTCATGCTTTTGCGCCTTCTCAACACACCCAGGTTCCTCATCCACTAGCATACACAACTCAGAATACTCCAATTCAACCTCCGAAGTTTCATCATACAATTCCTGCAACGAACAAAACCGTTGCGGGTTTTGTGAGAATGAAGCCGTGGATGCAGTGGGTGGTGTAGTAGCTTGCACTCCACCGGGTGCTCCAAATGAAACTTGTGCCGGCGTTGCCTCACCATCTCTTGGCATGTCTATAGATGCGTGTTCACCATGATCAAAATGCACAGAATCGACACACTCGTATTTTTAGTTCCTGCATTTTTAGTGGGGTAATACACAGTAAAGATGTCACCTTTAGTTTGAACATTTTCTTCAACCATCGAGTCCCATTGCCAGTGCATTTTCTCATCGAAAACAACATCACGGGAGACATGGAGTTTCTTTTGCATTGGATCAAACATTCGATATGCCTTGCTTCCGGTCTCATAGCCAAAAAACACCATGGGATTGTTCCTATCCGCCAACTTCTTTGCATGTGGAGTTGTCATCTTGACATGTCCCACACAGCCAAAAGTGCGAAGATGGTGTACATTGGGCTTCCTTTTATACCATGCTTCATAGGGTGTCATGCCTAATACACTTCGTGTGGGAGCTCGATTTAATATGTAAACAGCAGTTGTAACAGCTTCACCCCAATACTCACCCGGCACTTTACTACTCTTTAATAAGCTTCTCGCCATCATGACCACGGTCTGGTTCCTTCTCTCTACAACTTCATTCTGTTGCGGAGAATATGGGGCCGTTAGGAACCGCTTCACCCCCAAACCCTCGCAAAATTTGGCGAACTCCTTAGATGTGAATTCACCACAGCGGTCAGTCCGAAGCGCCTTTATCTTGAGATCGGCCTCCATTTCAACTGCTGCCCTGATTTCTTGAATCCACTAAGTGCCTCATCTTTGCTTTTGAGCAATACCAACCACATGTACCTAGTGAGATCATCAACAAGGAGCATAAAGTACCTATTCCCAGCTGGTGTTGCAGGTGTGATCGGCCCACAAATATCACCATTCATGAGCTGGAGTGGATGCTCAGCACGGTAGGTAGCCTTCTGCGGGAATGGTGAGCGTCGCTGCTTTCCGATGAGACACCTGTCGCACAGCTGGTCTACATGCTCTGGTCGCAGCATGCCGATCACCATGTCTTTCTGCACCAAGTTTCTCAAAGCCTGAAAATTTAAGTGCCCATATCGAGCGTGCCACAACTATGCATCATCCTTGATGCTTACCAACAAACAAATTGGTTGCGTTAGATTCAGGTTCAACTTATACAGTCTATTCCTTGATCCTTTTTACCTTTGCTAGTAGCTTCTATTGTCTGTCATATATACACAAGAGGCCGTCATCCAGCATAGTTTTGCATCCGTGTTCCTCAAGCTATCCTAAGCTGATGATATTGCTCTTCAAACAGGGTATGTAATACACATCGGTTAGAATCTTATGCTCACCTGATTGACACTTGAACAGCACTGATCCAAGACCGCTTATCTCCATTATGGATCCATCGCCGAATGTCACCGTCCCACCGACAGTGACATCGAGATCAGTAAACTTATCTTGATACCCAGTCATGTGGTTGCTCGCCCCCAAGTCAAGGTACCAAACATCATCCACCGGTTTTTCTTCGGCAAGTAGGTTGACGGTTTGCTTCTCTTCAATTAACATTGCCTTTTCAAATCTTCTTTCAGCAGTACAGCCCACTTGACACACTTCAGCCATCAACAACGCAGGTTCGTCATCTTGCTTTTCGCCAACATAAACCTTCTCTTCCCTCCTCCTTGATCTGCATTCAGATGAATAGTGGCCAAAGTTTTGACAATTAAAGCACCTGATCTTGCTTTTATCGAACTTTTTGCCGTTGTGGACACGCTCGCCATCGCCGTGCCAACAGCCACGACCGCGCCCACGGCCCCTTCCGCGGCCATGACCACCACTTCCTCTGTTCTTGGAGCCGGTGTTGGACCCCTCGCCATCTTTCTTCTCCTTCGTGGTTGTCCATTGAGACCGAGTGAGCAAGACATGCTCATCGTCACCATCGTCAACAATGCGCATGCGTTCCTCATGCCCCTTGAGTCGCCCAATGAGCTCTTCTACCGACATTGTATTTAGATCGGCGAACTGCTCAATTGAACTCACAATCTACAAGAACTTATTAGGAAGTGAGCAAAGCATCCTCTTCACCACGTAGGAATCTTCCATGTTCTCACCAAGCTCTCGAATCTTGTTGACAATGATGCCAACTTTGAATGCGTAATCCTCGACGCTCTCGTTACTCTTCACTTTTAGTGCATCGAGCTCCTCCTTAAGGGTTTGTACCCTTGCTTCCTGGACACGTTCGGCCCCAAAGAACATCATTTTCAGGGCCGTCCACACATCCCTGGCGCTCTCCTTCTTTGCGACGAGGAAGAGCACATCTTCTGGGATCGCGCTGAAGATAACTGCACGCGCCACCTTGTTCCGCTTCGCGTCCACCGCTGCCTTTGAATCTACGGGATCCACCACATCCCACAAATCATTCGCCTCCATCACGGCTTGCATCTTGATCGACCAAACTGAGAAATTCTTCCGCGTCAGCATGGGATATGGAATCCCACATGAGTTCTCTTTTGCTGTCGCTTGACCGCTACCTGACATGTCGTTCCCGCCCGGCTGGTACTTGGGCATGCGGTGCTGATAGTAGCTTCTTCACCAACCTGGCTCTGATGCCACAATGAAGTCCAGGAGCTCGTTTGCTCCTACTTCTCTCACACACGAACACAAAAAAAGAGAAGGATGGATACTGGTTTGGTGAATAACATTGTACTCACTTCTATTTTTCTTAATATATATAGTAACAGAATTACATGAAAATAGGATAAAAAAAAACTAACCTACATGCACGTTGTGGTAACCACTAGATCCACTTTCTAAGCCACGCAGTGACGTGGGCCTTTCCACTTGACCATTTCCATGTAACTAATTTCACCCTTCAAGTGCTAACCACGTGATGGGTTTAATGCATAAAACAAACATGCACCTATTAATTAAAAAACAACAAGATTATTGTCATCAATTTCCTTTTCTTTTATCTTTTTCTTCTCTGGGAAATATGTTTATTTGAATTGTCTCATAAACAAGTTAGAAATAGAAGATAAAAATAAAGTTGTTATAAACTTCAAGTAAAATTATGTATAAGTCCTTGGAAGTTTACAAATAGCGCTATCAATTCCTCAACCATTTTAGTACTTTTCTGTCCTTAATTTTATATATATATATATATATATATATATATATATATATATATATATATATATATATATATATATATATATATTTTAATCCTTATTCAACTATTTCCTTAGGAAAATATCAAAACTACCTATTTTAGAAATAAAAGATTTAAAAAATAGGGATTGTTTTAGAGAGATGAAAAACTTGAGGGATTATTTAAGAATCAGAAGAATCACTACAAGAAAAACAGAAATTTGGCACGGTAAATTTGGCACGGATTTGGGTCTAAAAATCGTTACAAATTGATTTTGGCACGGAATATTAAGTGTGCCTATAGCATACGTGACAAATATAATTTGTCACGGTATAACAAAACCGTGACAAACTTTGTCACGGTTTTATAGACCATGACAATGTTTGTCACTATTTTTAGCAGGGGATATATTTTGACACGGTTTTTGTCATGGTTTATATTGTCATGGTTTTTGCCACGGTTTTTTGCACAGTTTTTTTTTGTCATGGGTTTTTGGCACGGTTAGATTTTTCATGTTTTTTGGCATGGTGAGATTGTCACGGTTGTTGGCACGATTAAATTTGTCACGGTTTTTATCACGGTTCGAATTGTCACGGTTTTTGGCACGGTTAGATTTGTCACTATTTTTGGCACGGTTCAATTTGTCACAGTTGTTGGCACGGGGTTGCTTGTCACGGTTTTTGGAACGGTGTGGTTTGGCACGGTTTTTGGCACAATTCTACGATATTTTACACTGTTTTTTGTCACAAATTTTGTCACGGTGTTAGAATTTACATGATTGTTAGCATATTTTTTGGCACGGAATTTGGCACGAAATTTGGCATAATTTTATTTATTCCATGAAAAATTAAATATTATTTTTCTAAATAATGGTAGATTCATTTGATATCATAGCCTACATTAAGTCACCAAAATGTCCTGTGGCATTAGCAAAATAAACATAAATGTTATTACAATCATCCTAGTCCTGACATACATCATCCAACAAAATACCACAAAACTCTAACACTCTACATCATCTTAGTCCCGGCCTACATCATCCTCAAAGTCGTTAAGAGAATTATTGGTAGACGGGGAAGTCTGAACTCTCTTCAACATTGGAGAGTGCTCGTCGGTGCTCGTCGGCATGTGTTTGGGACTCTCCTGTTGGTGCTCGAGGGGCATGTGGTGTATGAGTAATAGTAGGCATGCTAGAAAGGTCAATACCTTGTACCCGAAGCGCAGCAAGCAATGATGATTCAAATAACTCACGTCGAGCCAACTCAGCATCTGCATTAGCACGAGATCTAGCAAGCTCCTCCTATAACTCTTTAACTTTGTTCCAGAGTTGTTCAGTTGATTCAGAAGGCCCTGCGCGTGGCTTATAATTGGATGAGGACGTTTGCCTAACAATGTTACCTTTTCCTACAACTCTGTTACGACTTCCAATAGCTATCTCATCCCATAATTCATGTTGATAAATAGAACCCTCATCTACGCCTTGACTAAATTTGTCTACAATAGCTTTCTCAAATTGTTCCTGCATCTCAAGTAAGATTCCTTTCAAAATGATTATATAAATATTATCTAAATTCAAACAAAATTTAAACTCAAAATATTCACATTAATGTTTTGTTCATTCAAAAGCCTAACTGAGCATGTGTGAATCCCTAATGCATGTATAACTTACATTGGAGTTTGGAAAATTAATACTATGTTCCTTATACTACATATTTTCCCATATGAGATTTCCAAATGCATTTATAACTTCCATGTATAACTTCCATTAGATTTTGGAAAATTAATGCATGTATAATTTCCTAATGTATTTTTATTACTCTTGATGATTACTTTGCATGGTTCTTAATAGCCAAAGCACAACATTTTTTCACTTGTAAAGCCTAAGTAAGCATGTGATAATTCCTAATGAATGTATTTCCATTGGATTTTGAAAAATTAATACTATATTCCATATACTACATCTTTTTCCATATGAGATTTTCAAATGCATTTATAACTTTCATGTATAACTTCCATTGGATTTTAGAAAATTAATGCATGTATAATTTCCTAACGTATACTTATTACCCTTGATGACTACTTTGATGGTTGTTAATAGCATGTAATAATTCCTAATGTATAATTTTTCACTTGTAAATGTCCTTCATTTAATACTAAATGAAGGACAACATTTTTTCAATTGTAAAGCCTAACTAAGCATGTAATAATTCCTAATACATGTATGATTTCCATTGGATTGTGGAATATTAATACACCATTGTTTCCAGTGGTATACATTGGGGGAAATTGGTTGGGGGTATGGATTATCTTATAGCTATTCATGTCTCTGGAGAGCTTATTCCCATGTTGAAAACAATTGGTGCTATCTGGCTTTGAGTGGTTTGTTCTTTCTATTTTGTTTACTAAATAAAGTATATAATAAATAGAATTTATATAATGTATGGCTATATATTAATATAAGTCAATTAAATATATTATATTAAAAGCTATCATAATATAAATATGTTATTATGCTTAAACTATTATTGTTTTATATTTTTCCCCTTGCTAGATAAATTTATTTCATTTATTACTTGGAAAATTTTGAATTATTTTGGTCTTCACACCCTAGAGTAAGCTTCTCTCATATTCTCTTCATACTTCTCTTATATATATAGACACACACACATATATTCAATTTTCTTCTTCCTATTTAGATATATACACACATACATATATATTCGCTTCTTCTTCTTCTTCTTCTTCTTCTTCTTCTTCTATACATATATTCACTTTGGTTTGAAAGATGCATGCCTCTAAACCTAAATGATTGTTTATTTATGTGAGATACCATGCATTTTTGTTTTCATATGTTTTTTTTTTTTTAAGGTTGGTGTAATGCATAGAGAGGGGATGTATAGTGATGGTATGAGGAAGAGATGATGAAGATGAAGATGGAGAAGATGACAGAAGAGAGAGAGAGAGCATAGTTCATCAATAATAATGAAAAAATGTTTCCCTATTGCCTTAATTGTGCTATGTGCTCTATCTGTCATCATTATCATTTCTCTCTTTCTCTCTCTCTCTCTCTCTCTCCCCTTCTATTTTTAGGGTTTCATCCTCTATATATTTCTATTCAAACCTTAGTATATAGTTCATTCAAAGATATTCAAAAATAATTTTGTTATACTTATGGTTTAAGTGCCAAGGTAATAATGATGTAATCTTCTCCGTACCTCTTCTGTTTTTTCTAAGGGTGTGTTTTTGTTTTGGAAGTAATTTTTTTCAAAAAAGATCAAAAAATACTTGTTGTGGAAACACACACGCATATATATATATATATATATATATATATATATATATAGCTTTTATTTACTATTAATTTAAATAAATTAGGTGATTTGAATTTTACTAAGATGACTTTTTAGCTTTTATTTACTATTAATTTAAATAAATTAGGTGATTTGAATTTTACTAAGATGACTTTTTACACATGGAAATGAGAATGTATTTTTATAAATTAATCAATGTTGTTAAATTAGAAGTTTTCAATAATGAGATTTATTTATTTTGAAAAAATAATCAAAGGGTGGCGTCATATCTTTATCTCTCATGTTTTTTTTTTTTTTTTTAATTAATCAACGCATGCATCCAACAATAATATATCTATATTTATTTTATTTATTTAAATATTTGCTTGTTAATCACCTTAATCTGAACTTAACATTATAATGATGATGATTTGTCGGCTTTCATCAAATGTTTTAATGTTAGCTCATAAATGAATTAGTTGCGGATCCAAAAATTATAGGTTAGGGGGACAAATTGTAAAAGTGATAAAATAATTAATAAAATTTTAAATTTTTTTTTTGAAATTTTCTTTAGATGTTAATTTATAGTTTAGTTTATAAAAATTAGGGTCAAACATTAAATTTTTACAAAATGTTTGTCATAAATATACTTTTATATATTATATCAATTAATTTATAAAAATAAAAAAACTAAAACATATGTTTTTTTTTTGGAAAATATATATACATAAAGCAATTTATTAAATATCAATAAATTACATAAGTAATTTATTAAATATCATTTAATCAAATAATATATTTTTAAAATATTTTTTAAAAATTTATAATTTTAATTCATAAGCATTAATTTGTAAAAAAATTGATAATTTAAAAAAAAATAAAAAAAAAGAGATAGAGATATTTTTTAAAAAATATATACTTATATATTTCATCTTAATTCTATCCCCAAAAAATACTATTTTTCAAGGGTTTACCTTTGTTAGACATTTGGCTTGCTATGATTGGAAAATAATGCGCTGGTACCGACAAAGAAAGATAAGGTCTCCAATTTCGGTCTCTCGGCTCTACCCCCTATGATGGCTTGCTACGGTGTCACCAACCCAAATCCACACCTTTTTCTTTAGCCCTTTGGCATGCTGCTTGCTCTGCCACTGCTTTTCCAATCTTATTACCAAAGATTTAGATATTACACTTACCACCTGTTTAATTTTATTCATATATGTTATGATGTATTAAGGGAGTATTAAGTAATCATTAGGCAATAAAGCTGTGAACCTTGGTTTTTTTACAAAACTCAAGATCACTCCAGCAAGACTCATTGACAACAACGTCTGGGCCATGGTTCGGGTTCATAGCAACAACACCGATGAAGGATGTGAACACTACCAGGCACACACTAACCTCTGCCGCCACATTGACCATGTTATCTATGCCTTTCACTGCAAGTTTAATCATTTAATTTGCTCCTATACATATACATATAAACAAATATTTACTCTCTCTCTCTCTCTCTCTCTTTTTCTCACTTGAAATTTTTGGAAAAAGTTGGTGCTGCGATAGAAACTTTTCTGAGTAGATATTTCTGTAAAAAATTTATCTTATGTGTATTGATATATGGAGGAATTGCTCCATAAATCTGATCGGCCTAAGCCTCATATCCTCTCCACAACATATTAAGACATGAAATATTAAACTATTACTGTTAATTATCATTAGCACTCGATTTCTATGACTGACAATCATCTTAATTTTGCAGTTTGAGATATTAAGTAACCTTCAGCATGGCAAGAAATCCCTTCAGATGGATACTCTTCCTCAGTTGAGGCTCTCTCCTCCGGCTATTTATCATGAAAAGATTTAGAAGAGACACCCTTCCACTATAGGAGAAAAGGGTTTCAGTGTTGATTAGTGCCCTTACACTGGACCGGTGTATGTTAGAGATGGTGAGGAGATCGGATTTGGAGAAGGATATCTGAACCGAAGGTGCAGGGTGTTTTCATTTGATATTCTGTTTATTTCCCTTAATTTTTCATTGTTTTTTTTAGTGATAAATTGGAAATAATCAAAGGAAGTTTTTTGTTTTATCTTTTTTATTTGTTGTTTGCTATAATGAATGATGGTTATTGATTATCCTTCAATATTTTAAATATGATGAAGTTGGGCATGATTGAATAGATTTTAGATGGTTTAAAAAATTGTTTATAGTAGTTTCGGATAGAAAAATAGATTTTATCTCATTTTGTTAAAAAAAAATGATTTTTGTTATATCTTGGTGTTATTAATTTTTTTAATAAGAAAAAAATTATACATATATGATATGATGTTATAGTGGTTGTATACATGAGGAAAAATTATTAAAAAACCAATTTTTTTTTGTAATTCCACTTTGTTTTACCAACCTCATCTAAATATTTTTAAAAACATAACTTGAAAACATGATACTCCCTTTTTCTTTTCTTCTCTACACCTCAATAATTGAATCACTATTTTTATCTATCTCCACACTAATATCCTTAATAAAAATGATTTAAATCCCAACTATTATCTTTGACAAAATGATCACCGGTAATATCAATTAAAATGTGTTATTTTGCGGAATAAACATTGCAATGTAACCCTCCATTGCTAAGTTGGAAAAAATGCATATATGTCATATTGTAACAATAATGATTAAAATATTATGACTAAGCATCATTCTAGCGATAAATTTTTTAACACTTCAAAATACGTAATTTGTATATAGTTGAAATCTACTTTTTTTTTCACATCAATCAATTAATTATGTTCTTTGAGAGGATTTCTTAATATAATTTTATTTGGTTTTTAGATAATTCAGCCATAAAAATATATAGAAATAATGGTTAATTTTTTTTTTAAGATATTCAAAATTTCACAATATCAACTCTTATGCAAAAGAATGTTAAAAAAATAAATAAATTATTTCCTATAATTCATACAATCTTGGAAATAAATATTTGAAATAATTTCATAATTTACAAGAATAATTTAAAACAATTATAAAAGAATTTGAAAAGAATGATCACAAACATATGATTTATATTAAATGTTTAATTTTTTATAAAAGATTTTAGTTCTATCCCCCCTAAAAATTTCTCTTTCAAAATTTCATTTTGAGAACACATTTGGAAAATTTTAATTGGTGGGTATGTCACATCACTATTCTATACCTAACATGTTTTACTTTCTATCCATTTAAACAGTGCCCAAAACCTCAATAATTTCTTACTGAAACAATCAATCATTTCCCATCTACCCAAATTAGTGCCAATCTGAAAACCAAGTTCAAGAACTCTATTCTAAACCTCTTCCAGATCTCCGGTGACAACATGACAACAAGGATTGCGGACGGATCACCGGTGATCACCCGCTGGGCCTCTCCCAGCCGTCCGATCGGGGTAACCATTTTTTCCTTCAATTTGTTTTCCTCCTATTGCTTTCATGCAAATTTACAACTGGTGATCAGCTCTCAGTGGTTTGATCCGGCTTAGATCAATCTTAGGCGTTGAGCTTCTCATGGTGTGGGAGGTTAATTACAACGGAGATGGTGAGTAAACTCCGATCTACCTCCTCTAAAACAGAAGGCTTTGGATTATAATTTTATAATTAATAATAATATATTAATGACTATTAAATGAAACTATTAATGATTAAGTTGTTTATTTGTTATTTATTATTCATAAAAAAAATATTATTTATAATAATTTATTATTCCTGTTTATTCATAGTTGGCGTTAGCCATCTGAGCTTAGTTTTTCGGTGACCTCTCCAAATTATTCAACAAATTTGTGGGGTTTTTAAGATTTATATGGTTATGTTAAAAAAGCATGATGAGCTTGTAGAGTTAACATGGATTATGAATTTCAGGAAGAAATATGTTGGAGCTATGAAATCAACAAATTTCATCTTGTCTCCGGCATGCTATAATTTTTATTATTTAAAAAAAAATAAAGAAATGCTCAATGTTTATTTTTTTTTTTTAATGATATGGAAAAAAATTTTCTTCAATTTAATAATAGGATAAAATTAAATTGTGTTTTTTTACTTTGAGTGTGAATGAGATCATGCGGTGTAGCTGGTGCTTTTAAAATAGCATCATATAATAATAGTGTATATATATATATTGGAAAACCATATACTGATTTATATCTTTTTTATTTTTGGTGATTTTTTTAGTAGTGAATTCATTTTGCTTAGTGTTGCTATGTATCTATCTATACTTATATATATATTCAATACAAATTATTATTATGTTGTATAATATATGTGATGTATATATTAATAATAGGTAAACACAATGTAATTCTATCCGCTAAAAGTCTTCTCTTCCAAACTTTTATTGTAAGGCCATTCGGTAACTCTCAATTGGTTAACATGTCACTATTCCCTAAAAATTTTTTCTTCTACACCCTAAAAATCTTCTCTTCCAAACTTGTATTATAAGAGGCTATTTAGTAACTGTCTGAACTTTTGGATTTGTTGACAAATGCACTGGTACACGTTATTATAGGTTGCCTGCGAGTGAGCATACTCTTGGATTAAATTGTTTTTTCGTTCTTCTAACCCTAGATTTCATTTTGGAGCCACCAGTCCGATGAGAATGGAGAGAAACTCAAGGAAATCGCTTGTGCATCCTCAACGCCAACCGATCAGTCACGGATCTTAAGGCAATTTTTTGTTTCTTGTTGTGAAGCATTGTGAAAACGACAAAGATGATGACAACGACGACGGCCCTCAAAGGTTTCTTGAGGAAATCCCTAAATTTACTCGCCAAGGTACGAGTGCAATCCCTAATTTGTCAATCTCTGGGAATTAGGGTTAAGGTTAGTGTTTGGGTCTTCTTGCTTATAGATTTCTCTGTTCTCATAGGAGTTCCAATCTCTCACCGGGCTAATGTCTGGGTGCGGGAAAGGAGGCAAAGGGCTTGGAATCAACCAGCCCGTGAGTTCCTTCCAATGATCAATGAGGACAAAGTTTTCCTTAACATTCTAATGAAACTAACTTAATTTTTCAGTATAATCAACAAGCCTGCAAAAACTTTCAGGTCTTCAAGACATTATTAGAGATAACCAAAATCAACTCCTGGTGCCAAAGTAGAGAACAACAAGTTCTGTGTCTCAGTTCATTTCTAGTGTGTCGAAGAAAAGGTATATAAATACATACACAAACACTCATGAATTTTTTATGCAATTATATCTCTCAATCTTTCAGAAAATTGATACACATTAATTTGCCCTTCAAAATTATTTCAGAAATGGAGTTCATTAGCTGAACAAGTTAGATCAGTGCTTAAGGAATATCCTAAGTTAAGAATCACTCAAGGAAGGAAGGTGTCCAATATCTTCAACTTATTCAACACTGGTGTTGTCTTCGACTTCCAATCCATTAAAGATGGCGGTGGTTATGGTGTTATGTGCGACGACTCAGCGCCGGTGAGACTCGATGCTGGAGGCATGGCGGAAGATGCCCACCGTCACTCATGCGTATGATTGGTGTTCTCAAGTGTGTCCTTTTGGAGCTTCAGGTGCATATTTTTTTATTTTTTATTTCTATTTGGAACAATGTCATAGTTATAATGTGTGAATAATGTTGATTGAATTGATTTTAGATTTTACTAATTTGATATGACAAGGAGGGAAGAGGTTGGCACAAGAACTAGCAAAGTAGTTGTTCGTTGGTACATGCATTGAAATCAAGATCATAGAATCTTTTCTTAGTAGAGCCCTGGTGTAAGAATCCCTCACTTTTTTTTCTTTTGATTTGTTATTAGTTTTATGCATTTCTTATTATTCAATTAATGGGATGGAGATTGTTTGGATTGAGAGAATATATAATACCAAAAAAAAAAAAAAAAAACAATGGGAAATGATGAATGAGGACAAAAGAGAAGTGCTAAGACATTTTCTCCATTTCCTTTCTCTTTATTGTTGTTTTCTTTATCTTCTTGATGTGTATTTTAATTACAGAACGATCTTTGGATATGTTTACCTGGCATATGAATGCTACAAAACTATGAAGCTTAACCGGCCAGAGATTGAGCAGCTGCGCTTTTGGTGTCAATATTGGTGGGTGTGACTTTCCATATATTAATGATTGTGACTTTAGTAGTCTGTTTAATTGATACCAATACTAAATGTGTGTGCTTTGTTTTTCTCTTTGCATGATTTTGGTTTTATTTTATTATTTTCAGGTTGGAGGTGGTTTTGATGAAATCTAGAAAAAGAAGCATATATTGATGTCCTTGGGCATTGCTGCATTTCGGAAGATCATTCAATTGAGGAAATTTTGAAGGCTATTGAAGGTGTTCAAAATGTTATCGTAAATTACTTACTTCATACAGTATAAATATCATATATATATATATATATATATATATATAGAAAAAAAAATTTACATCAACAGAAGTTTGCAAACATTCTAATTAGCGTATCACTTTTAGTCAAAATTTTCAATCTACATAACACGATTGCAGTGATAAACAAATAATCAAATTTGCAAAATAAACACAATAGCATAATTTAATTACATATTTTAATTAACATATGCAGTGAGCTTGTTATGCATATAAACGGTGAAGAAATACAAAACACACATTTTATTACATATTTAATAATATTAGACTTACATTAAAATATTAAATGCATAATATTTATACTAAATTAAAATTTATTTTAATAACTAAATAAACTTATATTTTTAGACACATTCAGGAGAGGAATCACATATTGAAGCAGATCTACTTTTCTATCAACTCAAATTGATTTTAGACTAGTCTGCTTCAATCAGTCTTATCCTGTCCTTCAGTTCTTCTAATTCAGTAGTCATTATTGCAAGGTTGTCTGATAATACATCGTTAATATCCTTTAGCTTTTCTAATTCATTTTTAACGTCACGTAGTTTTTTCTCATTCACATCTTTAATAATAGCATCATAAATATTTTTCAGATGCTTTATGGCACGTAATGCAGCATAGTTTTTATCTTTTTTTTTTTATATATTTGCTTTTAATCCAACTTTTTCATGAATTCTGCAATTTGTCTTCAAATATGATTTTGCATGAAAAACATGGTTTATGATCTGGACCATGTTGTTCACATACATAAATTGCAGGTGGTAATCTTAATTTTTTCAAAAGATCCTTAAGTATTACCTTAAATTGTACATCAACAACAAAAATTTGTCTGTTCTTAATACATCATAATAGGTGAAAAAAATGGAAGTTGACAAGCATATTATTGTTGTGGATGTACAATTTAAGATATTACTTAAGGTTTTTTTTTTGGAAAAATTAAGATTGCCACCTGCAATTTATGCATGTGAACAACATGATCCATATCACAAACCATGTTTTTCATGCAAAATCACATTTGAAGACAGATTGCAGAATTTATAAACAAGTTGGATCAGAAACAAATATAAAACAAAAAGGATGAAAACTATGCTGCGTTACGTGCCATAAAGCATCTGAAAAATATTTATGATGCTATTATTAAAGATGTGAATGAGAAAGAACTACGTGACGTTAAAGATGAATTAGAAAAGCTAAAGGATATTAACGATATATTATCAGACAACCTTGCAATAATGACTACTGAATTAGAAGAGCTGAAGGACAGGATAAAACTGATTGAAGCAGACTAGTCTGAAAGCAATTTGAGTTGATAGAAAAATAGATCTGCTTCAATATACGATTCCTCTCCTGAATGTGTCTAAAAAAATAAGTTTTTTTAGTTATTAAAATAAATTTTAATTTAGTATAAATATTATGCATTTAATATTTTAATGTAAGTTTAATATTATTAAATATGTAATAACAGGCCCACTGTATATGTTAATTAAAATATATAATTAAATTATGCTATTGTGTTGATTTTGCAAATTCGATCATTTGTTTATAAATGTAATCATGTTAAGTAGATTGAAAATCTTGACTAAAAGTGATAAGCTAATTAGAATGTTTGCAAACTTTTGTTGAGGTAAGAACTTTCTTCTATATATACTGTATGAAGTAAGTAATTTATGATAATGCGATAATGTTTTTATTTTGTTTCTTACTGGTCATCTTACTCCAGTTATGTTATAGCAAGGACATTTTGACAATAGTATAGCTTTTAAAGACAATAATTGTTTGAAATTAATTTTCACTAGCACTTGGCATATAGTCATCTTAGAAATTGCATTGGGAGAAGTTGTGAAAACTTAATAGATTATTATCTAATTAACACTCTCTACATTGAGTCTAAAATATAACAATTTAAACAAGATATATTTTTTCCTTCTATAGTTAAGTGCGTAAAATTTAGTATGTTTACAAATTGGATTCTATGCTTAAGTGGGAAAATTTTAGTTTGTTTACAAATTGTAATTATGTATTTTAATAAAATTTTTTATATCCCTTTCCTAGATAAGATAATATAACCGGTTGATATATATCTTGAAAAAAAATATATTTTTTTAATAGAACTCCTATAATTCTTATAAAAGTTTAAGATAATGTAAGATAATATAATGGTTATAGAGATAAGAATTTAAACAAGATATATTTTCCTTCAATGCTTAAGTGGAAAAAAAATAGTTTGTTAACAAATTTAAACTCTTTTATAAATAATATAATATAAACCGGTTAATATATTTTTTCATATATATATATGAAAATATATGTTTTTTTGTAAATAAAATCGATTATTAGTATAAATACCTGCACATCATAACAGAAGAAAACATATATGTGACTACCCATATTATATTTTTTTATAACACAGATTACTTATAAATAATTTTTATATATTAAGTTTTAATATAACATATGTTTTATTATTTTTTATGTATGTGATTTCATTTCTTCATTAATTACACTACACCATAATATTACCACCGATTATTATTTTTGAAATTTTTTTTTTAAATTATGTATTTCTTTAATAAAATTTTTCATATCTATTTTATAAATAATATAATATAACTGGTTGATATATATATATTAAAACATAGTGTAAAATTTTTCATATCTCTTTTATGGATAATATAATATAAATATATATTTTGAAAAAATATATATTTTTTAAATAGAACTAATATAAATCTTCTTATAGGAGTTAAGATAATATATTAAAATATAATGGTTATAAAGATAAGAATTTAAACAATTTTTTCTTTCAATGCTTAAGTGGAAAAAAATAGTTTGTTGACAAATTTAAATTATGTATTTCTTTAATAAAACTTTCCATATCTCTTTTATTTTAAAAAAATTAAATAAAGCTTGTATAATTCTTTTTATAGAAGTTAGGATAATATAATATAATATAATGGTTATAGAGATAATAATTTAAACAAGATATGCTTTTCAAGCAATGATTTTCTTTAAAAAATATAAACGAGCATGTTGAATTGAATGAATTTAATTACTATTCTTTTAATAAAATGGATATGTTAGATTGTTCATTCTAATTGGTGGAGGAATTGAAATTCCTTACCCTCCTATCTTATACAAATGATAATTGTTAAGATATTATTTGTGGTTGTTTATTTGCTTATTATCAAAATATCTATATACATAAACATTCTCGACTAAGTAGATTTTCTTCATGTAAAATGCATTGTGTTAATAATTGGCTTGATATAGAATTAGCTTATGAAATCTTATCCCAGCTACTAAATGGCTTTTATATATATATATATATATATATAAAATGGAAGTTGACGGGTAGGTTATTGTTGTTGATGTACAATTTAGGATAATACTTAAGAAAATGGAAGTTGACGGGTAGGTTATTGTTGTTGATGTACAATTTAGGATAATACTTAAGAAACTTTTGGAAAAATTAAGAATACCGCCTGCAATTTATGCATGCGAAAAATATAATCCAGACCACAAACCTCGTTTTTCATGTAAAATCATATTTAAAGACAGATGTGGAATTCATGAACAAGTTTATTCAAAAGCAAATACCCAAAAAAAAAAGCTAAGAATTATGCTGCCTTACGTGCGATAAAGCATCTGAAAAATATTTATAATATTATTATTATTAAAGATGTGAATAAAAAGGAACTATGTAATGTTAAAGATGAATTATAAGAGCTAAAGGATATTAATGATATATCATCAAACAGCCTTGCAATGATTACTAATGAGTTAGAAGAGCTAAAGGACAGGATAAGACTAAATGAAGCAGAATGGTCTAAAAGCAATATGAGTTGATAGAAATGTAGATCTGCTTTAATAGATAATTCCTCTCCTAAATGTGTCTAAAAAAATTAATTTCTTTAGTTGTTAAATTAAATTTTAATTTAGTATAAACATTATACTAAATTAAGAATGAATTAATATGTGTTTTTTTGTTGAATAAACAATGAGATATAACCTTAAGATTGTGAAGCGCATGTTTAACATTTGCCTAACATTTTTCTTGAATATATATATATATATATATATATATATATATATATATATATATATATATATATATATATATATATATATATATATATAGGACCATTTGATGCGCCAACCGCAAGTGTATGGGTCGCAAGCAAGTAGTAAACTGATATCCTGTGAGGGGTAAGGTTGTCGAACCACAAGGAACTGTACTCAAAGTACTAATTGCTCTTCTGATGTCTAGTGAATTACACAGAGAATGAGTCGATTGCAAGAAATTAAGAAAAGATAAAATGGTGGAAATGGTAGGAGATTTGGATCGAGTGTTTCAATAATATGAGAGTAATACCACGGGGTGATCCCTAAGACTAATGCAAGCTATCTTGCCCTAAGTGCCTATCAGGTACATTCCAAATGATCCAAGTGTGTGCTCACAAACAATGTTGCATCTATGGGTTCTCAAATACATCGAGTTTTGCTAAGATAACTGTGCATCTCTTGCTAGACAAGCTACGCACCGAGTTTTACCCTAGTAACTGTATAATTCAAACACATTGAGATATGCAACACAAGATTAAACACAAGAATCAAATAGAACTCCGTAGAACAAATAGAAACAAGTGTTTAAGCAATACAAATCATCTAAGTTCTCAACCCCAGGGCACTATGGCTAGTTAGCCCCTTATGGGCAGGTACAATAAGGAAGAAACAATAAAAGAACAACAAGAGGAAGACATGACTCCCTTCTTTACTCTAGATAATCTTCCTTGTCGAGCTCTGTGTGCTAACCCCACCTCTCTTGATATTTCCGACTCGTCCTTGGTCTTCTTAGGCGGTGTGGTAAAGCTTGATCTTCGCTCTCATCAAAGTTCTCCCGGTGGAAGAGAGAATCCCCGAACTAAAGATAAGATGAAACCCTAAAATCTGGAGTTAAAAAGGCAGTTTCGGGGCCCAACACGGTTTGGATACGGTCGTGTTCAGCCCGTGTTCTTTTCTGGGAAATCCTTGAGTGAAACACTTGAGATAATCAGGGGCAACTGCATGGCCGTGCGACTCCCATGTTAATTGGTGCACGCCCGTGTAACCGGCAACGCGCCCGTGTTCCTTTAGAAGAAGAAAAGAGTGACTTTTTCCCGAGATTTGCAGTGGAAGGAACATGGGCGTGTAGTGACTGTGTTTTGTCTAGGACACTCCCGTGTCAGGATTCTGCTAGTTGGCTCTTCAGGCTGGGAAGATTAGCGGCTATGGCACGGCCATGCTCTGCCCGTGTTCAGCTAGCTCTCTTCCTTTGGTCAACAAACACGCACGATTCACACTCAGTTTCACTCCAAATTGATTTGAGCCCGAGATTCCTACACAATGAACATTATACCTTGAATAGCACCGATTCACACAAAAATATGCTAAAGGACAGATGAAAGAATAGCTTAGAGAGCATGAAAACATGATATAAAATGCATTCATCACCATTCATCTATGGACGTTCATAGATAAGAAATTTATGAGCATCCATTATTAGCCGTTGGATCTAACATTGATGAACGGTAATTAATACAGTAACTAAATACAGTAATTATTGTTTGGAACAATATAGTACACAATACTATTGTTCATCAATGTTGGTCGTTGGATTGTAATCCAACGGCTGATAATTGGACGTCCATATATTTTTTTTTATTTTTTTTATCTATGGACGTCCATAGATGATGTTTTGGCATATATATATTTTGACATATTTATATATTTATTTATATATCGATATCTATCTAGGTTTTTTATTTTTTTTAAATGTTTTTAAATATCTCTCTTGTTAAGGATTTTTTATTTTTTTACAAATTAATAACTATAGTTTAAAACATACTTTTTTAAAAAAATATTTACCAAAATTTATTATTTGATCTATTGATATTTTATAAATTACATATGTAGTATATATATATACATATTTATTTCAAAAATATATGTTTTAGTTTTTGGGGTTTTCCAAATTAATTTATATAATATATAAAATTATATTTTTTGTAGAGCTTTTGTAAAAATTTATTTTTGACCCTGATTTTTATAAACTAAACTTTAAATTATGTATAAATAGATTTTTAAAAAAATAACAATTTTATTAATTTGTTTTCTTCCTTTTACAATTCCCCTCCCTATCCTATAATTTTTTACTCCACCATGAATTTATTTTAAGTAATATATTTCCCAACCTTTAGAAATAATTAATTTGTAGCAAATGTAAATTTGTTTGTTTATTTTTTCCATCAAACAATTAGTTATGTTCTTTGAGAGGATTTTTTAAGATAATTTAATTTGGGTTTTAGATAATCCAGTACTAAATATATATAGAAATAAAGATTAAAACAATGCTCAGTAATTCAAAATTTGACATTATCTATTATTACTAAAACTATGTTAAAAAATAATTCTTATAATTCATACGCTTTTGGAAATAAATACATTATTAATTTCATTATTATTTCTACCATGCATTCTTTTAGCTTTTATAATATTCATCGCAATTTAAAAAAAAATGATGAAGAGCAAGAAAATCCTTCATCAGGATTTCACAGACTACAATTGTGTATCTCTTGTTCCTTGTGTTTTCATTCCTAATACTTTTTATTCTCTTTATTTTTGTCTTTATTTTGCTTTATAGATTTGATAAAATGCCTTTTAAATAAGAAAGAGGGATCCTTCTCTCCATCACAAGCCCTAGAGAGGTCTTTGTCAATAAGCAAGGAAACATTATTTGTCTTTGATTAGTTAGGACATAGCCAACATTTTTTTTACTACAATGCGTAGTTGTTGTGTTTTTCCTTGGCCTATAGGTTAGGATCATTCATGCTATAATAGTGACTCTATTTATATACAAATAAACTAAGAGGAATTGAGTATATATATTTAATTTTTATAATTATAGATCCATTTGATTCTCATAAGAAAATATTTGAATGGAATTATTATTTTTCATAGAAAAATATATGTTATAATCTTCTTTTTAAAAATTTCCATAAATTTTTTTTTGTTTTTAAAAAATAGGAAGAGAAAGAAAATCCTCCATAAAAATTTGATAGGCTACACTTGTGTATGTCCTGTTTCTTGTCTTTCTAATCCTTACACTTCTTACTTTCTTTGTTTTTTCTTCGTCAATAAAATGTCTTTCAAATAAGAAAGAGGTTATGCTTTTCCTTAACCTCTATGTTAAAATGTCTGCACCATTCACATGGCATCCTTGTGTGTCTATTTTTCTTTATTGGTGAGAGACCTACAAGTGCACGGGGTCATCAAGTAATACCTCTCGTGCAAGCACGAGAGGGTCATATTCCCATGGCCCAAAGAGCTACCCTTACTTCCTTTTCCCGTGTTCTCTAGCCTACAAATTCGATTGAGTGCTCTAAACTACAAAAGAAATATAAAGAACTCTATGACGGATGTCTACGGTCGAGGTAAAGTGGGGGTAAAATCAATGGATAAAGTTGGTCACGGATGTGGATCCCCCTAAGCTACTAAAGTGAGAAGGATGCTAAAACTACCATGGAACTGGTGATTTGGACCAAGAGATTCCTAAGATAGGTCAACTTGATGGTTACGACGTATTGACCCATAATCCAATATGAGTATTGATACGGAATTTCTTCTGACCAAATCCTTCTACAATTGCATTAAAAGTGGGGAAAATCTCTAATTAGGGCCGATACTCAAATTAGGTCCAACCCTAATGTTGGAGGAAAACAAAATACCAGATGGTCACGGCGCATTTATACATGAATCCCTTCCAAGCTAAGTGTGTCTATTACAAGGGCGTTGGTCATGTAACCAAGTACAACCTAGAAATTAACATACAGAGTTCTCATGTATACCAATACATCAAAGTATACCAAGCTTGAATATCAAGCACACTAAGGGCCTGTTTGGATAGCCCAGAATTATGGCATAATCCGTACATTATGCCATAATTTAACATTTTCTGAGAATTATGCCATATTGGCCGTTTGGGTACTTATTTTACAATATAAAATTATGGCATAATATAGGTATTATGGCATAAAAAAATATTCCACTAAGAGTGGAATATTTTTTCATTGTAAAAAATCTCTCTTTCTTTTTTGATCCAGTCACCAATCATTGGTCCCCGGTGATCCGGCCGGCCTCCAACGACCGGCCACCGGTCCAACCGGTGGTCCGGCCGGCCTCCGGCGACAGGCCACTAGTCCGGTCGGCAGTCCGGCCAACCTCCGGCGATCGACCACCGGTCCTCCGGTGGTCGGACCACCGGCCGGCCAGCCTCCGGTGACATGCCGGCGATCCAATGGTGGTCCAAGCGGCCTCCGGTGACCGGCCACCAGTCCACCGACAGTCCAGTCGGCTACCGGATGACCTCCGGCGACCGGCCACCGGTAGTACGGCCATCGGCCGGCAATCCACCGCTGGTCCGGTTAGTCTCTGACCATCAGTTCACCAGTCCACCGGCGGTCCGATGGCCGACCGACAGATTTCCTTAATTTTTTTATTTTGTTAACCAAACACTCATTCTGTAAGAATAAAATATGTAACAATTTCTGTAGTAATCACTTGCACTTCCTGCATAATAAAATTATGCCATATTTTTTTATTTTGCAGCCAAACAGGCCCTAACTGTGATAAAATAGATCAAAGCATCCAACTACACAAGTTCACCCAAAGGTACACCAACATCAGGTGACCTTGAGGTTTAGTTGTTCATCCTAACAAAATACATGTTCAAATCTATAAAAACAACCAAATAAAACAACATAAAACTCCCTCAAGTGATGAATGCTGAGAGAGAAACCATGGAGAGCTTCCAACAACACCACCAAAAGGATAGCTTCCTTGTCTTCTACAAGCATCTATACTAGGAGATGAGGGGAGATCTTGCCGAATCTTGCTTCTTCCTTCGATTTCCACTCCTAAGGATGTCTTCTTGAGCTTCTTTTACCTCGGATTTGGAGATGGGAGTGAGTGGTGTAAGTTAGGAGAAGATGATCCTCAAGAAGCCCTAAAAATAACTCTTGAAAATCCTTCTCGGGTTAGCTTCACGGCTTTGTTTACGAGAGTAAAGGAACTCGTAAGAGCCTTGGGATTTTTGCCAAAAACTGCTATAGTAACTGCACATTCTTCAACCAGTTTATGGCCGTCTTCACGCCCGTCAAAAAACTTGTCAACAAAACTCGAGACTTTGTCGTTTCCTAACTACTTTGTGCTACAATGACTACTACAGTGATGCTACCGTACCGAATGCTCTAAAATGTCATTTTCGGTGTTGTTTTCTTTTTCATTTTATACATGAATAGTACAACATAAATACATAAATAAGACCAATTAAACCACAAAAATGGCATCAAATCATCAATTTATACATGAACAGTACAATATAAATACGTATAAAATACACACATTTAGGCATTTATCACTTGTCTTCTCATTCCAAACTTTTCCTCCCTTGTTTTTCAGAAAATTTAATTGTTTTGGTTTTCAAACTTGATAGCCTCATGTCCAGTGAAGGAAAAGATATCCTTCAATCAAAGTCAAACAAATCCACACACACACACACACACACACACACACATAATTGATATAGTTTTAGATCCAATTGTTTCACATAAAAAAATATACAATTTTTTTTCATAAAAGAATATATGTTTTAATTTTCCTTTAAAAAATTCCCATGTTTTCCCTCAAATTTTTTTTAATAAATGGAAAAACCAATATATTCACTAGTAGAATATATATTATCAAACTTGTATTATGTGCAATATTAGGTACTAGCTACAAATGAGAGGAAGCTGAATAGCAATCCTATTTTTTTCCTCAAAGTTTGCTCTCTTTATTGGTTTTTTTTCAACATGGGACTTATTTTTGATGAGGTGTTATTTTCATAGCTAAAAAGTTTTTGTACATCACTTTCATGACACATTGTTTTGTAAGCATGGGGCCTATTGTTTATGAAGTGTTATTTTCACGTCCAAAAAGTCATTGTACATCACTTTCATGTCATAGTCACAGTGAGAGCTTAGAAACACAGCTTTTGCTAAAAAAAATCATGAACATTAGATATATTACCAATTATACAACTCCAAATGTCCTTTTCCCCCTTGTTTTGTTAAAATTTACTTTGTTTTGTTTTCAAACTTGATAGCCTCATGTGCAGGGAAGAAAGAGATATCATTATCTCAAAGTCAAACACAAACACACACATTAACCAATATAATATATATAAATATATATATACTACTGATCTCCCATTATGCAGTAGTGTTTTTCATTATATTCAAATAAAACTAAGAGGAATTGAGTATATATTTCATTTATCTAGGTTTAGATCCATTCGGTTCACATTAAAAAAAAATTCATAGAATAAATATGTTTTTTCATAGAAGAATATATGTTCTAATTTTCCTCTTAACAAAATCTCATGTTTTCCCTCACAATTTTTTTTCAGAACAAAGAGGCAGAAAGCAATATATTAACCAATAGAATATATGTTATCAAACTTGTATTAAGTGCAATATTAGATAACAGTTACAAATGAAAAGGAAGCTACATAGAAGCCCTATTTTTTTCCCTATGATTATCAATACCTTATTCTTATCAATGACTCATGTGCAACCTTTCAATGTTCCATTGTTCTATGCTTGCATCGTACAGTAAGACTGCCTGGGCGTCATCATATATTGTTGCCATGTCGTCACCAACACCATATTTTCTTATAATCTCCAGCATATGGCTAGAATTTAAATGAAATTGCTTCATATAAATTTTTTGCATTTCTGATGCTACCATAAAGCTGAAGTCACCGGTATTCATGCTCACCACTAAATAACTCTATGGCACATAGACATGCAGAATAGGCTGGTGGTGAGTATTAAGCTATGCATTAGATTGGCTTACTGATGATGAGGTCATGGATGCTTTTGTCAAAGCTATGCTGTCAAGCTCTGCATTAGGCTGACTTGGTAAGAATGAGGTAAATGATGTTTCACAAGAAGCTTATTCTTCCATTACCTTTTTCCTTCTTAACTCTTCCAAGAAATACATATCTAATTTATTTTGGTTATACTTTGGAGGAGTTAAATCACCAAGTGGACACATTGAAGAAAGAGGATGGAGAAGAAGGCGATAGGCAACTTGAGAAAGGATGAGGAGAGTGCAAGAGGAGATATAGCCAGAAAAAGGAAGGGAATTTGTGGGAGAGGAACAGAGGGCGTTTGGGTTTGGATTTGGAACTGGATAGCCAACCAAGAGGACCATGAGAGGGATTAATTAATGTTTGCTCTCTTTATAGATCTTCTTAAAACATGTACCTATTTTTCATGAGGTGATATTGTTATAGCAAAAAAGTCTTTGTATATCACTTTCATAACATAGTGTTTGTTGACATGAGGCCTATTTTGCTTGAGGTGTGATTTTCATAGCCAAAAAAGTCCTTATACATCACTTTCATGACACATGAACAATGAGAGCTCAGAAACAAAGTTTCAAAATGAAAGGTTTCTTTAACATGTGATTTATTTTTTTCATGAGGTGTTATTGTCATAGAAAAAAAGTTTTTGCATGTCATTGTCATGACAGTGTTTTGCATGACGTGTTATGATTACAGCCAAAGAAGTCTTTATCCATCACTTTCATGACACAGGAACAATGAGAGCTAAGAAACAAAGCTTTTGCTCTCAAAAGTCATGAGCATTAGATAGTTTTGTTTTTCCTTTGAAAGCCCCCAACATTCTGTTTTGTTTTGCCTCTTAGCACAGCTATCAGTGCTACCACAGATGAACAAAAAGAAAGTGGATGGTGTGGAGTCATCATATACTCCCAAACTTTGCATATTATCGTTCCTATTACTACTACTACTAATAATAATAATAAATTAAAGTTTATATACAAGCAAAGCAGTCATGCATTATTCTTTAAGTTTTCTACTTTCTGATAAAATACACACAAAATAAAAATAGAAACAATAAGTTTAGATCTAGATGAATAAAAAAAAAGAAAGAAAAATCAAAGAACAAGAACTTAATAACAAGCTCTGAAAATCACAAACCAAGCAACTAGATTAGGTTTCATTGTAGTGGGTATGCATATGCATTAATAAGAAGCTTATTTTAAAAACAAAAAAAAAAATACAAATTGTTAGAGGAGGAGGTGGAGAAGTAGAAAAAGAAAGATGAGATTTTGGAGAGAAAGCATGGAAATCAATAGTCATGATCTTGCCATCCTCACAAGGCATTATCCCTTCCTTCTCAGTGACCCAGAGCCAAATGCAAATGGCAGTGAAGCTAAGAACCAAGCTCAGCAAGCCGCTGTCAAGGCTAATCTCAATGATGGAAAGCACGGAGAGGCCTCAGTTTCTTAAGGAAGGCAAGGGAAAACTATAAAGGTCGTGGTTTCTGGTGAAAGAGCTGATATTGAAACACGACAAGGAAGTGATGCTATGGTTGGAGAGGAGATAAGGGATGGGCCCTTGGAGATGGTTGTTGTAAACATCGAAGGTGAAGAGGTGGACGAGGAGACCTAGTTGATCGAGGATGGGACCGATGAGGAGGTTGGAGTGGAGGTCAATGACGTTGAGGTAGGCGAAAAGGACAAGTTGAGGAGGGATGAAGCTAGAGAGGAGATTGGAGAAGAGGTTGAGGACTGAGAGATTGAGGAGAAGAGAGAGTTCAGGAAGGATAGGGCCTCGAAAAGTAAAGGGAAAAAAATTTGGTACCCACCTTTTTTTCAAATTACTATAGAATCACATGATTCTAGTAATTTGAAAAAGAGGTGGGTACCAAATTTTTTTTCCCCTTTACTTTTCAGGGCCCTATCCCCCCTGAACTCTCTCTTCTCCTCAATCTCGCCATCCTCAACCTCTCCTCCAATCTCTTCTCTAGCTTTATTCCTCATCAACTCGCCCTTGTGCCAACCTTAAGGTCATCGACATTCACTCCAACCTCCTCACTAGCCTCATCCCCGACCAAATAGGTTTCCCCGTCTGCCTCTCCACCTTCTACGTCTACAACAACCATCTCCAAGGGCCCATCCCATCTCTCCTCTCCAATCGCAGGGACACTTCCTTGCCGCGTTTCAATGCCAGCTTTTTCACCGGAATCCATGGCCTTTCCAGTTTCCCCTTGCTTCCCTTGAGAAACCAAGGCCTCTCTATGCTTGCCATCGTCGGCATTGGCCTTGGCAACAGTTTGCTGAGCTTGGTTCTCAACTTCACCGCCATTTGCATTTGCTTCCAGGTAACTGAGAAGGAAGGGATGACGCCTGGTGAGGATGGCAAGATCTCTCATCTCATGCTTGACTATTGATTTCCATGCCATCTCTCCAAATCTCATCTTTCTTCTTCTACTTCTCCACCACCTCCTTTAACAATTTGTATTTTTTTTTTAGTTTTTAAAACAAGCTTCTTATTAATGCATATGCATACCCACTACAATGAAAACTAATCCAGTTGCTTGGTTTGTGATTTTCAAAGCTTGTTGTTGAGTTCATGTTCTTTGATTTTTCTTTTTTTTTTTTATTCATCTAGATCTGAACAAATTGATTCTAGCTTTATTTTGTTTGTATTTTATCAGAAAGTAGAAAAATTAAAGAATAATGCATGACTGCTTTAGTTGTAGATAAACTTTAATTTATTATTATTATTATTAGTAGTAGTAATAGAAATGATAATATCCAAAGTTTTGGAGTATATGATGACTCCACGCCATCCACTTTCTTTCTGTTCATCTGTGGTAGCACTGACACTCGTGTTGAGAGGCAAAACAAAGCAGAATGGTGGGGCTTTCAAAGGAAAAAACAAAACGTTTTTCTTGTGCATATCCAAATACAATTATGTAAGAATTTTTTCTATTAGTAAATTCCACAGAAATCATCTTCGAATCCTATGGAATAAAATTTCTTTGGAAAAATTTATTATGCATTCAAACATACCAATTTTACAATTTAAAAATAATGTCCAAACACCTTTTATTATAATTTTCTACATAACATTAAATTCCATAAGAACTATCATCATTTCTATAGAATTTAGTGGTACCCAAACATGGCCTAATTATATATATATCGTGCTAATTGGAGAGTTTTGTGTTTTTTTTATATTGATTTTTATCTGTATAAATAATTTATTCAAATAATTTTTAAAAATACAAAAAAAAAACCCAAAATTGCAGCACAGTTTCATTTGTCACTCACATTCTCGAAACTCCCAAAGCTCGATTCCATTTCAATGGCGTTGGCGGCCACCTCTCTCGGCACCTCCAGGATCCCCTTTCCCCCTTCCACCCTCCAAACCCTAACCCGTGGACTCCCCTCCATCTCCTTCCTTTCTCTTCCCAAACCCTTCTTCTCCACCTCCTCTGTTTCTTCTTCTTCTTCTTCTTCTTCTTCTTCTTCTTCTTCTGCCTTGCGGTCCACCGTCTTCAATCACACCAGCCGTCGCCGCCTCATCTCTGTTCACGCAGGCACCGAGAATGGCCCTGGTGATTCCAAGCGTTTTGATTTCGATCTCTTCACTATTGGCGCTGGAAGTGGTGGTGTCCGTGCCTCTAGGTTTGCGGCGTCGTATGGTGCTACTGTGGCCATTTGTGAGCTTCCTTTCTCGACGATATCATCGGATAATTCTGGAGGGGTTGGTGGAACGTGAGTTTCTTTTGTTCTGTTTGCTGTCTTTGTTGGGACTGTTTATGCCTCTATTTTGGAATTTATTACTGTTTTAAGGATGTATGTGTTAGAACCCTAGAACGCTACTATTAGAAATCTAAGGTATGCTGATAACAACTTGAAGCTGTTTTGGAATTAATTTTCTTAATTTAGTATGTCATGCTTTGTATTTGGGCATTGGGAATCTGGAGGGCTTTAGCAAGCTGTCACAAAGGACTCTGCCTTTGTAGCATGGATGTGAAGGAGGCATTTAAAAATAAAAAAAAACTTTGAATGACAGTTCTAATTGATAATAATAGTTGTTGAAATTCATCTTAGAGATAGGTTATAATACATTAGCATATCAGCATCCTTAGGGATAATCAATTTGTAACAGATATGATGACCATAATCAGTTTTAGAATGCTAGCACATTAGTTTCAGTAATCCTTGAGCTTTTTAATGCTTTTGCTATGAATTTTCTGGACCATTTTTAGATGGAATTGAGATGAACTTTTTTTGGGTATCTGAAGGTATATAAAGCAAATGTATGTTTTCTTAGTGGCATGCAGGTCTTCTAAGCACTAATTCAAACTTCATCATATTCCCAACAATACTTTGTTTGAACACATGTATTTTAACAACTTAGTAAGGGTGGGGTTTGACATTGGTATGGTCTTTTGCTGATAACTTAGTTTTCTTCTGGTTTTAAGGTGGAAATCAAAATAGTTTCCACAAGATTGCTTCATTTCAGCCTTGCCTCATTCCCCACTACAAGTAGCTTAATTCTGCCAGTCTTTGTAAGGAATAAAGTTTTAGTAAGTTTTGTTTAGCATATCTCAAATGGTTCCCTAGAATCAATTGCTGCATATTTTCTTTAATTCATCCCCACCCATTATTCATTCTTTTAATTTTGTAGTCAGATTTCTATGTTGAATCATTGAACATAAAGTACATTTTCTTGTTTCCTCAATATAGTTGTGTGCTTCGAGGATGTGTACCCAAGAAATTATTGGTCTATTCCTCCAAATATTCTCATGAGTTTGAAGAGAGTCACGGCTTTGGATGGAACTATGAGGTTGATCCTGAGCATGATTGGAATATTTTGATTGCCAACAAGAATGCTGAGCTGCAACGACTTACTGGGATTTACCAGAATATTCTGAAAAATTCCGGGGTTACATTAATTGAAGGTCGCGGAAAGGTTGGATGATGTTCTGGGAACAGGTTATTCTAGGAAATTTTAATGCTGCAATGATAATTATAAGTCGATGCAAATATGGTTTTATTTGTTGTCAATCTAATTTTTGCAGATAATTGATCCGCATACTGTTGATGTGAATGGAAAGCTTTACTCTGCAAGACATATCCTAGTATCAGTTGGTTCACGACCCTTTATCCTGGACATTCCTGGAAAAGAGTATGCTATTGATTCTGATGCTGCGTTAGATTTGCCTTCAAAACCTGAAAAGATCGCTATAGTAGGGGGTGGGTACATTGCTTTGGAATTTGCAGGGATCTTCAATGGGTTGAAAAGTGATGTCCATGTTTTTATCAGGCAAAAGAAAGTGCTAAGAGGGTTTGATGAGGAGGTAGGTAACTTATATTTTGTCAATTGTTGTTTTTATAGTTTTACAAGATTTAATGAAGTAATTTTTTTCATCCTCTCTTGTGAATTTGTAGATTAGAGAGTTTGTTGCTGAGCAGATGTCTCTGAGGGGTATAGAATTTCACACAGAGGAGTCCCCACAAGCCATTCTCAAAGCATCAGATGGTTCATTTTCACTGAAGACTAATAAAGAGACCGTTGATGGGTTCTCCCATGTAATGTTTGCGACAGGTCGAAGACCAAACACAAAGGTTGCATATCTTCTAGACTTCTTTTCTGATTCAGGAACAGTGGGTACATATTCTCATGCGGTAACCGTGCCTTTTTCCTTAAATATGGTGCAGAATTTGGGACTAGAAGAAGTTGGGGTTGAATTGGCCAAAAATGGAGCCATAGTGGTACATGTAGTTTTGTCATTTTTATTTTCATTATTTACTATTTACAGAACTGTTTTAATTCTCTTATTGTTGATCATATTATGGTAATATTTTATTTTTAATGACTTAGGTAAATGAATACTCTCAAACAGCTGTGGATTCCATTTGGGCTGTTGGAGATGCTACTGATAGAATAAACTTGACTCCAGTTGCACTAATGGAAGGGATGGCATTTGCAAAAACTGTGTTTGGCGGTGAACCTACAAAGCCAAATTATAGGTTTGTTTACTTTACATTAAATGGAAATGATTAATTTTAATGAAGTTTCATATATGTTTTTACCTAAACATATATATTAGTCAAAATTCACATCTATTAAGACTAGAGAATATGAACTATGTTAAGACTATAAAGGACAATACCTTGAATATGTTAAAGTTTCAAGAGAAGTTGGCTATAATATGTCAGGATAGAACTAGGTGAAGTGTAACAAGTTGATATAAGAGGGATTAATATATTATACCATAGATATAGACTATATACTAACATGTCTATGGCCCTATCTCATGTCCAACATAGGTCAGTCATGATAAGTTTTTCAACAAGATGTTTGTTAACCGCCAAGTATTGGCACATGTGAAGCAAATTGGAGAAGCACAACAACAATAATTGGAGCAGTTTCATGTGGCCAAATGTGGCCAATGTGGAGAAAAGAAAATTAGCTTTTTTTATTTTTATTTTTATTATTAACCTCTCTTTAGAATGAAAGTGTAGGAAACCTTTTTCTTTTTTTTTTAGAAGGGAAGGAAAGAACAAGAAATGTCAGTGGTCAGGAACCTACTAAAAATTATTGAAGATGAACGAAGTAAGTGAGAAAAAAAGAAATGGTGCTTAACTCAATACATCTGGTTTTGCATTTGCATTGAAAGTTTTGATGTTACACTTGACTTTGGCTCTAAATAAGGGAAGGGTGAAGGGATGTTGAAGGAAGTAAAATTGAGAGAAGAAAAAGGAAATAATAAAGATATAAGACAGTGTACCTCTACAGTTTGTACTGATGGTGAATAAAATGGAAATTGAAGACACACCAGGAATCCTGGCTCTGCTGTTATATTTAGAATAGAGAATATGAGCTAGTTTAAGATCATTTGGATGAGTCTTTGAACATATGCAGGTTTAAAAGAGGATGCCACCCTCTGTTCAGATACAACTATCTAGAGTAACAGCCTAATATCAAGGGTTAGCCTAAACAACTATAAAAATATAAGGCTTTATAGTAATAAATTTAACAACATAAATGTTATAATGCTTTCTTAGACTTAACCAAAGAATATTATTGTTTCATCAATTATTTATTTATTTTTTCGATACCCCAAGAGAAAGGTTGATATAACTATTAGTTGCTAGGGTAAGATACTAGCTGAGCAGGCAAATACATCTGGCATATTACTTTAAATATCCTGGGTGGACTTTATATTTACCCAAGTTGGTTTTATCTTATTGGCGTTATGACGGAATTGACTGTTGGAAGGATTATGGCGTCGCTAGTAGTCGTTCATTTTGAATTATTGTATAACTTAAGTGACACAATAAAGGTTTTTGTTTTATTCTTTTAATCACTGATTTATGGATTGGATTCATGGTTGGGAACTAATGATTGGTTCGGTCTACAACAATTTTGGATTGGCTCATAACAATCAAATTGTATCTGGTGTTATATATGTTTTCTTTGATGATCTTCTAATTATCAACTAGTTACCCCCAACTCAACAAATCTAGTCTTTCAAGAAAAGTTTTCTTCTCTTTAAGCCTCAAGAATGAAAACCAAATATAGGTGTAGAAGTACAGGTGGGTTGTCACTTCCTCTAGTTCAAGTGGCACATGAAACAAGGGAGGAGCTTTATGGGCTTGATAACTCAAGCCTTAGTACTTACCATGCTTTTTGTGTAAATATTTTTATTTCTTTTTGTTCATATAGACCTCTGTCAGCACTCTAGGCTCTACCATTTGTCAGCAGCATACCCTTTTCTTTTAAATTAATGACAGTTGCAACATGGAGCTTCTGTCAGCTAGGAAATAGATGGGTCTTATATTTATTAAGATTTGTATGGAATTGTCTGGTATTAAGAAAAGTCGTTGTAACTAATCTTCAAGGGGAAACTTTTGAGTCTTAGTTGAATGAAAATTAACAAGGAAGAACAAAACGGTGGGCATGAAGGGTATAGGAGAAATGGAAATGAGTTACATTGTTTATTTTATTTTATTTTGTAACAATAGAATAGTTTGATCTCCACTTTTGTTTGGCAAATTGTAACAGGTTTAACTGAAACATTTATGCAAGTGCTAAAATTTGAATGCCAAGTTGATTACTAGTATTAATGTTGGCTTATTTAGAATACCAAATCTCTAGAATGTAGTTCTTTCTGGTAGATGACAATAAATGTTGTCATGGTTAAAAAGGACTATATTGTTTGGAAGATGCCAATGAACATTGTCATGGCTAATAAAGGACTATATAATTCTTTATAATGCCTTTTTTGTGCCAATCCCATTTTCTGCGTCCAACTAAACAAATGAAATCAGTTTTCCCTTCCCTCATTTCCCTGTTCATATAGAAAATATCCCTTGAACCAGAACTCCCTGGCGGACTGAATTACACCTCGGAAGTTATCCACAAATTGCACAAATTAAAGAAGATTAACATAAAAAAGGCCTTAGTCTCTTAGTTTAAAGTTTCATTGGGTGATGCCCATATGCTTGCTCCTCTATCCCTGAGCTTTTAGAGTTAAAACCCATTCTTATGTTTATTAGTAACTTTGATCTTCTTGAAACATTTGACATCAAAATCCTTGATTTCAGCATTGCTATGATGAGGACTATTTTTTACCTTGCTGTTGAATCAAAACCCAAGGTCCAATAGCTGACATTAATGCTGCTTATGTTAATATAGGACACAATGGTTGATAAAATTGTGAACTAGTTATGAATCTTGAGAGAAATAGAGCTGCTTTTGTCGTTGCTTGTTCTGTGAAATTTCATTGCAGACCTAATTTTTGTTACTCCATCTTAACTGTTCATATTTTGGATACATCTTCACCAAAATATTGATGCTCCTGAATCATATCGAAATGGAGAATATTATATATTTATGAATTGAAACCATAGAAAAAGTATGCGCCCTCATGTGTTTATGGGAATTCATGCATAACTGGGTCAAAGTTTTTTGCTTTGGGGAACTTGTCCAGTTAGATGTGTAAACATTAGGTTGGGACATGCATGAAGATTTGACATCATAGCCTAGGTTCAGGTTTACAGTATATTGATTTCAGCATTTTTGCATTAGCATTAGGTTTTGCTTCAAAATAAATTATAATTCTTGTGTACCCAAAGATTCTCAACCTGGTGTTTTTGTAATTTGTGACAGTGCAGTACCATCAGCTGTGTTTTCTCAACCACCAATCGGGCAGGTTGGTCTTACAGAGGAGCAGGTAATGCAATGTTTGACATCTAAGATTTATTTGAATTGTTTAATGTGTTTTCTTGTTGATACCCTCAAATGATTCAGGCAATTCAAGAATATGGCGATGTAGATATTTTTACAGCTAACTTCAGGCCATTGAAAGCCACTCTCTCGGGTCTTCCTGATCGTGTCCTAATGAAACTAATCGTTTGTGCAAATACCAACAAAGTTTTAGGAGTGCACATGTGTGGGGAGGATTCTCCTGAAATTATACAGGTCGCATTTTCCCCCCACATTGAAACCTTTCCATTCTCTCTCTTTTTTTTTTTTTAAAATATCCACCATCATTACACAACGTTTACATTCATTTTCAGGGTATTGCTATTGCAGTTAAAGCCGGATTAACAAAAGCAGATTTTGATGCCACAGTTGGCATTCACCCTACTTCTGCAGAGGAATTTGTTACAATGAGAAGTCCAACTAGAAAAATCCGGAGAAGTCCTGCTTCTGAGGTTTGTCTCAGAATGTCATTTATCTGCGTCAGATAGTGGAGTTTTTTGAATACTTGTTGGTTTATTGATTAGAAGTGTAATGAGTACTCCGGTGGTGTTTTGTTGAACCAAACAGTTTATGATTGTCTTCACATTAGCGGTTAATATTTATTGCTCTTTCTGATATTAGTTTGACTGCGGCTTTTCTTTTACACTTTTTATGGCTACTTTTAGGGAAAGACCGAGGAGATCAAATCTGCGGCGTAGAAGTTTAGCACCGGAGGCAGGTATAAAAAATTTTGCTTGCTAAAAAGAATGCCTCCGTGGGACTGTCATAATTTATTGATATATGTTTCTTATGCCTTGAAGGGATATATGATATGAAGAAAATGCTGTGAAGAGGCTGCTATAAGGAATGAATATGGGTGTTTGTTAATATCTGCTGTTGCTGTTGAGTAGGGGGCCGAGAAGGGAGATGATGATGTTTTGTTGCTGAGAAATTGACTGTTGAGAAGGGAATTAGTGGAGAAGCAGAGTTGGAGGGAAGATTAAATGAATAGATGGTAGTTATAGATGAGTCAACAGTTAGTTGAGGATGTGGCAGGTTGTTATTGGCTGCTGGAGCATTATAAGGGGATTCATTTGTAGTCTTTTAAATGTGAACAGTTAGATTAGCTTTAAGTGATGGGGTTCAGGATTAGTTTTTAATCTGGCCTGTTGATGTAAACATATAAGAAGCTAGTTGTTTGTACTGGAAAAACTTTGTGAATGAATTGTTTGAGAGTTTTTCTTTGATTTCTTGTTCTCTTGTGATCATTCTCCATTGATTTCTGGTTCTTGCTCGAGTGTTTGCATTTTCTTCGTATCAATATATAAGGCTCATACCATTTGTTTTCTCTTCAACTTGAGCTCTTCAAAACCTAGATTCCCTTCCCATTGCACAGATTGCTCATATACCTAATTTAGCTGTAACGTTGAGTTTTGTATGGGTACTTGCTGTTCAAGTAATCTTCACACAAATAAAGCGAAATTTTTGGAATGTAAATGATAAGTCTGTGTTTTATTTTACTACTTTTTAGTCCGCGAGGATTTTTCCCATGTCTGAACTTACATTATTTGGCTTGAAGTCTGTTCACTTGATGTTTTAGGTCTGGTTCTTGTCATCATTTAAATTCATATTGGATTGTGTTTTCACTGTATTAATCTATTCTGATTGCATTTTCAGAAGTTGTTGATCACGATAAGAGTTTTTTTTTTTTTTTTTGGTAGGAGGAACAGACAGCCTGTAGGCCCTGCTAGACTACCAAGGGCGCGCACAAGCCTCGGCAGAGCAAGTGGGAGCGGGGCCCGCGCACACGTGGGCGCTGGGACCACTCGCGCACAACCACCGCTCACAACTCCCAGAAATGTGCCCTCACCGATCACGATAAGAGTTTTGCGGTCTCTAAGTGCACTCAGGCATGCAAGGATGTGATGCAGGCCTACAATGAAATTGGCTTATATTGCCACTGAAAGCCCAGGTCAAACACTGCTTGTGGTGATCATGTAGAAGATGTTTTAGAAAGAAGGGGTTTAGGAAATTGAGGGAATACTTAAAAGGAATGGGTACCCCCACCTACTGCTAGTTGCACAAATGTACTCTGAAAGCTGATCTCAAATTCCCCATCCTTCATTATTGTACTAAGCCTCTTAACTAGGGGAGTGATACAACAATATGAAAGAAATGGTCTTCCTTCCTTATTCTAGACTCGAACGAAGGCAAAATGTAAAAAAAAAAAACCAAAAAAAGAATGATCTTCTTTTTTTCTTCTAGATTCTTTAGGAAAATGGAATTAGAGAAGGAATTCTTACCCCTTCTTATTCTCGGGTGTATGAATAAGAACGCCAACCCCAGGACATAATTTCGTGATCAATGCCATACTAAAAATTCTTGTTTAGATTTCAAATTAACTAAAGTTAATGTGTTGTGTTAAGTATTGTGCTCAAACGAATCATTCAATGCCTAATTTGATATCCAAACCAATCACAATGACGTCCAGGCATCATTGGTAGTACTGAAAACAAAAAATTAATCCCAGTTTAGACTTCATGAAAAATCATAGACACCTTCATGTAGTCACCCGCATAACTTAATTGTGTAAAAGATTGCCACAAAACTCATTTTCGACTATGGAATGTTGATGATTTGAACCCGACATGCAATGAAGATTCTGATGTATTTCTCATGCCATTGGCAGGTCAGAGCCAATTCAAAGTTTCCATTGATTATGCAAAACCGTTTTATTGAAGAGTCTATGAGTTCTATTGAGAATTACATTGATGATTCATACATTGTGAGGATGAGAAGATATTATGTAAGGTTGTCTGTAATTAAACTGTTTGCAAGTAGCTCAGGCTTAACTAAATTAAGCTTGAATTCTGCTTGAATCTGTTATGAACAAGTTAAGCCAAACAAACTGATTCAGAGAGATTACAATTAATTTCAAGCTTAGCTGAAGTATTGGTTGTCTAATTGAAGTTTGGCTCAATCAGTCTTGGGTCATTTTCAAATCGTTTTCAAATTTATACTCCTACATATGACCAATAAGAGTAATCGAATGCAAGATGAAGGTGGTGGTTTTAGTTATGGATGTACTCGGTTTGTTTTGTTTCAGATATGATTGTATCTTAGTATTAGGAGATTCTATATTTGGTGTTATTAATAGTTTGAAATAATGTGTCCCCTGATATTATTATTTGAAAATATTTTATACCTAGTAGTCCAGTCTATATAAGCACAGTTGCATGTGTTTAATATTGTAATGAGTAATGCTATATGCAACGAAAGAAACACACGAACCAGCCACACAACTGATGTGTAATTTTTTTTTAAATTAAAAAAAAAATTATTAAAGTAAAGTTAAAGTCTCTCTCTCTCTCTCTCTCTCTCTCTCTCGATCGGTCCTCCCAGCCACCGCTTCCCACTCCGGCTCCCGCCGCCGTTTCCCTGCTCCAGGCCGCCTCTTTCTTCTCCCGGTCCCGGCCGCCGCTTCCCCGCCCCCGATCACCGCTTAAAAAACATGGGCGTTGTTCTTGGTGTTTATTGTGAATCATGGCCGTGTAAAGCCTCAACCTTTCACCAGAATTGATGATTGGATTTCTTGTGATGCTTGTTCTTGTCTTTTCAATATGCGTTGTGGTGGAGTGGTGGAGTTCTTATTGGGGGCTAAATGCAAACATCTTGTTGCCATTGAGCACATAGCCGTGTAAAGCCTCAACCTTTCACCAGAATTGATGATTGGATTTCCTGTGATGCTTGTTCTTTTGTTTTCATTGTGTATTGTGGTGGTGTTGTAGAGTTCTTGTCATAAACACAAAGATCTGAATGGTTCTAATCATGGTTAATACACTCAGTGTCAATTGTGAATCATGGGTGGCCAAACTGAAGTTCGGACCTTTTTCTCATTTGAAGAATAGATCTCTCATGGTGCTTGTTCTATGTTTTAATGTGTGCTGTTGTTTAGTATAGGTTTTCTTTGCATAAACACAAAACATTTCATGGGTGGTACGGTTTGAATTTAAATTAAATCCTATTTCAAGCGGTGATCGGGGGCATGGAAGTGAAGGCCGGGACCGGGGGAAGAAAGCGGTGGGCGGGGGTGGGGAAGCGGCAGCTGGGACCAGGAGAAGAAAGAGGCGGCCGGGAGTGAGGAAACGGCGGCGGGAGCCTGAGTGGGAAGCGGCAGCCGAAAGGACCGATCGAGAGAGTGAGTGAGAGAGTGGTAACGAGAGAGAGAGAGAGAGAGAGAGAGAGAGAGAGAGAGAGAGAGAGAGAGAGAGTGAGAGAGAGACTTTAACTTTACTTTAATAAAGAAAAAAAATTTACACATAACCAGCCACATCAGTTGTGTGGCTGGTTCGTGTGTTTCTTTCGTTGCATATAGCATTACTCTATTGTAATAGGTGTGGAGAAGTTATATAATATTTGGATTTATTTCATATACTGTTATCTTATTTTTCCAACCTTTTATTGTCTTTCCACCCATGGCTTCATTCTCATATGGAGCATGATTATCTTTTTGGTGAAAATGTACTTTTAGTCCTTCAAATATACCCAAAGTCATTTTGGTCCTTGAATTCGAAAATTGTGCATTTTGGTTCTCCAGTACACCTATGTCCCCACTTTTTGTCCTTCCATGTAACTCCTGATTATTGTTGCATGGCTTCTAATTTGACAAGGACATGTGTTGACATGGTAGATGATGTGCCCCTATTAATGTGTCATTTAAAAATAATTAAAGTTACGTAGGTTTTAAGATGACATAGAAACAAATGTGTGGCATTTTTTTTTGGGGAAAATATTTAATATTAAATTATTTTTAATAACATGGCTGCCATTGCCATGTAATTCAATACCACCACTATATAATTGTTTTTAATATATATATATATATATATATATATATATATATATATATATATATATATATATATATATATATATATATATTTATTCAAATTGTGGCATCAATAGCCTTGGAAAGTGAAAGGAAAGATTTTAGAAGCTCTTAGTCTTTTTCCTATTTTTACTCATTTTATTGGGGGTGGCTCATTTGTTATAAGAATCTTCTTTCGCAAATTGCGAAAATAAAAGGAAAGCTTTGGATAGCTTTAGAAAATAAGAGCTGCTGCTCAAGTTCCATGGAGATGAGTGTAGGGTAATTTTTGAGAGTGCAGATATTAAAGGGAAAGGATTTTATTTTTGGGTTTAAATTAAATGTTTTGTGCTATCACAATGATGAAAAGATAGCAAGTAGTTGTGGTAAAAGATACCTCACTTGTAAATTGGGAGAAGGATTAAGGCTGCGAGAGCTTTAAAAGCTCTCCTTTTACTTTCATAAACTATTCATGTGGAGATTGAAAAAATAAGATATTTTTCTAAAGAATAAGATGTGGTGGTGGTGCCACATCATCTTAGCCATGCCAATTTTTTTAAATAAATTTTTAAAATGTTTTAAAAATAACATGGCTGTGGGCCATGTCTCCTAGCCATGTCATTAGAAAAGTAAATATTAAATGTTTTTGCAAAAAACATATGTTGTGGTACATGTGTTTACCTTTTTATTTTGAAATTTTAAATATTTTTGTTTAGTTTTTTTTTTTTAAATAAATGATGTGGTGGCGTGGCTACATTATCTACCAAATGTGAACACCATGTTGTTGCCATGGTAACACCAAGAGTTAGATGGAAGGAATAAAAGCGGATATCTAGTATAACCAGAGATCAAAATGCACCATTTTTGAGATCAAAGTGACTTTTGGGGTGTAGTTGTCAAATGAATACTGCATTTTTACCCATCTCTCTCGCTCTCTCTTATTTTTCACTTAGTTAATTGGTTTGTCTGTAATGGTGATAGTTAAAATAAAGTAGCATATATTGAAAAGGTGTATTAAAGTAACCACTAGTCCCACATGGTTAAATTAGTAAATATAGATCTAAGAACATTAGCCTAGGGTTTTTATTCTATAAGCTTAAGCTTTTAAGTTGAATTGTATTAAGATAAGTTTTGTTTAGTTTACATCTAACATTAGTATTATCAAGATATTGTGCAATTATGTCTTTAAAGTGTAGCATAAAAGGTTGTTAATTTGTTGCTTCTGAATACACAAATTTAAGTTGATTTTTTTCTTTAATGACAATTAACTTATTTATTGAAAAGAAAATAAAAAGTTAAAAGAATTGTCATCATAGCGGAAACAACATTGTTGTGGGCCAGAAAGTTTAATCTTTAACTCTATAAATATATTATTGTGCTCAAAATTTGATTATAAAATATAACAAAGCGACCTTTGGATCATTGAGGAAACAACCCCAAAAATATCAATCAGTAGCATGTGCTTCCTTAGCATTTAATCCCAATATTTCTGTGAAGCTGATGTTACATGTTTGATGGTTAACAAAGATGAAATTTAAGTAGATAATTGTTTACCTTTCTCTAGCTTTTCATGTTCATAGAGTAGCTTGTAACCAGTCTTATGTAGAAATGAGAGTCTTTGCTATTCTAGATTCAAACCATGTAGCTCATGATTACTAATACTAAATGCTCATATAGTTAAGACACACCATCATATTTCATAGACAACATAACATGATATCTATTGAATTTCCGCCATCTTTGTTTATCATTCCATTTTCCTTTTCATTAAAACTATCATTGTGATTCCAACTCATTGGAATTTGCCTTTCAAGCTCTTTTGCATCACTTTGGTTATGACCTTTGTTTGTTGATTTTGTTTTACATTTAAGCCATTGAGCTATATTAGTGAATTAAAGAAAACTTTGAGCTTTGTTAGCATTGGGTTGTTCTCGACTTTTTTTTTTTTTGTAAGAAGTCTCATATTTTTCTTTTCAGCTTTTCCCATAAAAGTGAAGCTTCAGCCTGTTTCACATATACGCAAATAAAACTTTCTTTTTTATTATTTTTTTCTCTTTTGCATTATACAAACCTTGAGCTTCTTTTAACATTGATGTACTTTTCGTATATTTTATGTCTAAATGTTTTTTGTAATGAAAATCCTTGACATATCCTGAGATTTAGAATATGTGCAGAATATCTCTTAATTCTTCTTGTCAAGTAAGAAATATGATTCCATTTTGAGAAATGTTATCCTAGTGTAACAGTAAAAAATTGTTTATATGATACCATTTAACAAAAATTGTGCCATACAAATAACCTTGCCCTTATAAATTTAAATTAGACAAAACTTGGCAACTCTTATGCAAATTTCTGACATATTAGATCAGCATTGTTACTCTCAAAATCCATTGAATTTATGCAACATAACTCATTGTATGACTTGAAAGCATTTACTTCTGACTTGAACCTTTTATCCAACATGAATGATTGGATGACTTAAAAAGCATTTACATTGTCCATGGAACTCGCTTTCCATATTCTAGGGTAATTTTTTGGGGAGGTCATCATGTTTTGGCCAATTTCCACTTTGGTCACTATTTTTCAATTTGTATCAATGAAATCATCGGAAATCAATTTTAATTCAACGGAAGGTCACTCTTGGTTTTCCGGCGAAATTTATCTGATGTGGCAACCGGAGTTGCCACGTCATATTAAATTAATTATTTCTAAAACCCAGTTGGACTGAACACGTCAGCTGCGGTCCACGTCAGCCTAACTTATCCCAGTCAGCATCCCAGTCAATTGCCAAGTCATCATCTTCTTTCCCTTATATTGTGAGAAGCCCGACCCCATAATCCCTAAATTACAGCAGTTTATCTGAGAAGCCGTTCGTTCAGCTGAAGTGATCACCGGTGATTTGCGGAGAAACGATTAGAGGAAGAGGGAGGGAGGAAGTCTAAGCTGTGCATTCCTCCAAGATTGGTGTTAGGGCAAGGCGGTAGCGGCCATCATTCCAGACCATGGTGAGCAGTTGGCGGGTAAGACGTGCGCAGGATGAAGCTCCAGTATACTGTAAGTCATTTTACTCCTTGTTTTGTTACATTGATATGAGCATGATGAAGCGCCAGTGGGAATGTGTTTCTGTAATTAAATATGTGGAAGGTGTTCAAATTTTTTTAAGAAGTTTGTGAAAGAACATGTTAAAGTTGGCTTCTATGGGGTAATTTACATCCAAAGTTGTTTTTATTGCAGTTTCGCATGATGTAGATTTTTTAGGGGTTTCCTCTCTTGTGATGAATCAAACTTTACAATTTACCTAATTCTGAATGGGTGTGAATTGGAAATTTAAGTGATGAATCAGTACTTTACAATTTGAGATTTGAGATGCTTAGAGTGGACAAAATGTATGTAATTTTAATTTGTAGGCAAAACACCTTACTTCTAATGAAGTATATATAACTAAGTTTTTCTAGATTTGTTCTGTGATGCTCATATAAGTTAGTCTTCTTAATTAAATTCTGTGATGCTCAGGTTGCCAAGGCTCATATAGTTAGTCTTTTTAATTAAATATAGGTAAGTCTTTCTAATTAATTGATAACAAGCATATGTGAAATTATTTATTTATTAACTCAAGTTGCTAAGGCTCATGTTTAGGACTAGGTTTGTTGTGAATAGGTTATGAAATTACTTAATTCTGAATGGGTTGCCAATTGTTCTGAACGGGTAAGATTTTATTGGTACTTGATAGTTGATAGTTGATAGTTGATATTTGTCCAGTACCATTATCTGGATTACTTAATTCTAAATGGGTTGCCAATTGTTCTGAATGGGTTGTATTTTAGGGTTATTATTATATGATGAAATTTTTTAACACCTTTTGCATTGATGTTGTCCAGTACCATTTGCTGAATATTTCTCAATACACATGCTCTATGGGATGGGTGACATTAAAAATAGAAGTGAATATAGGATGGCAGGTGTTGTAGATTTCTGTGATGCTGATTTTTTATCCAGATTGGAGCTTGACCATATGGCCAGAGAGTTGAACATTTACACAGAGGGATGCAGTTTTTGGGTCTGTGAAAATATGAGTGGTGTGACAGAAATAAGAACTGATTCAGATGTCATTAGAATGGCTTCAAATGTGGGTCCGACCAGACATATAAGCATGTATGTGAAGGTATCTAAGATAGGTGGTCCTACTTGTGAGAAGAAATCAGCAGACAGAGCAAGTATAGATGAGGTTATTGGAAATACTGATCAAGATTGTGTATGGGCCACTGCAGTGGGGACCTGGTAGCTTTAACTTTGGTTTTGAAAAAGCTGTGTCCACTTCTCTTTGTTACCTTTCTCAATTGTGTAAAAATTGTCCAGGTTTCGATTTGTTAACTTTGTCAAAATACCATTGTAAACTGCAGAAACTAGTTGCATGCATCCAATTTTGTAAAATGCAGAAACTAGTTGTATGCATCCAGCTTTGACTTTGTTATCAGGTCTTTTAATTGAATTCATTTCAATAGTCTGAATCTGCAGCAACTTATCCATTTGATAGCAACCATTTAAACATCCAGAGTAAAACCATTATGTTCAATTACATTTCACAATGCTATAAACCTATAGCAATGATAGTTCTTTGGTATTTTTTTTTCCATTTCCATAATAACATTGACAGTATACATAGCTCAATCCCGTGCACAAAAACATAAAAAAAAAAAAGAATAATCACTGCACAACTAGCCATTCTCTTCACCTTGCTCACAAGGCCGGATGGGTCATACAGACATGAAAAAAAAAACTCAAAAATAAATTATATAGTCATTCCCTGTGAATTCCCTCTAAACATGCCCTAGCTTCCAACTCTGACTAACGATGCCCTCACTTTGCTCTCTTTGCCACCCCGTCAGCGCTAAACTGTGGAAAAACACTGAATTCTTTTCACCTAGCTCAGCTGGAAATCGGGAAGTTAAAAGAGGGCAAAAAAAAGATGATGACTGTACATGTCGAACCTTTCCCTTTGCTCGCTTCGCCACCCCGTCGGCGCTGACCTATGGAAAAGCACTGAATCCTCTTCCCCTAACTCAGCTGAAAATCAGAAAGTTTAAAGAGTGGAAGAAGAAGAAGAAGGAAGAAGAAGATGATGACTTGGCAATTGACTGGGATGCTGACTGGGATAAGTTAGGCTGACGTGGACCGCAGCTAACGTGTTCAGTCCAACTGGGTCTTAGAAATAATTAATTTAATATGACGTGGCAACTCCGGTTGCCACATCAGATAAATTTCGCCGGAAAACCAAGAATGACCTTCCGTTGAATTAAAATTGATTTCTGATGACCTCATTGATACAAATTGAAAAATAGTGACCAAAGTGGAAATTGGCCAAAACACGGTGACCTCCCCAAAAAATTACCCCCATATTCTATATTATTAATTAAATTTCATGTTTTTGGGATACTGCAATGTCAGTTTTCGATTTTGGGATATTGCAATGTTAAATGAATGTATCTTAGAGAGAATTTTATTACATATTCCAACATATCTAGCTTGAGAATTGCTTAAATTTGAGCAAAAAATGTTTTGCATTTGTGATAGCAAAAGTTTACATGTTTTGATCTTTATTTGTCGCAAGGGTTTGATTGGTTTGTTTATTGCTTCCTTTGCGATATTGGTATTAGTTTGTTTATAGATGTCACAATATGTTATTGGCTATACCCATGTTTATTTTTTCCCTTTTGTTCATATTACATGCTTCGTTATACTGTTTCATGTCAATTATGTAATTTACTTTTAAAATAAGCACAAAAAAGTAATTTGATTTTTTACTCAAATTAATTATAGAGTTGGGTTGAAATCTTATTTTCATTATTGAGATTTTTGATAATTCGTGTAATCATAGATATCTGATTAGTTTGCATAGTTGTTTGTTACATTGGATTCCTTACAGCATCTCCAGGCATCTTGTGTTAGCTGATTGAAGGCCTGCTCGTATGAAGTTGAAGTTGAAGCTAATTCCAGATTTTGCTAGTTGTATATGTAGTTATTTTGTTTTCAGTTTCTTGTTTCAGTTTGGTGTCTAAAGTTTGGTTTAATTTCTGGGTGTATTAGTTGCTTTGTGACTAGTGGTGTAGAGAGTGTGGATAGAACAGATGGACGGCCAGGATAGCTCAATCTGGGTAAATGGTTTTAGTTCTAGGCATGATATTGTGTTTGTTTGTTTGGTGTTTTGTTTAAAGTCTATGTTGTTTGGTTTTCTTAGAGAGAGAAGTGAACAACAGCTAAGAGATTTGAAGGTTTGGGAACTTTGGTATTTTTCTGAACTTGTTTTCATTCTCAATATCCAGATTCACTGTTCTTCTTTCTCAGAAGTATAACAGTGGTATCAGAGCTTGGTAGTGAGGAGTTTGAGTGTGTTGGAGTGTTTTTGTGAAGGTGTTTGTTTATTTGAGTTTGAGTGTTGTATGATCAACAGGTTGTATGGCATCGAGTTCCAACTCCAACCCTGATGCAGTTATTTCATCTTTGCCATTTTTTAAAGGAGAGAGCTATGATAGGTGGAGTGTTAAAATGAAAACACTCTTCCGATCACAAAATATATGGAGTGTAGGAGAGGATGGTGTTCTCAAGGAAGGGACAGAAGCTCAAGTGCTGGAGAGTAACAAAGATGATGCAAAGGCCTTACATTTGATTCAACAGTCTCTGGAGGATAGTATTAGGCAGAAATTTGAAGTCTTACAAATGAAAGAAGAAGAAGGAGTGCAGCAATATGTTTCAAGGGTAGTGTCTCTTGTAAATCAAATCAAAGGTTTGGGTTATGATTTAGAAGAGAAGGAGGTTGTGTCTAAGGTGATGAGGAGTTTAACATCCAAGTATGATCATGTGATTATTTCCATTAAAGAAGCTAGAGATGTTGATAAGCTTCCTTTGAATGAATTGAGTGGAAGCTTGCAAGCTTATGAAGCCAGATTGAATAGATTTGAAGATCAACCTGCAGATAAGGCTTTGTATGTAAAAGGGGAGGCATCAAGTAGTGGTGGTTCTCAAGAGAGTGAAGACTGGTCTACTGGGTTTACTAGAGGCAGAGGATTTGCAAGAGGTAGAGGAAGATATTTCAGAGGTAGAAGAAGAAGTTTTGATAGTGCAAGAGGAAATTTTGATGATACTAGAAGTACTTACTCAGATGATCAGAGACGGTTTCAGTCAGGTCAACAATATAACAGAGGAGGCCAAATGCAGTTCAATAGACCACCAACTAGTCAAAGGGGTGGTAGAGGAAATTATCAAGATGTTCAGTGTTATAATTATGGAAAGTATGGACATATCAGGTCTTATTGTTGGTTAGGAAATAGATCTCAAGATAGAAATGCAAACAGTGAAGGAGATCAGAATTCAAGTGAGTTCGGCAGTCTGTTTATGGTGCATAATTGTGATGTGCAGTGTGAACAGGAAAAATCTTCAATTTGGTTGTTGGATAGTGGAAGTTCTCATCATATGACAGGTAGGAAGACTTTATTCAAACAGCTGGATGAGTCTGTACATCAGATAGTGAAACTGGGAGATGATCAGGAGGTGCAAGTTAATGGGAAAGGTTCAGTGGTAGTAATTCTTCAGGGTGGAGAAATTAAATTAATACATGATGTGTATTATGTGCCAAAACTAGCACATAATTTATTGAGCGTTGGGCAGTTGGCCAGTAGTGGGTATGTAGTCAGATTTGGAGAAAAGGAATGTGATATAATGAATGCAAACTCAGGTGATACATTGCTAGCTGTGAAAAGAAATAGTAACAACTTGTATCCAGTGGCATTTTCAAACACAGAAGTTGCAAATATGGCAGTGAAGGAAGAAGAGTTATCTTTGCTGTGGCATTATAGATTGGGGCATCTGAATTTTCAGGGATTGAAAGTTCTTAAGCAGCAGGAAATGGTAATTGGTTTGCCAAATTTGCAGCAGTTCAAACATTGTGAAGCTTGTGTTTATGGAAAACTGGCAAGGAATCCTTTTGTGGGAGGAAAATCATGGAGAGCTAAACAAAGGTTGCATTTAGTTCATGCTGATGTTTGTGGTCCAATGCAAACTGAGTCTTATGGAGGAAACAGGTATTTTCTTTTGTTCATTGATGATTATTCTAGATTGTGTTGGGCTTATCTTCTGAAGTACAAGCGTGAAGTTTTTTCATGTTTTCAAGATTTTGTTGCTCTTGTTGAAAGACAAACAAATCAGAAATTGAAAATATTAAGAACAGATAGAGGTGGGGAGTTTCTTTCAAGGGAATTTAATATGTACTGCAGTAGATTGGGGATTAAACATGAACTCTCAGCACCATATTCTCCTCAACAAAATGGAGTGGCTGAAAGAAAGAATAGAACGCTAGTGGAGAAAGCAAGAAGCATGATGAAAGCCAAGAACTTGCCATTAAAATTTTAGGCAGAAGCAATATTGACTGCAACATACTTGTCAAATATTTCTCCTACATATGGTGTGCAAGGACAAACTCCACATGAAGCTTGGTTTGGTTTAAAACCTAAAGTAACTCATTTGAAGGTCTTTAGGTGTCTGGCTTTTCCAAAACTAATTACACAGAATTTAAGGAAGCTTGATGAGAGAGCTCAGAAAGGTATTTTTGTTGGTTATAGTCAAAATTCAAAAGCATACAGGATTTATATTCCTGATTCAAGGAAGATAGTTATGAGCCGAGATGTCTACTTTATGGAGGACAAGTGCTGGCAGTGGGATGAGAAAGCATGCATGTTACAGGATGATGCAGGAAAGAAATCAGTCATAGTTGAAATTTCTGGCAGTGGACCATCAAATGTATCAAATAAGGATACGTTAACATCATCTAACTCTGAGAGTGATGATACACCAGACACACAGACAAGGCAAGAAAGGGCATCAAGTGTGGATGAATCACCAATTCAAAGAGTGAGAGCACTCAAAGATGTGTATGAAAGCTGTACATTTGCCTTGCATGTTTCAGATCCTGTAACTTTTGATGAAGCTGAAAAAGTAGAAGTATGGAGAAAAGCAATGGCTGAAGAAATTAATTCTATTGAAAAGAATGGTACTTGGAAACTATGTGGCTTACCAGCAGAAAAGAAAATGATAGGAGTAAAGTGGATTTATAAGACTAAATTCAAACCAAATGGAGAAATCGACAAGTACAAAGCTAGACTCGTCGCTAAAGGATATACTCAAGAGTATGGAGTGGATTATGAGGAGGTTTTTTCTCCGATGGTGAGACTGGATACAGTAAGAATGTTTTTGGCATTTGCAGCATACAAAGAGTGGCCAATTTTCCAATTGGATGTGAAGTCTGCATTTCTTAATGGAGTGTTGGAGGAAGAAGTCTATACAGCTCAGCCAAGGGGGTTTGAGGTCCCAGGCAAAGAAAAGATGGTATATAAATTAATTAAGGCTTTATATGGTCTAAAACAAGCCCCTAGAGCTTGGTATGGAAGGTTAGACACTTGGTTTCAATCACAGGGGTTTCAAAGGAGCCAGACGGAACATACTTTGTATAAAAAGGTTGAGGAAAATGGAGAACTTCTATTGGCATGTGTATATGTTGATGACCTACTTTATATGAGTTCATCCTTACTAAAAGCCGATCAGTTCAAGGCAGATATGAAAAGAGAATTTGAAATGAATGATCTAGGTGTCATGAAGTATTTTTTTGGGTCTTGAAATTAAGCAAGATAAGGATGGAATACATATGTCTCAAAGGAAATATTTGGAAGACTTGCTGAAGATGTTTCACATGCAAGGGTGTAAGCCTGTAAGTGTCCCAATGACTCCTGAGACAAAGCTGCAAGTGTTTGGAAAGTCTAAAGAGGCAAATGCAACTGTTTACAGGAGCTTGATTGGTAAGTTGCTATATTTAACTCATTCAAGACCTGACATCATGTTTGCAGTTAATTTGTTATCCAGATTCATGTCAAAGCCTACTAGAATTCAATTTACTGCAGCAAAATGTATTCTCAGATATCTTGCTGGAACGTTAGATTATGGTATTCAGTATGATAGAGGTGCTAATTGTGTTCTAGAAGGTTTTTTTGACAGTGATTGGAGTGGAGATTTAAATGATAGAAAGAGCACATCAGGTTATGTGTTTAATTTGGGCACAGGAGCAGTATGTTGGTCATCTAAAAAACAAGAAGTTGTGGCTTTGTCAACCACAGAGGCAGAATATATGTCTCTCTGTTCAGCATATTGCCATGGAATCTGGATGAGAAGGATTTTAACTGATTGTGGTATGCAGTATGATGCTCCAATTACAATATGGTGTGATAGTAAATCCTGCATTGATATTGCCAAAAATCCAACTCTTCATGGAAGAACCAAGGGGGAGATTGTTAGCTGATTGAAGGCCTGCTCGTATGAAGTTGAAGTTGAAGCTAATTCCAGATTTTGCTAGTTATATATGTAGTTATTCTGTTTTCAGTTTCTTGTTTCAGTTTGGTGTCTAAAGTTTGGGTTAATTTCTGGGTGTATTAGTTGCTTTGTGACTAGTGGTGTAGAGAGTGTGGATAGAACAGATGGACGGCCATGATAGCTCAATCTGGGTAAATGGTTTTAGTTCTAGGCATGATATTGTGTTTGTTTGGTTGGTGTTTTGTTTAAAGTCTATGTTGTTTGGTTTTCTTAGAGAGAGAAGTGAACAACAGCTAAGAGATTTGAAGGTTTGGGAACTTTGGTATTTTTCTGAACTTGTTTTCATTCTCAATATCCAGATTCACTGTTCTTCTTTCTCAGAAGTATAACATCTTGAAGAGAATCTTGATGATTGGTTGGCTGAAGAACTAGATAACTATTTGGATGTGACTATCTTGTTTTTTATTGCCCAGGTTATTTTCTTAATATTCATGTGTTTTAAACATTTTATTACTTATGGACCTGTTATTGCATTGTGTTAATAACAATTGGGTGGAATTTTTCAATGATCACATATAAAACTTCATACATTATTATCCTTGTATGTTTTGAGTTTCCAATTTGTTCTTCTTCAATTGAGTTTCTGTAATATGTTTAATCCTCTATTAGATTATGGTAGATCTTGTGGTTCTCAAGGTTTCTTATTGGCAATATAATATGATTTTAAAACTAGTAAGCTTACTTTGGACCATGCAAGTGTATGTACCTTGCACTTACCTTTCTACATTTGCTTTATTATTTATTTGCTTATATCCTTTAAAGTTGGGGCACTTGCATATGTACTCCAAAACAAAAAAGTTTGAAATATGTATATCACTGTAATAAGGAATTTTCTTATGTACCGTAGAACTTTAAAAGCTTTTGCTTGTACTAATGGCCAATGGTGTGAATGATATATTTGCTGGCATACCCAAGAAACCTAGAATATATATATATATATATATATATATATATATATATATATATATATATATATATATATATATATATATATATATATATATATATTGTCACATTCTCTTAAATCCTCATGGATCCATGCTGTTGTGTTTCCATATTCACAGATTAAAATGTGATGATTAATTTTGATATGATATCTTTTAAATATTGTTTTATATCATGTAAAAGTTTCAAGAAATTATACTATTTACAGTAAGACATGCAAATAGCCACTTTTGGAAGGGGATATAATCTAATATTTACATTAAGACATGGAAATAACAACTCAGGGTTCCATGAGTTATTGCTTTGCTTGTCTTGATTGTGGTAATCCAAAACTTCTTTCTTTCCCCACTTTTTAGGCTAGGTTTTATTTTATTTATATTTTAACTTTAGTTGCTAATTTTATCTTATTTTAGTTTTGCCAAGTTTTTGCTTTGAATGAGGAGTAACACTTTTTTTTGTTGGTGGTAAATTTGAGAAAAAGTCTTTTTTTTTTTATGAATAATACTCTTTGTTCTGTGTACCTTATTCTTTATTATTTTATTGGGAAATTTTCTTAAAAATGCAAGAGAATCAGGAATTTATTTACTTAATCACAATTAGTTCTAGTTGGTTGCAGATCATTTTCAATATTAATTTCCTTGTGGGTATATTGCTTATAAATCTATTTCTTCTGCTAGGACACATTCCTTATATAGTTTCCAACTTTGACTACTGTAAAATCCAACTTCTTATTCTGAATTAATGACTAATTCATCCTTTTCCTGTTTTCCTGTACGTGGTTTAAGTGTGTAAGTTTTGTCAAATCAAAGATAACGTTAATTAATGCTGGAATTCTCTGACCCAACCATTTGTTGTCTCATTTGGATTTTGGTATTGGGTAGTGTTAGCTTCATAATGCTTTCCATTAGATGTATTGAGTCAATGTTATACAATTAATTAGAACATTATATTTTTGTCTTGGAGTTGTTCTTAAATTATTTTTCTTGAATTTCAAAGGATAAGTTATTGTTTTTTGATAGATAGAATAAATATATCCTTTGATATGAAACTCAAGTATTTTAGTTGAATTAGGGGTCTTGGCTAAAAGTCTATATTATTGTGTTCTGTTCACATTTTTTTTATTAAACTGGAATTACTGAATGAAGCTTCAGAAGCAGTTGCTTTCCCTTCTACGGCAATTTTTGTTGTCAAAGACTAATAATCAATGTTAGTGAAGATTAGTAATGAGATGTTATCTAGATCTTGTCTTGAATCTGTTTGTATGCTCGAGTTCAGAAAGCTGTCTCTTACATTGGAGATTTTGGCAAGCTAATTCTAAGAATTTTCTATTTTGCTGAATTAGCTACAAAATAATAACTTATTCCCTTTTCTCCAAAACATTGTCTTGTTAAACAGTCTTCTACATGTTTTCGATGGGACACCCAAGTTAGATATTTGACAGGAAATGTACGAGAAAGGCTAGATCCTTTGATGTTCATTCCTTGAATGTAGATCTTAGCTTGTATGTTTCAAGTGTTTGTCTTTGGGTTTCTTCATTTTCTTGAGCATCTTTGAGGTGATTTGCTCTTTTTGCTATTTGTTTCTTTTCCATTAACAGTTGATGTTTGCCAAAGGATCTTCTTGACTTGTCTTCATCTTTGTCTCTTTGTATTACTTCTTATTGTATCCTGGATAAAGTTTGTTCAGTGATCTTATAAGGCCAAAGGATTGGATAAAGATATCCTTACTTAATTTACTGCAATGTATGAAAAGAAATTAAACGATTGCGGATATTGTTCTACCAATCAAAAGGTAGTTGTTTAAATAAAGTTGTGCTTATTATATATAGTGTGAACTTGGTGGTATATGTCTACAAAGGGATGTCTAAAAGTTTTAACAGCAGGTGGAGACTACCAAAATGGTATGTAAGGATGAAATTGTCATTGTCACGATTTCAAAAGGAAGATGGTGCACAGTAGTAATAAGACTTTGATATAAAGCATGGAACGGGCTATCTATTGTTTGGCTTTTCTTTAATGGTTTTCATGCAGCATCTTTATTTGTGATCCTTTGTTGTCTCATCTCAGTGAAGGACTGAAGCCCATCATTGGTTTGCTTTTGTGATATTTGTATATGCTTTGTAATTAATGCATGTCAACTTGCTGACATCTCATTGTTAATATTGCATTAATGGTTATGGGACATGTGCATCAATTGTGGCCTATGTTTGCTTAAGTGCATGAGTAATTTGGTTATCTGGCTCGCCCCTCTTTCATGCTTTTCATTGCAATTTGTTTGAAGATGTTAATCAACTCATATCTTTTCTTTTCTGCTTTTTGTGTTAATTCATCAGGAGCATAAACCTGTTTCTTTTTCTATTAGTATTATGAGAGATATGATAAATGCCTAAATACAACGTATTCTACTTGCAAACTTTGTACACTTTCATGCAACTTTTGTTTTTGTTTCGACATCATTTTGCGCATTTGACGTATTTATTTTATTTCAAGACATCAAAGGACCATATTTTCTAGGATGAACCATATTTGAGCCATTTCGGAGAAGATTGATGAAGAAACAAAGCTTACACGAGCTCCAGATGCAAACTAGACACGCATTGCAAGCCAGTTCATGCCCTGTGTGGGTTGTGCACTGGCCTTATAGCCCAGCTAGTAGGTTGTGTGGCCAGAAGCATGTGCGGGCTTGTGTGTGGTTAGCACATAGCCACACAGACTCGGGTTTTTGCCGTTTTGAAGACTAATGAAGTGTATGTGGCTTTGTTTTCACCCGCACAGTTGCCCGCACACCTACCCGAGTATTTATACCTTTTGTTAAGGTTTTGAAAGGGAGCTTCATCACCCCCGACCTCCAAGCATACCTAAGCCTATTTGATCATCTTCGGAGGTGATTTTGGCAAGAATTGAAGGAGAGAAGAAGGGAAGAGTCAAAGAGAGCATCAAGGAACTCAGCGGTGTGGATCCAACGAGTTCTCATCACCGTCTTCTAGTCGATATTTCAAGGGAAGTTTATCCATCATTTGTGCTATGATCTTCATGTATTGTGAACTCCTTTGATTTGTTATGTCGAACTAGACTTCCAAGGCCACCGGGTTTCAGGTGAACCTTGGGAGAAGACTTTGTATAGATGACACTTTTACTTTGTAATTGAACGTGTGGCTTGTGTTGTTGGTTTTAATATATCATTATCTTGTTCATTCTACAATGGATGGATTCCGTAGAATTGATATTGAAAAATACTTATTTGGCAGGATGCTAGCTTGTATTAGGTCCTGTGATGATTAAAGGGGGATTCATTATATTAATACACAGGAGGTTTCGGGTGTTGGTAGCCCCCGTGAGGTTAGGGTTGTTTTAGCCGAAAGCGTACATTAGAATAACCCTAACCAAAACTTCATGTTCCCGAAGACATTGTAGGGGTATCGTCCGGATGGAGGAACCGGTACTAGATTAGGGCTACATCACGGAGGTTCTAGGGTAGTCGACATCCTAGTCTAGCGGACCAAACCAAGCTAACCTTGTGCTTAAGTTGCTCTTGTCATCCTTACTTAGTTTTCTCCAAGGGAGATCCTCGCCCCGGGCCTTCCTTAATATTTGGCTTCTTCACTCTTGTTTTTGTTAGAGATTGTGTTGTTAGCTTGTTTCACTTTCTTGTATGTTTTATTTGTTTTAGTTTTTTTTTATTTACAAACAACAATTCGATCAATTAGACAGTGACCCCCAAAAGGAAGTAATAGTAGATCTCGGGGCTCTTGGGAATATGACCCTCTTATGCCCGTGCGAGAGGTTATTACTTGACGACCCGTGCACTTGCGGCCAAGGAGTCGCATGTTTGCTTTTTAGCATGTCGCATGCTCGCTCATCAAGATAAATTAGGGGTCTGAATCAAATTGTGTTGTCATCATTGTGTGGAAGGTTGAACAGTGCAAGATTTAAGAGGTTGATGCCACTGAATTTTTCTGGATTGATGTAATTGCCAATATTTTGAGGTTTTCTAGAAGAATTTTTTGCATTCCATACTTGAGAACCATATTTACATTATTGTACATGACAATGTCTTTGTGCAATTGGTTTGCTCGATTCAATATCGAGTTATCAAGGTAAATGTTGATGATGCATTCTATGAGTTGCAAAACCCTATAAAACAGATTCAAGCTTATGTCTTTGATGGTATTTTTTTTAATGTTCATATAATAAAATGACCTTGACTTGTTATTACGCTTCTGTTTATATCTCATGGCATGACCACCATCATCATAAAATAATGCAGTTGTACTAGCTCATGTTCCTAGAATGACTCTAGATGAGCTTTTTGAGCAGAAGAATGATGTGGCACAAGCTATCTTGGAGGAACTTGAAAAGGTAATTAACTTGTTTCTTATGGTTAGCTATTACTCCCTTATTTATTTTCAAAAGTGTTTGATTTAGTTTCTATTTTGCTATGAATTCTCCACTAGTTGCTTACTAATGCTTTTGGTTTGTAATATGGTCAAGTGTGTTCATTTCAATTCATATCAATGCCCCATTCTTTTCTTCAAACTTTTAACATTCGGCTGTTTAACTTACTTTGGTTGCTCTCACAATTATATCAGATTCTCCTCTCCTATCATGCTTTATTTTACAATATAATTTCACTTCTCAGTCATGATATTTTGAGTATGTTTTTCTTTCCTCTGTTCTATAACAACAACGTTTCTATTGATGATGTGCCCATAAGGTGTATATTTTGCCTATGATTTATGTTAGTAACAGACTATTTATTTGTTTTTAGCTGACCACCAGTTTCTATTAGCAATCTCTCTTAAGTAATCTTGTATGCCATTGACGTATCAGGTGATGGGAGCCTATGGCTACAACATAGAGCAGATTCTCATGGTTGACATTATACCTGATCCCTCGATGAGCAGCCCAATGAATAAGATAAATGCAGGTTCACTCTTTTCTTTAAATGTTCATAAGATTAAGCATGCATTGTTTTAAATATAGGTTTATATTAATTTTGCAGTCTTCTTTAGCCTGAACTGTAAATGGTGATTTAGTTTTGAATGACACTCATTTTGACTTATAGAGTTTCTTAATAATTATCTATTGGAACCCCTGGTGAAGTTAAGCTAAAGATCCCTAATTGTTGAATGGCCTGAGGTGTAAACTCTAGTGAGATTTTCACCACATACCCGAATAATATAACTGCTTTGTTCCTGTTGAAAAATATGAAACTGCAATGGTTGTAAGACTACACTTAAGACTGAATGGCAATCATATCTCTGTCCTTCTTGTATAGCCCCCATGTAAATCCCCTATTATTAAGGCACTCTAGAGCATTCAAATCTACTATAATTCAGCTAAAATACCGACCATGATATCCTCCTATAATTAGAATATCTAGCCTACCTAATATTTCCTACTCGGCCACCCTAATATTTCATGCCATTTTTTTCCTTACTTTTGGGCTCTTGTTGTTGTGTCCTATTGTTTGCCATGTATTCTCTTATCCTTTTCTAAGTACTCTTGTCTGCCTTCTCACCCTCCCTATTCACTTGGTCGTTTCTGCTTTTGTGTTTCTTCTCTTTATTTAAATTCCTCCAGTTACCCAATTGACCTATACTTGTTTTTGTTCTTTCTTCTCACTTATTCTTATTATCAACCTAATCATCAGGCACATACGAGGTGCTTGTTTTCATAACCTCCTAAGATATTGTTGCTAGCTAGACTCTCAGGTTATATGCCTACAAACCTTGTTAGATGGGTTTAATTTACCCACCCTGCCTTTTCTTCTCTTGCGGTTTGACCAAGGGCGTGAGTTTCGGACAATTATATTATGCTTGTCAAGAAGATGACTTTGAATTCCTAATGTTCTTGGCTTCAAAAGCCTGTCAATTAAACATTATTTATTTGCAACCATTTAACTTCTTGTTACTGGCTTTCATGATGAAGTAATAATCGGAAACAAGTAGCTATTCTGAATTTGTTGCCTGGAATAAGTAAGCATCATTTTGCATAAATTTTGTAGAGTGGGATGATTGGGATGATTGGGATGATGATGATGTGAATGATGACTTCTCATTGCAGTTGAAGAATGAGCTTGATAGCAACTATGAGAAGAAATAAACTATGGAGTCATGGAGCCTGAGAACTGATGAATCAATTGGCTATCTTCTTAACAATTCTCTCTTAAAGATAAGTTGTTACGCCAAACTATGCAGTTCTTTTTATGTAAACCAGAATATATAACATGTATTAGGTTTCTAATTCAGAGATTCCAAATATTTGGGCTATATGGTTTAATAGAGCTTGTTTATTAGAGAATTCAGAGTTCGTATTTTATTTTCTTTTTTAAGCTGATGAGTTGAATTGCTAATTTATTTTATCACAAAAAAACCTAAATTTATGTGTATTTCACTATTTTATTTTGTAAAATAAAAATAAAATGTGAGTTTTTAATTGTAAAATAAAAATAAAATGTGAGTTTTTAATTGATTAAAAGCATGTTTTTAATTGATTAAATAATATATATTTAATTAAAAACTAATTATTAGGCATGTTTTTGAGGGGTTATAATCGCCTCTAAAACAATAATTAGAAATTTATAATCTTAATTGTAGAGCCGATTATAACCGCCACTAAATGTATGAGTGTTGTTAAAATTTTAATTGTAGAGGAGGTTATAACGCTTCTAAAACTATTAGTATAATTTTAAAATTTTAATTGTAGAGGCGGTTATAATCGCCTCTAAAACTATAACTAGAGCTTTAAAATTTTGAATTGTAGAGGCGGTTATAACCGCTTCTAAAACTATTAGTATACTTTTAAAATTTTAATTGTAGAGGCGGTTATAATCACCTCTAAAACTATAACTAGAGTTTTAAAATTTTAATTGTAAAGGCGGTTATAACTGCTTTTAAAAACCGTTTCCTTGGTTATTAATTTACCCCAACGGTTGAATCAAACCGGCTCTAAATTCTAGAAGCGGCTTAATACGAGTTGGTTTAGAGGTAGGTAAAAAATTTACCGCTAAAGCTATAAAGGCGGTTTTAACCACCTCTATAAGTCTTGAAAACCGCCTCTATAGCTCTTTTTTTTTTTACTGTAGCGAATCAATCAACTCAAAAACTGATGAACAATCTTTTTATGAATATATTCGTGATCAATGACAATTAGTAGTTCATTCACTAATGCAACAACAGCTTGATAAGCCAGTGAAAGTAAAAACTGAGAGTTTCCAATCCAAACAACAAATAAGAAGAAAGAGCAAAAACACCACAACAGCTGCATCCTTTGCTTGATATCATTAATGCTCATGGTTGGATGGAGATCCAACCACATCTCACTCCTTGGACTCATTAACCAGCCACATCGCACGCTATAAGGGAATCTTACATACTCCATAATAAGTAGAAAAAACAGGGAAAAATTACTTTCAACAAAAACCTCAAAAATAAAGTATAAAAAGATCTATTTTGCAATAAATACAAAACGATTTCTTTTTTATCAAATTAATTACTTAATATGGTTGTTGAATTGTAAAATAGAATAATTAAACTCAGTACCTATGGTTGTGATAAAAAAAATCTTGAGTTCGAGCCTCTCAGATTATAATTCATTTTTCTAGGTCTCTTGTGAGAGTTTTGTATGAAAGATACCTTCCGTTCTCCTTTTCATATATGTTTATCTTTTGTTTTATCACTTGTCAGCTTTCTAAAAAAAATAATAATAAGACGCATATAACTCATATACATGACATATAAGACGTATATAACTGGAATTTATTTAGTAAAATAAAGAAAGTTTAGAAGTTCTTTATATAAAATTACCTTTTGAACCTTTTATTTTGAAATTCTAGTTTTCATTATCCTTTAGAGTTGTAATTTTACCAATTTAACCTTGTACTAACGATTTCATTGCCATTTTGATTGTTCTTATTTGAATTTCATTTTTTCCAAATTTATTTTCATTTAATTCTCAAAGTTTTTTTTGGTTCATATGATCTTATAATTTTTATTAAATGTTAATTAATTTTTGTATTTTAATTTTTTTTAAAAAAAATTAAAGTTAAATTAAATTAGCCAGATTTTTTTTTTGTCAGCTCAATAACAAAAATTATTTGATATACTAATATTCTCTTGGTCTATTGACATTAAATCCATTACTTAAAATGATCATTTTGGAGAGGATCCAAAATCAAACTCTAACAATCATCCAAAATGTGGGCTGAGGCTCTCGTTGCGTTTGCAATTGCATATCAATATTATTAACTTTCCTTAAATCAATGGCTGTCAACGTTATTTGTCAAAGAAAAAAAAACCATTATTTGACATAAAAATGGATGAATATTTAAATCATATAAAAAATCTGAAGTTGATCGCTAAATTGGTAAAATTAAAACTAAAAAAAAAAACTAAGGCAAACTAGATGGTTAAGAGGAAAATAATTTTCCCCGTAATAATAATAATAATAATAATAATAATAATAATAAATAAATAAATAAAATAAATAAATAAATAGGGTTTTATATTCAAACTCTAATTTCTTAGGTAATAATAATAATAATAATAATAATAATAATAGATATATATATTTCAAACTCTCTCACCGCCCTCTCGCAAACGAAGCTCTCGGGCTCACTCGTGATCCACCACTGCGCCTCCACCCCAATCTCTCTCTCACCCCCTCTTCTTCCACATCGTCCTCGCTCCCTCTCTCTCTCTCTCTGTGGGTTCTCCATTCCTCTCCACTTCCGCCCGCTGCAATCTCCTTCATCAACTCATCCACAAGCTAAGCCATCACCAAACGCTGGTGGATCATCTAAACCCTAGATTTCTTTGCGATGCTAGTCATCTAATCTTCTTAATTTGAGCAAGAAACAAGAAATTTTTATATTTAGTATGATTTTCTTGAAGGTCTCAGTGTGTGCGCTCGAGCGCATTAGTCTATATATTGTTTTTGTTTGTTAATTTGTGTTTTGATTTGATATCTAACCCTGTTTTGCTTGAATCGTTCGTGATTCAGAGGGCAATCTTTAGTTTTCAATTTGTGATTTTCTATTTTTTTCAAATTTTATCAGCTGAAAATGTTCTGCTATTTATTTATGGTTTGATCTCAGAAAATTATATAAATACGTTTGCTCCTTAAATTTTTTTTTTTTTGTGCATGTTGCCATTCCATGCTTATTTATTACTGAAATGGCAATAATTTTGGTGGTTGAATGCTTCTGATTTCTTCTGGTACGCAATGCTATATTTAATTATGTTGAATGTGAATGTCAGATAGTTTATAAGTGTGAATTGTTGAAGGATTATGTTTCTCATAGTTATAGGTTTTCCTTAATCTAATGCTTCTAGCCTTGTACTGGTATGGAATGATTTTCAATTACATTTAGTGTAAACTTAGATAATCTTGGGTGTAAAATTTTTTAGTAGTTCACATATGTTGTATATAATTTTGTGTCTCCTTGCACTATTTGCCATGAGAGCTTGTGCTTGCCGTGGACCTGCCAAGTTCTTTTCTTGCACCACTATCTGAACCCATTAGTTTCTCCTGCAATATACATTTTGACAAACACTCACCTCTGAGACAGACCCTGTCTTTTTTATGGAGGATATATGGAATGTCCATCTTAGCAAGTATCTCTAAATCATGCCTATGGAGCACGATTCTTTTATCAGTTTGTGACCTTGCCATGCTAAGCTTGTTCTTTCCTGGTTTCAAATTTGATGCTCTAGTTTAAATACTGATTGATACCTGTGTAAACTCAAAAAATTGCCAAATTTGTCCTTACAAGAAGAACTTTTGGTTTCCTTGTGACAAACTATTTACAAAAGTATCACTAGAATTGATTACATTTGATATTTGCTTCACTGGTCCACACAGACACTGATTCTCAAAAATTCCTCCTCAAACATCTGCTGTTTCTCAAATGACCATTAATTATCATTGAAAATTCGCTGTTTATAATTGATAATGGTCATTCCCTCTATCCTCTTATTTATAGGATTTGCTGAGAATCTTTACGTCTACTTTTAATGCCTCTGGCTGGTCTTTACTGGTAGAACATCATATAAAATATGACTTCTTCAGTTATATGAAATTGGAATTCAAGATGGGTCTGTCGATTTTGATACTCTACTCTAGTATTCTTCTCTGTCGACTTCGGATTCTTTATTGAATGAAAGCTCATATTGAACCTTTCCCATTTTGATCCACCGATGACTGTATAAATTGTTACTTTGCCTTTTTTTTAAGATTGTCTACTAATCTTTGCCTTTTTTTTTGCGTCATGACCAAGATTTGGTACATTTAAGAAACTGTATGCTTCACAATTTTATACATTTTTATTTGGGTATTCTTGATAGTTTGAATTTGGAGAATAAAGGTTTCGGTTCATGCATTTCATGGAGTAATTGTCCTATCAATTTGTTTGGGCCTCCTGCAGTTTCTCTTTCCTGTTTCAGCAATAGGTTGTGCTAGAGTTGTGAGTTGTTTCCATACTCTTTGGTTCTACTCTTGCTCTTACATCAATTAGCTTGATGGCCTATACAATCTGCTTAATATATCTACTTGGAGTGTGGATATAAGAATTGAGTTAAACCTTAATCGCCAACTCACAAAACTGCATGCTTAATAAAACCTATTAGTATATGTTAATCTTGGAAACAGCTTCATGATTTCCAGAGTATATGTTGAAAACATTAGCATTTTTTTGGGGAAATTCGGTTTTGGAAAGGAAATGTATCCTTTCTAGGTGAGGCTATGCACAGATTATATGAGATATTGTCTGCAAATAAGTTAACATTTTAAATTAATATTGGTTAATTTTTATGTATCACTTAATCTTCTGCATTCCATACATGGAGGCGTAATTCTTGAATCTTTCGAAAGTCTTTCGTGTTTAAATTGCTCTGTCATCTGAAATCCATTATGTGGGAACTGACTCTGATTGTATACTTGATCTTTCAGCACCTTAAATGGCAGAATCATCAAAAGGAGCCCCTTCAACTACTGGTTTACAGAATAAAACTTCATCACTTGGTACTGTTTCACATTATACTAAATTTTAATGTAACTGCTGAACCTTGCATGACCCAGATGTAGAAAAGGCTGTCAAATATTGATTAATTCTGAAAACAATCATACAGTCAGGGAAAATGCACAGTCAACATGATTTTCTATTCCGGCCACTCTCATTTTGGGCTAATTCTTTCAAGCAACATCTTTGATGTCCAATTAATTTAGGTTCTTCCTTTGGTTCAATTACCTTTGCAATGGGCCATGCAATATTGACCTAAATTTTTTGTTTGAAATAGATGATGAGTTTGGAGAGGATTTTCTTACATCCTGGAAATCATTAAAAGGCAAGAACTCAATTGATTTTGATGTAGAAACAATTCCAGGAAATGGAAAGAAGTGCTTCAACTTTGACAGACTGTAAGCACACTGAGCATCGTGCTACAACGGTTCTTTCTTTTCCTTTTTACCTACAAAATCTATTCATCAAACTTCAATTATTGACAAGTAGAGTCCGTCAAGATCATTGACTACCATGGATCTAAATTCTCAACTTTTCTTCAGTGATGCTCTTGAGCTTGGTGGAGGCTTTGACAAAATTTCATCCTTCAAAATGGATATGTCTGATTTAGACTTTTCTAGTCTATGCAAGAAGGATGATAAGACAAAGAATCCTTCCAAAGATTCAGTAAACAAGGAAATGAAACAAGACAAATTCTCATTCACATTTGATTTCAATGAGTGCGTGAATTCTATTTTAAAAGTTTATCTAATTATCCTCTCACGCATATATATGCTAATGCTTTTATAAGATTTATGGGTCATTTGCTTTCCAGGCTGGAATCATTTAACCTGGACTCAAATTTGCTCAAAGGGGAGAAGAAGCCCAGGAAATGTGCTGACAGTGGTGATTGTTCCTCAAAACATGATGGGGCTCAGGATTCCAGAAGCTACTCAGCCCAAAGTCTTGAGGCATTCGAAAATAAAGAAACCAAGAAATCATTGACAGCAAAAAATTTGGTAACATCACCAGCTGAACCTGCCATAAAGGATGACATAATGAATGGTTCTGGTCCTTCAACTTCTTCAGATCCTGGACATCAGAGTATGCCACATGAAGTAATGGCATCTTCAGAGAAGCAAGCAACTATTGCAGAAGGAAGCATTGGGTCATACCAAGATCTATTAGATGGGAAATATTCTGCAAAATATCATGCTGACAAATCTGCTCAAAACATTTCTCTCAAATCTCTATCTGGTGATACTTCAGAAAATAAGACTTTTCCTGAATCTGGAATAGGGTCAATCCCTTTGGATTGCTTAATTACGAGAAAAGCAAGCAAACAAGATATTAGTATTGGATCAATAGATTCCTCACATTCTGGAAGCTCCAGTCCTGCAAATTCATATAACTCTCGAGGCTTGCTTAAACCAATAATAACAAAGTCAAATACTAGTGTAGGCATTGAGAATCAACAGGAGAATCAGGATGAACCTTGTGGGGGTTCTATCCTTGGAGAATCAAACAAGAGCCCTAAAGATAAAGATATTTCTGAAATGGGTGCTGTGCTGAAGAGCCCTCATGAAAATAAACATGCTGGAGGAAAACAGAATACGAGTTCAAACTTTCTTCCGTCATCCTTAAATACGTAAGCATAATATGATTATGCAATTTACCTTTATTTAGATGTCTTGTAATGTTTACCCCTATAAATGTGGTGAATATTTGGTTTGTTGACTAACAACGAGAAATTTGGTGGCCAATGGTTCAGAACTTCAAATCTTCTGACACTAAAGTTTGACAAGGTTGAGTAATGGTCATGAGATGCCTAGTGTCTAGCTGCAATGCATTCCCAAGTGTACTTTTCATAAATCGGGTTATCGCAATCAATCAAATGGAAGGAGTTTACATTTTAGTTAATTACTGTAAGTGTTGACACATCAAGTAACATCTGGAATCTAAGATATATGCTTTAAAATAATGAAAAGCAACTACATGAAGCATTTCCAGTTCATTTATCTGTGTGCATGTAAATTAAGAATCTTTCAAATTTAGGTTCCCTTTATGGTTTCCATTTTTCTTCTCTGATATGCATGTATTGTTTGTTCTTTTCAGCTTAATCAGTAACAAGTTACTGAAAGCAAAATCAACTGTTGCCCCACAGTTTAGCACTCTGAACGAGCCTGCGAAGAATGTATCTCAACCAACATCAGTTGGTATTTCAAAGCAACTCTATTCCTTGGCTAACAAGAAAGTGGAAAAAAAAATTTTGTGCACCCTTAATGGGAAAAGGTGATTATCATTTGTGTTTTCTTATTGTTGCACTTCTTAATGCATTGAAAAATTAAGGTGCTTCCCAGTTTTATATATTCATGTTTTTATTTCATGCATCATATGAATTTCTATGCTTAAATTTCATAGAGAATCAATACAAAATCATTAACAAACTGGAAATCAAGCATGTTTCATATTGAAGTCATTCGACAAGACTGTGCCACAAGACGTATCGATTATTAACAGCGGGAGAAAGAAAATTGAAGTCTGTGATACTTTAGATTCTTGGTATGAAAACTGTTTTGGTCCATGGTCAGCTTATTATTACCTAATGTCCACCTGTTACAAGCTTAGTGGTCATCAGATTGAATCAAGTGGCTGGAATCTGAATTCCTTAAGTCACATTTAATTTTGTATAGTATTTAACTAAAATGATTGACCTTTTGCATGATGTAACACTAACTTCTAGACACGCTGACACGAGATCAAAAAGTTTATTGCCATAATGGCCTCACAATTTTGATGACTTCCATATATGCTGTAACATAATCCAATGCTGCTAAATTTAGCTAACAGTTATTGAAGGAAATTTTGTAGGTCATCTGAAACCATAACTGAATTTGTCTGCTGTTTGGCACTCAGCATAGGCTAGGATGAGTATTTATTAAAGCTTTGTTTTTTAGCATCATTCTCAAAATTTAAGGTATTGTACTGAGATAATTCTGTTTCTATTTGCGTGACTGCCTAGTTAAATAATTTACTTACATGTTTCACTTTTAACCATCTCAAGTTCAATTGTGAAGAATCATGCTTTACTTGTTGATTGAATTTTACAAATTTCTTTCAGGGTCCAATTTCACCCTCCCAATATGCCAAGTGAAATTACTCCATCTAGCAATAATAAGGATAAGAATCATAGCTCAAGCTTCATGCCTATAAAAAGCCCCATGACCTCTTCCAATGAAGTGAGAGATATTTGCCCAAAAGATGAGAAAAGGTGATGCTTCAATCTGGCAATTTTTTGGTACTATATTTATTCATCATATTGGTCTACATGGTCTCGTTTTTTATCAGCAATTACCTGGATCTGTCAGAATTTCTTTCTGACCTCAATCATTCTCAAATGTAGATTGACAAAATTAAATATCACATCAGCAAATTCCACACTGCAAACTGAAACAAAATCAGATAAGTTTTATGAGGAAAATTTGCAGCTTTCGCATGGCACAGAATCTAAGGTTGTCAGTACTGTTATCACCAGAAGGAGTGGATTATTGAGCCCTCCTTTGAAGCGAAAAGCACTTGAGGTCTTGCTATGTTTTATTTTGATACCATTCAATTTTTCTTCTCATTATACATTGTCTTTGTCTACCTTCTTATGCTCTGATTTCTTTGACTATCATAAGTATGGGTTCTACTTTGACATTGTTCTTAAAGATCTTTTGAGGCCAATGTATATATCCGTATTTCTCTTCTGATTTCATTGGACTAGGTACACTACTTCCCTTGAAAATGGTCCATTTGCAAATTTTGTCATTTCCTGCAAACTAAAATTTGTTCAAAGAATGTAATAAGAGGTAGTGTAGAAACTTTATTTTGTTTCTCATTGTGAGCATACCTTGAAATAAAGAAACGAGCTAGAAAAGGCCCTAAACAGTAGGTGCCATTATTTTTTAACTTGAGATAGGATGGCTTGATCTCTACGCATAATCTATGCTTAGTTCAAATCAATTTTGGCATGGATGTTAATCTAAATTAGGCCTTGTGAGATTTCTTGGCATTTTCTGTGCATACTTTCCAATATACCTGCATGCTCTCCATCATAGTTTATATGTTATTCTGATTTTGCAAGCTCTCCATAAGCTTTCTCTGCTATTAGCATTTTATGATCACTTGTGTTCAAACTATGCAAATCTATGTATAATCTGATGATGCTGATTTTATAATGTAATATGAATATATGTTTCAGGAGTTGAAAGAAAATACAAGGATTTCAAATCAGTTAAAACATTTCAAAGGTTCTACTGCTGAGAGAAAGTTAGTTAATGAAACTTTTGATCTCCCAAACGTTTGTGAACCCAAGTTATGATTAATGTTGTTATGCCATGTTCTCCAGGAAATCGTTAGAATTTTCAGCACAATCTGATGAGAAATTGGTTAGTACTAACACTATCACATTTGCAAATCCATTGAAGCTTTTATTCTTGATATATGATACAGAAGGGTTTCACCATTTGCTCACTGTTGCTATGTTCATTTGTTAGGTTCCAGTAACTGAGAGTCCAGTAGGTCCACACAAGGAGATTGCCAGTGGCGGCCAAAATTTGTCAAAGAACTTTGAAGTTCCAATACTAATTGAGGATGATGGAAATGTAGAAAAGGCAGAAGCCTGTGCAAAAGAGCTTGATGATGTGAGTTATTTAGATTTCATACTAACTTCATATTGGCCTAAAATTTGTTCCTCATGTAACTTTGTACATACATCTATATTCAGGTTAGACTCTTAATTAATATTTCGGTATGGAGAACTCTCTCCCAGAGAAAGAGATTTACAGTTCAAATCCTGCATGTGGAATATTGGGATACTGGCATTATAGGTTGTAGTTCCAAAAAAACCAGAGTCCAAAATAGGTCTTTTATTTATCCACCTGTCAGAAAAAAAAAAAAAAAAAAAGAAGTTTTTGGTTTTGAGGAATATAAATCGTATATACTGTTTAAACTTTCTTTGGTTCAATATCCACTCTTATGATATTATCAGTTCATACAAAACTGGGAGAGGTGGTAAAATTAAGAAAAAAAAATATATAGTATATGTTAGACGTGTATGCATACCTGTATGTATGTTAGATGTATATATGTATGTATATACATATATGTGGTATACTTGTATTATTGATTGCCTATATGTAGACCCAAAGGGTTGTTATTCAACATAATGAGAATTGATCTATTCTGTAGTCCATCTTCTATCATGGTATCAGAGAACTATTCCAATGGATGTCATCAATGTCCATTAACAGATATTTATGAGATTGAGCTTCCTTACTATCTAGATGCCCATTGGATCATGTTGAGTAAATTTTTAGATTGTAGAGTTCCATTTCTAAGGACATATTTATCATCAAATTATCTGATATGGAGATGTCAAATTTCAGCTGACTTCCCTGTGCTCTATTTGGAATTTATTTTCTCCTTTAGGGAATTTACATGGAGCTAATTGCCTCTGTGAAAATCTCGGCTATGTTGCCTCACTTAATATTACAATCCCACGTGATACAAATTATTTATGCAGTATATTAATTGGATTGACTGCTTGAATCTATTATGATGCCTTAAGTTACTAAGTAAGCCATTTATGTTGTTGTATCTATTTATATCTTCGTTCTGTCCACTCTACCTATTTTGATATATTTATTTGCTGGATTGCATGTTTGACAGTCTTTGTTCTCTGTTTCTGATATATGATGCTTGCCTTTAATCAGGTAGTCTCATGAATTCATCTTCATGGTATAGCATTGAGTGCGCTTCGTCATGATTAGTTGTATATGTATAAGATAGTTGGCTATTTGATTATATAAGTGTGCTTTGCTTTGTTATCATGAATTCATCTCGAAGGTTTATCATAAGTTTGCCCATTCTTGACAGCTGTATGTTAAATAAGATGGTTTACTACCCTGATGCTTTTGACTTTCACAGATTTGCACAATGCTGAAAAAGAAGCATGAAGAAGCCAAAGAAATACTAGTTCGTGCTGTCGTGAACAACAACACCCTATTGATGCTAAACCATCCAATGTTTGATGAGAAGATATCCTTTCCTCACCTAAAGTTCCTGATTTAATTTCATTCTGTTGGTTAACTGGAGATTAAACTTGTTTTCTTTTAACTATCAAAACATCCATGAGCTTCAAAAGTTCGCTGCAAGCTTGCAGTCCAAGGAGTTCTGAAACATGTCGATCTGCTGCTTATTTTCTGATGCTGATCCACAGGTATGGTCACTTATTTCTCTATTTCTCATGCTGTGGGGTTAGAGGAATTAGATGCTTACCATTCATACTCATCTCTGTGTTTCTTGCTGCAATGATATATGCTCCTCCTGCTAGTTACAGAACCATTTGGTGGTTTGTGTTCATTGGTGTACTACTTAATGCCTTGACAGGAATTATTTTCATCTCGTTACAGTCACAATATATTGTGAAGGTTTTTAGTGATGTGGCAGAAAAAAGAAAATCTGTGGGCAGTCAGAACAGTATCAACTGATGTTACGTTATGGCTTTTCTCATGGACTAGCCCATGTCAAATTGTAAAAAATCATACCGCGTTTCTGATGATGTTCATGCCACCTGTTAATAAGAGTCCGGCCTTGTTTTCCATGGTCAGAATGGAAGGGTTTTGTAAGTGTGATTTTTCCTTTTTTTTTTTTTTAATTCTTTTTTTGTTTTTTAAAAAAGCCAAAAGCCCACAACTTGTTTGAGGAAAAATAGGGGTAAATATTACTGTAAGTCACCTAATTATACCCAATTCTCACTTTGGATACCAAATTTTAATTTGTATCAAAATGATCACCTCATTTCAATTTGGTTTAAAAAAGATGTTACCCAAAGGAATTCGGTGAGATTATGCTAACATGGACGCCGGCAATCCAATGTGGTCGACAGATTTCCACATGACACATTCCAATGGCCTTGCCACGTATATTAAAATGCCATCACATCACCCGCCCCAATGGCATGACATGGATCATAGTGGCATTTTAATCCACGTGATAAGGCCATTGGGACAAGTCATGTGGAAATCTGTTGACCACATTGGATTGCTGGCGTCCACGTTAGCATAATCTCACCGAATTCCTTTGGGTAACATCTTTTTTAAACCAAATTGAAATGAGGTGATCATTTTGATACAAATCAAAATTTGGTATCCAAAGTGAGAATTGGGTATAATTAGGTGACCTACAGTAATATTTAGTCAGGAAAAATATCACTAACATGAAAAAAAAAAAAAAAACTAACTGACAAAAGTGTTGCTTAAGGTTGCTTGTTGATGGAAATCCTTATCTTTGATCATTGTCTTTTTGGCATGTTTTTCAACCTTATAAATCTTGAGAAAAACAACTCTCCATTTTTGACGCGATGGCCGTATGATGATTAAAAATATATATATAATTTTTTGGCTTTTATATAAGAGGGTTAAATTACGATTGAGATAACACCAAATTATATAATCATGTTATCTAGCATGGATAGGTTGTGCTTCATTTAGAGTTTGAATATTTTGAATTTCTATGACATGATCTATGGGTGTGGTAACTACTACCGTCACCTGCATTTTGAATAAAGATTGAACTTCATTTATATGTATGCAAAAAGTTGAAAAACAGTAATTAGAACTAAAAAAATAAAATTCAACCATAAAAAATGCAATGATGTGACACGTAAGAAAATCTAATGTGATGCAAGTGCATGTGTCGTATCAAGCAATGTTTTCAGAACTGGACACTGGGAAGTGAACCAGCCAAGCAATTGGGTCATAGGTGAATTGATTGGACTAGATAACCCGATTTGATTGAACTAGATGATGTAATAATTATAATATATATATCCTGTATATTACCACAGAAACTAATTCATATATCAAATAGTAAAAGAACCACACTTTATATATATTAATACAGATATCTATTTTCCAAAATTCCAAACTCATATATATTCCCAAGTTCAATTCAAACTAATGATAAGAACTACATCTTATTATTACATGATATCAAATAGTAAAAGATATTAAAAAAGAACATCAGAATAATAGTATGAAAATCTAACAATATTACATGGGAAAAAAAAAATTTAACAAGGTCACAATATGAATGAAAATTTAACATGGTTACTAGACTCGCAACAATATGAAAGAAAATATAACAAGGTCACAACAACATGCATACATTAAAACAAAAGGTTTAGCAAATAAAAAACCTAACAACATCTTCATTTAATTTATTGGACAGGTGGACGTGGGGATGGGAGTCAATCTTTTTCATCCAAATTATTGCTAGCAATTCTTTGAAAACCGACTATTTCATGGTCATTATCCTCAGTGATCATCACATCATCTTCTTCGTTATCACCTAAAAATTCATTTAATGTATTAATACTTATGAATATGAATATGAAGCATTGACATTAAATATAATGAATAGTTAAAAACCATTAGAAACTTAACCTTTAGATAGCTTAGACTACCACTTGGTTGCTCGTTTAACATGTTTTCTAATTCATTAAAGTCAAGTTCTCTTTCGGGTTCTTCTTCCACAACCCAAAATTCTGTTTGTCAATTGACTTATAATCCACTTGATCGTAAGTTCTATGTTTAGAAGATGACCTATAAAAAAAACAAAATATTAAATAAACATCATTTGCATGTAAAAAGTGCTTGACAAATTAAAACCATAAATGTCATACCTATGTTGCAAATGTAGGTTATAGTGAATATATACCAAGTCATTAATTCTATGATGCTCCAATATATTCCTTTTCTTTGTAAGTATACGTTCAAACACATTCCAATTGTGTTCACAACCAGAAGAAGATGCAATTTGACTAAAAACTCTAATGGCTAATTTTTGCAAATGAGGCACATCACAACCAAAGAATTTCCACCACTCATCTATAAAAAAAAAAATACAAAACTATATTAATAGAGTAAACAATCATATACATTGATTAAAAAAAAATCAAAATTATTCTCACCAAGAGAAGTAGTTTTGCAAGTAGTTAAAGCAAGTGGCTTGCTAAAAGTCTTCTGTCTTTCCTTAAATATTCTCATCTCTTCCATTAAATCAGTTGATTTAAACAAAGTTTGCCACTCAATCACATCAAGTATACCACATTGAACTTCCAACTTTTGGCATAAGTTTTGCTCTCTAAATTGAAATGCCGAATTCAACCAATATGCCAAAACATGTATCCATGCATATGGTCCTATTCCATCCATCTTTGATAATAGAAGTATAAGGCTTATACAAGTGCTTCTTATTTTTTAATAATTCTTTCATTCTCTTGTGAGCCCTATATATCCCATCATGTACATATCCCATTGTTGGCTTCTCATTGAAATCACAAATCCTCAACAAACATATCAATGGACCCATAATCTTCACCACTATCAAGCAATTCTTCAAAAAAAAAAAAAATTTCATCCAAAACAATTTGCTTTACTTTTTTTCCTATTTGCAATTTGAGAAATTTTTTTATAATCTAAACAAATAGCCAAAGACCATAATTAATCTTTGTGGTCATATAAACTCTTCAATGTGATAAAAGTTGTGGCAAAACTAGTAACTTAGGGACGAACAACTTCTGTCCACTTTGGTTGTTTTCTCAACCAATTCAAAATCCACTTATGATTATAAATGAACACCTTAATCTTTGAAGCAAGAACTATCAAACTCTCAACAATTGACATTTTAGCAATGTCTTTCATAAGAAAGTTTACGCAATGAGCAGTGCATGGAGACCAATATATATTAAAATATTTCTCTACAATCTTCTTCTCAACAGCCTTATAATTAGCTCCATTATCTGCCACCACATGCACTACATTCTGAGGACCAACCATCTCAATAATTTCATATAAAAAATTACATAATATCTGATTATCTGTAATAAAACCTAAAGCATCAACTAATTTAATGAATGATTTTCCTTGAGGAGAATATAACAAGAAACTGATCAATGACCTTTGCCTATTATTTGTCCATCCATTGCCCATAATTGTGCATCTTGTTTCAGCACAAGTCTTTCAAAAATCTTTGATAATTAATTTCACTTGATTCTTATAATCTCTCAACAAATTTACTCTCAATGCATGATATGTAGGACCTGTATACCCATGGCCCATACTTGCTATCTTGCTAATTGCAGTTTGATAGAATGGAGAATTGACGACATTCAATGGTATACATGCAGTATAAAGCCACACAACAATCACCATATCAGTATCATACCACCTCTCCTTACTTTGCATGGAAGCCGTTATAGTGGGTTAGGTAGGATCAATAACTTCATGTTTAAAATAAGGTCCAATGCCATAATTAGCTTGTCGTTTCCCTTTAGAGGTTATTTCCACACATGTACTACTTTTACCAACCAAAACATCATCACCTTGAAATTCATGCATATACTCTTCATAAAGATCAGTATCATGGTAAACTCTTTTCTTATCTTTGCCTTTTGAGCATTTACTTGTAATGATCCTTTAATAAAAAAAAAATCACAAGGGACTTTTTTGCATGAATCAACATTACCTTTTGATTTGGCAAGATGTTGTACATCATTACCTTTTGATTCCCCCACCTGCATTTTGCTTTTGGCAAAAATTATAAATGAAAATCCTTCGCCCTTGAGAATTTTGCCCCTCATTTATTTATCTCCATCCAATATCCTTTATTTTTTTTTGTCAAATATGTACACCAGAAAAAGTTTGCTCGATAGATTCAACTTCATTTGGCGATGTTGATTATCACTCAATAATTTCCATCTATTTGCAATCCACACAATTCTTTAAAAAAAAAAATTTCAGCATGTGAATGAAATGAAAATTACTCATGTGAATTAAAAAGAAAAAAAGTTGACATACAAGATACTTTCTATCACTAGCTCAAAATTTGGCAAACAACATAAGAAAGAAAGAGACCAATAACAAACAACAAGAGATGACTCCATTTCTTGTATTAATTTCTAAAAAATTAAATTAAGTTCAAGCATATAAATCACATGATTGTTTCCCACCATTGTTTAGGAGATATTTTTTTTTTTCAAACTAACATTAACCCAAACAAACATAATGGTGGAGGAATAGTCTATTATATATTAATTTCTATGTAAAAAACTCAAAGAAATTAATTCCCATTGGAAATCAAATGTATTATAGAGTCTTGAATAATCTATAGAATATATCTTTAAAAGTACAATTGAAATAAAATGCTCGTGAGTTCATTAGTTTTTAAAACATGAATGCCTAGCTCTAAACTTAAGTGTAAATGCATATGTTCAAGCATTAGCAAAAACAAATATATATTAAATTTTGAAAAATTAAATGAATATTCATCACTCAACATATAACACAGAATAACTCTACTATTTCTTTCCACTTGGGATGAAGCCACTACCATAACAAACATGAGATGTAATTTACATATCCATGATAGTTTCCTATAGGGCATTTTATCAAACATATTGTGTGCAACATTATTTGATTAAAAATTTAAAGCTATACATATTGTGTGCAACATAATAGTTTACATCATACTAACCTTATCATGAATATGAACTACAAATTTAAAATCAAACAAAAAAAAATTAATCAACAAAGAGGTTTGGAATTACAGGAAAAAATAATAAAAAAAGAAAAAAAGAAAATGAGAAGAGATTGAAGGTGAAGAGAGATGGCAACACCCTTATTTGTGAAAAGAATTGAGGTGTAGATACCACTCGGCGGTGATGGATGCAGTTGACTCTCTCGCAGTGTTATCAATTTCAAATCTAAAAGCACAAGCTTGCCAATTACCAAAAAAAAAAACCAGAGAGAGAGGAGCAGGGGTGTAGCAGTGGAGATCACAAGTTTATAGAAGAAGAGAACTGGAAAATGATAAATGAGTAGATTAGATGGGAATTGGGGAAATTTTCATAGAACACGGAAAAGGGAAAATGAGTAGATTAGATGGGGAATTGGGGAAGAGCGATTGCATGTGAACTGGGGTCTAATCTATTTATTTAGTCCTAATGTTAAAAAAAAATTTAGAACCATGGTCTACCAGGTTCTGATCAAATAGACCGGTTTGATGGGTTTGACAGAGTTGACTTCCAGTCAATGAGTTCTATAGAACCGGGCCTAACTGCCGAAGGATTTCTGGTTCTTATCTGATCAGTCGGTCCAATCTTGTTCTGAAAACATTGATATGAACAATGAAAGGTTTGACCTTAGGAAGCAAGAAGATGCAAGCTATAAGAAAAAAATATTTGTTGTAAAGATGCTTCCAACCACATTCCTGTAAAAATGATAAAATTCCATGTTTAAACCATCAAAGTTAGAGCTCTTACTAGTAGCAAGTGAACATATAACTTCAATAACCTCAGCCTTAGAAGAAAAGATTATTAGGGAAGCCCAATCCTAATCTAAAAGCATGGAGAGATCAGAAGGAAAAGTAAAGACAATGTCTAAGATCAATAAGCAGTTAGGCTAGGCACACAAATCAGAATCAAGGGAAACAAACCCTTTTTCAATACTAGTTGCATTAGGAACTAGAAATCACATCAACAAAAAATAATAGAAATTTTACTTTTGTGTTTTCGGAGTCTAATATATATATATATATATATATATATATATATATATATATATATATTATTGAAAAACTAGAGTCGAGCCCACTTGCTATAGTTTTGATAAATAAAAGTTTTTAACAATTATAAAGCATATGATGCTCCATAGCAATGCCAAGTAAGCGCATGTCTAAATATCATCTCGAGATCTCTGTCTAGAGATCTCCAAAACATCAACTAAAATCCAGTGCAAGAAAACATGTGGAAGGGAGGTGATAAGTGTTCAAATATGCCAAATTATATATCATTTAGATATACACTTTACATGTATATTTGATTAAACTGTCACCCACTTGTACTTAATTTGTTAAAATTTGGTTTATAGGGCATGGAAAGGGCTATCCATGAATGAGGGAGCATTTTGAGGTGTCTTAGTGGCTAAATAAGCAAGTTTGAAGCTAAATATGATCCATATGGGCTACCATATGCCCATAAGCATGTTTCCCCATTTGTAGGAGTTGAAAAGAGACATTTTTGTGGCATACATGGATAAGGAATTTTCTAAATTTCATTCTGGCACTCATGTGCCCATATGAGTGAGCATATGGATTTCCAACAACCCATTTTTAGTCTATATGAACCCATATGGCCATCCACATGCCTATATACCATATGTGCGATAAATATTTAAGCAATTGTTTAGGGTTAGGAAAAGAAGCTTTTGATTGGGGACATCTTTGGAGGTGTTGCTTTATGGAGGAGAAAAGCATGCAAGGATCCATTACCCAAAACACATCAACGACCTTTGAAGGCTATCAAGTGATAGAGAAAAGAAGAAAGAATGAAATAATACTTGTTGCATTGAACAACCACTCTTTAGGTCTACATATAGGCAACCAACAATCCTCATGTGTGTATACATACATATATACCTCTAATCATACATACAGTTATGTATATATACTAGCATACATATCTAACACCCCCCCCCCTCAAACTCAAGGCGGATCATGTGTCTTGAGTTTGGATAACATGAAGAGATGCTGATCACGGGTTTGTGCCTTGATGAAAAAGTCTGCCACCTGTACCTCTGTAGGAAAATAATGAAGTGACACAGTCTGAGCACGAACATGACATCGAGTGAAATGAGCATCCACACCAATGTGTTTGGTCAACTCATGCTTAACCGGATCTGCAACAATCTGAAGAGCCCCAGTACTGTCACAGTGAATAGGAACAGAAGAAGTAATCGGTACACCAAAATCATGAAGAATAGAACAAAGCCAAAGAACCTCCTGGACAGTAAAAGCCAAAGCACGAACCTCAGCCTCAGTACTAGACTTGGCAACAGTTTGTTGTTTCTTGGTCTTCCAAACAACAAGAGAAGACCCAAGAAATATACAGTAACCAGTAACGGAAACTCGGTCATCAGGAGAACTAGCCTAAGTAGCGTCAGAATAGGCCTGCAGCTGAAGAGTACACTATCGTGGGTAGAACAGACCACGCGAGGCAGTACCACGAAGATATTGTAATACTCAGAGGAGATGAGCATAATGAACAGAAGTAGGGGCCGTAACAAACTAACTGAGAATGTGAACAGCATGAGAAATATCAGGATGTGTGACAGCTAAGTATACCAAATTGCCAACCAGATGTCGATACCGAGAAGGATCCGATAAGGGAACACCATCAGAACCACGAAGTTGTAAATGAAGCTCCATCGGTGTAGCTGCAGTACGAGTGTTTGTCAAACTAGAGCGAGCAAGGAGATCTAGAGTATAACGCTACTGAGAGAGACGATAGCCATCAGGATGAGAGGAGATCTCAATACCCAAGAAGTAATGAAGCGGACCTACATCAGTCATCAAGAAGGTCTCACACAATTTCTGCTTCACAAAGGTAATGTGAGCAGAATCATCACCACTAAGGATCATGTCATCCACATACAAAAGAAGGATAGTCCGGCCACGAGGAGAAGAATGTACGAAGATTGCCGGATCATGTATGCTCGGAGTAAAACCGGTAGCCTCAACAACTGTACTGAATCGCTTAAACCAAGCACGTGGTGCCTGTTTGAGGCCATAGAGAGCACGACGAAGACGACAAACGGACCCCTGCGGTACCTGAAGGCCAGGAAGAGGAGTCATGTAAACCTCCTCCTTCAAGTCTCCGTGAAGAAACGCGTTCTTCACATCAAGCTGATGAAGGACCCACCCACGAACAGCTGCCACAGCAACTAAAGTACGCACAGTGTGCATATGGGCCACTAGCGCAAAAGTCTCCTCATAGTCACGCCCATATTCCTGTTGAAAGCCACGGGCAACAAGATGTGCTTTATAGCGCTCGAGTGATCCATCAGAGCGGGTTTTCACCCGGTAGATCCAACGACATGTAATGGGAGTGGCATGGGCAGGGAAAGGAACGAGATCCCATGTGTGAGTCCGAGATAAAGCATCAAGCTCCTCGGCCATCGCAGTCCGCCACTCAGGTAACTGTACCGCTTCCTTGTAGGTTCCTAGCTCAAAGACATCTGTAACACTGGTGCTAGTGGAGGCATAACGAACAGGAGGATGTAAAGTGGAACGATCACGTAAGGAGTAAGTGTGAGAGGATACCTCAGGAACCGTATCATCAGTAGGAGAGGCGTCAGAGAGGTCCAGTCGTGAGGGAGGTGATGTGGGATCCCAACGATGGTAAAATAAATGAATAGGCGGGTTAGAAGGAGGAAGCGAAGAAGGAGATGACACTACAGAAGACTCAATAGACAGAAGGAGAGGGGTCAAGAGAGGAAAGAGTATGCAGCTTAGAAGGAGGGTTGAGAACCGGAGGAGATGAAGGCACAAAAGAAGCATTATCAGGAGAAGGAGTGGGGATAAGGAAGGATAGAGTAACCGAAGGAGAGGGAGACACAGTGGAAGAAGGAGAAGCATACAAGGGGGTGGACTCATCAAAGATGACATCACGGGAGATGCGTATACGATGAGTAACTGGATCATAGCAACGATAACCTTTATGTTCAAGACTATACCCTAGGAAAACACAAGAGACAGACTGGGCAGTAAGCTTTGTCCGCTCTCGAGTTGAGAGTAGAACAAAGCAGCGACAGCTGAAAACACGAAGATGATCATAGCGGGGAGGTGTCCCATAGAGCCGCTCTCCTGGACTATGATCATGAAGCTGAGATGAAGGTTGCAAGTTAATAAGATAAACAGCAGTGCTAACAGCATCTGCCCAAAAATGGGGAGGAAGAAAGGCCCCAAGAAGAAGGGCAAGAGTTGTTTCTAAGATATGACGATGCTTGCGTTCAGCAACCCCGTTCTGAGGATGAGCCCCAGGACAGGATAACTGAGGCAAGGTCCCCTCAGAGGATAAGAAGGCACGAAAAGCCTGAGAAGTATACTCGCCGCTAGAGTCAGATCGAAAGATCTTGACCGAAGTATCAAACTGAGTATGAACCATAGTGACGAAAGAGCGATAGATGGACAATAACTGACTACGATGATGCATGAAATAAATCCAGGTGAAGCGAGTGTAGTCATTAATGAAAATAACATAGTAACGATTGCCACCCTTAGAGACAAAAGAAGCTGGACCCCAAACATCAGAATGAATGAGCTCAAAGGGGGCAGTAGTCTGAGACATACTCAAAGGATAAGGACGTTGTAGCTGCTTACTGAGCTTACAACCAAGACAAACTACATCAGACGAAAGAGAGACAGCTCCTAAGACACCAAGACGAACAAGAGACGACATGCGAGTAGGACATAAATGACCAAGACGATGATGCCAAATACGATGAGATAAAATTGCGGCATGACATTGATGAACGGGTCTAGTGGAAGATGGAAGATGAAGAGAATCCAGCACATATACTCCATTATGACGACGGCCAGCTCCAATCACCATCTCACTGTGATCCTGCACACGACATGAAGTACGGTAAAAAATAACCTGACAGTTATGATCAGTGAGCTGACTAACAGACATAAGGTTCATGGATAAACGTGGAACATGAGAGACAGAGGGAATTGAGAAAGCACTGGATGAAAAATGGCCAGTGGAGGAGACAGATAGAAGTGTGCCATCAGCAGTGCGAACACGAGTGGTAAGTAAAGGTGGACGAGACTGGTGAAGATGAGTGGCATCAGGGGTCATATGAAGAGAAGCACCAGAATCAAGAAGCCAAAGAGGATAGGAACTACCTGGAGCGGAGAGAGGAACCTGGGCCGGACACGCATGTCCAGTCGAGGAGGAGGTGGAGTCTGTGAGATGGGATTGCTGGAACTGTCGGAACATCGCCAATAGCTGCTGATCTGCAGCTGATAGTAAAGCAGGAGATGGAGTAGGGGAGGTCTGAATAGAATGAGCCTGAAGAGAATAAGGCAGAGGAAGAATAGGTGGAGTCGGTGAAGAAGTACCATGGGGAGCAATACGCGGAAGTCCACGTTGCTTCTTCCGACAATCACGCTCAAGATGTCCTGATATGCCACAGTAGTAACAAGTGACTTGGCGTTTCGGCCGTGGAGAAGGCCGGGAGTAGACAGGGAAGAAGGCAAAGAGCGAGTAGAAGAGGATGCTGGAGATGTAGAAGGAAGGCGTGGGACAACAAGTGCACTGCCCCCCTCCCCCCTGTGAAGGAAGCCCGTAGACGAGTCTCTTTAGCACGAACAAAAGTGAAAGCCTCATCTAAGGAGTATGCAGACGGAGCATGAAGTAGCTGGGCCCGAGTTGACTCAAACTCGGGGCGGAGACGCATGATGAACTCATACATACGACGTGTCTCATCATGTTGACTGCAATGAGAGCAGGATTTTGAGCATGTAAGAATTTAAGCAGCATGTGTATTACAGTATAAAGGTGTAAGAGCGTCAATCTGTCGCCATAGTGCACAGTACCGACTATAGAATTGGTTTACGGTGTCCTCCCCCTGCTGGAGAATACTAAGTGTCTGGTAAAAAGTGTAGAGCTGTGCCTGACTGGAGCCACAATAGCGGTGTTCTAAGTACTCCCACATGGCACGAGCTGTAGGAAGATCCGCAATTTGGGTACGAATCTCAAGAGTGATGGTCTGACAGATAAGCATCTTGGCCGTGGAATCATTAGTAGCCCATTTCTCCAAACTGCTGCTCAAATACTAGGAGAAGAGCAGAATACTCCGGTGAGTCAGTCTGAGAAGGAGCAGTAGGAGCAGTGGAGGTGCCATCAACATGGCGAAGAACACGCATGCCATCAAGGATCCGTTTGACTGTCAACTTCCAAGGAATGTAGTTTGTACCATCAAGAATCACATCAGATTGTTGGAGGTTTTGATGGCGAACCTCCGGTACCACTGCACTGAGTCCGGATGTATCCATTTTTTTTATGCGGTGGGCCCCACTATGTTGATTTGTTGGAGAAATTTCCCAAAGAAAAATCTGCAAAGTGATATGGCGGGCCCTACGATTTTGTTGGATTGTGTTTGGAAAAGATGTTGCACTTGTTTTATTTGTTTGGAGAGATGTTGTCTCGTCTTTTTATGTATGGAAAACAATGCTGCTTTATCTCCTTGTGATTGGCAAAGAATGATGCTTCGTCCGCTTGTGTTTGGCCAAAAAATGCAAGGCTGATTCTGTGAAGATTTTGAATTTTGAGAAGAAACGTGAGCAGGTTATCTGGCGAGATGTCAGGCTGGAAATGGGTGGACGATGGCAACCACGGGCTGATTAGTGGACTGGTGAGTCACCGGCGGTGGAGAGGTGGTGGACAGGTTGGCGACTTGCAGGTGACTCACGAGCGGTGGCGTTGAGTGGTGGTGAACGGATCGACGGGGGCTGCGATGCCGGTGATGATATAGCCGGAGAGAATGAGTAATGACGGGGGCTGCGATGCCGGTGATGATATGGCCGGAGAGAATGAGTAATGCCGGTGATGATATGGCCAGAGAGAATGAGTAAGAATGAGATATGGCCGGTGATGATATGCCGGTGATGATATGAACGGATTGACGGGGGCTGTGATGCCGGTGATGACCATGGGCTGTTTTTTTTTTCATCCATATATACCTCCAATTATACATACAGTTATGTATATATACTAGCATACATATCTAACATCAAGGACTTAAAGAAACCACTTGCTGAGAGATCTCGGCGGTGTCATCAAGGATTCCTCAAGAGTTTTTTCATCCATTTACCAAGGTTTCTAAGTTAAGTGATGAGGACATCACGTCCATGCCAACTACACCACCTACGGATAGTAATACTTCAACTAGTATAGAAGAGGAAGCATATCAAGGACCAACTACACGAAGTCGTGCTAAACAAATCCAAAACCAGGTGAACGCTAACTTAAGCTTATTCTTAAATTATATTGATATGGTGGTGTTTCCAATTTTTTCTACCTTAATTATACTTAGGCTTAGCAAAATTGAGGACATAATTCCATACTTAGTCAAACAAAAGATTAGCAAGAGAGAAGCATTTATTTGAGCTATGCCACATGTGGGCCTCATACTTACTTGCACATCCAAGAAGGAAACTGTGCCTATATTTGCTGGCCTAACGCAAACAGAAGGAGATGTGATTTCCTTTTATGACAAATCAGCACAAAATATCTCTTTCCTAAACCAACCCAATTTCTGGAAGAAAACAAAATCAAATCCTAATCAACCAGGAAATCAAGTAGTACAAGTTTAAGGATGGACAGATTGCACCTGCCATATTCACGTGCTACACTAACCACATGATACTATTCCTATATTTAGATTGATTTTCTAGCCAATTTTATTTGCCTATTTTTAGATTGTTTTCCTAGAAAATTTTAATTTACTATTTTTAGATTGATTCCCTAGCCAATTTTAATAAGATAATTTTCTTATATCCCAAGTTTAAGTAGGCTATAAATAGCCTTGTACCTTCTCCCTTGGAGGATTGAACTTCGATTATTATTCATGAAATAAGAGTTGTCTTACCACCATTGTTCTTGTGAGTTCTTCTGGATTTGCAAGAGTAAAGCTTTGTCTTTCGCCTAATTCGTGCTCTGTGCTTCCGGGCGTTTTGTATAGATTAGTTTCCAGTTTGTGGTTTCGCGATTGTTCGAACAGTGGGTCAGAGTTCTTGAAGCTTCAGATCATCTCTCCTCAATGTATGGGTCGCATCCATCCCCAACTGTTCACAGCTAGTTATCCCTCAACCTAGATCCTATGCCTTGAAGATCGGGCCATCATCTAGATCTCCTCCTTCTTCACCAAGTTGGAGCCTATCATTAAGGATGTTTTAAATGTTTATTTTCATTGCTTTGTTTCTATTTGGTTTGGATTTGTGTTCCCTTTCCAAAAGGAACTAATTTGTTAGGTATTTGGGCATGATGAACCATAGGGTTATTTTTTATTAAGACATTGGAGAAAAGGAAATTTCTAGACCCTAATTCCTATATTCTCTTCTACTTGACAAATTCAATATTAAGCATGATTGTAGAATGCATAAAACAAACTTTTAGCCAAGAATCATCATGAATACTAGTGAAATTCCTATACCCTAATTTCTTACATAGACTAGATACATATTAGTATGCTCTCCGATACAACCCATGCGTGTAAATAAAACTAATTTCCTACTACAAACTCAAAATTAAAAACATGAAAACTACAACTCAGAGTTTGGGAATATGTTAGCAAGAATACAAAAGGTTCTTTAAACACTTTTAAGGGTACTTTCCTCCTAATCTTGGTGACTCAACTCCATTGACAAATAGCAACTCTGCCCTTCTCAACTCTGGGCTCCCCTCTTTCCTCTTCTCTTCTCTTTCCCTTTTCTCACTCCATTTTTTTTCGTTATTCTTCCTCCAAAAACAGCTTTCCCTCCGTAATAAAACACTTCCCTTGAGCTCAAAAACTTCCAAACTTTCAAACACACAGAACGAGTTACAATGAAAGGCAAGAATCTAATCCTATAGTAAAATTCATAGTATCATATGCCAAGATGATACTACAGTGCAAAATCAAGCTACTAAAATCTAGCCATACAAATATTATGCAACAATAAAGTCACAATACCACATGCGAAGATGATACTATAGTGGAAAGTTATAGTACAAAAATGAAAAAGGCCATCTTGCCATAAACAGCAATTCTCGTACAAATCAAGCTACTAAAATTTAATTGTTTTACAAGGAATATGAGTGAAGTCTACTACTTCAAATTGGAAGAGTTTACAAACCCCAATTCTTGGATGGTCATCACAAGTTCCAATTTTAAGAAATCAAATAATGACAATAATTATATTAAATCCAATAATTGTCAAATAGGAAAATCTTAGAGTTATGAGGAAAAAAAATAGTAGTTAAGAAAATAAGGCTTGATCCAAGGAGATCCAATGGAGATGATAAACCAAGTAGGCTCATAGACCATCATGAATTTTGGAGGAAACTATCAAATTGATTAGCTAGGCCTAATGAACAAGTATAAATATGTATTAAGAACTCAAAAAAAATTTCAAAAACCACTACTTTAAAAAAGCATCAATAAAAGGTATTGGCTTAAAAGAATAAGAACTTGATGACCTCTCTTGTACTCTACATAAAAAAAAGGCTATTGAAGTCCTTTGTTGTGAGCTGAGGAAGGTTAAGGGAAGACTAATTAGTGAGCTAAAGATAGGCTCTGCATTAAGCAGTTAGTGTTTGTTGAATATAAACCTTTAAGAGTATTAGAGCCAATATGATCTAAAAGGAGATAATAAGATAGAATGCATACTGAGTAAGCCAAAAGTGTAACAATACCTAGGCTATGGTACTAATGCACAATAACCCTCTTGATATACTAGAGGTAAGAATTGCTGCCCATTCTTTGCTACCCTAGGCTTCTGACATAATGAAGCACACAAACATCAAAACACCTAGATTCTCAAGGCAAGCAATATCTAAATTATCTTTATTGATAAGATCATGAACTTGGTTAGCATGGTAGATACTAAAGCTCCATAATAATTCCAACATATGATGTTTATAGAATTTATAAGAGATAAGGGAAGGAAGTTAAGATCCCTAGTCATTTTAACAACATTTCTTTAGGTAGAATTCCTTAATGTTAAGTGCCCTCCTTGCCAAGGTCTTTATCTTGACAATGTTTTGGATCTAATCCAAGGTTGTGGGATTATTAGATTTTCTTGGATTGGCATCTCCCTCTTATCACTCCCCCACCCTTGGGTCCGGCACATGACAACTGCCATGATAACCCAAGGAGAGATACGCACACTACTCAACCCTCGAGTCATGATAAACGCCTAAATATGTCTATTTTATACATATAAGTTTATACTATTCACTTGTATTTTGATGAACCGATGCCCTTTTCATGTTTAAATTGATTTTATTTATGTTACAAGCCTAAAATAAGCCAAGACGAGCTCTACAACATGTTTGGGAAGAAATCGGTATCAAAAACAGCATTTTAGAGTTCCAAGCATTGTAGCAGCACTGTAACATAAGAGTTAATTGAGGCTACATTAGATCGGCTGTAACTCTCACAGGCTCCATGCGCTTGCATGGATGCCTGTAAGGTTCATTGGAAAATTTTGGGCTCAGCACTGTAGCAGAAATAATGTAGCAAGTTACTGTGGTTCGATCATTGTAGCACTGGATGGATTTTTGAGCTAAAAAGACAGTGACCCTCACAGGCTCCATGTGCCCGTATGGAGCCCGTAAGGCTAGGGCGGATCTATTTAAAAGGGGATCTAGGCCATCAATCAAAGGGTCTTTGCCCACTTTTTCTTCACCATCATCTTCTAGGACTTCAAGGGGTTGGAGAAGGCGGATTTGAGGAGCAAGATCAAGTGGGAGAAGAAGGTTGTTATCAAGGAGATCATCAAGGAGTTTGCCGGCGCGGATCGACAAGCTCTCATCACCACCTTCTACTCAACATTTCAAGGGAGTTTTTTTGGTTTTGTTCATGTTCATATGTATCTTGAGATTTCTTTGTTATTCATGTTGAACTACACATCCAAGGTCATCGGGCATCCGATGAACCTCGGGATGAACTTGCTTGTATGGATGATGTGATTTACTTCTAGTGCTTTGGGTTTGGTTTGTGATTCAAGCTTTGTGTTCTTTGATGTATTGTTTTGCATGAGAACTCTACAATTTAACTTCTAGATTGTACTTGATTGCATGACCATCGCCCTTGTACTAGACTCACTTAGCTTAGAAGGAATTCATTTATGAATATACCGTGATCATCGGGTATTTCATACCCCTCCAACCATTAGGGTTGGACCTAGGTATTGAGTATCGGCCCTAATTAGAGATTTCCTTGGTTGTAATGCAATTGTAGGAGGATTTGGTCGAAAGAGATATTGAGCCAATACTTGTATGGGATTAGGCATCATCACCATGAACATCAGGGTAGCCTACTTTAGGATATCTCTTGGCCCAAAACCACCATTGCCTGTGTAATTCTAGCACCTTTCTAGCTTTAGTAGTACTGAGAGGATTCTTGCCTGGGCCTCGCACTTTCATTGTTATTTGCTTCCTTAATGTGCTTATGTGATGAGCCTTAGTCCATTTGGTTATAATTTTCTCTTTTGTTATTTTCCTACTTTATTTTAAATCTATATTTGGTAAACCAGATAGTGTCGTCTAGGGGAAAGTAATAGCAGCTCTTGGGACCCAAGGGAATATAATCCTCTCGTGCTTACACGAGAGGTATTACTTGAAAACCCTTGCACTTGTGGATTTCATCAAGTCACCACAAGGCTAACAACACTGAACAGAATATACAAAATAAAGAACATAAAAATACACAAGGAAAGCAACAATATTGTAACCTGATAGTATAGTCCAATGAAACATACTTGTCACAAATACAACAAAGTTCCAAGAGACTAGACAAGCATACAAACCATGCATATTGAATTTAAACACACTAAAGAATCCATATCCTTATACAACATGTTCATGCTCAAAGGATAACATACATTATACTGGAAATGAATAAAGATAGAAAGATAATACCCAACACTCCACCTCGCAGCAACGCTACTGCCTGCTAGAGCCTGGAAGGAAGAGAGATGGTGAATAACCTAAGTCACTCAATGATGGGTTAGCATAATTCTGATAGAATACTAATAAATAATTGATAAAATCAACAAAACTAGGCTTTTGCCATAATACATATAGATTAGAACATTTTAGCATATAACAGTATGCATAAGTGTAAGAAAACCATATATAACTTGAAGGAATCTTTTTTCTCAAATGAGAGTTTCAACATTCATAACTTAGGAATGGTATAATACAAGCTTTAGACAATAAACCATGATACTTGTCATTAAAATAATTTACTTTCCAAAGAGTATACAAAAAATCCCGTCTCAAAGGTTTGATTTGCATAAAGATATAATTTCTTAAAGTTTGAAGTTTGCATCTCGAGCAAACGAGTAATGGTCTAGAAATCTCTCTAAAATTAAGCCCACAAAAGAAGACCAAAAGGGCTTCAAAACGGGTCAAGGTGCGCCCTGCGGGCACATTGCGGGTGCACACAACCCATAGGGGAGCGCACCCGCCTCATGGACGCAAGCAACCCAGTGGCTGCCTAGCAACCCCAAAGCCTGCCCAATAGGTGCAGGCACGTGGCCTGGCCTTCAGTCCAAGAAAAGAAAGTGAGTGCACACGCGCACACTCAACCGCACAAGTCCAAAAAAGCCTCGAATGCACACCAACAAGCTCGGTCTAAACTACCAAGGCAAAAACAAACAACACTCAAACAAAAGTTCAAGTCAACACACACAAAAAAGACCTATTAAACTCTTACCCGTAATAATATGGAAAATTTGGTTGATTTTGGACATTTGGATAAAAGTGGAAAAAAATTTGTGAGGTAAAGTAATTTTGTGAACTTTGAGGATAATTTTGAAGATTTTGTATATTTAGTGGAAAGAAAGAATATGGAAAATTTTGAAAATTATTTGAAAAATTGGGAGCTTGAGAAGATATAGGAGTATTTTTATCCATAATATAGTTGAAAATTTGAAGATGAAGAAGTGGAGAAGAATGTAAGTTTTGTTTGAGAATGTAGGTGTATTTATAGAGATAAATAAAAATTAAAAGATTAAAATAATTAAAAAGAGATTAACTATTGAGATACAACATTTAGATTTTAAAAAGTTTAAAAGTCAATCATGGGTCCCATGCTTTATTTGAATTTTAAAAAAAAAAGCATTTAAAAAAATAGTGGGCATGCTCAATGGCTATTGAGCGCTTACAATGGGGGATGTTTTTTCTTCAATGCTCATTCAATGCTAGAGGAATGACTATAAACAAAAGACAAGTTGATAGACTGGGAAACTTGCACTAAATTGCATGTTCCTTTCCATCAAAAGCCAAACCAAACGCTCCAAGCTATAACAAGAATGGAGAACCTACAATGACCTTCTAGGTTAGGAGGTGCAAATTGGAACAATGTAGTTTTTGTTGGGAAAAAGAGCTGCATAGTAACTATTTATTAGAAACAAAGAACAGAATTACAAACAAGATAAACCAAAAAAAAAAAAGCCAGAAACTGACTAGAAGAGCAAGATTGACTAAACAAAACAAAAACTAAACATCAAGAGTGGAAACCAGACTGATTAATCATCTTAATAAGCCAGTTTGGTTTCTCCATGCCTTGATGGAAAAGAGAAAACTAAGTTGCATAAATCCCATTGTCAGCTAAAGCAGCAACAACCAGATTCCAAGACTGTTTAATCAACTTGATGTGCGGATTGTTTAGATGAGAGAGCTCGTGCCTGGTTTCATTAATGCAGTTTGACTGTCGCCAATGATAAGAATCATCAAATCCTTGAAGAGCCCTCCAAAAATCCTTGGTGCTGATATAAATGTTAGAGCATCTCCCATCATTATCTCTTACAATCTTCAACGTTGTAGTTAATGCTTTGTATTCAAAAGGTATCCTTGTATCCATATCAATTGGATAATTTCCTGGACAGACAACCATAGCATTAAAGTCAACAACGAGAAAACCAATGCCGCCCTTACCAGTTGCAGAATTCCAAGCTGCTGCTGAGAAAATACCCAAAGAGCTTGGGTTGGGCCGATTTTTAATGAAGTAATTGATCATTTTATGATGAGCTCTGTTCATCTTGAAGTCTTGTAGATGATCAACAACATTTTTAGAAATAAAGTAGAAATCTAGAGCTTTATTTCTAAAAATGAGATCACACCGGCCTTTCCAGATGTTCCACATGGTAACAACAATTAGTAGTTGATTGGGAGTTGCCACTTTGATTATAATCCTGCCAATTGCCACTAGCAATGTGGTTAAAAAGATTAGCCTTAATGCCAGTCATGCTCTCCACTCATCTCCAAACAATTTGGCTTTTCATACATGCTTTGAGAAGATGGTCAGAAGTCTCCAAGACAAGACCACAGAACACGCAATGGTCCGGAGGACCCATGTTCATGCGGTATAGGAAGTCATAGGTTTTGATCTTGCCTTGGGACAGAAGCCATATGAAAGTTTTAACTCTAGAAGCCACTTTCAGTTTCCAAATAAGAGCCCATCCATCCCAATGATGATTTGTAGAATGTTTGTTGTTTAAGAACTTATAAACATAAGTTGTAATCTTATTGATGTTAGTCTTAGGGAACCACACCCAATGGTTATTCTCCTCTGGGGTGATTTTCCAATGACTTATCACTAGGGAATCCCAACCAATTCCAAAAAACATATCAAAAGCATGGATGTTCCACGAAGAGTTGACCATAAAATCAAAAATTTGGCAATGTTCGAGATCCAAATTCATGTTAAGGTAACCAGGTTTATACGCGATAGGCACATCAAACATCCAAGGATGGTAAAGAGAAGAAGTGGTTGAGGGGTTAACACAATTAATTCACAGGTTAGGCTCAATAAGAGCAGCAGTGATGTTCAAGCCTTTGAAAAAAAACAGAGCAATTGGCAAGAATTTGATGAGTTCAGAAATTGTGATTACCATACTTCATATACAAAATATCCACCCAAATGTTGTCTTTCTTGTTAAGATAACTAAAAAGATTCTTGGCCATTAAATAGTGTTTAACAGCAGACAGGTTTCTGATCCCCATGCCCTCCTTAGGCTTACTCGAAGTAATAGTTGACCAATTCACCAAAGGAAGACCTTTGCCACTGTCATTGTTGACCCACAAGAACTTCCTAGCAATTTGGGACATCCTATTTAAAACTGAATTAGGAATGGGATAGACTGACAAATAATAGATTAGGGTGGCCAATAATACACTGTTAATGATAATAGCCTTCCCAGCCTTAGAAATGTTTGCCTTACCCCAATTAGCAACAGAAGTATTAAGATTGTCAATCATATAGTTGAAATAAGAGATAGGAAGCTGATTATGAGAAATATTAACCCCCAAGTATTTGAAAGGAGTTTTCCCATGGTTGAATTTAAGAATTGAACAAATATTGGAAGAAATCCTTTTGTTAAACCAAATAGGAAAATAGATCTCAGATTTGTGCTGATTAGGTTTTTGGCCAAAAAGCTGATGATAGAGATTTAAACAGAGCTTAACATTTCTAGTAGAATTCCTCGAAGCTGTAGTAATGAGGATGAGGTCATCAACATACATGAGGTGGTTGAAGTTATATTTAAATTGCTAGAGAAATCAGGAATAAGGCCAAGATGTTTAGCAAAATTAAGCATGACAGTTAAATTTTGAGCCACCAAGATAAAAAGATAGGGGGAAAAGGGGTCGCCTTGTCTGACCCCTCTCAAAGAATGGAACCACTCAGTAGGAACCCCATTAATAAGAAGAGAGAAAGAAGTGGAATGAAGACAAGCTTTGATGTATGAAACCCAAATGCTAGGAAAATTCATTTTCACTAGAGTGGCAAGAATGATATCCCAATTAAGAGTATCATAAGCTTTCTCAATGTCAACTTTAATCAATATCCTAGGGGGGATGGACCTATCAGTATTGATGGTGTGAAAGATTTCCTGGACCGCAACAATATTATCAACCAGGGATCGGCCAAGAATGAAACCACACTGCTCTTTGCCAAATAAGAGTGCCTATTACCTCCTTGAGGCGATTAGCAAGAATCTTGGTAATTATCCTGTAAGCAACATTACAAAGAGAAATCAGGCGAAAATCAGACACGAATTTAGGGTGCTCTTTTTTAGGAATTAAAACAATGTAAGTCCTGCCCCAGGCTTTAGGCATCACAGCATTCTCAAAAAAATGATTAATGGCTTTCATAAGATGATTACTCAAATCTTCCTAGAAGAACTTATACAATTCCACATTCATACCATCCGACCCTGGAGACTTCCCCTCAGGTAAAGAGATAACGGTGTTATAAACCTCCTCTCTAGTAACAGATTAGTTTAAAGCATTGATATGCACGGAGTGGAGGGTGGGCATATCATTGGGGATATCGTCAATAATATGCTCAAAAGTTCTAGAATCAGTATTGCTCCACAGGGAAGAAAAATTATTTAAGAGAATCAAGTTAATTTGCTGTCTCTCTGTATAGGAAGTACCATCATCGCCAAGAATGCTGGTAATGTGATTATGGTGTCTACGAATCCTCACATTTTTGTGGAAAAAAGAAGAATTCTTATCCCCACCCATAACCTAATTCATTCTAGATCTTTGAGCCCATATGCTGTGATGTTGTCTCAAGAGGGCTCTATATTTATTCTGAAGGCTTTTGAAAAGGTTAGTATCAATAGTAGAGTAATTGGAACAATGTAGTAAATAAAGCCATAGCGGAAGTAGAAAAGACAGAAGACACTCATATAAAGTAACAACAAAGACTTTCTCCACTTCATTACCAACTCAAAGCCAACACTTCAGAGCTTAAGAGAGAACAATTTCTGAAAACCTCTCCTGACACTACTTGTATGAAAAATGCATATGAACTGAGACTACTCATTTTGAAAACAAATAAGTTCTTACCGTACCACAACATGAAATACAACTCCCTAGCACTAAACAAACCAATAAACACCAAAATCATAACAAACTTCAAACTTGCTTCGAACCTGTGAACTCAACTGGCAAAAAGATTGACTGCATGGACCTGCACCTGCACAGCGAACCAACATCACGAACATTATAGGTCTAGCTTTTATTGATTCATCATATCTGTATGGCTTAGGTACACAATGACCTCTAAGTTACACAACATCATTCGTGAGAGGTTCACTGTATGCCAACAAATCAAAATATAAGGCCCGATACAATACATCATCAGTATGTATTGTATTCTTTTTACATTAGCCATTTGTTATTTTCTCCTACATATACAATTTCAGTTAAACATAGCTTTCACAACATCAGTCAAGTCATGTCATTGTAATAACAAACTACACAATAAGCAAACCATATTTCAGCCAATATAGTGGCAGCAATGGCAAAAAACTAGACTATAAATGCCAAATCTTCGATCAGAAAGTAGGTGCTCTTGTAAGTGTAGGACTATCAGTGGCCTCTGCTGGTTTCCAGATGATGTCTTCTAGTTTGCTGCGCAAGTTCTTATAGAACTGCAAAATAATAGATTAGTTAGCTTATTTAATTCTGAAACAGTCACAGTTTTACATGGAAATCTGATTCATTAGTAAAACAACTATTTCCGTGAATAGGTCATCTATTGATTTTAATCCTGCGTGGTGGTCAAGGAACTTTGAATTTGGAATAGCTTGTTCAATCAAAACCAAGAACAAAACTAGACAATCACATGTTTGAAAAGTTGTGTCAGTTAACCTTGTGATATTCCAGAGTATCCCCAGCAGCCTTCCTTACATCCACCATAAAGAGCGAAGGTGCCACTTCAAAAACCTGCCAATAATTAACTTGGTGTGAACTGAGAGAAGAAGTCATGCTTTCTTCTTGGAATGATTAGTAAATGAGCAGCTGAAGTTACCTCCAGCACAACAACAAACTGGCCCATCTTATTTGTAGATACTCCTTCAAGTCTCATCTGCAGAAAAAAGGATATTGTTAAAAAGTAATATAGAGACAATATTATTCATCTGCGTATCATCGTATCATTTTAATCTCAAACTCATAGAAAGGCATACCATTGTCAACATCTACCGTAGATATCTAGGTGAAGGAAAACAAGCTAAGAGGGTGTTAGGTGGCTTTGTTTTTGAATGAAAAGTTTTATCAAAACTCAGACCAAAATTTGACTTAAATAATAATAATGAACAAAAATAGCTTAAATTTAAAATAATACTTTCCTAATTAATTATCGATGTTTACTAATTTAATTTATGGGAATAGTCAATTTTCCTTTAATGATGCTAATCAAAAGTGAATATTGAAAGAAAAGGTAATGGCCAAAACTCATTTGAAGTGAACCTTTAATGGAATAGGTAGTTGTCACAATTATAACTAAACTGATCAAAAAACCTTGTTGATGATATTATTACCTTGTAATTTCTAGAATGGACCTTGAAACCCATGGACTTTGCAACCACTTCAATAGTTGATGTGATGGACTTTGCCGGTTTGCGTGAGACAAAACGGGTTTGGCGTTTCACATAATCCTGTACAAAAGAGTAAAGCATGGTCTTAGACTTTATCAGATTTCGAAATCAAATTATTCAAGAAAAGGCAAGATCAAGTTAAAACCAAAAGTTGACAAAAGGCTATAATGAATGCCTTGGGCCTAAATCTTCCAACTAAAAGCAAGAAAAAGTCCAAATCTGATGCCAGGACCTAAATCAAGCTAATAAAATGTAAATCAACCGAATGAAGATGAAATCTTTCTTAGCTGCATTGATTTCCCCATCATATAGCAGAAAAAAACAAAACCAAGCAGGTCAATTTAGCAAAGATTTCTGGCCTATTGTCATTTTGCAATGTAACTGCTACATTACGCAGGAACCCCAAGCCTTAGATGCATGTCAAACAAACAAAACATTTTGTCTTATCGGCCAGGCCACTTTACACACATACCCAAAAAAATAAAAACTACAAATAAAAACAAAATAATTTGAGGAGAAAAAGAAGAAAAGAACAAAAGTTTCAGAGTCAAGTTTGAAAAGTTTTAGTGATAATAACATGTACATAACACAGACCATCCAAGTTCAGGCAGCAAATTGATTTCTTAGAAGAACAAAAAATATTGAAGTTTTGACCAACATTAAGGCAAGAATGCACCACATGAGGATCTAAATGTCTTTTTCAGCAAGTCATAATATCAGCCTCAAAACAACCACACCAGTCTTTGAATTAGACAACTTTTGAGGGTATGCTAGGTCAAACATTCGATCAGCTAAAAGATAAGTGGCAAAGGAAACTTACTGCTTAAAATATGTATGCTAACTTTGGCAGGAACCAATTAACTGTCCACAACGAAGGCAAAGTGGAAGCATTATTTTGCACCACAAGGTTCAGAGTAGTTCCTGTCGGAGCTACTTGTTTTGCATTCCTCTCAAGGTGGTTAGGCTCATAATAAATATTAGTTTACTACTCCTTTGCATGTTTCTAAAATTTGAGGAAGATGTAGATATCAATATGAAGCAAGATCAAAGACCTCAACGTCTAAGGACTAGTGTTTGATTGACACCATTATCATGGTGGCTAGCTTATAAACAGGCCATTTTTTTTTTAAACCTTCTGTCTACTGAATTAATAAAGGTTTACTCTAAAAAAAAGCATCTTAGTAGCAATAATTATATAAAATTTCTACTGGTTCAGTTCATGAAAGTAATGACATTTCAGTCTCCAAATTATTGAGCGCATTGAACATAGATGCATATAATTACATTTCAAATAAGAAAACTTGGTTATTATGTAAACCCTCTTTCAAAAACATGGCACAACCAACAAAAAAAAATACAGATTTGTCAAATCCCCATAAACTAATGGATCAAACATAACAAACAACAAAATCTCAGCAAAAGCAAGATACGCTATTCTAGCAATAGAATCACAGGCTATATAGCCACTAACTAAGAGGATACAGAAACTACGGTAGCCAAGGCCATTAGATATAAATTGGTGGGACATACCTGCCGTCTGTCAAATAAAGCTGAAAGGTTCAGCCCTTGCGATAGAGTAATCATCTCAAAGGCATTCATTAGAAGAGGTCTTCCATCATTGTCTTCTTCATTATCGGACACATACTGATCCTGCAACAAGCATGGATTTAAAAGGCTGCGTCATAAAAACTGACATTGCTCAAGTGCACCCAAGAGTATAATAAACCACAAACTAAAACATTTCATCATACACTAACTAGTGAAAATGTCATATACAGAAATGGTCAACTATCTCTTATCCCCACGAAAAGCTTGTCCAAATTGTTTACTAACCTTAATATCATTGAAAACAGCATTAACATCATCCAGATTAACTTCTTCTTCTTCCCGATGCCTAACAGCAACATAATTTTGGCTGAACCAGGGGTGACTCTTTATTTCTTCAATGCGAATACGCTGTAATACGATAATAAGGCTTCATAGAAATAATAAAATGCAAACAAGTTCCACAGTAAAAATATCTTTGCATCATTAAAGAGATCTCACGAATCAGAAAAACCGCCTAATGCTCATATTCAAATTTGAATTATAAAGTGTTCTGTCAAATGGTGCTATGCCATAAATAAAGCTATAAATGAAACTGGTTTAATGATTTTGCGGTAAGACATGACTCAGTAGTAAACCCGGTTTGCTTCCCTTAAAATTGTTTGTCACTTTGAAATGTAAACATAATCCAATTTAACTAACAAATTGGCCTCTGATTTTGTCGCATGAACCATCAGGCTTATATTTATTTCCAAAACCATCCACATATAGGCTTGCGGTCTTATAAAACTAACAAATGAAACCTGAGAAGGTGCTGCACAATAATAAACCATAGATCAAGCATGAAAGTTGGGGCGATGTCTTCAATTACACATATTTTAATGGTTCCAAAACCAATGCAATTTCAGACTTTGTACCCAATATATTTGTTTACAAATGCAGCAGTCATGAGAATTCTTTGTGATATTCAATGATCAAATGGCTTTTAAAATCAATTTGTAAAAATATACAAACACTATAGAAATCTTTACATAGATTTTGATTCTGAAATATAACCACCACATGCATACATGATTTTAGATCATCAAGTGTTGCAATGAGTCAATTTTCTGATTATAACTGATACAACCTTTATAAATATTTCACTGAAATAAAAATACAAAATGTACCGCACCATTAATTAGCACATATCAAAGTGTCATCCAAGAAATAAGAGAACAAGTTGATTCATTTAATGTTTTATTGAAAACAAGCAAGACATCTGCCAGCAGAAAAGGTCAAATAGCATATAATCAGATAAATTGAACAAAAACTAGTACAATGAGTATAATCTCAGATTAGAAACACCGGAAAGTCCTGAAATCCAACAAAATTATGCATCCTACATATGGCAGCCAACCACTAATTAGTGCTACTCATGAAAATAACCAACCAATTACTGCTGTTCATCCTAAGCATAGATATCTTCGTTAAGCTATCTTACAGTTTTAGGATTTGGATCAAGTATTCTGTTGATCAACGATTTGGCATCTGCAGAGAACCATGATGGATAGGAAAACTCCGCTGCATTAATCTGCAAAACAGAAAACAATACTCTGCTCACAACACAAACACAGGCAAAGAAACGCTTTAGGCTACAATAAGCAACTAATATGTAATTCCAAGGTGTATGAATTGTATTTGTACACAATAATGGGCCTATATGATATAGCAAAGATTGTGAGTTCATACAGCATGATGCAAAATGTATAAGCCTGCCTTGAAAGTCTGAATCAATTAGTTCCAATGCTCACAGAATCACCATCCTCTCACAACACAGACATTTTTACTCTAAACTGACGAGGGCATGTCCAAAGTAAGGTGGGAAGTAAATGATGTCTATGAAATTATTATAAAAATTAGAATCTGAAATAGGAAAATGAAGACAGTGATAATAGTACTGCTGCTATCGCATTTGAGAAAATGAGTATTTTAGAGAGAGCAACAAAAACACAGATAAAAAGTACCTTCCTGTAAAGCGTTGGAAGATCAATCTCGTCAAAGGGAAGGAAACCAGCCATTAAAACATACAGGATGACTCCACATGACCATATATCCGCTGCTGACCCATCATACCCTTGATGGCTTAGTACCTGAATACACAGGAGAAAGTCGAAAATTAGGTAAATGCAGCACCCACAATAATAGCAAGTAGGCCAAGAAATGTGCCCCAACAGTGATAATTAGAAAGAACTTACAAGTATCCATTTCTAATGTAGTATTAATATTCATGACTGAGAATTTTAAGTAAAGATCCTGGTCTCACCACAGACTTCTTTTCAATATAAACTCATCAAAAATGAATATGGAAAAATCACTGAAGACTAAATGTAAATTCATATAGAATAAGCACAGGTTTTGGTTACAAATAACAAAAAGAATAAAATGTCTCACAGTCATCTAATAATGTTCTACTTATACAGTACTATGGAAACATTTATGTATTTGACAAAATTTTTGCTTGAGTAAATTTATTTATTAGGTGGAGAAATGAATGATGAATAAATCAAGGAAACCACAAGGTCTAGCCAAATGCGGGCAGCTCAGTCAAGTTATGGAGTCCTTCGATCATCAAGTTGTTACCTCTGGAGCCAGGTAGTTTGGAGTTCCACATGTTGTATGAAGAAGATCAACTCCCTGCAACCAATCAAAAGATAGTAAATCAAGGCATGAAGTCAGAGACAAATTGAAGTTGCTTTCTAGAATAGATAAGGTTCTTCAAGACAGTACCTGTTGGGACAATGCACTAAGACCAAAATCTGAAACTTTCAAGTTTCCTCGTGAATCAAGAAGAAGATTTTCTGGCTGCACATGAATCACAATATTAGAGGATGGAGCAGAAATGTTAGGTGGTGTTTGGCTGGCAATATTTTGGAGATGCAACGAAATCCTAAATTTTCAATCCAAATGAGGGATTTCAAGATACTTGGGTTTCAAATCCGGTAACCACGCACACTGTTTGAAAAAAACAATAGCTTGAAACAAGCTTGGAGCATACCACACCTTCAGGTCCCTATGGTAGACTCCCTTGCTATGACAATAGTCAACAGCATCAATGAGTTGCTGAAAGTACTTCCTAGATTCATTTTCATGGAGTTTTCCTTGTTGAGCCTGTGTTTGTAAAAGCTTCATTAACCCAAGAATACTATGTATGAACCGCATATAACACTAGTTAAATGTCAAAACTTTAAACCATACAACCAAAACCAATTTGTTTTACAGAAAAAAAAAAAAAAAAAAAAAGAAAAAGAAAAAGGTTCACTTACAATCTTGTCAAATAGCTCTCCTCCTGTAATAAATTCTAGAATGATGTATATCTTCGTCTCGCCAGCAAGAACCTAAAACATTCAATGAATTCTCCACCATGAGAAAGATCATTCTCTTCCATTCCACAGTTAGATCTAAAACAATTCAAATAAGAACTCAAGGTATATACCTCATGCAACCTGACTATATTGGGATGCCTAACAATCTTCATTATTGATATCTCCCTCTTAATCTGACAAACAAAAATTCAACATTAGAGACATTAAAAAACACAAAAAAAAGGCATTTATGAACTTCTTATTAGAAAACAACAACAAGAAACAAACAAAAGAACAACAAAAAGCACCAGAAACTGCAAAATTTCTCCTTTCATTCTTTTTCCCTTCAGTTAAATGCTAAAGAGATCAAATTTGTGCCAAAAACATGAAAATTGATGATAAAAATGGAATTGAAAACAGAGAAAGATCAGAAAGAAAGAAAGAAAGACCTGGTTGACCATCCGGTGCTTGAGGATGGTCGTTCTGGCGAGGACTTTCATAGCGACAGTATCGCCGGTATCTATATTTTGAGCGAACTTGACCTTGGAGAAGGTACCCTCACCAATGGTCCGGCCAACCTCGTACTTGCCCACCTTCTTCATCTCTCGATCTCATACATCCACCACCATGACCATGACCATGACCATCTCCATTGTTAACTTAACCCTTTCTCCGAGATTCTTATGACAAACTGTTTTGTACTACCGTAAAATCACCATTTGACACCAACATTAAGCCAGTGCTATGGACAAATATCATGTTCTTGTTTTTTTTCTGCGTTGAGTCCCTGTGTCATTGCTATAGAATCTAGTTCCTTGCTTTGTTTCAACGCCTACCTTTCAATGTTGGTTTATTGGTATTAATTAAAATTCTTTACAAGTGGTTACAATCCTAATCATAGGATGAAAATGTGGCCCCATTCCTTACTTACTCCATCGAAATTTATATACGTTTCTACCTTCTTAGCGATCTAGCCATTCATCTTAGTAAATAAAATAAAATAAAATTTAACCCTAAAATAAAGTTTATAACTTCTTTCTCAACTCAATTCAGTGACGTGAGCAAGTTGATTCTTCCACCTCTCCCTTAGTTATCAAAGAAAGAATTACTATTTTTATAGTGTGAAAGTGATATTTAATTGTTTTTTATATAAAAGAAAATTAATTTTTACAAATCTAGATTTATTACTTTTTGGGTTTTTCCCACCTCGACTCCGAAGCAGCATTATCCGACCACTTCATTTGCAATCTCGTTCACTTTTTTGAGCCATAAGTCTAACTTTGTCTCCCTCTTTATAGGTAATTATTCATCCTTTACAAAGATTTTTTACTTTTCGGGCTTTTCTTACTTTGACTCCAGAGCAGCATTATCAGATCTCTTTATTTGTAATCTAGATTACTTTTTTAGCCATAAGTCTCACTTTATCTCTCTCTTTACGAGTAATTATCTATCCTTTAGAAATATTTTTATATATTAAAGTTACAATTGACACATGACCTAACATGGCTTGCCACAACCCACTACCACCATCATTTAATTTTAACACAAAAAAAGTATGACTTATTCCAAATAAATACTTGTGAAATGATGGTGTGTTCATCGTCATGTGGAATAAGGCTATCAATTCCAACTTGAATTGCCAAATTCAAATGAAAGTCTTTGGAGATCTTTTGCCACTAATTAGTTGTTGACAAATATTGCAACCTTTTATTACTTGGTAAGTTTTAAAAAAGTAGTATATTCTTCCTTTTAAGACAAAGTGATGGAGGTTTATGGATATGTTAGGAAACACCAAGGAAGTATATCAAAATATTTTTGTTTTAAGATGCCAATGTATTTCAAATCATTCTAATATACAAAAGTATCATAGATAATTTTTTTCCTAAAAGTAACAATGTATAGCCTTCCATGTAGTAAATCTATATGCTTTTGCTCATTTATCATTTGTTACTTTCACCTTTGGAATTCTTACTAATGCACTATCTTTTGTCTTTGTAATCATCAGAAATGCACAATTTCTAAAACCTACAGTTTGTTCTTCTATTTTCACCTTTTATTTTTTTTTTCCTCTGGATGATCACATTCAGATTTTTTTATCTATAAATTTGCATTTAATGAAATTTATATGCTCGTGGATATGAAAATAATTTGATGATTTGTTAATTTAACAATAAAATTGTAAGATGTTTTTATGGCATGTTTGGATAGCCCAGAATTATAGTATAATCCGTACATTATGCCATAATTTAATATTTTCTAAGAATTATACCATACGAGCGGTTTGGATACTTATTTTATAGTATAAAATTATGATATAATATAAGTATTATAGCATAAAAAATCTCTCTTTTTTTATCCAGCCATCAGCCATTGGTCTACCGGTGGTCCGGCCACCCACCACCAGTCTAGCCAGCGGTCCGGCCAATCTCCGATGACCGGCCACCAGTCCGGCCGACGGTTCGGCCAGTCTCCGGCGACCGGCGACCGGTCCACCGGGAGTCCGATCACCAGTTGGCCAGCCTCCAGTGACACATTGGCGATCCACTGGTGGTTAGGGTCGTCTTCGGTGACCGATCACCGATCCATTAGTGGTCCAGTCGGCTACTGGATGACCTCCGGCCACCAGCCACAGGTGGTCCGGCCATTGGCCACCAGTCCACCGGCGGTCCAATAGTTGACAAACAGGTCTTCGTAGTTTTTTTTTTATTTTGTTAACTAAACACTCATTTATAAGAAAAAAAAATATGTAATAATTTTTGTAATAATTACTTGCATTTTCTACATAATAAAATTATGCCATATTTTTTTTATTTTACAGCAAAACAGTTTAGATGAGAAAAATTATATCCTTTAATATATAGACACTTCCCGAGTGGTAGAATAATACTAAACCTAATTAATTAATACAGTATATAAGATCTTTTCAATAATTCCTATGATTCAGATTAGGTGAAGGTTTGTACCTTCATCTAATTGTTTTTTTTTTTTTTTAAGATCTATTTAATTTTTGTAAACTTTACGTTTCCTACTTTTCCACAATCTCTCTTAATTTTATTCTTTATTTTTGTCATTATCCCCACCTTTATCCTTAAGTGGTATTTTCCAACTTCATCAATAGTTATCTTCAACATCTTTTTCATGCTGACAAGTCTCCCTTAGTTTCTCTCTCTCTCTCTCTCTCTCTCTCTCTCCATATTCTAAATGCTTTATTATTATCCCTTAGAAATATCTTTATATATCAATGACATACAACTTAACAAGGTTCACTGACACTGACAACAACCATCATCTAATTTGGCCTCTGAATGACATAAACATTCTATAACAAAAGGATTTTAATTTCTATTTTGTTATTAGATTTTATTAGTGAAAATAAAATAGGTACATTATTTCATAATTTATTCACTTTGTACTTTTTGAAATTCCAATTTAAATTTTATTTTGGGAAAATTATTTTTTACCCCTCATGAATTTTAAATATTCCCAAACAGCCCCTCCAACTTTTGCAAACCCCGGACAACCCTTCCGTTATTGTTTAAGTTCTCTTTTACCCCCTATCGTTCACTTCACATGGATCCATATTATAAAATTTCATTTTTGCCCCTGAAAATGGTGGGAAAACAGCCCAATCACATCGCGTCCAACTTTTATACATATAATTTTGCATTTTATTTTTTTACCTTTTTGTTTGCTTTTTGTCAAACAAAGTTTGAAAGGCTCATCACATTTTTTTCCTTCTTCTTCTTCTTCTCTTCATTTAGTTTGTTCGATTTGAGTTTTGCCAGTTTTCTGATAAGGTGAGAATTTCTTTGTTGCTCCCACTTTGATCATTCTTTGGGAGGGAGTAACAATTTATAAAAAAAAAATGCAGATTTATTATAGAAAGTTTTTGTGCTATTGCTAGATAACGGGGGAGGGACGAGGGCTAATGTTCACGGAGCTGACTTCTTGGGAATCAGTGTTAGCTGAGATATGTGAGCGACGGAGTTTCGATGTTTCCCATGTCAGGTGAAGTTTATCACACCTAATAGACATAAAACGGTTTATCCAATAGAAAATGAGGTTGAGTGCATATGTCACATGTACTCCATCTTCAAATACGATGTATTCGATCTTGTTGTTGAGATAAACGTTGTGTCATTGTCGTATCCTAATAAAAACGTGTTCTTCTTGTTATAAAGTTCTTCTCTTTATGTTTATCTTGTTGTATAAGCTAATTATTGTTTAATTATTCCAGTTTATGTTTAAATATATTAAGTTTCCATTTAAAAATTGTCTTCTCCGCTTAAATTATTCTGTTTCTGTTTAAATATTTGTCTTACCGTTTAACTTTTCTAGTTATCGTTTAAAACTTTTACGTTTCTGTTTAAAATATTGATTGTTTTTGTTTAAATAGAAGTGTTGGCAGGAATTTGTTTAAACAGAAGTGTTTAAACAGAAGATATATATGCCGAACATCTCACACGAAATCTTTACACGAACTGACGTGGATGCCCATATGCCGAACATCTCACACGAAATCTTTATACGAAATCTTTATCACATCTTATCAGGTTTTTTAAAAAAAAATTAAAACCTAACTTAACAAGGAGACCCGTGGATGCCATCTCCGTGTTTTCTCTCCTCTCCGTAGTCGTCATCCACATCTCGCCGTCATCTCGCGTCACCGTCATCCCCATCTCGCCGCCCATCTCCCTCCCATCATCTCGCCGCCGTCATCACCTTCTCGCCAGTCATCTCGCTGCCGTCATGACTTCCGATCTTCTTTATTACCTTGGTTTCATTCGAGATGGGGGTGACGACGGCGAGATGATGGCGGGAAGATGGACGGCGAGATGGGGACGACGGTGGCAAGATGAGGATGACGACGGAGAGAAGTTTCCATTTAAAAATTGTCTTCTCCGCTTAAATTATTCTATTTCTGTTTAAATATTTGTCTTACCGTTTAACTTTTCTAGTTATCGTTTAAAACTTTTATGTTTCTGTTTAAAATATTGATTGTTTTTGTTTAAACAGAAGTGTTGGCAGGAATTTGTTTAAACAGAAATGTTTAAACAGATGATATATATGCCGAACATCTCACACGAAATCTTTACACGAATGACGTGGATGCCCATATGCCGAACATCTCAGACGAAATCTTTATACGAAATCTTTATCACATCTTATCAGGTTTTTTAAAAAAAAAATTAAAACCTAACTTAACAAGGAGACCCGTGGATGCCATCTCCCTGTTTTCTCTCCTCTCCGTAGTCGTCATCCACATCTCGCCACCCTCGTCCCCATTTCGCCGTCATCTCGCCGTCGTCATCCCCATCTCGTCACCGTCATCCCCATCTCGCCGCCCATCTCCCTCCCATCATCTCGCCGCCGTCATCACCTTCTCGCCGGTCATCTCGCTGCCGTCATGACTTCCGATCTTCTTTATTACCTTGGTTTCATTCGAGATGGGGGTGACGACGGCGAGATGATGGCGGGAAGATGGACGGCGAGATGGGGACGACTGTGGCAAGATGTGGATGACGACGGAGAGAAGTTTCCATTTAAAAATTGTCTTCTCCGCTTAAATTATTCTGTTTCTGTTTAAATATTTGTTTTACCGTTTAACTTTTCTAGTTATCGTTTAAAACTTTTATGTTTCTGTTTAAAATATTGATTGTTTTTGTTTAAACAGAAGTGTTGGCAGGAATTTGTTTAAACAGAAATGTTTAAACAGATGATATATATGCCGAACATCTCACACGAAATCTTTACACGAATGACGTGGATGCCCATATGCCGAACATCTCACACGAAATCTTTATACGAAATCTTTATCACATCTTATCAGGTTTTTTAAAAAAAAAAATTAAAACCTAACTTAACAAGGAGACCCGTGGATGCCATCTCCGTGTTTTCTCTCCTCTCCATAGTCGTCATCCACATCTCGCCACCCTCGTCCCCATCTCGCCGTCATCTCGTCGTCGTCATCCCCATCTCGTCACCGTCATCCCCATCTCGCCGTCCATCTCCCTGCTATCATCTCGCCGCCGTCATCACCTTATCGCCGGTCATCTCGCTGCCGTCATGACTTTCGATCTTCTTTATTATCTTGGTTTCATTCGAGATGGGGGTGACGACGACGAGATGATGGCGGGAAGATGGACGGCGAGATGGGGACGACGGTGGCAAGATGTGGATGACGACGGAGAGAAGTTTCCATTTAAAAATTGTCTTCTCCGCTTAAATTATTCTGTTTCTGTTTAAATATTTGTCTTACCGTTTAACTTTTCTAGTTATCGTTTAAAACTTTTATGTTTCTGTTTAAAATATTGATTGTTTTTGTTTAAACAGAAGTGTTGGCAGGAATTTGTTTAAACAGAAGTGTTTAAACAGAAGATATATATGCCGAACATCTCACACGAAATCTTTACACGAATGACGTGGATGCCATGTGGCATCCACATCAATCACATCTTATCAGGTTTTTAAAAAAAAAAATTAAAACCTAACTTAACAAGGAGACCCGTGGATGCCATCTCCCTGTTTTCTCTCCTCTCCGTAATCGTCATCCACATCTCGCCACCCTCGTCCCAATCTCGCCGTCATCTCGCCGTCGTCATCCCCATCAATCACATCTTATCATGTTTTTTTAAAAAAAAAAATTAAAACCTAACTTAACAAGGAGACCCGTGGATGCCATCTCCCTGTTTTCTCTCCTCTCCGTAGTCGTCATCCACATCTCGCTACCCTCGTTCCCATCTCGCCGTCGTCATCCCCATCTCGTCACCGTCATCCCCATCTCGCCGCCCATCTCCCTGCCATCATCTCACCGCCGTCATCACCTTCTCGCCGGTCATCTCGCTGCCGTCATGACTTCCGATCTTCTTTATTACCTTGGTTTCATTCGAGATGGGGGTGACGACGGCGAGATGATGCGGGAAGATGGACGGCGAGATGGGGACGACGGTGGCAAGATGTGGATGACGACGGAGAGAAGTTTCCATTTAAAAATTGTCTTCTCCGCTTAAATTATTTTGTTTCTGTTTAAATATTTGTCTTACCGTTTAACTTTTCTATTTATCGTTTAAAACTTTTATGTTTCTGTTTAAAATATTGATTGTTTTTGTTTAAACAGAAGTGTTGGCAGGAATTTGGATTCAGTGAGCGTCTCTTTTCCATCTCATGGAGACCTTAACAGTGTGGCATGCTTTCCTTATTCGTCAGATCAATCTGAAGTATTGTCGTTAGATATCGGACATCATTTTGAAGGCGTTGAACATTCGAAAGTAGAGATACTTGTAGGCATTATAAATAAACAAATATTTTAAACAGAAATAAACTTATTTGAGTGTCAACTTTTGATATTTAAACATAGATATTGTCTCTTAAACATTTTACTTAAACATTTTGAGAAATGAAAACACGACATTGTAAATAAGTATAAAGTTAAACAGAAACTTTTAGAATTTAAATAGAGATAACAATATTTAAACAATAACAATGATATTTAAACAGAAAGAATAAAGATATATATGCCGAACATCTCACACGAAATCTTTACACGAATGACGTGGATGCCCATATGCCGAACATCTCACACGAAATCTTTACATGAAATCTTTATCACATCTTATCAGGTTTTAAAAAATTAAAAATTAAAACCTAACTTAACAAGGAGACCCGTGGATGCCATCTCCCTGTTTTCTCTCCTCTCCGTAGTCGTCATCCACATCTCGCCACCCTCGTCCCCATCTCGCCGTCATCTCGCCGTCGTCATCCCCATCTCGTCACCGTCATCCCCATCTCGCCGATGGCTATAATAGTTGTCTCTAGGGATTACCCAAAAAATAACCCTCTGTCCCTCTCAATCCGGAAACATAATTGTCTCTCACAATTTCCCATGCAAGGGCAATTTCGTCCATAAAATTCAAAAGTAACTCCGTTACAGCCGGTTATAACTTTTGGGGGTTTGAAAATCATTGACTTTAAAAGGAAGGTGTTTTTAGGGATTGCCAAATTAAAAGGGTGTTTTTGGCAATATTACAAAGTTGTGAGGTTTTTTTGACAATTATCACTTTTATTTTTTTATTATTTATTGTTAAGTTTCATTTTTAATTAAAATGAAATGGTCAAGTTTGAATTGCTAATTGAATTTTAAAAATAAATTAAACTTTAATTTTTTTACAAATAAAATTTCATATAAATTTTTAATAAAATAAAATTTTATGAAATTAAAAAAATCCATCAGCAAAAGTAACTACTATTAATTTAGGATAAAAACAAAATAAAGTTATTTATATAAATTGACATATATATAAGCGGGGACAGAGTCAGAAATTTTTTAGGTGAACGGATAAAAAGTCAAGGGAAGCCAAATGATAGTTTTTATAAATATCTTTATAAAATGTAGTATTATGTAATCAAAAGATATATAGTTAGTAAAATTAACTATCAATTGATTTATTCACATAAAAACTGATTTAGATTAAATTATAATTCACCAATTATTTTACTAACAAATACTAAAAATAATTGTGAAAGTAACTGGTATCATACACTAGTTAGGTACACTAGTTAGGTGGGTTGTTGTCCAATAGTGACAATTGTTCAATTTATGTTGGATTTGTTTTTTAGGGTTTTCAAATTCATTGCAAATCCTCTCACATATCCCGCCTAAGGTGAACCTAACTCTCACTTGATGTTGGTGGATAAGGTTTCCTTTGCTCTTCTGAATCCTCAAATAGATCCTGGGACTGATGATTTTCATATGGATGTCTCTTCCAGTGATGAGGCTTCCCTAAATGAACATGATGACCCTGATGAGAGTATGACCCTAGTAGCTTTCCTAAATGGAATAAAGAAAGAAGCCCTGTCCAGAAGGCACGACCTACAAGGAGAAACCATCAAGAAGAAAGGAAGAGTTGAGGATGCTCCGTTCGGGAACAACTTAACTTCTGGATTTGACACACCCCTTGCGTGTGCGTACCGCAAATGCACTGGTCGTCAAAGTAATAAAAAACCCGATGAGTGGGTAGTCGAATCCACAAGGAATAGATGCTCAGAAACAAGAAATATTGCTATTTAGCTAAGGTGAAAAATAAGTTGTGATTTGATTCAAAATATCAATGCAAAGAAAAGTAAAAGAGAAAAGAGATAGCAAAAGGAGTAAAGAGAGGTAATTAATTATAAAATGGAGTACCCGGACAGTGCTCACCCTAGGACTATTGTTTCAAGTGCATGACTAATAGTATGCCTCCTAATTGAAGTTTAATGAGTCGTGGAAATCCAAAGACACACGATCCTAAACCTAAAGTCAACAATGACTAGCCTTCTACACTATGCCCCGGTGGAAAGGAATACTCTCAACACCTCACACTATGTAGGACTATTTGAAGCTCTTGGATTCCAAGTGATAAACCATATTCCCTAATTTAGATCTAACCCTTTGATGCAGGCGAAAGATCCCTAGTCACAATTAAGCCCAGCACTAAGGATTACTCAACACTTCACTTTGTTGCTTGCGCAACTAAGTCCCAGTGGAGTTTGTCTCTTATCACTTCACTCTATCGTGATCGCAAAGAACTCTTGGAACACGGAGGTAGGATAAATCACTTCAGAGGGTGACACACCCTTGTGTGAGTGTGCCGCAAGTGCACGGGTCGTCGAAGTAATAAAATACCCCGGTGAGTGGGTAGTCGAATCCACAGGGAATAGATGCTCAGAAATAAAAAGAATTGCTATTTAGCTAGAGAGAAAACCAATTGTGAGTGAGTTCAAGATATTGATGAAAATAAAGGTGAAAAAGAAAAGAAAGTAAGCAAGAATAAACGGAGAGGGTAATTAATGGTAAAATGGGGTACCCGGACAATGCTCACCATAGGACTATTGTTTCAAGTGCAAAACTAATATTATGCCTCCTAATTGACGTTTAATAAGTCGTGGAAATCCAAAGGTACACGGTCCTAAATCTAAGGTCAACCATGACTAACCCTCTATACTATGTCCTGGTGGAAAGGAATACATTCAACACCTCACACTGTGTGGGACTGCTTGGGGTTCTAGGGACTCCAAGTGATAAACCATATTCCCTAATCTAGATCTAACCCTTTGGTCCAAGCAAAAGACCCCTAATCACAATTAAGCCCTATCATTAAGGATTACTCAACACTTCACTCTGTTGCTCGCGCAACTAAGCCCTAGTGGAGTTTGTCTCTTTGCACTTCACTCTATTGTGACTGAAAGAACTCATGGAACGTGGAGGTAGGATAAATCACGTCGGAAGAGAAAGGGGACGTTCCGCTACCTCTCGACTCACCCTCTCAACCTTCTTCAATCTCACTTAGTCTAATCCTAATGAAGTTGTCATCCCTTCAATGGATTACCTAGATGGATTCTCAACCCTAGTGTTACTCTAAGGGAAAATCACCACAATAAACATGCAAGATTGAAACTCAATTAAAGCATCAATTAAAGAAATATAATAGAAGTCAATGAAACAAAATCATCCTAGGGTTTACAAGTCCAAGTACCCACTAGGGGTTTAGCTCTCCATGGAGCAATACAAAATCAACAATGAAATCAAAGATGAATGCAAGTAATCCATCGAGATAACCCCATTGTCGTCCGTATCAATGGTCTTCAAGAGCCGCCTCATCTTCTCTAAAGACTCATTCGTCAAGCCTGGGGCACACCTCACTGAATCAATGTCGTTGAAAGCCCCCCCAATAACTCTCCTCCGAAGAAAATCGATGTCGAATACCGTAGAAACGCTCTAGAATCCCAGCAAAAACCTCTCCAAACCCTAGTCGCACTCTCCCGAAAAGATAGGCGAAAGATAGGAAAAAGATCTCTCAATAAAACTCAAAACGCGATATTTATAGGGCTAAAATTGGGCATCCACACGTTCGTGTGGAATTTCCAGGTTCTGTTTTCCTGCGAGTTTTGAACAGTACTACTACAGTAACCCCGTGAACAATATTTTACTACAGGGATTTCGCTACAATACTCCCGACTTCATTTTCTTCATCGCGGCATACAACCATGTGGTAGATCATGCCGCATCTTCAATTAAACCACATTGACGAAGCTCTTAACAATGTTGCACAAGTTGGAACAAATGAGTGTGACTGCCTTTGTGCCCTTCCACTATATGTATCAACTTGCACATTTTGGAGGTTAGCACACACCCACATGTCTATGAGCACAACTTGTGCCTTGATCTTTGTACGGTCCAAGAGTTTCCTCAACAATTGAGTCCATGATCTATTTTTACTTTCTTTCTTCTAAACTTGTCTCCACAACCCTAAATGCACAAAAGAACACAAATACACACAAATGAGCCATAACATCTGATAAAATTGATGCTCAATGTAAGAAAAGTATACTTAATAATACTTATACACAAGAACTCATCAGAGGGGAAAAGGGGGCGTTCCGCTATCTCTCGACTCACCCTCTCAACCCTCTTCAACATTGCTAAGTCAAACCCTAATGAAGTGTCACTCATTCAAAAGGATTACCTAGATAGATTCTTAACCCTAGTGTCGCTCTAAGGGAAAATCAAATCAATAAACACACAAGATTGAAACTCAATTAAAACATTAATTAAAGGAAACATAATAGAAGTCAATGAAACAAAATCATCCTAGGGTTTATAAGTCCAAGTACCCACTAGGAGTTTAGCTCTCCATGGACCAATACAAAATCAAATATGAAATCAAAGATGAGTGCAAGCAATCCATAGAAATAACCCTCTTGTCGTCCGTATTGATGGTCTTTAAGAGCTGCCTCATCTTCTCCAGAGACTCCTCCGTCAAACCTAGGGTACACCTCGCCGAATCAATGTCGTCGAAAGCTCCCCCAATAACTCTCCTCAAAAGAAAATTAATGTTGAATACCGTAGAACCGCTCCAAAATCCCAGCAAAAACCTCTCCAAATCCTAACCGTTCGCTCCCCAAAAGATAGGCCAAAGATAGGAAAAAGATTCCCAAAATTAAACTCTTAAAGCGGTATTTATAGGGCTGAAATCGAGCATCCACACAAGCGTGTGAAAATTCCACACGGCCATGTGGATTTCCAAGCTTCATTTTCTTGCGTGCTGTGAACAGTAACTATTACAGTGATTTTGCTACAGTAAATTGCTACAATACTTCCATTATAACACTCCCGACTTCAATTTCTTCATCGAGAGCGCATGGTTGGGGCACACATCCATGCGGTAGATCATGTCGCATCTTGCTTCCAAACATATTGATGAAACTCTTACCGATGTGACACAAGTCAGAACATATGAGTGTGACTGCCTTTGTGCCCCTCCAATTTGTATATTCACTTGAGCAATTTTGGAGGTTGGCACACACTCACATGTCTATGAGCACAACTTGTGCCTTGATCCATGCTCGGTCCAAGAGTTTCCTCAACAATTGGGTCCGTGATCTATTTTTGCTTGCTTCCTTCCAAACTTGTCTCCACAACCCTAAATGCACAAAAGAACACAAACACACACGAATGAGCGATAAAATCTGACAAAAGTGATGCTCAATGTAAAAAAGGTACACTTAGTAATACTTATACACAAGCACTTATTAGGATCCTTCTCATTTGTTTAACCCATGGGTGTTTTCCTTCTATCTTTGTTTCTATTTCTTCTCCAATTATTTTTGATGACCTCTCTTAATATTATTTGTTGGAACTATAGGGGGATCGCTAACGTAGATTCAGTTAATAGACTCCAAGACCTTATAAGGAAGCACAATCCTGATATTTTCTGCTTAGTGGAAACACTAGAGAATTGTGATCATATTCATCATCTTTGTAAGAAATTCAAGGCTTGGAATTAGGTTGCAATTCCTACTCTCGAAATGTCTGGAGGAATCATTGTGACGGGCACGTTATGTGTAAATGATGCAAATATATAAGCATGCAAGTATACACTTAATACTATAATTGGTCTGTTATACCCCAAGTGTACGGGTCATCAAGTAACACCTCGAGGATGAACATAAGGGTCATATTTCCCCAGGAACGACGAGAAACTCCTATTACTTTCTTTTCACTTAATCAATAGCCTAATCGTTTGCGCTCTTTCTTTAGTTCTACTTATATAACACTATTAAAGAATACAATTGGAAATGTCGTTAAGCACACTTAGAAGGAGCTGGGAGTATGTACTAAAGTTATCTTGATTATTAATTATGGTAGCATTAAGTGTCAATCGTGTTCTAGGTTCGAACCGGGGAATTCAAAGGCCGACTAGCTCCAATGGGCCATGGCTACTTGGTCTAAACCACTAGGAACTTAAAATGGAATCTCTTTCACCCCAGCCTCCTAGGTTTTCTATAAGTATGAGAATCCCATGAGAAGAGACCAATCAGACCCTAAGCCTAAGGGATAATCAATCCCTAATCTAGAAACCTAGGTATGCCTAATCTCTTAGAACATGCACAGATCTATCATGGCATGGGCGTCATCAATATGGGGGCATATCCTCCTCATCCACATCAACATGTAACAATCAATTAAGAACATGTGCTGATTACGAGAACTAGAACAAGTTATATTAATCAATCAAGATTCATAAATAATAACCGAGGGACTAGACATACAATTCCTCTCGAATTAGGTTCTTATGGATCATAACAAGCAAAGCATCAAAGCATAGGAGAACCATAAAACCAAATAAATAATAAATAAGATTTTAATGTATTCTTAGACTAACTCTCTCCAATAGTTCTCCGAACGTTGGGGATTAGAGAATCCCAAGATTGTCTGGATGACATGTGTTACTCACACCCCTCTGATGATGATCTTTGAAGATGTCTGTCACCCACGATCTTCTCCGATGATGCTTGTTGACGTACTCTTGAGAAATCCGCTGGAATTCATTGGAATATGGAAGAAACAGTCTCCCACCGCTCAGATCTCCAGAAATTCGGTCGTCCTAGGTTATTCGGTAAAAGAGTCTCCTTGAATTTAGAGAATATTATGGTATTTATAGCAATCGGCTTCGCCATGGTGATAAGTGTCTAAATGTATGTATTTTAGTATATGTATTTTATACACTTAGCATGTATTTTTATAGGAATGGATGCCTGTTTTGTACTTAATTGAGTATTATTCGCTTTGTAGAGCATGGAGTAGCCACGAAGAACACGAAGACACGATTAGGGCGAAAAAGGAAGAAAACCAGGTGTCATTGAGGCAGAAAGCTAATTCGAGTCATAAGGCCTCAACAGTGGTCGTCATTGAGGCCATCTGCCCCATCCAAAGAAGTTGGCCTACTTCATGCTACCTCAATAATGCCCAGTATTGATCCCATTATTGACCCCAGTATACATCGGGTTGGGGCATTATAAAAAGATTCTTTGAGGGTAAAAGAAGGGATTTTTCTCTTGGCCTTTTGGGCCGCCGCCACCACACCTTCTTGAGGCTTTCCGGCCACCTTTCGACGGTGATCTTTGTGAAAAACGAGCACACATCATCATCAAGAGGGAGAGGAACAAAGGAGAAGGAATTGGAGTAAAGATCTAAGCCATCATCGATAAACTTGTGAATCTTCATCCATTCAAGGGGATCATGACCTAGAGGGAGTTTTCATTACTTCTTTTATGTTTTTATCTTCCTTGTATGTTGTATACGTGTCCCTTATCATGAGGGATTAACTTATTGTTGTGTTTGGATTTGGATGAACCCTAGGGTTCATCTTGTGTAAAAACTTTGGATGTTATTAATCATTTAGTTTGATGGTTGTTTAAGATTCAATCTTTCATGCTTTCATGTCTAGAATTACAATTGTGAAGAAATCCGTAATTCTTTTATGAGTTGTACACATAGACGTGACCTACTCACGTGTACTAGATCTAGGAGAGATTGAAAGAGGATTCTTGTGCCGACACGCCGAGAGATCGTGTGTTGGTAGCCCTCCATTGCTAGGTTTAAGCAGAATGATAGTAGGTTTACTCCTATTAGAGATTTCCTTGAACTCATTGCAATCGTAGGTGGGTTAATTCGGAAGAGATTCCGATTAACACTCGTATGGGATTAGGGGTTAGTCGCTGAGAGATTTGGGCTAATCTACTCATGAGATCTCTAGGTCTCAACTATCGTCAATGTATCTTTAAACCATCCTAGTCTGGGCCTTCATGACAACCCTAGGTGGATTCCTTGTCCAAACACATCCTTCTTATGCTTGATACTCCCTTGTTTGTTTACATCTGTGTGCTAGTTACCAGGCCATTGGATTAGCTTAAATTAGTTAGTTTGTTTTATTTCCTCTCCACTTATATTGAATTGTAGGCTAGAAAATTGATGAAGAGTGAGTAATAATACTTCCTTGGCCCCGTGAAATACGACCCCTATGTCACACACAGGGTATTACCTGGGGATCCCATACACTTATGGGTAGAATACCACACGGCCTCACCACGGGCGTTGTGTTGCCCGTTGTGAGTAAGTTGTTGCTTGGGCTCCAAGTCACGTCCTTGCACGGTCTTTGGGAGTTATGTGTCTTAATAACGGCCGTTATGGACATCACATTGGCCGTTGTGGTTTCTATGTTGCTACCAGTGAGCTCATGCTGCAACGGCTTAATCACGATAGTGGTAAGTGTAGACAACGGGGGTTTTGTGTTGCCATAACGCTCGTTGTGAGTCGTGGTACTGCATTGATTCAGCAATTTTCTTCATTTTGCTTCAAAATATCCTCGAATTCACTTCTTTGTCATCTCTGAAAGTATGAAATAATTCAATATTATTTGATTTTTTTTTCTATTTTATAAGATGACTAAATAAAAGTTAACAAATATTACACCCACATATATACAGAATCAGACAATATAAAACTAGCAAAAACTAATACTATTGTAGAATTCAAGTCTTTTGCTTACAAGAAATACACTAGGAGATGAATCCTTTAATAAAAAAAAATCCATAATCTCTACAAGACATTAAAATGATGGAATACAATACATTTACCCTTAAAAATGATGGAGATAAATGCTTTAATAGAAAACAACCATGATCTATGATAAAGAATCAACACAGCTTTACAATTAATCAAACATTTGGCCATCAAAAATTCTGGAGAAGTAAATACCATGTACATCAGAGGTGTTAAACATTAACATTGAGTCAGCATTCTCGAAAATCTGTAAAATATCTATGAATCTCAACTTATGAGCCACACATAAGAACCATAATTCACACCCAAACATGCGCGATATACTTCAGAATCTCAAAACACTGCATAAATCCCAACTTACAAATCATATTTAAGAAAGTAGCTAGGATCAAACATTAAGAGCATACCTAAAAACTTTGACTACACAATACACAAACACAAACACAAACATATGTATGGATGATAACTCACAAACAAAATGCACACATCTACACAAAAAGCAAAAATAAGGGGGGGAGGGGGTTAAAAACATTGACTATTTTTTCAATGAGATGCATTATGATTACAACATGGAATATAGATTTCATCTGTGAATCAGTGATGAAGAAACTGGACAAATATGCTTGAATTAGCTCCCACACATGACCTATAAATAAAATTCACATTTTTAAAGAGAAATCAACAGGATAAAATATTTGAACAAATCTAACACCAACCAATTCCAACACTCGGAACTTTCAGGCAGCCCAAAGAAAGCCAAGCAATGATCCTTCTCGGATCCTTATTGGAAGATTGTCACCCTAGGCTTGATATTTATGTTATAATCACAACTAACAAATTAACACAAATCCATGTTCATTTTACTATAGTTCCACAATTTTGAAAGAAATCACCTCAACTTTAACAGCTGGAAAAGTGAAGCCACTTTAGAAATGAAAAGTGTGCATGGTTGAGGGTTGGGATAATGAGGTTGGTGTTCGCTTATTTGAAACTATTGTGGAGGGACTCACATACAAACTTGCGAAGTTGTCAAGTGTTTATTGATGTTCATTTCCATGAATTTGTTCTGACAAAAGATCACAAGATTCCAACCCTATATGGGCATTAACAACCACAACAAAATACATAATCAAATAGGTGAAACAAATGCTACTGGACCATGTAACTTTAAGATGGTAAGGCCATGGTGTTGAAATATATTATCCCCAAATATCATAAACATCAAGCTTAAAGTGAAATATACAAAGAACATGCACCCAATGTATGCTGTGAACATTTTACTTTACAATAAAATAAAAGATTGCACTGGTTTAGTTCAAGAAAAACAATTTTGAAACCTTTCACTTAATCTTTCTCCATTTTGCAAATAAAAATTGAGTCAGATATATGTTACAACTCCATCCTGCTAAGGGCCATGAAAGTAATTCTATGCTAATCAAGCAAAATGAAGGAACTAGACTTTAGAGCATAGACTAGGCCCACACTACAATAATAATAATAATAATAATAATAAAAGATAAGCATTGCTTGTAAAAGAGAAAAAGTCAACAATGACACTAGTGTGGAGACCGGAGAGGACTTCTCTTATTTCTTCTCAGTGAAACGTACAAAGTTAGAATGAATACAAGCCTTAGGTCAAATGCCCTTTAGAAACAAAACAAAATAAAACAAAGGGTTTAATTCACGTAAAGCCCACCAAGTGATTTTGGTGGTCCACACCATGTCACGTGCAGGCTTTCATTTACAGTATCATCAGTTCTCGCCACCACCAAAATAACATATATATGAAACATGTATCATCTCCTGGAGCTATATTAATTGTTTGACCTCACAAAAAAGATTTTTCATTCTTAATTTTCACTCAATGCAAGAAGAAGTATTATATGCACTCTGTAGAATTAGAGAAAACTAGAGATATCGAGACAAGAAAAGAAGGAAAAAAATGGCAGTTTTGAGAATGTCAAGTTACTTTAATAGATGGCACCATTGCAATTGCTTCCTCCAACTTTGGGACCTTTTCGGAGGTTGACCCATTTCACTAGATACTCATCTCCACAACCAAATACCAACACTAAGAAACAAAAAATCCACAACATAGAGAGAGATTTTAAAAGTGTTTGACATCACTCAAACAAGCGGAAAAAGAGCAAAGCCAAAGAAAGTAAGGATTAAACAAAAAACCCAACCACCACCATCAGCCTTGTTGAAGTGAAGCTTTCTCTCTTCCTCCTTACCTTTTCTCCCATTCTTGCTTGAGAAATGCTATATGAGACGAATTGCTTGGCCGAAATCACAGGTCGAATGACATGGTTGCCTATGTGGCAACCATGTCATCAATTTTCTCTCTCATCGGATTAAAAAAAAAACCCAAGCTGAGCCCCTTCTTGGGCATAACGCCATCTCCTTCTTCAGCTTTGAAGCTTCTCATCTCTTTCCTGAACAGAGGCTTTGAAGCTTTTCATCTCCTTCCTGAAGAGAGAGAGAGAGAGAGAGAGAGAGAGAGAGAAAGAGAAAGAGCGCATCCTCCTCCTTCTTCTTCAAAGCTTCTCATCTCCGTCCGAAACTGCTCCTCATCTCCATACCATGCTTGAATCTCTCAACGAACGTGAGCATGGAGGATTGATACCTCCTCTATCTTTTTTGAGGCTTCGAACACCATCGCCAAACTCATCGACGAGCCGGAAGCTGTATGTTTTCTCTCTCTTTCTTGATTTTTCTTTTGTTTTTGTTGCCCCTTTGATGTGCTTTGCCATTTCATTTTAATTCATGAAATTATTTGTGCAGAAGATATGAAATAAATTTGTTAGATTTTTTGAGTCCTCTGTTGATATGAAATTATTTGTGTTCTTTGCCTCTGCCACAATTTCTGGCAGCGTTGTCAAATTTTCTTGTTAAAAGGGGTTACCCTTTTCTCTTAATTGATGGATGTGCATGATAAGGCCTCAAAACAATCTATGAACTTTTATATGAGCTGGTTGAATTATTCTCAAAGCGAATGGATACTTGAAGTTTTTATTAATTCAGATAATTTCAGTGATAAAAAAACTTGAAAGAAACATGCCATATAAGATGCCCAATGTTTGGAAATCTGGTAATCACTAAAATATTCCAATTAGAGACTTGGTAAATTCCTTGAAGACATTCAGCAAAGTAAAATAGCTTACTAGGCATGGTTCCTTCTTCTCATTCCTAATTTATTTTTTGCTTATTGATTGTTTTTTAATTATTTTTTTTTTAAATTTTTTGTGGCTCTTTTAATCTTCTTAGATCATTTCTGGAGAATATCATATCTTCTTAGATTATTTTTGCACAATTACTTAGTGTTTAATATTCGTATGATATAGTTGTTACTTGTTTATTATAGATACAAATAAAGAACATTATGGTAGAATTGGAACTTGAGTCTTCTGAACAAGTAAAGAATGTGAAAGAAGTTGAATCTTCTAATACAGAAATATTGAACAAAGAGAAAGAGAAATTGGTAGAGTTAGAGAAGCCAAAGGCAGGCATGATGTTTAATTGTGAAGAAGAAGTTTACAATTTCTATGTTGAATATGCTCAACAAGAAGGTTTTGATATTGCTAAAAAAAAGTAGAAGATGTGGAGATGATGGAAAATTAAAATATTACGCACTCGCTTGTGTGAGAGTTGGTAAAAGAATATCTACTGCAAAAAGTACTTTCAATCCAAGGTTATCTACAAAAACAAATTGTGATGCCAAGATTAATATTATCGTTGGTAATGATGGGTGTTATACTATATCTAGTGTCAATTTGGAGCATAATCACGCACTTAGTCCACATAAAGCTCGTTTCCAAAGGTGTAATAAAAAAATGGATGTATATCTCAAAAGAAGGCTTGAATTAAATGATCAAGCTGGTATAGGCTTAAGTAAGAATTTCCATTCTTTGGCCGTTGAAAGTGGTGGGTATGAAAATTTAACCTACACTGAAAAAGATTGTCGGAATTATATTGCAAAAGCAAAGCAATTTAGGCTTGGAGTTGGAGATGCGGAGGCACTTGGGAATTATTTCTCATGTATGCAACACAGAAATTCTAATTTTTACCATTTGATTGATATGGATGAAGAACGCCATCTACGAAATATATTTTGGGCAGACGCAAGGTCTATAACAGCATATGAAGCTTTTGGTGATGTTGTATCTTTTGACACAACATATTTAACAAATAAATATGATATGCCTTTTGCTCCTTTTGTTGGAGTAAACCATCATGGGCAAACAATATTATTCGGATGTGGGTTATTGTCAAAAGAAGATACAGAAACCTACATTTGGTTATTTAGAACTTGGTTGGAATGCATGTCAGGGAAGGCTCCAAAGGCAATAACTACAGATCAATGTATGGCTATTCAAGGTGCAATCAAGACAGTGTTTCCAAATTCTCATCACCGGCTTTGTCTTTGGCATATTATGAAAAAAATTCCTGAGAAGCTAGGAGGGCTATCTGAGTACAAAGCAATAAAGAAGATATTGAAGAGTATTGTTTATGAGGCAGTTGATATTCAAGAATTTGAAACCATTTGGTTGAAAATAATAGAAGATGACAACATTGGAAAAAATGGCTGGCTAACTTATTTGTACACAAATCGGCATCGTTGGGCTCCTGTTTATGTTAAAGGAGTTTTTTGGGATGGAATGTCTACCACTCAAAGAAGTGAAAGCATAAGTGCTTTCTTTGATGGTTATGTTGTTCCAACAACATCCTTGAAGCAATTTGTGGAGCAATATGATAATGCATTAAAAAGTAAGATTGAGAAAGAGAACAAAGCTGATTTTGCTACTTTTAACTCAAGCTTTCCAATGCTAACTGATTGCCACTTTGAGAAGCAACTACAAGAAGCCTATACAAATGAAATTTTTAAGCTATTCCAAGATGAGTTGAGAGGAATGTTATATTGCAATCTCACATTTGTCAGATCAGAAGGGGCAACAAGTATATTTCAGGTGACAGATATTTTAAAAGGAAAAAATGGTAGAGTTAGACGGCAAGTGTGCTTTAATGTTTATCAAAATGAGCTTGAATTTGATATTAGATGCACATGCCGTTTATTTGAGTTCAGAGGAATTATTTGTAGACATATATGCAAAGTTTTAATTGAGAAGAATGTGAAAGAGATTCCATCTCAATATATTTTACCCCGTTGGAGAAAGGATATTAAACGCCGGCATACTTACGTGAAAAATTGTTATGAAGATATACAAACCAATGAGCAAAAGTGCGTTACAACAGATTATGCTCTCACTTTTCTAAGGCGGCTGAAATTGGAGTAGAATCTATTGAAAAATATGACTTTTTAATGAGGTGTGTAGATGAGGCAATCGAGATGCCCATGGATAATGCAAATTTTTGTGAGAAACATTTGGAAAAGAATCATGACCATTGCCAAGCAACATCTTCAAGGTTTCTAACTCCTTTAAAAGTGTGTAGTAAAGGCCGACCACCCTCAAAGAGAAAGAAATCAAAAGTTGAAGAAATGATCATTAGAAATAAAAGAAAGGTACTTAGTTTTTTACATAATTCTTCTTGTGTTTTCATTTCACTAAATTAAATATTTTCTTTAGAAAACTCAAGCACAAGGAAATGTACAAATGCAAAATGGAGCACAAGTTTAACTTTGTACTCAAGAAAGTGTGGTAATGTTTGATTCTTCTATATTTATATTTGTTTAGTATTGTTTAAGATGAAATAAGCTTGTTTTAATAAATTGGATAACAATTTGTTGTGTTAGGTGAACTCCAATTGCTTTCCAAATGTGTTCAATGTAGAGATTTCTAACTTCACTTGGCAAAATATTGGCATTGATGCTTCATCCCAGGTAATTTACAAAAAAAAAAGGAGTAACTCTATTTTCTAGTGTATGGTGTGACACCCATTTATAAAAAGTTTTTTACTTACACAATATTGCACACATTTTTTTTTCTTATGATTACAGGGTAAACCATCAAATGAAATTGGAACATCTACTTCATTTGATCAAGAATCAAATTTATGGGTTAATCCAAATTTTAATTCAGGTGTTTAAAAATTCCTCTTCACATGTTGTGACTATCCTTATACATACAATATTATATTTTAAAAAAAAATGCAATCAGTTGGCATAGGTAAGTAACAATTGCTAATGTTTCCTTTTTTTATTCAAGTGTTTAAAAATTCCTCTTCACATGTTGTGACTATCCTTACTCCAAGGTTGTTGAATCTTCTTCCTCCAATGGCAAAGCTAGATAGTTTGTTGTTAATCAATTTGACAATGTTAAGGTTTTTCTACTGATATGTTGTTGTGATGTAAAATTAGAATCTTTGTTTCTATTCTCAGGCAGTCAATGCATTATGTTGTTGTTTTTGTTGTTGGTATTGCAGTTATTGTCATTTGATCAATCTGTAAACAAGTGTTGTCATTTAATCAATCAGTTTTTGTTGTTGTTGTTGCAGGCAATGCAGTTATTGTCATTTGATTCTGTTCTCAGCCAGTCAATGTATATGTGTGTATGTGTGTGTGTGTGTGTGTGTATAAAATAAATACAATTATAACAATACTCCACATTCATACCAACATTGCAACTTGTGTATTACTACAAAAACAATAGTAATCCCTGTTCAACGTCAATTTGATGTTATTCATCACAAACTGCAAAATCTCTACAAAATTTTTAATTGATGTTACTCCACATTTTTAATTGATCATTTCTACAACATTGCAAGAGCTGCAAAATCTCAAAATTACAAGCCTCCAAAGCAACATCATTTTCTTCAGTAATTAGACTATGCGAGTGAAACATGAGTACTGCAAATGAAACAAAGAAAAGTCCAATTTCAGTTGATCATTTCTACAAAATTGCAGGCTACCCTGTGCTTATTTGAGAGACATGATAGGGCCTCAAACTATCGACAATTCGTGGCTTCATAACTTTGTCAGAGCATCTCCTGTTTTAGCAGGACTCAGTTTTTTGTTGACATTAGAGGTGAGTCCCCCAATTGAAACAAGTTCACCATAAGCAGTAGGCTCCTGCGGTTCCTCTAAATGACATTGGCACAGACACTACAAGATATCCAAATTAAGTTAGTACTCAAAATTATCAACCAATAAAGACAGATTATGGGTTATGGCTACCATAAAGATTAACCTTTCAAGGAGAAAAATATACATTTGCAAGAGAGTAATTTATTAAGACAGATTATGTTTGGTTTTAATTCCTAAGTATGAACTAAAAAGCAACCAATGTCTGAAATCTATCTGCTAAGCTGGAGTTTGCTTGAATCTCCTGGAACTTCAGTTGAGCCTCAAACAGTTATATCGAAGAGATAGATTGTTTTCTGATGAGGTCTAGCACTTAATGCAGCTTAAGAAGCAAACTGGTAAAGCTAAACTTCTGTACCATTGTTGTTTTTCCAACAGCTCTTACAGAATAACATAACCAGGACGTGATGATGTAAAATGACAAACATATAAACTGGTCAATAAGTTTATTTGTATCTAGATCCATTAGACCACCCTCTTCAGAAGAACTTTTGAGTGTCTTGTGAAAGTGTTGCAAGTGAAATGTACACAAAATTGCAAAATATGTATATACTAAAAATAGTATGATCACAACCCATAACCTTGTGATAGCCAATAAACAAGAAAAAAAGTGATAGCCTATGTAAAAAAACATTCAAAAGACTCGTTTATAAATCATAAACGAAAGGAGTATACCTTGATGTCCTTGTACACGAGAGGAAAAAAAAAAGTACAGTAAAAAGAAGACCTTAAATCCTGTTTGATACATGTGAGAAAAACTTCTTTCCCCTTTTCCGGCAAGTCCAAGGAGTGACCTTTCCACGGCTAAGATTCTCTCTCTCTCTCTTCAGGAAGGAGATGAAAAGCTTCAAAGCCTCTCTTCAGGAAGGAGATGAGAAGTTTCAAAGCTGAAGAAGGAGATGGCGTTATGCCCAAGAAGGGGCTCAGCTTGGGTTTTGTTTTTTAATCCGAGGAGAGAGAAAATTGATGACAGCTTGGGTTTTTTTTTTAATTCGATGAGAGAGAAAATTGATGACATGGTTGCCACATAGGCCTGTGCCACGAAAACACCACCGAACCAATGGTCAGCACAAAGTCAAAGGAACCACTGTTAAATAATTGGAGTAATTAAGATATGCATGGAGTTATAAATTAAGAAATAAATTATTAAATTTGGATTTCGAGGTTGTTTATCCTCTTTACACATAAAAAAAAAAATAAAAATAAAAGAAAAAGTTGGCTTGAACTTGGAGACTTGGGAGTAGATCTGTCCAAGGGTCAAGTTACCCGCCTAAGTCTGAAGGCCAGCTCGAAAATTGGGAGGGTTAGGACAAATATATAAGGCCCGATAACGAGACCTTGGATAAAATTTAGAGCCCGTTTTATAAATGGGATGGCTTTGGGTTTTATTGATAAAACCCGAACCCAGATTGGCCCGAATTATATATATATATATATAATTCAGATATTAATAAATTCAAATATTCATATATTGTATGTGTGTATATCTAGGGCATTTATTACTATTTTGAATTAATTGTGAATAAATGGTCTACTACGCAGCATTATTGATTATTGTTGATTGTCATTGGTCATAATGGTTTTAATTTTTGATGTTATGAGTCTTGTGACTGAATAAAAATGTATATTTGGTATTTTAATTTTAATATATTTGTAGAATAATATTTGGTGGTGTTTATAAATTAATATTATTGTTAATCTTTTATATACTTTATTTATTATTTGAGCGGGCTTGGGCGGGCCTTGGTTAAAGTTCATAAAATCGGGGCGGATTGTAGTAGAAATTAAAGTCCATATTATCGGGGCAGGTTGTGCTTGAGTAAGCTTGAATTTGATTAATTATAACCTTGGCCCGGTCCATAGACATGTCAACTTGGGAGTAAGGTCTTAGCCTCAAAAGTGTGACCATCTAGGGTTTTATCGGTCCTTATAAGCTTTGATTAATCTCCTTTCCTTTCCTCTTATTATTTTCATTTCATTTGATTTATGAACTTTGACTCATCTGCTTTCCTTTCCTTTTATTATTATTATTATTATTATTATTATTATTATTATTATTATTATTCTTCTTTTCCGATATTAATAATAAGTCAGAAGGGCTTGGAGCTCTCTAAAATAAGTCCAGCGAGAAACCCACAATCCTCGACACTTCCAATGGCGAGGTACTCCGCCACCCGCCGCCTGCTCTCCTCCATCCGCTCCAAAACCAACACCGTCGCGCTGCTCATCTTCGATGGAGGAGCTATGCCTCCCAGTGCTGGCGGACGTAGGGCGATGTCTACTGCGGCGAGAGCCAAGGAGGACAACGAGGCTTGGTGGAAGGAGTCGCTGGAGAAGATGCGGAACATCGGCATCTCGGCTCACATCGACTCTGGGAAGACCACTCTCACCGAGCGCGTCCTCTTCTACACCGGCCGGATCCATGAGATTCATGAGGTCCGGGGGAGGGACGGTGTTGGAGCTAAGATGGATTCCATGGACCTTGAGCGGGAGAAGGGCATTACTATTCAATCCGCCGCCACGTACTGTACCTGGAATGGATACCAGGTGATCCCTTTTCTTTTCTTTTCTTTTCATCAAGTTTGGACCTTTTCATGGTTTTTTTTTTGTTTGGATAAGTTGTGTGGTCTTGGATTTAGTTGTTAATACTCTAGACCAAATATTTAGCCTAAGTTTCTAGACTTATTTGAGATAATTGAAGCAAAGTAAAATGAACTCACAAGGCTTAGATATGACAAAGATCCTAACTTTCCTGCTGCCCTCCCTTGGAACAATATGTAAGATGGTCTTTTTCTCCTCATGATTTGGAGCTATTTTATTAAAGATTTATAGCCTGTATTCTATCTTTGATGGGAGAATCAGTTCAATTAAGGCTAACTTTAGGTCAATCAAGCTAAATCAATAATAGGTTGTTGTGGATGTGGTAAATTGCAAAGAGATTATAGAGATGGAAACAATGGAGCAAAGGGGCAGCAGGTCATGGGAGGTGAACCGTATATTGTTTCCCTGATAAAAATAAGTTAGGGCTAGTTTAACAAAATCATCTTGTATGTGACCTTGGCTAAGCATTTTATAAATCCCCTGCAGATTAATATAATCGATACTCCAGGCCACGTGGATTTCACTATTGAAGTAGAAAGAGCTCTCCGTGTTCTTGATGGCGCCATTCTTGTTCTTTGTAGTGTTGGAGGTGTACAGAGTCAATCAATTACTGTTGATCGCCAAATGAGAAGATATGAAGTACCAAGGCTGGCATTTATAAATAAGTTAGATCGAATGGGAGCTGATCCATGGAAGGTTCTTAATCAGGTACTTTATATTTTTATGTTATGGTTATTGACAATTAAAGATGCTGTGCTGCTTATGTTCCAACATGCAAATACATGACTATTAAGGCTATTTCATGACTTTGCTTATGGTTTGACTAACAATATTTGTAGGTGGCATGATGTTTTATGTTTATCTCATAAGTTATATGTAATGTGGAAAGTTTTTTTTTTTTTTTTTGTAAACTCAAATCTTTTATTAAAACTCAATAATGAACTAAGTAACTAATGATTATATTACAGAGAAGTGATCATTGTTAAAACATCAAAATTAACCTGATAGGCTGTTGAGAGCCAGAGATCAAAAGAGTCCATGAGGACTTTAAAAATAACCAACTTTGCGTGATTGAGTAACGTATAAAGAAACTTCCTCTCTCTCCACAGTAGGTAAAGTCTTGCTGCAACCAAAAGTAGTGGAAGAGAATTACCAAAATAAAGGTCTAATACAATGTAGGAAAACAATGAATTCTTGTTCAACTCCCAACACTGGAGACCTACAAATTATGTTTAGGCATAAAAGTTAGATAAGGTAAGCAATAAAAAAAACCAAACTAACTATATTGGGATTATATCAATCAAACTAGAATCAGAGTAAGGTCACATAAACTAATATAAGCACATACTAAAGTATCCAGTATGTATCTAAAGTTTTGATGAGACTGACGTCCATGTGCCTTTTGAATAATGCGTTTTTGTTAGTCCCTCCTAAAATTCGTCTTTCTAATTTTGATTAATATGCCAAGAACCCTTCAAAGTCAAATTCTCTAAGTTTATATGTCTATATTTGGGCCCAATCTTGTTTGACCACCAATGGTATCGTTGATCCCCACTTTTATGTGTTTCCTTACGATATTAGACATAAAACAATGCCAAAATATATATAATAATTTATACTTTTTCATAACCAAATATTTTCAAAATTAACCTTTCATTTTTTCATCCAACACATAAGAAACACAATCTAGAATATTCCCTCATATGATAAGAGTGCTAAATCCCTTCTCTGATGACTACAAACCTTCATGTATTCATTATATAACTCAATGTGTCAGTATATAACCCTCAAGCATCACCAGTCGACAACATTAAAGTAATATAATTCACACATAAATATCCTCAAATAATAAGGATTTTCTGTAAATAGAATAATTTTCTCTCTAAGGCAGTGCTTGATTTAAAAGCTTTACAGTGGTCTAGTTCAATTCTTGTTAACTACAAACGACTGTACTGTGGTGATTGAGATATACCACTCTATGAAATATGCTAGCACAACTAATAGAAAATACAAAATCATATTTTATCCTATAGGTTGTGAACTATTTTAAAGTTTTTAGAAACATAGAAAATCATGTCTCAATTTAATGATCTCTTTCCTTGATTCTATACAATGCAACCCATCAAGAATGAATAATATAATACCCAAAATTATGCATGCAACTAAATAAAAAAGTATTTTATTTTTAAATAATAACTGAAATTGATGTCGTAAGGCATACTAGTTTTTCCAATCATGAGCTTTCATAGTGTAGGAAGTCCGAAGAAGAGGTTTCTCCCTTTTGTCATCAACAAATCTAAGGAAAACATGACTATTTACGGCTGTGCAACCGAAAACTGAGTTTGCTAATTATTGATATTATTATTTGAAAAGTTGAACCAAATAACCAAATATATTGTTTCTTAAAAAAACTTTATGATTTTTTTAAAAAATAATTTTGTTAAGAAAAAGCCTAGTTTGAGATATGGATGTTTCTTAACTAAATGGATATTTCTTAGTACCTCATTGCCATTGCCAATATGTCAAAGAAGAAACTAGTTTCTAGTTGATGATGAGGTTTTAGATGGAGTGTTAGGGATTGGGTGCCGGTGAGGGAATGAATGGATCTGATGGAGTTTGTTGGTGAATTGGGAGGTATTAAAGTTTAGATGAAGTAGGGATTAAGGAGAGATGAGGGAATTAGGAATTAAAGTTTAGATGAAGTGCTGAGAAAGACATTACCTGGTTTTGCCGGCACCAACGTCTCGGCCGTCAACCCCCAATGTTGGTTCTGGTGGTGATGAGGTTTATTATGAATGGTTCCAGTGGTTAAGTTTAGAACTTTAGATGGAGTGAATAAATTAGGAATTTAGGTTTAGAATTTGAAATAAAAATATGATATATATTGAATTCATATTATAATAATATTTTGTAAAATTTGGTTTCGGTTTATTGGGTTTTTAAATTAGGCAACTGAAATCCAAACTGAAACAGCAAATATTGAAAACCAAATCTAAAAATAGAAAAATCTGAACAAAAATTGTTTAAAATTTGGTCTTCTGGGTAAGTAGTTCACTGACGATAGCTTTAAAATTTGGTGTCAATTTTGGTTTTCGTATGTTGAAAAACTGCCTTGTCATTTCTCCTTATTTTACTTTTTCTACTCGTAGTTTTGGTTTCATTTTTTTAAATTGTTTATAATATTTGAAATAAAATACTTAACTACAAAAGTCATAATAAAATATACAAATATGAGGAGGGAAAAAAATATCTGTCATGATGTAGGCAAGATGGAACTCTAGTCTCTAATTTCATTTAATTGTGTGATTGAAAAATTTAAAGATATGTTTTAATCTTGATTCTTTACTAATTGATGGCAAACCTTAGAAACTTCTACCTTTTGTTCCATAACTTGGTCAGCTTGTACTATTTTAGGTGTTTTCTCTATGAATCTTATCATATAAACTTGTGATCATGGTGATTAGCTTTGTTTGTTTTTATTTAATTGTTATCAGAATTATGGAATTTGGCATTTTGTTACTTTGGATATGAACATACACATACATATCTTTTTTGGAGTTGTACACAACATCTTTAGATAGCTCTTAAGTTTATTATCTTAATCTGCTGATTTCCTTCAAGAGCTTGACTGTTTCTGAAGTGAAATTAGTTTCCTAGGTCTGTGATTGGTAGTCCAAGCAATTCTTTCCTTGTGTGAGGATTAGCTTGCTTTTTTGACATTCTGCCAATCTTATGTTATGTTGTTATGGTGTTAACAGTAACCCAATTGAGACATTGATGCAATTTTCAAAGATAACACTAAATGCTGTGTGCCTATATAGCTATAAAAATTTGTCTGCCATTTTGGGTGTTAACCTCCTTTTATGATTAATGAGGCTGGTACTTGATGTTAATGAAAGAAAGATTTCGAAGGAATCTTATATATGGTAGGGAATTTGCTTCTTTAAGCCAAAGGTTTACTCTGTTTTTGATCTAACAATACCTTTTGGCTCCCTTCAATGAAGCATTCCACAAGTGTAAGGTGTCATATTGATGAACATTGTGAAGTCAGGCAGGAAATAATAAAAGGCTGGCTGACTACTGTTATTAGAGGAAGATATCAAGGAGAGTTACATGATATTTGCGCACCTTATTGCAGCATGGTTCTGAAAATTAGTTTCTAGTTGATTGTCATCTGTGCTTAATTCTTTCCTAATTTCTACAAACAAACATTGAGGGCAATGTATCTCTAGGACAACAACGATAACATGAAAACAATATGATGCCTGTCTGGTGGCATGTAAAAATGGCCAAAAGGCATTGGCTATGGTAAGCACATAGGTATGTGCGTTAAAAAAGAGATATTTAAGAATTATTCTAATCATTTTAAGAGTTTAGCATGAATTTGTATATATTCTATTCTATTATTTTAATTTGTTGAGGAATTTTGCAGTGCATTCTGAATCTCTGATGCACCCCTTTTTTTTTTCAGGCAAGATCTAAGCTTCGGCATCATAGTGCAGCAGTTCAAATTCCAATTGGTTTGGAAGAGGAATTTCAAGGCCTTGTAGACCTTGTAGAGTTGAAAGCTTATTATTTTCATGGTGCAAATGGGTGTGTCTCAGTACAATTATTCGTTTTTCTTACTTGAACAATATCTTCCTGTAAATCTGATAGATGGAATTGTATTCATTATTAATTCTTCCAGGGAGAATGTAGTTGCATCTGATATTCCCTCAAATTTAGAGGCATCAGCTGTGGAAAAAAGACGTGAACTGATTGAAGTTGTCTCTGAAGTAGATGATCAACTGGCTGAAATTTTTTTGAACGATGAACCTATGTCACCCAGAGACCTTAAGGTGATTTTAGAATTATTTGCCATTTTGCCTGTTGATCTGATACTTTTCTATATGATATATTTAACCAAGTTTCTGAGAATAAAGAAGTTGATATTTATAAAAAGAGTTCAAAAGTCTGAAGTTTTGGCTGAAACTGGATCGTTTAATGTGAGCAAGTTCAGACTTGATGAGAGGGGAACCAAAATTGGCCATCGCTCTGGATTTCACTGATAGCAGGTTTTGTTGATTGAGAGTGATGGCCTAATGGTCGATAGAGCTCTACAATGAACACAATAGGTGTAAATGAGTTCAAAATAGATTTTACTAGATTGAATTAGATATGGGTTTATCAATTGATTGTACCTTACCAGACATGCAAAAACTAGTTTTGGCTACTAGAGATTTTTGTTTGTTGTTATTTGTTAATTAGGTTCACTAGTTTTGCATCTCAACCAATTGGATGAAAACTGTGGCCTAGGATGTAATAAGATCAAATTAATATAAAAGATGAGTTGAATAATAGTTTGCACCGCTAAAGGGTTTATAGCTCAGCGACATTGGTCAAACTGCGAAAGGTGGTGGTGTGTGACGTTCGAAAGGTCCCAAGTTTAAGTTAGTGGTGGAAACGGGTCCCCGATTGTGGGATCTGTCTTGCAACTTGAAACCTTGTCACTGGGTGATGGCGCACGTGCTGGACGTTGAATTCCTTGTCCGTTCGCATAACCCTTGACAGAGCTTGTCGCATTTATCAAAAAATAAATAAATAAATAGTTTGCACCATATTTGGCCATTTAGTTATCTAGGTTGACCTAATTAGGCTTAAAAGGGTGTTTAGTTAGGGTATAAATTGGTGTGGTGTTAAGGATTGTTTTTGTAAAAAATTGTGTTGGAGACAGTGTTATTTGGATAGTGTATCTTTAAGAAAAATATGCATCCATACAGGGATATGTATTTTTTTTTTCTTTAGATATAATATGATATAGTTGAGGGCACGCTTGAATGACATGTTCCTCAAGTGATCCAATTTAAGGATTTTGCATTGATTTCACTCTTTTCTATTTCATTTTCCATCGTAATTTTATTTAATTTTCAGTCTCAATCTTCTGTTATTTTTGAATTGCCTTATGTGTCTTCCAAATCTTTTTAATTATGAGTTTCATGATTTTAAAAACTCTATTCTATTTTGATTTAAACTTTATAAGTTGTATTTCTCTACAAACAGCTTATAGTGTCTCTATATCTATATAAACACTTACGAACTTGTTTTGCTAAAATTTTCTCTTGCCCTTCTAAAAATGATTAGATTCCCATGCTCGTATACACAGACACACAAACCTCTTCACATGCACATAAACACACACATACATATTTAATTTAGGTTTTTGAATGCTTGACACCCATATCTATGTCCTAGTAACACTGGTTGGAGGGAAAACCTTGCATGGACTAAATTTTGGCTTAATTATACCAATCAAAATTAAATCTTTTCAATTAAAAATTTATTTTTTAATTAATGGTAACTCAACTTTTTCTTAATCAGGAAAACAACTTGCATGTCCCTCAACCTTCTCAATTGCCATTTGATTCTTTTGTTTTTCCAAAAATTTACTTGCTAGGGACATACAAATTCCTAGTTACCCACATTTTATTTCGTTCTGTCCTTGTCCAAATCCTGAGAGCTTTCTAATGCTCCTGCTGGCTGCACGTGTCCGTGCTCTGGTGAACTCTTCCAGATGTGAGCTTGCTGGTGTGCTCACCATGCTCACGAGCTTGCCGTAGAAGTTGTTTTCTGGGACATGAATATGAAAGGGAAAGGGAAGATGTCATAAAAAAAGTTTATTTATATAATAACTATTATGGTTTTAAAATATTTTTTTTTAACTCTAGGACTTTTTGAGTGATTTTCAAAATTATAAGGATCTTTGGGTGGCCATTGAGGCGAATACAAAACTGCAGCTAAGGATACAAGGGATTTACCAAATGATGATATCTCATCAACCTGAGAACTTGCCAAGGACTATGAGTTCCTTATCGCTATTAGTATTAATAATTTTTTAAAATTAATTGTCAAATATAATTAATTAAGTAATGACATCCAGTAAATGGTTGGGAAGTGAACTTATCCTCTAACCAAACACTCCCTTAAGGTCCTAAAAATGGGTCAAACTTGGTCTATTATGCTATGCATTGCTAATAATGAGTTTCATGGGTTAATTTTATTGCTTGTCTACTTATAATTTTTTATACTTTTGTTCAATACATATTTCCCTATATAATAACTGATATTTTGCATATTTTAGGACAAAAAGTTTAGGTACTATTACTCAATTTAGATTACACACCTGTCTGTTTGCCTTCATGCCTAGTGAGCTGTCAAAAGTAAATTGCTATTTACCATTTTTATTTTTTTGAATCTGTTTGTAATTTTCATTTAACAGATGGCAATCCGTAGGGCGACAATAGCACGTAAATTTGTTCCAGTTTATATGGGAAGTGCATTCAAAAACAAGGTGCTTGCAATGCTTAATTATTTTCTTAGAACTATTTACATTGTTTATTGACTTTTTAACCATATCCGTTATTATTGCATATTTTACTTTTGAACTCTGGTCTAATCATATTATGTTTTTGGACTCAATTTCCTAACTTCCTGAAGCAGTTGATGATTTAATGATAGCCTTCTCCAACTTACTATTTTCTTCGTTGTGAATTTAACATTTTTCAAGAAACATAAGGTCGCCATTCTGTTGCGATGCACCGTAAACCATTCCTTGTGTGCTGTTTGACTGGACTGAGTAAATGTACTGTTAATATTGCATCATGTTCATTTAAGGCTCCTTGGTAGGGTTGGCTGATAATTCTCTGTTCTGATTTCTGGTAAATGAGCAACAAATTTTCTGTAATCAGCATCACAAGTTCTGTTAGAGCTGAGAAGCTTTGTGTTTTCTTAAAATTGAAGCTCTTTGGAGATAGTAGGTGGATGATTTTGTTTATTTTGTCCCTTGAAGCTTATTTGATACTCAAGGCAGTTATTAGATATTTCATTAGAATAACCAAATTTGGGTCTAGATATTTGCAGATTCCTTTTGTATGTATAATGAGTGATTGCTTGTTTTCATACTTTTATATTTTATCATGTCTGAGGCTAGTAGTCTTCATGTTCCTAATGTTGGATGTTTTTACTTTGAAATTTGTCGTCCTACTTGCCATAGTCTGGGAAGCTGTAGGCTGTGGTATTTATGTTTATCTTTTCTTTAGCAGATGTCCTTTACATGCTCACTGCTTACAATTTGAGTCTTCAGGGCGTACAACCACTCCTTAATGGAGTTCTAGACTATTTACCCTGCCCTACTGAAGTTGAAAACCATGCCCTTGATCAAAACAACTCTGAAGAGAAGGTATGATTTAGTATGTGTGGCTTTTAGTTTTCATAAATTTCTTATCCTGGAATTGTTTTAGTAGCTTTGTTCCTTGAATTCACTATTTTAGGTTTTGTTATCCGGAACACCAGCTGGATCACTTGTTGCTTTAGCTTTCAAATTGGAAGAAGGCCGCTTTGGTCAATTGACGTATCTTAGGTACTGCTAATTAGTTTGGATATAACTCATCAGCTTTTTGAAGTGGCTAATTTGTTCTTTCTTTATTTTTGGTGCTTTTTTTAAAAAAAAATAACAAAAGAAATCATTTTCATCTTGCAGAATCTACGAAGGTGTCATTAAGAAGGGTGAATACATTGTCAACATAAATACTGGGAAGAAAATTAAGGTAAATAATCATTTGTTCATTTTTATAAAGTTTCCTATTAGTTCTTTATCTGGAGAACATTTTCCTGGCCATTGTAATCTAATTTTGTACTTTGTTTATCTAGATATTCGTGGGAAAGTGCTGAAGATATGCAATTTCCTGTGATAGAAGTAGTGCAATGCAGTTTTGATGGGCCATCTTTCCCATTTTTTTATTCATGTTAATCATTCATAACTTCAATAGACTGCACGATAGCCCTTGTTAGTTTAAAGGAAAAAAAAATGAGATGATTGCCCATGTATGTCATGCTAACATCATCACCCAATTTTTCTAGTGCAGTTAGATATTCAGTGATCTATTTCTTTAATGAAGTCATACTGGTTCACTCTTTTTGTTTAGGGGCTTCATGAACTGTTGTTGTTTGTCTTGGGATGATAATGATTGTTTTGTAAGATTGCTTATAGCACCACCCAAATTTTGTACTCCAACTTAACTGGATAATTCTTAGTCTGTTTTCTTTTCTTCTTGGTATTACCTGTGTAATTTAAGGTTGATGTGAATAATGGAACTCTTTGAATCCTTAATAGAAACTTGGCCTGTTACATTTTCTTCTTTTGTGTTTCCTGTGTAATTTAACTTTGGTGGAATAATGCAACTCTTTGAATGCCTATTAGGAACTTGGGCCGTTACATTCTCTTCTTTTGTGTTACCTGTGCAATTTAAGTGCCTTCACCATACAATAGAATCAATCGATACCCAGAATGTTTCATAGATGCTCAAGTCATTGAATCTATTCTGTCTGATCTGAAAATCAGAATATGTATGCTTCAATGGTCAGGTTTTTCTGTACAAGGGAAGTAATTATTTTTATCCGTTCTATTTGCTAGCATTCTGGCACACACCATATACAGTTCTCTTTTATGTTCTTTTTGTCGGTCTGTGATCCATCTCTAGTCTTTAATTTGTGTATGTACTTTTGTTCAGGTCCCTCGTTTAGTTCGGATGCATTCCAATGAGATGGAGGTAATATGATGTTACATCCCCTTAAAATAAATTTGCGGTCTCATTTCAATTCATTCTATGCGTGATGCGCGTTTGTACCTCATTTGGCAGGACATTCAAGAAGCTTATGCTGGGCAGATTGTTGCTGTTTTTGGTGTAGACTGTGCATCCGGTAAACAACCTATTATGTAGTTAACCTGGTTTTTAGTTTACTTTTTTGCTTTCTTTTAATTAACTGAGAAAACTACGTGTTTACATTTTACCAGGTGATACCTTCACTGATGGCTCAGTTAGATACACCATGACATCCATGAATGTTCCAGAACCAGTAATGTCACTGGCGGTTTCACCTGTATCTAAAGATTCTGGGGGACAAGTAAATTTATCTTGATGAAGTATTCCTCTTCTTTGACTTGTTTACAGTTACTTTTGTGTTAACATGCCTGTTTTCTTTACTTATGTCAGTTTTCAAAGGCTTTGAATCGGTTCACCAAGGAGGATCCAACCTTCCGTGTTGGTTTGGATGCTGAGAGTGGGCAGGTTTGCTATGTTTGATTTTCCTATTGAGCAGTATTTTTCTATTTTGTCCTTTTTCAGTTCATGTTAAGCACTGTGTCATGCAGACAATTATTTCTGGGATGGGCGAATTGCATTTGGATATATATGTTGAGCGCATCCGGAGGGAATATAAGGTGTGTGTGTGTTGGTGTTTTTTTTTTTTCTAATGTTTTTATTTTAAATTCTCTATAACAATGAATGAGAAAGGGGAAAAATACTGTGCTGGTTGCACTAGCAAGTATTTGAAAATTCCCTAATTTTGTCTTCCTTGCATGAAATTAGCGTACATGTAGCAAGCAGATCTAAGCATGTAGTCAGTATTGGCTTCTACTTGAGCATTGTTATCTACCATTTACTGGTTTCTTGTATATATTAAAAAGAAATAATAGTTTGCTTTGATGCATCTGTAGCATAAGTAGATGATATAAGAAGAGTACACATTTCTGTTGCAAGTTAGATCAATAAAACATCTTACTCTTTTCTTTGTGTGAACAACACTAATTGTCTTTTATCTCCCTGTTTATGACAAATATAAGAAATACACTTTTGATTAGTGTATGCAGAATAGCTTGCTTCCACTAGATTTATGTTTGTATCTTCTTATCTGTGTACATTTTTTTAAATTTGATTCTAGGAATATTGTCTGGTCACTGTCAGTAATCAGTTTTCACCTTTTTCTTGTCTCTGAGTGCATAGGTTGATGCAAAAGTTGGAAAACCCCGTGTTAACTTTAGGGAGACTGTCACCCAGCGTGCTGAATTTGATTATTTGCATAAGAAACAATCGGGAGGTCAAGGTCAATATGGACGGGTTTGCGGGTAAGCTTAAACTAAGATTTCTTTATCTATTTATTTATTTATTTTGAGGCGTATATTTTGAATCAGAATCAGTCACCTGATTATCTTTGAGTTGACGTCGTTATTTATTGCCTTTGGCTTTGATTGGCCCATTTTTTTTTTTATTTCCTACTGGATAATTCATGTGGTAATGTTGTAGCAAAGCTTGCCCGGTGAACTTTGAAATTACTTGCTTGTTTTTGCATGTCAAATTGTGTTAAAAACTTACTTTGTATTTTGTTTGTGCAAGATTGGAACTAGGTTAGAATAATATACTGAGCTATTGGTTCTACTAATTATGCTAGTGTGCTCTGCCTTTTTGTGATGATTTTAAATGTTTGTAATATCTTTCTCACCTAAGCTTGCTGTCATGATGAGATGAACATGTGATATTGATTTGTGTGATAAGATCTTGTTATGTCCATAAGAAGTCCTTTTTTCCTCATAATCATAATGGGCAGGTATGTTGAACCTCTTCCAATTGGTTCAGCGACTAAGTTTGAGTTTGAGAATATGATCATAGGGCAAGCAATCCCTTCCAACTTTATCCCTGCAATTGAGAAGGGTTTCAAAGAAGCCAGCAACTCGTAAGTGACTTGGTGTTTCTTTCGTTTGCAACCATTAATAAATAAGTTATTTTATGATGTATCATGTACCTGCAGGGGATCATTGATAGGGCATCCTGTTGAAAATATCCGCATAGTCTTGACAGATGGTGCTTCACATGCTGTAGATTCCAGTGAGCTTGCTTTTAAGTTGGCGGCCATTTATGCATTTAGACAGGTAGCTACTCTTGCTTCATTGGGCTTATTAAGTTTTCTAAATAAATCCACATCATAGGAAATTTGTGAGCTTGGTGGACTGTTTAGCCATTAGGTCATCTGCATATTTAGCTTTTATGTTAACCATACAGTGGAAACATGGGTTAATTGACAGTGTTATGCTGCGGCCAAGCCTGTCATACTGGAACCTATAATGTTAGTTGAGTTGAAAGTGCCAACAGAGTTTCAGGGTACTGTTACGGGGGACATTAACAAGTGAGTTTATTTCTTGTTTCTGGGAAAAACTTTGATAGTCTCAGTTTTTGCTGTAGTTCTTTGGTTGATTTGCTGAACTGACGTTCTACATAATTAATTTCAGGAGGAAAGGTATGATCGTGGGGAATGACCAAGATGGTGATGATACTGTGATCGCTGCACATGTATGATAAAAATCATTTCTCTTTCATTTTAACAACGACAAATATGTGGTCTACTATTGTTCAATATTTAAATGTTGATGACTGATTGCAATCAGCTACTAGCTCAACATTGCATATGATAAGCTTTTTGGTAGATTCTTCTAGATTATGCGCTTCATGAGTCATTCACAACTTTAGTTAAAGATTTTTACAACTTTTCACAAATAGTATATGAAGTTTGTGGAGGTGCAATAAAATAGTGTTATGATTGATGGTTATTAATTAGATCACCTCTGCCTTTTTATCACATGTAGAGCAGGCTATGCATACTTTGACTAAATTAGAATACTTACTTTGTTTCCTTTGTCAAACTGACTTTAAGTAGTTAACATCTTAGTTTATAAGTTTGCTCCACTTTTCTGGAGCTTGACTTGTTGAGCACGTAGTTGTTCCTTAAAATATAGATTTTGGAGTCTTAACATGTGCAGTAGTTGTCAAGAAGAAACAGGCAAGGCACTTAGGTTTTTACTTAATTCATTTGAACAAAGACAGAGGAGCAATTACTTCTGTAGTCTGTGCTACTCCATCTGCAAATATTTGAAAAGATAAACTGAAACAGAACATGAAAATTGAATAAGTGGAAAATATGTGTACGTCTCTGACCTTTTCTGTGACATGAATCAGAACCACCCCTCTAATGGACTACATAGGTTCCTTAAAATATGGTTATCAACCCATTCTGGATTTGATTCGGACCTTTTTTAAGTCTACGATGAACACTTACTGTATGCGGTAAGTTATATTGTATTCAACCGGTACACAATATATTATACTATAATTAGTTGCCTACCATGTGTTGAAAAAATCAATGCCTGTGTTCTTCTGAAGTTATCCCAGTTTTTGGGTATTGGAGAAGCTTTAGTCAAAGATTGCCACAAAATTGTGATACTATGCAACAACTCCTTTCCTTCCATGTTGCTCTACCAAGAACTAAAAGACTAGATACCATGTCTTGGACAATTTAAATGGTCGCCATTCATGCTGCTTATGGGGCAGATGTTTTAATGAAATGAACAACAAATTTCATTAAAAAAAAAAATACATAATGTATAATTTAGTAAATGCCAATTGTAGAACAACTTATGTTAAACAGATTGTTGGTTGATATCCTAGGTTTAAAAGAGTTCTGAGATAATGATACTGTAGATATGGCTTGAGGATTAAGATTAACAATGAAACCTATCTGGTCAAGTCTCAAACTTTATAGACATTTGCAGTACCGCTTGATATTCCTGAAGGTAGCAGGAATATAGAAAGTAAGATCATGCTTAGATTATTATCTTTATGATGTGCTGAATATATATAGCTATTTTCCCATTATTTCTGATTTTATACTTATTCACAATTTGTAAATTCATTTTAAATATTGGAAAACCAGCTTTATCCTGTTTATTATGCAGTTGTATACATTTCGTACTGTATCTCTTCTAATTTATATGGTACAACCTAATTTGTATCTTACATGAAAAATTTTCATATATATCCACTACATCGATTCATGCCATATATATATATATATATACATATCCCACTAGATCTGATATGAGAATGAACAGTCATAAACTAAACTGATGATTACCTTTTTCCAGGTTCCTCTGAATAATATGTTCGGCTACTCAACATCCCTTCGGTCAATGACCCAGGTGAAGAAGATAAACTTTTTTTTTCATGCAGACTAGACCATTGATTCGTCTAGGAAATTTTACGTACGAAGAAGATCGTGATTTATATTATTGGCTCTCTAATTTTAAATTAATACAATTACAGGGGAAAGGTGAATTCACAATGGAATACTTGGAGCATGCTGCAGTTTCGCAAGATGTTCAGACACAATTAGTCAACACATACAAAGCAAGCAAGGGTTCGGAATAGAACAACTCCCTTGTTGTGAACTAACTAATCATCATCACCTCAGCATCTGGCTGCAATCCCATATGAGAGTTTTGTATTAGTTATTTATTTGTTTTGTAATGAGTGTGCATGGAAGTAACATTATAATTAATTATTTTCGGTAAGGTGTATCAACTGATATATACCCATTGTTGGAGCCATTTTTTCATGATCTGGTTATCCAACACTATATAGTTTTAGCAAATAAATGTTTGATGACGGTATTACAATACAACAGAATTTTTACCATACTGGATGGATGGATATGATTAAATGATTTTACCATACGGAGTTGTACAATTGTTTTTATTTATTATTTATTCTGATTGGGGTTAATTAATTTGTTCTCAAGCTTGTGTTTGTTTTAATTGTGCCCATCACCTGCTATACAAACTGTGCAGCTATAAGTTGACTGTATAACAATCATTCCCTTGTACATGAGCATATATAGTATAGGATGTGTTATTCATTCCCTGTATGATTTTTGAGATCTACTACTTTGCAAGATAACAAATTAATCCCTCCAAAAACAAATTGAGTATCAATATAAAGTTTTTGATAATAATAATTTTATTAATAGCTGGTATAATACCCTAATTGGTCCCTCTACTTTTCTCTCTCTTCCCTTTTGGTCCCTCTACTCAGAAATGCTCCCGACTAGTCCCTCTACTTTTGAAAATGTAGCTATTTAGAGAGAAATGCTCCAAACTAGTCCCTCTACTTTTGAAAATGGGCCTACTTAGTCCCTCACTTAGTCTCATTTTAAAAAGTAGAGGGACTAATTGGGAGCATTTCTCCCAAGTGAGTACATTTTCAAAAGTAGAGGGACTAGTCGGGAGCATTTCTGAGTAGAGGGACTAAAAGGGAAGAGAGAGAAAAGTAGAGGGACCAATTCAGGTATTATACCATTAATAGCCATGCTTGATATATATATATATCACTTCATGTACACACATTCAGAAACGAGGAATACCATTCATTTAACTTTCAAAGGCATGAAAATGGAAAAACATACATTAATCCAAGTTAAAAACATAAATAAAAACGTAGTAAATTCAAATCAAAAATTTAATAAAATAAATCTCATTAAAAAAGCTTAAAACTAATACCAAAAGTTACAGGAAAGCAAAATAAATGCATACATCAAATTAAAAATAAAATTTCAAATTACAATGTGTTTACTAAAATAAAGAAGAAAATTTTAAAAAAAATCTCCAAAAATGACTAAACATCCGGATTTAAAAAAGTAATAAAAATATAAAAATATAAACAATATAAAAAATTTTAAAAAAGAAGATGTTTATTAAAAAAAGAGAAAAAAAAATTAAAAAAAATCTCAGAAAAAATGATAAAAAAGTCAGGATTAAAAAAATAAAAAATTTTAAATTTTTAAAAAATAATGAAAATATGGATTCACATTAGTGAAGATAAAAATAAAATAAAATGAATCTCTATAATTTTATTTTATTTTATTATAAAATGGATAAACTACTACTACATATTATCAGCTTAGTTTTTTAAATTACTAAGGTTTTTTAAAAATTTTATAATTTTTTAAATTTAATTAGTTTTTATTAAAATTTTGAAATACTAGTATATTTTAAATAAAATCTTAATTACAAAAAAGACAGCAGGGATTTAAACGCACTTCGAGAAGAGTCACATTATTTAATCTACCATACCTAGTGCCTAACCAGTATAACATCTCCGACTCCAACTAGTGTGTCTAAGAGATCAACACATAATATTACATAGTTTCATTTATTCCTACAGGGTACAAATTTTATCTGTTTGGAGTTTTTTGAAGTGGGCCCCTTTTCTCATGTAAAACATTGAAAATCCATCAAACCTCACATCACCAGTGGTAGGGTTCCCTATTCTCTCTCTTGCCTTTCACTATTCCCCTTCGGGAGAACCCACTTTTTCAATGGATTAGAGGACAAGAAGGGATCCAACTTTCGCCAGGTTCCTCTTCCCTTTATCCGTTTAATCTTGATATTTTTTTGAAAGAATTCGGTGCAATGGCTTCTTTGTTCTGATTTTGCTATGGTTTTTGGTGTAATTTTCAAGAAATTTGCTGAAATTCAATAATAGCCGGTGCTCACGATACAAGAAGAACGGGATGATTTATGGTTGAAAAATAAATTATGTTGTGTGGGTTTACTTGTGACGCTATTTTTGTGTTGACTTGATTGTTGTTTTCTTTTCTTTTCATTTCAATATAAGAATGGCAACATTTAGAGCTTCAGTACTATTTACTTAGTAGTCAATTTAAATAGAATCAATCATTTTGTTCAAAGAGACTCTATCGACTTATAAACCCCAAGCTAGATGAGTCGCAAATTTTTTTAAAATTTTTCCTAATTTTTTTAAATTTTTTTTGTTTGATGTGGCAACATAAACGCGTTAGCTTGGTACAGATTGTCTAGAATCACTCTCTCAATTACATAATTTCAAGCTAGATGGGTCGTAAAACTCATACAGGAAAAAAGTAAGTCAGTTTGAAATTCAAACCTCATTGCTGGAAGTTACATTTTGTTTAAAGAAAGTTCTGAACAAAGATGAAAGAGTAATTTTAAATACTTCGTAGATGTGTAAGTTAATAGTTTGTTGTGATAACCTTAACATACTTGATCAAATGCTCTTTGATTATTTTTGCAGAGTAACTTACAAGTTTGTGAACAATGCAAAAACTATGGAAGCGGTGCTTTACACCCTTATTGAGCCCACAAGGCAAAGGCTAGAAGAGACAGGATTTGATAATATTCTAAAGCTTATGTCCCCAGCTAATCATTATGTAATCTTCTAACAACGATAGTTGATAAATATGACATTGAGAAGAGATGTTTAAAATTTGGAGACATCAATTTATTTTTTGGATTAAGTGATGTTTTGAGAATAATGGGAATACCAATATATGGTAAACCAGTTATTGAAAAGGATGTGGATAATGCCGTGTGTGAGGAGTATCTTGGCACAAATGAACCTTTTAGTGAGCACACGGGCGGGATACCATTTGTTTGGTTTAGACAATATGCTACATCTCGTGAAGGCCATTCTCTTGAATGGAAAGACCTGGATTATTACATCCTGACATTTGTCCTTTACCTAAATGGGTATGCTATAGTCCCTAAATTGTCACATGTTATTGCTCCAGTTTATCTATTATTTTTGAAGAATATAAAAGAGATTGTAAGCTATGCATGGGGTGCGGCTCTATTAGCAAGTCTCCATTGTCATCTAGAAAACCAAATCAAATATGGAGCTTGTATATTTGCCAATGTTCATTTTCTTATGATAAGGATAGCTTGCAAATATATTGTCTCATTTGTTTAATAGTAGTGTTTTACCTTATCATATGGAATTACTTCTTTCCTTTTCTTGTAGGCGGTTATATTGGAGCATATTCTCAAGGCAAAAAATTGTGTACTCTCCCTCAAGTACATTAATAGTTATCCTTCAGAATTCCCACTTATGGTCGGCTAGTATAAGAGGATGAAAAATTTGGCCAGGAAGCGTTTTGATTGCCCAAGCGTTACCTCTTTTAGAAGTCTTTTCAATGACTTATAACAAAATGATGTACTCCCTCCACTATTTCTCACTTTTACACATATATTAAGAAAGTTGGTTACTTGCTTTAATTTTGCGAAAATATTACCTAGGTTCTAAAATTATCGTAATTTTTCATATTTGGATATTTCAATGTAGATTAAATGGACTCCTTATGATAGGTCGTCCAAAGATTTTTTTGTTTGGGCGATATGTTACACAAATTCAATTGGAACACGCGTTCGTTTGACTCCTATGCATGGAGAAAGCTTTCCTTCATGATCCTGGAGTCTCAGCTGGCAGGCATCTCTTCGCACGATAGTGACCATAAGCTTCTATTGTGTGAAGCTCACATCAAACATGATGCAGGAAACAAAGAAAAGAATAGGCAGGAAGGGAAAAGAAATTGGCCTTTTATACATGGGGCATTTGTCAAAGCATGGAATGATCGCCTGTGACACTTGTACACGAATGATGCAAGTAATACTCAAATGTTGCAACAACTTTTATACTTGAATTATATTCCAATAATTATTGATTCTTTTAATTGGAATGCCATTGGTGAAGAAGAGTCACACATTGATAAATCTCATGTCACTAATGATAAACTTGGTGAGGATGCACTAGCAACCTCAGCACAATCTTTGACTCCAGGAGGATCTTCATTATCAAGACCAGTACAGGATCATACTGCAACTTACTAAGAGATGTTTGAGGAAGAAAGAGCTGGACAGATAGGTAAACTGATTTTTTTTTTATAATAATCAATTAATTGATTTTTTTTACAACCAACTAATTGATTTCCTATTTTTTTGGTGTACTTGTGTAGAGAGCATGCAAGTGTTTGAAGCACAATCTTGGATTTCAAGGGTATCTTCATTATCAAGACTACCACAAGATCATGCTATAGAGAGCATAGAGAAGCAACTCACAGATGAGGGCGTGGCCGGACAAGAAATTCTTCCTATCCAAGAAAGCCTGGAAAGAAAGGTAAATTGATTTTTTTACAATCAACTAATGGATCTCCTCTTTCATTGGCATACTTGTGTATAGAGCATACAGGAGATGAACCTAGAGAAGCAGCAACACACTCCTTTGATGCTTTTTTACTTAAAGACAATGAAAAAGAAATGAAGTTGATGTGAACAACATATTGAGTTTGGATAAAGTTCATCCCTTAAAGACCCCTACACGCCTTCAATCATCCACGCTTACACAGGATAACACTACTATTGATATTCTTCTTAAAAGAAGACTGCAGATTGCAAAGCACCAGAAGGTAGTATCAAATTGTTTTATATGTAATGCACCCTTTTAGTTGTTTTAAGTGTGTGTCAATAATGAGCTCATAATTTTATTCTCATGTTATCATTTTTATTAATTTATGGCAGCAACAAAATAAGGAGTTTTGGGGAGAGCATATGGTGCTACATTTACATATGAATTTCTCTTTTCCATTTTTGGGTTTAATGATTTTTGTTTTTGTTTTTTTAAATCCTAATGGCCACTTCCTATTCTAACATCTATGCCGATGATTACCTACTGCTATTTATTTATATATTTCGCAAAAAATCTAAGTAAAGAAGTGCCTGTTGAGGGAGGGCTTATTGAAGAAACTTGTTATCCTTGATATCAATGGAGTACTTGCTAGCATTGAGCATAGATGAACCAAATGTCTTTGGCATTGCTATTCGGCATATTAGCATATTATTTTAAATTGATTATTTATTATATATATATTTTTCTTTTGTAGCACTTGTGAAACCAAAGGCCTTTTGCCAAAGAATTTCTCAAGTTTTATTTCAAAAACTATGCAATTGCTATTCAGTCATCAAAGATGAAGTAATGTGTGTTGCTAGAATTATTATAATCATTTTCCTTTACATTTTTTCAATTTTCCTATATAGTTTGAATAAATTTTTAAGTACATTTCAGTTTTCAGTGTTTATAATTAACCTTCAATAACAATGCAGGCATAACGTCGATAAGGCATTTAAATGTTTGTAAGGAGATATCAGTGGCAAGTTTCTATTCATTTGGGTAACCTCTATTGCTTAGTAAGATGTAATTTTTTCCCCCTTGGTTTAGTTTTGTTTCATGTATCTTGAGAATTGTTTTGGCATAGATTTGTTAGCACCATTTTGAATAAGACACTAGTTTTGAATTTGAAAAGAAGTTGATTTCAATTTTGTAGATTAGAATAAATGCAAAAGGCATACGACAAATAGCAAAATATTTACTAAAGTTTGGAAATGGTCTGGGATGTTTGTAACTATAACCAAACAAATACATTGGTGGTGGATGATACAATAGCAAAAGTTGATCTTAATCCAGTAAGTAAATAACTCCTTATATTTGTTACTGTTTTTAAATACAATAAACTTGGATCAGAATTCTTTTTCCATCTTTCTTATGGTTTCAATTATGTTCATGTTTTAGGAATACAACTTTATATGTCCTAAATCCTATGACCACCAAAAGAACTTTGATAATGCATTAGGTAAACTTTCTAAGTCACCAAAAGTTTTTCTATAAATACACTAGTATCTTTCTGGAAGCTTATTTACTAAATCTTGCACTTGTGAATGATCTTTGGAAAAGATGGGGACTATATATTAAGATTTATTTGAAAAATTTGAATAAAGCAAAGAATGTTTAAGAACATGTAAAAAATTATCCATATTGGGAATCAGGTGGTAGATAAGATAACAGTGCATGGAAAGCATGTCACAAGATTTGCACTTCATCACGAAGGAATCGACAAGCCATTTCCATCCATAGGATTTTGGTTTTAGTTTTGTTTTCAGTTAGGTTTTGAAGTGTTTTGTTTATTAAAGGAAATGTGAAGATTATAATCGAGGAAACGTTGTATTTTATTTATGTAATTACTAAACCAACAATAAGGATGTAAAAACAGAGTTTAATTAGCGATAACATAAAATGTACTAGTATATTTTGTATTATTGTTTTTTCCTTTCCTGCTCTTCTTGTAAGCCAAAGTAAATTCTTATAATCAGTTAATATGTATTATGGCTTATTTTTTGTTACAATAATCAATTTCCGCTTATTAGTTTGAGTTGTCACTTTGTTCTTATTCCAACCAGCTTGCGGGGAGACTATATGTTTTTCTAACCCTGCAAGATGGCTTTAAAAAACAAGAATTATAACAATAAAAGAGCTAATTGTATAACTAAATTAAACTTAGATAATCAGTTCCCACATATTGTTTTCCGTTGCCACTTTTAGTTCTTCATGTTTCCCTTTATTATAAGACACAGTGATGCACACCGTTATCAGAGTGAAAAAAAATGAGAGGAATTATTTTTATGGGGCACAGATAACAAGCCACACTTTAGGATGCTTCTATTGTCTTTTTCAATAAAATAAAATAAAATAAAGACAAACGACTGCTAGCTTCTGTAAGTAGTACTCTTGACACTGGACTCCATTCTCTCTTAAATTTTGAAGGCATCCTCTTCTCTTAGTTTCCAAGGTCTATTCCTTCATTTTTCATGTCCTCTCTGTTTCCCCTATCTTCCTTTTAGGCTTCTTCTTCTTTAGCATCCAGAAGTGAATAATGAATGTAAACAGCAAGTAGCAACAAGCAAGAACTTGTGTTGTACTCTCGAATTCTCTATGGTTTATCCACTTATTAAAAAAAATGCTTAAAGTTTTCTTTTATTAAAACCAATTATCAAATTAGTCCTTCTTTTTTCTGGGTTATCTTTCAAATGTACTAATAAATTCTTTTGTAGTAAGGAGTCAAATGCTAGAAAATTAATTTACTATAGATACTCAAGAAATTTGATACCGGAGTGCATCTTTTTCTTTTAACTAAAATTTATTGAATGCTGTGGGCTATTTTTTTTCTTTTGGTATTTGCTAAGACAAATATGGCCAGCGAATCTTCTTACCTTATTAACGGGAGATGTTACTTGGTTGGACTGGTGTCCACTCTTCATGAATTGAAGAAGCACATGACACCATAGCATTTTGAGCTCATCCACATGACTCCATTTGGCTTGTTGATGGATTTATTGCCAGTGATCCAAGAAAGGGTAATATTGGATGTCCATTTGTTTGTCTTCTTCTAATTATTTATTAAGATACTGAAATTGTTGAGTAATATGATCAAAATTTCTAATTTTGATCATATCGATTCTGTACAAAATTTTCTACTTACAAGAAGACATGGTTCATGGATTCTATACAAAATTTATTAATTAGAAAAAGGCATGGTTTTACATATCAGTCCTGCTGGTTGAAACCAAACAAAAATAAAATAAAACAAATACACAAAACAACCCCCGTCAATCAAAAACTGTCCTAAGAACAACTTCTATCTTCAAAGGTGAGGATTTGCGTCAGTTGCTTCATAATTTCTGCTTTGTTGTGTCGGAAATCTACAAATGTAATTCCTGCAAAGGGTATTACTTGTATCATTTGTTTTAGTTAGTTGTGAGGGAAATTTTGAGAAATCCATTGCCTCAGAGGGTTCTACATTCTGGTTTTTTTATTTGATCAAGCCTCTTGTTCCTCTTATCATGCCCAACATAACCACCATTCAATATTTATTATCAAATAAAGTAGGATGAATGCATTGGTAAGACTTGTTTAAAAAGAGATAATATTTTACCAACAATTCACTGCTTGTGATGAATGAAGACCTATGAGCCTCTTTCCTCCCAAGAATTAATTGTCCACTATGAAGACCTATCACCAAATTATCAACATGCACTATCAATAAATTTTCTTTCTTACTCTCAAAATAAGCATTGAACCAACTGAGTTAACACTAGCGTACATAAGGACAATCATGATTAGGAAAGCACTCTAAATATGTATATACACTTATGTATTGCCCATCCAAACTTTGGTCAAAATTTTATTGGTTGGGAAAATCAGAAATGAAAAAACTTCATACATAAATAACTATGTGCTAATTAAAAGGGTTAAAAACAAGAATGTCAATAGCCTAAAACATAGATCATTATTGGAAAGTAGAAGATTTTCACAGTTACTCACTAAAGCAGTAGTTATTATTCTTTTTTGCACTCTTGTTGGAGTAACAACATTTCATAGTGATACTTACTGAGGCTAGGCCTTAACAGTTGTGCACTACATAATGACAGTTACAATCATTACTAGAAAAATATGATCATCTCAAACACATGCATCGATTGATTTTTTACTCACAGTATTTGTTCTTTGTAGACAACTACGTCTATTGTGACCTTAAGAATGACAAATTTTGCATGTTATGGCCCTGCCTCCCCTATAAGGCCTTGTTTTGCTATTATTTTTACCCTCAAATGGCTTCCTCCTCTTTTTCTTCTCAAGTCAACCTGTCATCTTCTTCACAATTGGTGCCAACAATGGACCTTCCTAGCTTATTGGCCAAAATTGCCTTCCTTTGATTGGATTTACATTGAATTGATATGCCTTGAAATATGTCTCCTTCTTGAACCACTCATCCACAAAATCAAATGGATTCTTCCTTTCAAATGAAATTGCTGCTAATGCATGTTGACAGGGAATACCATTCTTGTCCCATTTCCGATAGGAACAACTATGCCTTCCGAAAATAATCACATGACTCTCCCTGGCATGTATCACTGGATTGTCAAAAAATACTTCATGCATAGCACCCCCATTCCATTCCACCTACCATTTTCCACTCTTTCTCATTTCTTAATTCTTTTAACAATGTTGGTTCCACATTCACCAATCAAAATTTGTACATATGCTTTCTTCACAACTATTATGCTCATAACATACTATCTAATGTCTTCAAGTAATGTGATAATAGGCTTGTTTCTAGCTTCAAGCATCACTCTATTGAATGTCTCTCATATATTATTGTAGATGACCTCACATTTCACCACATCATTGAAGAAAGCCTAACACCAGCCTTCAGTGGGCTATTTCTCTAATAATGCTTCAGCATCACTCTCTCCCCATATAAGATTTTTCATGATCTATAAACTATTTTGCATCTCAGCCAGGCTTGTTGACTTGGCAATATTCCAAAATTGAAGCTGTAGTTCTTTCCCTGAGTGTTTCTTTCCCCATTTGCCATATATATATGCCTAGCGCACATCCTATGTTCAATCAAAAAGAAAAAGGTCGTCACTGCATGGATAAGACCTACAAGAAAATTCATTGCAATAGTAAACATAGTTTCAATGTAGAGAAAGAAAAAACATCTTCTTTCTTTACATACCTTTTGCATGTCACTAATTAATGACCACCCAAGGCCATTTCCAATGTATAGATGAATCTTTAGTTGTTAAATAAACAAAGTCAAGCTCTCATTCATTTCCTTTTCAATAATTTCCCAAGCCACAGAGAAAATTTGGTCATTTCCATCCCTACCCACTGCCACCAAGAGTTGCCCTTTCATTAAGCCTTTTAAGAAGCACCCATCAAGCCCTATAATCCTATTGCAACTAGCAATGAAGCTTTCTTTGGTGGCTATCAAGCATATATAAACTTTTTGAAAAACAAGGAACTCATTTGCATTTTGTCTTTCAGCCACAACATATATATTGCTACCAGGATTTGTGTCCTTAAACTCTAAAGCATAATTATTTAGCAACCTCGAAACTGCTCTTCAAATTTTTAAAGCACTAAAGCTTTTACATTCCTGCATACCTTGTTTGAAATGAACACATGCAACTCCTTTCTATTCATTGCCTTCAAAACCTTGGCTTAATGAAAGGCATACCACTTAACACCTCTACAAATGTTTTTGCTACCATAAGAGTTGTTAGTCTTCTATTTTTTGGAGCCCCAAGCAAGTAGAGTGGTCTGCCACATAATTCTTCACAACACACTACAAGAAAACAGTTCACTACCGACAAAATAAAGACAGAGATTTATATGGTGAAATTTTTAATAGCGACCACATTACCGATGACGACACCAACAGAGTTCCGTCGGAATATTAACCACCATCTTTTTCCCTTGGCGCCAAAGGATTACCGACACATAGGTTTTATTAATAGCGTTGGAATTTTGTTGGTCTAATTTAATAAAATTACCGGCGTATTATTGCCGACGGAATTATGTTGGTATTGTAGGGTTCATACTAAATTTTTAGGGCTAAAGTTTTACCGACGAATATGTTCATGTTAACACCGACGGAAATTTATCGGTAGAAGTTTATAATAATACCGACCTACGTATACAGACGGAATTCCGTTTGTACAGTACACTCCATACTAAATCTTTTGGCGCCCAAACTTACTGAAAGATATTATTACTAACAGAATTTCGTCGATGTTAATATTTATTATTACTAACGTACTAATACCGACGGAACATTGTCGGTATGTTGTGGGTAGTCCTAATTTTTTAGGGTTGTCAATTTACCAACAAATTAATTTGATCACAGATAAAATTACCAACGGATATCTTCATGTTATTACCGATGAAATTCTGCAGGTATATCTTCATGTTAATAAAACTTATTATCTAAAATTATTTATATTAATTTTTATTTATGTTAAAAATAATTATTTATATAAGTTATTATCAAGAAAATATTTTTAAACAATTTTGTGATAATGAGATAAAGAATAATAGTTAATTTATATTAATCATTAGTGCTAAATTAATATCTTAATTATAAAATATTTTTAATATTTTTAAGTAGAGATTAGTAGTGAACATTTAAAATATATATTTTATATTTAATTATTAGTTTGGATTAATCTCCACCATTGATCATTATGATCAATGGTGGAGATTGTTCATTGTGTAAAAAAACCTAGCCTTTCCCTTATTCCTCTCTTCATCCCGCATTGTAAAAAACCCTTGCCTTTTTCTTCTTCCTCTCTTCATCAGATTTCATTTGTTTCTCACAACCTCAGGATCCTCCTTCTCGCCACAGCCGGCCCTCATCTCCGCCGGTGCCCCTGCCGCCAGATCCTATCGTATACTGTTCTTCAGGCTCTATTCTGTGCTCCGGAAACAACCCGGCAACATTGAGGGATCTACGCCCCGCCATATTTCATCTTCAGGTATTCCTCTATTCTCATTTCCTTTTTGTTATTGATCTTAGTTTTGGTTTTTTATCATTTTTTATGGCTTGCAGTTTGAGAGTGTTTATGTTGCTAGGGTTATTGGGGTGAAGGAGAGTTTTAAGAGCAATAACAAATAAATTCAAAGGCAAGAAGAGATCTCCATTGCTTGTTGCCCACTTTGAAGCTTTTGTGACTATGTATGTGGTGATCTCTCAAATGTTTTTAGTGAATTTTATTTATTTATTTTTTCACTGAATTTATGTTTGTGTTTCTTGATTTGCATCTAAAATATGGCATTTGTATTTTTGTTGCATTTGAAATATTGATTTTTGAGGCAACCTTGTGTGGATTTTTGAATGATATGTATGTTTTTTAATTTTATGTTTGTTCTTATGTTTTGTTGCTTTTATGCTCCATGGAAATGAAAACTAGAGCCTATGAACTGTTGAAAAGTTTGGTTTCTTTTCTTTTCTTGTTTTCCTTTTTTATTAACTTGGGTTTCTCCATTAGAAGTCACAATGTTGGCTTCTCATCTTTTGGAAATCCCTTTTTTCTTCAGTCTCTTCATGGATTTTATGTGCCAAAGCTGTAAAGTGTCATCGATCTCTATTTTTTATATCCATTTTAATGAATATATTTTAAAAATTCAATATCGATGGAAATATAAACATCACCGACAAATATTATTGTCGGTAATGTTTTATTTTTATTGACAGAATTTACTTTTACCGACGAAATGGCATTACAGACATGGTATTTAGTAACGGATTATTCCCAACCAACATTCCGTCAGTAATGATATCTACCGGCTGAATGTCTACCATTACCGACAAAAAATTTCATCGGTATTGAACAGTTTCTTCTAGTGACATACCTTTTCTTTCCATTGCACCAAGAGCACAAAATCATCAATTTGCATCCCTTCATTGAATAATTGGCCCTAACTTTAGTTGCATCATTTTTACTGTTTTTTAAATTCAAATCCTCTCCTAATTGAAAATTCAACTAGCTCAGCCTTAAAGACTTTCAACTTCTAAAAAGCAAGGGCTATGAAGAAATCCTCCAATTGCACATTTGGATCATAGTAAGTCTTTGTTGACCTTAACCTTCTTGCTTCATTTTCATCTGAGTCATTACTTGTGTCTTCATAACTTCTAGGATCTTATGAGGTTATATAATCACTCTCATGGCCAGTAACCTTCTCAATCTCTTTAGGAAGAGCTCCCAATGTGTTCTCAGAAGGGCCTTCTTAATTATTATTAGATTATCATACGGCATCTCTCCCTTCTATTTTCTTCTTCATCTGGACATATCCTCTAAGCTTAACCTTTTCTTGTTTAGTTTCCTTATCTACATCTAAAGTGTAGTTTAAAAAGGGAACAACCACCAATCTTTCTTTAACATCTTTGTTTGAGGCATTATTGTTGTCACTATCAACATCCTTCCTCACATCACTATCATAATCAGAGTTAGACAATAAGGCTTTTGGCAACTTCTTCTCATGCCTCACATCTCCACTTTCCATGTAAATGTCTATTGTCTTATGTGCCCTTAATGCTTAGTCAAACCTAGAATAGCATTTTCACCATTAATATTTATTAATGTTCCCTCATCATCCTTATATGATAGCCTGATATCCTTCTTAATATCACACCCTATCTCCTTCACATCATCCAATAAATTCTTATGACATAGTTTGTCAATATCTACCACATATTGAACCACATCACCATTAACATATGTAACATCCCCTTCTATCATTTATGCTCCCCCATAATGATACTTACTAGTATATTCATACCAAGTAGGATAAAACTTTGCATAATACACATAGCACTACAGACAATAATCCTATACCAAATAAATTCAATTAGAAATACACACAAGTAGGACAAAATGCTACATAATGATACATCCACACCAACCATGCCACGAAGATATATATATATATATATAGGCTTCTTGGATATTCCAAGTAAGACCATATGCATTGAAACTTAGAAAGAAGATCAACTACCAAAAAGGCTTAGTTGATAATTTAACTAAAAATAACAACAAATGTCCCCAATCAATAAAAGCATAATGACCAATACATTTATTCCAGTTAGTAAAGCAGTCCAACTTGTCCACAAACAATCTTAACTCTTCCTACAAACTAAACAAAAAACACATCCATATACTATTACTCATTGCAATCAAACCATCCAGAAAAGCAAAATTATAAGTAAAAATCTTAGAAATTATGACTTGGGATTAAATTAACCTCACTGTTTACAACATTTAAAAGTTCAAAAATAGTTAAAAGATTAGACCAGAAACCATAAAGAAAATGCATTATACCACATCTTAATGTTGTTGTTCACATGTTAATTAAGAAGTTCCATAAGAATTAAAGGATAAACTTTCAATAATTAACCATAAGTGAACAAGGTCACTAATACACCATAACAAAACAAATTAAGAAGATCAATAGCAAGCAAAAGATTAGCTTTTGATTAGAAACCATACATAACAATGCATTCCACTGTTCACGAATCAAGAAGTTTAACAACACTCAAAAGATTAGCTTTCAATCAGAAACCATAACATAACAATCCACTCAAAATAAGAACTTGCATCTCAAAAAAGATGTACAAATTACAAATGATCAAAAGCACCAATTAAATACAAAAGGAACCCTATATATAAAGACGTGGCCATTTTGAACCGTAACCATGAAACCAAACCAAACCGCCAAAAACCGGAAAAACCGTAACTATCCTAAAATTGGAACCTGAACCTTCATACAAAGTTCGGTTCCAGTTTCAGAATTTGAAAACCATGGAACCACCGGCGGCTCAACCGCAGGTTCCAATTGAATCAAAAAATTGTATATATTATATAAATAATGTCATGGACTCATGATATCTATTATTTGATTAGGTTTGACCATTTGAGTCATGTGATCGGTAATAGCCAAATTGATTAGGTCTGATTATTTGATCTAATTCATCTAATTCTGAAAAGATACGTAGGCAATTTGATATAATTAAGTTCAAGCCTTTTATTTTTTTATTTCTTCTCTTATTGTACTTTTATTGCAAAATATTGTTTTAAATTATTAATATTTTTATTTTTTAATAAAATATTGTATTAAATTAATTCTTGTATTTTTTTTTGTTCATTTTAATTTGAAATATTGGATTATTTAGTTTAAAAAAAAAACTTGAACCGTATGAACCGTCAAACCGGAATCATTGAACCGAACAGCCAAAACTGGAACTGGAACCTAACCGGAACCGAACTGCCAAGAACCTTGCCTAGGCGGTTCGGTTCCGGTTCAAGGTTTCTTTGAACCAGAACCGATGGTTCTTGAACCGTGGCCATGTCTATATATATATGTTCTTGCATGCATTGATTGAGTGTTTAGATTCATAATCCATCCTCATAATATCATATGATCAAAGAGATAAAATAATAATAAAAAAAAACAAAATATGTAGTAAAATATAATGGGAAAATTCAAATCACATAGGAATGCCTCCCTGCATTTCTTATTGAACTGAGTTGAATTGATTCTTTTTAATTCACTTTATTTCTTTAGAAAAACAACAGTGGTTATGCAGATTTGATGAAAGATTATGTTGATCAACTTCGTCAATTGAGGCTAGTTATTTCTTCCATATTATCTCGGTCTATATATAAATTAAGAATCATTGATTTATATAAACAAGCAGAAAAAAGCAAACCTATGTAAGCAGGGAGTTTCACAAGATCTAGTACCAAATATTTAGGTTTTAATTGTCTGCAAGTGGTTACCTGGCTGGGAAAACAAGAGCTTTGCATGAGTGGATTCCTAGCTAGATCAAGAGTGGTGGTGGGCGCTCGGAGGCCAAGAGGAAGGTAGAGTATGGAGGTCAGTGGGGTGTCGAGTGCGGGTGGAGGGAGATGAAATCGGGTGGATCCAAGTGTAAGTTAGGATTCGAACTCGATTAACATTTGTTTTTTTTTTTTTATTAATATTTTAATTTAAAAAACAGTCATGTAAGTGCCACATCAACTAAAAGAAATGATAGACTTAACACCAATCAGGAAAGTAGAGGTACTAAATAGGACCAAACTAAAGTTGATAGACTAAAATGACAAAGTGAAAAAAGTAGAGGACTCTATATCTAGGTTATTTAACCTAAAATAAATACCAACATCTTTGTACTATTACTCATCTTAATTAATCACACTTGTTTCTCAATCTAAGTATCAATGATTTTTATTTTGTGTAACATTAGGGCTCACTCCTAATAAAAGTTATAAACTCACAAAATGTAAAAGGGCAAATACATAAAAATTGTAACCCAAAGTCATATTTAATATCTTCTCCGAGCAATGAATTCAATTTTAAGCCCACACACATATTTAAAAGGCTTATCACTTGGATATCAAAACGAAGGCAAATTTGGCATTTAAATTAGTGACCGAAAACTTACTTTAAAGTTGTCATTCCGTATTCAATGCAAATGGGTGTTGAGTCTCCACTCTCAATCTTATTCCAATTTGATATACTAAAAAACGCAACTCATTTAAATTTGATTCAACCTTTGATTTTTTTTTTAATTTTTTAATTTTTGTAAAATAATGGCCAAAAGGCCAAACAAAACAAGAAGAATAAGTCAAATTGATCAGTTGCTACGTACACTAGAAGCATCATTAGAAAGTAGCAGATCAAGATGATGGTGGCTCCTTCAACTCATTCAAACTTAATTTTCAAGATTATTAGTGACCATGATGATTTCAATAAAAACACCAAATCAATATTCATGTGATCTTGATTGAAAGGATTGAGAAAGTTTAGGATTGAAAATGTATAACTGATACATATTTTTGTAAAATAAACTTTATATTAGACTAATTGATGGTAAGTCTTGATCCTTGCAAGGATGGGCGGGTCTGATATAGACCTGTCCATGGGCCGGGCCGGGCCGAGTTCGGGCCGGGTTTCTATCCATAATTACTAAAATTCAACATTGTCCAAGCCCGGCCCGGCCCGAAAATTCGGGCCTTAACTCTTGCCATAATCCGCCCAAATTTAATGACCTCTACCCAAGGCCCGCCCAAGCCCGCCCAAATAGGTTTTTTATCAAATAATATATAAGTTATAAAAAAAATTAACAATAATATTAATATGCGAATATGACCAAATATTATTCTACAAAACAATTAAAAATTAAAATACCAAATGCAAATATTTATACAATTACAACAACTAAAATTCAAACAATTATAATGAATGACAATCAACAATAAATATATATTATATAAGTATATACAAAACTAATTAATAAATAATCAATAGAAATTCACCATTATATATATATACACAAAACTAATTAATAAATATATTTTATAATTTGGGCCTTATAATTACTAATTAATAAATATATTTTATAATTCGGGCCGGGTCGGGCTTTTAACAATGAAAACCAAACCCGGCCCATTTTTAAACTGGGGTTATTTTTTTGTCCAACGCCCGGACATCGGGCCTTATATACTTGTCCAAGCCCTCCCATTTTTCGGGCGGACCTTCGGGTTTGGGCGGATAGCCCGACCCTTGGACAAGTCTAGTCTGATATTGTGGTGGCAGCAGCAATTACCACCACTAAATTATAAATTATTTTTAATTTTGTCCCATCCTATAATTATATATCTAATTCATAAAATTAGTGGCATTATAATTGAAAAAAACCAAAAGTTCTTTTTTGTTAAATATAAATCACTTATTACAAATCTCTAGGGACCTATGAAGACTATCACAAAGAAAAAGCAATGTGTATAGCCTTTGCATAATCTTCAATCATTTTGTGCCAAACACCAACTATTAACTCTTGATATAAATGATATATATAAAGCTCTAGGAAGACCACAATGTGGGTTGAACAAGTGACAAATATTCATTCATTATTACCATATTCACTTTTTTTATGCAGTATTGGATAGATAATTTGAGAAGCACAATAATCATTTACATGGAATCAATACAAATAATAAGGACAGATTTTTTATTTTGTAAAATTTTATCCATGAGAGTTTTCTGATGTACACCTCATACCCTTGAAGACCAATTGAGTACTTTTATTTTTGATGTACAACTTGATAGAGAGCTTTTGGAACTTAAAAAAAATCTGTGATCTTACTCAAAAATTAGTTAAGTTAAAAAAATATATATATATTTTGTATCCTCTAATATACTCTTCAAATGCACCTTTACATTTCTTATTATTACTACTATAATTGTAAAAAAAAAAACAGTGAAAAAGGTTCTGCAATGAATCAAAATATGAAGTTCGTTAGGAGCAATTATAAATTTTTAAAATTTTTTATTTTTTATATTTTTATTTTGTTAATATAAAAAAATTATTTTAAATTATTTATCCTACTAAAATAAATTCTTGGATCAGCCTCTTACTGGCAAGAACATATTGTTTGACTTTATAAACTTACCTTAAAAGTTATATATATATTTTTATATGTTTTAAGATCTCTTTTATATTATTATTATTATTATTATTATTTTAATTATGCGCTGAAAATCATCATTTTGAATTGGAAGATAGGGGACAGTACAGAAAGAATTTTCTTATATTTATTATTTTAATATTTTAATTTCAAAATAAAAACATTAAATTGGATTAATTAAACAAAATATTTCAGACATTGTGAACAAAACATTGATCCACACTTTATAAGCCCAGCCCATACTTGCTAGCAACATAACATGCAGGAAACACATGCCAATTATTATTATGATTATTATTATTATTATTATCATAGGTAGCCAAATAGATACAGAGAAATTCCTCCAACTAAATGAAATCATCGGACGTTCACCAAAATCAAGAAATAAAGATAAAACCTCAATATTTTAATCCAGAAAAAAAAAAATGCAGCGGAGATGGTGAGAAAGCATGCCATGTCTCTCTCTCTCACTCTTTCTCCCACCACCACTACCAAATTAAGTACCCAAATATATAAGAAATAATAAAAATAATAACAATAATATATAATAATAATAATAAGATGATCTTCTAGAACCTAATTCTTTTTTGTTTTTTGGTATATTATCTCTGGGATGATGAAATATATGCATTGAAGATCAGAAAAAGAAATTAAGGAAGTTGTTGTTGTTGTTCCAACTGCAAAATCATGAAGATTAATGTTCTCTAATATATGTCTAAGATTAAGGGTTTTATTCTGTGCATATATGAAAAAGGGAAGGTGGTGCATGGTGTATATAGTTGTTAATTAAGGCGATCAGTGGGGGAGATAGCATGACGGAAATGGCAACGATGGCCATAAGGGCAAGTATCACCGGAGAGAACCATGCGGCAAACCTCGGTCTTGTAGCGTGGGTGGCGGATCACTGGTCGGAGCTCGCCAATGCCGTGAGCGAACTGGCAGTGTTCGCCGTATGGGCACTCGCCCAGCTCTTCCCATTTGTTGCAAAGCTCCGTCTTGAACATCCCTTGGTTGTACACCTCTACTTCCACTTCACTCTTCTTCTCTTGATCTCCTGTGCCCAAGTACACCTTCTGATGCTGATGCTGCTGCTGCTGCTGCTGCTGCTGCTGCTGATGCTGATGCTGCATAAGATGGTGAGATTATATATATAGACTGCAATTTTGCAGAAAGATTAAGAATATTTGATGGTTAATATTTGATTATTACTGCATCATTTATATGTATATATTAAATTTCAAAGTATAGTATTTGTTGAAAACTTTTAGCTTAAATAAGTTGAGTAGATGAAAGCATTGACATCTTACCAAACTTTTTTTTTTTTTTTTTTGTAAAATAAAATATTCGTATAATATATATATATTAATTATAAAGATGTGTGTATATATATATATATATAAAGCTTGATGCATTTGTATAGTACTGTGAGTGTTAACTGTTAAGGGGGCCGGGGACTCACAGAGAAGCGGGCAGATGATGAAGGGCCGGAGGGGCGAGCGGTGGGGTTGAGCTTGAGGAAACCGCTGGAACGAATGGAGATGCTCTTGGGGAGTGTGACACGCTTCTCGGCATGAGAGAAGCTGCCGCCGAGGACGCTGGTTGGGCTGGTGCCCTCTTCCGCTAACCGGAGTCTTCGGAACTCGTCCACGATGGCTCTGCCGTTACGGATCTCGGAGAGGCGTTTGGCGAGGTCGTTCTTGGCGATGCGGAGCTCGGCGTTCTCTTGACGAAGGGCTTCGAGCTCGTCGGCGGCGTCTTGGAGGTGGGAGAGACAAAGGTCGTAGCGGTCGGCGAGTTGGCGGTATTGAAGTGTGAGACGGGTGAGGTAGAGCTGGGTGTCGGTGATGGCAGCGGCGTCGTGATGGTCTTCAGATTCGTCATCGAAGGAGATGGAGGAAGGGGTCAGTGATGCTGGTGATGTGACCGTGGGGTTCTTCGGGGAATAAAGACCGAAGAGATCGATGCTGCCGCTGCTGAGGTATTGTTGGAACCGTCGATCTGGTGAAGTGAACGACTCTGATCTGATGGATCCCCCCGAGATCATCATCTCCATCTCTTGCTGCATTTTCAATTTTTTTTTTTCTCTTTTCTTTGTCTGCACGGCAGTTGAGAAAAAACGTAAATTTAAACAGAAAATTACATAGAAATTAGCATCTCTATCTCTATCTCTCTGTGGACTATATATATATATATGCCGCTAGCTAGCTCTTCCTGCAAATCAGATAGCAAGGAAGCACATCATCGCAGCAGTCACAGTAGAGATCAGAGCATTTGAGAAACAATTAACTTCAATCTAACTAATGATCCATAGAACTATGATCAACAACCAGATGAGATGACAATGATATAAAGCTAGATAGAAAACAATCAATTCAACAATCAATTCAACAACGATCCAAAGCTAAAATTACTGTAAAAAACTTCAAGAAATCGTAACAAAAAAAAAAAAAAATCAGCAAAGCTCTAGCTATATGATAATGATCTAATTAAGCATGAAGAAATGACAAGAAAGTTAGCAAAAGATCTCTAGGAATTAGGATCACCTGAAACCCTAGAAAGAGAGAGGAAGAGAGAGTGAGAGAAAGATGGAGAAATGGGGCGGGTAGTGAGAGTGATGAGTATATATAGGGGGAGGACTGAGGAGGATGAAGAGCTAGAACGAACACCGTTATCACGCCGTCGTACGTACGAGACTCTTCGGGCATTGAGTGCAGCGCCTCACCTTATCCTACGTGGCATAACAGAATGATCGTATCCATACTGATTTTACACTAATGCCCTCGGTGATTGTTATCGGATAAAGTTTCTTAAAGGGTATTGTAAGAATGACATTGTTTTATTTGAATAGGGGTATTATGGACATATCAAGTGGTCGGTGGGCCCCGTATAGCAAGGGACTTTGGTAGTGTGAAAAAGGTATGGAGAAATAACGAATAAGAAAACCTTAAAATCGTGTCAGTTTCCGCTCTGCTGCATTTGCTTATTATTATTCTTATTACTTTATATATATATCTATACACTTTAATTAAAAGCCAAAATTAAATATAGGGATAGTATTGCACTTAATTATTAAATTATTTTAAGAAAAAAAATAGCTTTATCTCTGATATATATTGAATTATCTTCAAATATACATATTATGGTGTATAATTTTTTTTAATAAATACAAAACATAATATATATATAGGGGTATCAGGACATGTGTACAACTGAAAATTGATTGTCTAGTCATATGTCCTGACTTGGCTATATTGAGATTGAACTAGAAATGCCCCGTCTCTCACTGGAAATCCTTTGTCACTATTGTGTTCGGTATATTTTGAATTTGGATAATAAAAAATTCTTGCAACACAACCTTTATAAACATTTTTTTAATATAAAATTATATAGTTAATAAATATTTATCACTCATAATATTTTATTTTTCATCTATTATCATATAATAATAATAATAATATTGTGTAACATTAAATTGCACGTGTGAATCGCACGTGTTGAACGGGTGAAAAGGAGAGGTGGGACCGGAAAAGATAGTGAGAGAAGAGAGGAAGAGGGAGGAAGGGGGTTGGCGTGGATTATGATTGGAACGTTTCCTTTGCTTGGAAGTGTCCTTGAGGTTTGTTGGCTGCCTCATGACCCAAAAACTATATACTATTTGTTTGTTTATTTGTTTACTACTTGATACTATTCTCTAATGCCCCCTTTTTTTAAAAAAAAAAATTTATGGGTGGGTGTAAAATAATCTATATAAATTTTATTGCAACATAATATAAAAAAATTCAGTTTGAAAGTACATTTTTTAATCATATTTTGCTTTGTTATATTACTGATATTTTGTAGGCTTTTTTTATAGATTTTTTAAATGTAAGGACAGTTTTTTTTTTTTTTTTTAATATCACATAAGTACAGAGGCAAACTAGAAACTGAAAAGTTGAATTATATATTTGCTTATGATATAGAGCATATGATTATTTCTTTTTTTTAATAAGGAAAAAAATCCACATATATGTACCTTCATGTAAATATAAAATAACATATGTATATAAAAGTATGTTTGGATGGAGGTAATAAACACGGTTAGAATGAGAATTATTATCAGCAATATTTTATATCCATGTTTGGATGCATAACTATCAGAAGGGGTGTGTAAAGAATGAATAGTTGTATTGTAGAGGCATATGTATTACAGCCAAAATTAAGAGGGATGACAATGTTTGAGGAGGAATAAATAGTGTTAACTTTTGAAATGACACTTTTACCTCTTTGAATACTTAATTAAATAAAATTTATAAATTAAATGATTAACTATAATAATTAAATTAAATAATAATATATATAATTCTATGAATGAATGTAAAATGATATTTTTGCCCATAACACTAACAATTAATTGAAATGAGCTATTTAATGTGAATATTTAATAATAATTATTATTTTTAATAATAATATCAAAAATATTTTTAAAATAAATAATTTATTTAGCATTAATTACATATAATCGGATTTATGTGTATCAAGGGTATAAAAGTAATTTTTATCTCATTCCTCTCTTACTATTTTTTCTATTCCCAATGAAATATTCTTCTAACCAAACACAATTTTTATTCTAATTCCTATTGCTATAGTCTTATTACCATTCTATTTTTCATTCCGTGAGCCAACACACCCTAAGATTCTTTCAAAATTATCATGATGGGCATCAATATATATTTGCATTGGTAGCTGAATCAAATGACAACTGCTTCTATTTGACTTGTCTACTAAAAGGACAATTTTATGATGCGTATAATTTTTTATAACAATTTTTTTTATTAATTGATGTCAATATTGTTAAGTTGGTCAAATATAATAATTATGTATAAAAATCTATTTTCAAAATATAAATTTATTTTATAGATTATTATAACATAATCCAATTTATAAAAAATATTTTTTTTATATAAATAAGCAACAAGTGCCGTTCATTTAAAAGAAGTCAAAGACTTGTGTGATGCAAGCTCAATAAGCACCAGTGCTTTCACTCCGTATAGCCTTTAGGGCCCGTTTGGTATGGTGTAAAGTTGTTACTTTCCCTGCAAAGTAACAGGGGTGAATCTCTTTCAACCGTTTGGTTGTTAAAAAATAGGTGGTCCCCTTGTAAACACTTTCCATTTGACCAGGGAAAGTGATTCACAGGGGGGGTGGTGTGAAAGTGATTACACCCTTGGATGGGAAAGTTTGGTAATTATCAAATTACCAAACTACCCTTCATGATATAAAACTTTTCGTTGTTTGTTTTGTTTTTGGAAAAACCCTAACGCGAGCATATTCCCCAATTCGGCAGAGAGTTGTCGCTTCTTCGGACTCGTCTGTTAATTTTTTTTCTCAAGTTTGTTAGATTATCTTTATGATTTTTTTCTCAAGTTTGTTAGATTATCTTTGTTAAATTTTCGTTATGTTTTTCTTGGTGTAAAATTCATGTTTTAATTGGATAAAGATAAATAAATTTCATATTTATTTGGATAATATTTTTATGTGAGAATCTCTTTGATTGAATGAAATTTATGTTGATAAAATAATCCAACATGATAAGATGAGAACAACATATATTTTATTTGCTTCTTGTTGTCCACGATTGTTTTTTTTTTTTTTTTTTAATTCCCACGAAAAATTGTTCTGTATTTATAGTGAATTAAAGTTTTTAAAATCTATGAGATATATAAATAAAAACCCAAATTTAGTAACTACAATAACTAAGGGCAAAAATGAAAATAAACTTAACTTTACATTGGAAAACAAGTTCATACCAAACGAGAGAATTAAGTTTGCATGCAAAGTAATTACAGTTTGATTGAGATAACCAAACGTTGTAATGTTATTTTACAGGGAAAGTAATTGCATGCAAAGTCTTTCCCTGCAAAGACTTTGCATGCAATTACTTTCCTTGCAAAGTTCCAAACGGGCCCTTGGAGTCAATTTCAAAATCTCTGCAAAACGAACATCATATGCAAAAAATTACCTGATATAAATAAGTCAAGAGACGGCTGGTGTTTTATATTTTTTTTTATTAAATATTTATTTTTTATTTTATAATGATAGATTTCAAAAAAGAAAGAATAAAAAAAAAGCGGAAATCAAATCATATTTAATAAAGTATAACAGATTTTGAGATGGATCAGTAAACCAAACATGGAAATGGACTTAGAAGAATAGCGTATCATTAGAAAGTGACCTTGTTTTCATATTTTGTTCTCTAGCTTTAGTATAAATAATGCAAAGGTTTTTTTACATGCACACCCTTACAAAAATTTCCCTTCTCACATACATTGTTTGATTGAGATTTTTCAGGTATATTCCTTTGAATCCAATTGATTATTTTTATTATTTAAATCAATGTAAAATATGCGATTTTTTTAAATAAGTCATATAGAGGCAATGTAATTTAGAAGAAGGTGCGTGAGCACCGGGGGTAATGATATTTTGTCTGTACGCTTTCACCCAGCTGAGAAGGGAATTGAGTTGCGAGTCCGCTCTCACAATTGGAGACCGTTAACCCCAATATATTTTGAACTTGAGCAACGACAATCCCATAAATCAAGTTTTATATAGTGGGGCTAGTACTACTTGAGCGAAGGCCCTTTAATTATACAACATATTTTCTATACCTTTTTCTAACCATATATATATATATATATATATATATATATATATATATATATATATATATATATATATAATATATATATATATATATATATATGAGGACCCATCATCTAGGGACGTCCTTAGATTTGAAATCTAGGGATGTCCACAGTAGCCATCGGATGGTAATCGGATGGCTATTATCATTATAAACAGTAGAAACTGCGTTCTACAGTGTTGTACAGTACCCCATGAACAGTAAAAAGCATACAGTGTTTATGTAAACAAACAACCATTGGATGATGATCCAATGGCTTATATTTAAAACGTCCCTAGAGTTCAAATCTATGGACTTACCTAGATGATATTTTTTCTATATATATATATATATATATAGTTATGTTAATTATATATATGTAATGTTTGATATTTTTTGATAAATTGTTTGGATTGGCTTCTAGTAGAAGTGCTTTTTTAAAGTTTGATTAAAGCACTTTTGAAAAAAGTGCTTTTCAGAGTAAGTTAAGTGTTTTTCTGTATTTTATGTTTGGATAAGTTGAGTCAAAAGCACTTTTATATGTGTGAAGTTATTGGATGTGAATTGTAAAAGCACTTTTGGATATAGCAAATTACTAAAATAAGCACTGTTTATGGAAATAATGAGGGAATTATTCATTTATCAAGGGTAACTTAGTAATTTTACACCCCCAAAAACAGCTTCTCAGAAGTGCTTTTCTGAAAAGCACCTGTTGGCCAGCTTCTAAAAAAAGCTGAATTTTAGCTTTTTCACAGCTTCTGCTTCTATCCAAAAGCCCAAACAAACATGATTTTTAAAACTCAGAAGTGCTTAACTTATAAAAAAGCACTTTTGGGCTTAAAAGCACTTATGAGAAGCCTATCCAAACAACCCCAAAGAATGTTGGTTTTATTTTAATAATGGTATATATTTAAAAAAATCTTTCTATTAATAAAAAGATTAAAAAATAGCAATGGTGTGCAATGTAAAAGAAAACCCCCTAACAGGTTCAAAATCTTCTCTTAACAATTGAGTCAAATGTTGTTTTTTTTTTTTTTAAAATTTTTTTTTTTTGAGAAACATCAGATTTGTTTGCAATTAAATATAGGCTCAATAAGAACTATATATTTGATTCACAACACACTTAATTTGATGAAAATTTTTAAATACAAGTGTCACCTTGATGAATAGTTTGTATTTGTCCTTGTGACTCATATAATATATATGTAGATAATTAAAGCAATGTATTGTTTAGAGGGAGAGGGTGGTGGCCTGGCTGGTTGGCTAATGATGGCATCAATTGTTGCTTCTTGATCAAACCAATAACTAATCCAACCACATCACTCTCAAAATCAATTCCACATCCACCGGTTTGGTGCTTGTTTTATTTCTCTATAAATGAAAAGGAAAGCAAAAGCACAAACAAAAATTAAAAAATAAAAAATAAAACAAAAAAGCTAAAAGCTGTAAAGAATAACAACTCTAACAACAACACAGAAACACTAGTATTGGTGCCACCACCACCACCACCCTCCTTTGCATTCTTACTTCATTTGGAATCCATGTATGACTCTTAAACGAATTCTAGGTGCACTTTCTCATGAGGGAATTAGTTATCAAACTAAGCACTGCCATGGGACAATAATATGCATATTATAACTAAGTATGACAGTGATATCCTACATTTCATTCACATCTATTGTTTTTATATTATACATACACTATCTTTTTCATGTATTACATTGGAGGTCCTATTCAGTGTATCCCCATGCAAACATAAATAATCACTTACATTCATGCAACTTTTTTGGTTATGTATTTATATATTGTGTATGGTGGTGACTTTTGTTTTTTTTGGTAAGATGTCTTTTTATTGGGCATTGGATAATTGTTGGTGAGGTGGTGTTAAATCATTTATACGCCTCATAAAATTACACTTTTACCCTAAAAAAATCTCCTTCTTTTTCACAAACATGTGACTAGTATTTGGGCATGTGTGTTGAATCTAGATTATTAAGACAATTAACTACTTCAAAAAAACATTATTAAGGTGAAATTCTAAGTTTGAATTTATCAAAAAGTTTGTCTGCTAATTAAAAAAATTGCATAATTTATAAAATATGTTAATGAAATTTAAAATTTCTTATTAAATAATAATGGATTCTGATTTTGATTCAAAGGCATGTAAACAAACCCAATTCTTTGCATAGAAATTTTGAGATTTTATGGGGCTTTCATGTAAAAACCCAAAATAGTGTGAATTTATACATTTTAAAAATTGATTTGAAGCAATTGTTGTAATTTAGTCAAAAGGTTAGGAAATCTATATATTTAAAACTTTTAAATGCTTGTGAAAGAGATCAATTAGGTTATTTTGTACCTTAATTTATTGATTAAATACAATTACCGATGGTTTCTATGAGAAAAGCAAGCCTTATAAAACATAGATTTGAAGAGAAACAAGGGAACATAAGTCTAAGACCTTATACTCATGTAAAGGCCAAACTTTTCCCTTCCAAAATCTACATGAAGGATGGATTGTACAAGCTTGAATTCAAATAATACATACGAAGCCAAGAGCTTCAAATCAACACAATTTCCTTCTAAAAAAGCAAAAGCCAACCAATCAAGCAAGATGCAATGGTACTTTTTCTACTCAAATACAGGTTGATGATTTCATTTAACTTAGTGCTATGAAATCACAAGAACTCATCAAAACACCACAAGGGCTAAAAAACTGTAGCAAACGACAATGCCAGTGTTGACATAGCGAGGTTGAAAGGTCAAAGCAAGAAATTAGTGAGGACCAATCAGGGTTTATTAAGCACCACGAAATACAATGACTTTATCATGTAATTATTGTATTTGTAATTGGTGTAGTGGCCTCTAGGTATTAGTGGGCAAAGATGTATGAGGGACAAGTGTCGTACTATTATAGGGTGCATCAATCTGTTATAACAGAACATATTATATATGGTGACCAATGAAAGAATGGGGAAAGGAGAGAATATTATTCCCATTCATCTTCTCATCCTTCTTCCCTTTCTTTTCTATCCCTTTCTTCTCTCTCCTAATTCCTTTATTCTTCTCTCTCCCTCCCACTAAACTGCGACATTGGTTCTTTCATTGAACCTTATAACAGATGGCATGGTGACTTGTTCTCATTCCATGGAGGAGAAAATCAACAACCTCACAAAACGCCATGTTGCTCTCTTCTTTCATCTCGACGCGATTTGTTCCACTATCTAACAACACTTTGATAACTTCGATACCCTCCAAAAGTCCCTCGCCTCTCAACAAGCAGTGGTGGCCAACTTTATGATTAAAGTATCCAAACTTGACTCGGCTGCTTCACCATCTCCCTTACTTCTATCCCCCCTCCCCTCTATTCTCCTAACCCTCTTCCTAACTCCACCACCAACACCCCCCCTCCCCCTCCTTCACCTTCCCAAACTGGAGGTCCCCTTATTTACTAGTGAGAATGTTTTATCTTGGCTCTTATAGATTTAACACTTTTTTCCAATACTACCACATTCCTCGTGAGCATAAACTCGATATCGCAACCTTCAATATAACCGGTACGAAGCTTCAGTGGTACAACTAGCTATCTTCCACTAGCCAACTCACCTCATAGCTCAAGTTGTCTTGGCAAGCAGAGCTTCGCTTAGGTTCGTCATCGTTCATCAACCAAAGGCACAATTGTTTAAACTCTAGCAGTGTTTTATTGTTGCAGCTTATTTTTCCAATTTTGAGTTCTTGTCTACTAAAATTATTTACCTGAGTGATGAGTCCGAACAACTTGTTGAATTGCTTTCTATCAAGTTTGAGGGATGATATCCAATTAGAACTTTATTTACTCACACATTAATTCCTCCATGATGCCATGGGGGATGGTGAAACTCGTGGAGGACAAGTGCAATGGCTCTTGCGCACAATGGCCATCTCCTCACTCTTTTCAAGCTCAAGTTCCTACCAGTATACCACACCATCTCCACCGAACCTAGCTATCAACTGTTCCTCAGTATCAACCATGTCCCTCCCCATTAAGTGCTTGATACCCTCTAAGATGGCCTCCCGAATGTGGTCTTTTATTTTAACTGTGACTCTAAGTTTTTTCTTGGCTACAAGTGTTCTCTCCCTCCTCCCCTGGTTTCTATACCTCTTGATAGATCCAGATGATGTGAAAATGAATGGGATATACCTCTAGCTGACCTCACTTTGCCGCTCCTTGAGGATATAACTCCCCAGCCCCCTTTCCACGATTCACATTGATGATGCACCTTGCATCCCCTTTCATGCACTCAATGGCTTCATTGTCCCATATATGTTAAAGCTCGATGGAACCATTAACAGCCAACTGATCACAGTTTTAATAGATGGAGGTTTGGCAAACAACTTTATCCAGACACGCCTAGCATCTCATCACGGGTTATCTGTCCAACATTTTTCTCATTAGCATGTGACTGTGGATAATGGTGATGGGCTTAATTGTGCAAGGCAATGTTCTCAAGTTCCGTTAAACCTCGGAGGGCAAGTGTTTCCTTGTTGATCTACTTATCTTACCAGTTTTTGGTGCAGACTTCGTCCTCAATGTCCACTAGCTCTTAGCCCTTGGGCCCATTGTCTTTAATTACGGTCAACTGTGGATGGAATTTGATTTCCATGGGGTGAAGATCCTTCTGCATGATGTTCAAGAACACAATTTCAGTGGTTTCCTAGTGGTCACTTTAAAGAAACATGTGCGAGCCCAACATACAAGCCAATATTTACACTTATCCATTGTGATAGCTCTGGCTGGTGATGAAATGACTCATCCAAAGGCCTCTACCTTGCCTACTAATCCACCACCCCCCATTTTCTTCACAATTTCCAAGATATGTTGACTCATTTCTTTGATATTTTCTCTTTTCCTACAGGCCTTCCACTTGCTTGTGAGTTGGATCACCAGATTCCATTACTGTCAAACACCAGTCAACATCTAGCCGTATCATGGCCCTTATTTTCAAAAGGAGGAGATCGAATGACTTATTGGTGAGATGCTCAAAGACAGCATCATCAGGCCGAGCACCAGTCCATTCTCCTCACCGGTGATAGGATTGGTTTCCTATTCCAACAATCAAGAGCTCCTTGATGAGCTAGTTGAGGCCAAGGTATTCTTCAAAATGGATCCACGCTACAACTATCATAAGATGTCAATTTATGTGACTGACATTGAGAAAGCAACCTTTCAAACACACGACGATCATTACGAATTTTTCATAATGTCTTTCGGGCTCTCCAAAGCTTTGCCAATGCTCCAAGCACTTATGAATGTGATTTTTTTGGCATTTTCTCTGAAAATATGTTTTGGTCTTCTTTGATGATGTCCTTATTTATAGTTCAATGTGGGATACTCACTGACAGACCTCTGAAGTATGTATGAATATGAATATGCAAATAATGTTAAAGTGAGTTCGTGAATGTCGTAAGTGCACAGGTCGTTAAGTAATACCTCGTGGGTGAGCATGAGGGTTATTTATATAAAAAATAATTCAATTAATGTCCTAATTCAATTCAAATAAAAAATTAAAAAAAATGTTTATCTTAATCACATATATCCAAATCATAATGGAATTAGGATAATATATGGTTGTTAAACAAATTTAATATATTCCAAGATCAGTAGAGAACACATATCTCAAGGCGATCTAAAATACCTAAATCCCAAGATCAACGAGAGCACATATCTCGAGGTGATCTAAAATACACAAATCTCTGGATTTGCCAAGAGCACATATCTCGAGGCGATCTAAAATATTCAAATCCAAGATCAGTCAAGAGCACATATCTCAAGATGATCTAAAATATCCAAATCTCAAGATCATCCAAGAGCACCGATCACGAGGCGATTAAAAAATACATTTTAAGATCAGCCAAGAGCACAGATTTCAAGACAATTTAAAATATTAAAATCCTAAGATCAGCAGAGAGCACATATCTCAAGGAGATCTAAATATTTAAATCCCAAGATCAACCAATGGCACATATCTCGAGGTGATCCAAAATATCCACATCCCAAGATCAGCCAATAGCACAAATCACGAGGCATATATATATATATATATATATATATATATATATATATATATATATATATATATATATATATATATAATCCAATTATAAAATATAAAAAAATATATAAAATAATGATATAATATATATAATGAAATCAAATAAAATCAAATAAGATAAAATATAATAATACTAAAATAAAATCAAATAAAATCAGAAAAATATTAAAAATTAAAAAATTAAAAAATATAAAAATATATATAATAATAATAATTTAAAATAAAATATAATAACAATAATAAATAAATAAAACTATTATTATTATACATAAAAAAAATCGTGGGACAGGGGTTGTGTTGTCGTGGGGGTTGTGTTGTCGTGGTCACCCACGATCAACCCAACTGCCCACCATCCATACAACCGCCCACATAACCGGCCACTACCACACCAAAGTATTTTAAAAGAGGCGGAGGGGATCCAGAGATGAAAGGAGAGCCAAAGAGGAACCCAGAGAAGGAGAAAGAAGATTTGGAGGAAGAAGAAAGAAGAAGAAGAAGGTGTTAATATTTCCTCTCCTCCCATACATATATATAAAGTAAAAAAAAATTATTGTCATTGCTTGCCGTTGTTGCTTGTCGTCGTTGGTGCCGCCTCTGCCTGCCGATGTTGCTGTTGTTGCTGTCGCTGTTGCCTCCTATTATGTGATGACGTTGCCACCATCGTTGTCCACCGCATGCTGTTGTTTCTTTCCTCTTCTTTGTCACTAGAGAAAATATTGAAGTTGTTACCGCGGTCGTCACTAGAGAGAGAAATGAATGGGTGGAAGAAATTTTTATTTATGGTTTCTTATAATTTTTATTTATGTGTAAGCCCTTTACTAATTTGTTCTTGTATATTAGATTCATCCACAAGATAAACCATTCCTATACAAGCCAATTGAAGATTATGACTTGCTAGATACTATTTGTGATAATGACGAGGGTAGTGGACATCAAACTGTTCACTTTGGAGGTAAAATTGGCATGAACATGTATGAAAATGAAAACTTCAACCAATTGCCTCAAATTGGTGGTCTTGATGATATGTTTTTCGAGGTGACAATTTTATGCAAATATGTCAACACCCATCCATGCCCATTTAGAAAAGCTCAGAACCAAGGGGAACAACTTCCACTCAGACAAGAAAAGGAAAAGGAAAAGGTAAAAAGAAAATTAATCTTCGAAGTTGAAGTAATACAGGAGTTGAATAGCACATTTAAGTAGGCACTTGGAACAATGAATTCCACTTGTACTTTAGCCTTTGCAAAAGGGCTAATTAATGAGTGCAAGAAACTGAAAGTACATGGATACTCTGGTCATCAGATCAATAGAGCCTATGATTGGTTGATGGCTAATGAAATGAGGGCTATATCTTTTTTAGTGAAGGATGAAGAGCTCAGAATGTAATGGGCAAAAGAATTTTTTGAATCGGTGGTTAACCAAGGAGAAGGATCTTGAGGGCAAAGTTAGACACACTAGAAGCTAATTTCTGCACATTACTTCGGACTTATTGATGGCTTGCAATGTTGGAATGGTTTATATTTTTAATTTAGTTTATGCTTGTGACTATGAATATTGAATTGGTTCAGCCTAGGTTTATGTCTTAAGCCTTGTTGTATACTTTCCTTTTGATTGTCTAATGCCTATAATTGTTGGTAAGCAATTGACTTTGTATATTAGTTTGTTTTATGCCTTGTTAGATTTAGCCTTGTGATCATCTTATGCTTGTAGTTGTTAGTAATGAAGTATCTTATAATTATGATGGCTTATTAAAATTGAATGGATGTTGTATATGATTCTTGAGGATGTGTTCAACTGTGTGAGTGTAATGGATTTCACTGTATCAAATCAATTAAACCAACATGACAGTAAATCCACTACAAAACACTCTTCTCCTGCAACCTTTCCTTGATATATTAAGGAATTAAGCAGCTCAATGCATCAAACAACAAGATCTAACATGATTCTATTAGTTCCAAAACACCAAATAGCTAGATCTAACATCCACACAATAAGAAACAAGCAAGTCTCCAAATAAGCAAAACAACAAGAAATAAAGCTCACAGAGCTGTAGATCCACTGACAACAAGTTTGGAAACAGTAAAATCGGGAATGACTTCCCTCCTGACCGGCGCCGGAGATAATGATCAGAGCACCAGCAGGTCTAGCCTTTCTTCTTTCTTTCTCTACCCTTTGCTTTCCTTTTTATCACCCTTGTCCACGTTGGCATCGCCAAATCATGTAAGGTTGCCCCCCTTCATTCCTTATATGCCACACTGTCACCCATAACAAAACCTTCCAACCTTTTATTAGTCCATCTCTCTCTCTCTTGCTTCGCTGATCCATCTCTTTCTTCTTTGCCTCAACTACATTGTTGGTCTTTGAATGAGTTGCTGATTTGGCTAGAGAGCTCCCTGTCACGTGATCAAACTCTAGACCATTTGACTTTAACGCCCTCCTCTTGCTTCCCTCCATAACAATACCCCCTCCATCGACAGTGACCTTGTCCCCCAAGGTCAAATTGAGGATAATGTTTGATGAAATGATTCACATCTTCCCATGTGGTCTCTTCCATTGGCATGCTTTCCCACTTGACCAAAACCTGTTGAATCTGGGTGCCACTTCAAAGAATTGAACGAACTTGTAGAATTTTTTCTGGCTGTAGAATTGTAGAATAGGTCCTTGTTCTGTGGTGATTAACGGCAATGGAACACTAGTTGTTATGGATGTGGGGTCGCCATTGCACTTCTTGAGTAATGATGCATGAAACACTGGGTGTAACCGAGCTCCTTCTGGTAATTGAAGATGATACGCAACTGTCCCAATTTTCTTCAGTATTTTAAATGGACCAAAATATCTCATACTGAGTTTTTGATTTCTTCTCAAAGCCACCGAATGTTGTCTATAAGGTTGGAGTTTGACAAATACCCAGTTATCTACTTTAAAAGAAACTTCAATTCTTTTCTTATCTGCCATCTTGTTCATCCGGATTTGAGCCTTCAAAAGATTTTGCTACAATTGTGCCAAAATTGCATCCCTTTGCTTTAACAAAATTGCCACCTCAGGAGGATCTTTGTCATTGGAGAAATAAGGAATCATCTGTGGAGGATCTCTTCCATAATCAATTTTGAAAGGTGTCATTTCAGCATTGCTATGGAAGGATGTATTGTACCAATATTGAGCCCATGGTAAGAATTCAACCCATTGATTAGGGTTTTCGGAAACAAAGCAACATAAATAGAGCTCCACACACTTGTTCAAAGCTTCAGATTGTCCATCTGTTTGTGGGTAGTATGAAGAGGACATTGATAGTGTTGTTCCCATAGCTGTAAATAAAGATTTCCAAAATTTGCTCATAAAGACATGATCTCTGTCACTGACTATGGACTTAGGAATCCTATGGTTTTTGACAATGTGTTGAATAAAGGTTGCAGCACCACTGGAGCTAGAGAAATCATTCTTCAATGGAATGAAATATCCGAACTTAGATAATCTGTCAATAACCACATATATAACTGTAAAGCCTTTTGAACAAGGTAATCCCACTATGAAATCCATAGCAATGTCCTCCCATATTTGCTGAGGAATAGGTAAAGGTTGTAGCAATCCATTTGGGTGAGTATGAGTTGCTTTGGCTCTCTGACAAGTCAAACAATTTCTAACAAATGTAATGACATCCTGTCTCATTCCTTTCCAAAAATATTGATTTGCAATCCTTGCATAAGTCCTTAAAGACCCAGCGTGACCTCCAATAGGAGTAGCATGAAATTCATATAAGATAGTAGCTCTGAGAGATGAGTTATTAGGAACAACTATTTTATTATCATACCAGAGCAGATTTTGCTTCCACAAATAATTGTGGTCATTAGCATGTTGTGTCTGAATTTGTTGAATTATGTCAACACAATGAGGATCCTCCAATTGGCCCTTTTCCAGTAAGGTCATGAAGTCACAATGAATAGAAGAAAAGGGAAAAAAATGTCTAGATAAGGCATTTGCAGCCAAATTGTCTTTTCCTGGCTTGTATTCAATTGCAAAATCATAACCTAGTAATTTAGGTAGCCATCTTTGTTGTTCTGGGGTTTGTATAGTCTGTTGACACAAGTGTTTTAAGGCTTCTTGATCAGTTCTTATTATGAATTTCTAACCCAACAAATAGTGTCGGAACTTCCCCATGCACTTATCCACTGAAAACAATCTTTCTTGAGGAGGTCAGTAAGTGGAGTTGCAATGGAAGCATACTTGTGAATGAATCGCCTGCAATAACCACTGAGACCTAAAAATCCCTGTAATTGCTTGATATTTTTAGGTTCCTGCCACTGTAGTACTGCTTCCACTTTTTTTTTGATCTATTGTACATCTTCAGTTGACACCAAGTGACCTAAATACTCAATTTGATATATGCCAAAGATGCATTTAGAGTATTTAGCATACAAGTGATTGTCTATGAGTGTCAATAATACGATCTCCAAGTGTTTAAGGTGGCTTTCCCAGTCACTGCTATAAACCAAGATGTCATTAAAAAAAAAATTAAGACAAACCTGCGCATGGCGAAGTGAAAAATCCCATTCATTAAAGATTGAAATGTGGCCGGAGCATTGGACAGTCCAAAAGGCATAACTAGCCATTGGAAGTGTCCATGATGTGTACAAAATGCAGTCTTTTGTTTATCTTCAGAATGTAATAACACCTGATGGTATCCCGATCTTAAATCAAGCTTGGAAAAAATCTTGGCCCCATTTAACTCATCTAAGAGCTCATCAATTGCTGGTATTGGGAAAGCATCCTTGATGGTGAGGGCATTCAATGCCCTATAGTCTACGCAAAATCGCCAATGATCCATCCTTTTTTTTAACCAAAATAACTGATGAAGAGAATGGACTGGTGCTGTGTTCTATTAAGCCCTCCTGTAGCATTTTTGATACCATAACTTCAATTTCATTCTTTTGGTTGTGTGGGTACCGATACGGTCTCACCTGTGCTCCTGCGATTAAAGGGATTTTGTGATCACAATTTTGGGATGGAGGAAGACCCACTGGAGTAGAGAAAACTTTTTGATAGCTTAACAATATTTCTTTTAAAGTATTAAGGAAATTGTAATTCCTCAGTTGCATTATCATCCGAAATCACTGGACTGTCTGACTGACTGTTGATATGTTGCTGTCTGTTAGAAATTAATTCATAACATTCAGCTATAGCTTTAGTTGAACACAATCTGCTCAATTGATGAATATTCACCTGCTGTGGAATACAATTTGAATCACCCTATAAAGTAATAAACTGTCCGTTGTAATAAAATTGAATAGATAGGTTGCTGTAATCTACCATGTGGGCACCCAAGGTGGCCAGCCAAGCAGTTGCACCTTAATTGGTAACTCTTGTATGCAGCCCTCAATTTGTAATGCTTGCCCATTTCCGACAAGAACCTTGAAAGCAGTTGTAGGTTGTATATCCAAATTTAGGAATTTTGCTAATATTGGTTGAATGAAGCTATCATCACTCCCTCCATCTAGAAGAATTTTGACAGAATACCCATTAATTGTACCAGAAACTGATGCACTGTTCATGGCATTCAGTGACAGTTTTTTAGTTTGTTCTCCTCTAGATTTTTCTCCTCTAATTCCACAACAAATTCAATAATACTTCATCCCATTGTAGTAACAATAATATTCTATTTGCACACCTATGAGATGGTGTAAACTTTTCATCACAATTAAAGCAAAGACCTTTAGCTTTTCTGAGCTGCATCTCATTGAAACTAATTTTCCTGTATTGGTTATTGTGCCCACTTGTTCCTGGTAATGTCTGATGAGGTACTGGAGGCCCCAATGCAGGTAAATTTGGTGTGGCCTTAATTGGAGTTGCAATTGCTCTAGTGGAATTAATAATTGGACTGATGTTTGGGTTGAAGGAAGTCTTCCTTGGCCAACCCCTACCAAGTGGAAAATACTTTTCTTCATACCTCTTGGCTAAAGAGAGTGCTGCTGGTAGTGATTCAAGCTTCCAAGGTATGACCTCCTGTTGTATATCTTTCTTCAACCCGCTAATAAAACGAGCCAAAAATGCAGATTGTGACATCCCCTCCACTCTATTAGCCAAATCCATAAATTTATCATAGTAGTTTGCGACTGTCTTCCTGGAAAAGAGTAAATAGTGCATATTCTGGAGCATCATAAACAGATGGCCCATAAGTTTGTTCTAAGGCTTTCACCAATGTTGGCCATGATGTTAGCAATCCTGCTTTTTGTAACATTTGGTACCATGGTACTACAGGTCCATCAAAATGTATGACTGCAAAATGTAGTCTCTCTTCATCCACCACTACTACAGGTCCATCAAAATGTATGTGTAATACCCTGAACCTTTGGATACCTGTTGGAAAGTATATTCAGGGTATTATAACAGTTACAGTAAGAATTTTCCTGCAGATCAATTTTGCAGAAAAACCCAAGAGGAAATAACAAGGACCTTATTGTAAGAGTTCATATAAGATTTTGGGTTTAAAAGTAATTAAAAAGGACTTGATCAAAACTGTTTCCAAAAACCAAGAACTGAAAAGAAATTCTACAGGGACTTTTTGGAAATGTTATTTCATGATTCAGGGACTGTTGGTGAAGTTTTCAGGGACTTTTTTGTAATAGATTATGCTTCCAGGGACTAATGGTAAATTTTCGGCTAAAGATTTAATTGAGAGAAGTCTAGAATGAATTCATCATCACTTCATCTTCTTCTCATTCATGCCTGCTACAGTAACCCGAGAGAGAAAAAAAAAAAAAAAAAAGAAAACAATGGAAAAATGGGAGGTTTTGAGGAGGAAATTTTGGAGATCGCCGGAGGGAGTTCGCCGGAGATTTGCATTGCTTGGTAAGCATCTTCTTGGTTGAAATAATGCATGATGTTTGGTTAAAAAGAAACTTGAGCAACCGAGATTATGGTTTGGTTTGGTTAATTAAATTGATTAAGTTGTTGATGATGATTAAAGTGTTAATGAAGATGGTTGGATGAGAATCGGAATTGGTTAAGTTAAATCAAATTGATTTGGTTGGATCAAGTCAAGTGGGTTTGGATTGATTTAGTTGGGCTTGACCAAATCAAGTGAAGTTGGTTGATTTGGTTGAGTCAAGTTCATTTAATTGGGTTGGAGTTGGGTTTGGATGAGAGTTGGATTTGGTTGGGTCCAATTGATTTGAGTTGGTCAAGGCTTGATCAAATCAAGTTGAGTGGGTTTGGACTTGGTTCAGGTTTTGGGTTAATGGGTTTGGGCTGAACCAATTGAAGGAAATTGGGTTCAGTTGAACCAAGTTGGTCCAACAGAAAATTATATAAGAATTTGATTGGTTCAATGTTGGTTGGTTTAAATTGAACTTGGTTCAGTGAGATTGAGGCTGGTTCAGGTTGGTTCAGGAGGGTTTAGCCCAAATTGAGGTGGTTTAAGAGCAATTGGAGACTACGGACTTTACTGGTACTATGCATGTATTGTACTGTGGATATTGTACGGATTTGGATGGTGACTACGGACTTTAGTCCGACACTGCAGTGTGGGGTCCCACGGTCCGGCCTGATGGGAGGCGGCGTGGGTAACCCTGAGTTTAACCCTGGTCAAGAGGTGCGCGGAGCCATTGTCAGGGTTTGGTTCTGTTGAGAAACCCGGGGTCACCACACGGGGATCTCAGTGCCCAACGTCGAGGTTACGAAGACCTTGATGGCTCTCAACCTAGTCGCGACGGCGGCTAAGTCTGGGAGGGTTTTTAGGCCAATGTTTTGAGAATGGTTTTATAGTTTGATTGTGTTAAAGATGTTGTTTTGAGTTGTGATGAGGGGGCGAAGCCCAGCTGTCGCTCTTAGGAGGGCAGTCTCTCACAAAAATTTATTTTTCTTTGGAAAATTGATTTGATGCCGATTTATGATGAATTTATGTTTTAAAGCTCTTTGAAGTTGTATATTTTTTCCAAAATTCTAGTACTTTAGAAAGTTGGGAAATTATTTGAAAAATTGATGTTTATATACTTTATATACGCTAAATTTAATTATTTGAAATTATTTAGCCACTACCGACCAACTGAAATGTGCCACAGTTGCAGGAGCAGGACCCTGATAGATTGCCTGTGCGAGTATAGAGCCAGTTAGGGCTTAGCTCAGAGTTCAGTGGGTCCCTTTCCTTTCTACTTTTGTTGTTATGATTTTGTAGCGGTTGTACCCGTATGTTGGAGTACCTATGAGTGTTATATTTGTGTATTTGAATCTGTAGTTTGTTAAAAAGTTGTTAATAGAGTTTTGTAAGTTTGATTTGGTGTTTCAGGAGTATCAGTTTTCCAGTTAAAAGAAATTTTAACTGATGGGTGCCACATTTACCTCGGTAGAAGGGGTGGGTGTGACAGTATGACTGCAAAATGTAGTCTCTCTTCATCCACCACTCTGAAATACTCAAAGTACTGTTCAGCTTTATATACCCATTGAAGAACATCCTTCCCTTCAAACCTGGAAAATCAACTTTCATTAATTTGTTGTGATATTATGGAGAGCACTTGTATGTTGGTTCTCCTGTGAATTCCAGTTGGACCGGTTGAGGGCATGAAGATGAAGCATTGGGAGGACATGAAGATGAAGCATTGTTAGAATTGTGGATCTATTGGGATTCAATAAATTTGGAGATACTGTTCAGTGATTGTTCTATCTCCTTCACCCTCTCTTTCCTTTGATCCGTGGCCAACATGATCCTTTCTTCCCTTTGATCCATCGTGGTAAGAATCAAATCCATTTTAGCATACAAATCCTTCAATCTTGTAGCTTCAGCCATTGAGATCAATTAAACCAATGAAAGCACCAAATATGTAATGGATTTCATTGTATCAAATCAATTAAACCAACAAGACAGTAAATCCACTACAAAACACTCTTCTCCTGCAACCTTTCCTTGATATATTGAGGAATTAAGCAGCTCAATGCATCAAACAACCAGATCTAACATGATTGTATTAGTTCTAAAACACCAAATAGCTAGATCTAACATCCACACAATAAGAAACAAGCAAGTCTCCAAATAAGCAAAATAACAAGAAATAAAGCTCACAGAGCTGTAGATCCACTGACAACAAGTTTGGAAACAGTAAAATCGGGAATGACTTCCCTCCTGACCAGCGCCGGAGATGATGATCAGAGCACCAGCAGGCCTAGCCTTTCTTCTTTCTTTCTCTACCCTTCTTCTCTCCTTTGCTTTCCTTTTTATCACCCTTGTCCACGTTGGCATCGCCAACTCATGTAAGGTTGCGCCCCTTCATTCCTCATATGCCACGCTGTCACCCATAACAAAACCTTCCAACCTTTTATTAATCCATCTCTCTCTCTTGCTTCGCTGACCCATCTCTTTGTTCTTTACCTCAACTACAGTGTTGGTCTTTGAATGAGTTGCTGATTTGGCTAGAGAGCTCCCTGTCACGTGATCAAACTCTGGACCATTTGACTTTAACACCCTCCTCTTGCTTCCCTCCATAACAGTGAGCAATATGTTTTCCATACATTTATAATGCTAAAATGGATGCAAGCCTTTTCCATTAATGGGGAGCACAAGAGCAAGTTATCAATGGATTGTAAACTGTATGTATGTATTGATACTTTCGCACATGTTGAATGAAAACATTAAATAAGGCTATTTAATATTGAAAAATTTATATAATGAAATTTATTTAATGAAATTTTAATATTATCTAAAAATATTAAATAAGATCATTTTTAATGAAAATAGTTTTACCCTTGGAAGCTCTTTTAAGTAAACAAACAAAATACTATGGGAAAAGTCATCCTTAAAACTAGAATTAATAACAAAATTTTTTAAACCAATTAAAAATTAATAACAATTACACAAATATAAGTAACAATTTTAAATAATAATACATTTAAAAAATATAACAATAAAGTAGAAATTAATTTAATGAAAAATTTAATATTAAATTGATTAATATAATAATTGCATTCACTAAAATAATCTCCATTGCCATAAAACATAAAAACACAAAAAAAATTGGTATCAAGGTGTTTGGAGGTAATCTTACCCTAATGGTTCACATCTCTTAAATACATCATACCAAACACCATATTCCGTAATACAGATTCACAAATCCCTTATACTAATACCAAATTTTGTAATACAGCATTTTCATTTACATCAAACCAAACATCAGATTTTGCAATTACTGTATTTTCAAATTCATATATTTTCAGTTATATTATAACTAAAAATCCCCTACATTTACAATTACGTCTAACCAAATACACTCTAAAAGTAATTCAACTGAAAAGGAGGACATTGAAAAAGATTTTGGATTGTCAGAGGAGCTTTTTGAAAGAATAGAAAGTTATAGGGATCTATAACTAATTTTCCCTTTAGCTTTTGCATTAGTGTCTGTACTACGTTATGAACTGTTCGTTTGGCTGTTTAGTGTTTTTTTTCCTAATTAATTAAAAATTTTCATGTGGAAATAATTTAAATTCTACCATAAGTAGAATTTTGCTCTTTGAACATTTCTTTAAATTTTCAAAATTATTTTCTAATCAATCAAATCAATTAATTTTTATTTAACCATGGCATTATCCGCATTGTCAAACAGAGGATTGGTTATTTATTATTTATTAAAATACTAAATTAAAATTATATAGTTATAATTCTCAATTGCACAAACATAACCAAAATATAATTTTATTGTTTCACAAAAGTCCAATAAGTAAATGTAACTAAAATTTTTCCATATTAAACTCATTGCCATAATCTATTAAGAAACAACATGATAATAATAATAATAATAATAATAATAATAATAATAATAATAATAATAATAAATTACACATGAAACATTCATTTTCATTCTTATGTGATACATATCCAATGGTTCTGATATAAATATTACCCAAAACCATTGCCCATAATAATAATAATAATAATAATAATTCAGGGAATTCTATTTAACAAAAAAAAAAATGCATTGCTCAATTTGGTAGAACATACACTTCACTTTGTTTTTCACATGTAACATCATCTAAAGAAAAAAGCTTGAGGAAACAGATTCTAGAATTTGATTTTGTAGCAAATTATCAAACAGAGAAGAATGATACTACAAGCAGATTTTGATTTTCTTTGAAACATCAAGTGCCTAAATTGGTTATGGGGCCTTTGAACCAATGCCTAGCGCTGATAACCCATGATGAAACAGTGAGGATGAGTAGACCTCCAACAGCAACTGGTGTATAATTTAGGGTGTCCTTTGTGACTGGATATTCAACAGGAAGTGAGAACATAACTGTGATGGTTGCTACCCAAAGAACAGCAATCCAGCCAACTAGAACTCCATAGCGGCCGAGGTTGAACGGCCCTGGAACGAAGGTCCTTCGAGCAAGAGTCACCCGAAAGAAGATCGGTAGAGCATAAGCAATGTATAGCCCAATAGTAGCTATTGACACCATGGCTTGGAATGCTACCAAGCTTCCAAGTGACTGATGACCAGCCAGAATATACGACAAATGAGATGAAGCAATTAATAGTGTTAGAAATCTATATGAGAATGAAATAGCACTTGAAAAGGTAACTGTGTTCCAAACAACAAAGAGAAATTAGCAAAATCAGGTCCAATCTATCCAATTGAAAACTTTCATGTTGGTTTTCACTATTCAAATATCTTTCTCTTATGGACATTTTGGTAAAAGTAGAAAGCAAGAATGTGAATGCCTTACCGTCAATGCCATGCAAAATGATATGAACACAGAAAGCCAAACTGCATTTATTGGGACTTCGTTCTTGTTCACTTTGTGCCACTGTGCTGACAATGGCATTGCTCCATCTCTTGAAAATGCGTATGCCATCCTGAATTTTGCATAAGGTTAAATGAAGTCACTTAATATCCATTATGAAGGGCCACACTTTGTAAAAGGAAACAGATTAAGGGCGAATTACAGCACATACCAAAGATATGGTGCTTAGGAGTGAATGAATTGTACAAAAATGATGTGTAATGTTATTAGCTTGTACCTTGAGTTGCTTGTCACTGAACTCATACCACAGAAGAATATTGCAACAGCAACAATTCCCAAACAAATTATCCCACCTACTCCATTTCCATATCTGCTCTTAAAGACCTGATAAAATACCTCAGCAATTGCATATCCTCCAGCATCATTGTCCAAATTCAAAAGTTCAGGAATGTTTGTAACGGCAAATGTGATGCCAAGCAAATAGCCCCAGCCGACAATTATTGATATGCCGATGGCACTGATAATTCCTTTTGGTCCATTCATATCCGCATTTTTAGTTTCCTCTGTCTGAATTAGAAGTTCATAAGGACAAATTTAAGGGTTAAATTCATCATGTTTACTTACTGAAGTAGACTTAAATACAAATAGTAGTTAACTATAGCACGGTCAGATTATAAGGAAAAGATCTTGTTGCTAATGCAAACACTTTCAACCATTGTCATGATATGACTTTGATAAATATCCAAATAAGAATACTTACCATATGAGCAGATGCATCGTATCCAGTCAATGTATATTGGCTCATTAGAAGGCCCAAAACAAATATGTAAACCTTGCTGTGAATTCCAGCATCATTATCAGTGTTGAAATGAGTGAATACAAATTCTGCACTGGCCTTTTTAGTTGCAACAGTGGGTATGAGGATCATAAGGACAAAGACACCTGCACAAACCAATTTATAGGGATTTTATATATGTTATAGGTCAAAAGATGGTGATGCTAAAGAAGTTGAGGAAATAAAAACTACTCACCTAGCAGATTCCATGCAGCAGCAAGCTGTCCAAAGAATGATAACCATGAAATAGGCAGGCTATTTAAAATGGCATGGACAAGTAGAATTCCTCCATGGAAAGCAATAACGACATATTTTGAAGCAAGGTACCCTCCTCCATTGTTTCCTCCTGTGCTAAGCAGGATAATTACTTGAATTAGCTGTGCCAGTGAGAAATCTACACTGGTAGTGACAGCCCACTGCAGGATTGACACATTTAACAACTCAGGAAAGAGAAAAAAAAAAATAATAATAATAATTGACAGCAGCTGCGGTAACAAGATTTCTTTCTTTTTTTTTTCTCATTTACGGATAACAAAAGGATCTGAACCTCAAATCAGCACGAAATTTATATTACCTGACCAACAATATTAAACCTGCATAAGAGTTAAATAATAATAATTAGAAATACTAAACAGGGGAATGTAAACTAGAAGAGCAGGAACATACATTTGGGTTGTGTGTGTGTGTGTGTGTGTGCGTGCGTGACTAATTTAATAGTAAAAACAAAAAAACAGAACACACGAGTGACAGGACTTGTCCTATTCAGACATAATAATGTTTGATTAACTGGTGCTCCTAAGTGCTCTTAACATGAACATTAGAAGACAAGCAGAAACATCTAATCCTCTTCAACATTCACTGATTTGGGTTATAATATTTTTTACTAGACTTCTCAGATCGAGTTGGCAGAGTACAAACAAGTGATTCAACAAGAAACTTTGTACGGTCAAGTGGATAAATGAACTTGATAAACTGGGCTATCAAACTTTGCACAATGCAGCATGAAAGGGGTCAAAACAAGGATGAGTCAAGCAAGCAGAAGGTCTCAGGTTCAAATAGGGATGTGCTGAATCAAAGTTTTCTTCTACTAAATACATACATGTCTCTCAGTTGTCCCAGATTTAAAATTACAAAGACAATAATGCAAAGAAAATGCTAGTTGAAATGATGAAAGGGTCAATCTTAAGAAAAGAATTGCTCTTATGAGTACTTCACCAAAGTGGTTGTAAGAACAACGAAATCACAAATCTAAAAATGATGAAGTGTAGTCAAAGCAATCATGCTTTACCAAATTTCACACTGGAAGCAATAAATTCACAATCCGTATGTCAAATGCGCTGTCCACACAAAGCCAATTAGGGTTCAAACACAGAATGAGAAGCATTGCTGAATGAAAATTGAAACAAAAAAAAAAAAAAAAAATCAATCCAGGTCAAAAGCAAGAGCAAAGAAAGGGCAAATCCATACCACCCAGTCATCCAAGAAGCAAAAGGCGCCCATTTCTTGCCAGAAAGCCTAGCACTCCAGTAATAGAGACCACCAGAAGTAGGGAAAGAAGAGCAGATCTCCGCCATGGATAAACCAACAGACATGGTGAAAAAAGCAGCGACAAACCATCCATAGGTCATCACCATCGGCCCTCCATACTTGAGCCCCGTGTTGTACAACGTCGTTATCCCTGTGAGCACAGAGATGATGGAGAAGGAGAAGGCGAAGTTGGACAACACCCTGCCATTGATTCACTCAAAAAGCTCAAAAACAATAACAAAAAAATAAAAATAAAAACTCGGAGAAATTGGAGGAAGATCCTAACGAGAGATCGCGCTTGAGCTCTTGCTTGTATCCGAGCTCATGGAGGCGAGCATGGCCGGAATCCATACCGGCGCCGTCGTTTCCATTGACGCCGGAAACCATAGCTCTTGTCTACCTCTCCAACGAAGCTCCCTGAAATGAAAAACATATATATATATATATATATATATATAGAGATAAAATGAAATGTGAATGAATGATCAACTGATGAGCTAAGGAAGTTCAAGTTGCCTACCACTTTTATTACTTTTATTATATATATATTTATATTTATTTATATTTATTGGAAATTTGATGAAATTTTAAATTAATTTATTTAAATAAAAAATAAATTTAGAAAATAATAAAAAAAAGAATATTGTATTGCAATATACTATATTATTACACTATCATTACCTTTATTATATATATATTGGAAATTTGGTGATGATTTAGTCCTTGAGCATATGAAATTTTTTTTAACAGGCTACTCAAAGGATTTGTCAAAATGACAGACAGATACATAAATGCACAAATTATGGTGGCTTATAGACCTCCTAAGAAAATCTCCCTGTCTTCCAACTTTGGATGGATGAAACTACTGTTTCTCCTACAGGGGACTCACACCAAGACAGTAAACAATACAAAAATAATATTAGACCCAGATGTACATTACATGAATAATATATGAACAATACTAGAGCTCGGATGTACAATATATAAGCAGTAAGAAACAATATAAGAGTTCAAGGTGAACAGTGCATGAATAGTATTATCGGGGGAAAATTTTGAACCCATGATTTTTTTTACACTTTGGTATAATATTATTGTGCTATCCAATGATTGACGAGTATATAAAATTTTAAATTAATTTATTTAAATAAAAAATAAATTTAGAAAATAATAAAAAAAAGAATATTGTATTGCAATATACTATATTATTACACTATCATTATTACTTGTGTGAGCTTAAATCTAGTCCTTTTGTAAAAGTCCTCCCAAAACATAGACATCACATTCTTTTCACTTCCGGGTTTGTCAGTTTATGAAAGCCAATGAATGGTTTGCGTTTTAAGAAAAGTCAAGGATTAGATGGTTCAGATGAAAAATCAAAGACATGACTACTTTTAATGTCCCTTTTAATAGTATTATTTTAATGGGCAACAACATGAAGATGCTTTTTGATACTTAGAGTTTGGTGGAAACGGAATCAGGACAAAAGAAATTTAATTATGAGATTGCAAGAATCTGGCTTACCAAATCACTATTGATATAGAAATATATTATTTCTTTTATTATTTGATTTGTGAGGAAAAAAAAATAGTATATCAAAGGGCATGTGGCTATGATTGATTGGGATTGAGAATGAGATTGAGATTGAGATTGATTGCTTTTGGATGAGAAGGGAAATAGATTTTGGAGTGGCCCATAAACCAGCCCAAATGTGGCTGGCAAGTCGGCAGATAAGCCAACATGCCATAAAGGTCTTTCAAGCATGCAAAATTTTGCTCATTTAAGGTGGAGGTTTATTGTTTGAACACTTCAACATTTAAAATTTAAAATTTAATTACATTTGTCTTTTATATTAGTTCCCATTCATTTTCTATTCATATTGGATAGAAAAATACTGGTTTTTCACAAACACCAATCATAACCTTTTTAGTTTAGCAAGGCAAAGGAAGATTTTAATGGAACTATTTTAAAAGCCACTTATCAACACATGAATAGGAGTGAGTTAACCAAGTCAAACTTAAATACCAATTGAGTGATTACCAATCTCGAGCTCAAAGCTTGAGCTAGGCTAATTTAAATCACTCTTTGTTTGGTTCAATTGTATCAATCTTATGCTTGAGCTTTAGCTCAACTTTTAAAATAAGCTTCATGAAATTAATTATTGGAGTTTATGATAAATGGGAGCTCAAGTTTATTAAGTTTATAATGACTAACTTGAGTTTTACAAGGTTTAGTTAATTTAAGTTTTACTAGAACCTAATTTATATGGTTTTTGACTCTATATAAGACATCCTCTATTCAAATTTTGTTTACGTGAAGCAATAGTGCAATGCGTCTAGTGTAAAGGGTGTGGTGGTATGTTCACTAATCCATCAAGGTATCAGAAGTTTGTTCCACTAAGTGCTTGTTTTCTCTTTGAATATGTTTGTGTGTGATTAATAAAGTTATCAATTACCTTCCTATCTCTCCCTTTCTTCTTTCATTCTAACAAAGAGATATCACTGGTCCTTTTTTAATATGTTAGTGTGTTCACTAACTACAGGTCCCACTTTCTTTTTTCCTAGCAAGTGGGATTAGAGAGACATTGTTCTACTGACACTAACAATTTTTGTGACAAAAGAGGATTTTGTACAATATGTAGTTCCTTGATTCGATGGTCATTGTTATCATTGGAACATATTGACGGAAAACTTCTTGAAGTTTAAAGAGTATTAACAAGTTATTTCTGATGGAGTTCTAAAAATAGTTGCTAGTACCTCAGTCCCTGAAATAAAGAAATTGCAGAAACAAAACATTTGATGTTGAAGGATCTCAAGGTTAAAATTTATCTATTTCAACAATTGATCCTGGGACCTTGGAAACTTTTCTTCACAAGAAACTTCAAAGTGGATATGAGACTCCATTAAAAAGAAATATCAAGGTCAACAAGCGCAAATAGACAGCATCATTAAATTAAACTTTGTTATTTGTGTTATAGAGAAATTCAAAATATCAAGGTCAACAAGTGCAAATAGGTTGTTTCTCTTGGGTGACAATGGTTATTGGCAATGTACAGATTTATCGAGATAACGCCGGTGTTATCACTATTATTAAAAAAATATATACTTTGATCCTTGAGACTAAAAATTAACTTTATTACTTGTGTTATAGAGGAATTTAAAGATATCGATATATTCTCACCAAATGAACTACAAAGCTCATAATTGGTGTATGAACAGAATTTCAAACAACCTAATACAGAGGAACAAGCACTGAAGGCCTTAATAAAGAATAACTCAATAGTGAAAGGAGATAAAGGTCGAGGCAAAGGCAAAGGTGAAGGTAGAGGAAGTAATGATCATAGCAATCAACAAGAACACTACCAACTCTAAGTAAATCAATTTCAAGGAAACTAAAAAGGACGAGGAGGCCATTACCCAACAACTCATAGATAAATGCATCATTTAATTCGAATGTTGAATGCTACAAATGCCATAAGTATGCCATTATCAATTAGAATATCGAATTAATTTTAATAGACAAACTAAAGAAGAGGAGTCTTTTTTACTGATAAATTATGTGAAAGGGGAAACATAACAAAACATGTGTGGAGATATGTGTGTAGTATAAAATCAATTGGCATTGCAAGATAATAAAAGAAAATGCTTTGCCAATTTTAATAAGTGAGGAGTTTATAATGCTCAAGGAAATAATAGCATCCATAGTAAAAAAATTATAAGCCAAAGAGATCTAGTGTTTTAATTATAAAAGATTAATTTGGACATTACAAGTCTGAATATAGGAGCAAGAAAAGGGATAAAGGCAATTAATATACTAATATTACAAGAACATCTAATAGTAGAGATGAAGTTGAGGATGCTATGTTGGTCACTTATGATGTAGCAATGGAGGATCAACATGTCTAGTTTGTATACTCATGTTGCAACAATTACATGTGTGGCTAGAAGGAGTTGCTTTTAATATTGGATGATACTATGAAATTAGAAGTTAAGGTCAGAAACAATCCAAATATTTTAATTATGGGCAAAAGTAACATCATTATTGTAATGGAGGATAGGTTAAGTGGTGTATATATTTCTGATGTTTATTATGTTCTTAATCTTTACCAAAATCTTCTTAGTATGGGATAGTTGTCTAATTGCGGGTATGATATGCAAATTAAATAGAGAATTTGCATTATCATAAATAATCAACATAACTTAACTATGAAGTAACGATGCCATCTAATGGTCTTTCATATTACATATCAAGTATGCTACTTCTTGTCCAAACCCTTGCAAAATTTTATGCATGTGGTTTAGAGATGCGAATTTTGATCACTTAAAGTTACACAAGAATATGGCATCAACTTTATCTCATATATCTTTAGATGTAAGTAAAATTATTAAAGGTTTCTTTAATTATTATGTCAAGATTTCTATAAGATTTTGGTGAAGTAGCTTTTATAACTAACAAGTTAGATGCAAATAAGACAAAATCTATAATGCTCTAAGTTTGCAGCCTATTAATGTTGCTAAAGCAGGCCATTACTATAGCTTTATAGTTGGTACTATAGCACTAATATTGTGGATTAGTATTGTAGTGTAGAGAGTGTAATGTATTTTCTTTGGCTTCTAATTAAGGGTAAAATAGGAAAAGGGCTAAGAGGCTGTAATGAGATGAATGGATGCATGCTTACGCTTTCAAGCATGGCATTAATGTTTTTTTTTTTAATGTTGGTTGCAAGGCTTTAAGAGGTGTATTTAAAATTATATTTTAAGCTAGAACTAGAACCCTGAGTTAAGTTAAGTAGGGTGTTAATGACTAAACCCTGTGCAAAGGAATGATGGATCTAGCAGTGGTATCGAGGGCGTTGGGTAGAAGAATGACGGTGAGTTTAGTGGGTAGCACTTTAGAGTTTTGAAAAATTACATTCATCTTTAAGGAAATAATGGATACAGTTGGAAGAATGTCTCTAAGGAGACAAAGGACTTCTATTGGAATGAGTTTTAGGCATAGTTAAATAATACCTAAAGTGAATTTGTTTTCTTATATTTGTAATCTTTATTGAATTTGTAAATTCTTAACATGATTTCTAGGTGTTGGCAAAATAAATAATTCATGTTGTTTGTGAGGGTAAATAAATTGAAAAGTTAATTTTTTTTAATTGAATTATTAATTGTTTAGGTTCAATTTCAGTAACCTAGAAATTATCTGTTAATAGGTTTTATGTCATCTACATCTCACAAATATTATTGCTTAGTTAGTACTTAAATTGGTAATTTTAGAGAATTTGTAAATTCTTATCATGGTTGCTTGGATGTGGGCCAACCAAGTAATTGATGTTGCTTGTGGGACTAAATAAATTGAAAAGCCAATATTTTTATTGAATTATTAATTATATAGTGTCGTTTTCACTAATCTTGAGCTTATTTGTTAGTATTTCACTAAAATTATAATTAGCAAAAGTACATTAGTAGTTCTAATACAAAACATTGCTAGTTAAGCAATCCCACTAACCTAGAGGGGGGCACGGGCCGGTTAACCGGGCCTGGCGGGTTTGGGTCGGGTTTCGTCGGACCCGGAACCGGCCCGGCCACTGTTGAAGACCCTGCGGGCCGGGTTGACCCTGCGGGCCCGCTGGGTCATGGGTCAACAACTTGTGACCCGGACCCGGCCCGGAATAGTCAAGAACCCGCCTGACCCGGCGGACCTTGCTGAGAATGTGAGACCGCCTGACCCGGCAAGCCGGGCGCGGCGATATTTAATTTATATATTATTAATTTAAATAAATTTAAAATGAAAAACAAATTTAAATGTTCTGGGTGGAATTTGAACTTGGGTCAATCATAACACCAACAAGCATTGTTACCAACTATCCTATGGAAGTTTTATATATTTATATTAAAACATTATAAACAAAAAGAAGACTTCAAAATAAATTTATAAAAAATTTAAAAATAAGAAATAGTTTAAAACAAATTTAATAAATTGGAAGAATTTGAAATGACTCAAAATAAATTAAAAAAATAGTAATAAAAAATTACACTAAGTTTGTTTATTTATTGAATTGAATAATTTATATATTCTTTTGAGTTATAAAATTATATTATATGAAAAATCATAGTCATAAAAATGTACTACTTTATATTAAAATTTTACTATCTATTTGTTTGAGAAATTAACATAAAATTTATTGATGATTGACATAAAATATTAGGGAAATTATATTATAACTAATCTTATTAATTGGTGATTGAAATTATGTTATATGAAAACTTATTAGCATAAAATTTAAAACTCATGAACTTAATGTAAAAATAATAATAATAACTAATCTTATTAATTGGTGATTGAAATAATCAAATAAAACAATACATGTAAATAAAAGTGAAATCAATACTAAATTATTATATTATAACTAAAAATTAAAAACACTAGTTATAATAAATATATAGAATTTGATAAGTAAATAGAAGTAAAAAGTAAAAAATTCAAGTAATAAAATAAATTAAAATAATTGGATAAAAAAATTATTAACATAAAATTTAAAACTCATTAACTTTGAATTTGAATTCAAATTCATATCTTCATTATAAATTTGTTTAAAACAAAATTTAAATCATTATCAACAAAAGCTAGCTCAATTGGTTTCTCAATGAATCTTGCTCTTTGAAGACCAAGGTTCAAATTTTCGAAGTAACAAGTTTTAATTTTTTAACACACAAATTAAAAAAAAAAAAAAACCAACCGCCGGGCCAGCCCGAGCGCCAACCCCCCGGGTTGGCCCGGTGGGTCACGGGTCAATAAAAACCTAATCCGTAACCGTAGCGGGCCCGGTTACGGGTTACCGGCCCAGCCGATCGGATCAGCTGACCCGGCAGTTTCTGCCAGGCCGGCCAAATCTCGGCCCGTACCCCCCTCTACACTAACCTAGAACTCTTTTTGTTAGTATTTTAATTCACTTGTCCTTGAATAGTTCTTTCATAGACATCTCACTAATATTGTTGCTTAGTTTGCACTTAAATTTGTAATCTTATATTCATAATCTTTAGTAAATTTGTAAATTCTAGTTATATTACTATGATGTTGGCAAAATAAATAATTGATGTTGCTTGTGAGGCTAACTAAAATGATTTTTGACACACCCCTTGCGTGAGTGTTCCTTAAGTGCACGGGCCGTCACAGTAATAAAATTTACCCCGGTGAGTGGGTAGTCGTATCCATAGGGAATAGTGTTTAGAAACAAGAGTTATCACTATTTAGCTATAGAAAAAATTAATGGTGAGAGAAATCAATATATGAATACAAAAGAAAGTAAAAGAACGCAAGAAGAGCAATAAAAGTAAAAAGAGGTAATCGATGGGAAGATGGGGCACCCGGACAATGCTCACCCTAGGACTATTGTTTCAAGAGCAAGACTAATATTATACCCCCTAATTGATGTTTAATGAGTCTTGGAAATTCAAATTCATTGCTATATATTTTTTATTTTTTTCATAAAAATTATACACACACACACATATGAATCTTCTTTCATTGTAAATGGTGCAGTGTTTTTAGAATGATCTTTGGGATTCGTGCCAATTGGTGATCAAACTTTCTGCAGTTTTAACTTGGCAACTCCCGAAAGCTTGCCTTTCCTTTCTCGTACATTTCATTTCTCTTGGGTCTTCTTACTTTCTCTTTCCCTTCCATTTCTTTCACTATTTTGCCATCTCCTCTTCATCTTCAGCTTCAGCTTTTCGTCTCCGATCACTTCTCTTTCTCTCGATCGCTTCATCTCTTAATTTTGAAGAATGAAACTCTGGTTATCAATCTTCTTGCAAAATATAACTCGTGGATCATATGTGTTTTTCAAAATATTTGATTTTACAGATGAATTAGTGTGGATCGGTTCATCTTACCTTATGTCCTTCCTCAAAAAGCACCTGCACCTCATCTGGTAAACTAATTTTAGAAATTATGGCTTATGATTGTGTGGGGTTCTAATCTTCGCATAAGAAACTAAACTACTTTTCATCTTTGTTGCTATCTAGAGCTCATTGATATGCCAAATGTTCCATTATTTTTATGTCATATTAATTGGGTTTGTCTGTAAGTTTTAGGCAAGTGTTAAGTTTTTTTTTTTTTTTTTATGGTGGCTTACAAAATAAGCAACCAGCTATGTGAATGTTGGATTGATTTTAGTTATTTTTTTCTAGATACCGATGATTGTATTCTCACTACTTGGAGTATTTATGCATTTTTATGGCCTCTGCCCCCTTAGTTATTGTTGTCTAGAATGTGCAGTAGCATCAGATCTTCAGGTTTTGAGTTCTATATCAATTAAATTTACAGTGTTGCAGTATCTTGCAATCTTTGTCATAATTGGTGTTTATGAAAGAGCAAAGTATTTCATCATTTTATTTTGTGCTAATCTTATAATGGTGATCTTTTCATTACTTCATGCATGATTTAGCCATGTTATCATCTTCATGGAATTAATTCTTAAAAAATAAAAATAAAAAATAAAATAATTCACAGCATCCTTGTGAGATACAATTACATTTACTCTCAAACATAAAATAAATAAATAAATAAGCATTAGAAAAGCAAGTTTTTAATTTAGAATTTCATATATATTTTTGGTTGTTGACGATGAGAATCATTCATTCCAACTTTTTTCTGCACAAAACTTAGTGACCATCCTATGTACTTTTCATCTTGATGATATCTAAACAAGATTCACACTCCTCAGCAACTTCAACAAAGCTCTAGCCTTTATCTTAGCCTTAACAATGCACACTGTTTTTGCAGCAGCAACAGCAATTGCTAAAACACTCCGGCATTCACCGCCTCCACTCACACACCCATTGTCTCACAACACATGATCAGCAGCGCTCCAACTGCGTGCTCACTCACCTCATGATCGGTCAGGGCATCTCGAAGGCAATTGAGGGAGACAATCTGGTCAGTATTGTTTGATATGAATGCTCCTGTTCAGTACTACTAAAATTTTCAAATTAATACGAATTTTATGCTTTTCATTCTGATGATTTGATACCTTTTATATTTTTTCTACAGATCTTCAGAGCTTGCATTATTAGATTCTCAGGTGCCACAACAAATCTCAATTTGTTATTGTTAACTGTGAGATATAGTAGTGAAAATAATCGGTGCTCTTTTTTTTCACTATATATATTAATTATATATATACACCTCTGAAATTCCGAAACTACCCTGAGGACAAGCATGCGAATATTGATGTTTTCAAATGCATTTACGTGCAAATACTCTGAAATATATTTGGGAGTGATTTTTAGATTAATGCAGTTTGTTAGTACTGTTGATTATTATTGTGGCATGATCTTGATAGCAAGTTTCATATTAACCATCCACCACAGACATGAATGCATTTATTGTTGATTATCATTGTGGCATGATCTTGATACCAACAGAATAAAATGGTAATCGATTTGTAGTTGTAAAAATAATTTTTGGAATGTTTAATATGAAATAATTAATACTATGTCTACAATGTATTGATGATGAGTAGGGCATTGATAACATATACTTTGAGACAGAAAATAGGAGAGAATGGTGTACAAAACGGGAGCAACCAGCCCCATGCTTCTTATTTGCTAGGAAATTTACTCGAGCTGCTGCACTTAATTAGGTTGCTTAATTTGGTAAGTAGCTTATGTACCGTGATTTAGTAGTGGTTTGCAATGCCAATCCATGATATCATTATTAATTTTTTTTGTTGGCTAAACTGACACAAAGTAGATTGGTGCAATGATGTAGTTTTATTTCCTTGAACTATTAGGGACAAAAATGTAAAGTTCAGATTAAGACAACTCATGGTTATGTTATGGACCACCCAATCTCAATTAATTTTATTTTATTTAAATTAATTAATTAATGTTATTTTAAGTGGTTTTTGAGAGGAGAGTATTGGTTGGTTATATCAAACCATTTTAATTAATTTATCCATTTTTAAGTAAACATAATTTTATATGATGGTTTTTTAGAATTATTTGTTTCATTTCATGAAAGAGGTAGATTAGATACACGAGAAAATATGTTTAGTTGATTATTATGTATGTGGTTGTCTCTTTGATTATTAGTTCTTTGATTAGTTAGGTTCATTTCATCAATGTTATTACTTCGTTCACTTAATCTTGGTTTAATTAGATAGACGAGAAAATATTATTTTCTTACATGGATCATTTATCAATTTTTAACAGGTTTATGATTACTTCGTTCACTTAATCTTGGTGATCGCTAATAAAGGTTGTCAATCAACTTCAACAAAGAAAGAGAAATCTTACAGGCCGAGTTGAGTTTTGGTATGCTTTGATGTTTAATTTCTCATTTTGTGTTGATTGTTAGTGTTATTTATCGAGAAACATAATTGTTAGAGTTGATCATGTTATGTACGTAGATGATTTGTAAAACATCTTTATTCCTTTTGCTTGTTTTGATTAATGTATGTTAATTGTAGACGTTGATGTAGTTATTTTGATTGGCATTGTTTTAGTCATGTAAATATAAGTCTATTTAGATGAAAAATTGCTATACGTTTAGACATTTGAATATATGAACAGTAAAAATGTATGGTGAGATTTATCTGACATGTAAGTTCTTTAGATTACTACATGATAAAAAAAATAAACAAAAAGATCTCTTGGTATATTTAATATTTATTCACGCATGTATGTATTGTCTATTGGTTTTTTTTTTTTTTGGTACATTTAAAATTATTTATGCACATAGTAGTTATATACATAGTATGGGAATTAACAATCGATGGTGCCTAATACTTGATTAAAAATAGTGGTTGTAGGATAAAAATGTTTTAAAGACAGTGGATGTATAATCGAAATCAACCTGGGCGAAAAGGATTAACTCATGAATTTATTGCTGGGGTGGATGAATTTATCCAGTTTGCAATTAATTAAGATGACTCATATAAAAATGGAAAAAATATTAGTTGTTCTTGTTTTAAGTGCAAAAATACACGGTTTGTTCACCCAAATGATGTCGTTACGCATTTATATCGTCGTGGTTTTAAACAATGTTATTGGAATTAGACTTGTCATGGCGAAGAATTGTTCCCAACTAGTGATGAGCAATATGATGTTCAAGATCTTGTGTGGAACACGCGACACATTGGGATGACTATGGGCAGATGACTTGGGATCAAAGGATAGTATATGATTGTTTTTGTTCTCATGTTCCGCCACAGGATCCATCTCATTGTAACAATGAAGCAGGTCCAAGCGTACAACCACCACTAGATGAGCCAGTTTCCAATTTTTAGGGTGGTGAAAGAAGTCAATTAGCTGATAGATTTTTTGATGTGTTAAAAGTTGCTAATCAACCTTTGTACGAAGGTTGTGAGAATCACTCTCAATTGTCTTTTGTTGCTAGAATGTTATTTATCAAGTCTGATGCCAATATGTCTGAGGCTGATTTTAATACCATGATTACTACAATTAGAGAGGTTCTTCCTTCAGATAATACAATGGCAATAGATTATTACCATCACAGGAAAACCATGAATGAAATAGGGCTGCCTGTGGTTAAAATTGATGCTTGCAAAAATGGTTGCATGTTATATTGGAAACAGATGACATGCACATTTCATGCAAGTTCTGTAATGAGCCGAGGTATAAACAAATAAAGGGTTGATGCAGGCTACCTGAAAATGGTAGGCATAAAAAGATTGCGCAAGCAATATTAAGATATTTACCACTAACTCCAAGATTGCAAAGGTTATACGCTTCTAGTGCTATAGCAATGCACATGACTTAGCATGCTACTCATGAAAGAAACGAGGGAGTAATGCAGCTCCATCTAATGGTGAAGCATGTAAACATTTTGATGGAATTTATTCCAATTTCGCCAAAGAACCCCGTAATGTTAGTTTGGGTTTGTGTGCTGATGGCTTTGCACCACATGGGCAGTTTGGGAGAACGTATTCATGTTGGCCAGTAGTTGTGACCCCTTACAATCTTCCACCAGGTATGTGCATGAAAAGACCTTATATGTTCTTATCACTAATTTGTCCAGAGCCTAAGAATCCGAAGAAGAACATAGATGTATTTTTGCAACCTTTAATTGAAGAGTTGAATAATTTGTGGAAATTTGGTGAAATGACTTACGATGTTTCAAGAAATGAATATTTTCTCATGAAAGCTGCACTGTTGTGGACAATCAATGATTTTCCTACATATGGGATGCTATCTGGTTGGAGTACTGCCGGGGTTTTGGGATGTCCAATTTGTATGGAGAACTTGAATGCTTTCCATCTGCAACATGGTAAGAAAACAAGTTATTTTGATTGTCATTGAATGATCTTACCACGAAATCATGCATACCGCAAGGGCAAGAAATACCTTGTTATCATTCACGTATATATATGTACATTTATATTTTTGTTTATGCTTATCTCTTAGGACGGGGTCATTCTGGACGTCAATCTGGTGGTCGATCAAAATTGGGCCATGGTGGCCGTTCCACATCGGGCCGTGGTCGCTCCACCCCGAATATTCATCAAAGAACGGGTGACAACTCTACATCAATACCTAATACTGTGACGGATTTGGGAATGCCTCCTTGTATACATCCAAGCATTCAACTGACAATAACAATGAATCCTTTACCACCAATAATGCAACCTTCACTAGCTATACCAGTAGCGTAGTCTTCCCCAGTTCCACATGGAGAGACTTCTACCCATGCCTCTGGGGACTACTCCCCAGCAATGGAAGTGCCATCCAATGAGTCTGAGAACACTGGACCACCCTGGTTAATCACCCCAGACAGTTTAATTATGTAAGTAGCATTTCATGTTATAACAATTATATAATATTGTATATAATTTTTCTAATAAAAGATTTCTAAGTTTTAAGTAAATTTGTTTTACATCACTCTTTTATGTAGAGATTATGAAGTTAATAGAATAGTACATGAATTGGTCAAAGGTTACTATAAAGAGCCATGGGCCGAATGGGGAAAAGTACCTAAAGATGTGAGGCAAAGAATATTCACTGCTTTTAGGGTAAGTATCATTTAATTAATTAAATGATCCAATATCTTTTAGTTATACATATTAATTATAATGAAACATTACCTTAGTTAATATATTTTTTTAAGGGCATTTATACATGGGAGCCACAACATGAGTCGTCAGTGTTACGACATTTCAACCATGAAACTAGTGAATGGCTGAAAAAAAAATTATATCATGCACATAAATTGTACAAGGCTCCATTTCCATGGATGGCTCCTGTAGTTTGGGAGGGTTTGCAGAGGTATTGGGAGTCAGATGAGTTTAAGAGAATAAGTGAAAAGAACAAACAAACTAGGGCAGAAATTGGAAGCTCCTCCACTGTTATTTATCGTGGTGGATTTGTTAGTACTGTTGTGCATCATCTTAGGCTGGTAATGTCCCGTATCTATTTAAATACCATTATAATTGCTTCATCTGACTATTTAATATTTATTTACTATGTTGTTTTTTAGGCGGAGGAATTGGGTAGGGAGCCAACACCTAAAGAATGTGTTATCCGCACTCATGGAAGGAAAGATGGTACACTTGAGGCTGTGCATGCCACAGAAATTGTTGTACGTATAATATATTTTTTTTTTTTAAAATAAAACAATATTGGAGCCAAAAAATGAAAATTTTAGAAATTACATTTTAATGTGCCATGGTTTATTGAAATATATGTTCATAAAATCAATTAAGCCAATGATTGTTGGCATGCCATACAACTTAAGGACATTTACAAGTGAAAAAATGTTGTGCTTTTGCTATTAAGAACCATGCAAAGTAATCATCAACAGTAATAAACATACATTAGGAAATTATACATGCATTAATTTTCTAAAATCCAATGGATGTTATATATGGAAGCTATAAATGCATTAGCAAATCTCATATGGGAAAAGATATAGTATAAAGAATATAGTATTAATTTTCCACAATCCAATGGGAGTCAGACATGCATTAGGAATTATCACATGCTTAGTTAGGCTTTACAAGTGAAAAAAATGTTGTCCTTCATTTAGTATTAAATGAAGGACATTTACAAGTGAAAAATGTTGTGCTTTTCCTATTAACAACCATGCAAAGTAATCATCAAGAGTAATAAATATGCATTAGGAAATTATACATGCATTAATTTTCCAAAATCCAATGGAAGTTATACATGGAAGTTATAAATGCATTTGAAAAATCTCATATGGGAAAGGATGTAGTATAAGGAACATAGTATTAATTTTCTAAAATCCAATGAAAATACATGCATTAGGAATTATCACATGCTTACTTAGGCTTTACAAGTGAAAAAAATGTTGTGTTTTTGCTATTAAGAACCATGCAAAGTAATCATCAAGAGTAATAAACATACATTAGGAAATTATACATGCATTAATTTTCCAAAATCCAATGGAAGTTATACATGGAAGTTATAAATGCATTTGGAAATCTCATATGGGAAAAGATGTAGTATAAGGAACATAGTATTAATTTTCCAAAATCCAATGTAAGTTATATATGTATTAGGAATTCTCACATGCTCAGTTAAGCTTTTGAATGAACAAAACATTAATGTAAATATTTTGAGTTTAAATTTTGTTTGACTTTGGATAATATTTATATAATCATTTTGAAAGGAAGCTTACTTGAAATGCAGGAACAATTTGATAAAGCTATTGTAGACAAATGCAATCAAGGCGTAGATGAGGATTCTATTAATCAAGATGAATTATGGGATGAGATAGCTATTTGAAGTCATAACAGAGTTATAGGAAAAGGTAACATTGTTAGGCACATGTCCTCATTCAATTACAAGCCACGCGCGGGGCCTCCTGAATGAACTGAACAACTCCGCAACAAAGTTAGAGAGTTACAGGAGGAGCTTGCTAGATCTCGCGCTGAGGTTGATGCTGAGTTGGCTCGACGTGAGTTATTTGAATCATCATTGCTTGCTGCACTTTGGGTACAAAGTATTGACCTCTCTAGCATGCCTATTGCTGCTCGTGCACCACATGCCCCTAGAGCACCAACAGGAGAGTCTCAAACACATACCGATGAGCACTCTCCAATATTGAAGAAAGCTCGGGCTTCCCCGTCTATAGATAATTCCCTTGATCACTTTGACGATGTTGTAGGTCTGGACTAAGATGATGTAGAGTGTTAGGGCCTGTTTGGATAGCCCAGAATTATGGCATAATCTGTACATTATGCCATAATTTTACATTTTCTGAGAATTATGCCATATTGGCTGTTTGGTTACTTATTTTAGAGTATAAAATTATGGCATAAAAAAATATTCCACTAAGAGTGGAATATTTCCTCATTATAAAAAATCTCTCTCGATTTTGATCCAGCCACCAGTCATTGGTCCACCGTTGGTCCGGCCGGCCTCCGGCGACTGGCCACCGGTCCGGCTGACCTCCGGCGACCTGCCACTAGTTCGGTCGGCGGTCCGGCTGACTCCGGCGACCGGCCACCGGTCCACCGGGGGTCTGACCACCGGCCGACCAACATCCGGTGACATGCCGGCGGTCCATTGGTGGTCCGGGCAGCCTCTGATAACTGGCCACCGGTCCACTAGTTGTCCAATCGGCTACCAGATGACCTCCGGTGACCGGCCACCGGTGATCTAGCCATTGGCGAGCAGTCCACCGGTGGTCCGGTTGGCCTTTAGTCATCGGCCACCAGTCCACCGGCGGTCTGGTGGCCGACCAACAGATTTCCGTAATTTTTTTATTTTGCTAACCAAACACTCATTCTTTAAAAATAAAATATGTCATAATTTCTGTAATAATCACTTGGACTTCCTACATAACAAATTTATGCCATATTTTTTTATTTTGCAGCCAAACAGGCCCTTAGAGTTTTGCGGTATTTTGTTGAATGATGTTGGTCGGGATTAGAATGATTGTAATAACATTTATGTTTATTTTATAAATGCTACATGACATATTTTGGTAAATTAATGTAGGTTATGATATAAATTTTATAAATGCTACATGATATATTTTATAAATGAATCTACCATTATTTAGCAAAATAAATTTTAATTTTTCATGAAATAAATAAAATTATGCCAATTTCTGTGCCAAAACCCGTGACAAAAAATGTGCTACAAATCATATAAATTCTAAAACTGTGACAACATTTGTGACAAAAAACCGTGCAAAATATTGAAAAACCGTGCCAAAACACACCGTGCCAAAAATCGTGACAAACACCCCCCTGCCAAAAACCACAACAAACAAAACCGTGCCAAATTCTGTGACACACAACCGTGCCAAAAACCGTGACATATTCAACCATGACAAATTTAACCGTGCAAAAAACCGTGACAAATTAAACCGTCCTAAAACCGTGACAAATTCAACCATGCCAAAAACCGTAACAATATACACCGTGCCAAAAACCGTGTCAAAATATACCCCGTGCCAAAAACCGTGACAAATTTTGGCACGGTTTTTATTGTCACGGTTTTGCTATACCGTAACAAATTATATTTGTCACGCATGCTATAGGCACGATTAAGATTCCGTGTCAAAAACTATGCCAAAATCAATTAGTCACGGTTTTTAAACCCAAATCTGTACCAAATTTATCGTGCCAAATTCCTGTTTTTTTTGTAGTGTATGAAAGCTAGGGATGAAATTTAAAATAATGTATTTGTTACAGAAAATTAATATATCATAGTAAGGTGTTAACAACTACTACACTTGACAAAATTCTATTGTTGTGTTATTTGAATGTCTTATATATTGCCAAAAAAAAAAAAAAAAAGTATGAATGATTGCCTAATATGATGAGATCGAGATTGTAGGGTTGTGAGAAAAATCACTATGTTGTCTTTCCAATAAATGATTTACATTTTTTTTATTAACTGATTTTGGTTTGAAGGACCTATATGATATATGTGGAAGTCCTAAATTAAATTGGATTCGCCTTGATATTCTACAAATGAAAAAGGATGTCGTGGTTGATAGATGGAGCCTACATGTGTGAACTAGAAGACAAAATTGTAGACATGTCTAAATATGAAACTTTATTTATTATTGGTAACAACTAACAAGAGAAGTGTGAGCGCATAGATTTTTAGTTTATTGGTTTTAATGCTAGAGAGCACTGCAGTGAAGCTTTGGATTATCAATCAATGTTAACTTCTGTTTTCTTTTTATTAGTATTTTTGAAGATTTTTTTGGTGGGATCAGGAATGAGCTTATGTCGAAGGTTGTCGCAAAGAAAAAAAAAAAGTACCCTAGGAAAGAAAGGAAGAAAAAGAAAATGAAAAATAGATTTAAAAAAAAAAGAGAAAATCAATTGCATATATATGATAACCGTATTAACTGATTAAACACTACGGCGATGAAAATTAAGACTTCTTTGTCAAACTTACAATGAGATCATTCAATATTCATTGAATGTGAACATGTTACACAAACACGATCTGCAACCAAACTTTGTCAAGACTCAATAAATCTTCACTACTTTACATATGATTACATCATTAAATGTGTCATTAGACATTTAACAATCAAAATGGTTGGTAGGAGTTGTTATGGTTCCATATTTCTTTTGATAAATAATAAAGTAACCATATGGTATGCATCATCAATATTAGACTGATCTACAATTAGTGCTCAAGTGTGATCCGCAACCATTAATTATTCTCAAGCCAGATGTGTCAATGTACATGACCCACATAAATAGATTCAGATCTAAGCATGACAACTAATTTCACAAAAAATTAAACTAATCAAAAGGTTAGCCCACCAATCAATCTATTAACTCAAGTTATTAGTTTAGTCTTTGTATAGAGTTAGTATTTTTAGTTTAGGAAAAAAAATGGATCTGCAGGGTCCCAAATGAATTGGCTTATTCGAAAAAAAGACGAATTTATTATTACAAAATAAATTTCGGATATATTTAAAGAAGAGTCAATTTTGTGTCTTCGATCACATGTTGTACTATACTCAACTTGCTTAGTTCTAGAACTATAATTAAGTTTAGGATATAAGGCATATATATGGTGCATATATATTTGTATATGAACCAGGGACTTCTTTGATATGTTATACTCAATTTGTTGTTTTCTCTCAATAGAAATGGTTTATTTAATTTTAAAAAATAAATAAACATGTTATTGGAGATTAATTCTTTATATAGTTTAATTATCACATGTTAAATCAGTACTTATTGGCGAACCACCAATTCTGTAAAAGAAAAACACAAAATCACATTCATAGGTTTCTCTTGGTTGCAATTTGTCCAAGCAGCTCACATAACATGATTTAAACAAAAATTAAAAAAAAATAAAAGGGTAATTTACATTTCCAAAGAAAAAAAAAATGAAATAAAGAAAACAACATGCCACAACACCATGATTAGCAGTTATTACTGATGATCAATTAAGCAGTCAATTCTTGTTTGGGTGCAATCTCACCAGAGACAACAAGAGATCTATAGATCTCAAAGATAAGTCTTTGCTCAAACTCAGTTCTGCCAGGCTTAACCGTGCGGCTCCTCGGGATTCTCCGATCCCAGAGTGGCTCCGGCCCGGCCGAGATGGTCAAGCTACTTCCCTTCCCGGCCAACCTCAGCATGGCATCTATGTAAGCGTCTCGTAACTTGGCCATCAAACGGAACGGAGACCATGCCTTGATCCTCAACTTGATTGCTCTTTTCAACCTCCAAAACCGTCGATGAGTACTCTGGTGATGAGTGCCATCTCCGAGACGCACCACTCGGAGACCTGCAGTTTTGCTGCCGGAGCTCTCTAGCTTTATATACTTTCTTCTTCTCCAGTATGACCTCACTCCTTTGCAAAACTTTGCAGGAAATGCTTCAAGCTCCATCTAGCTAGATCTCTTAATTTGCTCCTTCTTTCTTCACTCCTTTGTTTTCTTATTATCCATATATATATATATATATATAGATATATATAGAGATATATATGGAGAGGTGGGTGTGGAGATGTGGTTGGTGAAAGAGGATTTTAGGGTCAACAATAGTGGGTTGGATTTGTATAATTGAATATATATGTATATTTTATTTGTGGTTTTATTTTAGTCTCATAGTTTCTAGAAGACCATCTTGTCATATCATGGACCGCGCCATTCACATGGAGAGAATATAAGCTTTAAAAAGTTTTCTTGTGGTTGTATTAATTATTATTTTTAATTATTTTATTTATAGTACTGTGTTTATGGTTGTTGTTGTTGTTTTGATTAAAGTGCACGTTTTAATTGAAGAAACTGGAGCTTATTCAAGATTGACCTGCTAGATTAATTTTTAAACTACCAAAGTTTGAAGTTTCCCCATTTTCCGATCAGAAAGAAGTTTTTTCTTTCTTTCTTTCTTTCTTTCTATTTAATCACTACTTCCATGCAACTTCGCAGCCGTAAAATATAAAATGAAGGGTAAAATCCAGTGGGACTCTAAATCCACTTATTATTTAAAAATATAAATTCTCAGACCTCATAGAAAATTGTATGTTTTGACCTATAAATCTTACGGCTTGACTTCATAAAGAAATTTTACATGTTTAATATACATATTTTCAAAGTTTCTATGACTTTTTTTGAAATAATATATATTTTTTCAAAAACGTAAAAATAAAATATTTGCATACATGTATAATTTGCTCCTAGAATATTTTAAAGAATAAATCTAAATATTTTTATAGTATATATAATATGTGTTCCATATAAGTGTTTTAAGAAATAAATTAAAATTTTTTTTATTATATTTAAGTTTTGTATATATTAAATATAGTATTAATAATTGAAGTTTTTACTCCAAATTGCACTTATTTGTTATGGCAATTTGTTCTGTACTTCAAAATTTTTTGAGATTCAAAATATATATAGTTTAGTTAAAATAACAAATATCAACGTGAATTATTATAAAATTATAATAATTTAGACAAAAAAAACTATATGGTGAAACAGATAATTATATGAGCCAAGACGAAAATATGGCATTATAATACTGATTTACAGAGACACAAAGGATAAATTTTGTGACATGTTCACAGTCACAGTATGCTAACTGGAGTTGTTTTAGTTAAGCAATAATTAATTATATATCAATAATTTTAACTCTTCCTAGTTGTTTATATATATCAGTCTACAAGCAGCTTATGAGGAGTTACAATGATTTAAAAGCATAACAAATATATAAAATAACAAAATATTAAGCTAAGTATATAAAAGTCATGTACATTAAACACACTAATTTATTTTTTAGCTTAAAAAAAATTTTAGTCTTTTAACTAGGACTAAAATTCCCTAGAAATTTTTCATTATAAATTCCCTTTATCTTTAGGTTCTTGTGGTAATCATTGGTCAAAAGAAGGGCAATTAGAGGGAAGGATACAGTGTTTTCTGCGCTAATTATGTGAATCAACACTAGTTTTCAAAATAAATAAATAATAATAATAAAAGCATATAGAAAAACTTATCATGGTCAAACCCAATCTGCATCATATCTTCTTGGGTCATTCTCAAAATGGATAAGTACAACAATGTGATAAAAAAAATTGACGCTAAAAAATAAATATATTCGTTAATAAGTCCATTTTTTAAATAGATGATTAATATTATCAAGAGCTAAATGTATTTTTTTCTTCAAATTTGCTTTATTATTAATTAATCTTTGTTTATATATATACATATTGATAAAGGGGACAAGTACCCCATTTAAAAGATAAACAAATATGAAAGTCTATGATAGTAAATACCTATATCATGCAACTCTACAAAAATCAAGAATATAACTCATATCACAAAAGTTCCTATTAGGATTTCATAAACAATGAATGAATAATATGCTATAATATACGGCGCTAACAAATAGTGAATAAATGGTACTCTTATAGCATTGCCGGTGCGGGGTTTTGAACCGGCACCTATTGATTTACTACAAAAGTGCTTTACTACTAGGCCATGCTAATGTTAGCCCATATACTTTTTTCAATATCCAAAAAAAATATATATTTTGTGTTTTTTTTTTTTTTAACTTCATTCATGTTTTGGAGATTTATACTTTCAAAATAATTTGTATTACAGCTGATTTGGTCAATAGCAGAATAATCAATTAATTAGGCTGGTTTGTGCAGAATGCGAAGAAAAGTATTTGGTTTGTGCAGGATGCGAAGAGAAGTATTTATTTGGTAGCTTTATTAGTCAAATATTATTGTGTGTGGCTCCTTCTTTCTAGAATGCACTCATGGTCATTGCCTATGCAAGCTTAATCTTTCATTATAATTATAATAACTATATAAATATTTTAAACAATAAGATGGACGTTTTATTTTGACAAAACTGAAGCTTAGATTAATTCAAGATTGAGATGCTCCTTCATCCAAATAAAGTAAAATTCCTTGTTCTTTCGTTTCCATTCGGCTTTTCAACAAACAATACAATGTAAATTATTTATGTTTTTTAAATAACACATGACGTCTCCATGAAAGAAATGTACAAAGTGTTTATTAATGTAGTTAATATTCTTAATATATATCGTAATATATGATGAAAATTTCTAAGAGTCCATTTTAATTTATTTATTTTTTAATCTACTTTTTGATGCATGCAAAAAAGAAAAATCTTGTTCTCAAGAACTAACTAGTTGTGTGCAATCAAAGGTCATGTAGCCTAGCAGTATTTGGATCCTCTTGGTTCGGATGAGATGTGAATTCTACTCCACATGTCAAAAATGAGAGTACATAACGGTTGAATATGGTCTTTGTTAGTAAAATCAGGTTCTCTAGGAAATGTCTCCTGCCTATGTACGGCCATAATTACAAGCCTAGTCACCAAATGTCTTTAGTTAAAAAAAAAAGAAAAAAAAAAAAAAATTTTGTGTGCTTAGTTTTCAAACGGAGAAAAATGATTCTATGATAATTTTATTATACATCTAAATTCAATCTCTAAACAAAAAAAAATATTCATTCAAACTTTTAAATTAGAGATAGAATGTACAAACAATTAATTATAGTTAGTTTTCCTGGGTACTTAAAACAGTTGCAACAAAAACATTAAATAACTTTAAACATTGAGATGTAGATCAATAATGGTTGGAGGTGTGTCATGCAAGTCACACTAGATTCATTATTTAAAACATTCATTGTGTTTCACAAGAAGCTATTTATTATTGTAATACATCCACTATTCAAGTAGATAGATAAGAAGATGTATGTATATATGTAAAACTCTTTGTCCATGTGTTTCACAGGTAGCCATTTAATAATGTATGATTTTTAAAATTTTATTGTGGAATTATTTATAATTTAGTCTTTTTTTATAAATTTAATGTTTAATTATAAAGTTATTAAAAATGAATAGGAAAATGCTGAACACTGGAATTAATATTTAAAATAGCTATTTATTAATGTAAGATTATTAAAATTTTAAAATTTAAAATAGCTTTTAAGGTTACTTTATGAATTCCAATTTATGGATTCGTTTTTTTTTTAATTATTAAATATTGCCTTTTTATATTTATTTACCTAAATACACATGTTAGGGTTTATTTACCAATATGCTCATATGCGCATGGCATATAAAAAGTGGAGCATGTTTGTATAAATTGAAAGGGGCATAGCACAACAAAACCCTTAATTCAGGTCACTTTCTTATGTGGAGAGGAGACGCTTGATGACTATTGATTACTATACGACCAGTGCTCACCACTATAGAATCTGCGTTCCCTTTTCTTGCTATGCTTGTTGATGAGCAGTTGAAGGAACTAGTTCCTCCTTAATCTCTTCAGTCTTCTTTTATGTCCTCCAATACTCACTTCATCACTGGAACAAAGTTGGCAAGGTTGGACACCTACTATGCTCAAAGTCTTTGATAAGTGCAATTCATATAGTGTTTTACTTACTCCCAATTCATTATTTTGCTTGTTTTTTTAGCACATTTTGGATATATTCAATGCTATTCTAGGTATATTTGTTCATGGTATAGGAATTTAGGGTTCAAAGCAATTAGGAGCGAAATCGAGGACAAAATCAGCAAAGAATGCAGATTTTGCTAAGTCTCCAAGCCAAGCATTGGCAGAGCACGATCGTGCTCTGTCCCCGTGATTATCACTGTCTAAAGATGCCTGAGTAGCTACCCAAGTAAGGGGGGTGCTTTGAAGCTAAGCACGGTCGGAGCACAGTCGTGCTCTCTCCTGGTGATTTTCTCTGAATTGAAGCACCCTTTGCTAACAGGGAAGCATGCCCAGCATAATCCTTGCACGGTCCTGCTCAAGCGAACCACGGGCAGAGCACGGCCATGCTCTTCCCTTGAGTTTCTCTAGTTGACACTTAGCCGATTCACTCAGAAGTTCTTTAGAAGAGCACAGTCTAAGCACTACTGTGCTGAAACCGTGTTAAGCTCGAAAGTTCCTTTTAACTACCAAATTTAGTGTTTCTTCTATCAAGGTCGAGTTGGAGGCACAAGAGAAGTGGAGTTAGCTCATCCATGAAACTTTTGAAGCACAACTAAGAGGAATTTGTAAAAGGGAGAATCATGTTTTCTTACCTTATTACATTCCATGTTTCTTCTGAGTTGTATGAAATCATTGGGGGCTAACCGTTCCACGGTGCCTCAGGATGTTGAACTATGTTGCTTTCTGTACTTTGGATACTTGATTTTAATGTCTACAGAGTCCTATTGTATTCTTGTGTTTATTCATGTGTTTGCATATCTTGGCATGCTTGTGTAAAACTTAGCGTGTGTGGATTACCGTAGTTGTGATTATCTAGTGTAGTTGCAATTTTCCAACCAGTGTCTGCCATAAATTGCTCAAGATAATTCCTTGCTATCCACTCCACATTGACATGTCTATTCTTATGGTCTCTAGCACATTCATGTTCCAGAGCTCCTGCCTTTATTTATACTATGTTCTTGTCTTTCACCAATGGTGAAGCCCACAAATTAAAGAGACAAACTTTCTTATAGAATATCTTGCATTTTTCTTGTTATTAAGCTTAAAATTCATCACATGTCTATTGTTGATCCCATAATTTATTATAGCCTCCTTAAATTGTTTGAAGCTCCTTACTTTCATTCCAATTTTGAAATGGGAGTTCGTCATGTCAACCTTGTTATTAAATTCAGCATATCTAGGCCTAACAGGAACTAATGACTACTCATCTATTAAAGAACATGATTACAACTCTTCTAAACTAGCATAATGATAAGTGCTCGTGTATATAAGTAATACAAATTATACTTTTCTTACATTGAGCATTACTTTTATCAGATTTCATCACTTATTCGTGTGTATTTGTGTTCTTTTGCGCATGTAGGGTTGTGGAGACAAGTTTGGAAGAAAGGAAACAAAAATAGATCATGGACGCAATTGTTGAGAAGACTCTTGGACCAAGCAAGGATCAAGGCACAGTTGTAAACATATGAGTGTATGCCAACCTCCAAAGTGCTCAAGTGAATATACAAATTGGAGGGGAACAAAGGCAGTCACACTCATAGGGTCCGACTTGTGTAACATTGAAAAGCTTCATCAATGTGTTTGAAATCAAGAGGCGACGTGATCTACCGCTTGTTGTGTGCACAACTTGGCGGCCTCAATGATGAGAATGAAGTTGGGAGCATTGTAGCGAAATCCCTGTAGCAGGATCACTATAGCAAAGTACCGGTCACAATGTACTGTAGCAGTATTGGTTATAGAACGCAAGAAAATGCAACTTGGAAATCCACACGGGCGTGTGGAAATTCCACACGGCCGTGTGGATGCCCGATTTCAGCCCTATAAATACCATGTGGAGAGCACGGCTAGGGTTTGGAGAGGTTTTTGCGAGGTTTTAGGAATGGATATACGGCATTGAGATCGACATTCTTCGGAGGAGAGTTATTGGGGGAGTTTTTGACGACATCGATTCGGCGAGGTGTGCCCTAGGCTTGACGGAGGAGTCCTTAGAGAAGACGAGGCGGCTCTTGAAGACCATCGACACGGATGACAAAGGGGTTATCTTTATGGATTGCTTTCACTTATATTCGATTTCATTGTTGATTTTATATTGCTCCATGGAGAGCTAAACCCCTAGTGGGTGCTTGGACTTGTAAACCCTAGGATGTTTTTGTTCATTGACTTTTATTATGTTTCTTTAACTGATGATTTCATTGAGTTTCAATCTTGAATGCTTATTGTGTGGATTTTCCCTTAGAGTGACACTAGGGTTGAGAATCCATCTAGGTAATCCATTAAAGGTGTGACAATTTCATTAGGATTAGACTAAGCGAGATTGAAGAGGGTCGAGAGAATCAGTCGAGAGGTAGCGGAACGTCTTCTTTCCCTTCCGATGTAATTTATCCTACTTCCACATTCCAATAGTTCTTTGCGGTCACAATAGAGTGAAGTGCTAAGAGATGAACTCTACTGGGGCTTAGTTGCGTGAGCAATAGAGTGAAGTTTTGAAGTGAATCTTAGTGCCGAGATTTAATTGTGACTAGTAATCTTTCACCTGGACCAAAGGGTTAGATCTATATTAGGGAATAGGGTTTATCACTTGGAGTCCCTAGAACCTCAAGCAGTCCCACATAGTGTGAGGTGTTGAGAGTATTCCTTTCCGCTGGGGCATAGTGTAGAGGGCTAGTCATGGTTGACCTTAGGTTTGGGATCGTGTGTCTTTTGATTTCCACGACTCATTAAACGTCAATTAGGAAGCATAATATTAATCTTGCACTTGAAACAATAGTCCTAGGGTGAGCATTGTCCGGGTACCCCATCTTACTCTTAATTACTCTCTCCGGTTACTCTTGCTTGCTTTCTTTTCTCTCTTTTACTTTTCTTTACATTAATATCTCTAGTTCAATCACAATTGGTTTTCACTTAGCTAAATAGTAATATTTCTTGTTTCTAAGCATCTATTCCCTGTGGATTCGACTACCCACTCACCGGGGTATTTTATTACAAAACACTCACTTGAAACAATAACCAGAATCTATATCAGCATCACCTCTTACTTCTGCACCTAATATTGTATATTTCTTCTTCATCAGATTCATCACTAAACTATAGTCTGAATCATAATAGTCACTCTCTTCATCCACTTGTTTCCCTTTATCATGAACTCAACTAAAATTTTATCTAAATAAACATCCTCTACAACTTCTTTTTCTTCATCCAAGTATTTTAACAGTTCAGCCCAACGAAATTGATCCAAATCCAGAACTTCATCATTTCAAGCATTAACTTAAGCTTCATGATCTAATGCATTGGCGCTACTGGAAAGTCTAACATGTATAGGCACATATTTCCTTGCTATAAACTATAGACATTGCCACTGATATGGCATCTAAATCAGTTTTTACTTCTTTGAAACCTTTTTTACCACTTGTTACATCTAGCCACCAAATAGTACAACCCTCCACATCTAATTAAAATTTTTGGCCATGCTTATTAGTTCTAATCTGTACATTTGATCGACACTACAATAATCTATATCCATAAATACCTTCTATTTCATGACAATAGTGTAATCGTGCCCTAAATTCTTATAACTTGAAGTTATGCATTCCAATTTAAAATTAGTAGACAACATCTAATTCAAAACTTTTCACTTGATATCAAAGCCTATTGTCAAAAAACTTGAAAATTTGTACCAAAGAAACTAACTTTAAATACTTACAAGACAACAACCAATTCAAAATATCATTTTTTTTTTGGTGTGAAGGTCTCAATTATTAAAACTTGTACTCATGACAACTAGCTTGAAATAACTGTAAGATGACAACTAATTCATAGTTTCATTCTTCTTGTGAAGGTCCAAAATCATGAAATGTGAAAATATGACAAATAATTTAAAGCTTCCTTATTGTTGTCAATGCCTAAGAATCACAAAACACCTTGAGGTCAACTAATTTAAAACTTGGCACTCGAGCCTAAATTATTAAAATTTGAAAATATGCCAACTATCTTTAAATTAGTAGATGATGATAACTAATTTAAAACTTTGATTTAGTTGTAAAAGGCCAGATGTTCTAAGTAAATTAGAACACCTTGAGGTTATATTTAAAATCATCACATGTCTCCATGATGAGTTGAATTAGCAAGCAAATTAATTTAAACCAAACATGCTCCAAGGATCTAAAATCACTTGGAAACTTAATGAGTAAAAAACATCAAGGAAATTAATTTGGACCATATATGACAATTAAATTAAATCACATGGCAACTTGAGAAGTAAATCCATTGAGGAAGTTGAAGTCAATTATCAAAGATAACTAAGTTAAATCACATGGTAACTTTGAGGACTAAAATCATCAATGGAATTAATTTCAACCATCAATGGCAAGTAAATAAAATCACATGGCACCTTGACATGAAAAATGACCAGAGAAATTAATTTCAACCATCAATAACAAGTGAAATTAATTTCAACCATCAATAACAAGTGAATAAAATCTCATGACACCATCACATGAGAAAGCATCACTGACATTCACTTTTACTTGCAGGAAGCTAGATGTACTTCCTTGTGATTGTTATTAAGTTAGACTTTTATTTCCAACTATTTATAATTTAGCTTGATTTCTTTTATTTTGTTAGGGATTCTTTCTTATAACTCACTTTCATTAATTTTTACTCACATTTACTAGAGAGTGACTATAGTTTATAAATCTTAGTCTTCTATTTCCAGCATATAAAAAATTTTAAATACTTCCTTGTTAGTTACATGGAAGTATAAATATTATAGCACATTTGAAACACTACAAAAAAAAATCATTTGAAGGAAGGCACAGTATTTTATTTTTATCTGGACATAAACAGTTAATGACAAATTATTACATTGTCATAGATGAATTTTATTTGATATACATCATTGATTGTTATATTTTTTATAACACAAATAATTATTATATTGTTTATGACAATGGCACTGCTAGTTATTATATCCATCTACCTCCTAAACTATTTTCCTGAGAAAATCCACTCAGTAGTAGTGCCAATGATGCGATTTTGGTGTTTTTGATACTTTTGTGGTGAGTGGAACTTGGGATTTGTTGTTTACTAGAATTTTCTTCAGCCTATAGTTGTGCTCACTGGTTCAATCTTACAAGCTGCAATTATTGGGTAGTATTAGGTTAATTTACTTTCTTAATATTGTTTTGTGTTTGTTTCGTATTACTTTAGATTTGCTTTATAGTTGCTTGATCTGTTTTATTTTACATGTGAATTACTTATTGTTGTGGTGGAATGAACAAAAAGATAGATTTGTTTGTGGCTTATAGAATGTGCTTGAGTTTTCAACCACTGTTGTCTATGGTATGATTGGTATCATTAACATCATCATTGATTCATCATTATATACCTAGTTTTAGAGTTAGATGAAGTTCAAATCTCATAAGTCAAACTCTGCCTAGTTGACTTTAAAATGTTTATAAAAAGCTCAATTGGATTTATTAGTGTAGTATAACATTAGCATATTTTGAGATTATAAAAATCTTGTTAGATCTCTTATGAAGCCAAGCCTTGCCTTCACAAAAAAGGACCTCTAACCCTAATTAAGATTATTTCTAATTAATGAATGTTGCTTATATAATTATATCAAGAAAAACAATGATCTATATAAAATTTAAGATTAAACTTATTAAAAACAAAATGCTTCTTTTAAACTAATGATAGCTTTAGTATAGAACACAAATTACCTATAGAACTAGACATTACCATTAAAAATTCTAAAAGATTAGGTATTTCTCAACCAAAAAGCTTTAAACTAATGAATCTCATATTAGTGCATCTACAAGACATTGGTTAATTAATTTAGGTGATGTTCATCTAGTAATTATCCGAAATAATGATTTCAACTTATGTAGTTCCATATATATATCTGTAATATTAAATTCAAATCAACATGATTATATTCTCTTCCATAGCAATTTTGGTTTGTTATATTGTATTTTTACAAACTTTGGTTCATTTCTTGGTTATAATATCATAAATAATCTTTATTCTAATTTGATCATGATGAGAAGACGTGCGTGCATGAGCTTAGCACACAATGTATGAGAACTCTAACTTGCACTAAAATTGGAATTGCTTGGCGCGTACCTTATCTCTGCCTGTGCTCACATGATAAGACTAGGCCACCACTTTAGATTTTGCAAACATGATATAATGCTTCAACCTAGTTAAATTGTTTGCTCATGTTATTTGATTGAATAGTTTGTGCTTTTTTTTCTTTCTTTTTGAGAATGCTAATAAACTGGATATAATTCTGTCCAAAAGATTTGTTATCTTTTTAGCTTGTTAGATTGATAAGTGCTCGTGTTTAAGTAATACGAAGTATTATTTTCTTATATTGAGCATTACTTTTTTCAGATTTTATCATTGATTAGTGTGTATTTGTGTTCTTTTGTGCATGTAGGGTTGTGGAGAAGAGTTAGAGGAAAAGGAGCAAAATTAGGCCATGTCCGTGTTTGTTGAGGAGTTTCTTGGACCGTGAAAGGATCAAGGCACGTGTTCTAGACTTGTGGGTGTGTGCCAACCTCCAATGCGCTCAAATTGTTTTATAATTTGGACGGGCACAAAGGCAGTCACACTTATAAAGTTTAACCCGTGTAACATTGAAGAACTTCATCAATAAGGAGAAAAGAAGAAACGACATGATCTACTCTTAGTTGTGTGCCCAACTTAACGTCCTCGATGAAGAAAATGAAGTCGGGGACAACTCGGGGGCAAGTACTATAGTAAAACAACGAAGTAAAATTACTGTAGCAGTTTACTGTTCACTGATGCCAGAAATCAACTTCCAGAAAATCCACACAACCGTGTGGATGGCCGATTTTAGCCTTTAAATACCGCGACTCAGATTTATTTCGGGACTTTTCGACCTATCTTTCGCCCAACTTCTGTAGAGCTCGCGGCTAGGGTTCGGAGAGGATTTTGTGGGGCTTTGGAGCAAGTCTATGGCATCAACATCGACGTTCTTTAGAAATAGCTATTGGGGGAGTTTTCGTTGGCATTGATTCGGCGAGGCCTGCCCTAGGCTTGACAAGGGACTTGGTGGAGAAGACAAAGCGGCTCCACAAGACCATCGCCACACATCACAAGGGGGTTTTATTCATGTTTGCTATGCTTGTTGATATATACACTTTGATGATTTTGTATAGCTCCATGGAGAGCTAAACCCCTAGTGGGTATTCGGACTTGTAAACCTTAGGATGACATTATTTCTATGACTTTTATTATGCTTTTTTAATTGAGTTCCAATCTTGTATGATAATTGTATTGATTTTCCCTTAGTCCTAACACTAGGGTGAGAGTCATCTAGGTTATCCTTGGAAGGTGCGACAACTTCTATAGGATTAGACTACACAAGATTGGAGAGGGTCGAGAGGGTGAGTCGAGAGGTAGCGAAACGTCCCCTTTCCCCTTCAGTATGATCTTCCCTACCTCCATGTTCCAAGAGTTCTTTGCGGTCAAAGTAGAGTGAAGTGCTATGAGATGAACTCCCCTGGGGCTTAGTTTCTCGAGCGACAGAGTGAAGGGTTATAGTGAATCCTAGTACTGGGGCTTAACTGAGACTAGGGTTCTGTCGCCTGGACCAAAGGGTTAGAACTATACTTAAGAACAGGGTTTATCACTTGGAATCCCTAGAACCCCAAGCAGTTCCACGTAGTGTGTGGCTATAGGAGATGGACTCCACTGGGGCTTAGTTGAGAGATCAATAGAGTGAAAGGTTGTTGTGAATCATAGTGCCGGGGCATAGTATTGGACCTAGTCACGGTTGACCTTAGGTTTGGGACAGTGTGCTTAAGGATTTCAATGACTCATTAGACATCAATTAGAAGGTATAATACTAGTCTTGCACTAGAAGCATTAGTCGTAGGAGGAGCTTGTCCGGGTACCCCACATTTGCATTGATTGTGTCCTCCTTACTCTTTGCTTGCACTCTTCTTTCTTTCATATTTCTCTTTCTTTTATTACACACACATTGTTTTCTCTTACCACCATTATTTTCACACTAGCTAAGTAGCAACTTCTCTTGTCTTGAATCACTACTCCCTGTGGATTCAACTACCCATTCACCGGGTTATTATTACTTCGACAACCCGTACACTTGCGGGGCACTCTCAAAGGTTGTGTCATAGACATTCTTTTTGCTAGGTTAAAAGTGAAATATTGTGTATGAATTGATATGAAAATCTTGAGTATGAATTGACTTGGAAATTAATAAGGTTAGGTTAACTTTTTTGACATCTTTTTAGATAATTTGATGATTGTGGCTGCTTCTTTTTTGAATGAATTAAGAACCTTTTAAATGAGTGATGCTACACAAAATGCCATTTTTATGTTTTCAATTATAACATTATTTTTTAATCATATTTTATGTAAATAAGTTAGCAATATTGTTGGCTTTGCATGTTTAGCTACCATTTTGTTATCCTTTTTTTTTTTTTTTTTTTGAAATGCTTGTCTACATTGATCTTTGGATAGCATTATACACTTTTATAGCTAATTGGACATGGATAAATTGTTAATTAAACAACCGAGTGAAGATTTCCCTGATTCTCCAGAAACACCATTAGGCTCTGAATCAATCAGGAAAGATACTCATGTGAAATTCAATTTGGATGATATTGTTAGTGATCCGGTACTACAAAGACCGATTGAAGATAATATGCCCAAGAATGTCACCAGATCTAGCCAAAACTTGCACATGGAAAATTTTGCAAATAGCTTCTCTCTCTCAAGATCCCCAGTTCTCAAATGTTCTTCAAGCTTTGCATGGCTCCTTGAGAATACAAGGATGTGGTCAAGGAATACCACCATGACTCTATCCAAGAAGAGGTTGAAGGTTCTATTTATTAAATCCATAAAATTAGCATGTGTATTCATTAACTCAAAAGGCATCATAAGGAGCTCATAATGTCCATAATGGGTTCCGAATGTAGTCTTCAACACATCTTCTTCCTTACACTTTAGCTATTGAAATCCAAACTTAGATCAATTATTGGGAACACTTGAGAACCCTGCAACTGGTAAAAAAGATCATCACTCGAGGGAGTTGGTACTTGTTTTTCATTTTCAACTTGTTTAATTTCCTGTAGTCGTTACATAACAACAAACTACCATCCTTCTTATTTACATATAGAACTAAAGCACCCGATGGAGAAACATTTGCAGAATAAAGACCTTCTCAAGAAGTTCATGAAGCTATTTCTTCAATTCTTTGGCTCAACAGTTATCATTCTGTAAGATTCCTTAGAGATGTGACTTGGTTGCAAATGCTTCATGAAAAATTGGGTAGCATATACCTTATTAATTAGGCGCTTATATTACAATATAATTTAAAATATATAACCACAAGTTTGCACAATATGAGCTCATTTACTACAAAATATTAATTTAATTTAAGAATATGAACTCAATAATAGGTTAACTTCAATTCATGGCTAACAAAATTAAACATTATAGATCTATTCAAATGCAGAGATCCTTTCTCTAAATGCTAGCCACCTCCCCGACTTCAACTTGTGCTTGCAAAAAGCTCCCAAAATAATTAGAAATTGGACTTTTTTATAACTTGCTATCAAGGGTCCACATGGGGGTGTGAGTGCCTGTGTGGGTATCTATGTGGAGGTTGGCACACATACCCATGTGGATCTCCTGAGTTCGTGTGTTTGCCCCTATGGCTTGCAGAATAGCTCCAAAAGTGCTCCACATCACCATCTTTGCTTCCTTTCTTCCAAAATGACCTTAATGTCCCCTTTCCTTTCTAGTTTTATTATCGTTACCTCTATATACCACCAAGTGTTATGCAATTGTAGAACCTAGTGAAGAGAGAGATCATCACTGGGGTTTGTATGCGATTGATTTAATCTAAGGAATCGGTTTAATCATTTTGAGATCCCTAGAGCTCCAAGCAATTATATGTGATTTAGGCGAAGAGAGGCATCACCGCTAGAATCTCGTAGAGGACTAATCATTAGTTTCTTTGAGAAAGTGATGCGGGCGGCATAGAGGAGCTAGCTTGCGCCTACATGGAGAAGTGGGAATGACCTAGCTAGGGTCAATTTGGGCATTTGTCCCGAACAACGAGTTTTGGTGTTTTGAAGGTCCCACTAGATGGAAGACTGGTCAACAATCACAACTCACGTGCTTGTTCCCAACAAGCACGTGTGTCATCTGAAATTTGGCCAAATTCCATCATTTAGGCCTCGAAATCATCAAATTTGCCATTTTTGGTAATAATTGATCGGGCCATATCTTAGGATATTAATCTTTGTTTGGCTTGCCATTTTCGGCAATAGTTTTATTTTGATTTGAATTTATTTTCCTGCGGTCAATTGAGGATTTGCTATTTTTGGCAAATTTTCGATTTCTTTCCCTTTTGTGTCCATATTAGAGTTTCTTCTTAGTCTATTTAATGTAAGCCTTGACGGCGATGAAAAGGGAGTTTTTGGATGAAATAAAATTTGATTTGTTTTTTTTTCCTCTCTAATTCCCTAGGCATTCTTAGACTAAATAGGAGTTGGAGTTTCTCATTGTTGGCTTGGGCATTCTCAGACTAAACAAGCCTTCAACCTTATACTCCGCTGCCTTAGAAAGGGACCAATGTGTTCTATGATACCCATGACTCAACTTATCTTGATTAGGAAATATTACTTAAATCTTGCACGTCATAGGAAATCCTACAGGGAGCATTGCCTGAGTACCTATCTTGTATTGATTGTACCCTTTTCATTACTCCGTCATTGTTCATCTTGTCTTTAAATTCAATCACTTGAATAATTTCTAATCAAATTACTTGATTACTGTTTGATAACAAGGAAGTAATAAATACTAGTACTCTTATTTACTGTGAATTCAACTACCCAACCTTCTGGTACATTATACTACTTAAACGACCTATGCACTTTCGGTACAAGCAAGGGGTGTATTACCTTTTCCTTCGATCTTTTGAATTTCTTTGCATCTTTTGCTACATGATAAGTGTCTAAATGTATGCATTCTAGTACACGTATTTGTTGCACTTTGCATGTATTTTATGACATTTTGATGCCCGATTTATGCTTAATCGAGTATTATTTTCTTTCTAGGGCATGTAGAAGCCATGGAGAATACAAAGACATAATTTGGGCACAAAAGAGAAGAAAAACGGGGCGCATACTGTAGCAAATATACTGTAGTATACACACTGTAGCAATACTGTAGCAACTGGTGGGTCTTCGGGTAAGAAAACCCTAAGATTTTTCCCATGACCCTCACGGCCCCATCTGCTACCCCGTGAGGAACTTCCAGAGATCTCAACATAATCCTCAGTGCCCAGTCTGCGACCTAGTAATGACTTTCCAGAAATTTTTGCTTATGCTTCACTACCTAGTTAACTACCCCGTGAGGCTCGGGATTTGGTGTTTCCTTGATCCAATCTTCATCCATACGGCCCCCTTCACGGCCTGTATGCTTCGGGGGTATAAATTGGGAGTTCTAGGGCTCAACAAAGGACCTTTGGCCAGCATATTGAAGGAGAGAACGAAGATACCTTTTAGAAGATGACGATTTGGAGCCAAAGAAGGAGGCAAGAGCATCATCAACAAGGGGAGAGCTTCACCATCAAGGGAGCAAGGTGCCAAGCCGAGGGGAAGCATCATTTGGCAATCTTTTGGGCTAGGGAAAGCGTCATTCGGCCGGACCTCCACCTTCTTCTTCATCATTTCACCTAGGGAGTGTCATTTATGAGCTTTTTGTGTGATTTGCTTTACTTTGTTGTTATGGTTTGTATGATGGCACACTAGACCCCCAAGGCCACCGGATATTGGTGAACCTTGGGGGGTTCATCATGTATTTTGGATGATTTGCACTTAATATCATGTTTGGGTTGATTTATGAATTTGTTCATTGTATTTCATGCCTAAAGCTACTTGAAGGAGAAATCCGTAGCTCTTTATTGAGTTGTACATGTAGACGTGACTTACTCGCGTGTATTAGATCTTTTATGAACAAATAGGGGTTTCTTGTATTGATATTGCCGAGAAATTGGGTATCAATAGCCCTCCGATCTATAAGGGTAAACTAGTGTTTAGGGTACCCTTATATTGGGATCTCCTTGTACTTAATGCAATCGTAGGAATACCGGTTAGGAAGAAATTCCACTAGGTATTCGTATGGGATTAGGGCTCAATCGCCGAGAAATTGGGATTGATCTAATCTTGAGATCGGTCTAAATCACCCGAACTATCTTTTTACTGTTCATCCATGTTTCATGATGACCCCTCAAGGGGATCCACATCCATAGGCCTTCACACATCACTGTAGCACTTGCAACCGTTTATTTGACTTTTAATTTGTTTATACGTATTGTTCTTGTTAGAGTACCACAATCGTGCTTGAAATGTTAGGTTAGAAAATAGGTGATGAAGGAGTAATAGTAGACCCTTAGCCCCGTGGAATACGATCCTTGTGCTTTTGCACTAGGTATTACTTGGCGACACCGTACACTTGCGGGATTCCTCAACCACTACACGTGTGAGAGGAACTACCACCATACATATCTTTTCCTTTAATACCCATACCTAATCTTAAGAGCATGACCATGGCTAGGTTCTCTTGTAACATCATGATATATTTCCCATTCATTTACCATTGAACCCTCTGATATTGTAGTTGACCTAATATTATCCATTTGATGCTGACATCGAAAAAAAACTATAAGTATTCATCATAATAATTAAAGAGTTAAATGATAACAAAAAAAGGCTTCTATATCCAAACATCTTTTTCTTACTCAATAGCCCAAGTTTCTCCATCCTTTTTTTTTTGTGGAATTTTTTAAGCAAATTAGACCTAGCTATGAACCTGTTTGTTTTACTTGTAATAATTCTTTTAAAAAAATAGTGCCCAATTTGATAGACATAAAGATATGTACTCATAAGAAAATATTAAATATTTAAACATAAATATTAGTTACTATATCACTACGATGCTTAGCCATCGAAACTCTCTCAGTCATTTGAATGATTTGAGATTGTGAATGACTAACTTTATTTTTATAACTTTTGTGCTGCATGCACACCAACAATATAAGAATTTTCTCTTATTCTCAATAGAAAGAAAACCCCCCAAAAGTTTTTTTATATATTAAACTTGCCAATTATCTCCTATCCATTTATCTACTATTTTATTCCACACATTAACAATAATAAAAGAAGGTGGGTGTTGGTAATGATCTTCTAGAGTTTTGTGCTTCTAGAATATTGGTTGCCTTATATGTAATGTCTAATCATAATATCGACACTTTACTGAATTCCCACATGCTTGTTTCACTTCTTTTTCTTCTAGGTGGTTGTGTGAGAACCCCACGAGCAAATACCATGCAAAAATAATATCTAACTTTGATTTTGGATATTGAGAGTAAGATATCCATGGCTCGTTAATTTTTTGATAGAGCAAAACATGTATTTCACTAATGGCTTTTGGTGTTATAATCATGTACATTCATGGCAAAATGATACCATAAATGAAGATGTCTAAATGATAGTAGAAGTATGTTACAAAATTATAAAAAGATATTTTGCAAATCCTAGAAAATGATTCTAGTTAATAAAACATTGAGTTAATAATTTATAAATACATTGCTATGGGATAATATATTTACCTGTAATCATATATCTCAACTTGAACTCCTTCTCCTAATTCGATACCTTTAGCTTTTCCTATTACATTTAGTTTTTCAGTAGATCCATCTATTAATTTAAAAATATATATAGATTAAAACATTATTTCATTAACTTTTTTGTGTTCATTTGTTGATTGGTTAGATGATGGTAATTCTAAGGGTAATGAATGATCAAGATTAATTTCAACATCTTCATCATCTATTTAGTTTAGTATTTGATTATTTTGTATTTTTTAATTTGCATTATTTCTAATTCATGCTTTTCCTTTTCTTGCAATACTTCAATTAGTCCTTGTAATTGAATGTGACATTGTTTACACTACTGTGAAAAGAAAGACAAATATTAACATGCAAAAAATATTAATGATTAATACATTTATGAAAGGAAAGAAGAAAAAAAATAGCATATATGAAAATTAAGCAACCATACTAATTAATTCTAAGATAGCAAGATCAAAATTAAAATAATAGATATAAAGTAGACAAAGAGACTCACAAAAATGAATAATGTTAAAAAAAATAATGATTAATGTTAAAAGTATCGATTAGTTCGCTATAATATTTTCAACTCCATGCTTATTCCAATCTATATTTTTAAAATCATTTGTGGATGTGATCCACTGATATCATGAACTACATATTTTTCTTAATATAGCTCTTCCTCATTTCCTAACAATTTATAAAGTTTTTTTTTTCATGATAACAATGGCCCATGTAGGATCTTTTAATCCTTTGACATAATAAACTTGAGTTACTTGAGATACTAGAACAAATAGTTCATTTGTATGTAGTTTTTGTGTCATGTTGACAATAATAATCCCATAATGATCTCTTCTTTAACCAATACCCTCCCAAAAAGTATTATAACAATCACATCTAAATAACACAACTTTATTCTTTCCTATATAACGAAGTTCAATTATATTTAATATTGCTCCATAATATGACAACTCTCTATTATTCGCATCCCGGCCTTTAACCATAACACCACAATTTTGAGGTATTTTTCTTTTATTTTCATCATGTTCTCTTGTGTGGAACCAAAACCCATTGATATTGGAACATGGATAGTAAATTACTCTTCATTGAGGAACTTTTCCCAAGGCAAGAATAAACACATCCTGGTCATGGGGGTGGATAGGAATTTCAAATAAAACTGAATAACCATCCATAGTCTTTTCCTTATTGCGAGGATGGATAGAAATTTGAAAGAAACTTGAATAATCATCCAAATAGAAAAAATAGGAGTGCCTAGCTAGCCTTTCAAGCATTTGATCCATGAAGGGAGTGTAAAGTGATCTTTTCCAGTGGCTGTCCTAGTAGGGATTAATTTATTGTTCTCATTGTTCACTACAATCATACCCCCTTTCTTTGGAATTATCTGTATAGGACTGACAAGCACTATTTGAAATAGGGTAGATCATCACAACATCTATTAACTTAAGTACCCCTTTTTCACTACCTTTTTCATATTAGGATTTAGTGGTCTTTGAGGTTCTATGCATGGTTTATAGTTGTTTTCCAAAACAGTACTACACATGCAAATCAATGGCTTAATGTTCTTAATATCATCAAGGGTGCAGCCTATAGTTTTTTGATGCAATCTAAGTTCTCGAAGTAACTTTTCAGTTTTTATCTTACTAAGGTTAGCATTGATCATCATAAGATAAATAGAGTTGGGTCCTGAAAATTCATAACTGAGAAGTGGAGAGTTGGGTCTTCTAATGGTGATCCTCCAAATTGATTCTACTGAACCATGAGAGTAGAGTTAGCTTCAATTCAAAGTTATTCACCTCCAGTGGGTTTTGGAACACTTGAATGCAACTCTTGTGCATTTGATGTGGGTAAAGTTCTATTATTATCTTCCATGATTGAGGGTTGTGATCGTTGTGCTTTCTTCCTTTTGTGATACTGTCTTCTTATTTGAAAGGTTTACGTAGGATCTAACTCGACAAGGTTATTAATACCTCTAGATATTTGCATAAAAGGAATAACCTCCTACAAAGAAAAATAAAGTAAATTAAAAAAATTGAAAAAGAAAATTAAGAAGAAAAAAATAATAAAATAAAAATAAAAATAAAAATGTCTAATCTAACCCAATTACAATTTTAATTAATATCAATTAAGCATAATCTTTGATAATGACACCAAAAACTTGATGTGAATCATAAGTGCACGAGTAGTCAATTAGTAGTAAATAAGTTATCGTTCCAACGAGGACTGTGATGTGGATTACTAATTTTTTGCAACTAAAAGTTATCTAGACAATTCCAAATATGAATAAAGAAACTGAACAGAACTAATTTTAATTGAGACTAAAACTATTAAACTATGGTTTATGGAAAAGAGGGAAAACTTCATAATTCAAAGGTTTCTAGGATTATTGTTTCACCGTAATGATGAACAAGAGACCGTGTATTGACTTTCTCGCTATTTTGCTTAATTGTTTGAAGGCTGTTTATCCTAAGTACTCACTATTTTTTTCAGAATATAGTGAGGTATTTAACTTAGATTAACTCCTACTTTTATGGTAATTGAGTCTAATTAGATCCTTTAAGTTTCATGACAACCATTAATCCTCAAAAAATAAGCTAGGGTCTAGGGTTTTTTTTTTTTTTTTTGCCAGCCATGCGCCACGGGTGTGGTGTGCACCACAAGTTGGTTATGGATCTCTCTAAATTAAGATCCTACATTGCGCTACATGCACATGGTAGATGACATTGGTGGGTCATGTTCATTAATGTCTTTTTTGCTTTATACTATTTTATCTCCACAACTTCTCTTCATCTTTTTTCTTCTAGAGTGCTTCAAATAATTACATAATTGATGACGAATTCCAATTGTCTGCATATAGAACACCAAAAAGAAGTAACCCGAGCCAAATAGATAATGTCTAAGCAAAAATATCGAACAAGATGCATGATTAATCAATGTATTAAACAAAGTCCCAAGTTAAAATTTTATAAAATTTTTCAACTAACATCAAGACCAAGCTATAAATTTGTACTTCAAGTTAGTTGATTGCAAACTAAAAGGTTAAGCATAGCTATAAATTAGTTAGTTTCTAACAATCAAAATGATTAAGTAGAAGTGAAGTTATAAATCAAGTTCATTGGTGACAATCAAAATGATCGAAACCAAGTAAAGTTATCGAACTATTTATGCAAACAACCCAACTTAATAACAACAACTAATTAAAACCAAAACTAAGAAAATTCTTTTTAGCTATCAAATACATTACGTGATTAGCACATTAATGAAATTCAAAGAAAGAGCAAGTTATGGAACAAACTCAACTCTACAAAAATCAAAGTGATCATATCCAAATTTATACTTTATCTTAATCATTTTCCTTAACTTGGGTTTAATCCCTTCAAAGTCATATTTTCATGCACAAATAATCTCTTAAGACTATATGACTTTCATCTTTTGATCGGCTTATTTTGAGTTTGAACTATGTTATATATTTAGTTGACTTTATTTTATTTTTAAAATATATACTTTGTTAGTGCTAAAATACAATAATGCCTTATTGTACTATTGTGAGTTGGTATTATTTGTTTAGTAATTAATTAATGTGGTGAATGACAAAGTTTCCTATTTTAATGTCTGGAGCAATGGATCTTAATTGGAGTTCTAGTGAGCTTATTTGAAGATCATGTTGGACAAAGTCTATGGTGACTTTGTCGCATCTATTGAAAAGCTACTACAATATATCTATGGAGAGAAATTCATTGGAGAAACATTATTTTACATAATTATTGACTTTAAAAGATGCCCTTATTGTTTATTTATTTTTACCAGCCTACTAATGAGCCTGCTAAACGAGCTTGTGAGTCGGCTTGCGAACCTACTAACGAGCCTGCTAAACGAGCTTGTTCACAAGCCTACTAACGAGCTTGCTCAAGAGCTTACTCACAAATCTACTAAATGAGCATGCTTACCAGCCTGTTCATGAGCTTACTCACAAATCTGCTAAATGAGTTTGCTCACAAGTCTGTTAACGAGTATGTTGAAGCAACCTGATAGTGAGCATACTCACGAGTTTGTTAAAGGAATCTAATGAATGCGCATTTTTTTCCTTAATATAAATGGACTCATGTATTATAAAATAATCTATTAATAATAATCATTTTCTTTTAAAAAAAACTATATAAACTACACAAACTAATTTTTATAAATTTGAGTGAAGTTTTAAAAAATACAAGTGACATAATCTACTCCTCCTAAAATATATATTAGCATGTTAAGAATGTATTGATGTTATGTATTTGATCTCGAGCACGAGCTCAAAATTTACAGGTGATAAATGCTAAACTAATCATATTTTCTAAATCATTTACACTGCATTTAGTATGAAATTTTACTCATTAGCACCTCATTAGTACGGAATTTCATTCTTTTCTTCACAACGACCCTTATTTCTATTTTAGAAAGAAAGAAACGAATTCGAGGGTGTTTTGAACCAAAATGAAGCAAGTTACTAAATCAAGGTTGCACCACGTCTCACAATGGGCGTTGTGGAAACTTACTACTGTGATCAAGTTGTGGCAGCATGGAATCACCAGAAGCGACACAGAAGCCACAACAGCCTCACAACTGCAATTGTGAAGACCATAATGGCCGTTGTCAAGATACATAACAGCCAAACATTGTGCCAGGACTTGACTTGGAGCCCAAGCAATAACTTACTCACCACGGGTATCATAACGCAAGTGCTGAGGCCATGCCAGAGTCGATCACCATAAATACCCCAGTTTTCTCTAAATTAAGGGAGACTCTTTTGCTGAATAAGGTAGGGCAGCCGGATTTTTGGAGATCTGAGCAACGGGAGATGGTGTTTCTCCCATATTCCAATGGATTCTAGCAAATTTCTCAAGCGTACGTCACCAAGCATTACTGGAGAAAATCAAGTGTGACAGGCATGTTCAAAGATCATCATCAGAGGGGTGTGACTGACACACATTATCTAGACAATCTTGGGATCCTCTAATGCCCAACCTTCAGAGATCAATTGGAGAGAGTTAGTTTAGGAATACATTGAACGCTTCTTTATTCTTTATTTGGTCTTGTGGCTCTCTTGTGCTTTGATGCTTTGGTTTTTATGATCTATGAGATCCTAAGGGAATTGCATGTCTAGGTCCCTCAGTTATTATTTATGAATCTTGATTGATTAATATATATATATATATATATATATATATATATATGATTTTAGTTTTCATAATCATTGCATGTTCTTAATTGATTATTACTGTTGATGTGGATGAGGAGGTTATGGCCCCATGTTGATGACACCCATACCATAATAGATCTATGCATGTTCTAAAAGGTTAGGCATAGCTAGGTTTCTGAATTAGGGATTGATTACCCTTAGGCTTCGGGTTTGATTGGTCTTTTCTCATGGGATTCCCGCACTTAAGGCAAACATAGGAGGCTCAAGTGGAAGAGACTCCATCTTAAGTTCCTAGTAATTTAGACCTAGTCGTCATGGCTTATTGGGACTAGCAGGCTTTTGAATTCCTCCCGATTCGATCCTAGAACACAATTGACACTTAACGCATATCATAACTAATAATCAAGATAACTATAGTACATACTACCAACTCTTTGTAAGTGTGTTTAATGGTGTCTTCAATTATATTGCTTAATAGTGTTGTACAAGTAAACTAAAGAAAGAGCATAAAAGACTAGGCAATTGATTAAGTGAAAAGGAAGTAATAGGAGCATCTCGCCGTTCCTGGGGAAATACGACCCTTGTGTTCACCCATGAGGTATTACTTGATGACCCATACACTTGCGGTATAACAGATCAATTGTAATATTAAGTGCATACTTGCATGTTTATATATTTGCATAATTTACACACCCCATAAGGAGTTCATCAATAGGTTTAACAAGCTTGAACTCAAGCTGAGCTTAAGATTTATTGACCTTTTTGAGCTAGAACTCGAGCTTGAGCCAAGCTTATAAACGAGTCAAGCTCGAGCTCGGCTTGTGTACATTATAAATGAACTTCTTTTCAAGCGGAGCTTGAGCTTAACTATATCAACTCGTGCCGAGCTCAAGCTTAAAAATTTAGGCTCCAATCAAGCTCGAGCTAAGCTCAAGCCTGAAGTTAATCCTGCCAAGCCAAGCATGAACACTTCAAATCTCGACTCAGTTCAGCTCGATTGTAGCCTTAGCTTCCACAACCTCACTTGGTTGTGAGCATGAACCCTAGAGACTACAGCACCAGAATCACATCCGAACTGTGAGATATCTATATGGAGCAATTCCATCTGGAGCCCAAGCATATGCCAATGCTGCAAAAAAGGTATGGAGTACTTGCAGACATAGCAATAGCCTATGATGATGCTCATGCTGTTCTCATTTATGGCGTGACAGTGGAACAACGGAACGAAGAAAGGTTACAGCGAAAGAATTGAAAAGTAATACTACTTGTTCGATAGTGAGCTGATACAACTTTTGGAAGTGTATTGGTAGATGATAAATAGTTTGTATTTCTTATAGCATGTGCTTGAATATGTTCTCTTTAACAATGTGTGTGTGTGTGTGTATGTGTAACTTAGTCATTCATTGAATTCCATGGCATTTTGGTTGATATGTTGAATTCATTGAGGTAAAAAGGTCATTTTCCTTTAAATCCTTATCCTTTTCTTGAAATTCAACTTTTCCTTGGAGGGCAAGCTTCTTGATTCTTCTCTTCTTCACTATAATGACCAATCATCTTCTCATCTTTGTCTAAATTTGTTTGGTTTGAATTTGGAATGCAAGTTTCCATTCCTTTCATTAAATTTGTTAAGGTATGCATCTCCTTTTGTTTAAATATGTTTTTTTAGCTCTTGAAATAGTTCTTTAACTCACATGCCATTCCTTGGGAGCTTGTTTTCAAAGCCTTTATATGGTTTGGTTATTTGAAGCTTGCTTGAGTTGTTAATCCTTGTATTTCATCATTGCCCCATGGTATTGAGTATCCATTTGAATTCCTTTGAATTCTTGCATGTTAAGAGAATTTATACAATCTAATGGAATCACACCAAGTTTTCACAACTATACAATGGCCAACAAAAAGAGACATGAATATACAAAACTTGAGCTGTTAAACACCCATATTTTCCCCACCAAAACCTTACATAAATTCTTTCAAAACACAAGAATTAAAAGAAATTTAAAGGGATACTCAATACCATGGGGGCAAAGATAAAATACAAGGATTAATAACTCAAACAAGCTTCAAATAACCAAACTATTACAAAGGCTTTGAAAACAAGCTTCCAAGGAATGGCATGAGGGTTAAAGAACCATTTCAAGAGCTAAAAAAAAACACATTAAACAAAAGGAGATGTATACCTTAACAAATTTAATGAAAAGAATGGAAACTTGCATTCTAAATTCAAACCAAACAAATTTGGATAAAGATGAGGAAATGGTTGGCCATTAGAGTGAAGAAGAGAAGAATTAGGAAGCTTAGCCGCTAAGGAAAAGTTGAATTTCAAAAGAAGAATAAGCATTTAAAGGAAAATGACCTTTTTGCCCCTATGACTTCAACATATCAACAAAAATGCCTTGGAATTCAATGAATGACTAAGTTACCCTCATGCTCTTGAAACATGAGCTAGAATGAATAAGCATTTGTCAAAAAACAACAATGAATAAGCATTTGTCAAGAAAAAAACAAAGGTGAGTAAGCTTGAGTGATAATCACTCAAATGTCCCCAAATAACCCAGGAAATGGTGTGAAACCCCTCTATCCTCATAACTACCAAAGAAGAGTAAACGAGAAAAAGAGCGAGAGGCAAGGTATCACAAAAATTATCACGCCCCAACACACAATCATTCACGGGATGACCACCTCGTTAATCTAAGTGGAGTGAGCAACACCTTCTCTGAATTAGCACAAAGCTGATAGAAAACCTAAGCAGACCTATACTTCATTACAGCTAGGAAATACACCAAAAAAAACCTAGAAAGAACACCATAGATATATTCAGATAACCAAAATGTGAGTACACAGTGATATATAGCTTAAATATACAACCCAACAGATCCATTCTATACAAGGATATATAATACCTAACATGATTTAAAAGACGAGTAATAAGTAATGACCAAACCACACACAAATAGCTACATAGCATAGGGAAAGACCACACGCACTACTCTCAACTTAAGGAAGGGAAAAGACGAGTAATGAGTAATGCTTTTACTAAGTTAGTGGATAAGCCACATAGTTCTAATAGGATCAAAATGAAACCAATAAGTATGATTATAGTCATATCAATAATAACCAATAAACAAATAGCTTAAAATCAAGTATAATAACTTTTGAAAAGATAATCATTTTGAGAATACATATTTCACCAACAAATCCTTCTTTTGAAAACTCATTTGGCTAGCCTCAAAGAATGTTGACCCTAATTATGGCCACAACTAGGGTTTTGAACCCGCCAAGGTTAGTTTCAAATATAACATAATCAACTAGATAACCCTCCTGATATTGTCTAAGTTACCATTTTCCCCATTTAGGCTCTCGACACGCCTCCTGATATAGGTAATATAATGGTCACTCACATCGCCTCTATAGGTCAGCTATGAGGATCTCCACTACAGTGAATCTCACAAAGCATGTCACCATCAAATTACATGAAAGCATTTGCACAAGATTTGCATATTAGAGTACAAGACTTTCCCTTCACAAGAAGTGTCACATTTGCAATAATATAACATTTCCTTTCACAAAGAGAATAAGGATCAAAGAACAATAAGAATCAAAATATATCAACCAAACATGAGTTATATAATCTCAAGATTAAATCATGCACAAGTGTAAATACTCCTATTAGTTATCATTTAAATCCTACTCGATTATGTGTTTTGACAACACAAATTCACTCACAATAAAGCCCAAAATGTGGTCAAGCTCCCTCCAAGGCCTTGTCCTTGCTCAGAGGCTCTCCTCCAACAAATATGAAAGCAATCCAAATACGAAAACATAAGAACAAAATACAAAAATGGAAATCAATCACAACAAACAAAGTGAATCAAATTAGATGTCAAAAACTAAGAATTTTGTCCTACACTTAAGATGGTGGAATGATGACTCAATGAGGATTAAAGCCCTAACATCAAAGATTTCAAAATGATATGCACCAACATGCGATTGCTATAGTACCCTAAAACAATCTATCTAGTCTGCAGTAATTCTAGTGAGAGCTACAGTGCCATAGAGTTAAAACTCTACTAATATCCTTAGAAGACATTCCTCATCCACTAGCATTTCAAGAGAAACAATAAAGGTATGTATAAACAACTTCTAGAGCATTCAAAGCCCATGGTTTCAATCCAAAATTTGATCTAAAAGAAGATATTCAAAACTCTCCAAATATAATCAAGAATAAGATAAAGAAAACATTGGATTCAACACTTTTCTACTCAAAATAGGACCCAATAACCTCCATACAGAATCTAACACTTAGAAAGCTTGAAGAATCACTAAAATGTGCCCAAGAGCATAAACAAGACAATAAAAACACCAACTTGCAAAGAGGTTCACTCTAATCAACTTCAATGAAGGAAGATTAGTTCTTTAATTTCAAAGAAGCTTGAGAATTTGATTGCAACTCTAAGGAAGAGATGAACGGCCAAAGAGTTAGAAAAGTTCTTTTAAGTCCACCCCATTGGATAATATAAGGTGACAAAGGATAAGGTTTGAGGCAAAATTACCTTTTACCCTCACCACTTTAAATAAATCACTACAATGATATTACACTGAAAAGGACAAGAATGCCCTACCACTTCAAAGAAAAGACAAAGCAAAAGAAAAATAACTAATACCCCAAAAGAAACAAAGAAAAGGCATGAAAACAAACAGAGAAAAAGATATCACATTTAACCCCTTTTTTTGAGGAATTTTGTCCTCAAAAGTAACTCACCAGCGTCATCGAACAATAGAGGATAATGACTCCGGAAAGATCCTTCTGGCTCCCACGTCATCTCCTCAACATGATCACCTTTCCAAAGAACCTTAACCATAGGTATAACCTTCTTGCAAAGCACCTTATTGTGTTGATCAAGAATCTAAACTGGTTGAAACTCAAAATTCAGATCTTCTCGAAGTTACACTAGCCGTGTCTTAAATATATCAAAGGATCACACATATACTTTTTCAACATAGAAACATGAAATACAACATTAATTCTCTCCAACCCTGGTAACAGCTCCAAATGATAAGCAACTAGTCCAATTCTCTCAATGATAGGGAATGGTCCAATATAGTGAGTACTCAACTTCCCTCTAATTTGAAAATGAATAACTCCTTTCTGAGGAGAGATCTTTAGAAACACTTTATCACCCACATAAAACTCTAAAGCTCTTTTGTCTATTTTGAGCTGCTTTTAACCTTTCTCTAATCAACTTCACCTTAGGAGTTGTCATTTGAACTAACTCAATACTCTGCAGCTTCCTTTCCTTAACTTCGTTCCAATAAACCAGTGTTCGACACCTCCTTCCATATAATGCTTCATATGGAGCCATACCAATGTAATCTTGGTAACTGTTGTTATAGGCGAACTTCACCAATGGCAAATGTTGGTCCCAACCACCTTGAAAATTACAAATACATGCCCTGAGCATATCCTCAAGTGTCTGTATCGTCCGCTCAGACTGGCCATCTATCTGTGGGTGATAAGCTATACTAAACTTCAAAGTTGTCCCAAAAGATTCCTACAATTAAGGCCAAAATCTTGATGTGAATCTGGGATCTCAATCTAAAACAATGGATATTGGTACACCATGAATTCTAACAACTTCATTAAGGTAGAACTGTGCCAATTTCTCTAATAAATTTCTTGCACGAGCAGCTAGAAAATGTGCTGACTTTGTCAGTCGATCCACAATCACCCATATCATATCATGACTATGAGATGAGCGCGGTAAACTAACAGCAAAATCCATGGTGATGAACTCCCATTTCCACTCTGGAGTAGGCAAGGGCTACAACAATCTTGCTGGTCGTTGATGTTCTACTTTCACTTGCTGACAGACTAAACACTTGGAAACAAAATTGGTGATTTCCCACTTCACCATTGGCCACCAATAGTTCTCTCTGATGGAATCTATATATCTGATGGAATCCTTGAGTTGGCTTTTTACATGTTAAATATGGGAGGAAATAGTTTCATAGTTGTAAGTTGCATAATAAATTTGCATCAATAGCAACACAACTATAATATTCCAATGGTTGAACACCAAGCTATACCTCATGTGGGGAAAAAAATAATCATCCTCTAATTTGTCTTCACAACTCCATCCAATGTGTTGAATAGTTAATTGAAAAAGTCTTATCTTTTCATACTATGTTAACTGTGCTTAAACAAAAGCTTTCAGAAGAAAAACTCTATGGGTAATTAATTTGAAAATGGAGTTGATTTCTTTTAACCAACTCATTAGTTCGGAGCACGCCATGAGTCATCCTCTGCTTAAAAGGATTTTTCATGGTAATTTGGAAGCCAAGAAATCTATGGACTCATTTGAAGCTATTAAGGAAAAAATTCATCAAAAGCATCAGAGGCAACCATTTGAAGGTGCAAATTGGCCTTTAATCTAGCTAGATGCTATAAAGAAAATTTATGGTTCTTAAACTTATAATATTTTAAAGTCAAATTACCTTCCTAAGAAACTCAAGTATTACCAATTCAAGTCCAAAATGAAAAGACCTCTCAAAACATCCTTCCTTGAATACTCAAGTACTTCTACCTCAAATGTTCTAAATGGAAAAACATGTCAAGTATAAGCACAAAATTAATTATAAATGTCAAATCCAAGTCAAAATCAGGGCTTTACAAAGTGTGAAGCCTATAAGCCTATATAATCCATCATCAAGATCATGATTAATTCCTTGATGAAGACACACCAAAGATGAAATCAAAGTCACCTCCATGCTTGGTCCTTAGATACTTATAGTACTAAGACCAAGAGGTGCTTAAAAGGTCATACACTAAAAAAAAACTCATTAGATACTTTGCCAATGCTGAGATCTTTGAGTGTGAAGAAGATTAATTAGATATGTAAAACAAAGTCATTCCAAAGATTATACTTTTTGGGACTTATTTACTCCATTAGTGAGATGAGTCCATCAAGTGTAAATGCTTCAAATATGGAATATAAGATCATGCTGAATATGTTTCACTTTGAGGCTTATCAACTTCATCGATGAGGGTAGGCGGAAGAAGTTTCCAAACCACAAAGCTCACTCTGACATTGAGATTGAGCTAATCAAGTGGAAAGGCTTTTATATTTCTATTTCACTTTAAGGCTTGTCAACTTCATCGATGAGGGTAAGCTGAAGAAGTTTCAAAACCACAAAGCTCACTCACTTTGACATTAGGTTTGTGCTAATCAAGTGAAAGGGCCTTGAAAACCATCTTAAAGATGTTTCACTTCGATATTTGTCAACTCCATCAATGAAAACAACCGGAAGAAGTTTCAAAACCCCAAATATATTCACTTGAAAGCTCACTAACTTTGTTATATATTGAGATTGAGCTAATCAAGTGAAAAGACTTTGAAAACCATGTTAAATATTTTTCACTTCAACACTTGTCAACTCATCTGTTGAAAACAAGTGGAAGAATTTTCAATCATAGATATGTTTCACTTCAAAGCTCATTAACTCTGATATTAAGATTGTTAAAATCAAGTGAAAAGGCATTTAAAATCATATTTCACTTCAAAGCTTGTCAACTCTATCACTGAGATCAAGTGAAAGAAGTTTCAAGCCTAATATGTTTCATTTCAAGACTTATTAACTCGACCATTGAGATTAAGTTAATCAGGTGAAAATGCTTCTAAAATCATATTTTGTTTCGAGGTTTGTCAAATCCATCGCTGAAAATAGCCGGAAGAAGTTTCAAAACCACATATATATTCATTTCAAAGCTCACTTACTCTATAATATATTGAGATCGAGCTAATCAAGTGAAAAGACTTCAAAAACCATGTTAAAATTTTTCACTTCAACTCTTGTCAACTCCATTACTAAGGACCAGCGGAAGAAGTTTCAAAACCACATATGTGTTCATCTCAAAGCTCACTCACTTTGACATTGAGATTGAGCTAATCAAGTGAAAAGGCTTTAAAAACCATGTTAAATATGGTCCACTTCAAAACTTGTTAACTCCATTGTTGAGAAAAACTGGAAGAAGTTTCAAATTCAAATATGTTTCACTTCTAAGCTTGTCAACTCCATCATTGAGAACATATAGAAGAAAATATGAGCCTAAATATGTTTCACTTTAGGCCTCATGTACTCTGTTATTGAGATTGCTTAAGTTAATCAAGTGAAAGGCTTTTAAAATTATATATCACTTCGAAGCTTGTCAACTCTATCACTAAGAACAGGCTGAAGAAGATATGAGCCTAAATATATTTTATTTCAAAGCTCATGAACTCTTTTATTAAGATTAAGCTAATTAACTGAAAAAGGCTTCTAAAATCATGTTTCACTTTGAATCTTGTCAAATCCATTACTGAGAATAAATGACATACCCCTTGCGTGTGTGTACCGCAAGTGCACGGGCTGTCGAAGTAATAATAGTACCCCGGTAAGAGGGTAGTCGAATCCTCAGGGAGTAAGGATCAAAGACACAAGTGTTTGCTATTTAGCTAGTGTAGTGTACGGAAAGTGAAAATAGAATCAATGTATGGTTGCAAAGCAATTAAATTAAACAAGATGTAAAAGAGAAATATATAAGGCAGGAGAGTGCAAGTAAGAGTAATAAGAGAAAGATAATCAATGAGTGGAATAGGGTACCCGGACAAGCTACCCTAGGATTTATGCTTTTAGTGCAAGACAATGTTGTTATAGTCTCCTATTGATGATAATTGAGTCGAGTATATCCTTAAACACACGGTCACAAACCTAAGGTCAACCGTGACTAACCCCAACACTATGCCCCGGCATTAGGTTTCACTACGACCCTTGACTCTTGTTAACCTGTCAACTAAGCCCTAGGGGAGTTCATCTTCCTAAGCCTCGCACTACGTGGAATTGCTTAAAGTTCTAGGGATTCCTAGTGATAAACCATGTTCCTATGTATAGCTCTAACCCTTTGGTCCAGGTGAAAGAACCCTAGTCTAAATTAAGCCATAGCACTAGGATTCACTACAACCCTTCACTCTGTTGCTCACGCAACTAAGCTCCAGGGGAGTTCATATCCTAGCACTTCGCTCTATCTTGACCGCTAAGAAGTCTTGGAACACGGAGGTAGGGAGAATCACACCGGAAGGGAAAGGGGACATTTCGCTACCTCACGACTCACCCTCTCGATTCTCTTCAATCTTAAGTAGTCTAACCCTATAGCAGTTGTCACACCTCCAAAGGATAAGCCAGATGATTCGAAACCCTAGTGTTACGGCTAAGGGAAAATCAATATAAGATTCAATTAAGATTGAAACTCAATTTTATTCATCAATAAAGAAAAACATAATAACATGTCATAGAAACATAATCATGGAGCTATACAAATCCATCAAACTATAAGCATAAACACAAATCAAAAGCATAGATGAAAACCCCCTTGCGTAGAGTGTGGCCGTGGTCTTGTGTGGCTGCCGGACGTCGATGTCGATGCCGATGACACACTTCGATCCTCCACAAGGTCCTCTCCAAACTCTAGCTACAACCCTCCAAAAACTAGGAAAAAAGATTGGCAAAAAGATCCAGAAAAAGTCTCAAAAGGGCCTTTAAATATTGTTGAGTCGCGGCTTCAAATTGGCTGAATTGGGGTTTCACACGGCCGTGTGGAATTTCCACACGGCCGTGTGAAGTCTCTGTTTTGCTGAATTTCGGCAAACAGTGAAAAGTAACTTACTACAGTATTTTGCTACAGTACTTACTACATTGTTGCTACAGTGCTTTTGCTGAAACGCTCCCGAATTCATCGTTCTTCATCGAGGCCGTTGATTTGGGCACACAATCAACGGTAGATAGTGCCGATTGCTTCAATTCTCCTCATTGGCGAAGTTCTCCTATGCTACACGAGTTAAACTTATTGTGAATGTGACTGCCTTTGTGCCCCTCCAAAAGAGGTTGGCACACACCCACAAGTCTAGACTCGTGCCTTGTTCCTTGCTCGGTTTGAAAAAACTCCCCAACAACGGCGAACACGATCTAACTTTGTTCTTCTTCTCCAAACTAGCTCCACAAACCTATAATGCACAAAAGCACACAAATGCACACAATTTAGTGATAAAATCTGATAAAAGTAATGCTCATTGTAAGATAATAACACTTTTCGTTACTATAACACAAGCACCTCCAAAGGACAACCTAGATTGTTCTTAACCCTAGTGTCACATCTAAAGGAAAACATTAACAAGATGAAATTAAGATCGAAACTCAATTTTTATTTATCAATAATGGAAAAGCATAATAACAATGTCAAAGAAACATAATAACCCTAGAGTTTACAAGTCCGAATACCCACAAGGGGTTTAGCTCCTCATGGAGCTATACATGTTCATCAAAATATGAAAGAAAGCACAAAGTAAAGACATCAATGAAAACCCCCTTGCGTATGGTGTGGCCGTGGTCTTGTACGGCCGCCGGACGTCGGTGACGATGCCGATAACGCACTCTAAACCTCCATGAAGTCCTCTCCAAAACCCTAGCCGCACTCTCCAGAAGTTGGGGAGAAAGATAGGTCCAAAGATCTCCAAAGTCTCCAAAATCGCTCTTTATATTGTTGAGTGCGGCTTTAAAAATCGGACTTATCGGGACTTCACACGGCCGTGTGGAATTTCCACACGAGCGTGTGAAGTTTCTGGCTTGCTCGAAAATTAATTCACACGGCCGTGTGGAATTTCCACACGCCCGTGTGAATTCTCTGGAATTCTGAATTTTGGCCGAAGATGAACAGTAGCTTGCTGCAGTATTTTTACTACAGTAACTTGCTGCAGTGCTGCTACATTACTGTCCCAAAATGCTCTCGAATTCGTCGTTCTTCATTGAGGCCGTTGAATTGGGCACACAATCAATGGTAGATCGTGCCGATTGCTTCAAATCTCCTAATTGGTGAAGTTCTCCTTGTTAGCATGAGTTAGACTTATTGTGAATGTGACTGCCTTTGTGTCCCTCCAAAGGAGGTTGGCACACACTCACAAGTCTCTACTCATACCGTGCTCCTTACTTAGTCCAAGAATCTTCCCAACAATGGCGAACACGATCTAACTTCGTTCCTTTCCTTCACTTTATCTTCACAACCCTACAATGCACAAAAGTAAATAAATGCACACTTTTTAGTGATAAAATCTGATTAAATTAATGCTCATTGCAAGATAGTAACGCTTTGCATTACTATAACACGAGCACTTATCATGGAGTCAGAGTACCAGGATAAACGGTCGGTAGCTGCCCGTAATCCTCCGTCTCAGTGAATGCCTCATCGTACAACCCCATCCGTACTTAAAAATGCGTTATGCTCAAACTAAAATGCTGACCAAGGGCCCAGAACTGGATAGTATCAACATCAGTAAAGCTGTCGTACCCTCGATCAAACTCGAACGATGATAGTACCTTGAGCTTGAGCGATCTAATAGTTGGCTCTCGGATAGACAGTAACCTGCTCCAACTCCCTACTGAGAGAAGCTCCTCCACCTCCTCGGCCAACTCTACTCCCCCTGAATATCTCGCAATATACTCAAATTTGGGAACCGGGTCAGTCCAAACCTGAGTTCCGATAATCGCTTGAAATGGACCTAATGCTCGAGCAAAGAGAAGTCAATCTGCTCTGGAGAGGGTGAAGAAGGCTCACAGGGGCGATTCCCAGCTTGCTTCTTCGATCTGGAGGCCATATCTACAGAACTGAAAAGAGGAATGATCAAATTTACTTGAAAAACACATTCTGCAAAAATCCACAAGGCCCTGTGTAAATTCCACACGCCCGTGTGGCTTTTCGGGGGGACACAGCCGCACGGCCGTGGGGGCTCAAAATTTATACAAAATCATTCAAATGCTTTCAAAACTTTCTACAATCATTCACAAAGTGTGTGCGCATGCAAACCAAGTGAAAGATTGCAAAATAGACCAATTAAATCAAGATTGATGAAGAAAGAGGGATTGAAGTTCTTACGGAAGGTGTGAAGAAGGAAAGCTTTGAAATCGGCGGAAAAACAACTTCTAAGACCCCAAGAATCGAGTTAGACAGTCGAGAGAGCAAGAGAAGAGTTCATAGAGTCTTTGAGAATGAAAAGATCAAGAGGCACGAGTGAAATTCAAAGAAAATTCGTGGCTTTTGAAGTTCTGGGAATCCACACGGCCGTATGCCTCTACAATTAAGGTTCACAAGGGCAGACAGACGCCCCTGTGCGCACTCTGGTTGCTCTCTGGACTACCCCACACGGCCGTATGAGACTCCCACGCGGCCATGTGCCTTCACAGGAGAGCTTCACAGGGGCACCCACACGCCCCTGTGTGCTCTCGGGAAAACACCTAAGGTCTCTACTCAAATCCACACGGCCGTGTGCCCAACCTGGCCAAAAACACAAGGGCAGCCACAGGGGCACCCACACGCCCCTGTAGCCTCTCTGGATTGCCCGAGAAACTCTAAGTGTTCCACACGGCCGTATGCTATTCACAAGTTCTCCCACAGGGGGGGCCACACGCCCCTGTATTTTCTCGGGATGGAAGGGAAGTCTTTGTAGAAAATCACACAGCCGTGTGCCTTAACACATGGGCTCTCACAGGGGCACCCACATGGCCTCTGTGACGCTTGGGAAAGAAAGTCCAAGTTCTGCAGGAATTCACACGGCTGCGTGGAAATCCCACACAGCAGTGTGCCCTTCACAGGGTCGTTCACAGGGGCAGCTACAAGGCCCCTATGACGCTCGGGATGAGCTCTAAGATGGTCCACACGGCCGTGTGTTTTCTCTGGATGACTTAGAAAAATCACAGACTATGTTGAAAATTTCAAAAACACATTTATAACACTTAGAGCCTGTATAAACGATAAAAACACAACCAGAGATCCATGAAAACAAACTCAAACAACCCAAAACTTCGTCAATCAACATCTAGGCATACGAAAACATCAACGATCCACAAGAAAATCACAACACATGTACGTAAAAATTCAGAACACCAACACTAAGACCTTTATTCATGTTAAAACTAAACTAAACCTTAGAAAAACAGTAAAAGCTTGGGTTTCCTCCCAAGAAGCGCTTGTTTAATGTCACTAAGCTTAACGTACCTATTTAAACTCATAGGGGCTCATGAATGAATGTTGACCTCTTTCTGACCAACTGAAAACATGCATGACATAGCTTATGTAGTCTAGAAGGGGAGTTAGCGATTTTGTTACCACACAAGGGTGAAACACCCTTACTCCTTGCTTGCTCATCCCCATTGACCTTGGGGCTTTTCGTGTGGTGCCTCCTCGCTCTCCTTATCTTCCTTCTCATCCGTTTCATAAGTCCCAGTTCCGACTTAACTTCCTCCTCGACTAGACCAAGTGATAGTACTTCTTCTTCGATCTCCACATCTTGGTCCGGCCACCCTTCATATGGGTCTGGGTTCATCATTTCCTGCACATAATCATCTATTAGCTCATCAGTGGTGTCAAGGAAATACAAAGCATCATCAAAATCAAGAGAGTGTCTCATGGCTTCGGCGAGGCGGTATGTAAGCTTGTCATCTCCAACTTGCAATGTGAGCTCCCCGCCATCCATGTCAATAAGAGCCTTGGAGGTGCGCAAGAAAGGCCTTCCAAGGATCAACGGCACCTTTACATCCTCATCAACGTCTAACACCACAAAGTCAACAAGAAATATATACTTGTCCACTTTCACCAACACATCTTTCACAATCCCCCTCGGATGCCTCACCGATCGATCCGTAAGCTGAAGTGTCATTCGAGTCAGTCTAGGCTCGCCCAAGCCTAGCTTTTGGAAGAAGGTATAGGGCATGACATTGATACTTGCCCCAGAATCGGCCAATGCCATTTCTTCACCCAAGTTGCCAATGTTGCAAGGTATACTAAAACTTCCGAGATCTTTTCTCTTACTCGGCATGTTCTTTTGCAAGACGGCCGAGCAATTGGCATCAAGAACTATAGCTGCACTCTCCTCCAATTTCCTCTTGTTGGTCAAGAGGTCCTTCAAAAACATCGCATACTTGGGCATTTGGGCCAATGCTTCCGTGAATGGTATGTTGATGTGCAACTGCTTGAACATACCCAGAAATTTCTTGTATTGCTCATTTTCTTGGTCATTCTTCAAGCATGAAGGATAGGGGATCCTCGGCTTGTAGGGTGGGGGTGCCACCTCCTTTTCCTTTAACACTTCTTCCTCTACCTCCATGACCTTAGGTGCTTTCTTTGTCTTCTCTAGAGGGAGATTTCTCTCGACCTCTTTTCCACTTCTCAAGGTAATTGCCTTCAATTGTTCTCTCGGATTGGTCTCCGTATTACTAAGCAAACTACCTTGGGGTCTCTCAGCCAATGTCTTCGTAATTTGCCCCACTTGATTCTCCAAATTGTGTAATGAGGCGGTGTGATTGCGATGTGTAGCTTCCACCGATTGAAACCTAGCATCCGACGAAGAAATAAACCTTGTGAGGGCTCTTTCTAGATCGGTTATCTTTCCTTCTAGCCCAGTCACTCAGCTCTCTAAGTTCGGTGCTTGTTGACTTTGAAATCCCGGTGGTGCATTGCTCTTTTGTTGTGACTGCCCTTGATTGCTCCATGAGAAGTTCGGTTAGTTTTCCCACCCCGGGTTGTAGATTCCACTGTACAGGTTGCCTTGGCCTTATCCTCTATATGCATTGCCAACAAAATCGACCTGTTCCAGCGCACTAGTGCCCCCAATAGCAATAGGGCAATCGCTCGAAGCGTGACCTCCCCCACAACCGTTACAAGTAGTGATGGCCGCAACTCTTGGTGAAGTTAGAGCATCTAGCTTCTTACTCAATGATTCCGCCTATGCCGTCAATGATGTAACCACCTCAACTTCATGAATTCCGGCCACCTTCTTTCTGTCCCTTGAATTCCACTGATAGCCATTCATAGCCATCTCTTCTATAAGGTGTCGGGCTTCACTGGGAGTCTTGCTTCCTAGAGTTCCTCCTGCTGCTGTATCTAAGAGTTGCTTGGTACTCGGATTCAACCCGTTATAGAAAGTATGAATGATCATCCACTCGGGGAATCCATGATGCGGCCATCTTCGAAGGAGCTCCTTGAACATGTCCCATGTCTCGAATAGAGACTCCAATTCCATTTGCATGAAGGATGATATCTCATTCCGGAGCCTCGCTGATTTTCCCGGAGGTAAGTATCTAGCGAAGAATGCCTTGGCCATCTCCTCCCAAGTAGTGATAGATGCTCTCGGTAATAAATGAAGCCAATGTCTTACTTTTCCCTTCAATGAAAATGGGAAGGCTCTCAAACGAATCGCGTCGTCCGTCACTCCACTAATCTTCAACATGTCGCACACTTCAAGGAAGTTCTCTATATGGTTGTTGGGATCTTCATCGGCCAACCCATTAAATTGTGCGGACTGTTGTAACATTTGAATAAATGACGGCTTCAACTCAAAATTCATTGTTGTAATCGAGGGCCTCACAATGCTTGATTGGGTCCCCATAACTGCGGGTCTAGCAAAATCTGACAACGTCCTCTGCTGTTCATTCTGCTCTACCATTGTTTTTGACCCTTCTGTTTCTATACCGGCTTGATTTCAATGTTCTTATACAGGTTCCTTCCCTTTTCGATGTACACTTCTACCAATGTCCGGGTCTCCTTCAACAAGAATTGAAGGGTTCTCGCGGGTCATAACCTGGAGCCGAAAACAAAGAAAAGAAAACAAATAAGAACGATGATAGAAAAAGAAAGTGTGAAATAGAAAACGAAGTGAATAGCTAAAATAGCAAAAAGCAAATATCTAAAATACGCCTACTCCCCAGCAACGGCGCCAAAAACTTGACACACCCCTTGCATGTGTGTACCGCAAGTGCACGGGTTGTCGAAGTAATAATAGTACCCCGGTGAGAGGGTAGTCGAATCCTCATGGAGTAGAGATCAAAGACACAAGTGTTTGCTATTTAGCTAGTGCGGTGTACAAAAAATGAGAATAGAATCAACGTGTGGTTATAAAACAATTAAATTAAACAAGAAGTAAAAGAGAAATATGTAAGGCAGGAGAGTGCAAGTAAGAGTAATAAGAGAAAGACAATCAATGAGTGGAATAGGGTACCCGAACAAGCTACCCGTAGAATTTATGCTTCTAGTGCAAGATAATGTTGTTATACTCTCCTATTGATGATAACTGAGTCGAGGATATCTTTAAACACACGGTCCCAAACCTAAGGTCAACCGTGACTAACCCCAACACTATACCCCGGCATTAGGTTTCACTACGACCCTTGACTCTTGTTGAAATGTCAACTAAGCCCTAGGGGAGTTCATCTTCCTAAGCCTTGCACTACGTGGAATTGCTTTAAGTTCTAGGGATTCCTAGTGATAAACCCTATTTCTATATATAGCTCTAAACCTTTGGTCCAGGTGAAAGAACCCTAGTCTAAATTAAGCCCCAGCACTAGGATTCACTACAACCCTTCATTCTGTTGCTCACGCAACTAAGCTCCAGGGGAGTTCATCTCCTAGCACTTGGCTCTATCTCGACCGCTAAGAAGTCTTGGGACACGGAGGTAGGGAGAATCACATCGGAAAGGAAAGGGGACATTTCGCTACCTCACGACTCACCCTCTCGACTCTCTTCAATCTTAAGTAGTCTAACCCTATAGCAGTTGTCACACCTCCAAAGGATAACCTAAATAATTCTCAACCCTAGTGTCACGGCTAAGGGAAAATCAATACAATATGCAATTAAGATTGAAACTCAATTTTATTCATTAATAAAGAAAAGCATAATAACATGTCATAGAAACATAATCATCTAGGGTTTACAAGTCCGAATACCCACAAGGGGTTTAGCTCCTCATGGAGCTATACAAATCCATCAAACAATAAGAATAAACACAAATCAAAAGCATAGATGAAAACCCTCTTGCGTGGAGTGTGGTCGTGGTCTTGTGCGGCTGCCGGAAGTCGATGTCGATGCCGATAACCCGCTTCGATCCTCCACAAGGTCCTCTCGAAACCCTAGCCACAACCCTCCAGAAACCAAGAAAAAAGATTGGCAAAAAGATCCAGAAAAAATCTCAAAAGGGCCTTTAAATACTGTTGAGTCGCGGCTTTAAATCGGCTGAATCGGGATTTCACACGGCAGTGTGGAATTTCCACACGCCCGTGTGAAGTCTCTGTTTTGCTGAATTTCGAACAACAACTTGCTACAGTATTTTTTGTGCTTTTGCCGAAACGCTCCAGAATTCATTGTTCTTCATCGAAGCTGTTGATTTGGGCACACAATCAACGGTAGATCGTGCCAATTGCTTCAATTCTCCTCATTGGCAAAGTTCTCCTATATTACACGAATTAAACTTATTGTGAATGTGATTGCCTTTGTGCCTCTCCAAAGGAGGTTGGCACACACCCACAAGTCTAGATTCGTGCCTTGTTCCTTGCTCGGTCCGAAAAAACTTCCCAATAACGGCGAACATGATCTAACTTTGTTCTTCTTTTCCAAACTAGCTCCACAAACTTACAATGCACAAAAGCATACAAATGTACATAATTTAGTGATAAAATCTGATAAAAGTAATGCTCATTGTAAGATAATAACACTTCGCGTTACTATAACATAAGCACTTATCAATAAACAAAAAAGATATGAGCCTAAATATATCTCACTTCGAAGCTTATCAATTCTATCATTGAGATGGAGCCAATCAAGTGAAAAGGCTTCCAAAACCATGTTAAATAAGTTTCACTTCACAATTTGTCAACTCCATTGCTAAGGACAAGTGGAAGAGCTCTCATGCTTAAAAGCTCATTAACTCTGTCATTGAGATTGAGCCAATCAAGTAAAACAATCTTCCAATATAAAAGTTAAAACAATATTAAGTATATTTCATTTTAAAGTTTGTATTTCTCTATTGATAAAATCAAGTGGAAGAATTCTCAAGCTTAAATATTTAATATATGAATGGCACGAGTTTACAATAAAATGACTCGCATTCTAACATTTAAGAAAAGAGAGATGTTTGGCCAATCATCACAAACAAGCAAGCTGGGGACAAGTTCAAGCCAAATTAAGAGGGTTCGTATATCATCGAGACTGCCCATGAAGGAGAAGCCTATCAGTTAGTTGATAACGATGGAAGAAGACCTATGCCACTTATTAATGCAAGGCTTTTTAGAAAATATTATCCATGATATATGTAATTCATGATATATATAAAAGCATGTTGAAAAGGCTTGTGCTTGTCTATAACAAAATGTCTAGTGCTCCTGTTTGAGTAATTTGGTTAAGCATTCTGTATGATTCCTAAAGTACAATAAAAGCCTCACTTAGTTCTTTCATATTACAAGTTGAATAAAGATAGACCTTCATGAGATTTTTTTAAGCATGCTTATGGTTATAACATGAATGTCATGGCATACACATAGGTGAACTTGGAAAGATCATATGCAAACTAAAGACACTTGAAGTGCTCCTACATTCCTCCCTCAACTAGAATGCAAGAGAAAGCTTTGAAGGGGGTACTTTGTTTATGCACATTTAAAAAAAAGATTAGAAAAATAATAAATTACATTTATATTAAAAAACATTCAAAAAAATTCAAAATTCAAAATAAAAATAAAAAAATAAAAAATCTAAAAAAATTTTAAAAAATTGAATGAAAAAATCCCCGATCTCTCGTAACGGGAGAAAAGATTCACGCACAATAATCCCTGACTAAAATAGAAAAAGAAGAAAAAAAAACATGATGAGGTTTGTGATTGGTTTGGGGTTAGACAGGAGAGAATGAAAATTTTATGAAAGCCTTTTGATACCTACCATGAGGTCTTTACACTAATGGAGTGTAGGAATAATTGACACTTATGGGGGTGGACAAGAGAGAATAAAATTTTTATTAAAGTCTATTTGAAGCCTACCATGAGGTCATGACTGTCACACCCCGACCCACGGGCCCACGAGACTCGACAACCGCCGCGACGATCCCGAGGGGGGATACTGCGCCACTCAACCCTCAGGACGCCGCAAGGCTAACACCAATCTTGAAAGCAACAATCCGGAACGGAGTTCGCAAATAGAACCAACCAAAGTTACTGAGTACATATATACACCGAGAGAGCTATACATTCGATAATAGAGAAAAAGGAAATTCGAAAAACAGATTAAACAACATGCAACCAACTTGACCTACAAGGTAAATCAAATGACAACATCATGAATATAATACAATGCAAGTATAGTTAGAGATACAAATCATGGTACCGTAGCAAAAATCACTATAGTTGATTACTGCAGCAAAACACTGTAGCACCAATCTGGAGAAAGAACACGGTCTGAATACTCCCAACACGACCGTGTTCCCACGCTAAGCATGGGCGTACTTGAGCTAAAATTCTGCATTTCAAAATCCGGATTCTCTTGAGATAATCAGGGGGACAAGCACCAGTTAAGCACGACCGTGCTCACCCTAAAAACAACTTTTTAACCCTCAAAACATCGCCAAACGCTCGGCAAGAAGTCCCAAACTAAAGACAATAAGAAAGCGACTAAAACAACAAAGTAACAAACAAGGGAAAAAGACCGAAGTGCCACAATGACACTCATGTGGATAGAGAAAAAATTTATGAAATTTTTCTTTGAAGCTTATCATGGTGTCTTAACACTCATGGGGGTGGAGGAAAAAATTATGAAAAAATTTCTTTGAAGCCTACAATGAGGTCTTCACATTCATGGGGGTGAAAATTTTATGAATATCCTTTTGAATTAACACTCGTGGGGGTGAATAAAAAATTTTATGAAATCTCTTTGAAGCCTACCATGAAGTCTTGACATTCATGGGGGTAAAAAGAAATTTTAATGAAAACTCTTTTCAAGTCTACCATGAGGTCTTGACACTCATAGGGGTGAAAAAAATTTATGGAAACTCATTTGAAGCCTACCATGAAGTCTTGACATTCATGGGGGTGAAAAAAATTTATGAAAAAAATTTTCAAGCCTACCATGAGGTTTTAGCATCCATGGGGGTGGATGAAAACTTATGAAAATCCTTTCAAGCCTACCATGAGGTTTTGACACTCATGGGAGTGATAAAAAAAATTTTATGAAATTTTCTTTGAAGCCTACCATAGGGTCTTGACACTCGTGGGGGTGGACAAAAAATAAAGAAAAATCTCCTTGAAGTCTACCATGGGGTCTTGTCACTCATGAGGGCAGATATAAATTTTATGAAATATCTTTGAAGCTTACCATGAGGTCTTGACACACATGGGGTGGATGAAACTTATGAAACCTTTTCAAGCCTAAAATGAGGTCTTGACACTCATGGGGATGATAATAAAAATTTATGAAATTTTCTTTGAAGCCTACCATGAGATCTTGACCCTCATGGGGGAGGATAGAAATTTTATGAAATCTCTTTGAGCTTACCATGAGGTCTTGACACTCATGGGGGTGATAAAAAAAAATTTTATGAAAATTTCTTTGAAGCCTACAATGGGGTTTTGACATTCATAGGGATGGATGAAAATTATAAAAAATCTCTTTCAAGACTACCATGAGGTCCTGACACTCATGGGGGTAAACAAAAAATTTATAAAAATTCCTTTGAAACCTACCATGAGGTCTTGACACTAATGGGGGTAGATAAAAAATGATGAAAAATCTTTTTGAAACCTATCGTGGGGTCATGACACTCATGGGGTAGATAAAAATTTATGAAAAATCTCTTTGAAACCTACTATAGGGTCTTGACACTCATGGGGGTTGAGGAAAAAATCTCTTTCAAGCCTACTGTGAGGTCTTGACACTCATGGGGTGGATAAAAAATTATGAAAAAAATTCTCTTGAAGCCTACCATGAGGTCTTGACACAAGGATGAGATGAAAAATTTTAAAATGTTCTCTACAAAGCCAACTGTGAGGTCCCATGCTTGACGCTCACAAAGGTCGTCAAACACATTATGATGTCATATGCTCTACGCACATAGGTGTGTTGAAAACTTTCGATTATGTTTTTTTAGCCTACTGTGAGATCCAATGTTGGGGATCACAGAGGTTAACTGGAAAAGTCTTTTGATAACTTAGTTAATGGAAATCAATATTATAATTATAGCCTGAGATCCATTCTAAAATCAAGTTAATGACCTAATTATGTGGAAGGTCACAATTTGATGATATGATGGGTCAAGGCTTAAAAGCATGGAAGAGTCTAGACCTAAACAATTCATATTAATGACAAATGCAACTTTGAACTTCCAAGACGTGAAGAAGTCAAAGACCTAAGAAGTTCCACGAGTCAGGGAATAGAAGATTTCACAAGCACAAAGCGCCGAAGTTTTCAACAATAGAAAATCAAAGAAGTTCAAGTAGCCAACTCATAAATGTGGAGTGACCGCAACTTGAGAGCTTTGTGATATGTCAAGATGCAAACACCTATATAAAAAAAAAAAATCCAAGAAGGCCACTATTACCAAGCAAAAAAGGTCTTCTAATATACTTTTAGCAAATGAGTCAAGAGTGTTAGCCAAGTCATGCAAATATTAAAAAAGAGTTTGAAAAGCATGATTAAAAAAAAGTTTTCTTAGAACTTTTGTATTTTTGCCCATGTTCATGTACTTATATGCTTTTTGAAATCAATAAAAATTAATTTTATATTTTTTCCAATTATTTCTCATTCACACTTGTTTTTTAATCGGATGTTTCAACGATAGATTCTGAGATAATTGATTTGTTCTTAATAGAAATCATAAACTTGCAATTATCTGAAATATAAAACAAAAATTGATTTGTGATCTATTATTTTTAATCGGTCGATCCTAATTAAAGGTTGATAAGAATAAAGTGCCCTATATAATAATAATAATAATAATAATAATAATATTATTATTATTATTATTATTATTATTATTATTATTATTATAACTCCCTTATTTTTAACGCGTCTCTCTCATCGTGGCAAAATTTCTTCCATTTAAATTTTGGATACAAAATCAAAAATATAAACTCAGCTAACAAGCAAAGGTAGAGCCACCAAACGAGGGTAGAACACGTGAGAGCATGGGAAATGAAAGTAGCATGTGACGGTGAGCATATACTTGGAATAATCCCTCCCTCAATAAATATCAACATTTTTCCTACTATTATTATTATTATTATTATTATAAAGTTTGATATCTTAATGAATCACCAATCCTTGGAAGTAAGCCAAGGTCAGAGGGTGATTTCAATCAAATATCTTTTCTCTACCAGAGCTCCCAGATTAATGTGGACCCTACCTCCAAGTCATCAAGAGTCGGTGGATGATGAACCCACCAACGACTCATCGGATCTTCTGAACCACAGATATAGTGACACGTGTAGCCAAGCACCGTCTCACGATGATGGTGACGGCGTCTTGAAGCTTCTATTTATTCTCTTTTCTTAATAATTTTTTATTTTATATTTACTTTTTTTTTTTTTGTTTTTTTGTTCTGCTTTTTTTTTTTCTTTGCATGTGGGCTTTGGCTCAAAAGAGAAGGCAAGGGATCTGATGCTTCCAACGTCCGTTACTTAACGGGCACGCGAGGTCCTTTTTATTATTATTGTTTTATTATTTTATTTTTTATTTTTTTAATTGAATTGAATGGTGATTGGAGAACAACGTCGGCTCCGTTCCTCTAGTGCCGCCGTTAAATTGCCGTTTGGAAGGCTGGGTAACCGTTTGACGACGTGAAAGACTAAATTTGGACTGTCAAAACATAGCATGTAAAACGTGAAGGGTTTTATATGATTATTTAATTAGTGCCGTACATCATGCTAAATAATGAAAACCTCGTTTATAGCATTTATTTATTTTTAGGGAAAATTACTATTCACCCCTCGCGAATTGCAAAACTTCCCAGACAGCCCCTGCAAGTTTGTAATACCCCAGAAAGCCCTTCCGTTAGTGTTTGAATTCCTTTTTCCCCCCTGTCGTTCATTTGTACAAGGTTTATGCTGTGAAATACCGTGCGTGCCCTTGCAAATGGTGGGAAAAAAACCGCCCAGTCACATCATGTTAAACATTTTTTATTTGGCTTTTGTCAATCTTTTTTATCCCTGCTTGCGTTGATTTTTCTGAAATAAAGTTTGGAAGATTCATCGTTTGCATTCGTTTGAACTCCGCCGGTTGGCCGATAAGCTGAGATAAGGTGAGAATGTCTTCCTTTCCATCACTTTGATCATCCTTTAAGTGAGAGTACCAATTTATATTTATTTATATGCAGGTTTCAGGTTTTTAATGGAGAGTTTTTGTGCAATTGCAAGATACAACGGTGAGGGACGAGTGCTAGTGTTCACGGCACAGACTTCTTGGGATTCAATCTTAGCGGAGATATGTGACCGATGGGGTCTTGATGTTTCCCATGTTAGGGTGAAGTTTATCACACCCGATGGACATAAAACGATTTGTCCAATAGAAAATGAGGTTGACTTCCAGCGCATGTGTCATGTATACTCACTCTTCAAATGCGCTGCAGTCGATCTCGTTGTTGAGACAGATGATGTGCCATTGTTGCATCATAGTCAAAACGAATTCTTGTCATTGTAAAGTTCTTATCCTTTATCTTTACTTTTGAAGTCATATGTGTTCGCCTAATTATTATAGTTACCGTTTAAATATTGTATTTTTTATTTAACTACACCATTTTCCGTTTAACAAATAGTTTCTGTGTTTAACTTATTATTTTATTGTTTAAATATACATGTTTCAAGGTAACTTATTTTGTTTCCGATTAAGTTACTGATGTTTTCCGCTTAACTGAAGTGTTGGCAGGAATTCTGATTCTGCCAGCGCACCTGTTCCATCTCATGGCGACCCGGACGGTGGAGCATGTCTTCCGTCCTCCTCGGATCATCCCGAAGTGCTGTCGTTGGATATCGGACAACGTTTCGTAGACGTTGACCATTTAAGAGACGCGCTTCGGAATTTTGCAATCAAGAGGAATTTCGACTTCAAATTCATAAAGAATGAGAAACACAGGGTGACTATAGAATGCGCTGCCGTTGGTTGTGGCTGGCGCCTTCATGCATCGAAGGAATACAATAAAAATACGTTCAGAATAAAGACAATGCACCCGTCACACAATTGCGGTGGTGGAATTGGCTCGGTGTCACATCCGAAAGCGTCGAACAAATGGGTAAGCGCACGAGTGATTGACAAGCTTAAAAGCCAGCCATTGTACAGGCCTATCGACATTCAGAAGGACATGTTACGGGAACACGGTGTCCACATTCCATACAAGCAAGCTTGGTTGGGTAAAGAGCGTGCCCGGGTGATTCTCGACGGCAGCGACGTCGCCAGCTATGATCTGCTGCTTTGGTACGTGGATAAGGTGGCCGAGACAAATCCCGGCAGCATTGCGATTGTAGAAAGAGACGGTGACCGTTTTAAACGCGCATTCTTCTCGTTCCGTGCTTGTATCATGGGATTCAAGCGGGGTTGTAGGCCGCTGCTGTTTGTCGACGGTACCCATCTTCTTGGAAAATATCGTGGTACGTTGCTGGGCGCCACAGGCAAAGATGGTAACAATGGGTTTTTCCACTTGGCCTTCGGTATCGTCGACAACGAGACAGATGCGAATTGGACGTGGTTTATTTCCAAGTTAGGTGATGCGTTATACGATGACGGCGATTATGAAGAGATTATTACATTTGTGTCGGACAGGTCTAAGGGGCTTGTGAACGCCATTGCAAGGGTCTTCCCCTCGTCCCCACATGCCTATTGCCTTCGACACTTGGAGGCGAATTTTATGAAAGCAAATGGCGGACTTGGGAAGGCATTGAAGGACGAGTGCTGGTCCATATGTTTTCGTATTGCGTGGGCGTCAACGGCTAAAGAATTTGATGATACGGTGAATGAATTGCGGGCCATATCACCAGAAGCGCACCGCTGGTTGCTTGAAAAGTCAGATTTGTCACATTGGTGTAATTATTTGTTTAAAGGTCAACGTTGGGGCAACATGTATTCAAATGTCGCAGAGTCCTTCAATGCGTGGATAAAAGAAGCTCGCCATCTACCAGTGACGAGAATGGTCGACTCCATACGGTATTTGAATGTTTGATTTTCATTCGGTTTAAACTTCTTCGTCACTGTTTAACTTCGTGTGCTTTACGTTTGCCTATAATGGTTTCTGTTTAACTATGATGGTTCGTGTTTAATTATAATTTTCTCTGTTTAAATAATTACGTTTATGTTTAACTATTCTTGGTTTACCTTAACAATCAATTATAATTTGTTATGATACAGGTTCAAATTAATGCGGATGATATGCACCCGTCGTGAGCAAGCGAACAAATGGGACACCTACTTATGCCCCGATATACATAAGAAGGTAGACGAAGTGGTTGCGGAAAGCCGAAATCTTTATGTTGGTCGTTGTGTCGATGATCGCTATGAAGTCCTTGACCATTGCAGCAACTCCGTCGATCTATCGGGTAGAACATGCTCATGTCGCAGGTGGCAAATTTATGGTATCCCGTGCACACACGCTTGCGCTGCAATAATGCAGACAGACACCAACGTTCATCAATTTATTAGCGACTACTTCACCGTCGAGACATACAAACTGGCGTATAGGGAAGCTATTTTCCCAATACCAGACGACGACAAGCCTACAGACGACAATCGAGAACTCCATCTGCGTCCGCCGGTTACGAGAAGGCAACCTGGGCGACCCAGACGGAAGAGGATCGAGTCGCAAGCTTCCGCGGTCCGCGAGTTACGGTGCAGCCGCTGCCACGCGTCCGGCCATAATCGTAGATCTTGTACTGAACCTGTCGCCGAGTAGGCATTGTAAATAAACACCTGTCTTAACTCATAATAAGCATATTTATGTCTATATGTTTGATATTTACACAGTAAGTTTAAACAGAAAAATATTATTTTAATGAGTACCAATGTTCGTTAAATGGAGACATTACGATTTAAATGGTTTAAGTTATATTTAAATGGAGAACGGTTTGTTTGAAGGATAACATAGAAATGTAGTACATATCACACCAAAGCGTAGTTGTCCGGTCAAAATTGATCGACCCTTGGAATTCTCATTCGAAGACATTTAATGTATCTCCTGAATCGAAGCAGCCGAGTTGAACGACCCTTCAATTTCCCGTCTACTGTATAAATTGCCTTGGAGTGGAGTGATTAGATTATAAAGTTACAAAAACAATTGATGCGACATCTGCTCGACCAGGGGATCGCCGGGACACATATCGGCAATGTAATCGGTCCATCCTTCGAGATCAGAGAATCCGGAGGCGATGACATTGCTGATATGCATCCTGGACATCCCCTGTTCGATCAGATATCCCATCAATTGTTTTAAAACTTTATGAAGGTTTCTAGACACCAACAGATTTTGCAGGCGAAGATAGTACAATGGCCAGGGATGAAGTTACCAAAAACAATTGATGTGACATCTGCTCGACCAGGGGATCGGCGGGATGCATCTTGGCAATGTAATCGGGGATTTCTTCGATATCAGAGGCTTCCCCGGTGGTTGTTCAACTTGCAATTTGAACAACTGCCTGCGAAGCCTCTGATGTGCAAGATTCCTACGATTACGTCGCCGAGTTGCATCTTGCTCATGTCCTGGTGGATCAGATATCTTATCAATTGTTTTAAAACGTGTCCTTGTTTAATATTTATTCTCGTATTTGCAATTTATGTAATGAGTTATTCTCGTATTTGCAATAAACATATTTCATTTCATAGTTAAACAGAAACGGTTACTTTTAACCATTTAAGTATTAATGTTAAAGGACTACAATGCCGATAGTACAATGGCCAGGCTGATAGTTAAACAGAAACTTTTAAATTTAAATATATACACTTACAGTTATACATAAATAACATTTGTTAAAGATTAACATAGTTAGTTAAACATAATATCTCAAAACAATAACTCAAGTCGGTTTCCCCCCCCCCCCCCCAGTCGAAGACTCGCCTCTTTCTATGGTTCTGGTCCTTCGACCTTCAATGAGTATGCGTGCAACATACTGTAATCGGAAATATGGTAGATCCTTTCGAGGAAGGCGTAGCTTGTCACCTTCGAGTATTTGCTCGATAAATCTCATCACATAAACGGCGCAGTCGGCACTTCCTCGTCTCCGTCGTGCGGTGGCATCGTCGTGAATTAGAGGGTACAGTATAGTCGCCGGCTCGCCGGACTCCATGTCCACACAATAGTCAAAAAGTTTCCTCTGTTGAGATATACAAACTGATGTTAATAAACTACTGATGTTAAAAAGTCTCCTCTGAATGACCGAGGCACTTACCATTTCAAACGCGTCTCTCTCGTACTCGTCACCTTGGCATGACGAATAATGCCTGTATTCTTGTTTGTCATTGTCAAGCACCACCACATGGAAGCGGCCAATCATGATGATTGGGAAGATAACAATGTCAACTTCATGCCGGTTTCGCGCCGCGTCTCCGATCATAGCGAGCGTCGACTCGCACGCGTCAGGCTGCTTGGACATAAACAATGCCAGTGGACGTGTGATGGACGTGCGTTTCTTATAAGGGTATGGTACCCTCTTCAGTGACTTTTGAATTATGCATACGAACGCGTCCATGACATCGTCGGGAACCGTTTCTTGTCCTTCAAGCATGGAGAATAGTTGTCTCCGTGTAGTGCTGACAAAGCCATTAGTCCAAACGATAGTGCTGCGGTTAAACGGTAACAGACACAGTAAGAGAAAGAAAACTATAATTAACGAGTAAAAGAAATAGTTAAACGACAACAGACATAGTTAAACGTTAAAAGATATGGTTAAACGGTAACAATTATAGTTAAATGGTAAAGGCTAATGTTGATGTAAAAACTTCCTACATACTCGTCAATATAGCCGTTGACGAAGATCGTTATTAACTCTTGCTCGAATATGTCGAGCCGCGTGTGGCCGGGGTATTTTTTCCGGTGCGGAATGAAATCGTGCCGTACCTGTTCGGGTGGTTCATTGTTGCTATTGTCCGCATGCGTTGCGGCGACCACGACATCGGTCCCCGGATTTGTGTCTGTCTGCGACGCTGCTACTGTTGCGTCGTCAGCCTCTCGAGCGATCAGCTTTATTCTTTTGGTTTTTCTCGCGGGTCTCTTCAAATTTGACCGTCTTCGAATGGCGACCGCAATGACCTCATCGTCGTCAAATTCCGAGCTGGTCTCAGTGAAGGCCCCCGCATTCGCCTGGTCTACCTCCGGTGCATCCGAACCGGGAACTTCATTTGCTTGTATGGACGGCTCATTCGAATGTGACCGTCCTTCCATTACATCAACCCGAGCAACAAGCCCTCGGAATTCGGATGTTAATAACTGGCACGCCTGCAGCAGACGTTCGTTGACATCGTCCCTTTCAGCCGGCGGGGTGGCTGCCGTCGTCGGGGGGGCAGCCGACGTCAAGGGGGGTGTTCCCGTACGGCGCGTTGAACTCGTAGTACGTGAATGACGGCTTACGCGCTCGGGAGAGATTGTAGTTTCATCGTGCATTGTCCGTCGGGCGGCCCCAACAGTTATATCTTCATTCGCATTAGCGGCAACCAGCTCACGAAACTAACATATGCAAGGTAAGGTTAGAGAACATGTTTTCTTAAACAAAGACGTCAATATGTAAACGGTAAACGAAATATTTAAATAGTAATGCTTCTAGTTAAACAGAGACTACATATAGTAAATGGTAATATCCATAATTATACGGAGAATTCGGTATGATTACCTCCTTTCCTTCCAGAGATGGCAAAATGGTTTGTATCGACCCTTGCTTCTCGTAGCAAAGCATCCTTGGTGTCTTGCTCAAATTCACTTTGTTTCCGCAACCGGTTAGCTCGTAAAACCATATGTTCAATGCGATCGAGCAACCCTTCACGAACCCCGCCTGAATCTTCTCCCCGGCGCATCTTGCTCGCACTCTTGCGGCAGCTTGTGGGACGTCATCCATAAGCCACTTGTGTGTCGCCTGCGCCCATGCGTATCGGCCCATGCCACGTAGATCGTCGACATAATCAACGACCCAATTTGGAACAGAGCATGACGTATTTGGGAAGAGGACCGTACCCATGAGGTAAACCATCAGGAGTTTGACAAAATTTTCTTCTTGTCCACTTTGTCGAACAACTTGCTCAAGAGTTCTCTTTATAGAGTCTCTGTGTCTCTCGTACGTTCTCGAGAAATACCTCTCTTGGAAAGATGAGCGTGATTTCTTCTTCTGAAAGACGACTTCCTCTCCACTGCAACACACACCAAGAACGAGGGCGACATCTTCAGGCCTGAAACTTAGCATGCTTGTCCCGATCCTGAATTTGCTTGTGCGGTCATCGTAACTTTGCAATAGGAAATCAAGAAGGGCCCTGTCTTGGAATACCGCTCCCACCTTAGTCAATGCTTCGAACGGTGTCATTCGTATAAGTTCCCAGTGCTGTCCATTCATGTAGACCTTCAATTCGGCTATCGTCTCCGCTACCGCTGCCAAGGAGCATCGCCCATTAACTAGGGTTGTCGCCATAAGTCCTCCGTGGAGACGATGTTCGAAAGGTTAATTCCGGTCGTACAGTGGCGAAAAGAGAATATATTCAAAATCCCCAACCTCCGCCTAACACGGACAAGTTATTGCAGTGCCCGTTACGAACCGCCCACGACTTCCCATGTATAGTTAAAAAAAAAAAACGTTTCGTTCTCTCAATCAGTGTTGTCACACAGAAGCCTGATTACGTACACGAAGGATTTTATATTTAAACATAGAATCTGATAGTTATAATATAAAGGTTTTCGTTAAATGTTAACTATCTTAGTTTAAACAGAGAGTTTTTATCGTATGTATAGGTAAAGGTTTTCGTTAAATGTTAACTATCTTAGTTATTGCAAAAGAATGTATGTTACAAACTTTACAGTAAAATTGAGAAAGAACTTTATACAGGATTGACTCTCGAGGACGTCTCCCCTTTATCCCCGACGCCGGCTGCCCTCCCATCCAAAAGTATGCGTGCGGCGTATTTCAGACGTAAGTACGGCACGTCCGTTTGCGGTACCCGCAGCTTTTCGTCAGCAAGAAGTTGCTCAATGAACCGCATCACATACACCGAGCAGTCAAGACTTCCTCGTTTTTGTCTTGGAGTGCTCCTGTCGTGAATGAGGGCGTACGAGGACGTCGCCGCCTCGCCAAGCTCCATCTCGATGCAATTATCGAATAGTTTCCGCTGTAAACAAATAAATTTTGAAGTCGAGATGGAAAATTAGGAAGTAAGTTATTTCCGTTATAGTTAACACGGGAGCTTACCATTTCGGCGGCGTCTTCGTCGTATTCCTCGCTCTGGCAGGAAGAGTAATGCCTGTACTCTTGCGCTATGTTGTCGAGAACGACGATATGGAAATGGTCATGCAAAATTATAGGCATTATTACGATGTCGACTTCGTGGACGTTCCGCGCAGCATCGTCTATCATGTGGAGAGCGTCTTCCGCCGTGTCCTCCCTTTGGGAGAGGAATAGTGCAAGTGGACGGGTAATGGAAGCGCGCTTCTTATAAGGATACGGTTGAAGCTTCAGCGACTTCTGGATGATGCAGACGAAGGCATCGACGACATCGTCTGTCACATTCTCCTTACCCTCGACCAACGTGAACACGGCCTCGCGTGTCGTCTGAACTGCGTCAGTCCTCCATACGATAGTCCTGATGTTAAACAATAACGTTCATAGTTAAGTGGATAATGATATAGTTAATTGATAACTTAAATAGTTACATACAATTTACAAACAATTAAATATTAAAGGAGATAGTTAAACCGCAAGTGTATTTATTTAACTGTTAACATAAATATACTTACGAGTCCATGACACAGTTGAGGAAGATTCTTATTATCTTCTCTTCGAATTCGTCGAGACGCGACATTCCGGCATATTTTTTCTTCTTCGGAACGAATTTTTTCTGCGCCTCGTCGACGTCTCGTTGCCCTTCCTTGGCAGCCTCTTTATTCGACTCCGGTACTGCCACAGAGTCTTTAACATGTGACGGTGCCGGTACGGCCACAGCGTCGTCGACGTCTCGTTGCCCTTCCTTGGCAGCCTCTTTATTCGACTCCGGTACTGCCACAGAGTCTTTAACATGTGACGGTGCCGGTAAGGCCACAGCGTCGGCGACAGCGTCTTTTTTCGGTTCAGCTGCTAACGTGGGCTGACTCGACACCGGCAATGCCACGGAGTCTTTATTCACTTCTGGTGCCACTGGCGCCAGGATTGTGTCTGCCTTCGTCGCGCAGCAATCGTACGCCGGCGCCGGTGCCTCCAACACAGGGAGGTCACTGAGAAGGGATTCAATTAACGTGTCGACGGCGGCAGTCGCATCATCGGGCAGAGACACATCCATTGCAGCCGGCGGCACCGCTGCCTGTCCTTTTTCCAATGGCGAGCTCGGACCTGAAGTTGGCTGAGCCTCCGCCATTGTTGGTTCGACAGCATTTGGTACTTCTGTTGCCTCGACGTCGGCCGGCGGAGGGAGACACATCGTTGCAGTCCTCCACATAAGCCTCTTCCTGCGCGGGACTCTCGCGAATGCCCTCGCGAGAACGTCGGCTCTGGCAATCGCCGGGGCTGCGTCCGTTGCATTCGGGCTGCCGGAGATCGTATCATAGTCATCCGGCCTCGTCGTGGCCTGCGAACGCGCCTCCAGAGCATCAACGCGAGCAACAAGACGTGGGATCTCTTGCAACATTAACTCGCACGTCTGCAATAGACGTCTGGTCAGCTCGTCGCCTGTTGGTGTCGGGGAGGGGGGTGGAAGGGGGCTTGCCCGTCGGCGAGCAGTCCGTGCGCGGTGCGGGCTCCGAGAAGGTGATCGGCGTCGGACGCGCTTTGACGATGCTGCCCGATCATCTCTCTTTCTCGCAGGCGGAGCGGGAGTCTTGCTCGCCAGCGGAACGGGAGCGGAAGCGGGAGGAATAACACCTCCGTGGCCGGTGGCAGCTCCGCGGATGGCCCCAACAAATATTTGTTCGTCCTGGTTGGCGGCGACCAGTTCGGGAAACTAACAATTGTAAAAATCCAATACGTTTAAACAATAAACATACGAGTTAAATGTTAAGAAAATAATTTAAATTGTAAACATAGTTGTTAAATACGAATTATTATATTTAAACACTAACACAGATTGTCAAACACAAAAACGGTAAACTTAAATGAAGATTCATTAAATAGATTCATTACCTCTTTTCCTTCAAGTGATGAAAATAAAGTCCCCGTCGACACTTGCTTCCGGTAGCTGTTTTCACCGTAGCACAGGATCCTTGGGGTCTTTCCGAAATGCAACTTCTTGCCGGTGCCGGTGAGCTCATAGAACCAGGTGGTCAACGCAACCGAGCAACCTTTGACGTACCCCGTGTTGGTCTTGTTCCCGGCGCATCTCGCTTGCACTCGAGCGGCCGCTTGTGGAACGTCCTCCATTATCCACTTGTGGGTCGCTTGAGCCCATGCAAATCGTCCCATGGCTGGTAGGTCGTCGACGTAGTCAACGATCCAAACAGGAACAGAGCAGGAAGTGTTAGGGAAGAGGATAGTACCCATGAGGTACACCATGAGGAGCTTTACAAAATTCTCCTCTTCCCCCCTCTCGCGAACTATCCGCTCAAGTGTGTTCTTGATGGAGTCTTTATTTCTCTCGTAAGATCTTGAAAAATACCTCAGCTCGAACGGCGAGTGTGTCTTCTTCTTCTGGAATACGACTGCGTTCCCATCACAGCGTAGACCAAGGATGAGACCCACATCTTGAGGTCTGAAACTCACGAGGCTGGCCCCGATCCTGAATTTGCTGCTGCGGCCATCGAACCTCTGCAGCAGAGAATCAAGGAGGGCTCTCTCTTGGAGGACGGCTTCAATCTCGGTCAAAGCCGCGAACGGTGTCCTTCTGATGATCTCCCAGTGTCGTCCAGTCATGTGAACTTTCAATTCATTCAAAGTCTGGACCACCGGTGTCAAGTAGCATCGGCCGTTAACTAGGTTGACCGCCATGACCAATACACTACAAGAAGAACAATACATTTGTTTAGAGTGATTTATTAAACAATAACTCTATTAATTAAACAGAAACTTCCTTTGTTAAACGGAGAGTACGATTGTTAAACGGAAACGACATGTATTCAACATAAAATCCAACCATTACACTGATACTTTTAAACACAACTCATACCCACATCAAATTAACGGGGAAACACACATTATAATCATTTGAAAACAGAATGAGTTTGCATAACCATCGAAAAATCTCCTGCACCACAACACTCTCGCTCTCGATACTGTGCACAGACAAAGAAAACCCTAGACGGAAAATCTCCCTGCAAACTACAATATCATCCAATAATGAAACCATGAAAATGTATGGCCAAAAAAACAACAGAGACGATACTTTACAAACGAAATGGCGAAAAACAAAAGAAAAACCGCACAGCTTCATCGCCTCATTACCTTGGTTGGAAAATCGACGAAATGACGAAGACTAGAGCGGGAGTTCTCCTTCGAAACACTGCCGAACAGGCGATGATAGCAAGATGCCCAACCGATGAAGCGGCGATGATAGGAAATAACCGGCGCCAGTAATGGTGTTCTCCAGTGATTAAACAAATAAAAATAAACCGCTTCCTCTTTAAGCGGAAACATCATTGCACACAAGGGCATTATAGTCAATCCACGCTTCAAATGACACAGCATCCCACGTAAGGGCAATTTCGTCATATATATTCAAACTTAACACCGTCAATCACCGTTACAGCATTGGGGGGTTTAAATTTCTATAAAATCAAAAGGAGGGTGTTTTTAGGGATATGAAAATGTGTGGGGTTTTTTTGTGCATATTGCAAACTTTTGGGGTTTCTTTGGTAATTACCTGTTATTTTTATTCATTTACATGAAATAATATATATTTGTAATTCCGTATAGTCTTTGTAACTGTACTGATCTATGTAGAAATTGGTGTTATAAATATGTTCAGGCTAGCAACTAGGTTTATAAATTAGTAAATGGATAAGAATTCTTTTTTTTTTAAATATGGACAAGTCATGTATCAAGAACATAGACATGAAATTAATATTTAATATACTTGTCCCCTCACTCTACATATATGAGCTAAAGTTTGAATCCTCTCTACACAACACAAACACTCCACACAATAGATATAATACCACTAAACCAAGAGATTATTGGCATGCATACAGAATCAAGGGAGGCTTCAGCTTCGGCCCCCCCTCCCCCGAAACCAACTTCCCTTGGCCATCGATCAGTCATCTTTCTTTTGCTCGTAGGTTGCAGCCCCTCCCTCCCCAAGACTGAAGGGTCAAGCTCTCAAGATGGCTTCTTATCTCTTCTCCTTAAATTATGCTTTCGGTTTCAGGCATCGACAGTCAGTCGGCTGCGGTTAAGGAAGAAGAAACCCTAGCCAAGATGGGAATTTAAAATCCATGGGGATCATTGGATTTGATTGTTTTTAATGTCTCGCGATATGTACAAGTTACATTGAATTAGATGTTATTTAATATCTCTTGATTTGTATAAGTCACAAAGGATATGTGATCCAGCCACCAGATTTAAATCAATTATGTTTGGAAATTGGAAAGGCCTGTGTTGTGTGTGAGACTTGTGAGCCAGCAAGCTTATGTTTTATGGGCCAAAGAGGCAAGGCAGCTAGCAAATTTAAATTAAGTTGTGAAAATTTTTTGTATTGGTTTGCATCCTTGCAATTCTGTGCATTGGTTGTAGATAATAGTGAGAATATTAGGATTTTTTTTTCTTTTATTGGATATGTATTACTTCTTAATGTAAATGAGAATGAATATATAAAATTTTCGGTGAAAAACATAGGTAACTTCATTCTTATGATACGACTATAATGTGTTTGATTAAATGCCTTATGCGATAATTGAGATGTAATGTTAAGAATATCAAACATTACACATTAGTGTGTGTATATATATATATATATATATATATATAAAAGATTTAGTGTTAAGTCTACATAACAAAATCCGTAAAAAAAAATATTGTACATAGCAAAATACATAAATAAAAAAAGTTGTTTTAATAAAAAATTACATTGTCACATAATTTTGTATTGGAAACATTTGTTATGTTGAATGAATTTTTTTTTTTACATTTTTCTCTAACCCCTCCTACAAATAAGTCATAGTTCCATCCTTGGTAGGCAAGGTCTGATAAAACTGATCAGCTTCATATTATTTTCACGAGCTCGTATTCACTAAAGTTTCACATCATATTTGTAATTTGATTTTATTTATTATATATAAATAAGATAACTATATATAATACTTATGAATAATATATTTTAGATAAAAATGTTTATCGAGTTACAACCCAAGCCGGCTTCGAAATTAATAAGTTTACATATGTGGACCTTGAATAAAATGAATATTAATTATATAACTAGTTAATTATAGCCAACAAGGAAAGTAGGAAGCCACATGCTTGGAGTGGTTGCTTGGTGGTCAATATTTATGAAAGAAACCATAATTTCCTTGAGTTAGGCGGGCAGATGAACATGTGAAGGGCATTCCCAACAAAGAGGTCGGTCAATTTGGTTAAGCGCCGTAGGTTATAGTTGTAAATTAATATAAAATTAATTAGTCGATTCATTAACTTCAATCATCGCTTCTTGTTATGTTAATTGAGAAAGGTGGTAGGTTTCTTTTGGCTTGTCTCATCATGATTTGGATTCCTTTCCTTGAGGGAGATGGTGGTGGTGTTATGTTTTTATTTTGTGTAAGTGCAAAAATAAATATTTTGGGTTCGAATTTATTGGTCTACTGGCACTAAAACTTCTTTTTATAAAATATTCATATTATAAGAAAAACATTGGTTTAAACCTCAACTTATATAGGGTGAGAGTATAGGTATGTTGATAGTAGTAACCCTATGTCTATGTATGTCTTTGACTAGTCCACATCTTGTCAAACAAAAAAAAATATATTTAGGGTTTAAAGTTTCAATGGAGGGTTTTTAAAAAAAGATAAAATAAAGTTTTTAAGGGTTAGACTAAAAATGATGACTATCATGTGTTAAGCTGGTTCAATTTAATGGAAAACAAATTAACTTATTTATTGACCCGTAAAGATTGACCCGAGTCATAATTGACTTTGTCAACTCTATGTAACCTGTATGACAAATGTAATTATATTAATTTTATATTTTCTATTAATAAAATTATTAGTGAAGTATTTATCATGTTTCTAATAATTATGGTTTAAGATTAACAACTGTGAAAGGTTTTGTAACCATTTATTCATATTAATTAAATCATTTAAAATGGATTGCGATGTGCCGGGACATGGTAAATATAAGTATTATATATACCAACGCTCATATATGAGTTCACATGCTATTGTTTCTGGATGGGTTTAAGCATAGTTTTTTGACAAAGTTAATAAATAGACTGACGTCAAGAACATAAAGGTTGTATTCAAACTTGACCAACATTGAATACTCGATAATGGAGGACGGCTGGAGTTTCCCTTTGGTGGTTGATGAAGATGACGAAAATGACGAAGACGACGAGCGACCGCCGGCGGAGCTTACCTTGCGGCTTGTATTCACCGTGGAGGGGGAGGCTGTCTACAAGCCTGTCGAGCTCTCCTCTCGCCGGAATATTAATTCTTATAAGAGTCGAAGGTCCAAAGAGGCATGTGTTGGCACTTGTTCGGGAGATGCAGCTGCGAGCTACCCGGCTGGCCGGCGTTGGACGGCGATGTCGTCGGTTGAGGGGTTGGTTGGCGGTCATCGTTTTACTCATGAGATCCCCGTTGAGATCAAAGGGAAATCCAAGACTATTGAGGCGCGACACTCTCCATTAGATTGGGGATGCAGCACCGTCACGTCGGTTCCCGGGATGGTTGAGCTTGGCTCTCGCCCACTCATTGTGGAAATCCGTGAGGTGCCGGCAGATGGTGCGAGTGCATCGGCGGTGGTGGAGCGATGCTCCCACTTGGCCGGTTTGTCTTGCATCAGTGGTGGTGGATCAGCGCATCAGATTGCGCGCGAGTTTAAAGGGGAGGGACCCAATTCAATGCTGCCAGTATCGGTGGTTCGAGCTGCTGCGGACAATGATCGGATTGGACCGAACGGAGGTAGACGCTATGCAACAATAGGAGGTGAGTGCACCAGGGTTATCAATCGGGATGGTACTCTGAAGTTGGTTGAGCCATGCTCCCACTTGACAAAGAAAGCCTTGGTTGAGCCTAGCTCCCAAGTTGCGCAGATTCCGGTGCCGGCGGTGGAGCCTCACTCCCGCGGCAGCGACATGCAATTACAATCATTTCGGGTGCCCCTTGCTAGGACCGATGGTCACATGCGGGTCTCGGATCAGACCGTTGGGAGGTCGGATGATGGCGGTCCAAGTTCGGGTGTCCCGAGGCCACGCGCTGTCGCACGCTGGGTGGTGCGCTCGGACGTCGTGCACTGTGAAGCTACAGGTGGCGATCTGTTATCGGTTGTACAGATCTTGTCAGAGGTTGAACCGAGGCGTCGCGCTGTCGAAACGTGGAGTATCCGCTCTGTCTCGGTGCAAGGAAGTACGGGAGAGGTTGGCAAACAATTGGTCTAGGTCACTGGTGACGAGGTTGACATGGCGTCTTTGGTCCCGAGTGAGACGCTTCAATCCGAGGTAACAGCCGGTGACATGGCGCACGATAGTTGGAAGAGTTCAACAGATCGTGAGGCTTTCGTGGACCCAATGGTGGCGTTTGTTGGGCCGAACTGGGAACAAGGTTATATGCATTTGGGCCTTGAGGATTTGGTTGAGAGTAAGGGATCAGATGATCCCTGATTGCTTAGTAAGGTGGGCCAGCAATCGGAGGCTTGTTTGGAGGTTCGGTCCAGCATTTTGAAGAATGCTGAGGAGCCATTTCCTTTGGATCTAGCTTTTGGGTCAGGTGTTGCGGGCCTGCAGGTGGGCCAAGATGTTGGGCCAGGTTATGATTGGCAAAGTGTGGATTTTAGTAACCCATGTTCTAAACCTTTAACTCCGCCACCTAGGGGCTTTGTTTGGAGGTCCACTGGTGGTGATGATCTGTCCTTTAAGATGTCAAAGGACGTGGGAGATGGGACTAATTCGGTTGCCATTTATTCTCAAGATGAAGACTTAGACTTGGTGGATTCGGTGTTCGAATTCGAATGAAATTTACGGATTTTAATGCCAAGTCTTATGGAGGATAAAGAGGATGATTGACAGAAAAAATTAAAGGGGATCAGGGAAAGCGAAAGACAGAATAGGTCATCTCCCAAATGGACAGAGGATGCGGGTTTTATGGCAAAACCTCCGAAACCAGCAAAAACGAAGATGACACGGGCTGGCAATAGGGAAGCAGCTACTGATAGTGCCAGGGAGAGGTTTACTGATTCTGTCACCACTGTCAGACGGAGCCTAGAGTTTCTGCAGCAGCATGCGGAGTCAATGGGTGACGAGGCCATAGCCGAGGAGGCTAGGGAGCAGGGCAGTTTGAGCTATGGGGTGAGGGGGTGTGTTTGCTTTGGGTCTCCCCCGTCGGTTGCTAGCGTTGTATTTTGGCTGTTATGTTGTACCACGTCTAGTGGTCTGGTTGTTTTTTAGTTGTTTCTGATTTGTTGGTGGCCACTGTTAGTGATGGCCGACTGTATTGTTCTCTTGCTACTATTAATCTATTAGTGGTTTATCCACCTTTTCAAAAAAAACTTGACCAACATACCGATTTTGACATCCCATGGGTATATCATAATCCGTTACCGGTCTCATCATAAAAGATATCAAAGTGACTTGCAACTCCTCTCTTGGATTTTGCAATAATATTAACCACCCACACTTTAGTTTTAATTTACTTGCAATTCCAAAAATATTTTTTAATAACTTCGGTTGAATTGAATATTTTTTTTCAGTCACCACCCACACTTTAGTTTTAATTTACTTTCAATTCCAAAAATATTTTTCAATAATTTCGGTTGAATTGAATATTTTTTAAAAGTCTTTCGCTTAATCACCTTTTATACTATATATATATTTCGATATTAAAAAAAATGATCTCTCTAATATATTTGTAGTTGAAAAAAAAAATCCTCAAATTATTCGTATCCCCATCATCTCCATCTTTTTTCAAAAGGCATACTCTTCCATACAATGTTTTGTAGTGGTATGAAATATGATGCTGATGTTATTATGTGGCCTTCTTTGCTGAAGTCATCTCGTTTGATTCTAGAACCAGGGTATTCCCTACTTCAAGCCTATTATATTCTGACATATGTCATATATAATATTATTATTTGTTTTTATTGTGATTTGGAGACACGTGGCAGGTTTTAAAAGGATGGATCCAGGGAATACTCTTGTTCCATAACCAAGTGAGATGACTTCCTCTTTGTCCTCTTAAAATTTTAAAAGTTGGAAATTGCAGTTTTGTTTTTTATCAAGACATTTCGTTGCCCGAGATTTTTTTAAAATTTGTTCCTCCTCCTCCTCCTCCTCCTTCTTCTTCATCTCCATAGAGGTTGCTAAGAGAGGAAAGAGGGTCTCCACAATTCATTCCTTGGTGTACCCGCAGCAGTTTTGTTTTTTATCAAGACATTTCGTTGCCTGAGATACAACCTTCTTTTTTACTCTCATGCAAGGAGCTTCAAAGGCATAATGTTTCTATGTTTCATATAATACCGTCTCTCTTTTAGTCAAGGCAGTGAACTCTAAGATACAACCTTCTTTTTTATACCTCACAATACTATAAAATGTTTCCATTCAAGGCCTACAACAGGAGTTACTTACAAAACGATGTAGCCATTAACATAAACACTAAGTAACCCATAATAAAAAACTCTCACCTTCAAAAATGGATTCTAGATAGTACTTTGTTGTTACTTTTGAGTTATATTTCTACTGAACTTCTTGCTTAACTTTAGACCGTGCTCTTTACTCAACCTTAAATGGGAGCTTCTTGCTCAACCTTCAATGAGGGTTACTCGCTCCACTTTACATGGGGTTTTTTATGATAGATTCACTAACACACTTCGACAATGTCTTATAAGGACTAAGATCTTAGCCATTGAGGTAGAAAAGAAATCTTATGTTCTAATAAAATGCTTGATTAGAGGTCATAAAAGAGATGAAAAGAGGGGTAAGATACAATGCCAAAAAAAAAAAAAAAAAAAAAGGAGAAAAGAAACTAAATGCCTTCTCATACAAGGAAAAAGGAAAACCCATATTTGAGTTGATATAACTTGGCAGTAATTTTTCCTCTAAAAGATATAGGGTATTTTTGGAATATTATCAATAACTCATGATGTCTGTTAACAGCAAGGACCTATAAGTATGAAAGTTAAAAAAGAAATTTTAAATAGTATATTAAATTTCTAGACATCCAGACATGCAAGATGATTAAAATATTAGATGGACTAATAAACAATTTTTTCAATAAAATATCAAAATACTTTTTTATTTTTACTTAAAACCCCTTGATTTTTTTACTTACAGTTTTTATTTATGAAATTTTTTTTGATAAATTAGTAGTGAATGAAAATTGAAAGGTTGAAACATCAAAATATTAATAATGGTTAATTTTTTTGATAATTCACTCAACTTTGTTGAAATATCAGTTTACTCAAAGTGCTCACTAAAGTCACTAACCATTTCACAAACAGGTCACTCAGTGGATTAACCTCGTCATTAGCTGACGTGGAGGCCATTAAAAGCTTGGTCAGCTAGCCAGAGACATGTCAGCTGTGCTGAGTGGCAACACACCTGAGATTATGTTGCCACGTCAGCCCTTTTCATTACAAGAACCCTTGGCTCGCCTTCGTTTTCATCACCCGAGCAGGACAACGAGGAAGACAAAGACGCTGGTTGTCTAGAGGTAGTGAAGAGTTTAGTGTAAAAGAAAAAGAGAAGCTTAGGTGCTAAGAATGCGAGTGAGCTGGGAGATTCGACGTGATGGGGAAGATGCTCCGGAATACTGTAAGTGAAACCCTAACCTTTGATCTATTCCTATTATGCAATTTTAGCTTTTAGATGTTAGGGTTTAAGTTTAAACAAACTCATTTTACTGAGTTATGTCCATCCCACAACACACACACAAACAATTTTGTTAGCTTTTAGATGTTAGGGTTTAAGATTACTGAATGGTTGTTCTTTTAAGATTACTGAGTTAATTTTTTGATAAATGAGTTAATGGATGTGTACTTTTTAAAAACAGTGAAAGGAATATGAAGATTGGTTTTTTTATTCCTTTGCATAATGGGATTCGAGTTGCATATCCACTTAAATTGATATTGTGGAAATGATTTTGTTTTCTTTTTATTTTCCTTTTTATGTCTTTATCCTTTTGATTGTGGGTTCACTCATTTGCAACTTATCCTTATGATTATGGGTTCACTCATTTGCAACTTGCTCATAATGTTTACATTTACTGAGTTAATTAACTCAGGAATTTTGTTCTTATTATTTGCCTTAGTATGATTACTCATTGCCCAGTATTTTTTCTTTTTGTTTACTTGTTAGCTTAATTAAAGTTAGTTTAATTTTCTGGTGTTTATTTCTATGAGTGTTTTTGAGTATTTTTTAAGCTTGTTGTTAATCATTGCCATTGTATGGGTGTATATTATGGTTACTGATTTAATTTATCAGTCATTACTAACACAATTTGATGCTATCTGTGTGATTTTATTTATGTTTAAGCTTACCCATTCTTTCTATGCCCTGGTGATAATTTTGCTTAATGTTTACTGAAGTGTGATGAAGATTAGTTATGTTAATTAGTGCTAGTGCCATGCATTTGTGGAGTCTAAGTCAATTAATTGTATATTTTAATCTCATATGACTTAATTGCCTTAGTATGATTAATTGTACTATTCATTACCTTAGTATCATATCATTGATTCTATGAGTTTAACAAAATCTCATTGGTGGCTTTAGAGCAACCTGAGCTACGAGTTAATAAGGTTATTGAGCCCTAACACTTGTCCTCAAACCGTTCGGCCTTTAAATGATTTTTTTTTTTTGGTAGCATGTCTTCTCATTCTCTAATTGTTTTAAGTCTGGCTTTCTTGAATCAAATTTCAGTACCCAATACAAAACTATTCACAATATGTATGCATTGTTTTGTAAGTGGTGTACAAGAATTTGCAGGGTATGTAGATTATGTATGTGCTGATCAAATATCAAGGCTTGAATTACTCAGTATGGCCAGAGAATTTACGATAGAGGTAGAAGAGTGTAGTATATGGTATATAGCTGACCACATTGCAAACAATGGCATGAAAGAGATTGTAACTAATCTAGATGCCTTAACAATGGCTAATTCAGTTGACTCTAGCAGAGAAATGTTTGTGTACATCAATACTACCAGAATGGGGAATGGACATGAACAAGTTGCAGGAGGTAGTACTGACCATCAAAATAACTCACACGCAGTTAGGATTGAAGGCTCCCAGGAAAAGTCAGATGCTAATGAAGAAGATGATTTGGAGGACATTCTCATTAGAGTAACCATTAAGGGAAAAATAATGGAAGAAGAATTTGAGATACATGACTCAGAATATAGCTTTGGTGGTGGGTCAGATGATAACGGCATTAAGGACTTGTTTTGTAAATGGTTGTTGGGTTATGGTGTGGCCATTAATTATTCATATTTACTTTTATTTTATGTTTGGTTGTGTTTGTTTGGTTGTTTATTTTGTTTTGTTGTGTTTGATTTGGGTTTGTTTGTTCTAAAACAGTGTTGTACTTTTATTTTGATTTAATAAAATAAGCTCTAAGAGCTCCTTCCAAAAAAAAAAAAAAATGCAATTGAGGATTTATTTCCTAATAGTGAACACAGGTTCTGTGTGAGACACATGCACACTAATTTTATGAAAAAATTCATGGGGAAAGGACTTAAGGACCAAATGTTTCTTTGTGCTAAATCAACCTACCAGGCTGCATTTGATAGGGCAATGAACATCCTCAAAGGAATGTCTATAGGGGCCCACCAATATATGAAAAACATAGATCCCAAACATTGGTGTAGGGCATATTTCCAAACACAATTCAAATGTGATATTTTATTAAATAATTTATGCTAGGGTTTTAACAGTCATATACTTAAGGCCAGAATAAAGGGTATAGTAACTATGAATGAAATAATAAGAACCCAGTTGATGATTAGGATACAAAAAAGAAGGGATGCAATGAAGCATTGCACAACCCAACATTGTCCACGGATCCTTAAAAAAATTGGAGATATTCAAAGAACTGAGTAAATTCTACACACCAATGTGGTCAGGATGGGAGTTGATTATCAGGTTACAGGCCTTGATGGGCAATTTGTTGTCAATAAGGAAGAAGGGCTTTGTTCCTGTAGGCTTTGGCAGTTAACAAGGAGTACTATGTAGTTATGCAGTGTCATTGGTATATTACAACAATGACAGACCTGAAAACTATATCCATCCATGTTATACTGTGAGCACACACCTAGCAATATATGGTCACACCTTAAACCCAACTTATGGCTGGATTCAATGGCCCAAGAGTGACCAAGGGCCCATGATACCACCTTTGACAATCAACAAGAAAAAGGGCAAGAGGACAATGTTGAGGAGGAAAGAATTTGGTGAAGAAGTCAGAGGCTTCACAAATGGTAAGGTGAGCAAAAAAGGAGGCTATGTTAGATGTGGCCTGTGTGGTGAAAAGGACACAATAGAAGGTTTCATGCTAATCAGGTCAGCTTGTCATCTATATTCATCTATATTCATCTAATCAAGGTCTGGAATTAAATTAATCTACATGGTTTACATCACCATTTGAATTTGCAGGCTAACAGGGCAAGTGCAGATGGGAATCAAGATGGAGTTGGCACAGTCCAGATGCCAATAATAACACGTGTAAAGTTAATATGAATAATTTATATTTAAGTTTTGTTTGCACATCTGATATGGCATTAATTTAATCCCTTGTAGGGTGATGACAAAAGTGCTAATTCTCATATCCCTTTGTCACAGGTGAGGCATATTAATAATAATTGTTTTAGATTTTCCTCCATCCATGGTTAGGTTTTACATAAATTGACCTCAAAGTTTACTGCAGTTGATTTCCACACCTGAAGTAACAATCAATGGTAGGACAATGACTGATGCTAACAACAAGGACAAGGGAAAAAAAATTGGCCACTAAAGGATGCAAACATACTGGAACTAAAGCTAGGACAAAGGTGCAATTGAATGACAAGGGTTCTAATGGAGGGCCTTCAAAAAAAAAAAAAGAAGACAAAGTATGGCTTCCATGAGGGAAGAAACAGAAGGGATGAACTTCTAGAAGAAACATAATGACAGTTTATTTTTCTTGTTTTGGGTAATTTACTAGGCCAATAGGCAACACTTTACTTACTTTCATAAATGCATTTTGAGCTTATCCTCTCATTTTTGTACTCAGAAACATGTTTCATGTGTCGATGACATCTTTTCTATTTCATATGTAAATTACAGTTTGTGTTACAATTCAAATTAATATACAAGTTATTAGTATTGATCCATGAATTTTGTTTTTGGTTACACCTAATCTCAAATAATGTGAATGTAAAGAATATAGAGAATATTGCTTTCTGTCTCAGTTGATATTCATAAAACTTGTGCTATAATTTGAATGTTGTAATTGAACTATGTTCTCAACTAATGTGAGTGTAAACAATGAATTTGAATGTGTTTTACTTGAATTGAACTATGTTCTCAGATAAAACTTGCAATTGAACTATGTTCTCAGATAATGTTATAATTTGAATGTTGTAATTAATCTTGCACTGCTTCAAGAACTTAACTTAATTAAATTGTGTTTAGCTTAATTAAATTATGACAATAAATAATTATTGCAGGATTTTCACATGTTTACTTTGATAAGAAATTAAGTCAAAATGAGTGTCTCCAATGGGATTCAACTCAAATTCAAAATGTAAATCTGAGAATTCAAAGTGAGTAAATGGTAAAAAAAAACTACAATAACAAAACAAATCTGAGAATTTCCGGCCACCCCTAGGGCTTCAAACAATCTCCATCCTCTAGCAACCTCAAAGTTTCCAATGGCAATCAATTTGAATTCAAAGAACTGATAAAAATAATAATAATAATAATACAACAAAACAAATCTGAGAAATTCTGTCTAGCCCTAGGGCTTTAAACATTCTCCATTCTCTAGCAAGCTCACATGACTTAGTTGGGAGGTTAAGAGAGGTTCTGGCAAAGGTGAAAAAAACATCCCAAAAGTCTCCACGACAATTGAACACCATCAACCCACTCCACCACTCTCGCTCCATTCGAATGACCGAGGAAGATGAAGGTGACATGGTAAAATAATCTGACGTGGCAAACTTACGATAGCATGGCAAAGGCTTTAGCATAGTTGACATGTCTCTGGCTAGCTGACTGGGCTTTTAATGGCCTCCACGTCAACTAATGACAAGGTTAATCCACTGATTGAGCTGTTTGTGAAATGGTTAGTGACTTTAGTGAGCACTTTGAAACAATCCAAATTTCAGTGAGTAAACTGATATTTCGACAAAGTTGAGTAATTTATCAAAAAAAATTAACCTATGAATAATTGTCCTCGATTTTGAAAGGACTTCTATTCTTAAAATTTCAATTAATTTTGGAAATTTGAAGTTTAACAATTCTTGAAACTCCTAAAATTAATGATAAAATTGAAAAGATTTCTAAGTGCTGAAATCCAGAAATTAATTTTGGAATTTTAATGGTTTTGTTAACTCTTATTTTTACATGCCTATAGAAATGGTATTCTCCTCTAACTCTAGGAAATAAATTACTCCTTTCTTCTCTTTCTTACTCTCTCTCCTACATTCAGCTCAGAAGTTTAAGATTCAGTGTGATAAAGCTCTCATAATTCAGTTCTTAATTGGGAAGTGGACATTAGTTTAGATTAAAACACTGGAGGATGAAGAATTTGCTTTAAGAAAACTATATGATACATAGCCTTATCTCAATAATTCTGTCTCATCTCTTCTTTTTGACATTAGGTCTTTCTCATTTTAAAATGTTATTTTATTTTAATTTTCTAAGTAATCATATTCCACCAAAACTCTCTAACAAATTCATTACTTATTAAAATTAATTATATAGTACTATTTATACAAAAAAAAAATTCTTTTGATATAAATAAAGGAGTATGAAATTCATTTTAATCCAATGAAACAATGAAAACAATCATGGAGATGATAAATAAAATTAAATTAAAGGAAGAAGTGACAAGTAATATTTGAATTAAAGAAGGGAGTAATAACAATAAAATTATTGGTGTTGGGCTTATGTGTCATACTCGGAATATTGGTGTACGTGTTGCCATTACGAGTCTCAAACGGTGCTTTCGGTGTTATTATTATTACCATTATTATACATTATCTTCATAAAAACGAGTAGGATGGATGTGTATGTGCTTTAATTATTCTTATCAATTAATAAACGAAACAAATTGATAGGTGTAGAGGTAGATGAGCACTTATTGTCATTATTTATCAATGCATGTACTTCGATTTTATTTCTCTTTAATCCGTGCTTAATGACTTGAGTACCTTGCTAGCAATTGAAATATTTTCATCAATTATTGCCAAGCAAAAAAAAAAAAAAAAAATGCTAAGCCTCAACCACTTTTATGTACACCTACTTGTAATTACTTCATCTCCATTAAAATCAAATCCACATACTACTAAAAGTCTTTTCCTAGTTAAACTAAACTTAAGATGTGCTTGGAATTACAATATTTAAATACAGTGAAAAACAAAACTAAATGCACGTGAACATGATATTAATCAGTTTACATATTCAAATAATATATTTGAAATTATTATATATTTTTAACAAATTTCAATAAACGACCCATCTTTTCTATGGTTATTAATAGTTAGTTATTATTTTCCAATGATAGTGCCATGTCACGTAGACATCTCTAGATATGCAATCCCGATAGTGGGCCCCATACATTCATCATGATAAGCAACGTGGACGATTTTGAAAACACAAATGTATTTGCTGTTCAAGGCTTAACAGCAAATACACTATATCCGTAATCCAGTCTCCAATTCAATTGTCAGATTGTAATCCAACAGTTAATATTTACCAGGTTTTTTTTGAAAATTTTATATTTTTAAATTTTTTTTTTTTTTGACAAAGTAAGTTTTTATTTTGAGTAATTCTATTACATCCGAATAGTTTCTCCGAATTCATTATATGAATGAGGTGGTATTCTTGTCACTAAAAACGTGGCGTCCATGTCATACCTAATATTTCTTTCTTTCTTTCAAATATCATAAAACCCTAAAAATTGAGGATGAATTGCCGGCATACAGACTCCATCGTCAAAAAGCTTAGATTATATCTCTTTTTCTCTCAAATCTCATAAAACTTAAAAAAAACATGGATGCCCTAGATGCTATTTTTGAACGGGTTGCACTGAAACTAATCAACCCACTTAATTGTGGAAGCCCTACAATAATATATATAATATTAAATTTCAGTAATATCAAAATCAAACGTTTAAAAGGCTCATTGATAATTTTTTTTATAAAATATAAACAAACTAACTGATAAAAACATACATAAAACTGTAAAAATATTATATCACCACATTTATATTTATACTTTTATTTTATGTGAGTAGAGATTCAAACCTATTCGTTGATACTGGAACTAAATCCCAGTAAATCAAATTAAAAAAAAAAAAACATTTTCTTTTCCATTTTTTCAGTTGTTTTTAATGTCAAAGCATCCTGTTCTCACAAACGGCAAGCTAACGGTTGTTGTACCGCCGTCATCATCGACCGTTATCTCGTATATAAGACCGTGTCTTGATACAAGCTCAGTTGAACGAAGGCCGAGAAAAAAAGACCAAAAAGAGAAAGGGGAGGGGTTAATGGCTTCGTCGGCTGGCGAGGTCTCCGGCGAGAGTTCGGCGGCGAAAGCGGCGGCGCTGCAGGGAATCATGGAGGGGATTTCTTCAGATGATGTGAACCGTCGGATCGAGGCGGCGAAGGAGATCCGGCGGCTGACAAGGACATCGACGAAGCACCGCCGGCAACTCTCTGGCTCCATTGAGTCTCTTGTTTCTATGCTCCGGGGCGGTGGAAGAGAGTGCAGCGAGGTGGCTATTCTCGCTCTTCTCAACCTTGCCGTCAAGGACGAAAGGTGAGATTTTTCTTCATATTTGGGGTGTTTTTATGTGAAATTGGTTTAATTTATCTTTTTTGATGGATTTTCATTGGAAACAAGTGAAAGAAGATAGGTTTTGTGGGAGAATTCTTTTGGATTAATTTGGATGAGTTGTTTAATTAGAGTACTTGGGTGAGCGTCTCATTGGATTGCTTTAAAATGAAAATTCTGTTAATTTTTATTCCTGGTTGATGAGATTTGATTTTTTATTTTTTAAATAAAATTATATGATTTTTTTTAATGGCTTCTGACATAATTTCACTTTTTAGTTCTACAATTTCTAGCATATAAGTAGTGTCTTTGATTGAGATGATTTTGATTTAGTTTAGGTTTTTATGCTATGATGAAATTTGAACATACATATATATAGAGATATATGCTTTTTTTTTTTTAATCTGTTTAGATATAGATATATATGTAAGTTATTTTTTTGTGCAATATTTTCAATATGAATTAAAGCCTTTTAATTCTTCAATTTCTTGGGTATCATTATATTTGATTGAGTTCAGGGCTCTACTTTTGGCCATACAGGATTTAATACTTAATTCTAAAGGATCCATCTTATGTGTTTTATGCTATCATTTCATTTTTGCAATTTTTCCAACATGGATTGTAGGTTTTAATTCTTCAATTTCTAGAGTACCATTACATTTGATCGTGACTTCAGGGCTTTTCTTTATACATTGGTAGATCTAATGCTTAATTATAATGGATCCATTTTATTTTATTTTTATGTGGCACTAAAAGGAGTCATTTTATAGTCCATGACTTTTATCTTTAAGCAACCATAGATCTGTAAAGTGTTTAAGGTTTCAAATTATATTCAGGTGCTCAATGATAGGAGGATTATTGATGTCCACGTAAGTTAGGAACAGGTAGCGGTGATCTCAGCTATTGGCTTGGTTTTTACTTTTTTGTTCTCACCAAAAGTATCAATCGTTGTTGGTTTGGTTGGCCTTTTTGTTTCCCTTTCTTGTCAGTCTAATCCTCTAGCCAATTAAAGTTTTCTATTCAGTTGCTTTCCAATGAAGGAAGGTTATAATACTTGTATAATTTAGATTTGTAGGTATTGTTTCAAGGTTTCTATCAGTTAAAGCCTTAAAGATTTTCACAAGTGGGGCATAGACATGAAATGTGCTTAAATTAATCACTTTTGTCTTCTAATGGTCAAAAAGAAGTTTGTTTTTCAGAATGGATTTTTGTCAAAGTTAGGCCCATTATGAAGTTATAGTCAAATTAGAAAAATGAGGTTAGTGGGAAGGTTGAATGATGTTTGATATATATATATATATATATATATATATATATGGAATTCCAGCGTTTTCATGAAGGAGAAATTATTTGAATCCATTTAAATGAATTGTGTAATTGGTCCAAAGATATTTGCAGACAGCACCTGTGGTGGCTTACATTGCAGACACACTCATTAAAGGAGATTAATTGGCAGGCTTAATCCATAATAATACTTTGCATTAGATTGATGAATATAATATTTCCAACTTGAGTAAAGATCCATTTTGTAAAGGTGTATAAGGGTGTTTGTTATTTTCAGAACACTGTGTGACTGTGTCTTGTTGATTTGATATTTTGAGTTGAGATATGTGTTATAAGAAGTTATCATTGTTAAGATTGTTGATATATATGGTAAAATGTATGGTGGAGTAAGGACAGATTTTAGACTTCAGCTTTTCTTGGGTTTCTTGTTTTCTCTCTTGTTTATGGACATTCCAACAGAAAACTGTTCTGTGATTATCCTCTTCCTCAAAGGATGTCGTGGTTGTATTCTTCGATTTTGAGTAATTGATTCTTATGATGATTGGGGTATTCATCTTGAATATATTTCATCCTTTTTTGGTTCAATTCAATAGTTTTCTGATTTTAGGTTTTGTTCAACTATGTGTCTCATGTTCATGCTTTATCTGATGAAATGAGAAAGAGATTCATGTGTTACACTACGATTACGAGCTTACACCATTCTATAAGAAACTAGGTCATGGGCAATTGGGCATCTTCTCATCATACTGCTTTCACTAGCATTTACACAATTCTTGTTTAATTAGTTATCATATTAAGAACCAGGAAACATTCTGGATATGCTGATCATAAGATAGATAATGATTTTGAATCCTCATCCTCAAAGATGTTATAATGGCCAATTAGATTAGCTGATGGAGTCTCCAGGGTTTTCAATGAATTGCCATGATCCTTGTTGTTCATTCAATGTTAGATTATTCAGGTTCTTCTTGCGAGAAGTCACCTTCATTTTATTCTTATACATGTCCAAAACCTTGCGTGTCAATGTCCAAAAAATATATATATATATATATTTTATCAAATTATTGTATTATGAACATTAAAATTTATATAAGCTAATAAGGCATTAATGTACTTTTGGAACAACGGAAAAGGATCCTCTTATTATCTGAAATAACACCAAATGCTTAACAATAGTAAAGCAAATTGGAAGAGGACACTTGAGTTGTTTCTTAGGGATCACCCCTAATAGTAGGAAAGGCACAATACTTTCAACAGAATCTCTTGCAGTTCTGATTTTTTTTAATGACCTAAAAAATTCCCAGACTAGGCTTTCTAAGACTCTTTCGCTGACCTTAGTAGTAATTCATTTACATGCAATAGGACGATTTACATATCTAACCAATTAAAATATAAATTGAGTGAAATGACACCATAAACAATATTGTACTGGAGGGGCCTCATAGTGCAGTTCCACCATGTAGTGTGATAATCAGTCAACTGCATTAGCCCAACCTGCAATTGATCACAACTACCAATTTGAGTATTCTTCACAAATATTCTGCTAAATCAATGTGTGGTTGGAATTTATTTATCTTACAATGAAATTTATATGGCTGGTATCTATGTTTTTGCGATAATAGAGGATTTTATGGGTTCTTTATACAAGGAGCTTTCAAGAAACATATTTATTGATGCTAATTGTGTTTATTTAGCTAAATATCCACAATGTTATGTACAAATGCAGTTTGACGTCCATAATTTAATTCCCTATTTGAATGAATTGGTTTAAAATATTTAAAAATTTTAATGTATGAGTGGGAATTTTCTATTCTAATTTATATACGCAATTGACTGCAGGAGGTTGGAAAGGGCTATTTAACTGCATCTTTTTACAATGCTTGTAGGTTTTTGATGAACATTTCTAAACTAGTTTACTTTGACAGGAACAAGATCAAAATAGTGGACTTGGGTGCACTTGAACCACTTATTGGGTTCTTACAATCCGATGATATGATTCTGCAGGAGTATGCCACTGCCGTGGTTCTTACTCTGACAGCCTCTTCCATCAACAAACCAGCCATTGCTGCTGCAGGTGCAATACCTATTCTTGTCAGGATACTTAACGATGGCAACCCTCAAGCAAAGGTTGATGCGGTCATGGCTCTATCTAATCTATCCACTCGACCAGACAACCTTAACGCAATCCTCTCCGCGCAGCCAATCCCTCCTTTGATTAGCTTGCTCAAGAGTTGTAAGAAATCATCCAAAACTGCTGAAAAATGCTGTGCGCTTCTAGAATCATTATCAAGTTTTGACGAGGCAAGGAATGCTTTGACATCTGAGGAAGGTGGAGTCCTAACAGTGGTGGAAGTACTTGAGGAGGGATCTCTTCAGAGCAGAGAACATGCAGTAGGAGCACTTCTAACAATGTGTGAGAGTGATCGCTGCAGATACAGAGAAGTGATTCTCAATGAAGGTGTAATTCCAGGGCTTCTTGAGCTCACAGTTCAAGGAACCCCGAAAGCTCAATCAAAAGCTCAGACCCTCTTGAAACTGCTGAGGAACTCACCATACCCGAGACCCGAACTACAAGCAGAAGCTCTTGAGAATATTGTTTCTAACATCGTGTCAAAAATTGATGGGGATGATCGTGCTGAGAAGGCGAGGAAGATGCTGGCTGAAATGGTACAAGTTAGCATGGAGCAGAGTTGGAGGCATTTGCAGCAGAGGGCCCTGGTATGCACACCAAGTGAAGTTCCTCTTGGTAAGTGCCCTTTCCAAGTCCCTTCCAAGTAATGGTGACTTGAACTGGCCTTATATTTCATATATTTAGTATTTCTATCTCCTTGTTAGTTTTGGTGGTGTGGGAGACGAAATTTTCCATAGAAAAGAAAGAATAAGATAGAAGCATGCCAGTCCAGGCCATGATGGTAACAAGTGACTGGTAAAATTGTTGATAGTTTATATCATGTATCGCTGCTGTATGATTTACTTGCATCCCTGCCTCTGGAACTACTTGTAAAATAAATTTTTAGCCCGTTGGGCAGTTAATTGATATGATATAATGTCATTTTCTTCATGAATTTCTTGGTTTACATAAGTTTTAGCTGTTAATTAACTAAATTTGAACAGGTTTATAGATTTACAGCAATAATTCATTAGCAAATCTCTATTTGCAATGGTTTTTACAGTTTTGAGAGTTTTGAGGTAATATTGTATATAAACATGCAATAGAAACTTTAATATTATAATTAAATAACTTAATGTAATGAAAATTGTTGACATATCTGGGTTTGGAAAGGTTTGATAGACATTTATTGAGTAAATAAATAAATACAATTAATTTTTTTATTATTAATACCATTTTTAATATAAACAAAAATTGATTAACAATTTGTTTTTCCCTTCAAATTATTTATTCTATAACTAAAAATGGTAATGAATAATATATTATGTATCATATAATTAAAAATAATTTATAATTCTAAAGTAATATTTAAAAATATTTTTATTAATTTAGCATTTACTCAAATGACCCGATAATTGGATCATTTAACCTAGATCCCAAGTATAGAAGCATTTGACGCTCGGGCAGATTCTACTAACTATACTCCAAACAATACACAAACTGTTGGTATACTTTTACCCTTACGATAAAAATACATTTTTAATAATTATAATTAATTTGAAATATCTAATGAAACATTTAATACAAACAGATAAAGATCTAAGTATAATAGTAAAATTCTTAAAAAAACAAAAAAGAGTTAAAAAATCTTCCTTCAAACTCTCTTCAAACAGATTATACATTATTAGTTTGAAATATCTAATGAAACATTTAATGCAAACAAATAAATAGAATTAAATATTTCTTATTATTAATCATATTTAATACAAACAGATAAAGACTAAAATGTAATAGAAAAATTAAAAAAAAACTTTAAAAATCTTTTAAAAACTCTCTTGAAGCAAATTATAAAACTTTAAGGGTCTGTTTGATTTGTACAAGGGATACAACACAACACAAATGCTTGTAGGACAAGACAAGTGCTTGTCCTATATTGTGTTTGATATTTAAAGGACAACCCAAAATTATTTGTGTTGTTCTTCATTTGATTCGCACAAATACAAAACAATGAACTATAAAATGTAGTCCTATGTTGTTTTGCAATAAAAAAAAATTGATAAAAGTTATAAATTTTGTCAACATTTCATTAGGTTAGTGTCATGCTGATCAAGTAGTATAGAGTGCTATAAAGCAGGGTTGTCGATTTACAAGAAACTAGAGAACATTAGTACTAATACTAGTCCGTCAATTAACCTAATCGAAGATGTGGGTTGTAAATCTAGAATAATACTAGGAACTAAAAAACACAAATAGAAATATGACAAAACAAGCATGAAAGAAGGGTGTTCGAGTATAGACTTCCCCTAGGGTTTTGTTAAGTTTTGGATAAGGTTGCACAAGATCTTGCAATTTAGTTAAGCCAAGAGAATTCTTAATTCAGAATGCCCTTTTCTCATGGTGAACAACAACTAATCTCATACGGTGTTGATATAGACTACCATATGACTGCATTACTCTCAGTGAATTCCATCTCGAGAAAATAAGGATCCAATGAATAGTCGATCCCTTTGTTGAAGCTATTGATCCTAATCCCATACAAAGCAAGCATGAAATCTCTTCCTAATGCTTGCTCTCTATGATTGCAATGCACTCAGAATAATATGTCAACTCGCTCGGGAGGATCACAGTAGAAGAAATCTCAACCCCAAAGTGCCCTATTTTTAGGCGGACTCATGATCCCTTTTAATTGTGGTATGTCTATACTGGTGGATCTTTCGATTCGTTACACAAGTACAACAATCATGAATCCTTGGCTTTTACTATAATACAATTCAAGACAATTAAAACATGTAATTGAACTCGACATCAATAAATTGCAATTAATTAATCAATATAAAAGCTCCAAAGTCTATAACCAACGTCAATTAAAAATATAAACCCTAGGTTCCATCCATGCCCAAATACCAACAAGTTAGTTCTCTATTAAACGATGGTGGATGAGGCTTTCCCCTTGTTGGATTGCAGGAGAGACACTTAAGAACCTTGATGGTGGATGAGTTCTCCAATGATGCCATAGATGATGGATGAGGCTCTCCCCCTTGTTGTATTGCTGGAGAGACACTTAAGAACCTTTCTTTTTTTCTTCTTTTGCTTGGCTGTTAAAAGATTCCTCCAAAATCCTTAGTAAAATCTTTTATACCTAACCACTTACAGGTGACTTATGGATGACTTATGGGTGTAAGAACAAGGCCGTAATGAGCTGGAAATGATGGGTTACATGCCTTAAGTGTACCTTATAATTATAAGCTCTACTTATAAGGTTTTCTGTCTTGATGTTACTATCTAGCTTACGACCATAAGTGCTAGACTGCAAACTCCTCTGGATGGCGCTTGTAACTTCTTTTATGAGCATATCTACTCCCAGTAAACTCTTCTGTATGGGTCTTACTACCCGACTTATAAGCGTAAGTCCTGCCCATAAGTTCCTCTATCTAGCAATTGGATACATTCTTATGGGCATAAGTATGCTCACAAAGTTCTCTACAAAAGGCTTGTGGCCGTAAGTTATGCCCGTAAGAGGGTCGTAAGGTGTTATGTCTGGCCTTTTCCCTTGTTCTTGGTGTCAAGAGAGCTATATTTTCTTTGTTTTGACTCAACATTGATTCTTTTAACTCACTCCTTTCATTATGCACTGTCTGTTACCTAAAATTAAGCAATGCCTTCCAAATAAGCGCCCTAATACATGCCAATTTAGTATATAAAATAATATAAAATTGTGTTCAATTATACACTTATTAGTTGCTTAGGCTCTTACAGTGCTTCAAGATCTGCATGTGGTCCCTTGGCTCTATTGGTATGACGAATGGTGATGGTGATGATAACTCTGTGGGGGCAGTTAGAGTATGCTCAAGTGCATCATCCTCCTCTTACTCTGACAAGCTGACTCATCTTCCAAAGCCTTAATCAAAATGTATCCACCAAAGCTACATCAATGGATCAAGGCCATCATTCAAAGAGTAGCCAAAAGCAACGTTGGCATGTTCACCCTCTCCATGTCTCGGACCGCCTCAATTAATCCCATCCCACTAATGAGATGGTTGATATATGGTCAAGTGAACTAGATGTGGCCACGGTTCAGGAATCGCCTAGGCAAAGTTCTTAGCGGTTCGGTTCCAAGGTTCGGGTTTGATAGTTCATATGGTTTGATTCTTTTTTTTTCTTTGAATTTCATTTTTTGTTAAACTAAATAATCCAATATTTCAAATTAAAATGAACACAAAAATATAAGAATTAATTTAATATAATATTTCATGAAAAACAAAAGTAGTAAAAGGGGTTTTTGCAAGTGTACCCCTGAATAATATTGAAATTGCATATTTGTCCATGAATAAAAGATAATTGCATACATACCCCTAAATAATACATATAATTGCTTATATACCCCCGGGGTTCAAATTGGCTGAAAAACCATCTATTAACAAATAACAGATATATAAAATGGCCATTATTTATACCCTTAAAAAGTTTTATTATTGTAAAATGACCATTTACAAGGGTTATTTTGGACTTTTTGTATATCTTAATCCAAGTTATAACTATAGTTAATTAAGTTTGATTAACTTCTGTTAACGAAATCTAACAATAGGGGCATATTCGTAATTACCTATATTTTTTGGGGTATATATACAATTATGTTTTTTTTTTCTTAGGGTAAATATGCAATTATAGAAATTTTGAAGGGTTTATAAGAAATTTTCCCATAAAAGTATTAATTCAAAACAATAATTTGCAAAAAAAATTACAATAGGAGAAGAAATAAAAAAATAAAGGGCTAGAACTTAATTATATTAAATTGCCTACGTATCCTCTCGAGGAATCAAAGCTCTCTTTTATATTTATTATACACATTTCCCATATTTCTGTAATGGCTAATTGCTTACTTCATCTTTTGAGGAGTTGGAACTAGAAGCCACCGTAATTGTATCAGAGCCATCATTTACCCACTGGTCTGATGATGATGATGATGAGTGTATAAGGTCATCTTAACTTCATAGTGTAGCTCTTTCCCAATCATCGAGGCAAGTTTGCGCTTCTAATGATTCTAGGCCTAACCTTGATCGTCTTTCATCTAAATGTCACCTCCATTACTAAATGTTTGTTCAACTGCGACGATTAAGGCAGGAACTACAAGGAGTTGGCTAGAAATCTTGGCTAAAGTAGGAAAAGTCTCTGTGCGTCTACTCCACCATTCCAAAACTGAAAAATTCGGACTTGCATCATCACCAAACTCAAAAACTATTGTTAGATAAACTTCCAGCTCCGAATAGGAGCAGGATGTTCTAGCCATTTTCCTAATTTCTAAAATTTTACTACCCCATTTTGTGAATTTCGAGGAGGATGAGAGTAGTGGAGGCTCCACTTCTTCATCATGAGTAAAAGGTGAAGCAAATGCCTCACATAACTCATTACACAAAGTTCTAATTCTACTAGCTATTAACATTACATTAATATCTTCATCATCAAACCCCAAAAAATTAAAATAATAAGTGTTCAACATCTCTATTAAACCTTCAAATTTACATCTAGGATCAAAACCCATAGTAGTAAGATAAGGAATAGCTTTATAATAACTCAACCATTTTTCTCTCATGCCTTAAATTGCATCATAAAAAGGACAATGTTTAAGTCCCTCTATTAAAGTGCCACTAATATTTATGACTTCAATTAAAAATTGATGAGAAATTGGTTTGTATACACTACTAAATGTATGAGTAGCATCATGACAAACGCGAAAAATTTCTAAAATAGTAGAACATGTTTCCCATTGCGTTGGCAAAAGTGTATGTTGTTTAATATAAGTAAATGCAAAAGAACACAATAAATTTCTACTCATAAGATTGATCAAGTAATTTAAACGTCGAATTCCAACGAGTAGAAACATCTTTTGAAAAACGTTTTGGTTTCATTCCATTTTGTTTACAAAACTTTTTCCATTCTTTCATAACTTGTGGATGCATCCAAATATATGAAATTACTTTTATTATTAGAGATATATGTTGATTGAACTCATTAGCCAAAGCATCTTGTACATATAAATTTAAAATATGGCATGCACAAAGTATATGAAAAAAAAATTTCATCAAAATTCAGATAACAAGTTCTTTTTAACTCAAAAATGGAAGTGTATTAGCCAATGCATTATCAAAAGAAATTGAAAAAAATCTATTAAGAAATCTATATACTTCCAAAATATCCAAAATCATTTTACATATATTTTCGGCGGTATACCTATCATCAGAACATCTATATGCAAGTAATCACTTTTGTAAAACATTATTTTCATCAATTCAATGATAAGTTAAACCCATATAAGAATGTTCACACCAATGATCACTCCAAATATCACTACAAAGAGAAACATGGAAAGTGTTGTTTTGAAAATATTGTATTAATTCACTGTTACGTTGTTTATATAATTTCAAAAGATGTTTTTTTAAAGTATTTCTAGGAACTTTTTAAAAACTAGGATTTACATAATTTTGACAAACCTTAGTAAAACCCAAATTTTCACCAAAGCTAAAAGATAAATGATAAATAGCAACCATAGAAGCTAATCTAGTTCTAAATTCCATTTAATTAAAATGAAATAATTGAGTAGAATTAGAAAAAGAAGCAAACTCGGTCATTTGAGATTGTCCTTTTCTCAATCCGACCTTAAGTGGATGCTTTGCTTACAAATGTTTGGTGAAAGTCCCATAGCCACCTCCTTTTGAATATTTGTAAACTTTATTGCAATAATTACAAGAAACATCGAACTTTCCATCTCTTTTTGTCGTCTTTTTGAAATGAATTTTGAAGATGTTGGAATTTGAATCTCTCCCACTTGCATCCTCTTCCGGTTGTGATGATAGTGGTAGATTGCTTTCACTAATCACTCATTAAAGGTGAATCTAAGCACATTACCTTCTACAAAGTTTTTCAATACCCCTCATTCAATAAGAGTTATTTATTCAACTCCATTTTTGAACCTACATGACACCCTTTTTTTTTTTCTTTGGCTCCCACTACTCTATAGAAGGCAACAACAAATAATGTAGGCCATACTCACACTCTTAAATGCTCTTCAGTTATTTAAGGACCTTGCATTGTTATGTGGGGCCATGTAGCGGGCCAAGAAAGCCATGAAACACTGCTAAATGTTAATTAGCAAATTTTAAACAAACATATAATTTATGTTGTGTGTGGATATATATATATATATATATATATATATATATATATATATATATATATATATATATATATATATATATATATATATATTCATCATATTATTGCCATGTATGAGACAAAAAGCATGAAATCCACAATTAGCAGAGAAATTGGGATGAATTATCAATTTAGACAATTGTATTGCAAATAATAATAGATTATCTACATCTACAATTGTAGCATAGAAGTCTACATTACATTCCAAACATCACACCTCAATCAAAGACCAACATAAAGACAAATAATCAATGCTTGCCTACCCTTTTGACAAGGGAGAATGGTTGGGCCGATTAAGGTTGCAGAATGACTGGTAGAGGTTGTAAATGGCTTCTAAAAAGTTTTCTCTTGTTGTTGGGGTCTCAGACGGTCAGAAAGCCTTTAGTTAGGACATATGGGACTATCATTGACATGTGGGAGAAAGGTTGAGGAGGAGCTCAATGTGAAGGATGTCATTCTCTCAAATGCGGTGTTGAAGCTTGACGTCGAGCAGTACTGAACCAAAAGGCAAGCAATGTTCAGGTCTACCATGATGCACAACGACGGTTCCTGCTCTCGGAGGCGACTGACCACTAGATGAAGATGAAGAATCGGGTAGAAGGGTGAGGGAAAGGAGTGAAAGAGGAGAAAGGTGGAGTTTAGGGATTTAAATTTTCGGATCAAATTTGGATCTGGATCCGAAAAGCTATATGTGTGTTAGTGTCTTAATTAAACATCATGATATTTTTTTATTTTTAATAATATTTTAATCAGGGCAAAAGCCATGTCAGCAACTATAGACGGAGAAACCAACGTCTGTTAGGGTTAGGACTGAAATTTCTCAATTGAGGAAATAGAGGGACTTCCTCGGGCCAAATTAGAATAGAGGTACTAAAGGGGCAACTTCACCTACTTACAGAGACCAGATTGAGAATTAAATCTATTCTTATAAAAGTAACACCCACATGATCAGCCTTGGCTTAGAATCAACCTTATTCATGAGATAGCGAAGGGCTAAATGATCTATGAAGATAATCACCATGGATAATATAAGATATAACCTAAACTTATCAAATGCAAAAAATGCTTGGCTGTTGAGAGTGTAACTATTGAGAGTAACTCTTTCTTTGTAGTAGTGTAATTTTCTTGACCACTGTTAAGAGTCTTACTAGCGTAATAGATTGGCTAAAAATGCTTGGCTTTTTCTGGCCCAAAGCTACACTTACCGCGTGAGCATTGTAGCATTACTGTAGCAGTTACTGTTCACTGCACTCCAGAAACTGAATTTCAGAGAATCCACACGGGCGTGTGGATGCTTGATTTCAGCCTATTTAAAGCCATGACTCAGATTTATTCGAGGACTTTTCGACCTATTTTTCTCCCAACTTTTGGAGAGTTCGTGGCTATGATTTGGAAAGGATTTTGTGGAGGTTTGGAGAGAGTCTACGGCATCAACATCGACGTCCTTTGGAAGATAGCTATTGGGGGAGCTTTCGTCGACACCGATCCGGCGAGATGTACCCTAGGCTTGACAAGGGGCTTGGTGGAGAAGATGGAGCGGCTTCACAAGACCATTGCCACGCATCATAAGGGGGTTTTATCTATGTTTGTTATGCTTGTTCAAACACATACTTTGATTTTGTATAGCTCCATGGAGAGCTAAACCCCTAGTGGGTATTCGGACTTGTAAACCCTAGGATGACATTGTTTCTATGACTTTTATTATGCTTTCTTAATTGATGCTTTTAATTGAGTTCCAATCTTGCATGATATTTGTAATTGTTTTTCCCTTAGCCGTGACACTAGGGTTGAGAATCATCTAGGTTATTCTTGGAAGGTGTGACAGCTTCTATAGGATTAAACTACTCGAGATTGGAGAGGGTTGAGAGGGTGAGTCGTGAGGTAGCGAAACATCCCCTTTCCCCTTCGGTGTGATTTTCCCTACCTCCATGTTCCAAGAGTTCTAGTGTTGGGCTTAACTTAGATTAGGGTTCTTTCGCCTGTACCAAAGGGTTAGAACTATACTTAAGGACATGGTCTATCACTTAGAATCCCTAGAACGTCAAGTAGTTCCACATAGTGTGAAGCTTAGGAAGATGGACTCCCCTGGAGCTTAATTGAGAGATTGACAAAGTGAAGGGTTGTAGTGAAACCTAATGCCGGGGCATAATGTTGGAACTAGTCACGGTTAACCTTAGGTTTGGGACCGTGTGCTTAAGAATTTTTGACAGGAGGCCCGAAAATGCACGGGTTTGTCGAAGTAATAAAAGTTACCCTGGTGAGAGGGTAGTCGAATCCACAGGGAATAGGGAGTTAGAATACGAGATTTCACTATTAAAACTATGCGAAGTACGGAAAAGTGATCAATTGATTCGATGAGTGAATTATGGAAACAATTATACTAGAAGATGAGAAATTAAATAGAAAGATGGAAGATGAGAGAGTGCAAGTAAAAGAGAATAGAGAGGACTAGTAATGAATGAAATAGGGCATCCGGACAAGCTACCTCTAGGGTCTATGCTTCTAGTGCAGGATTATGCTATTATACTTTCCTATTGATGTTTAATCGAGTCGAGGATATCCTAAGACTCACGGTCCCAAACCTAAGGACAACCGTGACTAACCCCAACACTATGCCCCGGTATTAGGATTCACGTCACCCTTCACTCTATCGCTCGCACGACTAAGCCCCAGGGGAGTATATCTACCTAAACCTCACACTACGTGGGATTGCTTTAAGCTCTAGGGATTCCTAATGGTGAAACCTGTTCCTATGTGTAGTTCTAACCCTTTGGTCCAGGTGGAAGAACCCTAGTCTAGATTAAGCCCCAATGCATAGGATTCACTTCAACCCTTCACTCTGTTTCTTGCATAACTAAGCCCCAGGGGAGTATATCTGCCTAGCACTTCACTCTATTTCGACCGCTATGAAATCAAGGAAACGGAGGTAGGGAGAAACCATGTCGGAGGGGAAAGGGGTACATCGCTACCTCACAACTCTCCCTCTCAACCCTCTTCAATCTTAAGTAGTCTAACCCTAAGGAGTTGTCACACCTCCAAAAGGCAACCTAAATTGTTCTCAATCCTAGTGTCACATCTAAGAGAAAACATTAACAAGATGAAATTAAGATTGAAACTCAATTTTATTCATCAATAATGGAAAAGCATAATAACAATGTCAAAGAAACATAAGAACCCTAGAGTTTACAAGTCCGAATACCCTTAAGGGGTTTAGCTCCTCATGGAGCTATACATGTTCATCAATGTATGAAAGAAAGCACAAAATAAGGACATCAATGAAAACCCCCTTGCGTGTGGTGTGGCCGTGGTCTTGTGCGGCCTTCGAACGTCGGTGACGATGCCGATGACGCGCGCTAAACCTCCACGAAATCCTCTCCGAAACCCTAGCCGCACTCTCCAAGTTGAAGAGAAAGATAGGTCAAAAGATCTTTTTAAAAGTCTCCAAAATCTGGCTTTTTATAGGCTGAGTGCGGCTTTAAATTTAAAGTTATCGGGGCTTCACACGGCCGTGTGGAATTTCCACACGCCCGTGTGAAGTTTCTGTCTTCCTGAAAAATTACTTCACACGGCCGTGTGGAATTTCCACACGCCCGTGTGAAGTCTCTGGCTTGCTGGAAAATAATTCACACGGCCGTGTGTTAATTCCACACGCCCGTGTGAATTCTCTGGAAACCTAATCTTCGGCAGAAATGCACAGTAACTTGCTACAGTGAATTACTACAGTAACAAGCTACAGTGTTTCTACAGTACTCGCCGAAACGCTTCCGAATCCGTTGTTCTTCATCGAGGCCATTGAATTGGGCAGACAATCAATGGTAGATCGTGCCAATTGCTTCAAGTCTCCTTCTTGGTGAAGTTCTCCTAAGCCACACAAGTTAGACTTGTTGTGAATGTGATTGCCTTTGTGCCCCTCCAAAGGAGGTTGGCACACACTCACAAGTCCAAGCTCGTGCCTTGTTCCGTTCTTGGTCCGAAAACTTCCCAACATCGGTGAACACGACCTAATTTCGTTCTTCTTCTCCAATTTAGCTCCACAAACCTTCAATGCACAAGAATACACAAATGCACGCCGTTTAGTGATAAAAACTGATAAAAGATATGCTCAATGTAAGATAATAACGCTTCGCGGTACTATAACACAAGCACTTATCAATTTCCACGACTCATTAAACATCAATAAGGGAGTATAATACTAGTCTTGCACTAGAAACATTAGTCCTAGGGGGAGCTTGTCCGGGTATCCCATATTTATATTGATTGTTTCCTCCTTACTCTTTGCTTGCACTCTCTTGTCTTTCATATTGCTCTTTCTTTTTATTGCACACACACTGCTCTTTCTCACCACCATTATATCGCACTAGCTAAGTAGCAATTCCTCTTGTCTTGAATTACTACTCCCTGTGGATTTGACTACCCTCTCACCGGGGTACTTTATTACTTCAACAACCCGTGCACTTTCGGGCTCCTGTCAAGATTCGTTTCTTCACATCGTACAAGAACTCTCTCTAAATTTTCCAAACACAACTCAAAGGAGTCACCAAATACCGAGAAGCCATCCATGAAGATCTTCATAATGTCTTCCACCAAATCATCAAAGATGGTTGTCATACATCGTTGAAACGTTGTTGGTGCATTGCATAGTCCAAACAACATCCTCTGATATGCAAAGGTACCATAAGGGCACGTGAATGTAGTCTTCTCCTGATCTTCAAGTGCAATGAGAATTTAAAAGTAACCTGACATACCATCAAAGAAGCAATAATACATATGACTAGCAAGGGCTCCAACATCTGATCAATGAAAGTCAAAAGAAAATTATCCTTTCTTGTTGTATCATTAAGTGCCCTATAATCAATGCACACCCACCATCATTGATGTGCCTTATAAAAATTAGATTTGTTTATATATAAAAACAAATATTTATTAAGCTGTACCAAAAGAACGAAATACACACAATATGAGAACACATATCTGATAAAAATAATACTCGATCTATATAAAATATCATATATATATATATATATATATATATATATATATATATATATATATATATATATATATATATATATATATATATATATATATATATAAGCACTTATCAACGCTGGCTGTTTGGTGAGGGCCAGTGAAGGGATGAAGAATTGGATCCATTGGTTGAAGGAGAGGAATAGAGGAGAAAGGGATTAGTTCTAGGTTTCATGCAGCAAGAATTGGTGTTAATATGTTGGATCTTAGTTAAATTGGTGTTAGTTAACAGGTTTTGATATATATATATATATATATATATATATATATATATATATATATATATATATATATATATATATATATATATATATATAATAATAATAATAATAATAATAATAATAATAATACTTTAATTGAATAAATTTTACATAATTAGCAACAGAGGATAGAAAACCCAACCTCTGTTAACGTGTGGATTGAAATTTCCCAATTGAAATAATATACCCATAGCTAAATTAAAATGGGGGAACTAGAGGATAACTTGACATGCTTAGAGAGTTCAAATAGGGGATTATACCATTTTTAAAGATTGAGAGTTATATGATGCGGAGGTCATGAGAAGGGAGATGATGGCGAGGGTGGTGATGGATCACACTGATTTCCACTGAGAATTTGGTGTTGAAGAATAGGGGAAAAAAAATCCTCTCTGGTTCTTACAAAAAAATAAAATAAAATATCCAAAAATTAAGAAGAAAAAGACAGAAAAATTGCGTTTCTTTAGTTGAAAAGTAAATCCTCTTATGAGATCATGCTTTAAAAACTAATTCTCAAGAAATTATAGATCAGGTGAAGTCCCAACTCAAAATATTTAAATTATTTTACATTATGTCATCATAAAATAAAGTTTATCTGAAATTAGTTTCTGTTAGTTCCGCCGGTTAGGGTTTGTGAACTTAGAGGAACACTCACTCATTTAAGCACTCAAGAATAGCACACACAAACCACACAAGAGAAGACACAAGACGTTGGTAACCTAGTTCAGCGTCCTCTTGCCTACGTCTGGGGGGCCAAGCCCGGAGATCAACAATCCACTAAAAGAGGTAAAAGATAGAAGAGTACAAACACACTTGTCACTCTCTCTCACATACAAAGAATACTACCCTCTCTAGATTGTCCGGTACCTCCCTACTCCCTCTTTCAAGAGTCGTACCCAATCCTAGACCAAGGAAGTATATATAGACGTCTCAACGTCCCAAATATAGCGCATACATCTTTTAGAATCTCCGCGACTTCTAACTTTGGAACCTTCTGAAATTAGATGTCGCAACTTATGTTGTAACATATGTTGTAACATAGCCCTGACTGCTGGCTTGGCTGATTCCTGGCTCCATTGCTAAGCGACCTCAAGACCCATGCTTAGTCCGAGTCGATGCAGTCCGATCACCTGATCCGAACCTACCAGCAACTAGTCTCCTTCTTCAGCTCCTCACCACACAGCCCTCTCGCAAAGGGCACACGTCCTATGTGCGTTTTCATGAAACTTGCCAAACTTAGTCTTCACATCACCCAAGTTTGGTCTTCAAATCTTCAACAAAGATCTTCAGTCAATCATCCATATCTTTCCAACAATAGGCGCATTTTCAAACATACCCTTAATAGACTTCATATCATCTCTATTAGAGTTCTTCAAATCTTGCTTTCAATAGTCTTCAAAATCATACCATTGATAAGATATTTCTTCATTTAGCTCCATCCATATTTAGTCTTCAAATCTTTCTCCTAAATATGGTCTTGATGAGATCTTGACTCCAAGATATTGCTTGCTTGATCTTCTTGCCTAAAATAGCTTCAACAAGATCTTCATTTAATCTTCATGAGAGTTGCAACTTCTTGCCAAAAATAACTTCTCCAAGATCTCCCATGATATTTTCCTCCTACCCAAGTTTGTTTGCCATGTCATCCTTCTATCCACGTCATTATCCATGTCACCTTGACTAGGTGTCAAATTATGCCAAAATTAAAGTGCATTTGCACTAACAGTTTCTTTATACAAAATAGTTACATTTAAAAAGTACAATTAAAGTTTTGAATTTTCAAGATAGGTATTGAGATCAAGGGAAATAAAATTAGAACAAAAATTTTTGAATAAAGAATATTTTTGTTTAAACAACCCAAAGACAAATATGACAGTTTATGTTGCTTCATATAATTAAGAAAGTCTGTTATTTTAAAAAATTGGATTTGTTTCTAATTAAACAGTTTAAAATCCTTATTTCTTAAATAAAATTAAATTAAATAAAACCTTCTTCTCAAATCCTTTATTATTGCCTTAGAAGTAAAACAGGTTGCGGATGATAATCAAGCTCAACGATGACATGTCCTTAAAATGTACCAACTCTTAATAAATAAATAATGAAGTGAAACAGACTCAAAGAGGCAAGGGGAATGTTTGAATCCAATTAGCTTTCTTTTGTGGCTTGGATTTCTTTTCCTTAAAGACTAGCTGGCCACATGCATGCTCCTTCCCTTGCCTAGCCACCTAAATCATTTTTAGTTACACCGAATCCAAATAATAATAATAATAATTATTAGTCAGCATTAAGTTTTAATCATTATGTCCTTAATTACCTTTTTAATATTTTTCTTGTGACTAATGAGTTATTCCCTTTCATGTCAACAACTTGTCGGCGGAAGCATAATCACTGTGAGACGAGAAACCTTAATTTTTCCAACTAAGTTATATTAAAATTATTAAAATATTATTAGGGGAGATCAGTGATCTTATTTTTTAAATTCTGAGATATTGTCTTTTGTCTTTTTTTTTTTTTCAAGATTTGAGAAAATGAAAATCCATAAAACAAAATGATTAATTGCAGGAAAACCCATGAAATAGAATGAGCTGATTTAATCCAAGCACCGGTTTATCTTTAAAATTAAATAATCTACATGTATGATGTATCTAAAAATAACTTTCCAATAATTGTCCCATATTGTTACTTTTATTAACTCTCATATATCATTAATTTTTTCTTGCAAAGACACAGATAACCAGAAACAAGTACATTAAGACAAAAAGAAAAGCAAAAGAAGAGAATATTGTTCACCTAATTAAAATGATTGACAGATATATGATATGAAAATCATAATTATAACATTATTACAACAACAACAAATTAAACCCCTCCAAGAAGATGAAGGCAACAAGAAGCAGAATGATATGAGGCAGCCATGCATGAGAACTCCGGCAAGCCTGTGAGGGATAGTACTGAGGATCAAGCGGATAAAGAACACCCGGTGTGCCGATGACATACCATGTTTGTGCCGGTGGTGGTGGCGCTGGTGGTGGTGGACTGCATGAGGTACTCTTTGGTGGAGATGGTGGTGGTGGTGATGGTGGTGGTGGTGGTATCACTTCTCCTCCACAACCACATGGATTGCAAGTGCACTTCATATCCCCTGGCGCCACCGGAGTTTCTTCTTCGTGTTTTTCAGTTGTTGAGGATGCTATTGAAAAACATGCTGTGAATAATAAGAGAAAGACGAGATGTTGCAGCTGATGATCTCCTTTCATTGAAGAAGAGAAACAATAGAGAAAAAGAGAGAGAGATGATGATGATGATGATGATGATGATGAGGATGAGGTGTTTTAGTAGTAGCGTTTGGTACTGCCCTTCTTTTGCATGGACAAAAGAGAAGGAAGGGGTTCTAGCCACTAATATATGCCTTATAACAAGAATTGGTTTATTGCAATTATGTATGTTAATTAATAATAGCATTTTTTTAAACTTCTTCTATTTTTTGGTGCCTACCCTTAAATGCTTATTTATTCACACTTATATGTAATAAAAGGATGAATATTTAATTAGTTGATGTGTGACTATTATATCCAATACTATATGTACATGTGATATGTGACATATATGTATGTTAGATGGGTTCTATCAAATTTAATTAAGATTTCAATTTGATATAAGAAGAATATATATAATTATATGATGACTACTATTATCAACTTTCAAACTATTAATTGTCCTTTTCAATTGACATGTACAAGAAATTAAAACAAATGATTTGTGCTGAATTTTGTCAATGAAGTTATGCAAAAATTTGTTTTAATCAGATAATATAGAAGTTGCAAGACCATTTTTTTCTCCTAATAATATGAAACATCATAAATGCTCTATATAAAAAATGAAAGGCAGAAGTAAACAATTTGGCTAAATTTTTTTTGGTCCAATGTGGGGGAAGATGATTGGTTATTGATGAAAGGGATATGCATGTGAGAGTCCTAATGGGTATGGGTCCCAAAGTCAAACATCCAAGCAAATACGTCAAATTGTTTTTTGTTACATTTGGATGACCTAAGTTTTAAGGCTAATAAAATTGTGAGGTTGCCCTTTCAACCATTTTCAGTTGTAAAATAGACTAGACATTGCTTGTGTTTTTGTGTTGGTTGTGATAATTAATGTACTCAAAGACTTTGGATGGTTGCCCTTCAATCACGGATGAATTGCACACTCCTCTTATTACAATATTTCTATCTATGCTTAAATTAGTCTTTAATTAAACATTTAACAAAAATGAGAACTCATGTTTATGATTTTTAATATGATTTTTAACGAGTGTCCATGACTATCATGTCTATGTATGTATTATATGTCATTTACTATACAAGAAAGCATCAAGTTTAGTCAAAGTAAAGGTTATAATTAATTAATTTTTGTGTTTTACCCTTTCTTATATGTTTTATCACCAAAAAGAATTATTATATGCTCTGATCCTATAGTAAAAGAAAGTCATCATCTAAAAATTATATTTGTTTATATATGCCCATAAAATTCTTATATTCATTATTGTTAATAGATTTTTATAGTTAAAAATCTAATTTCAAAATTTTATAAGGTGAGAAATTTATTCTTGATCTATATGTTAAATATTTTTCCTGTCTAAAAATGATTACACGTGAGAAACTAAGTATTAGATTGGTCTTTCTTACAAAAACCTTCTAATTAATTGTGATGATAAGAAACAATAATGATTTGAAGATATATATAAATAGATATGGTGTAATAAAGTATAGGATAATAAGATTTACCAATTCTTTATGAAATATTCATGCAAAAGCATAAAAGTAATAATAATAAAAAAACCATTCATCTGTCAATTTTGCGAGCTCTATGTGTTTATGTATATATGAAATTAACATGTGCTTACTTGGCATGCGGGTGAAAATATCCAATTTTTTTTTTTTTAATAAAAGCAACCCATCGTAACTTCAATGTTGAAAAAAAAGATCTTTCTCAAAGCTAATTAAGAGGTGTTATTAGGGTGGTACTAATTAACATGGAGACATCAAAACTATCAAAATTAGGAAGATGGAAAAAAAGTGCAAGTCATGCTTGATTCTTCTTTGAGAGATAGTTTTTTTTTTTTTCTTTAGATATATTATTCATATTTAGAATAAATAAAAAAATAAAGTATGAGGGAGCATGTTTTGGTTATAAACGGGAAATTAATGAACTTCTCTAGTGTATTATTTAATTAATCAGACATCAATTTAATGGGGAATAAAGTTCTTGTGGGATTTAATTAATGTTATCACCATCAACATTATGTGATAATTCAAGAGCACTCCGCGTTGCTTAAAGTCATCACACAACTAGCAATGACACTTTGTATTAGTTGGACACTTGAAAGTTGGTAAGCAATTTAAAGGGTATTCCCAAGCCTCAAATACTTGATTGCTCCCTTGCAAATTAAACATTGCTGATCAATTTATTCAACTTTCTCTATCATAAAAATTACTAAAATTTTTAGTAATTAAAAAAAAAAATCGAACCAATCATTTTCAGATTCGAGAGAATTGTGCACAGTTTTTTCGGTTTCTAATTAAAGCATGAGAGATCCAAACATATATATGCCACATTGTTTGGCTGTCTTTAATATATATAAAATATATGAAGGTGAAACATAAAGCAGGCACAACCATGCATCTTTCCTCAATGGCAATGGGAGAACCAAAAGGCCATAAAGAGTGATGATACATATGTAGATATACAGATATATAGTTTATTTAATGGGAGGGAAAAGATTAGATGAAAGGATGAATAGGATGGATAACCACTATGCCTGCACCAGCCTGTTCATGCTTTGTGTATGAGAATCAATGAATATATATACATATATAGAGGCATGACAGATAGGCTTGATGTGCTTCTCAAAGGTTGTATTTAGGGAAGGGGACTCCATAAACAAATTAAAAGCATTACTTTTAGCTACACCTTTTATACAACAGAATGCTATTCATATACCCTCCGGCTATATATATATATATTCATTCTTCCTTTCTTATTATTGCATTTTTAAGATGAGAGATAATTTCATATAAAAAGTAAATTAAAGTCCGTTTTGAAATAATTTTCCATTCTATTCTTTGAGACTGCAATTTCTATAAAATATTAATATTTATTTATTAAAGCTGCAATGGAAAGGGGTATAAAATATTAAATATAAAAATATAATATTTTTCTAATGAAAATATTTTAAAATATTCCCATATGCTTATTTTGATCTTTAAACATAAAAAAATAATCATTACGAAAGTACTGAAATCATAGTGATACTTCTTTTCAGCTTGATTGTTAATTTACTAGCAACTTCCAAATGTTATATTAATTTCTTTTACATAATAAAATTATTAGAACCGGGTCAGTCTAAATCCATTACTATAGTTGGGCAAGATCCAATATTTTGTTAACAAGAAAATCTAAGCAAATTGATCTTATGTGCATTGCAGCGTTAACATATATTTTTTATTTTATTTTTCACTTTCTTACCATTAGTTATTTATAAATGACCATTTCTTCCTTTTCTTTTTTTTTTTCTTTTGTCGTTAGATTGTATACCAAAATAGATTAATTTTAAATTAATTTTAAATGACTTTCTTTAGATAACTTCAACATCTCTACTATATTAAGGTATTCAATATATATGTAGGAAAAATCCTACATTCTTAAACATATATGTGAAATTCAAGTGAGTGACTAATAACTTAGAAGATAAATAGCACATAAACAATGTGGAAAGAGGAGAGAAAAATTAATGAAGATAATAAGGTGATTAGAGATAGCAACTCTAGTCACATATTGAGCATGACTAAATAAAGAAATAACTAAAGTACAAAGGCCTAACACATACAAGGCAATACTCCACCATAGAGAGTGGAAGGACATTTTCCTTCTATGAATGTTAAAGATAGGTTATGAGGCCTTGCATGCTTATTGGGTTATACCCCATGAGTATGTGGTCGTTTGTCTATACATCGGGCTCAAGCATGACATGCACATTCTAGGATCTCGACAAGTTGAGGGATCTCAAGAAGAGGAGAGAAGTCCTTATTAGAAAACTAAGCTTCAAGAGGTGAGTATAAACATGAAATGATTCCTAATGTGTTTGATAAATTGAACTTACTAATTCTATTTGGTTTATGTGGTTTGATGAGTTACAAATGCTTTCACTTGTGTTTATTATTGCTTTTTACTTATATCTAGACCGAATATTGTTGTGACCTATGTTTATACATGTATGAAATACAATATGGATTAATTCTTACTTGCTTTTAGTGTTCACATGAATTTATGGCATACATGGAATTTCACTTGTATATAGAAATACTCATGTATATGGAATTTTGATTACATACAGAATTGCATTGACATATCACATGCGTATATAGTATTGAAAAAGGCATTTTGACCGGCTTGCAAAATATTCACAAATCACTTGTATCACTTGCTACATTGTCTAAAGGGTGAATCACATGGCAAATGCTAATGGGAAAAAAAATCACTTGATACATGCTGGCAAGTAGATCAAATGCTACTTGCTATGAACCCATGACGATGTTTATCCTATCTGGCACAAAATAATAAAAAAGGATCTTACACCTACATTTGTACTTGCCTTTGTACATATGGAATTTTTATGATACTACTATTTTCAATTGTCGTATTTCAATGTTTGGTATTCATTTTGTCTTATTTTATGTGATATAGAATCCAATGATATTAATGATATTGCCTGCTCATGTGATTACTTCTTTGCTAATGGTGTTTATTGTTTGTTTATGCTCATTGAGTAAAGACTCATATAAATCACAAATACGTTTTTCAGATTTGATACCAAAGTTAAAGTCTAAAAGTCTAAGTGCTATAGACAAGGCCAACTGGAGCGAAGGTTAGCAGTCAAGCTCTTATTCTCTCTCGGTTCTTACTCTGCACATGTACTAGATTAGAGAAGTGCTTGTAGTCAAACTTTAAGTTAAATTATATGTAGTTAAAAAAAAAAAAACTAGACATGATGTATACACTTTGGTCATATATATTGTACACTTGTGTATTCACTTAATTATTTGGTATTGTTCACTACATCATTATACGGTTTTAGTGGCATTTATTTGGCGGCGTTTTATAAAAACGCCGGCATATCTACGGCGTTTTCTTTGTAAAACGCCACAAAAAGTCATTCTAGTATAGAAGAATTGGACTTTGGCGGCGTTTTTAAAATAAACGCCGGTATTGACTTACGTTAGCGGCGTTTATACATTAAACGCCGGCAATGTTTACGCGCGCTGTCTTTGGCGCGAAGCATTTCAGAACTTCAGTGGGGTTTTTTGTAAATCGCCAGAAGAAATGCCAGAAAAAATTTTGTTTTTAGTGGCGTTTGATTACATGAACGCCGGGATTATATGGGTTTTAGAGGGGCTTTTGGTAAAACGCCGGTAAAATTCAATTTTAATAATTTTTATTTAAAATATACCCTTGTTTTGCTGGCGTTTGTTCTCAAAAACGCCGGTAAGAGTTTTATTTTACTCCCTTTTCCTTTTCCCTTGTCTGTGCGCAGCTCATCTTCTCCATCCCCATTTCGCAGGTCCTCTTCTTTTCATTTTTTCTTCGAGGGTTCTTCAAAATCACTCCAGATCTTCGCCGATGCCATTCTGATTTAGAGTTCCTTTGTTGCAATCTCTGGTAATTTTTATCCCTACTTCCAATTTCTTCTTGTGATCTTTGAATCTCGATTCAATTTGGTTCGATTTCTGTAGAGCATGACTTACCAGATGTTTCTATAGATTCAATCTCAGGGCAGAAAGCTGCTGCCATTGAAGCATCAAAGCTTCTTGAGGAGTCAGCCGATGAAGATCTGGTCCTTGAACATCTCGGATGGGTATGTTTAGTTCTTCATAACTTTTTTCTAACTTGAAGATGCTTTTGATTTTCATTTATTTCCCACTGAAAAGGTTTTGGTGCATGCTTTAGATTGCAGAGATTGACCAAGATCTTGCAGTATTGATATTGACATTCGACAAAAGAGTGAATCAGCTTCCACCTGGTAACACAAAATCTGCAAACTCATCTATTTCTTTATATCTTCATTATTTGCAAATCTTCTTCCAGTTCTATTGATGTTAGCAACATTTTTCACCCAACTTGTTAAAACTCTTCCAATTGTACATACATGTAAGAATCAGTTACACTTAGCCTGAAGGAGTTCTCATATTTTGTTTCACAGACAAGTTGAGGTGAATAATTAATGTTTTAAAATTTGTGTGCATTAATAACCCAATTAAGGTTCCATCTTCAACTTGTTAGTGCTAAATTAACAACTTGAAACAAAAGGTGATCATTGCTTAGTATTGTTTGCTTTCAACTTTGTAGGAGAGGAAATTACAGTTGTAGTTTGATTTATTTGTCTGAAAAGTTTCTGAATATCAAGTGATGAATGATGCTTGAAAAATAATAGTGTTTGTGTGTAAGTGGGAGTGGGACTATATCTTATCTGGTTGGTTCCCACCACTTGTGGATTGAAGAGTTGAGACCAAGTTAACTCATCACCTCATCCTTTTTTTGTCTTTTTTAAATAAAGATTTATAATAAAATAAAATAAATTTGATTGACATTTGATCTGTATATGAGAGAAAATATAGAGATCTATAGTTAGTGCAAAGGTCTTAGACTTGATTTCTTTGTTTTAAATTATTTTTATATATCTTTTAATGTGTAAATGAACTCTCTGTTATCTTAAGGTGGGTGATCATGATTAAACATGTTGTCATAACTAAGTCATTAATCTTCAATTTATGGTAAATTTAGTGAAACTGAAGAAAGAAAATGAATGTGTGAGTGTGAATGTTCACAAGATACTGATCATGTTGGATGATAAATGTTCACAAGATAATGTTCACAAGATACTGATCATTAATCTTTAGAAACTATCAGTTTCTAAAGCACATTCTTGTTCTTTTCTAGCACTACCCTTTGTCTCCAGAAAAACACACTATTCCTCTCTCTCTCTCAAACCTAATGAGTAATCATTCAAGGTATACCAAATATACTTCCAAATTTCTACTCAGAGATAAGCCATCAACCTTTTTCTAAAGATCATTCATTTAGGATGGATTGAGAAGTTTATTTTTGTAAACATAATTTTTACGGATAACAGGACTCTTAATTTATTCATGTTATAAAAGCTGCAGAGTAATATTAATTTGGCTTAAAATCATTAGTGGCCTCTAAAGTTCCTTCCTTAAAAATGTACATTTAACCCTACAACCATACAATTATAATTTTTGCCCCTTCCATCTCATATGAAGTCACAAGAATGTGCTTTAGAAACTGATAGTGAGACAGAACATCAGTTCTTGTAAATCTGTTAATTTATTGAGTTGGGTTCATATATATCTAGTGTATGAGTTGTTGCTCACGTCTAATAGTTCCTTCAAATTTAAATTGCCAAGTTGCAATGGGATGTCTCCACTCAGTTATTACTGCCCAACTTCAAGGAATGCAGTTCAATGCAGTTTTCCAACTTGTGTTAGTACTGATGCTTGGATATTGTTGCCTGACAAATCCTAATATGAGGGTGAAAGACAAATCCTTGAATTCTTGTCGTATTGATCTGAGTTGATAGAATGTGTGGAAGATAACCTACTGAATTCCCATGCAATCCTGTCTATGTTCTGATGTTTGTGATTGTTTTTGGGTGAGATATCATTATCATTCATGTTAACTGCACCTATATTAATGAAAGTGATATAGTTGTTTGAGATATGGTCTGATTGTCTCTTTATTTCAATTCTTTTTTCTATGGCCTTTAAGATATTATTAATCACTCGCTACCAATGCTTAGAAGCTTGCACTCAATACTCAGTCTCATGTTCAAAAAAGTTCAATGTTTCTTAACATGTTAATTTGATTACTTAATTAGTGTCATCATCAAACTAATTGGGTCACAATGCCTTTGGCTTAAAAAAATTGTTTGATAACTGACTTGTTGATCTCATTAATGAACTTGCTCTTCCAATCAGTGAATTTGCAGTCATATGCAAAGACATTCCTGCACGGTCATTATCAGTTATTGTCATTCTCTTATTTCTCATCTTTTCCCAAACCAATATTTCATCTATAAGATTGCAATTTCTTTTATATTTTCCTAAATTTGATGTTTTGATTTTTGACATGCATGCACTATCTTTGATATTAGGATGTTGTTATTAATTGTTGCCGTAAACCATGACAAGAAAAGTAAAACAAATGGCAAGGGGATATTAATTTTTACTGAAATTTTACTGCCAAATATGATAGTTAATTATATCTGTTGGTACTATTAATTTTCTTGCTTTAGATTATAACTAAATGGAAAAAGATATCATGCCGAAGAAACAAATTAACATTTTGCTCATTATATGATCTTCTGATTGCTCAATCTTGTCATATAGCAAGAATAAGTTAAGTAATCCAATTACAACAGCTAGCCAAGTTTGTGCTCTATATCATTTGGTTTTTAATCAAGGTTAACTAAACTTGTTTGCTAATTAGGGTGATATTTGTCTAATTATGATTGGATTATCCAAGCATATTTCCTTATTAGAGTTTAAAATACTCGGATGCTAATGTGTTTGCCTTAATTTATTCTTGTTGCATTTTTTTCATAGGAACAAGAAGGCGCCACATTACTGGTTTCAGCAAAATTTTCAGTTCTTTCTTAGCGGCACATATACCTTCAATTTGAAGAAGTAAGTCTCTATTATGAAACTGATTTTATAGATAATACTCAGCATCTTCTTTTCAGAGCTTTCGGTTGATAGCATCAAGAAATATCTAGATGATCTAAGGGCTTTATTTGTTATGTGCTTTCATATGCCCATAAGTTTGTTTTGTATCTAACAGGGTATCATTGTTGGGTTAATCAGTTTATTTATAACACTAGCATGCATAAAAGAAGCTTTAGAGTAACTAATAATGTCACACTAATGAATTTGGTTTTGAATATTAGTTTGTATCTCTCATCTTCTAGACTAAAACTTTTGGGTTGTAATGAATCAAGATAATGTGTTTGGTATGCATCTAACACCGGCCATATTGTTCTATTTTTTTTTATTATTTTTTTATTTTTAAGTTATGCTATAAATGAGCTCGAATATGTGCATGTTAATGGACACTTCCAAAACTGCACATTTATTTATTAACTGCCAAAAACCAACCCTTTGTTTTTTTTTTTTTTTTCTTTTTCGATTTGCAACTTCAAGCTTTATGGACATTTAGTATTCTCCTCATATTTATGCTGGATAGTTCTTGATTGAATGACCCATGCCAACATAAAATCCATCTGGATGACCAATGCCAACATTTAAATCTAAGGTCTTTAGTATTAAAAATTCTTTGAAAGTTAAAAATTTGGCTAAGCTATTTGTTTGAATATAAAGTCCATAAAACGATGAAGAACTACAGGCATTAATTGAAAATATAAAAATCAATGAAGAACTACATGCATTAATTGAGCATATGTCAATTTTTTTCCATCGCATTTTTTCTAAAAAAGAATCTTTAATCAGTCTCTAGCTTTACTAATTGTTAAAATAATTTGTATGATGGTGGTTAAATTATGTTGTTGTCTATGTGACATATCTTCATTGAGTATCAATCTAAATCATTAAATTTCAATTTGGTCATCCAACTTTGAAATTAAGTTCAATTAATCATTATAGAGTTTTAGTGGCATTTATTTGATGGCGTTTTACATAAATGCCGGCATTTATACGGCGTTTTCATTGTAAAACTCCATGAAAGGTCTTTCTAGATTGTAAAACGTTGGCATTTATACGGCGTTTTCAGGAAAGTAAACATTATGCCTTGTTTCGTGTGTGTGTGTGTATATATATATATATACTCAGAACATATAGTGTTATATCACTATCGCATTGACATACAAATTTTATATGAATAATAATAATAATAATAATAATAATAATAATAATAATAATAATATTATTATTATTATTATTATTATTATTATTATTATTATTATTCTTTGATGGTAACACAGTGATGGATAAGAGTTGGATGCATAAGTCAAGATTATCTGACGAGTATGCAGAAGGAGTGGAGGCATTTCTTGATCTTGCATTTGATAAGTCAAGTGAGGACAACATGATTGTTTGTCCTTGTGTAAAGTGTGCGAATGTTCGTTGGCACACGCGAGAAGTAGTGGAAGAACATTTACTGTGTGATGGAATTCTACGGGGTTACACTTGCTGGTTCTTCCATGGGGAGCGTGCTCCTTCTTCAACATCTAATTTGGATGACACAATTACAGTGCCTTCGAGCTCCACTCGTCCTACTTCAACCTTTCATAGTAGCCATGGGGCCATGGGAGAATTGTTACGTGATGCTTTTAACATTCATCATGATCTTCATGGGGGCATTGAACCTAATATTGGAAATGTTGAGAATGATGAAGACGATGGCCAGGATGGGGCAGGCGAGGAAGAACCTTCTACGGATGCGTCAAAGTTCTACAAGTTACTTGAAGATATGAATGAAAAACTTTATGATGGATCGAAGCATTCCAAGTTGTATTTTTGCATTCGCCTTTTCCACCTAAAATGCATGTGTGGGATGACTGGGAAAGCGCTCGATTACCTAATTGAGTTTTTGAAAGAATTTTTCCCAGCCGCTGCCATTCCTACAAATAGTCGTGAATCTAAGAAGGTCATCAAAGACTTAGGACTTGGTTATGAAAAAATTCATGCTTGCCCTAATGATTGTATGCTCTATTGGGATGATAAAGAAAATCAACAATCTTGTGTTGTTTGCGGCACTTCTCGTTGGTTGTCCACTGAATCTAACCACTCTTCTAATGATGATGATGAAATGGTTCACAAAAGAGCAGCGAAGGTTCTACGTTATTTTCCCGTCATCCCAAGATTACAGAGAATATTCATGTCCTCAAGGACTTCTGGAGATATGACTTGGCATGCTGATGGTCGTACAGAAGATGGGTGTTTGAGGCACCCTGCTGACGCTGAAGCATGGAAAATGTTTGACAAGAGATATCCAGACTTTGCTTCTGATCCTCGGAATATTAGGCTTGGACTTTCTTCTGATGGTTTTAACCCATTTAAGTTACTAAGTACTTCTTACAGTACTTGGCCGGTGGTGTTGATCCCTTACAATTTCCCACCATGGAAAGGGATGAAGCAATCTTCTTTCCTCTTATCCATGATTATCCCTGGAGTTAATGGTCCAGGAAACGACATTGACATCTACTTGCAACCTCTAATCAAGGAGCTGAAGCAACTATGGGTTGGTGTTCAGACATATGATGCATCAAAGAAACATAATTTCAATTTGCGAGCTGCTTTAATGTGGACAATAAATGATTTCCCTGCTTATGCAATTTTATCTGGTTGGAGCACGAAGGGGAAGTACGCTTGCCCTTGTTGTGCTACAGAAACATCGTCAAGATGGTTATCCAATGGGCAAAAGTTTTGTTATATGGGACATCGGCGGTGGTTAGCAAAAGATCATCCATATAGGCTCCAAAAACATCTATTTGATGGTACCTTCGAGGCACGTGAGGCTCCTATATCTACAAGTGGGTCAGAAATCTCATTGATGTTGAATGATGTGCAATATAGTTATGGGAAGCGAATGAAAGAGAGGCTAAGAAAATCAAAGACTTGTAGCAGCTCAAGGAAAAGACAGAGGCAAGAATCCAATTTTCAAGAAGATAGTGCCATGGATAAGGAAGAAGACGAATCCCATGAAGCAGATTTGTGGAAAAAGAGAAGTATATTTTTTGATTTACCATATTGGGAGCATCTCCTTTTGCGGCATAATCTAGATGTGATGCACATTGAGAAGAATGTTTGTGAAAATATTATTGGAACCGTTCTTAATGTTGATGGCAAATCAAAGGACAACTTGAAAGCCAGACTTGATTTGGAGGATATGGGAATTCGTCATGTTCTTCATCCTGAATATCTTCCTAATGGAAGAACAAGGTTGCCTCCTGCTGTTTATTCAATGACAAAAGGGGAGAAAGATGTGTTTTGCCAAGTTTTGAAGGACATTAAAGTTCCGGATGGGTATTCCTCAAATATATCAAGATGCGTCAACCAAAAAGAACGGAAGCTGCATTCTCTAAAATCACATGATCATCATATATTGCTCCATGATTTGCTTCCAATTGCTTTACGCTCATCATCATCAAAACAAGTGATGTGTTCCATTTCCGAGCTTTGCAATATATTCAAAACTCTTTGTGGGAAGGTTCTCAAGGTTGAAGATCTTGACAAACTTCAATATCGAGCAGTGATGGTTCTATGTCAATTAGAGAAGATTTTTCCACCATCTTTCTTCACTATAATGGTCCATTTGGTTATTCATCTTCCATTGCAAGCCAAACTTGGTGGACCTGTCCATTACCGATGGATGTATCCAATTGAACGGTAACATTTTTCGAATATAGTCATAGTTTTAATTAGTAAGAATTAAATTTATTTTTTTGGTGACATGAATCACATGTTTAAGGTTCTTGTTGAAGTTAAAGAATTATGTGCGCAACAAGAGATACCCTGAAGGTTCTATTGCCGAAGGTTATTTGGCAGAGGAATGTGTGACTTTTTGTTCCCGATATTTGGAGGATGTTGGAACAATATTTGATAAACCCCCAAGGAATTTGGGTGAAGTTCATGATGAGGTACTCGGGGGACCTTATTTATTTCATAGTCATGGACAAACTGTAATTTTCAGCATATATAAAGAACTTTTGGTGTCAAAACTTGATTTTGCCTCAACCGGTGGTGAAGAAACTTATCAGAACATGTACTAGTTTCTGTTGGAGGGGTTGTAATGGATTTAGATAAGTGCAAAAGTGAGAAGGGATTTTATGTGCCATCCTAAGATGGAAGGAGGTTTGGGATTCAAAGAGTTTGTCTCTATGATAAGTGTTGTATTCTTAGAAATCTTTAGATAATTTATGTGAAATTTGGCTGCAACTTCAAGGTGCTTTTAAAGCTAGGAAACATAATCAAATGGTAGTTGGAGAATTTTGTGGAACAAATATAATGTTGCTTTTGTCTATCAACAGATGAGACATAGAAATGTTAAAAATTGACTGGATAGATTGGTATGGTTCAAATTTCATATATGTAAATATTCTTTAATTATTTGACTTTGGCAAGTGCTTGCTTTGTAATCAAAATGTGGAATCAAAAAAACTATATCTTCTTTTCCTGTATTTATTTTAAAGAAGTTTGGAAGATAGTTTTAAGAACTAGTGGTCTTACAAGAGAGGTTCAAGACTTGCAATTTGATAAGAATTGGGTAATCTATTTTGTTGACAGAGATTTCACCACATTAACAGTTCATAGAGAACAAAAAAAAACGCAACAAATCACACAGAGCTCCGGATCAAAGCCCAAATTCAAGATATAAGGACTTACTTGAACATGTTCAATTTTAATGGTGTAATTTATTTTCTATATTGTTTCACAATTGGTTCTGGTTTTTTTTTTTTTCAGGTTTTTCAGTATTGTTGGAGTTGCTTGAACTGTTTCATTGTCAAACTGCTGCTCGGATCTCGCCTTCATCTGACCAGGTTTGGGAGACTGAATTGTGCCAGTTTTTTTTCTTTTGCATTAACAATTATGTTGTTATTGCTGTTTTGCATTTTAAATTATGAATCAATGCTCCATAATTATTACATTTGTTCTCCAAAGTTTGCAGATTGGAAGCATTTATTCACCAAAGCCAAAAACATTTGTTACATATAAACAAGATTAAATATCTCATCTCAGAGTAATTAAACAGAGTGATTAACATTTGTTACATATAAACAAGATTAAATATCATATTTCTCAGAGTTTATATTCAGTTAAGGACTTACTTGAAGATCATTGTATTTATTTTAATTAAATAAGTTGCTTTTGTTAAGTGATTCATAAATTGTTGTTCATATAAGGTTGTCTTTGAATTGGAAGGTTGAAGGCGAAGGAAAACAAGCATGTATATATTATAGATATCATGCTATATATTATGTGATCATCAACTTTATTAAACCTGTTTTTTTGTTCAGCAGAAGGGAAACAAGCATGTATATATTATAATTTCACTGTTTAAGTATTGTTTAACATATTTAATTGTTATAATGATGTTGAGGATTTCATTCATAATGGAAAACAGTAAAGAATATGAACTACGGTAATATTTTAAGGGAATATTACCATATTTCATTCATAAAGGATTTCATTCATGGAGTTTTTCACCTTAATGTTTGATGTATACTAATCATTATGATGACATGTAGACAACATCAAGATGCCAAGATTGAAATTGAAGGCTATGAAAGTAATCCGATCTGAAACAAATACAAGCCAAAATGCTACTACATCTAATGAAGTTGGCACCTCATCTGCTCGAATGCTTGAAGTTCAACCTCACACCTCAACTCATTCGTCAGATACTGATTCAAACCGCAATGGATATGATGGCAACCAAGACCATGGTAACATACATGAAAATACCAGTGGAGAGGTTAATGTAAACACAGGTATTTTGTGCAATTGAATTCTCAATTAATTTTTTGAGTAATGGATTAAACCAATTTGTCTTGATGAATGGGCACATGAATTCTTGTAGTTGACAATGCGGGCCGCCATAAAGGAAGAGGACGAACAAATTTGAAGGAGTTGTGGGCACTGGCTCCAGAAGAGAAAGTACTGGTCAGTGCAAACAAGTTTGGACAACCAATTGGGCCTGAGGCACAATTGTTCTCTTCATTCTTGGGCATGATCAGCTCGTTCTAGCCAGAAGATTGGTCTTCACTATGAGACTTGGCATAAAGTGCCGAAAACATTAAAGGACGAACTATTAAACTTCATAGAGGTATACTTTTATAATTAAATTTGTGTTATGTATACGGTGCTCTTCATTTACAAAACAATCTTATTAAGGTCATAATATTTGGTTGAAATTATTTTTGGTTGACAAATAGATGCGCTTTGTTCTTGAAATCCCAAAAGACTATGTGCTTAAGTCTTTGGGAAAGAAATGGAGGGACTACAAACATGATTTGAAGAAAAAATACTTCAAAAGAGAAGATGGCTTGCAAGCAAATAAACAGAAGCATCCAGAAGGGACAATTAACTGGCAATGGGAAGAATTAGTTGATTTTTGGTACTCAAGGAAAGGAGAGGTTGGAATAATATATTGTTTATTTTAAATGCAATAATCATGTTATCTTATATATGTAATATAATGTTCATGTTATTACGCAGGAATCAGAACAAGTTGGGGTTTCCTCGAGAAAGCTTCAAAAGTACACACACACTTCTGGTTCAAAAAGTTTCGCAAGAAAAGAAAATGAAATGGTAACAAATTGCTAAGTCTTTCAAGATTCAATACTTGGTTATATATGATTTTTGCCAAAAAGTATGCTTTGCTGTTAACATTACTAATCTATATTTTCTTCATTTAGGAGCTTAGAAGTGGAAAGACAATAGGACGTTTTGAATTTTTCAAAGCGACCCATACTAAAAAAGATGGATCATATTTGAATAAAGAGGCAGAAGACATTATGGTATTAAGTCTTTGACCAATATTCTTTCTTTAATTACTTTCTTTACAAATGACATTTGTTAAAAGAATTTTACATAAATGTAGGAAAAGGCAAATGAAAAGCTAGCTGAATATGACTCAATGGATGGGGACGAGGGAATGGTTGAAACAGAAATTTTGACTCAAGTGATCGGAAAAGAGCGACATGGCCGAGTAAGAGGGCTTGGATTGGGTCCTACACCCACACAATATTATGGCCATTCAGGTAGTCGTCGTCCCGCAACATGTGGTGGTCATTCATCTGAGTGTATAGAACTTCGCCAACAGATGGATGAAAAGTTCCAAAAGATGGAAGAAGAGCTTGGGCGAGAACGTGCAAATTACAACGCACTTTATAATTTCTTGCAACAGCAATTCCCAGGAGCCAATATCCCCCTACCTACCATAGATGGATCATCTTCCCAATCACAGGTATTTCAAACTTGAATTGCAATTTCTAATGAAAAGTTCTATTTTTCTAGGTTTTTGATGGGATTTATTCTTATTTGATCTAATTTAGTATGTAGTTCTTGTTCATTTACATGTGCTTCAGTAAATTGAAATATTTATTGTTGTGTTTGTTCAAATATTCTTTCTCTGATGAGTGTTGTTGAAAGAGTTCTCGAAGTGAATTATCGATAAAATCACCGCAGTAAGAGCTAGAAATACAGCAGTAATCTGTAAATTGAATAAAGGCAATTGTCAATTGTCACTAATTGTTTCTCTAGATGAATCATGATTTGCCAGTTCTGTTTTATCTTCTACAATGACAAGACCAAGCAATACTGCAGTAATCTGTCAATTGAATAAACATAATGAAATTCATTCATTGGTCTGATTAAACAAGAAAAATGGTTATAGAATGTTCATGGATATAGTACAGAGATTTGAGCTTTTTCCCACATTTGTTCGTCTATACTCTTTTGTTTTCTTTGAGCTTTGAGCTTTGAGCTTTGAGCTTTGAGCTCCCCAGATTGGAGGAGTTTATTATATCATTTCATCCAACTCATCTTCTCTTTTGTTTTCTTTTGTTTGATGATGCCCTAATTCCATAATCTTTTCACTTTTGATCTTCAATTTTAATTTTTTTTTATAGCAATATGCAATGCCAAAGTGTGTTTTTTGGACACTTGTTATTTACTAGACTGTGGATAGTATTGCATCATTTGCATGTTGAATGGTAGGAGTGAGCCCTGGTGGGTAGATGAAATAAAAATAGAGATTAATTTATAGTCTTTTTTGTTGACTTTAAGTTGGTGGTGTATGTTGCTTAGTGGACAGTAAACAAATAGAGCACCGACGTTTGTGTTTGGTAAGGCACGTTGTCCTGTTTGCATGGAGATTTGAGACAAATACTATATTTAACTCTATCTATTTATCTATAAAGAGATCTACAGAGTGAGTGTACAATGGTTGTGATTCTGGTTTTGGTTTCCATGCTTCTAATTATGTTTGGAAATTCATAGATGAACATATATTGAATGTTCTGTTTATCATCATACTGTATCAATCTCTTTTTAGAGTTTGAATACTGTTGGTTTTATTGTATATGGCTGTGAGTCTGGTTTTTTTTGTTTCTATGACTTTGAAATCATTTGTTCTTGGAAAAGTATAGATGAACAAATTATATAGTCTGTCATGATATTGTATATAGCAAAGTCCTTGAGAAAATGGTTATAGAATGTTCATCAATAGATTTGATTAATATATAGAAAGTGTGAGATTAAACAAGAAAAATACCTGCAAAATAACATGGATATAGTACATAGCTTTGAGCTTTTTCCCACATTTTTCTGTGTTAGACATTCTGATTTGTTTGATTGATATAGAAGAGTTATTTCATTTATTGCCTGTAAGGAGCAAATGCATCTATAGCTGTATTTGAATAATGATTACATCATTGGATGTGTGTTATGTGATAAATTAAAAAAAAATGGTTTAAATGCACCTTATTGTTATGTGTCTATATTTTAACCATATAATTGTAATTATTGCAGAATCAATGCACTGGATCTCAGATTCCTAAGGCTAACACAGCAGGGTCTAGTGTGCATATTCAGGTATTTGTACATTAAATATATAATGTTGTGTCTATGAATAGTATCTAATACTCTACATGTATTCTTGCAGAATCAGGCTTCTCCAAAACATTAATGCACTCTTCGGAGGTTTGATGATCAAGGCCGATGAATGTTTGATATTTTTTCACTTTTTGATGTGATTGTATTCGAACTTTGAATGGTCTTACTGTCTTTATGAGAATTATTTACAATTTTACCTATCATATATATTTTGTTAAATACTTGTAATTTTCAATAATATTCAAGATCTCTAAGTTGATTTATATGTTTGTGGTATTCAAATATAAGAATGTACATTATTTATTGCTTTTATATTTGTTTTAATTAACATATGGAGAACCTTGAATTTCAATTTGGGTTTTAAATACATAATATTCAAGTTTATTACAGGTATTAAATGCAAAAATACAACAAACAAATATTACAGGATTAAAACAAAAAACTAGCGGCGTTTTATATATAAAAACGCCGCCAATAGAACAAAATTTTTATATTATACAATATTTTTTGCCGGCGTTTATAACCCAAAATGCCGGGACTATGGTGGCGTTTCCTAAAATAAACGCCACCAATAGAGGAAAAGTTCTATTCTAGACAATATCTTTCCCGGCGTTTATGAACCAAAACGCCGGTAATTCGGTGGCGTTTCGTGAAATAAAATGCCACCAATAGAAGAAAAGTTCTATTCTAGACAATATCTTTGCCGGCGTCTATGAGCCAAAACGCCGGCAATTTTGTGGCGTTTCCTAAAATAAACGCCACCAATGGAACAAAAGCTCTATACAATACAATGTCTTTACCGGCGTTTATCACTTAAAACGCCGGTAATTTTGTGGCGTTTTCTTAAATAAAACGCCACCAATAGAACAAAAGCTCTATGCTATACAATATCTTTACCGGCGTTTATGACCCAAACGCCGGGAAGTTTGGTGGCATTTCCTGTAACAAAGCGCCACCAATAGAACAAAATCTCTATCCGATACATTGTCTTGTACCGGCGTTTATGCCTCAAAACGCCGGTAATTCCGGAACTTAATCGGCGATTTGACTACAACATTGACGGCGTTTTAGCACTAAAAGTGCCGCTATGGGGCGGCATTTTTCCCAGAAACGCCACTCCTTCAGCGACGTTAGAACACCCGGCGTTTGGTCCGGCGTTTCTCAAAGTCGCCACTTAATGATCTCGTGGCGTTTATAAACGCCGGTAAAGGTCAATAAAAACGCCGGGGAAGACCTTATATGTTGTAGTGGTTCTATGTTGGCGTATATTATGAAAGTGGCATGCTGCATATTGTAATATATTGTTCAGGCGTTACATTTACTATTACAAAGTGTTACATATTTAGTGACATACACTAATTTTTACCAGGTGTCACATGTTTTGTGGTATCAAAGTAGGGATAGGTTTTGTAAGCGATATATAGATCGATGTGCATCACATGAAATGCAATTTTGCATTAAATGTCTTATCTCTACGTTGCATCTATATAAGACACTAGTTGGATGTGGCCATGGTGGAGACCATGATCAAACAAGGAGAAAGAAGCTTGCTAACCTATCTCCAATAGAAACATCAAATCAACCATAAAAAGATCGGCCTATATCTAGGGTTGGATCTTCTGCCTATTTTCATGTATAACATGCTTGCCATGAGCAAATTTAAAATAGATAAGATAAACAAGAAACACAAGAACCAGCAATGTATAGGAGCAAAAAGTAGTTGACTTCTATGGTACTACAGATACAGCAGATGAAGTAGTATGGTTAAAAAGAACACAAAGAATTTTGAATTAGATAAAGTCCACACTAGAAGAAAAATTTGATTATGTGGCATTATTGTTTTAAAAAGATGCATATGAATGGTGGGAGATAGTGCCAAGTGGTGACTTGATAAGTGCATGAGCATATATGTATATTGATTATATTCACACTCAATTGGCATATTATTCGATGTTTTATTTGGAAAATGGTAGTTAATATGTTGTTATTTTGATTGAAGGGCAATGACAAAGTAGAATGGGCATGAGGGGGCTAAATGGAGTAATTATGTAGTAACTTGATAATAAGGAAGCTCCCTCGGCATCAGGACAGGGAGAATAGGCAAACTAGGACATCTTACAGCCTCTTATGATTGCAGTTACATCCATAAGCATCAAATAAAATAGCTTGCAGGCAGGCTTATTCTTGCAGGTTGGAGCATAATGGCCATATAGAAGCCCTTACGAGCAAGGGTTACGAGTGTAAGGCAGGTCGTAAGGGTTAGGTAGAGTAGCATATGGGCAAGCGCTTATACCTATAAGGAATGCCATAAGCACTTGACAGAAGAGCTTACAATCTTGGGCTTACTCCTATAATTTCGATAGCAACACCCAAGCAAATGACCTTACAGCCCATGGTTACACCCAAAAGCTACTGTAAGACTCACGACCTTTCAACTCCAGGTCCATACAGCATAATGTTTATGCCCATAAGTAAGCTGTAAGTGGAGGGATATAAATAGGTTCAATAAGGGTTTTTGAAAGATCTTTTGGTGGCTAGGTGAAAGGAACGGAGAAGAAAGCTTCTAGGGAGTTTTCTTCACCAATTAGAGAGAGGTTCAAGCCTCACAATGGATCAAGAACATCAAGGAAGCCGTCAAGAAGTATTCTTGACTGTATTTGTGGAAGTTCCATGGTGGTTCTTCATTAATTTGGGAAGAAGAAGATTGAGAGATTTTTTAATGCTTTTCACGATTTTTATCTTTTCCTTATGGCCTATTTGTTTTGAGACTTGATTTTAAACTTTTAATCTTTCATCAACTTTTATAATGCATGATCTTATGTTAGATTCAATTATGTGTGCTTTGTTGTCTTGAATTCCATTAATGAGAGAGCCGAGTATTTCATGTATGATGTATGCAAGTGACGATTAAGAGGTCCACTGTGTATAGGCTAGCCACAATCAAAGGGAGCCGCAAATCCACCTAGAGATAGAGTAGTTCAGGATTAATCAATGATCCCAATGATTCATTTGAGTAAGGCTACCATTTAGGGTTCTTATTGTTAATGCGGTCTTAGGAAGAGAGGATTCATAAGAGATTCTAATCATCCTTTATATGGGACTAGGGTCAATTGTTTCGAGAGAAAAATTGGCTAATTCTTAACTCATGTTAATCTCTAGATAGAGTTCATCAAGTGTATTGCAATCATAAGGTAGTTTGCATCAACGCCATATGGGACTAGTTATTATTCATCTTGAGAAAGGGGATGGTATGTATTAGGAACTCTTTCGGTCTAATCGATTTTACACTCATTGAATGTGACCTTGTCAATGCCTAATTATAAACCTAGGAGAAGTTTATTCCCGAACACCCTTATTTCATGCTTGAATTTTTCTCTGTTAACTTTAGCCACTGCAAGAACAAGCTAATATGGATGCAAGCAAGAGTGCTGAATTTGTGAAAAAAATGCATGAAAAAACAAAGGAGAACATAGAGATGATCACTCGGCAATACGAGAAGAGAGCGTATAAAAAAAAGATAGAAGATGTTATTTGAATCGGGGGACCTAGTGTGGATGCATTTATGAAAAAAACGCTTTCTGAACAAGCCCAAGTGCAAGTTGCTACCATGAGGTAATGGACCATTCCGGGTGCTTGATAAGATCAATGATAATGCGTACAAGATCAAGCTTCCAGGCGAGTATGGTGTTAGTACTACTTTCAACGTTGTAGACCTTTCACATTTCTTTGGTTCAATTTAGTCGAGGATGACTCATTTTCAAGAAGGGGAGGATGATGAGGACATCACGTCCATGGCTACTACACCACCTACGGATGGTAATACTTCATCTAGTATATTTTTAATTGGATTTTCTTAGCGATTTTTTTCAAGCACTTGATCATTGTTTAGTCATTCTGCATTAGTGATCTAACCAATTAAAAAAAATGGTATAATTTCTTGTGTGTCATTGGCAATTTGATTCGTTATCAATACACTACATTTCTTTCGCTTTGACATTGTTCACTATCCCGAATTCCGTTGTGAATGCATGCTAATGTAATGGGCAAGTAGCATCAATCAATATTTAGTGTATTAATGACGAATCAATTAGTATTTGGTGCGTGACGACAAAATAATGAGTAGTTAGTATACGACGACAAATATTTTTGGCAATTATTATGTGCTAACTTCTCTTATAGTGGAAAGGAACAACTGCCTTTTTATCTTTTCATTTCTATGTTTTAGTAAATTGATTATCTATAATCATTCACTTCCAAATACACATTTTTGCTTATTCTGATAAATGCTTTTGATGTCACACAATACCAACCATCCTAGTAACTGTGTCTACTATCTTTTTTTTTTATCATCTCACAGTAGTTGTAGGAAGTAGATTAAATATTACGGAGAAATAGACTAGACGTTTGTAGCATGTTTAACTTCTTCCAGGCAATCTGTCATCTTAAACTACAAGTTTGCCATTCCTCCGTCCATCCTGATATAGTCTTATTTTACTGAAACTGGTTTTCATACTTTCCTGTTTTGCAAGTTATATTCTTTGATTCATTTTGTTGAAATCTATGGTTTCTTTTTTCCAACAGTTTTATTCAACTTTCCTGATCACCTATTGAAAACCAATGTAATAGTTCATGCAGTTACTCCTATTTCCTGGGCACCTCTACTTCTTGATTCACAAGAGGAACACACATCATCGCATGCGCGTTCATCTTCTGCTACAGAATCCATGTGAGAGGAAAACACAAACAGCGAATTGACTTCAATGATGAAACTTGCTATTTCTTTTTTGTTACCTTTCTCCATCAATATATATATATAAAGAAAGAGAAATGAACTATGGGGTTTTGTATACTGAAGTAAGGGATGCACCTTGTTTAAACATCCAAGGGGGAGAGAGGGGGATGGCATAGGATAGAAAAGAAGAACTATATTATTTTGTTTTTTTCCAGGCGGTTAGAATGGTTTTTTGGGAGGGGTCTCAAAACCATATGATTTATAAACAATAATATATGTGATTGCTTAATCAGTTCCTTAGTTGTGTTTTGCTTGCTTTCAGTATTGTTGTTGTTTGTTGGCATCACCCTTTGATTTTTTAGTAGGATGAGCTTTGTTAATTTTGAATGATCTCGAATAGTTAGGACCAATGGTTTGTTGTTGTTAAATTATGTAACTCAAGCTGGCCGATTATCTGCTTATATGATGTTTAATGTCACATTTTTTAAGTGATTCAGATGTATAAATAGTTATAAAATTATAATTAAACATGAAATCCAAATACTCAAGAACTTGTGTGATTATTAGGTTGTGTTGGGCTATCAAGCTAATGCTTTTGACTATTAATTGTCTTGCTTCCTTGGAAAGGTTACAAATCATTTAAAAGATTCCTTTTTTTGTTTTGTTTTGTTTTTGTAGTCATGTTTCTTTTGAAGAGTTTATGTTGATGTTAATGCTGAACTTGTGTGATTATTAGGTTTTGTTGGGCTCTCGAGCTGTGCAAGCTGATGCTTTTAACTGTTAATCACCTTGCTTCTTAGAAAGGTTACAACTCTTTGAAAAATTCACTTGTTGACCTTTTCTTTTGGTTGTCGATAAGTATAATTATCATTTTTCTTGAATACAGTACTTTCAAATCGCTGTGGTGCCTTAGGTATCTATTCTGGCTATTGAAGCAGAATAGCTAAACTCTATCAAGATAAATTCAGTGGTAATTTGCATCTTGCTTTTGGATTAAGTGTTGATTTATTGAATTTTTATTTTTGGTTGGATGGATAGTTTTATTTTTTAGGAGTTTTGTTGTATTTTCTGTTGATTCATTTGTCTATATTTGGTGGAGGTAGGTCTCAAATCCTTTCACTATATCACACCGATCGGAGGCAGAAGCTGTGATCCAATCTTTCTGTGTCACAAACTTAAGGCAAGTAGCTGCATTTTGTTATTTTACACATACACTGGAGAAACACAGTGAAATAATAATTTTATCCAAACTATGTCATCACATACTATAGGAAAGGATAAGTACGGGATTTACCTGTCCTTTTAGATGAGATAAATCTAGTTTTGCACATGAAGGATTCTTGTTTCTTTTTTCTTCAAAGTTGGGTGGAAGGCAAACCCTACCATTTAGGTTTAAAATCAAAAGAAACATTAAGAAAGTTTGAGCATGTTCATAGAGGTCTATTCCCACAGAACAATGAATAGATGTTTCAAACTTTAGGGTTGGGTGATATTTCTTTGAGATTTGAGGTAATTCATTTATTGAAAAGAAAGCTTCTTAGCATCTAATTGCAATATGTATAACTTAGTTCTTGTTGGTTTGATATTTATAAAAGAGAGAAAGTAGGCTAAGGGATATGAATACCTCCAATTTTCTATTTCTCCTTGATGAGGCATTGATTTTATACTATTTAAGTTGATAATCAATTTGTTTACTTCCAAAAAACCTTATTTTCTCATTGTTACTACACCTTTGCCAATGGAGTTTAACAATTTAATTTACCAAATCCATCAATGAACTTTTCTTGTATATTACATTATGTTGAATTTTAATTATGTACAGGGATTCAATTTCAAATTTCAAATTATTTTTTTCTTTCTTTGGCCTCATCCCTATTTGTCATTTACTCAAAAAAGAAAAAAAAGCATTAATTATAAAGAAAACACCAAATTGAGAGTTTCATGTAACCTGGGCATAAAAAAAAGATACAAACTTTCCATTAGTACAAGTTGATTTACTTCTCATTATCATCATTGGATTTGTTTCGCATCAATTTACCAAATAAAAGTTATCTCATCCACTGTATTCTAGGCAATCAATACATACCATTTAAGGAAAGCTAGGTGCATATTGTATTTTCCTTCTCTCTATATACAACATCCCCTAATCCTCTCTTTGCCCTTGTGATGGCTCGATTATCTCCCTTTTATCGGAGTTCCTCCCCAAGTCCATTGCTTTTGTCCATCACCGCTATGGTAATCTGAGGTTTCTATCAGAGGTTTTGGGGTTGAAATTGGAGTCTAGAGTTATAGCACAATGTTATTTAGGAAATATATCTTCCAAATCTCTTTTTCCCCCTTTTGGTCTGATTTTGGTTTAGATTTGGTATAGAGTCTTAGAACTGCTGTTACTTTGGAGGTAATCTCTTCCATTTCTTGTTGTTCCTTGTTTTGGCAATTTGATGAGTGTTTTCATGTGTAGGTTCTTTGCTATGGGAGAAGAAAAGGGAAGGAAAATTTTGTTTAGGGTTTGCTTCCTATTAGTAGATCTATAGTTGGTACTTTGTTGATACTTCTATTTATTCCATTTTGATTACTCTTTAAATACTTTAACATCCCTTAATGATGTGTGTGTTTGTATGGTTTTCTAGAAATTTATCTTTCTTGTATTGTTATTTTAAGGAATTTATTTTTGAATATGATGGACTTTTTTAGGAATGTTTGTTTGAGTATATGTTGTTGAGATAGATTCCATGCCCTGTTTGTGATTAGATCTGTAAATGTTTGTTTGAGTATATGTTGTTGAGTATCTGCAATCTTTAGGTTTAACACTATCCAGTATGCCAGATTCTTTTAACTATGCATGTCGTTGTAATGTACAAGTGGCATCAATAAGCATGTAGTGTATGCTGACAATTCAATTAGCGCATGATGACAAATTATTAAGTATTTAGCGTATAATGTCAAATGAATAATTTTTTAGTGCATGACGACAAATCTATTAGTATTTAATGCATGACGACAAATTTATTAATATTTAGTATATGATGACAAATCAGAATGTAACTAGTGTGTGGTAATAGCCACTTTTGGCAATTATTATGTGTTTACTGCTCTTATTGTTGCGTTGTTCCTCACATGACAAAGAATCTCTGAGCTATCTAATTTATCCATCAGTTCTTTCAAATTTTATATGTCTGCAGCATGTTATAGCATGCTTGTACTCGAAACAAAAATAACACCCATTTTCTGATTCTGGAGGTTATCTTTATTGATCACAGGTTCTCAGAAGGAAGGCTTCTATCAAGATGAATCCCGGTGATGATATTCCTATGTTGAAGGTGGAGCAATCCACTACTGTATATTCAGTATGATAGAGTGAATTATTGATTCCATCTCATACAAAGGAGAGTTAAGGAATTTCGTCTGCTACAAGAGAGAGTCTAGCAGTGACTGCATCTCCTCGAAGAGAAAGTCAAGAAATCTCTTCTACTATAAGGGAGAGTTAATTAGTGACCCTATCTGCTGCAAGAGGGTATATTGAAAATCCTTCAGCCGGTAAAGAGGCTCAATTAGTGAGTACGTATAATTTGAGAGAGACTTTAAAAAATCCTTCAACTGTAAATGAAGGTCAATCAACGACTCCATCTCTTGCAAGAGCAACTTAGGGAAATCCTCAAGCTGGAATAAGCATTAGTTCAGGAGGTGGACAATCATCTGGTGCAAGTCCATCAGCATTTAATCAAATAGTGATTTACGACCCTGATTCAGGAGGTGGCAATGAAAGTGATATTCATGCTGCATCTGGTTCTTCTGCACCACCTGATCCGTTTGAACAGTTTCAAACATTCTCTGTGCAGTGCGATGACTATTTAAAATGGAGGCTAGTCCCAACAAAGGAACAGTACGAAAAAATTTGAGCAAATGCCTTTGAAAGATCTTCTTTTTGTTCACAGGTTCGTGAATAGAACCCTACAATATCATGTGCAGATCTGACATACATAATTCTGGATGATTTAAGAATATGTGTGAATGATAAACCTAATATTCCTGTATCTCCTCCAAGATGGGAAATGTTGATTTGTCTTAGAGCTGAATGAGGCACTATTTTTTCTTTCCCCTCCGGTGTGATCAAAATTGGAGCTTGAACTAGTTTTTCTTTTAGCACATTAAAAGTTGTTGTACATTCTTCCCCAAAATCAAACGGAGCATCTTTTTTGAGGAGCTTAGTTAGTGGTTGTGTGACTTTCGAAAAATCCTTAATAAACCGCCTATAGAAACCTGAATGTCCCAAGAAACTCCGAATTCCTTTAACATTTGTTGGTGGAGGAAGTTTATCTATGACTTCAATTTTTGCCTTGTCCACCTCCATACCCATTCGAGAGATCTTGTGCCCTAAAACAATGACTTCCTCAACCATGAAGTGACACTTCTCCCAATTTAGCATAAGGTTTGTCTCCTCACATCTTATCAGCACTCTCTCCAAATTCTTCAAACATATGTCAAAGGAGTCACCGAACATAGAAAAATCATCCATAAACACCTCCATTATGTCCTCGACAAGGTCATCGAAGATAGCAGTCATGCAGCGTTGGAATGTAGTAGGTGCGTTGCATAGTCCGAACGACATTCGTCTGTATGCAAAAGTTCCGTAGGGACAAGTAAATGTTGTCTTCTCTTGATCTTCCGGAGCAATAGGAATTTGAAAATATCCTGACATCCCATCTAGGAAGCAATAAAACTGATGTGCTGCCAATCACTCCAACATTTGATCAATAAAAGGCAATGGGAAGTGATCCTTTCGGGTTGCATCATTCAACCTTCTGTAATCAATGCACACCCTCCATCCTGTGACTGTTCTAGTTGGGATGAGTTCATTCCTTTCATTCTTGATCACTGTCATTCCACCTTTCTTCGGAACCACTTGCGTTGGGCTCACCCAAGTACTATCAGATATAGGATAAATGATCCCTGCATCTAGTAGTTTCACCACCTCTGCCTGTACAACTTCCTTCATATTCGGGTTTAGTCTTCTTTGAGGTTGAATCACTGACTTGAAGTTATCCTCTATTAAAATTTTATGTGTACAGAATGAGGGGTTTATTCCCTTTAAGTCTGCAATTTTCTATGCAAAGGCAGACTTGTGTTTCTTCAGCATATTCACCAACTTAGCCTTTTGGTCCAAAGATAGATCTGATGCTATAATCATAGGCAACTTCATTTCTTCTGCCAAAAATGCATATTCCAAGTGTTCTGGAAGTGGTATCAACTCCAAATCAGGTGGCTCTTCAATGGATGGTCGAAGTCGGCTTTCCTTTAATTTATCAATTTCTTCAAATTGATTCGCTTACTGTTCATTAACACAATCTGAAGCCTTCTCCAAACCATGCAAATTGAGTTGATCCTGAGACTCCACTGTAATTCCTAACTTACAAGCTTCCTCTGTCAAATCTACAATTCCCACTGAAAAGACTTCTTGCCTGTGCTTCTCATAACCTGATTCAAATTGAGCAAGGACTTTCTCTAGGTTTTCTTCTGCATCACCACTTGAAAAAGCTAGGGCTGATTTATCAAATTCGTCCAATACACTGCCCAATTCACAATTCATGTTTTGCTCCATACAAGAATGTTCAACGATGGTCCCTTCTTCCGAAAAAGGAATGCTCACTGGTTGCTCAAACTCAATATAATTTGTAACTGATTGTACCATGAACAATTGCATTTTCTGTTCCACATCCTTAACCATTCTCATAAGTGTATCAAAGACTTCAGTCGTGTCAAACATCCCTTCGAAAGCTGAAATCGAAGAAAAGAAAAACGGTGAGAATGATGATAGATAAAAGAAGTGTGAAATAGAAAACAAAGTGAATAGCTAAAATAGCAAAAAGCAAGTATAAAAAATATGCCTATTCCCCGGCAACGGCGACAAAAAACTTTGACACGCCCCTTGCGTGTGTACCCCGCAAGTGCACGGGTTGTCGAAGTAATAAAATACCCTGATGAGTGGGTAGTCGTATCCACAGGGAATAGTGTTCAGAAACAAGTGTTATCGCTATTTAGCTATGAAGGGAAATGATGGTGAGAGAAATATATATATATAGAAAAGAAAGTAAAATAATACAAGAAGAGCAATAGAGGTAGGAGAGGTAATCGATATAAAGATGGGGTACCCGGACAAAGTTCCCCCTAGGACTAATGCTTCTGGTGCAAGACTAGTATTATACCCTCTAATTGATGTCTAATGAGTCGTGAAAATCCTTAAGCACATGGTCCCAAACCTAAGGTCAACCGTGACTAGTTCCAACATTATGCCCCGGCATTAGGTTTCACTATGACCCTTAACTCTCATTGACCTATCAACTAAGCCCTAGGGGAGTCCATCAACCTAAGCCTCACACTACATGGAACGGCTTGGGGTTCTAGGGATTCCAAGTGAAGACCCTATCCCTAATTATAGTTCTAACCCTTTGGTCCAGGTGGAAGAACCCTAATCTAAGTTAAGCCCCAGTCCTAGGATTCACTCAACCCTTTGCAAGAGAGTTCATCTCCTAGTACTTCACTCTACTTCGATCGCGATTAACTCTTGGGATACGGAGGTAGGGAAGTTCTCACCGGTAGAATGAAGTACTAGGAGATGAACTCCCTTGCAAAGGGTTGAGTGAATCCTAGGACTGGGGCTTAACTTAGATTAGGGTTCTTCCACTTGGACCAAAGGGTTAGAACTATAATTAGGGATAGGGTCTTTCACTTGGAATCCCTAGAACCCCAAGCCGTTCCACGTAGTGTGAGGCTTAGGTTGATGGACTCCCCTAGGGCTTAGTTGATAGGTCAACGAGAGTTAAGGCTCATAGTGAAACCTAATGCCGGGGCATAATGTTGGAACTAGTCATGGTTGACCTTAGGTTTGGGACCGTGTGCTTAAGGATTTTCATGACTCATTTGACATCAATTAGAGGGTATAATACTAGTCTTGCACTAGAAGCATTAGTCCTAGGGGGAACTTTGTCCGGGTACCCCATCTTTATATCGATTACCTCTCCTACCTCTATTGCTCTTCTTGTATTATTTTACTTTTTTTTTTCTATATATATATATATATATATATATTTCTCTTACCATCGTTTCCATTCATAGCTAAATAGCGATAACACTTGTTTCTAAACACTATTCCCTGTGGATACGACTACCCACTCACTAGGGTATTTTATTACTTCGACAATCCGTGCACTTGCGGGGTACACAAGCAAGGGGTGTGTCAAGTTTTTTAAAAAAAAAAAAATAAAACGTGAAAGTACTTGGGAAGAACAATTGAGAGTGCTCGACCTTAGGTTCACCAAGAGTATGCAAAAGAAGCATTCTACAAGTAAGGGGAAATCAAAACATCGCATATGTTTACCATTGCTCTAGCTAAAAACTCGAATAAAAAAGACAACAACTCGAAATGTGTAAGTGTGTGTGAATTCACTCAAGAGAACCCAAAGAGTACTTCTCAAACTCTTGTTTAAAAAGGATTTATTTATGTACACCTGATAAGTGCTCGTGTTATAGTAATGCGAAGTATTATTATCTTGCAATGAGCATTAATTTAATCAGATTTTATCACTAAAAAGTGTGCAATTGTTTACTTTTGTGCATTGTAGGGTTGTGAAGATAAAATAAAGGAAAGGAACGAAGTTAGGTCGTGTTTGCGTTGTTGGGAAGATTTTCGGACTAAGCAAGGAGTAAGGCGTGAGCATAGACTTGTGGGTGTGTGCCAACCTCCTTTGGAGGGGCACAAAGGCAGTTACATTCACAATAAATCTAACTCATGCCAACAAGGAGAACTTCACCAATTAGGTGATTCGAAGCAATCGACACGATCTACCATTGATTGTGTGCCCAATTTAACGGCCTCGATGAAGAACGACGAATTCGGGAGCGTTTCGGCACAATCACTGTAGCAGTGCTGTAGCAAAACACTGTTCGCAGTCGGCCGAAAAATCAGTTTTCCAGAATTTTCACATGGGCGTGTGGAAATTCCACATGGCCGTGTGAAATCCCGATTTCAGCAAATTTAAAGCCGTGACTCCACATTATAAAAGCCCGATTTGGAGACTTTTTGAGGGATCTTTTGACCTAATTTTCTACTCAACTTTGGAGAGGGCGGCTAGGGTTTTGGAGAGGACTTCGTGGAGGTTTGGAGCGCGTCATCGGCAGCGTCATCGACGTCCGGCGGCCGCACAAGACCACGGCCACACCATACGCAAGGGGGTTTTCATCTATGTCTTTACTTCTTGTTTTATTATATACATTGATGAACATATGTATAGCTCCATGAGGAGCTAAACCCCTTGTGGGTATTCGGACTTGTAAAACTCTAGGGTTATTATGTTTCTTTGACATTTTTATTATGCTTTTCCATTATTGATGAATAAGAATTGAGTTTCGATCTTAATTTTATCTTGCTGTTGTTTTCCCTTAGATGTGACACTAGGGTTGAGAGCAATCTAGGTTTTCCTTTGGAGGTGTGACAACTCCTATAGGATTAGACTCTTTAAGATTGAAGAGGGTTGAGAGGGAGAGTTGTGAGGTAGCGATGTACCCCTTTCCCCTCCGGTGTGATTTCTCCCTACCTCTATTTCCTTGATTTAATAGCGGTCAAGATAGAGTGAAGTGCTAGGTAGATAAACTCCCCTGGGGTTTAGTTACGTGAGTAACGGAGTGAAGGGTTGAAGTGAATCCTACGCACTGGGGCTTAATCTAGACTAGGGTTCTTCCTCCTGGACCAAAGGGTTAGAACTACACATAGGAACATGTTTAATCACTAGGAGTCCCTAAAACTTAATGCAATCCCACGTAGTGTGAGGTTTAGGTAGATGTACTCCCCTGGGACTTAATCGTGCGAGCGATAGAGTGAAGGGTTGTTGTGAATCCTAATACCGGGGTATAGTGTTGGGGTTAGTCACGGTTGACCTTAGGTTTGGGACCGTGAGTCTAAGGATTTCCTCGACTTAATTAGCATCAATAGGAAGGTATAATAGCATAGTCTTGCACTAGAAGCATAGATCCTAGAGATAACTTGTCCGGATACCCCACTTCATTAATTGTTAAATCCTCTTTAATCTCTTTTCTTGCGATTTCTAATCTTTCACCTTTCTCTATTTAATTTCCTGTCTTTAGTATAATTGTTCTCGCAATTCACACACAAATCGATTACTACTTTTCCGTACTTCGCATAGTTTTAATAGTGAAATCTCGTATTCTAACTCCCTATTCCCTGTGGATTCGACTACCCTCTCACCGGGGTAACTTTTATTACTTCGACAAACCCGTGCACTTTCGGGGATCCTGTCAACACCAAATAGGGAGTTAGTATCTTCACTCAACCTCTAAGTTAGTATCTTCACGTTTTCGAGGTAGCTCTTTCTATCGGGGTAGTAGTTTTCACGCTTCCCATGAGATAGCTTTTTCTCTCATTAGGGCATAACATGTATCCGACTTATAAGAGTAGCTACATACTTCATAGAAGGTAGCTTTTTCCACCCCAAATGCAAATATAAAAGCTAAAATAATATTCACAAGCTCACAAGTTTTTTTTTTCCAGCAATATAGAACTAAAGACTTACTAAAGTAGTACTAAACTAGTCCTTAAAACTTTGAGTTTGAGTTTCCAAAAGATTTCAAGAGTTAGTAGTGCAATAAGAGATAATCGAGCAAAAATTCCCTAAAACTCAAGTGAAACTATAGCATGATAGGATACAATGTTAAGAATTCTCCTAAACTCTAAGAATACAACCGTTGCAACTAAGGTGAACCGCCATAGGCTACATGAGCATAAGCAATTGAACGCACAAGTAAAGGTGTGTGCAAAGTGAACTCCCTTCCCCCCCCCCCTCCCCCCCCCCACACACACACACACGTAAGATGTACATTGCCCCCAATGTACGCATGCAAGCACAATAAAACGTAAAGCAATGAAAAACAATTAGTGTGGAAGTGGGTAATTGAAACATTACTCCCCTGAACTCCAAGTGTTGCATTTGATGGAGCTAGGTCATTGAGAGTTGAGTCTCAATGGGTTATGAAGCACACACGGTCCCATGACCGTGCCTATGACTATTCCTCAAATTCCTTACATCCAAGACCATCTGCACACATACACAAGGGGTTCAGTATAGCTCAAGAAGAATCAAAATAAAACTCGAGCATATAAAGATATAGAAATGAAATACAACTCGAGACAAATAAAAGCAAAATAAAAGATAAACTTAGAAGGAGGATCCTTTCTGAGTGCTACAAGTCCAAAATATAAAGAAAAGTATAAAAGAAATAAAAACTAAAATAAACTACGACGCCTCAGCGTCGGTGTCCTGTAATGGAGCCTCAGGTGCTGCTGCTATAGGCTCTGAGGGTGCTGGTGGATCGGCTGATGGTGCAGGAGATGGTGGTGGGGTCGAGGCTTGGGGCCGGGCCACGAAGGGAGATGACACGGATTGCTCGAGTAACTATCTGATAGTGTCGAGCCGTGCCATCGTCTCCGAATGCTGCGCGGTCTGGGTGTCTCTCAGCTCGGCCATCTCGGTCTGCAGGACACCTACCGCACTCTCGAGGCGCTCAAATCTGTCCTGGCCTCGAGAGGGTGAGAACATGCGCACTGGAGGTGGCTCCTGCGCTGTGGGTGGTGCCTCTGCATTTGCCTACTCTGGGGATGCTTCCAATGCCGGCTGTGACCCCTCGGCATGATCTTACTGGGGTATGATCATGAAGTAGACTCCCGGTCCTGATCTACGGATCATACCCATCAACCGCAACGTCTCTGTGCCGAGCGGAGTTGGTACAGTCGCCTTCTCAGCCCCGCGAACCCCGTCTCTGAGACCCATGCCTATGATGAGGCGAGTGATGTAAGGGCTTGCGAAGATCACTCCACATTTGGGGTACTGGCCCTGATGGCGTATATACTCAGCTAAAATGTGCCCCAGATGGAGTGGCTCGCTTTGAACCATGGAATGCTGGTATAGCAGCTCCTGTCTACTCAGCACCCCAGTGCTATCTCCCCTGCAGCTCACTGACCTGCTCAGTACGGCATGGATGTATCTGTATGCTGGCCAGGAAAGATATGTCGCCTTCGAAACTCCCGGCTCGTACTGCCCGTCTCCGCACAGCGCCGTGTAGGCCTTCTGAGGTGTCAAGGTTCCTGGATAGTCTGTGGGCAGTAACGCATACTCCTCCGTCTCGGTAATCACCTCATCGTAGAGGCCCATCCTGACTGAGAACTGGGTAACACTCAAAGTGAAGTGTTGACCGAGTGCACGAAACTGAATAGTGTCCGTATCGGTGAAATTGTCGTATCCTTGGTCAAACTCGAACGTCGATAAAACCTCGAGTGTAAGTGCTCGAATTGCTGGCTCTCAGATGGATAGTAAACGACCCTAACTACCTACTGCTAGTAACTCATCAACCTCGGTAGCTATGGTGTCACCCCCTGTATATCCCTCAATGCGCTCAAGTCTGGATAGCGCGTCTGACCAAATCGGAGTGTCGATAATCTCTTGAATCTATCTCGATGCTCTTGTGAAGCGAAATCCATCTCTTTAGGGGGTGGAGAAGGCTCACGAGGCCGCTTCCCTGGTTGCTTGTTTGCCCTGGAGGCCATATCTGCAAGATTGAGAAGAAAAATGATCAAGAACAATTGAAAAACACAATTTGTAGGAATCCACACACCCGTGTGGATCATCAGGCGGACAAAGCCCCACAGCCGTGGGGGCTAAAATCTCGTTTTTACATCTTAATTCACTTTAAAATCTTTCTAAACATGTTCGCATACACTTTAATCGTTTAAACCACGCGAAATAATAAAAAAGAACAAATTAAATCGAAATTTGACGAAGAAAAAAGGTTTTGAAATTCTTACCGACGGTGTGGATGAAGAAATACTTAAAATCGGCAGGGAAACTCCAAATAAAACCTCAAGGAAGCTCAGAGACGGTCGGAAGATCGATAGAGAGGGTCGGAGAGTAGTTTAGAGTGGAAGAATCAAGAGGCATGAGTGAAAACCAAAAGAAAATTACGTCTTTTGAAGTTCTAGGGATTCACACGGCCATGAGGAAATTCCACACGGGCATGTGCCTCTACAATTAGGGTTTATAGGGGCCGGTACATGCCCCTGTGCTCACTCTGGTTACTCTCTAGACTACCCCACACGGCCGTGTGCCTTCACAGGGTTGCTTCACAAGGGCGCCCATACGCCCCTGTGTGCTCTCGGGAAAACTCTAAGGTCTCTGAAAATTTTCACACGGCCGTGTAGAAATTCCACACGGCCGTGTGCCCAACCTGGCGAAGAACACAAGGCCGGCCATAGGGGCACCCACACGCCCTTGTGGCTTCTCTGGTTCATCCCGAGAAAGTCTAAGTGTTCCACACGGCCGTGTGAAGTATCCACACGGCCGTGTACCTTTCACAAGCTCTCCCACAGGGGCAGCCACACGCCCCTGTGTATTCTCGAGAAAGAAGAGGGGTCTTTGCAGAGTTTCACACGGCCGTGTGATTTAACACATGGCCACTCACAAGGGCACCCACACGGCCCCTGTGACTTCGGGAATGAAAGTCCAAGTACTGCAAGATTTCACACGGCCGTGTGGAAATTTGCCCCACTTGATTCTCCAAATTGTGTAGGGAGGCAGTGTGATTGTGAAGTGTAGCCTCCATCGACTGAAATCTAACATCCGATAAAGAAACAAACCTCGTGAGAGCTCTCTCTAGATCCGTCATCTTCCCCTCTAGCTCGATCACTCGGCTTTCTAAGTTCGGTGCTTGTTGAACTTGAAATCCCAGTGGTGCATTGTTCTTTTGTTGTGACTGCCCTTGATTGCTCCATGAGAAATTCGGGTGGTTCTTCTACCCCGGATTGTAGGTTCTACTGTACGGGTTGCCTTGGCCTTGCCCTCTATATGCATTGCCAACAAAATCAGCATGTTCCACGGCACTAATGCCTCCAATAACAATAGGGCAATCGCTCGAAGCGTAACCTCCCCCACAACCGTTATAAGTAGAGATGGCCGCAACTCTTGGTGAAGCTAGAGCATCTAGCTTCTTACTCAATGATTCCACCTGTGCTGCCAATGATGTAACTGCGTCTATTTCATGAATTCCGGCTACCTTCTTTCGGTCTCGTGTGTTCCATTGATAGCTATTCATAGCCATCTCTTCAATAAGGTGCCGGGCTTCACCAGCAGTCATGCTTCCTAGAGTTCCTCCTGCCGCTGCATCTAAGAGTTGGTTGGTACTCGGATTTAACCCATTGTAAAAGGTGTTAATAATCATCCACTCCGGGAATCCATATTGCGGGCATTTTCGAAGGAACTCCTTGAGCCTATCCAATGTCTTGAATAGAGACTCCAATTCTTTTTGCATGAAGGATGAAATCTCATTCCGGAGCCTTGCTGATTTTCCCGGAGGGAAGTATCTAGCCAAGAATGCCTCGGCCATCTCCTCCCAAGTAGTGATAGATGCTCTCAGTAATGAATGAAGCCAATGTCTTTCTTTTCCCTTCAATGAAAATGGGAAGGCTCTCAAACAAATCGCGTCGGCTGTCACTCCGTTAATCTTCAACATGTCGCACACTTCAAGGAAGTTCTCTATATGGTTGTTGGGATCTTCATCGGCAAACCCATTAAATTGTGCGGACTGTTGCAACATCTGAATGAACAACGGCTTCAACACAAAATTCATTGCCGTGATTGGGGGCCTCACAATGCTCGATTGGGTTCCCATAACTACGGTTCTAGCAAAATCGGACAACGTCCTCTGATGTTCATTCTGTTCTGCCATTGCTTGTGACCTTTATGTATCAATTTCGGCTTGATTCGACTGTTCTTCCACAGGTTCTTTCCCTCTTGGATGTGTTCCTCTACCAATTTCTGAGTCTCCTTCAATGAGAATCGAAGGATTCCCACGGATCATAACCTGGAGCCGAAAACAAGAAAAGAAAACAAGTAAGAACGAGCATAGATAAAAGAAGTGTGAAATAGAAAACGAAGGGAATAGCTAAAATAGCAAAAAAAAAAAAGTATCAAACATACGCCTATTCCCCGGCAATGGCGCCAAAAACTTTGACACGACCCCTTGCGTGTATCCCGGAAGTGCACGAGTTTGTCGAAGTAATAAATTTTACCCTGGTGAGTGGGTAGTCGTATCCACAGGGAGTAGGGGATTTAAGACACGAGATTTCACTATTTAGTTAGGCGGTGTACGGTGAGTGTGAAGAGAATCAATGAGTGAGTGTGAAAGCAATTATAAAGAAACAAAATTAAAATAGAAGTATGGAAGGTAAGAGAGTGCAAGTAGGGGTAAATAGAGAAGGACAATCGATGAGTCAATGACACGACCCCTTGCGTGTATCCCGCAAGTGCACGGGTTTGTCGAAGTAATAAATTTACCCTGGTGAGTGGGTAGTCGAATCCACAGGGAATAGGGAATAAGAATACGAGATTTCACTAATAAAGCTATGCGGAGTACGAAAAAGCAATAGTGGGATCAATGAGTGAATATAAAATCAAACAGAATGAAAAGCAAGAAATTAAATAGAAAGATGGAAGATGAGAGAGTGCAAGTAAAAGAGAATAGAGAGGATTACTAATGAATGAAATAGAGCATCCGGACAAGCTACCTCTAAGGTCTATGTTTCTAGTGCAGGACTATACTATTATACTCTCCTATTGATGTTTAATTAAGTCGAGGATATCCTAAGACTCACGGTCGCAAACCTAAGGACAACCGTGACTAACCCCTACACAATGCCCTGGTATTAGGATTCACATCACCCTTCACTCTGTCGCTCGCACGACTAAGCCCCAGGGGAGTATATATCTACCTAACCCTCACACTACGTGGGATTGCTTTAAGCTCTAGGGATTCCTAGTGGTAAAACCTGTTCCTATGTGTAGTTCTAACCCTTTGGTCCAGGTGTAAGAACCCTAGTCTAGATTAAGCCCTAATGCGTAGGATTCACTTCAACCCTTCACTCAATTACTTGCGTAACTAAGCCCCAGGGGAGTTTATCTGCCTAGCACTTGACTCTATTTCGACCGCTGTGAAATCAAGGAAACGGAGGTAGGGAGAAACCACGTCGGATGGAAAAGGGGTACATCGCTACCTCACAACTCTCCCTCTCAACCCTCTTCAATCTTAAGTAGTCTAACCCTAAGGAGTTGTCACACCTCCAAAAGGCAACCTAAATTGTTCTCAATCCTAGTGTCACATCTAAGAGAAAACAATAGCAATATGAAATTAAGATTGAAACTCAATTTTATTCATCAATAATGGAAAAGCATAATAACAATGTCAAAGAAACATAATAACCCTAGAGTTTACAAGTCTGAATACCCTTAAGGGGTTTAGCTCCTCATGGAGCTATACATGTTCATCAATGTAGAAAAGAAAGCACAAAGTAAAAACATCAATGAAAACCCCCTCGCGTATGGTGTGGCCGTGGTCTTGTGCGACCGTCGAACGTCGGTGACGATACCGATGACGCGCGCTAAACCTCCACGAAATCCTCTCCGAAACCCTGGCCGCACTCCCCCAAGTTGGAGAGAAAGATAGGTCAAAAAAGATATCCCAAAAGGTCTCAAAAATCGCCTTTTATAATGTTGAGTCGCCGCTTTAAAATCTGACTTATCGGGGGCTTCACACGGCCGTGTGGAATTAACACACGGGCGTATGAAATTTCTGTCTGCTGAAAAATTAATTCACACGCCCGTGTGTTAATTGCACACGGCCGTGTGAACTCTCTGGAATTCTGAATTTCGGCCGAAGTGAACAGTAACTTACTACAGTGCTGCTACTGAATTTCGGCCGAAGTGACTGCCTTTGTGCCCCTCCAAAGGAGGTTGGCACACACTCACAAGTCCAAGCTCGTGCCTTGTTCCGTGCTTGGTCCGAAAACTTCCCAACATCGGCGAACATGACCTAATTTCGTTCTTCTTCTCCAATTTAGCTCCACAAACCTTCAATGCACAAGAATACACAAATGCACGCCATTTAGTGATAAAAACTGATAAAAGATATGCTTAATGTAAAATAATAACGCTTCGCGGTACTACAACACAAGCACTTATCAAATCCCCCCACACTTAAGCTTTTGCTTGTCCTCAAGCAAAATAGAACGTGAAAGTACTTGGGAAGAACAATCGAAAGTGCTCGGCCTTAGGTTCACCAAGAGTATGCAAAAGAAGCATTATACAAGTAAGGGGAAATCAAAACATTGCATAAAGTTACCATTGTTCTAGCTAAAAACTCGAATATAAAAGAACAATAACTCGAAAACGTGAAGTGTGTACGAATTCACTCAAGAGAACCAACGAGTACTCCTCAAACTCTTGTTACAAGGACTTATTAATATACACAAAGTAAGGAAGTAGTAGCTTCACTCAACCTCTAAGGTAGCCCTTTCCTAGGCGGCCGCCAAAGGTGGCTTTCACACTTTCGAGGAGGTAGCTCTTTCTACCGGGGTAGTAGCTTTCACGCTTCCCATGAGATAGCTCTTTCTCTCATTAGGGCATAACTTTTATCCGACTTATGAGAGTAGCTACATACTTCATAGGAGGTAGCTCTTTCCACCCCAAATGCAAAGATAAAAGCTAGATTAATATTCACAAGCTCATAAATTATTTTTATTTTTTATTTTTACTACATAGAACTTCACAACTTACTAAAGTAATACTAAACTAGTCCTTTAAACTTCGAGTTTGAGTTTCCGAAAGATTTGAAGAGTGAGTAGTGCAATAAGATGTAATCGAGCAAAAATTCCCTAAAAATTCAAGTAAAAACTAGAGCATGATAGGACACAATGTTAAAAATTCCCCTAAACTATAAGAATACAACCGTTGCAATTAAGGTGAACCGCCATAGGCTACATGAGCATAAACAATTGAACGCACAAGTAAAATGTGTGTAATGTGAACTCCCCCCCACACTTAAGATGTACATTGTCCCCAATGTACACAAGCAAGCACAATTATAAGTAGCAAATAAAACAATTAGTGTGGAAGTGGGCAATTGAAACATTACTCCCCTATGACTCCAAGTGTTGCGTTTAATTGAGCTAGGTCATTGAGAGTTGAGTCTCAATGGTTTGTGGAGCACACAAGGTCCTATGACTGTGCCAATGACTGTTCCTCAAAATCCTTTACATCCAAGACCATCTGCGCACACATACACAAGGGTTCAGTATAGCTCAATAAAACTCGTGTATATAAAATATGAAGCAGTAAATACAACTCGAGATAAAAGAAAAGCAAAATAAAAGATAAACTCAGAAGGAGAATCCTTTCTGAGTACTACAAGTCCAAAATAAAAATAAAAAGAGTACAAAAAATGAAAATCAAAAGCAATAAACACGAAAACTAAGACACCTCAGCGTCGGTGTCCTGAATAGTGGCCTCTGGTGCTGCTGGAGGCTCTGGAGATGCAGGTGGATCGACTGATGCTGGAGGAGATGGTGGTGGAGGAGTGGGGTCTCTAGGTCGGGCCGCAGAAGGTACTGACACGGCCTGCTCAAGAAGTCTCTGTATGGTGTCAAGCCGTGTCATAGTCTCTGCATGCTGTGCCACCTGTGCGGCCCTGATCTCGGCCTGCTCTGCCTGTAGCATGCCCACTGCGCTCTCGAGGCGCTCCAACCTGTCCTGACCCCGAGAAGGAGAGAACATGCGCACCGAAGGTGGCTCCGGTGCGGTGGGTGATGCCTCGGTCTCTATGTCCGCTGGGGGTGGCTCTAATGCTGCCTGGGACCCCTCGGCCTGATCTGTCTGGGGAATGATCCAGGTATAGGTCCCTGATCCTGCTCTGCGGATCAACCCCATCATCCTCAATGTATCTGTGCCCAGAGGAGCCGGTACAGTAGTCTTCTCTGCCCCTCGCACTCCGTCTCTGAGACTCGACCCGATCAGAAGTCTCGAAATATATGGTCCTGCGAAGATCACTCCAACCCTAGGGTACTGGCCCTGATGGCGCAAATACTCTGCTAGGATGTGCCCTAGGTGGAGTGGTACCCTCTGAGCCATAGAGTATAGATATAGAAGCTCCTGCCGGCTCAGAACTCCAGTACTATCCCCCCGACCACTCACTGATCTGCTCAGAATGACATGTACGTATCTGTAAGCCAGGCGGGATAAGCACGTGGCCTTCGAGACTCCTGGCTCATACTGGCCCTCTCCGCACAAATCCCTGTAGGCCCTCTGCGGAGTGAGACTGCCCGGGTAGTCGGTAGGAAGACCCTCATACTCCTCTGTTTGTGTATAGGCCTCATCATATAGCCCCATATGGATCGAAAACTGGGTCATGCTGAGTCTAAAGCGCTGTCCTAATACCCTGAACTGAATCGCATCGGGAGTAGAGAAGTCTCTGTATGATCTGTCAAACTCGAACGAGGCCAAGAACTCAAGTGTCACTCCTCGAATGGCTGGATCTCTGATCCTCAGTAGTTTCTTCCAACCACCCACCGAGAGTAGCTCCTCAACCTCGTCGGCAATGCTGTCACCCCCCTGAATCCCTCTAACAATGCTCAGGTCGGGGTACCATGACTGGCCAAACCGTAATGTAGATAACCGCTCCAACCTGACCCGGTGCTCAGGTATACTGAACTCGGTCTCCTCTGGAAGGGGTGTAGGCTCGCGAGGATACTTACCGGCCACTTTCTTAGACCTAGAAGCCATATCTGCAAAGTTGCAAAAGAAAATTTTTCAAAAATCAGTTCACAAACTCATTCTGCAGAAATCCACACGGCCGTGTGAAGCTTCTGGCGGACAGAACATCACGGCCGTGGGCTAAAAATCTGAAATTTACACTTCAATTCATTCTAATTCTAATCTAAACATGTTCGCATAAGTATAACTCATTCAAAACAAGCGAAATAAACAAAAAGAATGAATTAAATCAAGGATTGACGAAGAAAAAAAGTTTGGAGTTCATACCGACGGAGTGGATGAAGAAATACTAGAATCGGCCGGAAAAACTCCAACAAAAGCCTCAAATATCCTCTGAGATGGTCGGGATAGTAGTGGAGAGGGTAGGAGAAGAGTTTAGAATGAAAATGTCAAGAGGCACGAGTGAAAACCAAAAGAAATCACGGGGCTTTTGAAGTTCTGGGAATTCACACGGCCGTGTGACAATTCCACACGGCCGTGTGCCTCTGAATTAGGGTTCACAGGGGCCGACACACGCCCCTGTGTGTATTCTGTTCACTCTCTGGGCTACCCCATATGGCCGTCTGGAAATTCCACACGGCCGTGTGCCTACACAGGAAGATCCACAGGGGCCGATACACGACCCTGTGGATTCACGGGAAAATACAGAAGGTCTCTGAGAATTTTCACACGGCCGTGTGTTAATTCCACACGGCCGTGTGCCCAACCTGGCCATGACACAAGGCCGGTCATAGGGGCACATCACACGCCCCTGTGGCCTCTCTGACTTGCCCGAGAAACACGAAGTGTTTCACACGGCCGTGTGAATAATCCACACGGCCGTATGCCTTTCACAAGCTCTTCCACAGGGGCACCTACACAGCCCTGTGTATTCTCGGGAAGAAGGGGTTTTCTCTGCAGAGTTTCACAGGGCCGTGTGGAATATCCACACGGCCGTGTGCCGTAGCACAGTGGTACTCAAAGGGGCACTTACACGGCCCTGTGGACTCTCTGGAAAAGAGTTTAAGTTCTGCGAATTTCCACACGGTCGTGTGTTAATTCCACACGGCCGTGTGCCCCTTTTGAAGTTTTTCACAGGGGCAAGGTCACGCCCCTGTGTCTTCTCTGGCTGAGCTCTATTTGGTACCACACGGCTGTGTGTTAATTCCACACGGCCGTGTGTTTTCTCTGGTTCACTTAGAAAAAATTTACAGACTCTCAGAAAAATTCAGAAACTCTTTTAAAACACTTAGAGCCTGTACAAATCATGAAAACATGACCAGAGACCACAAAAAACACACTCAACCGACTTAAACTTCGTCAATTAACATTAAGGCACATGAAAACGTCAATACTCCACCAGAAAAATCACAGCATAAGCACATGAAAATCAGGACACCAAATCTAAGGCTTTTATTCAGACTAAAACGAAACTAAATCCTAGAAAAACTGTAAAACCTTGGGTTGCCTCCCAAGAAGCGCTTGTTTAATGTCACTAAGCTTGACGTACCTGGTCTTACCTTGCGGAGGTTCATGAGTGAAAGTTACCCTCTTCCCTACAGTCTGAAAACATGCATTACATAATCTTTGTAGAGTAGAGGGAGAGTTGTCGAATTTGTTACCACAAAAGGGTGTCACACCCTTACTCCCTGAATGATCATCCCCTTTCTTGTTGGGGTTCTTCTTGTGGTGTCTTTTCGACCTCTTCATCCTCCGAAGCATCTTCTTCATACGCTCCTTCTCCATCTTGATGTCATCCATCTTGATTGGACCAAGTGCGAGTACTTCTTCTTCTTGTATCTCCATGTCTTGGTCCGGCCACCCTTCATATGGATCCAGGTTTAACATTTCCTGCACATATTCATCAATGCACTCATCAGTAACATCAAGATAATAAAGAGTGTCATCAAAGTCAAGAGAATGTCTCATGGCTTCGGCGAGGCGATAAGTGAGCTTGCCATCTCCGACTCTGAGTGTGAGCTCTCCACCGTCCATGTCTATCAAAGCCTTGGAAGTGCGCAAGAATGGCCTTCCAAGAATCAGCGGCACCTCGACATCCTCATCCACATCGAGCACAACAAAGTCCACCGGGAAGATGTACTTTTCTACCTTCACCAACACATCTTCCACAATACCCCTCGGATGCCTCACCGATCGATCCGCAAGTTGAAGTGTCATCCGAGTCGGCCTAGGCTCGCCCAAGCCTAGCTTTTGGAAGAATGTGTAGGGCATGACGTTGATACTTGCCCCGGAATCGGCCAATGCCATCTCTTCACCAAAGTTTCCTATGTTGCATGGTATTATGAAACTCCCGGGGTCTTTCTTCTTGCTTGGCATATTCTTTTGCAACACAGCCGAGCAATTGGCATCGAGAATCACGGATGCACTCTCCTCCAATTTCCTCTTGTTGGTCAAGAGGTCCTTCAAGAACTTTGCGTATTTAGGCATTTCGGCCAACGCCTCCGGGAATGGGATATTGATGTGCAATTGTTTGAAGATACCCAGAAATTTTTTGTATTGCTCGTTATCTTGGTCACTCTTCAATCGTGAAGGATAGGGAATTCTTGGCTTGTAAGGTGGGGGTGCCACCTCTTTTTCCTTTGGTGCTTCATCCTCTACCTCCACAACCTCGGGTGATTCTTTCGTCTTCTCTAGAGGGAGATTCCTCTCAACCTCTTTCCCACTCCTCAAGGTGATTGCCTTTAGTTGCTCCCTTGGATTGGTCTCCGTATTACTAGGCAAGCTACCTTGAGGTCTTTCCGCCAATGTCTTCGCAATTTTCCCTACTTGATTTTCCAAATTGTGTAGGGAGGCGGTGTGATTACGAAGAGTAGCCTCCACCGACTGAAATCTAGCATCCGATGAAGAAACAAACCGTGTAAGGGCTCTCTCGAGATCGGTCATCTTCCCTTCCAACCCGGTCACTCTGCTTTCTAAGTTCGGAGCTTGTTGGCCTTGAAATCCCGGTGGTGCATTATTTTTCTGTTGTGACTGCCCTTGATTGCTCCAAGAGAAATTTGGGTGGTTCTTCCACCCCGGATTGTATGTTCCACTATACGAGTTGCCTTGGCCTTGTCCTCTAAAAGCATTGCCAACAAAATCAGCCTGCTCCACCGCACTAGTACCTCCAATAGCAATCGGACAATCACTCGAAGCATGACCTCCCCCACAACTGTTACATGTAGTAATGGCCGCAACTCTTGGTGAAGCTAAAGCATCAAGCTTCCTACTTAGTGACTCTACTTGTGCCGCCAATGATGTAACCGCGTCAACTTCATGAATTCCGGCAACCTTCTTTCTATCACTTGAATTCCTTTGATAGCTATTCATAGCCATCTCCTCTACAAGGTGCCGGGCTTCACCTGGAGTCTTGCTTCCTAGAGTCCCTCCGACCGCCGCATCTAAGAGTTGCTTGGTACTTGGATTTAACCCGTTGTAGAAGGTTTGAATGATCATCCACTAGGGAAATCCATGTTGCGGGCACTTGCGAAGGAGCTCCTTGAACCTATCCTATGTCTCAAATAGAGACTCCAATTCCATTTGCGCGAAGGATGATATTTCATTCCGGAGCCTTGCAGACTTCCCCGGCGGAAAGTATCTAGCCAAGAATGCCTCGGCCATCTCCTCCCACGTAGTGATAGATGCTCTTGGTAATGAATGAAGCCAGTGTCTTGCTTTTCCCTTCAATGAAAATGGGAAGGCTCTCAAACGAATTGCGTCGTCCGTTACTCAATTCATCTTCAACATGTCGCACACTTCAAGGAAATTCTCTATATGACTGTTGGGATCTTCATCGGCCAATCCATTGAATTGTGCTTCATCTCAAAGTTCATTGCCATGATTGGGGGCCTCACAATGCTCGATTGGGTCCCCATGACTGCGGGTTTAGAAAAATCGGACAATGTCCGTTGTTGTTCATTCTGTTCTGCCATTATTTCTGACCCTTCTGTCTCAATCTCGGCTTGATTTGAAGCTTCTTTTACAGGTTCTTTACCCTTGCGATGTGTTCTTCGTCCAATGTCCGGGTCGCCTTCAACAAGAATTGAAGGGTTCCCACGGGTCATAACCTGTAACCAAAAACCAAGAAAAGAAAAATAAGAACTATGGTAGATAAAGAAAATATGAAATAGAACGCGAAGTGAATAGCTAAAATAGTGAAAAACAAATATCTAAAACGCCTATTCCCCGGCAACGGCGCCAAAAACTTGACACGACCCCTTGCTTGTATCCCGCAAGTGCACGGGTTTGTTGAAGTAATAAATTTACCCTGGTGAGTGGGTAGTCGAATCCACAGGGAATAGGGAATAAGAATACGAGATTTCACTAATAAAGCTATGCGGAGTACAGAAAAGCAATAGTGGGATCAATGAGTGAATATAAAATCAAACAGAATGAAAAGCAAGAAATTAAATAGAAAGATGGAAGATGAGAGAGTGCAAGTAAAAGAGAATAGAGAGGATTACTAATGAATGAAATAGGGCATCCGGACAAGCTACCTCTAAGGTCTATGTTTCTAGTGCAGGACTATACTATTATACTCTCCTATTGATGTTTAATTAAGTCGAGGATATCCTAAGACTCACGGTCGCAAACCTAAGGACAACCGTGACTAACCCCTACACAATGCCCTGGTATTAGGATTCACATCACCCTTCACTCTGTCGCTCGCACGACTAAGCCCCAGGGGAGTATATATCTAACTAACCCTCACACTACGTGGGATTGCTTTAAGCTCTAGGGATTCCTAGTGGTAAAACCTGTTCCTATGTGTAGTTCTAACCCTTTGGTCCAGGTGTAAGAACCCTAGTCTAGATTAAGCCCTAATGCGTAGGATTCACTTCAACCCTTCACTCAATTACTTGCGTAACTAAGCCCCAGGGGAGTTTATCTGCCTAACACTTGACTCTATTTCGACCGCTGTGAAATCAAGGAAACGGAGGTAGGGAGAAACCACGTCGGAGGGGAAAGGGGTACATCGCTACCTCACAACTCTCCCTCTCAACCATCTTCAATCTTAAGTAGTCTAACCCTAAGGAGTTGTCACACCTCCAAAAGGTAACCTAAATTGTTCTCAATCCTAGTGTCACATCTAAGAGAAAACAATAGCAATATGAAATTAAGATTGAAACTCAATTTTATTCATCAATAATGGAAAAGCATAATAACAATGTCAAAGAAACATAATAACCCTAGAGTTTACAAGTCTGAATACCCTTAAGGGGTTTAGCTCCTCATGGAGCTATACATGTTCATCAATGTAGAAAAGAAAGCACAAAGTAAAGACATCAATGAAAACCCCCTTGCGTATGGTGTGGCCGTGGTCTTGTGCGGCCGTCGAACGTCGGTGACGATGCCGATGACGCGCGCTAAACCTCCACGAAATCCTCTCCGAAACCCTAGCCGCACTCCCCCAAGTTGGAGAGAAAGATAGGTCAAAAAAGATATCCTAAAAGGTCTCCAAAATCGCCTTTTATAATGTTGAGTCGCGATTTTAAAATTTGACTTATCGGGGGCTTCACACGGCCGTGTGGAATTAACACACGGGCGTGCGAAATTTCTGTCTGCTGAAAAATTAATTCACAGTGCTGCTACAGTACTCGCCCGAAACGCTTCCGAGTCCATCGTTCTTCATCGAGGCCATTGAATTGGGCACACAATCAATGGTAGATCGTGCGGATTGCTTTAAGTCTCCTTCTTGGTGAAGTTCTCCTAAGCTACACAAGTTAGACTTGTTGTGAATGTGACTGCCTTTGTGCCCCTGCAAAGAAGGTTGGCACACACTCACAAGTCCAAGCTCGTGCCTTGTTCCGTGCTTGGTCCGAAAACTTCCCAACATCGGCGAACACGACCTAATTTCGTTCTTCTTCTCCAATTTAGCTCCACAAACCTTCAATGCACAAGAATACACAAATGCACGCCATTTAGTGATAAAAACTGATAAAAGATATGCTCAATGTAAGATAATAACGCTTCGCGGTACTACAACACAAGCACTTATTAGTAAAGTTGGGTATCCGGACAAGCTACCCCTAGGACTTATGCTTCTAGTGCAAGAAAATGCTATTATACTCTTCTATTGATGTTAATTAAGTCGAGGCAATCCTTAAACACACGGTCCCAAACCTAAGGTCAACCGTGACTAACCCTGACAATATGCCCCGGCATTAGGTTTCACTACGACCCTTGACTCTTGTTGACCTGTCAACTAAGCCCTAGGGGAGTCTATCTTCCTAAGCCTCACACTGCGTGAGATTGCTTTAAGTTCTAGGGATTCCTAGTGATAAACCCTGTTCCTATGTATAGCTCTAACCCTTTGGTCCAGGTGAAAGAACCCTTGTCTAAATTAAGCCCTAGCACTAAGATTCACTTCAACCCTTCACTCTCTTGCTCGCGCAACTAAGCCCAGGGGAGTTTATCTTATAGCACTTCACTCTATCTTGATCGCTAAGAAATCATGGAACACGGAGGTAGGGAGAATCACACCGGACGGGAAAGGGGATGTTTCGCTACCTCACGACTCACCCTCTCGACCCTCTCCAATCCTAAGTAGTCTAACCCTATAGGAGTTGTCACACCTCTAAAGGATAACCTAGATTGCTCTCAATCCTAGTGTCACGGCTAAGGGAAAACAACTACAAGATAAAATTAAGATTGAAACTCAATTTTATTCATCAATAATAGAAAATCATAATAATAATGTCAAAGAAGCATAATAATCCACGGTTTACAAGTCCGAATACCGACAAGGGTTTAGCTCCTCATGGAGCTATGCAAATCCATTAAAATATAAAAGTGAAAACAAATTGAAAACATAGATGAAAACCCCCTTGCGTATGGTGTGGCCGTGGTCTTGTGCGGCCGTCGGACGTCGATGACGATACCGATGACGTGCTCCAAACCTCCACAAAGTCCTCTCCAAAACCCAAGCTGCAACCCTCCAGAAGTTGTGAAAAAAGATTGGCAAAAAGATATGTAAAAAGTCTCTAAATCGGGCTTTTATAACGTTGAGTCGCGACTTAAAAATCAGCTGAATCAGGATTTCACACGGCTGTGTGGAATTTCCACAAGCCCGTGTGAAGTCTCTGTTTTGCTAAATTTTGGCAGACAATGAACAGTAACTTGCTACAGTATTTTCGCTATAATACTTGCTGCATTGCTGCTACAGTACTCTTGCCGAAATGCTCCCAAATTCATTGTTCTTCATCGAGGCCATTGAATTGGGCACACAATCAATGGTAGATAATGCCGATTACTTCAAATCTCTTTATTGGTGAAGTTCTCCTAAGCTACATGAGTTAGACTTATTGTGAGTGTGACTGCCCTTGTGCCCCTCCAAAGGAGGTTGGCACAAACTCACAAAGTCTAGATTCGTGCCTTGTTTCTTGCTTGGTCCGAAAACTCCCCAACAACGGTGAACATGATCTAACTTTGTTCATTCTCTCCAAATTGTCTTCACAACCCTACAATTCACAAAAGCACACAAATGCACACTATTTAGTGATAAAATCTGATAAAAGAGATGCTCATTGTAAGATAATAACGCTTCGCGTTATTATAACACAAGCACTTATCAATGGGAAAGGTTGATTTGGCTTAGAGCTGAAGGAGGGACTAAATTTTTAGATGTGTATGCTCTCTTTCTCACTTTTGGGTATTCAGATATATTTGAATTCAAAGATGATATCTATGTTCACTCAAGTGAAAAAATCTAAAATTTGGTGGAAGAAATTACAAATTCTATTTCATTTGCATGGATGCCACTTATGTTCACACAATTTTTAGGTTGAAGTATTATCTGATGGGATCTGTTTCTTTTTTCAGGTTTTATGTTACACCAACACGAAGGAAGCTTCGATCTACACTTAATGTTCAACTTTATGTATACATCACTTGTTTTATTTGTTTCCATAAGTTTATTCTTTCCAAAGTATCTAACCATGTTTAAAGATGCAACATGGTAAGGAACTATGCATATAGCATATGATATAGCATCGATGAGTAGTTTTAACCAGAAAATAAAAACCTTCCATCTTTTAAGTACCTTTATTATCTCATTTACTACTTATTTTAAATGTTCATAGTTGTTAAAATTGAAGAGTGTTTTTCAATTATTTTTCTATGTAAGGTACTTGCAAGAAAATTCCATACAAGATGTGCACATCTCCCAATTCAACTTCAAAGCACCAAAGCTACTTCGAGAGAACTATATCCGCAAGTGGTGTCCCCAGCCTAAAGTACCATCCTCATGTTTGTACGGCTTTTGATTTTTATTTTTTTGTTCATTTTTTTAGTCTTTCTTTTTTAAGAATGTGGACAAATCTTGTTTCGATATTTTTGGCATCAGCTAGCTTCCAATCCTTGACCTTTTACTTTGTGAGAGCGTGTCTCTCCAATTCATCAACGAGTTGGTTTGACAACAGATTCTACTTTATAATAAAGTTATGTACTATATTTTGAATTGTTTTCTCTGTAGCTGGTCTATATTAGCCAACTATTTTGCATATTATCTCCAGAGCTATATGTAATGCCCGCTCGGTGAGATTGTAGTGAGTCATTTTTGTGTTTTTTTGCCATGACTTTCTTTTGCCATTATGGTTTGAAAGTGCTGTGTTATTATTGTTCCAGATAACAAAATTAAGTTGGTCGTAGTATTAGCTGATGGGTTCTACACATGTTTATGATTTCATATCACTTATTGTTTATGTTTTGCCATAACTTCCCATTGCCATTATAGTTTAAATGGGCTCTATTATTATTGTTCCAGATAACAAAATTGAGTTGGTTGTAGTATTAGCTGATGGCTTCTACACATGTTTATGATTTCATAGCACTTAACTGATTTTTAAAACATGTTGACGTGTTGACTTTTGAATCAGTGACCAGAATTTGTAAGTCATGCCTCCATGCAACTAATGTTATTATATCAATATATTTTGAAGATTGGATTTTCTTCCCCAATTCTATTCATCATTGTGTACAATGTCTAATCATCTTTTTGTGATTGAAATTTGCAAATGACATCTCTTTAATTTTGTCTTTGCCAGTTCTGGACCATTATTATTTATTTCTTGTTCTTTTGATATGATTTTTTTTCACCTGATGCAATTCTTTTGCCTAATTTTTTGCATAAACATTCTCCATAAATGCAATATATCAATCTATTGCACATTTACGCTCCAAATATTTTATTATCATTTACTTCTAATGTACGTATTTGTGCATTTTGATGACGCTTCTTATGTTCTAACTGTAATATCACATAATGCTAATCATCTGAGTTACTACATCTGCTGTAATTGAATATGATCTCATAGTAATTTGTATGAGTCAAACACAACACTAGGGAGAAATAGAGTAGCATGTTTGTGGAGCTTCATCTAGGCAACCTGCCATCTTAAATTGCAAGTGTGCCATTCATCTTTTAAATGCTAATCTAATTGTTTCTGCTCTTCTGTGTTTATTTAACTGAATCTTGTTTACATATTTTCCCATAATGCATGAACTTAGGATCTTGAGGCTCATGTTTCTAGTGTACCTCCAACTGCCATGCAAGAGGAGAGAGTATCATCTATGACTCCTCTTTCATAGGTGCCTCCATCTGCTGTTAGACAAGAGGTACAAGCATTACCAGTGACTCCAAATTCGCTGGCACATCCATCTTCTATTGCTCAAGGGGAAGCAACATTATTAGTGACTCAAATTTCACAGGCACCTCTATTTGTTGTTGCTCAAGCGGAAGGAGTGCTATTGGTGATTCCAATTTCTCAGGCACCTCTATTTGCTGTCGCACAAAGGAAACATAGGTCATCAACGACCCCAATTTCCCGAGTATCTCGAGAGAAACGACCAGCATAAGTTATTCCAATTTCTCGGGCACTACGAGGGAAACGTGCATCACTATGGAGATTCCAATTTCCCAGGTACCTCAAATTGTTGCGCCACAAGTTGAAAAGGCATTAATAGTGGAACCTATTTCCCGAGCATCTCCACCTGCTGTGGTGCAAGAAGAACCACCACCATCAAGGAGTCATACTTACTCATCGCCTTGACCATCCGTTGCATAAAGGAAAAACAAATGCAAATTACCGGGGAATTCTACATTCTTTATAGCTCCACCAACTATTACACTGGAGTGATGTGCACGACGGCCTTATTCCCGTACACGTCCACTGATTGTTGGAAGAGGAAGAGGGCTGCGTGCACCACCAGTAACTCCTATTTCCAGTGAATGTCCACCGGTTGTTGCACAAGAGCAACATGCACCACTAGTGACTCCTATTCTCAGTGCATGTCCACCGGGTGTTGTACAAGAGGAACATGCACCACTAGTGACTTCTATTCCTAGTGCACACCCACTGACTATTGGAAGAGGAAGTGAAAGAGGAAGAGAAAAAGAAAGAGGGCCACATGGACCACTAGTAACTCCTATTCCTGGTGCACATCCACTAGTTGTTGCTCAAGAGGAACATGCACCACTAGTGACTCCTATTCCCGATGCACGTCCACCGGCTGTTGCACAAGAGGAACATGCACCACCAGTGACTTCTATTCCCAGTGCATGTCCACTGACTATTGGAAGAGGAAGAGGAGAGGAAGAGGAAGCGGGTGACATGGACCACTAGTAACTCCTATTCCTGATATACATCCACTAGCTATTGCACAAGAGAAACATGCACCGCCAATAACTCTTTTTCCCAGTGCACGTCCATTGATTATTGGAAGAGGAAGAGGGTGACTTGCTCCACCAGTAACTCCTATTCCCGATGCACGTCCACTGGCTGTTGCACAAGATTAACATGGACCACCAGTGACTCCTATTCCCAGTGCACGCCCGCCAGCTATTGCACAAGAGGAACATGCATCGTCTCCTGCACGCATGTCTTCTGCCACATTGTCCATGCCCACATCTCCCAGACGCTCATCTTCTACCACACATTCCATGCCTTCACCTGCACGCTCGTCATCTGCCACTTTGTCTGATCCTTCATCACCTGCGCGCTCATCTTTTGCCACATTGTCCATGCTTTCACCTGCACACTCATCCTCAGCTACTCTATCTGATCCTTCATCACCTGCGCGCTCATCTTCTGCCATGTGGGATCAAAAATACATGTCTGGCACCATGTTTGTGAAAAAGACACCAGACGATATATTCGAAGCACAAATATCATATTTGTTTCGTGGGTTCTTCCATTCCTAATAGAGGCAGACCTCTATTATTAATTACCCCAGACAGTATCTTGGGAACCTCCGATTAAGGGCTTGATTACAAGTAAAGGCCAATAAAAATTACGAATTATAAAATCTTATTATTTATCATTTATATATCAATAATATATATATATATATATATATATATATATATATATATATATCGTTGCCACTGCCTGTGCCTTGTCACTGTGTTGCCTGCTTCGCTGTCATTTTGAAACATATATTTTATTGTTGTGAAATTTAAAATTCTATCGCTGCCTCAAAATTAGTAGCTTTATCATTGCTTCAAAGTAAGTGTTCTTGTCGTCGCTTTAGTGTGTGTGTGTGTGTTTTTTATGAGACGATGAAGAATATTTCTTTTCACCCATCCATGAAAATGATAAGCTCTGAATTTTTTATATTCTCATTGCATTCATTCCTCATGTCTGAATGGCCAATAGAAATTCCGGTTATCTGACCTTCACTAGATATAGATCTGTGATTAGATTTCATCTGGTCACCACCACTGCTGATCGAGCAAGTATCTGTACGTGTTTCTCCCTTTGGGTAACCGTCATCTAACCATCCAGAGCTAGAAGCAGCTAAAAAGCAACCCAAATTCTCAAACATCATTTCCAAACCTCCGCCTGGATAATTCTCATCATCGATTTCTACCAACTCTTACGATGCTATAGCAAAATGCTTCTTAGCTAGGCTTAAGAGAGGTCATAGTTCTGCACTCCAAGGGGTGACTTAGCAAATGATATATCATATTATTTGTTAATAAATCCATTGAATTACTTCGTTGATCCTCTCATTAATCTTTTCAATCTTGAGCACTTTAACCCTTTGATTATTATTATTTTTTTGCATAAGTCCTTTAATACTTCCAATTTCCCATCATACCTCATCAAAACAATTCCATTTTTTAGTGGTTTTCTGATGCACATCTCTTTCATGGTGGGACCCCCATTTTTATTCATTTTTATGTCAATGTACACATGCTTTTATTTATTTATTTATGCTCATAGGCATGCTCCTCATTCATCATTTTTTTTATTTCTTTTATGTCATGCATATGTATGCATGCTTCTTATTCATCATTTTTTTATTATTTTTTTTATGTCATGCATGTATGCATGCATGCTTCTCATCATCATTTTTTTATTTTATTTTTTTTTATGTCATTCATGTATACATTATGCATGCTTCTCATCATCATTTATTTTATTTTATTTTATTTTTTTATCTCATGCATGTATACATTATGCATGCTTCTCATCATCATTTTTTTATTTTATTGTATTTTATGTCGCGCATGATGCATGCTTCTCATTTATTCTTTATTATTTTATATGTCATGAACACATGCATGCACGTATTCTCTTGCATGTTTTCCTTTATTTTATTTATTTTATTATTTTTTTATGCATGCTTACACTTGCATACTTTCATCCTTTTAGAATTTTTTTTAAACTGAAGCTGCAATCCCAGTGCCTTATGAAATATGAGCCACCTCACACCTCTAACTGTAAGAACAGAGCCTGAACCCCATAATGACAAACTAAATAAAGGAGAAGGATACCATAGTCAACTATCAACAAGAAAATAGATAGAAAAAAGAGAGCTTGTACTTAAGCAGTGAACTCGTCAAGACAACGATCCATTATATATATTGGATACTGTTATATTTCCATATAAGATATTAGAGAAGACTAAGAGTAGTGGGCAGTCAACAGAAGACAAAGGAAATAAAGCACCAATGGATGAAGATGAAATGCCTAATGAGAAGTCAAAACATGGTTTAGGAGACAAATCACTCTGGGAAGTGGGGCACGAATCACAAAAGAAGGGAACTGAAAGCATTGAAGACCAACACGTGGGTGCTAGGCAAAGGAAAAGTAATCAAAGGTACAAGGATTTCATAATGGGGCATGGCTCATGGTCATATAAAGGGGGTGAAAGGCAAGAAGAGGGGTCTTATGCCTACTCAGAATCAGCTTGACGAGAGCAGCGTCTGGGGTGGTTCCTTGGCTGCAAGACTCTGGTTAGCTTCTCCTTTTGTGTGTTTTATTTTGTTTGTGGACACAGCTGATAGCTCAGCGATTGTATGGTTGTTTTCTGTGGTGTGTTTGTAAGCTTGTAAGGTTCTCCACTTGCATGTTTTCGGGAGATCCTAGCTTATTTATGTAACGATGCTTATGTTAATGGTATTGTGGGCTATCTCTTAGCTCTAACCTGGTTGCGGTGTGTGTTTGTCGAACTAATCCTGTGTGCAGGTTCATAACATTGGTGCTTTCGTCCCAGCTGGCTTCGTGATGGCGGAGTCAACCAGATTGAAAGATTTGGTAGCTAAACTGGACACCTTACTCAGGGTGATGGATCAGAGAGATGAGCGGATCAAAAACCTCGAACACTCATTGGCTACTATATCACAAAAGGTTGATAATCACCAAGGGCAACCATCACAACAAGCAACTGATCATCCATCGCCACCAGACGCCGACCCCAACACAGTTTTACAAACTACCTCACTTCTCTCACCACACCTACGGGCAATCCGTCTGGACTTCCCTCGTTTCGATGGCTCAAACGCCCTCTAGTAGATTGATAAGTGCTCGTGTTATAGTAACGCGAAGCGTTATTATCTTACAATGAACATATCTTTTATCAGATTTTATCACTAAATTGTGTTCGTTTGTGTATTCTTATGCATTGTAGGTTTGTGGAGCTAATTTGGAGAAAAAGAACGAAGTTAGATAGTGTTCGGCGTTGTTGGGAGGTTTTCGGACCAAGCAAGGAACAAGGCACGAGCCTAGACTTGTGAGTGTGTGCCAACCTCCTTTGGAGGGGCATAAAGGCAGTCACATTCACAATAAGTCTAACTCGTGTCACTTAGGAGAACTTCACCAAGGAGGAGACTTAAAGCAATCGGAACAATCAACCATTGATTGTGTGCCCAAATCAATGGCCTCGATGAAGAACAATGAATTCGTGAGCGTTTCAGCGAGTTACTACAGCAGCACTGTAGCTTTGTCATTGTAGCAACACACTGTAGCAAGCTACTGTTCACTTTCTGCCGAAATTCAGAATTCCAGAGAATTCACACGGGCGTGTGGAAATTCCACACGGCCGTGTGAATTAATTTTCCAGCAAACCAGAAACTTCACACGCCCGTGTGAAGTCCCGATAAGTTCAAATTTAAAGCCGCACTCAACATTATAAAAGTCCGATTTGGAGACTTTCAAGACATCTTTCGACCTAACTTTCTGCCGAACTTCTGGAGAGTGAGGCTAGGGTTTTGGAGAGGACTTCGTGGAGGTTTGGAGCGCGTCATCGACAATGTCACCGACGTCCGGCGGCCACACGAGACCACGGCCACACCATATGCGAGGGGGTTTTCATCAGTGCTTTTTATTTGCACTTTCTTTTATATTTTGATGAACATGTATAGCTCCATGAGGAGCTAAACCCCTCGTGGGTATTCGGACTTATTGCTATTATACTTATCCATTATTGATGAATAAATTCGAGTTTCAATTTTAATTATCTTTTGCTATTGTTTTCCGTTAGCCGTGACACTAGGTTGAGAGTGATAAGTGCTTGAATATACATGTTTTACCGACTTGTTTTACATACATTGAGCATCATTTTACCATTGATTATGTCTCATAAAGTGTATTTTGGTGTTCTTTTATGCAATTAGGTTGTGGAAGTGTTAAAGGAGGAAAAGGAAGCAAAGATGGGTTATAAAGACCTATTGTTGGGAGTTTTTGTACAATACAAGTGTCAAGGCACAAGAGGGGATCACGCACATGAGGGTGTGTGCCAACTTCCTGAAGAATTCAAGATGATTTATGTGATGGAAGGGCACAAAGGCAGTCACACCTTCATGTCCCAACTTGTGTGAGGATAGTTAAAGCTCTCAAATGATGATTCGAAGAAGGAGAAGTCTTATAACTCACCACATGGACGTGTGCCCGACCATGTGGCCTCAATATGAGAGAGTTTGGAGCATAATCATGAAGAGTACTGTAGGGAAAACACTGTTCATTTCACTGTAGCAGTACTGTAGCAGAATTGCTGTTCACGCGACCGCGTCAAAAATCCCACGCGACCGCGTGGAAATTCTGCAGCCCACGCGATCGCGTGGGATCTCACGCGGTCGCGTGCAGACACGCGGCTGACGCGGTTCAGGCTTATAAATAGCCCTTTTTGCCGATTCTTTTGATATCTTTTGTGTGGCTTTTGAGAAGAGCGGCTAGGGTTTCTAGGAGGAGGTCTTTGGCGATATTGGGAGTTGTTCTTCACCAACTTCGATAGATCTTTCGACGAGATAGCATCGGGGAGCCATTGGCGACCTAGCTTCGGAGAAGGTTCCTTCGAGACGTTGAACAATTCATCAAGGCCATCATCACGAATTTGAGGGGGTTTATTTTCATGGATTACATTGCTTTTTACTTCATTATCTTTTTCTTTGTAATAAGTCCCATGGAGGGCTAAACCCTAGTAGATACTTGGGCATGTGAACCTTAGGTTTCGATTCATGTATTGACTTTCTTTATGCTTTCTTTTAATTCCAAGTTTATTTGAGTTTTAATCTTGTTTAATCATTGTTTGCATGCCTTATTAATTCGTATGGTTGTTTGGTATGCTTGATTTGTTTCCTTGGTGAGAGAGAGATCTCCATTAGGGATTAGAACATACAAGATTAAAGAGGGTTGAGAGGGTGAGTCTTGAGATAGAGGAGTGTCCCCTTTCCCTTCCGATTGAGTGTTTCCTATCTCCGTATTCCCTAAGTTTTATGCAACCATATGGGGTGTGAGGCGTGAGATTGATAGATTTCTCCGCCGGGACTTTTGTAAGGGGTTAGGGATCTTTCGCCTAGAAGTAGGGTTAGATCTAATTTTAGGAATCGGTTTCACTCTTAGGTATCCCTAAAACTCATTGCGGTCATATAGGGTGTGAGGTGTTGAGATTGAGTAAATTCTCCGCTGGGACCTTGTAGGGGACTAGTATCGGTGGCCTGGAAGCAGGGATCGATTGTTCTTGGATTACCTCGACTCATAGAACTTGGTTTAGAAGCATTTAGTTAGTTTTGCACTTCATGATAGAACCTAGGGGGATCATTGCCCGAGTATCTCATCTTCATTGATTGAGATCTCCTTTACCTTTTCCTTTTATTTGTTTTCTTTCTTGCGATTTTCTTACTTTACATATTACATTCAATTGCTCCATATTATTGTTTCGACTAGATAACTAAGAATCAGTCATTACTAGTACTTCCGTTCCCTGCGGATTCGACTACCCACTCACCGGGGTAATTATTACTTTGACAACCCGTGCACTTGCGGTACACACACGCAAAAGGGTGTGTCAAGTTTTTGGCGCCGTTGCCGGGGAACGGGATATTAGGAACGCTAGGACTTGGTTACTTTAGTCATTCATCATTTTATTTCTTTTCTATTCCATATTCCGTTCTTTCATCGTTCTCATTATTTCTTTTCTTCATTCTTTCTACAGGTTATGACCCGAGGAAATCCTTCGACATTCGTTGAAGAAGATCCTGAAATTGAGCGTAGATTGCGGAGAAAAGGAAAGGAATCTGCAGTAGCACAGAATTTTCCTGCAGAAATAGAAATCGAAGAATCTGAAAACATGGCAGAACAAGCAGAGCAGCAGAGAACACTTTCAGATTTTGCTCGTCCTACAATTCGTGGTTCGCAATCAAGTATTGTTAGGCCACCAGTCGCAGCCCAGAATTTTGAGTTGAAGCCGGGTTTCATTCAAATGCTTCAACAGTCCGCACAGTTCAATGGATTAACAGATGAAGATCCGAATAGTCATATTGAGAGTTTCCTTGAAGTGTGCGACATGCTGAAAATTAATGGGGTTTCGGACGATGCAATTCGTTTGAGGGCTTTTCCATTCTCATTAAAAGGAAAAGCCAAACAGTGGCTCCATTCTTTGCCAAGAGCTTCCATCACAACATGGAATGAGATGGTCGAAGCTTTCCTTGCAAGATACTTTCCACCGGGGAAATCGACAAAGCTTCGAAACGAGATATCCTCTTATGTTCAGATTGAGTTAGAGTCATTATTTGAGACATGGGAGCGATTTAAGGACCTCTTGCGGAAGTGTCCTCAACACGGGTTCCCCGAATGGATGATTGTTCACACATTTTACAATGGGTTGAACCCGGGCACCAAACAATTACTTGATGCCGCCGCGGGAGGAACATTGGGAAACAAGACTCCGGATGAGGCAAGACAACTAATCGAAGAGATGGCACTCAATAGTTATCAATGGAATGCAAGAGAGAAGAAGAAAGTGGCCGGGATTCACGAAATTGACGCCGTTACGTCATTGGCAGCCCAAGTTGAGGCTATGAGCAAGAAATTGGACACTTTAACTTCTTCAAGAGTTGCCGCGGTGACTAGTTGCGATGGTTGTGGGGGTTCACATATGCCAAATGACTGTCCTATCTCAATTAATACTTCAGCCCCAATGGAACAAGTTGATTTTGTGGGGAATTCGGGAAGAGGACAAGGTAATCCTTTTAGCAACACCTACAACCAAGGTTGGAGAAACCACCCCAATCTCTCATGGAGTAATCAAGGGCAGCAAAGGCCTGCTGCCCCACCAGGATTTCAGCAACCACCTCCGATTCCGGAGAGAGTTTCAGAATTATAGAAGGTTTTGTCAAAGTTCATTCAATCAACTGACACAAGATTTAAGAATATTGAGGCAACACTCCGAAATCACACCGCTTCGTTACATAATTTGGAGAATCAAGTAGGACAAATAGCGAAGTCATTAGCGGAAAGACCTCAAGGAAGCTTGCCAAGTAACACCGAGACAAATCCAAGAGAGCATGTAAAGGCAATCACTTTGAGGAGTGGTCGGGAGCTCCAAGGAAAGCTCACTGCTGAGAAGAATTATGAAATTCCTCACGAGTCAACCCCCACTGGGAAGACAGCTGAAAATCCTCAAGAAAAGCCGATGAGTAAGGTGCTTGGCAAGGAGAAGGAGGCAGCTAGACCAGCCTCATCATTTGCTCCAAGAATTCCTTATCCGGCACGTTTAAAGAAAGATCAAACTGATGAGCAAAACAGAAAATTTCTGGATCTATCCAAGCAACTACACATCAATATACCTTTTGTTGAGGCGTTGTCGCAAATGCCTAGGTATGCAAAATTCTTGAAGGATCTCTTGACCAACAAGAGAAAAATGGAAGAAAGTGTGGCTGTGGTCTTAGAAGGAAATTGCTCGGCATTGCTTCAAAAGAATTTGCCGAACAAGATGAAGGATCCGGGAAGTTTCATCATACCATGTGTGATCGGAGGTTTGGGGGAAGAAAAAGCATTGGCCGATTCGGGGGCTAGTATTAACGTCATGCCATACACATTGTTTCAGAAATTGGGGTTGGGAGAGCCAAGGCCAACCCGCATGACATTACAATTAGCCGATCGTTCTATTCGTCATCCTAGAGGTATAATTGAAGATGTTTTAGTAAAGGTTGACAAATATATTTTTCCTGCAGATTTCGTGGTGCTCGATGTGGATGAAGACGTGGAGGTTCCATTAATTTTGGAAAGACCATTTCTACGTACTTCCAAGGCACTCATCGACATGGATGGAGACGAGATGACACTTCGAGTTGGAGAAGAAAAGATCACATACCGCCTCGCCGAAGCAATGAAGCATTCTCTAGACTTTGATGATTCATGTTATTTTTTAGATGTTAATGATGAGATTGCTGATGAGTATTTGCAGGAAATAGCACACCCGGACCCATATAAAGAATGGCCGGTTGTTGAGGAAGAAAAACTTCATGTTCAAGCACCATGCTTTTTCAAGGACCAATCGGAGGGAGTGGTGCTTAAACAGATTTTTCGTCGTGTCAAGAAAGCGAGGCGTCGGCGTAAGAAACATTCATGTGCAGCTGGAGACAAGCACACCGAAGAAAAGAATCCTACTTTCTCAATTGGTAACATATTTGAGCAATTTTACTTAAAAATGAAACAATTCTGTCCCTCATGCAGGCAGGTTGCGAAAAAAGAAATTCTCCATTTACATGAGCCACCATGAGGTAAGAACAGGTACGTCGAGCTTAGTGACGTTAAACAAGCGCTACTTGGGAGGCAACCCAAGTTTTTACTTGTTTTCTAGTTAGTTTTTAAATTCTGCAGTAATAAATTCATGAGTGTGCGTTTTGATGAAATTTTTCGTGGTGTTGAGTTTTCATGAACAATTTTTGGTGATTATAAGTGTTTTTCACATATTGGGCATGATTCGGGTTTTAATTCATGATAATTGTTGAAGAATTGGGCGAATTTTGAAGTTTGGAGAGCCGCGTGGACTGTCTGCAGAAATTCTGCAGTTCACGTGGTCGCGTGAAGTTCTCACGCGACCGTGTACAGTACCCACGCGGGGGTGTGGGATTTCCACACCCCCATGTGGCTTATATAAGGACTTGAAGAGCCACTATTCATCATCCTTGCCATTGAGCCATTCATTTCCTCACACTTCCCCTCTCCAAATTTCTCATCCATAACGGTTCCAAATCATTTTTCTTCAACTCTTTGGGGATTCAAAAAGGTTTTTCCGGCATTTGCATCAAGTTTCATACATTGATTCGCATCGGTAAGGTTTCTTCCCTTCCTTTCATGCCCTAGCTTCAAATTTTCATTTCCATGGTGTTCTTTACATTCCTAGACTTGATTTTGCATGGTTAATTGGTGAGAAAACACTTAGAGAACTTAGATTTAGTGGTAGAGGGTTAATTGGTGACCAAAGGACCAAGGGTGACCGCCCACGCGTGCGTGTGGCCGAGCCACACGGCCGTGTGGGCCGCCCAACAGCCCACGCGGTCGCGTGGATCAGCCCACGCGGTCGCGTGGGTTGGTGCTGGACACGGGCAGCCAGCCACGCGACCGCGTGGCTGGGGCCACGCGACCGCGTGGCCTGGCGCGGGTGCCAAACAAGCACCCACGCGACCGCGTGGCTGATCCACGCAGTCGCGTGGGTCTTCTGCCGTGCAAACACGCGCCCACGCGGGCGCGTGAGCATTCCACGCGCCCACGTGGGCTGGGAACACATTTTTTTTTGTTATTTCCACACTTTTGCGCGCAGGTTTCCTCCTGCACTCATTGAAATTATGCCGAATTGATTTATTTTGTGTTTTCTTGCAGGAATGGCACGTAGGACAAAGAAAGTGGCCCATAAACGCCTTCGTCACGACAGGGAGTCGACACCACCACCTGAGGTTTAGTTTGTTGATACTACACATAGGCATAGGTACAAGCGTCTGCAGGGACTTAAGATCGGACAGTCGCGTTACATTTGCTTCGAGACGCTCGATGCTATTGGCCTTTCAGAGGAGGTTCGAGGATTGATCCAGGTTGGGGGTTGGGACCGACTCCTATCTATTCATGAGCCTGTCCGACGAGATATCACTCTGGAGGTTCTGTCGACATTCTCTTTTGACCGTGAGCGACCAGATGCTAGTTTTGATGCGGAGAATGTCATTCGATTTAGGGCTTTCGGTCAGTTTCACGGGATGTCACTGACGCAGTTCGCGACATCGCTCGGATTATATGATCAGGATTATGTGGACACATTGGAGTATCGGGAGCTTTTGACTGACTTTCCTTCGGACGTTACTCCGGGTCAGGTTTTCCACGATTTATGCGGGGGCGCTCGATATGTTCCGGGTCAGTCGAAGGGCTCTTCTCTCGTACGTCACGCACATAGGTATGTACATGCTGTGCTCAGCAGGTCGATCACTGGACGGGGAGATGGTACAGGTGCACTTAGCCGAGCAGATCTACTCTACCTGTACTCCATGACCCAGAGAGTTCCCATACATCTTGGATACGTCGTCGCAGACTTCTTTCGACATCAGAGTCAGTATCTGCGCATTGGCGCACTATTTGTGGGACCGTATGTCACTCGACTCATGTTTCGGATGCATCTCCTGCGTTCAGTTATAGGCGAGGAGAGAGTCAGTATTCCGTCACCTTTGGGGCTAGTCACTCTCCGACTGATGGGAGTAGTGCGACGTACAGCATCAGGTGGATATGCATTGGTAGAGGTGTCATCCGACGATGACGAGTCTGCTGAGACTCCAGACGCACCACCTCCCACAGAGCCCACAGCCACTCCAGCAGCACCGATTTCATCAGTGGACCCTAGTACATCCTCAGATCGAGTACATGAGCGACTGGCTCGACTCGAGGCTGCAGTCGCCACCATCCTCGAGAACCAGGCGCGGATCATGCAGCGCCTTGACCAGATTTAGCAGACTCTGGACGCTGAGACTGAGTCGGATTCCCCAGCGACACCAGCAGCACCACCAGACGCTGATGCTTGAAGCGTTTTCACTCATGGGATTTTCTCTTAGTTTTTGTTTTTCTTTATTTTACTTGCATTATCTTATTTTGTGTGGACTTGTATACTCAGAAAGGTTATGCCTTCTGAGAGTTATCTTCATATTTTAGCTTTCGTTGCGAGTTTATGTTTCAGTGCTATATCATTATGAACTCGTATATTTTTATATTTTATTGAGCTTCACTGAACCCCTTAAATCCGTGCAGATGGCCTTGAGAGTGACGATGATGAACCTTTGTCATACACACAACCATGTGACTTGGTTGTGTAAGCTTCACAACCCGTGGACCAACAACACACCTTCAAGTTAGCTTCACAAATCAATCAATAAGGAATTCAGGGGAGTGTTGTTTTAATTGCATCTTTACCCACATCATGTTTTTATTGCTTATATTTTTATTGTGCTTACACGTGTACATTGAGGGCAATGTACATCTTAAGTGTGGGGGAGGGTTCACCTTATACATGGCCTTTACTTGTGTTTTCATGATCATGCTCATGTTGCCCATGAAGGTTCACCTTAGGGTTGAGAGTTTAATTCTTAATTTTTGGAGGTTGTAAACATTAGGTTTTATCATGCTCTAGTTTTTATCCAATTTTCTTGAAATTTTTGTCCGATTGCTCTTTAATACACTTCTCTCACTCATTAAACCTATAGAAACTTACTCTAGTTCATGATTGTGGAATTATCTAGTGTTAGTTTGATTTGAAAAAAAAAAAAAAACTTCAGAAAATCCAAAATTTTAGTTTGCTTGTATATAGGGGGTGGAAAGAGCTACCACCCATGATGTATGAAGCTACTCTCATAAGTCGGATACTTGTTATGTCCTAATGAGAGAAAGAGCTATCTCATAGGATGTGTGAAAGCTACCACCTTCGGTAGAAAGAGCTACCACCTCAAAAGTGTGAAAGCCACTCGGGAGGCATCTCGTGAAAGGGCTACCTTAGAGGATGTGTGAAGCTACTATCTTTTCTTTTTGTGCATAAATAAGTTCCATTATTAATAAGAACTTTGAGTAGTGGATATAGTGTTGACATGAGTTGAGTTTTCACACACACACGCTTTCGGACTTTAGTACTTTCATTTTTTTTTTTTTGATTGGATTATTTGCTAGAGTATTGATTGTTTTATCTAATGTTTGGTTTTCTCCATGGTTTTAGAATTTTATTCTCGTACCCTCTTGGTGAACCAAAGGCCAAGCACTTCTCTTTGCTTTTCATGAGTTTATGGTTAAGTTTGCTTGAGGACAAGCAAAGGCTTAACTGTGGGGGAGTTTGATAAGTGCTTGAATATACATGTTTTACCGACTTGTTTTACATACATTGAGCATCATTTTACCATTGATTATGTCTCATAAAGTGTATTTTGGTGTTCTTTTATGCAATTAGGTTGTGGAAGTGTTAAAGGAGGAAAAGGAAGCAAAGATGGGTTATAAAGACCTATTGTTGGGAGTTTTTGTACAACATAAGTGTCAAGGCACAAGAGGGGATCACGCACATGAGGGTGTGTGCCAACTTCCTGAAGAATTCAAGATGATTTATGTGATGGAAGGGCACAAAGGCAGTCACACCTTCATGTCCCAACTTGTGTGAGGATAGTTAAAGCTCTCAAATGATGATTCGAAGAAGGAGAAGTCTTATAACTCACCACATGGACGTGTGCCCGACCATGTGGCCTCAATATGAGAGAGTTTGGAGCATAATTATGAAGAGTACTGTAGCAAAAACACTGCCCATTTCACTGTAGCAGTACTGTAGCAGAATTACTGTTCACGCGACCGCGTGGAAATTCTGCAGCCCACGCGATCGCGTGGGATCTCACGCGGTCGCGTGCAGACACGCGGCTGACGCGGTTCAGGCTTATAAATAGCCCTTTTTGCCGATTCTTTTGATATCTTTTGTGTGGCTTTTGAGAAGAGCGGCTAGGGTTTCTAGGAGGAGGTCTTTGGCGATATTGGGAGTTGTTCTTCACCAACTTCGATAGATCTTTCGACGAGATAGCATCGGGGAGCCATTGGCGACCTAGCTTCGGAGAAGGTTCCTTCGAGACGTTGAACAATTCATCAAGGCCATCATCACGAATTTGAGGGGGTTTATTTTCATGGATTACATTGCTTTTTACTTCATTATCTTTTTCTTTGTAATAAGTCCCATGGAGGGCTAAACCCTAGTAGATACTTGGGCATGTGAACCTTAGGTTTCGATTCATGTATTGACTTTCTTTATGCTTTCTTTTAATTCCAAGTTTATTTGAGTTTTAATCTTGTTTAATCATTGTTTGCATGCCTTATTAATTCGTATGGTTGTTTGGTATGCTTGATTTGTTTCCTTGGTGAGAGAGAGATCTCCATTAGGGATTAGAACATACAAGATTAAAGAGGGTTGAGAGGGTGAGTCTTGAGATAGAGGAGTGTCCCCTTTCCCTTCCGATTGAGTGTTTCCTATCTCCGTATTCCCTAAGTTTTATGCAACCATATGGGGTGTGAGGCGTGAGATTGATAGATTTCTCCGCCGGGACTTTTGTAAGGGGTTAGGGATCTTTCGCCTAGAAGTAGGGTTAGATCTAATTTTAGGAATCGGTTTCACTCTTAGGTATCCCTAAAACTCATTGCGGTCATATAGGGTGTGAGGTGTTGAGATTGAGTAAATTCTCCGCTGGGACCTTGTAGGGGACTAGTATCGGTGGCCTGGAAGCAGGGATCGATTGTTCTTGGATTACCTCGACTCATAGAACTTGGTTTAGAAGCATTTAGTTAGTTTTGCACTTCATGATAGAACCTAGGGGGATCATTGCCCGAGTATCTCATCTTCATTGATTGAGATCTCCTTTACCTTTTCCTTTTATTTGTTTTCTTTCTTGCGATTTTCTTACTTTACATATTACATTCAATTGCTCCATATTATTGTTTCGACTAGATAACTAAGAATCAGTCATTACTAGTACTTCCGTTCCCTGCGGATTCGACTACCCACTCACCAGGGTAATTATTACTTCGACAACCCGTGCACTTGCGGTACACACACGCAAAAGGGTTAGAACTACATATAGGAACAGGTTTTATCACTAGGAATCCCTAGAGCTTAAAGCAATCCCACGTAGTGTTAGGCTTTGGAAGATAGACTCCCCTGGGGCTTAGTTGACAGGTCAACAAGAGTCAAGGGTCGTAGTGAATCCTAATGCCGGGGCATAATGTTGGGGTTAGTCACGGTTGGCCTTAAGTTTGGGACCGTGAGTTTAAGGATATCCTAGACTCAATTAATATCAATAGGAAAGTATAATAGCATAGTCTTGCACTAGAAGCATAAGTCCTAGAGGTAGCTTGTCCGGATACCCTATTTCATCCATTGCTAGTCTTTCTCTTTTAACTTTTATTTGCACTTTCTTATCTTCCACGTCTCTATTTAATTTCTTGTCTTTTAGTATAATTGATTCCATAATCCACGCATCAATTCGATTATCACTCTTCGTACACCGCACAACTAAATAGCGAAATCTTGTGTTTTAAATCCCTATTCCCTGTGGATTCGACTACCCACTCACCAGGGTAATTTTATTACTTCGACAAGCCCGTGCACTTGCGGGATACACGCAAGGGGTCGTGTCAAGTTTTTGGCGCCGTTGCCGGGGATTAGGCGTATTTTTAATACTTGTTTTTGCTACTTTAGTTATTCATTTCGTTTTCTATTTCACACTTTCTTTATCTATTATTGTTCTTATTTTTCTTTTCTTTGATTTTAGCTTCCTAAGGGATGTTTGACTCAAGCGAAGCCTTTGATTCACTTGTAGGACTGGCTAAGGATGTAGAACAGAAAATGCAGTTGTTTACTGTATAACCAGTTCCAAATTATATTGAGCTTGGGCATTCAGTGAGACATCCTTTTGCAGAAATAGGGGATATTGTTGATCAGTTTTGCATGGAGCAGAACATGAATTGTGAATTGGGCAGTGTATTGGATGAATTTGATAAATCAGCCCTAGCTTTTTCAAGTGGTGACACAGAAGAAACCTTAGAGAAGGTCCTTGCACAGTTTGAATCAGGTTATTGGGAGCACAAGCAAGAAGTCTTTTCATTGGGAATTGTGGATCAGACAGAGGAAGTTTGTGAGTTGGGGATTACAGTGGAGCCCAAGGATCGACCAAAGGAGTGTGATTTGGAGATGGTTTTAGGTTGTGTAAATGAACAGCAAGCTACTCAATTTGAAGAAATTGATAGATTAAAGGAAAACCGACTTCGACCATCCATTGAAGAGCCACCCGAGTTGGAGTTGAAAACATTTCCAGAGCACTTAGAGTATCCATTTTTTTGGCAGAAGAAATGAAGTTGCCTGTGATTATAGCATCAGCCCTCTTTTTGGAACAAAAGCCTAAGTTGGTGAATGTGTTGAAGAAGCACAAGTCTACTATGCCATGGAAAATTGCAGACTTAAAGGGAATAAATCCCTCATTCTGTATGCATAAGATTTTAATGGAGGATAATTTCAAATCAGTGATCCAACCTCAAAGAAGACTAAACCCGAACATGAAGGAAGTTGTAAAGGCGGAGGTGGTGAAACTACTGGATGCAGGGATCATTTATCCTATTTCTGACAGTGCTTGGGTGAGCCCTACACTAGTGGTTCTGAAGAAAGGTGGGATGACAGTGATCAGGAATGAAAGGAATGAACTCATCCCAACTAGAATGGTCACAGGGTGGAGAGTTTACATTGATTACAGAAGACTGAATGATGCAACCCGGAAGGATCATTTTCCATTACCTTTTATTGATCAAATGTTGGAGCGATTGGCAGGGCATCAGTTTTACTGCTTCTTAGATGGGATGTCAGGATACTTTCAGATTCCCATTGCTCCGGAAGATCAAGAGAAGACAACTTTTACTTGTCCCTACGGGACTTTTGCATATAGACGAATGTCGTTCGGGTTATGCAATGCACATGCTACATTCCAACGCTGTATGACTGCTATTTTCGATGATCTTGTCGAAGACATAATGGAAGTGTTTACGGATAATTTCTCCGTGTTTGGTGACTCCTTTGACATATGTTTGAGAAACTTGGAAAGAGTGCTGATACGGTGTGAGGAGACAAATCTCATGCTAAACTGGGAGAAGTGTCACTTCATGGTTCGAGAAGGCATTGTTCTCGGGCACAAGATTTCCCATATGGGTATGGAGGTGGATAAGGCAAAAATCGAAGTCATAGATAAACTTCCCCCACCAACAAATGTTAAGGGAATTCAGAGTTTCCTGGGGCATGCAGGTTTCTATAGGCGGTTCATTAAGGATTTCTCGAAGATCACTCAACCGTTGACTAAACTTCTAGAAAAAGATGCACCTTTCGATTTTGGGGAAGATTGTGCAGCAACTTTTAATGTGTTAAAAGAAAAACTAGTTCAAGCTCCAATCTTGATTACCCCGGACTGGAATGTACCGTTTGAGCTCATGTGCGATGCTAGTGACTATGCTGTTAGAGCGGTTTTGGGACAAAGGAAGGGCAAGCAATTCCAACCCATCTATTATGCGAGCAAGACTCTCACAGATGCACAGGAGAATTACAGTACTACAGAGAAGAAATTACTAGCAGTGGTTTTTGCCCTCGATAAGTTCAGGCCGTATCTTATTTTATCGAGAGTCATCGTGTTTACAGATCATTCAGCTCTTCGTTACCTCATGAATAAAGTTGATGTGAAACCAAGATTGATCCGTTGGATATTACTCTTACAGGAGTTTGATATGGAGATAAAGGATAAAAAGGGAACTGAAAACGTAGTGGCGGATCACTTGTCGCGATTAGAAGGTAGCATTGGGCAAGAGCCATCAAGCAAAGAGATCAATGACTTCTTCCCGGAAGAACACTTGTATTCAATTCAGAAATTAACATCATCAGCTGATACTCCGTGGTTTGCAGATTTTGCTAATTACTTATCATGAAAGGTCCTCAAACAAAGGCTCACATTCCAACAAAGAAGAAGTTCTTTAGCGACTTGAAGAACTATTTCTGGGACGATCCATTCCTCTTCCACATTTGAACAAATCATATAGTTCGGAGATGTGTATTGAAGGAGGAAGGATGGGATATCCTTGCTCATTGTCATTCAGGCCTTGTTGGGGGCCATTATGCATCAAGTAGAACCACAGAAAAAGTCTTGGCTGCAGGATTCTATTGGGCGACACTCTTTCACGATGCGCACCAGTTTGTTCTTCAATGCGATAATTGTCAGAGGGCAGGAAATTTATCTCGGCTGGATGAGATGCCTCAGAACCCTATGCAATTCTGTGAGGCTTTCGATGTTTGGGGTATTGATTTAGTGGGGCCATTTCCAAAGTCTAATGGGAACCAGTACATATTGGTGGCAGTTGATTATGTCTCCAATTGGGTTGAAGCGCAAACATTGCCAAGTAATGATGCTAGGACGGTGGTAAAATTTTTGAAGAAGTTGTTTACCAGGTTTGGAACTCCGCGAATCATTATTAGTGATCGAAGGACCCATTTTTGCAACGCCCAATTAGAAAAAGTGTTGAAACTATATGGGGTATGACACACCCTTTTGCGTGTGTGTACCGCAAGTGCACGGGTTGTCGAAGTAATAATTACCCCGGTGAGTGGGTAGTCGAATCCACAGGGAACGGAAGTACTAGTAATGACTGATTCTTAGTTATCTAGTCGAAACAATAATATGGAGCAATTGAATGTAATATGTAAAATAAGAAAATCGCAAGAAAGAAAACAAATAAAAGGAAAAGGTAAAGGAGATCTCAATCAATGAAGATGAGATACTCGGGCAATGATCCCCCTAGGTTCTATCATGAAGTGCAAAACTAACTAAATGCTTCTAAACCAAGTTCTATGAGTCGAGGTAATCCAAGAACAATCGATCCCTGCTTCCAGGCCACCGATACTAGTCCCCTACAAGGTCCCAGCAGAGAATTCACTCAATCTCAACACCTCACACCCTATATGACCGCAATGAGTTTTAGGGATACCTAAGAGTGAAACCGATTCCTAAAATTAGATCTAACCCTACTTCTAGGCGAAAGATCCCTAACCCCTTACAAAAGTCCCGGCGGAGAAATCTATCAATCTCACACCTCACACCCCATATGGTTGCATAAAACTTAGGGAATACGGAGATAGGAAACACTCAATCGGAAGGGAAAGGGGACACTCCTCTATCTCAAGACTCACCCTCTCAACCCTCTTTAATCTTGTATGTTCTAATCCCTAATGGAGATCTCTCTCTCACCAAGGAAACAAATCAAGCATACCAAACAACCATACGAATTAATAAGGCATGCAAGCAATGATTAAACAAGATTAAAACTCAAATAAACTTGGAATTAAAAGAAAGCATAAAGAAAGTCAATACATGAATCGAATCCTAAGGTTCACATGCCCAAGTATCTACTAGGGTTTAGCCCTCCATGGGACTTATTACAAAGCAAAAGATAATGAAGTAAAAAGCAATGTAATCCATGAAAATAAACCCCCTCAAATTCGTGATGATAGCCTTGATGAATTGTTCAACGTCTCGAAGGAACCTTCTCCGAAGCTAGGTCACCAATGGCTCCCCGATGCTATCTCGTCGAAAGATCTATCGAAGTTGGTGAAGAACAACTCCCAATATCGCCAAAGACCTCGTCCTAGAAACCCTAGCCGCTCTTGCCTTCAAACGTGCGAAAAAAGTTATAAAAGAATCAGCGAGAAGGGCTATTTATAAGCCTGAATCGCGCCAACTGCGTGTCTTCACGCGACCGCGTGAGATCCCACGCGATCGCGTGGGCTGCAGAATTTCCACGCGGTCGCGTGAGATTTTGACGCGGTCGCGTGAACAGTAATTTTGCTACAGTACTGTTACAGTGAAATGAACAGTGTTTTTGCTACAGTACTCTTCATAAATATGATCCAAACTCTCTCATATTGAGGCCACATGGTCGGGCACACGTCCATATGGTGAGTTATAAGATTTCTTCTTCTTCGAATCATCATTTGAGAGCTTTAACTATCTTCACACAAGTTGGGACATGAAGGTGTGACTGCCTTTGTGCCCTTCCATCACACAAATCATCTTGAATTCTTAAGGAAGTTGGCACACACCCTCATGTGCATGATCCCCTCTTGTGCCTTGACACTTGTGTTGTACAAAAGCTCCCAACAATACGTCTTTATAACCCATCTTTGCTTCCTTTTCCTCCTTTAACACTTCCACAACCTAATTGCATAAAAGAACACCAAAATACACTTTATGAGACATAATCAATGGTAAAATGATGCTCAATGTATGTAAAACAAGTCGGTAAAACATGTATATTCAAGCACTTATCAAACTCCCCCACACTTAAGCCTTTGCTTGTCCTCAAGCAAAATTAACCATAAACATCATGAAAAGCAAAGAGAAGTGCTTGGCCTTAGGTTCACCAAGAGGGTACGAGAATAAAATTCTAAAATCATGGAGAGAAACAAACACTAGATGAAACAATCAATACTCTAGCAAATAATCCAATCAAAAATGAAAGTACCAAAGTCCGAAAGCGTGTGTGTGTGTAGACTCAACTCATGTCAACACTATATCCACTACTCAAAGTTTTTATTAGCAATGGGATTTATTTATAAACAAAAAGAATAGGTAGTAGCTTCACACATCCTCTAAGGTAGCCCTTTCTTGAGATGCCTCCCGAGTGGCTTTCACACTTTTGAGGTGGTAGCTCTTTCTACCGAAGGTGGTAGCTTTCACACATCCTATTAGATAGCTCTTTCTCTCATTAGGGCATAACAAGTATCCGACTTATGAGAGTAGCTTCATACAACATAGGTGGTAGCTCTTTCCACCCCCTATATACAAACAAACTAAAATTATGAATTTTTCTGAATTTTCTGATTTTCTGATTTTTTTTTTTTTTTTTTTTTTTTTAATTTTTTACATACTCAAATCAAACTAACACTAGATAATCCCGCAATTATGAACTAGAGTAAGTTTCCATAGGTTTAATAAGTGAGCAAAGTGCATTAAAGAGCAATCGGACAAAAATTTCAAGGAAATTGGATAAAAACTAGAGCATGATAAAACCTAATGTTTACAACCTCCAAAAACTAAGAATTAAACTCTCAACCCTAAGGTGAACCTTCATGGGCAACATGAGCATGATCATGAAAACACAAGTAAAGGCCATGTATAAGGTGAACCCTCCCCCACACTTAAGATGTACATTGTCCTCAATGTACACATGTAAGCACAATAAAAATATAAGCAATAAAAGCATGATGTGGGTGGAAATGCAATTAAAACAACACTCCCCTGAACTCCTTATTGATCGATCGGTGAAGCTAACTCGAGGGTGTGTTATTGTTCAACGGGTTGTGAAGCGCACACGACCAAGTCACATGGTTGTGCGTATGACAAAAACATCATCATCATCACTCTCAAGGCCATCTGCACGGATTTAAGGGGTTCAGTGAAGCTCAATAAAATAAAAATATACGAGTTCATAATGATATAACACTGAAACATAAACTCGCAACGAAAGCTAAAATATGAAGATAACTCTCAGAAGGCATAACCTTTCTGAGTATACAAGTCCACACAAAATAAGATAATACAAGTAAAATAAAGAAAAACAAAAACTAAAAGAAAATCCCATGAGTGAAAACGCTTCAAGCATCAGCGTCTGGTGGTGCTGCTGGTGTCGCTGGGGAATCCGACTCAGTCTCAGCGTCCAGAGTCTGCTGAATCTGGTCAAGGCGCTGCATGATCCGCGCCTGGTTCTCGAGGATGGTGGCGACTGCAGCCTCGAGTCGAGCCAGTCGCTCATGTACTCGATCTGAGGATGTACTAGGGTCCGCTGATGAAATCGGTGCTGCTGGAGTGGCTGTGGGCTCTGCGGGAGGTGGTGCGTCTGGAGTCTCCGCAGACTCGTCATCATCGGATGACACCTCTACCAATGCATATCCACCTGATGCTGTACGTCGCACTACTCCCATCAGTCGTAGAGTGACTAGCCCCAAAGGTGACGGACTACTGACTCTCTCCTCACCTATAACTGAACGCAGGAGATGCATCCGAAACATGAGTCGAGTGATATACGGTCCCACAAATAGTGCGCCAATGCGCAGATACTGACTCTGATGTCGAAAGAAGTCTGCGACGACGTATCCAAGATGTATGGGAACTCTCTGGGTCATGGAGTACAGGTAGAGTAGATCTGCTCGGCTAAGTGCACCTGTGCCATCTCCCCGTCCAGTGATCGACCTGCTGAGCACAGCATGTACATACCTATGTGCGTGACGTACGAGAGAAGAGCCCTTCGACTGACCTGGAACATATCGAGCGCCCCTGCATAAATCGTGGAAAACCTGACCCGGAGTAACGTCCGAAGGAAAGTCAGTCAAAAGCTCCCGATACTCCAATGTGTCCACATAATCCTGATCATATAATCCGAGCAATGTCGCAAACTGCGTCAGTGACATCCCGTGAAACTGACCGAAAGCCCTAAATCGAATGACATTCTCCGCATCAAAACTAGCATCTGGTCGCTCACGGTCAAAAGAGAATGTCGACAGAACCTCCAGAGTGATATCTCGTCGGACAGGCTCATGAACAGATAGGAGTCGGTCCCAACCCCCAACCTGGATCAATCCTCGAACCTCCTCTGAAAGGCCAATAGCATCGAGCGTCTCGAAGCAAATGTAACGCGACTGTCCGATCTTAAGTCCCTGCAGACGCTCGTACCTATGCCTATGTGTAGTATCAACAAACTCAACCTCAGGTGGTGGTGTCGACTCCCTGTCGTGACGAAGGCGTTTATGGGCCACTCTCTTTGTCCTAGGTGCCATTCCTGCAAGAAAACACAAAATAAATCAATTCGGCATCATTTCAATGAGTGCAGGAGGAAACCTGCGTGCAAAAGTGTGTAAAATAGCCAAAAATAATGCGTTTCCAGCCCACATGGGCGCGTGGACAGCCCACGCGCCCGCGTGGGGGCGTGTTCGCACGGCAGAAGACCCACGCGACCGCGTGGGCTAGCCACGCGGTCGCGTGGGTGCTTGTTTGGCACCCGCGGCAGGCCACGCGGTCGCGTGGCCTGAGCCACGCGGTCGCGTGGTCGCAGGCCGAGAGCTGGGCTCGGCCGCGGGCCACGCGATCGCGTGACCCCAGCCACGCGATCGCGTGGCTGGTTGCTTGTGGCCAGCGCCAGCCCACGCGACCGCGTGGGCTGATCCACGCGACCGCGTGGGCTGTTGGGCAGCCCTCATGGCCGTGTGGCTCGGCCACACGCACGCGCGGGTGGTCACTCTTGGTCCTTTGGTCACCATTTAACCCTCTACCACTAAATCTAAGTTCTCTAAGTGTTTTCTCACCAATTAACCATGCAAAAGCAAGTCTAGGAATGTAAAGAACACCATGGAAATGAAAGTTTGAAGCTAGGGCATGAAAGGAAGGGAAGAAACCTTACCGATGCGAATCAATGTATGAAACTTGATGCAAATGCCGGAAAAACCTTTTTGAATCCCCAAAGAGTTGAAGAAAAATGATTTGGAACCTTTATGGATGAGAAATTTGGAGAGGGGAAGTGTGAGGAAATGAATGGTTCAATGGCAAGGATGATGAATAGTGACTCTTCAAGTCCTTATATAAGCCACATGGGGGTGTGGAAATCCCACACCCCCGCGTGGGTACTGTACACGGTCGCGTGAGAATTTCACGCGACCACGTGAACTGCAGAATTTCTGCAGACAGTCCACGCGGCTCTCCAAACTTCAAAATTCGCCCAATTCTTCAACAATTATCATGAATTAAAACCCGAATCATGCCCAATATGTGAAAAACACTTATAATCACCAAAAATTGTTCATGAAAACTCAACACCACGAAAAATTTCATCAAAACGCACACTCATGAATTTATTACTGCAGAATTTAAAAACTAACTAGAAAACAAGTAAAAACTTGGGTTGCCTCCCAAGGAGCGCTTGTTTAACGTCACTAAGCTTGACGTACCTGTTCTTACCTCATGGTGGTTCATGTAAATGAAGAATTTCTTTTTCTACATTTGGTGTTAAGCCTTCATAGTAAAGTTTCAACCTATGTCCATTTACCTTGAATGTCCCTTTTTCTGGATGTGTGATTTCAATAGAGCCATAAGGGAATACCTGAGTGATCTGATATGGACCTGACCACCTTGATCTCAATTTTCCCGGAAATAATTTCAGTCGGGAGTTGAAAAGTAGCACTTGGTCACCTACCTTGAAGTCTTTATTCAATTTTATATGTTTATCATGCCATTGACGCATTCTCTCCTTATAAATTCTTGCATTCTCATAAGCTCTCAATCTCCATTCATCTAGTTCATTTAATTGAAGTTTCCTTTGTTCTCCGGCTTGCACAAGGTTGAAATTCATTGCTTTGATCGCCCAATATGCCTTGTGCTCGAGTTCCACCGGCAAATGGCATGCCTTACCATAAACCAAATTGTATGGTGTAGTACCAACCGGAGTTTTATATGCTGTACGGTGTGCCCATAATGCGTCATCTAACCTCTCTGACCAATCCTTTCGGTTGTGTTCCACTGATTTGGACAGAATTCTTTTTAATTCCCGGTTGGTTACTTCAACTTGTCCACTTGTTTGTGGATGATATGGAGTAGCAAGCCTATGGTTTACACCATATCTTTTCAGAATTTTCTCAAGTTGAGAATTGCAAAAGTGAGTTCCTCTATCACTTATGATGAGCCTTGGAGCCCCAAAACGAGTGAACAACTTTTTGAGAAATCGTACTACAGTTCTGGCATCATTTGTGGGAAGAGCTTGAGCCTCCACCCATTTAGATACATAATCCACAGCGACCAAAATATAACGATTCCCATTAGAACTTGGAAATGGCCCCATGAAATCAATACCCCACACATCGAAAACCTCACAAAACTGAATTGGATTCTGCGGCATTTCATCACGTCTAGAAAGATTTCCTGCTCGTTGACATTGGTCACACTTTTGCACAAACTGCCGAGCGTCTTGGAAAATGGTTGGCCAATAGAAGCCAGCAGCTAAGACCTTCTCAGCTGTCCTATTCGCAGCATAATGCCCTCCAATTGGCCCTGAATGACAATGACGAAGAACATCCCAGCCTTCTTCTCGTGAAACACATCTTCGCACTATGTGATCTGCACACATTCGGAACAGAAATGGGTCCTCCCAAGAAAAATGCTTCAGATCAGAAAAGAATTTCTTCTTTTGTTGGAATGTAAGTCCCTTGGGAAGAATTTTCCCAGAAACGTAATTCGCAAAATCAGCAAACCATGGTGTGCCTAATTCTGAAATTTCCTGCAATTTATACAAATGTTCTTCTGGAAATGAATCATTAATTTCTGTTTTCCATGAATCTTCCTCATCTAAACCTTCAAGGCGAGAAAGATGGTCTGCAGCTACATTTTCAGCTCCTCTCTTATCCTTGATTTCCACATCAAATTCCTGCAAAAGTAAAACCCAACGGATTAGTCTAGGCTTTGCATCGGAATTATTCATTAGATACCGTAGTGCTGAATGGTCCGTGAAAACAACCACTTGTGACAAGATGAGATATGATCTGAATTTGTCAAATGCAAATACCACAGCTAATAATTCTTTTTCAGTTGTGGTGTAGTTCTCTTGAGCGCTTGTCAAACTCTTGCTAGCATAGTAGATTGGCTGAAAATGTTTATCCTTTCTTTGGCCCAAAACTGCCCCCACGGCGTAATCACTTGCGTCACACATAAGTTCAAATGGACGACTCCAATCCGGCGAAATAAGGATAGGTGCTTGTGTAAGTTTCTCCTTTAACGATTTGAAAGCAACCAAGCACTCTTCATTAAACTCAAACGGTGTATCCTTTTCTAACAACTTGGTTAATGGTTGAGTTATCTTAGAAAAATCTTTGATAAAACGGCGATAAAACCCCGCATGTCCCAAGAAACTCCGAATTCCTTTAACATTTGTAGGAGGAGGTAATTTCTCAATAGTTTCAATTTTAGCTCTATCTACCTCAATTCCTTTGTTAGAAATTTTGTGACCAAGTACAATCCCTTCTTGGACCATAAAATGACATTTCTCCCAATTTAAAGCCAAGTTTGTCTCTTCACATCTCATAAGCACCTTCTCAAGATTCCTCAAACATACTTCGAATGAATCCCCAAAAACTGAGAAATCATCCATGAATACTTCCATCACATCCTCCAACAAATCATCAAAAATTGCCGTCATGCATCTTTGGAAAGTAGCGGGTGCGTTGCAAAGTCCGAAAGGCATTCTTCTATATGCAAAAGTGCCAAAAGGACAAGTAAAGGTAGTCTTTTCTTGGTCTTCAGGAGCAATCGGAATTTGGAAGTACCCTGACATGCCATCTAAGAAGCAATAAAATTCGTGACCAGCTAGACGTTCCAACATTTGGTCAATGAATGGCAATGGGAAATGATCTTTTCTTGTAGCATCATTCAATCTTCGGTAATCTATGCAGACCCGCCATCCTGTTACCGTTCTCTTAGGTATCAACTCGTTCTGCTCATTCTTCACTACTGTCATACCACCCTTTTTAGGTACTACTTGTGTTGGGCTCACCCAAGCACTATCTGAGATAGGATAAATGATGCCGGCATCAAGTAACTTCACTACTTCTGCTTTCACTACCTCCTTCATGTTCGGGTTCAATCTTCGTTGTGGTTGAATCACTGTTTTATAGTTGTCTTCCATCAGAATCTTGTGAGTACAAAAGGATGGGTTAATTCCCTTAATGTCTGAAATTTTCCAAGCTATGGCCGCCTTGTGCAACTTCAACATGTTAACCAATTGTTCTTTCTGTTTATGGGACAGATTCGAGGAGATGATTACCGGTAATTTTGATCCGTCGGCAAGGAAAGCGTACTCCAAATGGTTGGGTAATGCTTTAAGTTCTAAATCGGGAGGATCTTCCACTGATGGCCGCAACCGATTTGCTTGTTTTTGCTCGATGTCCTCAAATCCTGTAAGGTTGTCCTCTCCTTTAATCTCTTGTTCACTGTCCAAAGCATTCTCTGGAATGTCCAATTTCAACACTTCAATTGATGAGACTGATTCAATGCAGGCTGAAATTTCTCCTTCAACATCTAATTCAGATTCTTGCTCATCAAAATCTGTCCCAAATGTTGCCGAAAAGAATGTGGGTATCTGTCTAAATTCACAGTTTTCCCCATTTTGAAGAGCTGTGAATGCAGATTTTTCGAAACACTCCAATAGTCTTGATAACTCAGCCCCTTGATAATGTAAACTGAATTCTTCCTTCATCCCTTTCAACCCAACTGTTCCCAATTCGAAAACTTCCTCATGCTGCTCTCTAGAATCGAAACATGCTACCAAATGCTCTATTTTTCTCTCAGTAGATGCCATCATATCCTGTATCTTCTCGATAATTGACGATTCAATAAACATGATCCTGAGATTAAAGAGTAGATACTGGAATTATTGTTCACAAAGAGAAAACCAATAAAAAGAATAAGAATGGTGGAAGTAAGACGTATGGAATGGAAATAAAATGATGAATGACTAAAGTAACTAAGTCCTAGCGTTCCTAATATCCCGTTCCCCTGCAACGGCGCCAAAAACTTGACACACCCTTTTGCGTGTGTGTACCGCAAGTGCACGGGTTGTCGAAGTAATAATTACCCCGGTGAGTGGGTAGTCGAATCCACAGGGAACGGAAGTACTAGTAATGACTGATTCTTAGTTATCTAGTCGAAACAATAATATGGAGCAATTGAATGTAATATGTAAAATAAGAAAATCGCAAGAAAGAAAACAAATAAAAGGAAAAGGTAAAGGAGATCTCAATCAATGAAGATGAGATACTCGGGCAATGATCCCCCTAGGTTCTATCATGAAGTGCAAAACTAACTAAATGCTTCTAAACCAAGTTCTATGAGTCGAGGTAATCCAAGAACAATCGATCCCTGCTTCCAGGCCACCGATACTAGTCCCCTACAAGGTCCCAGCAGAGAATTCACTCAATCTCAACACCTCACACCCTATATGACCGCAATGAGTTTTAGGGATACCTAAGAGTGAAACCGATTCCTAAAATTAGATCTAACCCTACTTCTAGGCGAAAGATCCCTAACCCCTTACAAAAGTCCCGGCGGAGAAATCTATCAATCTCACACCTCACACCCCATATGGTTGCATAAAACTTAGGGAATACGGAGATAGGAAACACTCAATCGGAAGGGAAAGGGGACACTCCTCTATCTCAAGACTCACCCTCTCAACCCTCTTTAATCTTGTATGTTCTAATCCCTAATGGAGATCTCTCTCTCACCAAGGAAACAAATCAAGCATACCAAACAACCATACGAATTAATAAGGCATGCAAGCAATGATTAAACAAGATTAAAACTCAAATAAACTTGGAATTAAAAGAAAGCATAAAGAAAGTCAATACATGAATCGAATCCTAAGGTTCACATGCCCAAGTATCTACTAGGGTTTAGCCCTCCATGGGACTTATTACAAAGCAAAAGATAATGAAGTAAAAAGCAATGTAATCCATGAAAATAAACCCCCTCAAATTCGTGATGATAGCCTTGATGAATTGTTCAACGTCTCGAAGGAACCTTCTCCGAAGCTAGGTCACCAATGGCTCCCCGATGCTATCTCGTCGAAAGATCTATCGAAGTTGGTGAAGAACAACTCCCAATATCGCCAAAGACCTCGTCCTAGAAACCCTAGTCGCTCTTGCCTTCAAACGTGCGAAAAAAGTTATAAAAGAATCAGCGAGAAGGGCTATTTATAAGCCTGAATCGCGCCAACTGCGTGTCTTCACGCGACCGCGTGAGATCCCACGCGATCGCGTGGGCTGCAGAATTTCCACGCGGTCGCGTGAGATTTTGACGCGGTCGCGTGAACAGTAATTTTGCTACAGTACTGTTACAGTGAAATGAACAGTGTTTTTGCTACAGTACTCTTCATAAATATGATCCAAACTCTCTCATATTGAGGCCACATGGTCGGGCACACGTCCATATGGTGAGTTATAAGATTTCTTCTTCTTCGAATCATCATTTGAGAGCTTTAACTATCTTCACACAAGTTGGGACATGAAGGTGTGACTGCCTTTGTGCCCTTCCATCACACAAATCATCTTGAATTCTTAAGGAAGTTGGCACACACCCTCATGTGCATGATCCCCTCTTGTGCCTTGACACTTGTGTTGTACAAAAGCTCCCAACAATACGTCTTTATAACCCATCTTTGCTTCCTTTTCCTCCTTTAACACTTCCACAACCTAATTGCATAAAAGAACACCAAAATACACTTTATGAGACATAATCAATGGTAAAATGATGCTCAATGTATGTAAAACAAGTCGGTAAAACATGTATATTCAAGCACTTATCAGGGTACGACACCGCCTTGCCACTTCGTATCATCCGCAAACTAGTGGTCAAGTGGAAGTCACAAATAGAGAACTCAAGCGAATCTTGATGAAGTCTGTGGAATAAGGGAAGCGGGATTGATCTGAGCGGTTGGATGACACACTTTGGGCCTATCGTACAATATACAAGACCCCAATAGGAACCACTCCGTACAATCTGGTTTACGAGAAGTCAGTCATCTACCCGTAGAACTTGAACATAAAGCATATTGGGCAATCAAGGCAATGAACTTCGATTTGAGAAGAGCCGGTGAACAAAGACTACTTCATCTTAATAAGCTTGATGAATGAAGGTTGAAAGCATATGAGAATGCTAGAATTTACGAGGAGAAGATTCGAAAGTGGCATGACGAGCATATCAAATTGCCTAAGGAGTTCAAAGTCGGTGACCAAGTTCTACTATTCAATTCCCGGTTATGACTCTTTCCCGGGAAGCTAATGACTAGATGGTTTGGCCCATACACAGTCACTCAAGTATCACCCCAAGGGTCAATTGAGATCACTCATCCGGAAAAAGGTACATTCAAAGTAAACGGACAACGGCTGAAGCCATACTTTGGCGGAGAAGTCTGTAACGATGACAAGGAAATATTCTTTCTTAAGCCTCTGTAAGGTAAGCCAGGTACGTCAAGCTAAGTGACGTTAAACAAGCGCTTCTTGGGAGGCAACCCAAGGTTTTTACATGCTTTTCTAGTTTAGTTTAGTTTTAGCATGAATAAAAGCCTTAATTTTGGTGTCCTAATATTTCTAATGCATTTGCTGCAATAATTTTTGTGGATTGTTGATGTTTTCATGTGCCTAGACGATAATTGATGAAGTTTGAGTCGGTTAAGCAAGTTTTCCATGGTATCTGGTCGTGTTTTTATGGCTTTCATAGGCTCCAAGCATCATATTTATGTTTCTGAATTTTTCTGTAAGCCTGTGAATTTTTCTAAGTAAACCATAGAAAACACACGGGAATGTGTTACCACGTAGGGCTCAACCAGAGAGGGCACAGGGGCGTGACCGTGCCCCTGTGAGAACCCTATGGTAAGGCACACGGCCGTGTGAAACTCTGCAGAAACCCCTCTTTTTCCCAAGAAACCACAGGGGCATGTGGCTGCCTCTGTGGGAGGGCTTGTGAAAGGCACACGGCCATGTGGAGTATGCACACGGCCGTGTGGAACACTTAGAATTTTTCTCGGGTTAATCCAGATAAGTCACAGGGGCGTGTGAGAGCCCCTATGGCTGGCCTTGTGCTGAGCCAGGTTGGGCACACGGCCGTGTGGAAATCCCGCACGGCCGTGTGATAATTTTCCAGAGATCTATTTTTCCCGAGAGTCCACAGGGGCGTGTACTGCCCCTGTGGAACTCCCCTGTAAAGGCACACGGCCGTGTGGGGGTATTACATGGCCGTGTGTGGTAGTTTAGAGAGAAACCAAAGTGCACACAGGGGCGTATGCTGGTCCCTGTAAACCCTTAATTCAGAGGCACACGACCGTGTGTAACTACCACACTGACGTGTGAACACGCAGAACTTCAAACATCGCAATATTTCTTTGATTTACACTTGTGCCTTTAGTTTTCTCCACTCAGAACACCTCTCCGATCCTCGCTATAGATATTTAGACCATCTCTGAGCGTTTTTTGAGGTTTTATTTGAAGTTTTCCGACCGATTTCGAAGTTTTCCCCATCCTCACCATCGGTAAGAACGTCAAACCCTTCTTCTTTATCAATCCGGATTTAATTCGTTCATATTAATTATTTCGCTTGTTTTGCATGATCAAACCATTTGCGAATAAGATTACAAAGGTGTGAAACAAATTTTCGTGTGAACATGGAGCTTTGAGTCCACAGCCTTGTAGCCATGTCCGCCTGACAATCCACACGGTCGTGTGGATCCCAACAGAATGAATTTTCATGATAAATTGATTGATTTCCTTTTGAATTCTTTTCAGGAATGGCACCCAGGTCAAGTAAAGAAACCAACAAGAGGGCACGAGAACACTCTCTAGAACAAATAAACTTCATCAGGTCTGAGCACCGAGAAAGATATAGAAGATTGGCGAAACTCAAGTTCGGGCAATCTCGATACTTGGACGTAGACTGCTTAAGAACAACTAGATGGGGTAATAATATGGAGGACGAGATTGAATAGCTTGTCGCAGTAGGGAGTTGGAAGAGCTTGCTATCTATTCGAGACCCAGCTAACCATCTGCTTACTTTGGAGGTGCTCTTGTCTTTTGAGTTTGACAAATCAAGTAGAGGGTTGAAAAGTGCCAATGCTATACAGTTTCAGGCTTTTGGGCATGAGTACAGTATGTTAGTAACGCAGTTTTCCATCCATATGGGTTTGTACGATGAAGCCTTCACTGAGACAGAGGAATACGAAAACCTTCCGACTGACTACCCCGACAATTTGACCCCTCAAGGAGCTTACAAAGTATTATGTGGACAGGGGCAATATGAGCTAAGGATATCAAAGGCTACTTATCTATCGCGGCCAACCTATAGATATATTCACACTATTCTGAGTAGGTCAGTAAGCGGCCGAGGTGACAGTATAGGGGTCCTTAGCCGATAGGAGCTCCTCTACCTACATTCGATGGTACAGAGCGAGCCGCTTCATCTTGGTTACGTTCTCACAGAGTATATACGTCATCAGGGGCAGTACCCAAGGCATGGAGATATCTTTTCAGGACCATACGTTACAAGACTTATGAAGGGAATGGGCCTTCGGGCGGTTATTAGAGGGATAGAGAAGACTGTCATACCTTTTCCTATCAGCCTGGAGATGTTGAGGCAAATGGGCATGTCCAAGAAACGTTATCAGACTTATGCACTGAACTGGCTCGAAGCTTATCCAGCCGAGGGGTCTCAGGGAGCCTTAGAGCCACCTCAAGGGTAGGACGAGGCCGAGGCACCACCCATAGCACCGGAGCCACCTCCAGTGCAGATATTTTTGCCTTCTCGGGGCCAGGACAGGTTCGAGCGCCTCGAGAGTGCTGTGGGTAACATGCAGGCAGAGTTGGCCGAGATGAGGGCTGCACAGGCAGTAGAGTTCGTTGAGATTAGGGCCACACAGTTATCACAGTTTGCTTAGATATCGGCACAGCTTGCTACGGTTATTCATTTCTTCGAGCGATCTGTGGTGCGGCCTCGACGGATCCCATCACCACCTCCATCTCCAACTTCTCCAGCTCCATCAGCAGCAGATCCACCTGCAGAGCCAGCAGCAGCACCAGAGGATCCACAGTAGACACCGACGCTGAGGCGTCGTAGTTTTATTTTTATTTTTATTTTATTACAGTTGTACTTTTTATTTTCATATTCTGTTGGACTTGTGTTACCCAGAAAGGACTCTCCTTCTGGGATTGCTTTTATTTTCTCTATTTTTTTTCCGAGTTGTATTTCATGTTGATATCTTTATATACTCGAGCTTTATTTTGATTTCTCTTGAGCTATACTGAACCCTCGTGTATGTGTGCAAATGGTCTTGGATTTAAGGAATTTGAGGAATAGTCATAGGCACGGTCATAGGACCGTGTGTGCTCCACAAACCATTGAGACTCAACTCTCAATGAACCTAGCTCCATCAAATGCAACACTTGGAGTTCAGTAGAGTAATGTTTCAATTGCCAACTTCCATACTAATTGTTTTTCATTGCTTTATTTTTCTTGTGCTTACATGCGTACATTGGGGACAATGTACATCTTAAGTGTGTGGGGGAGGGGGAGGGGGGAGGGGGGAGGGGGGATTCACATTGCACACACCTTTACTTGTGCGTTCAATTGTTTATGCTCATGTATCCTATGGTAGTTCACCTTAGTTGCAACGGTTGTATTCTTAGAGTTTAGGAGAATTTTTAACATTGTATCTTATCATGCAACGGTTGCTCGATTACACCCTACTGCACTACTCACTCTTGAAATCTTTTGGAAAATCGAACTCGAAGTTTTAAGGACTAGTTTAGTATTACTTTAGTAAGTTGTGAAGTACTATGTAGCTAAAAAAAAAAGTTGTGAGCTTGTGAATATTAGTTTAAGCTTTACATTTGGGGTGGAAAGAGCTACCTCCTATGAAGTATGAAGCTACTCTTATAAGTCGGATACAAGTTATGCCTAATGAGAGAAAGAGCTATCTCATGGGAAGCGTGAAAGCTACCACCCCGGTAGAAAGAGCTACCTCCTCGAAAGTGTGAAAGCCACCTTTGGCGGCTGCCTAGGAAATGGCTACCTCAAAGGTTGAGTAAAGCTACTACTTCCTTACTTTGTGTATATAAATAAGTCCTTGTAACAAGAGTTTGAGGAGTACTCGTTGGTTCTCTTGAGTGAATTCGCACACACTTACACGTTTTCGATTTGTTATCCTTTTTTATTCATGTTTTTACCTAGAGAAATGATAACCTTATGCAATGTTTTGATTTCCCCTTACTTGTAGAATGCTTCTTTTGCATACTTTTGGTGAACCTAAGGCCGAACACTTTCAATTGCTTCTCCCAAGTACATCCACGTTCTATTTTGCTTGAGGACAAGCAAAATCATAAGTGTGGGGGGGATATGATAAGTGCTCGTGTTATAGTAACGCGAAGCGTTAAAAATCTTACAATGAACATATCTTTTATCAGATTTTATCACTAAATTGTGTGCGTTTGTGTATTCTTATGCATTGTAGGTTTGTGGAGCTAATTTGGAGAAAAAGAACGAAGTTAGATCTTGTTCGCCGTTGTTGGGAGGTTTTCGGACCAAGCAAGGAACAAGGCACGAGCCTATACTTGTGAGTGTGTGCCAACCTTCTTTGGAGGGGCACAAAGGCAGTCACATTCACAATAAGTCTAACTCGTGTTGCTTAGGAGAACTTCACCAAGAAGGAGATTTGAAGCAATCGGCATGATCAACCATTGATTGTGTGCCCAAATCAATGGCCTCGATGAAGAACAACGGATTCGGGAGCGTTTCAGGGAGTTACTGCAGCAGCATTGTAGCTTGTTACTGTAGCAAGCACAATGTAGCAAGCGACTGTTCACTTTCTGCCAAAATTCAGAATTACAGAGAATTCACACGGGTGTGTGGAAATTCCACACGCCCGTGTGAATTAATTTTCCAACAAACCAGAAACTTCACACGCCCGTGTGAAGTCCCGATAAGTTCAAATTTAAAGCCGCACTCAACATTATAAAAGTCTGATTTGGAGACTTTCAAGACATCTTTCGACCTAACTTTCTACCGAACTTCTAGAGAGTGTTGATGGGGTTTCAGAGAGGACTTTATGGAGGTTTGGAGCGCATCATCGGCATCGTCACCGACGTCCGGCGGCCGCACAAGACCACGGCCACACCATACGCGAGAGGGTTTTCATCAATGCTTTTTATTTGCACTTTTTTTTTTATATTTTGATGAACATGTATAGCTCCATGAGGAGTTAAACCCCTCGTGGGTATTCGGACTTGTAAAACCATAGGATTATTATGTTTCTATGACATTGCTATTATATTTTTCCATTATTGATGAATAAAATCGAGTTTCAATTTTAATTATCTTTTGCTATTGTTTTCCCTTAGCCATGACACTAGGGTTGAGAGCAATCTAGGTTACCCTTTGGAGGTGTGACAACTCCTATAGGGTTAGACTACTTAGGATTGAAGAGGGTTGAGAGGGTGAGTCGTGAGGTAGCAAACCGTCCCCTTTCCCTTCCAGTGTGATTTCTCCCTACCTCCGTTTCCTTGGATAATTAGTGGTCGAGATAGAGTGTTAGGGCTTAATTTTGACCAGGGTTCTTCCACATGGACCAAAGGGTTAGAACTACATATAGGAACAGGTTTTATCACTAGGAATCCCTAGAGCTTAAAGCAATCCCACGTAGTGTTAGGCTTAGGAAGATAGACTCCCCTGGGGCTTAGTTGATAGGTCAACAAGAGTCAAGGGTCGTAGTGAATCCTAATGTCGGGGCATAATGTTGGGGTTAGTCACAGTTGGCCTTAAGTTTGGGACCGTGAGTTTAAGGATATCCTCGACTCAATTAATATCAATAGGAAAGTATAATAGCATAGTCTTGCACTAGAAGCATAAGTCCTAGAGGTAGCTTGTCCGTATACCCTATTTCATCCATTGTTAGTCTTTCTCTTTTAACTTTTATTGGCACTTTCTTATCTTCCACCTCTCTATTTAATTTCTTGTCTTTTAGTATAATTGATTTCATAATCCACTCATCAATTCGATTATCACTTTTCGTACACCGCACAACTAAATAGCGAAATCTTGTGTTTTAAATCCCTATTCCTTGTGGATTCAACTACCCACTCACCAGGGTAATTTTATTACTTCGACAAACCCTTGCACTTGCGGGATACACGCAAGGGGTCGTGTCATGGATGTACCAAGCCGAGCAGTTCTTTGAATTCTATGAGATCAATGATCCATTTCAGGTCAAGATCGCATCCATCCACTTTGATGGTGAAGTGATTCCCTAGTTCAAACTGTTGTACAAAACTGGAGAAGTCAAGTCTTGGGAAGCTCTGGCCAAAGCAATAGAAGATGCATTCGGATAGTCCGTGTTTGAGTGCCCTCGCTATACCCTCTTCAAGCTACAACAACAAAACACCGTATCCGAGTATTCTTCTACTTTTACTGCCCTGGTAAACAGGGTGGAAGGCTTAACAGCACCAGCGATCCTGGACTGTTTCATCAGTGGTCTACAAAGGGATATTCAGCGGGAGGTTATACCTTGGCAACCAAACTCCCTACCTCAAGCTATCAAGCGTGCCAAACTATTTGAAGAAAAACACCAGCCAACCCGAAGTTTTCCTCATAAACATCAATTTTTCCCAGCTTTGACACCTTTTCACAAAGCCTCTACTTCAATTACCATCACAAACAAACCGATGCTTCCACAACTACCAGCCCCACCAACAATTAACCCACCTTCCCCCAAAACTGGACCCTTGTCACAACCTACAGCCCCCATCAAAAGAATTTCATTCAATGAAATGCAAATATGCAAAGCCAAAGGGCTCTGCTTCAACTGTGATGAGAAATATACACCACAACACAAATGCCCTAACAAAAGACTCTTGCTCTTAGCATGGGATGAAAGCCAACCAGGGGATTCAGATTCTGAATACCTCATCGACACTTACCAGGTCAACCAAGTCCAAGAATAGCTCAACAGTTTGTCCGTGAACACCATACAGAGTACTACAAGTGTAGGCACCATGCGTTTCATGGGCACATTAAAGGGGAAACAAGTTCATATACAAATCAATGGTGGCAGTGGCGACACTTTTATTCAACCACGACTAGCCAATTTTCTCCACCTCGATGTTTTTCCAGCACCACCATTCCGAGTCCTCGTCAGAAATGGACACACACTGCAAGTGGAGGGCATGGTCAAAAATCAAGTCGTCACAGTCCAAGACCATCCTCTGCAATTTAAAGCTTACCTATTACCAGTCAAAGGTGCAGAAATCATTCTTGGGGCCTCTTGGTTAGCATCACTAGGACCACATATCACTGATTACAATAAAAGGATGATCCAATTTTACCACCAAGGTAACTTTGTCAAATTGCAGGGCATGCATTTATCTCGGCCTACAAGTACATCCATACACCAACTCCATTGGATGAACAGGAGTAAGGCCATTGAGGCCTACTTTACTCTCACCATGACAATGACAGCGGATCCGGACAACCACCAAGATCATACAACCATACCGACCATGACCCCAACAACTACAGCACTACACCTACCTCCAACCATGCCGACAGACCTGCAAAGAGTCCTGTTCTGCTACCAACACGTCTTCGCCATTCCGCAATGGCTACCACCATCCAGGCCTTGTGACCACAAGATCTAACTCCTTCCAGACTCTTCACCTATCAAAGTCAAGCCATATCGCTACCCCTATAGCCACAAGGACGAGATTGAGAGAATGGTATCAGAGATGCTACAAGATGGCCTGATAGAACTCAGTACAAGCCTTTTTTCCTCTCCAGAACTCCTTGTCAAAAAAAAAGATGGGACATGGGGCTTCTGTACAGACTATAGGGCTTTGAATGCTCTAACTATCAAGGATGCCTTCCCCATTCCGACGATGGAAGAACTCTTAGACGAAATCCATGGAATTACCTTCTTCTCCAAGCTCGACTTACGCTCGGGCTATCACCAAATCCTTGTACATCCAGAAGACAAACACAAGACCGTCTTCAGAACACATCATGGCCACTTCCAGTGGGTGGTCATGCCGTTCGGGCTCTCTAACGTCCGGCAACATTTCAAGCTCTTATGAACACCATCTTCCAAGGAGTTTTGCGCAAATTCATCCTCGTCTTCTTTGATGATATCCTCATATATAGTGCTTCATGGGAACTCCATTTGCATTACCTCGAAGCTGTTTTAACAACCTTACAGAGCATCAACTATTCGCAAAGCTCTCAAAATGCACCTTTGGCATACAAGAAGTCGAGTACTTGGGACATGTCGTATCCTCTTGAGAAGTCCAGATGGAGAATTCAAAAGTCATTGCCATAGTGCAATGGCCCACCCCATCTAATGTGAAGCAATTAAGAGCATTTCTAGGTTTAAGCGGGTATTACCGCCATTTCATCAAAAGATATGCCCACCTAACTAGACCACTAACTGATTTATTAAAGAAAGAAGCTTTTCAGTGGAATACGCAGGCTGAAGAATCATTCCAAACATTAAAGACAGCAATCACATCTGCCCCAGTTCCATAGTTACCCGACTTCTCTAAAACCTTTACTCTAGAAACCGATGCATCCGGGTCGGGCATCGGAGCTGTTCTCAGCCAAAATGAGCACCCAATAGCCTACCATTCCAAGAAGATGCCTCCAAGCATGCAGAAGCAGCCTTCATACGTCCGGGAACTATATGCCTTGACTGACGCCATTCAAAAGTTCCGGCATTACTTAATTGGCAACAAATTCATTGTACGTACAGACCAGCAGGCACTTTGTCACCTGACCTCACAAACCATTCAGACGCCGGAACAATAGAAGTGGCTTCCGAAGGTGTTAGGCTTTGACTTCACAATTGAATACCGGCCCGGCAAAGACAATGTGGCTACCAACGCCCTCTCACGTTGTCTAGTTTTCACCACATCAACAGCCCATTGTGGCCTCATCAATCACATCCATTTCCTATAGGTACGTGATCCAGTCACCGGGCCACTAATACAGTAGCTGCAAACCAACACAGTACTCGACCCCAAATATACTTGGAAGCATGAACTACTCTGGTGCAATGGAAGGATCTATGTCCCGGCAAACCCACTACTCTGTGACCGACTCTTGTATGAATATCACGGATCATATTTGGGCAGACATGCAGGTATGCTACGCACATATGCCAGGTTGGCACAACAATTCTATTGGCCTGAGATGAGGAAAATGGTCAACGAATTTGTCCATAGCTACACCATTTGTCAACAAGCGAAAGAGTCCCACTCGAAACCAGGCGGCCTCCTACAACCCCTACCCATTCCAGAGCAAATATGGGAAGTAACTGCTATGGACTTCATTATTGGTCTTCCCAAGTCCAGGGGATACTCGGTAATCTATGTCATCGTTGACCGCCTATTGAAGTATGGCCATTTCATTCAATTACGGCATGACTTCTCTAGCACAGTTGTGGCAGAAGCTTTCATTGTTCATGTCGTCAAGCTACACGGCATTCAGAAATCCATCGTCAATGACCGCGATAAGGCATTTACCAACAAGTTTTGGCAGCACTTATTCACTAGAATGGGAACCACATTGTCAATGTCATCCGCCTACCATCCCCATACGGACGGACAATCAGAAGCACTAAACAAGTGCCTCGAACAATACCTCCGTTGTTTCACATTCGACAATCCAAAATCATGGGTTGATCTCCTGCCATGGGCCGAATTTTGGTACAACACGGCGATGTATACCAGCACGGGACTCACCCCGTTCAAGGCCGTATATGGACGTGACCCTCCACAACTACTACCTTACTTCACCAATGAAAGAGATCCACCAACCATATCAGTAATGCTTCAGGAAAGAGATCGTGTGCTACACTAACTCAAATCCAATCTGCTGAACGCCCAAGCAAGAATGAAACGCCTAGCTGATAAAAACCGCAATGACATCAATTTTGAGGTTAGGGATTAGGTTTATGTGAAACTTCAACCATACAAACATCACTCTCTAGCACTGCGACGCAACAACAAATTAGCCATGCGTTACTTTGGCCCGTTTCACGTGCTCCAACGCTTGGGTCCAATAGCATATAAATTGAAGTTACCACTCCAAGTGAAGATCCACCCAGTTTTCCATACGTCCCTCCTGAAGCAATGCCATGGAGATCCCTCCACTTTCAACATACCATCCTCACTGCTTACAAATGAATGGGGGCCCATCTTACAACTAGTGCAACTCCTTCAATATTGCCTAGTTAAACGTAACTCAGCATGGGTACCACAGGTACTAGTTCAGTAGCCTAATCTACCCGATGAAGACAACTCATGGGAAGACATATAACCTCTACAGCAGTACTATCCACATCTAGACCTTGCGGACAAGGTCTTTTCTCATGGGAGGGAAAATGTTATATTTCCATATAAGATAGTAGAGAAGACTAAGAGTAGTGGGCAGTCAACAGAAGACAAAGGAAATAAAGCACCAATGGATGAAAATGAAATGTCTAATGAGAAGTCAAAACATGGTTTAGGAGACAAATCACTCTGGGAAGTGGGGCACCAATCACAAAAGGAGGGAACTGAAAGCATTGAAGACCAACACGTGGGTGCTAGGCAAAGGAAAAGTAATCAAAGGTACAAGGATTTCATAATGGGGCATGGCTCATGGTCATATAAAGGGGGTAAAAGGCAAGAAGAGGGGTCTTATGCCTACTCAGACTCAGCTTGACGAGAGCAGCGTCTGGGTGGTTCCTTGGCTGGAAGACTCTGTTTAGCTTCTCCTTTTGTGTGTTTTATTTTGTTTGTGGACACAGCTGATAGCTCAGCTGTTGTATGGTTGTTTTCTGTGGTGTGTTTGTAAGCTTGTAAGGTTCTCCACTTGCATGTTTTCAGGAGATCCTAGCTTACTTATGTACCGATGCTTATGTTAATGGTATTGTGGGCTATCTCTTAGCACTTACCTGGTTGCGGTGTGTATTTTTCGGACTAATCCTGTGCGCAGGTTCATAACAGATACAGTCTCCAGGAAAACATTTGGCATTATCATTACTGCAAGTCATTTTTTTTCTGGATTTTGAGACTGACACTTAACAATGGCATATGTTTATGCCATTATGTATAATATTCTCAATACATGATAATATCCTCAAAGACACATAAAATTTTATTATATAACCCATATTTTTGTTTCATTAAGGTCTTCTTTGTATGGCTTCCAGAACCACACCATTGGTATCACGACGTAGTCTAACTTCTTCATCCTCCCAAGATGTTATGTTTCCATGCCGTAAAAGTTAATCTTCCAGTTATTAAGTTTTGACAACAAACACAAAACTCTTTCCAGCTTGATATGTTTGGTTACATGTCCCTTGTTCCATGTCCCTTGTTCCTTCAGAAGCAGGCAGCAAGGTATTGCTTGAATTGGTGTGTTGGCCAGCAAAGAGTGCAGTAATGTGGCCCTTTGATCTCACCGTCAGTGATTGGGCAGCCATCCTTGTGTTGGTGTTGAGATAACTGAGAATAAGGTGAAAGAACAAGTGTTCGATGAAATGCTTAGTAGTGAAAACCAGTGTTTTATGAAATGTCAGAAAGAGCTTGTATGTGGACTTTTTAGTTGACTAGAAAGTAAAAAGAAAACATTCACATAAGTCAACAAGCCAACCAATCGGCTCTTGGTCTCCTTCCCATTAATAAACAAAAAGAAACATTAAAGTAATAGCACATAACACCTCAACCATTGGCTGAGATAAACATAGTACAATACTATTGGGTATAGAATAAGCTATCTTGAACCCTCATTGGCAGCTGTCAAAAACTATGTGGATTGAGACACATATAATATTAATTTCTTACAAACAACCAACGAACATAACTTCCATCTTTTTCAAAACGGGTGCCAAACTTTACTTCAAACACTCCAGCAACCATGCGCCCCATGCTTCCTTGGTACAATTGCTCACCAGCACAGCAGGGACACCCATCTTCTCCACATTCAAACTACATCATCCATGCCGCAGCTGCTCGGGCCATGCTTCACCATGTTGCAGCTTAACCCATCACCTTCAATCACTCCTTTAACACCTCCACTTGATTGAAGAGTGGTTACTCCAATCAATTTTCTCAAGAGTTCATGTTTCTCTGCAGCAAGAGGTTTGGTGAACAGATCAGCTAGTTGGTCATTTGTAGAGCAATGATGTACTAAGATTACTCCATCTTCAATTAGCCCATGAATGAAATGAAAATGCACATCTATGTGCTTAGTTCTCCCATGATGAGCAGGGTTCCTTGCCACAGCTATTGCCGATTGATTGTCGCACCATAATTTAGTTGCACATTTGAAACTAACTCCTGTAACATTCTACTGAACCATACTACTTGACAAGCAGCAGAAGTTGTAGCAACATACTCTGTCTTTGTCGTGGACAATGCAACAATTTCTTGTTTCTTTGAGCTCCACGAAATTGGGCTGGAACCAAGCATGAAGATCATCCCTGTTGTGCTCTTCCGATCAGTTTTACAACCGCCCCAGTCACTGTCTGAATAAGCTTTCATAACTCCATAATCACCCCGTGAGAACCATAGTCCATGATCCATTGATCCAGCTAGATACCTCACGACTCTTTTTGCAGCAGTAAAATGATGCTTCAATGGACAATTCATGTATCTAGATAAATAATTCACTGCGAAACAAATGTCTGGACGAGAGTGAGTGAGATAGATCAGCTTCCCTACAATACTTCTATATAGTCTGGGATTATCGAATTCCTCTCCATCTTCACCTTGTGAACCTTCATTAACTCCAATTGATGTTAATACAGACTTGCATTCCTCCATGTTGAGAGTCTTGAGCAAATTCTTAACATAATTTTTCTGCAAAACAAACAAACCATCATGCTTTTGATGTACCTCCAGCCTGAGAAAGTAGCTCAAGTTTCCCAGATCTGTCATTTTGAAAGTGTTCTCCATCTCGGTCTTAAACTGAGTAATTAGTGTAGTTGAAGAGCTAGTATAGACAATGTCATCAACATACAAGCTAATCAGTAAACTCTCCCCACCCTTTTCAACCTTCCTGTATGCTCATTCTCACTTCTTTCATACCCATGCTTTTTTAAGTGTCTGTCAATCTTCTCATACCAAGCACGAGGTGCTTGTTTTAGGCCATACAGAGCCTTCTTCAGACGGTACACAAGATGCTCACCCTCTTCAACTTCATAGCCCTGTGGTTGCTCGACATATACCTCTTCTTGTAATTCTCCATTCAAGAATGCAGTTTGAACATCAAAATGATAAACCGGCCATCCTGCTTGTGCTGCACGAGCAAATATAAGTCTTACAGTCTCAAGCCTAGCAACAGGAGAGAACACCTCCTCATAATCAACCCCGTGCTTCTGAGGGTATCCTTTGACCACTAATCTGGCCTTATGCCTTATAGCATGACCTTCAGCATCACATTTAATCTTAAACACCCATTTAAGACCAATAGCATACATATCTTGAGGCAATTTGCATAATTCCTATGTCTTGTTGCTAATTATTGATGCCATCTCACGATTCATAGCATCCTGCCACTCCTTGTGCTTTACTGCTTCCTTGAACTCTGTTGGCTCCGCTGCATGTAGTGCTAGAGTACATGAACTGTAAATCTCAGCTAGTGAGCCAGATTTTCTTGCAGGTGATCCATCAGTGTCAATTGCTTGAACATTATGATCTAGGCACTCAGAATTTTGGTCAAGTGCTGTTGAATTACTTCCACCTTCATCTCTTCTAGTGCTATCTTCTCTTTGGTCTTCAGTATCTTCAATGACACCCTCTACTTGAACTTCTTGACCACTTTGCCTGCTTGAGTCCCAATTCCATCGAGAATTCTCATGGAACACTACATTCCTGCTTTCTATTACTAATAAGTGCTTGTGTTATAGTACCGCGAAGCGTTATTATCTTATAATAAGCATATCTTTTATCAGATTTTATCACTAAATTGTGTGCATTTGTGTGCTTTTGTGTGCTTTTGTGCATTGTAGGTTTGTGGAGCTAATTTGAAGAAGAAAAATAAAGTTAGATCATGTTTGCGGTTGTTGGGGAGTTTTTGGACCTAGCAAGAAACAAGGCACGAGCCTAGACTTCTGAGTGTGTGCCAACCTCCTTTGGAGGGGCACAAGGGTAGTCACATTCACAACAAGTCTAACTTGTGTAGCTTAGGAGAACTTCACCAATAAGAAGAATTGAAGCAATCGGCACGATCTACCATTGATTGTGTGCCCAATTCAATGTTCTCGATGAAAAATGGTGAATTCGGGAGCGTTTCAGCAAAGTATTGTAGCAGCACTGTAGCAAGTCACTACAGTAAAAATAATGTAGCAAGTTACTGTTCACTAACTGCCGAAAATCAGCATTCCAGCAACTTCACACGGGCGTGTGGAATTTCCACACGCCCGTGTGAAGTTGCTGGAATGCTGATTTTCGGTCCACACGGCCGTGTGAAATCCTGATTCAGCCGAATTTAAACTGCGACTCAACGTTATAAAAGGGGGTTTAGGAGACTTTTTACACATCTTTTGACCAATCTTTTCTCCCAACTTCTGGAGAGGGCGGCTAGGGTTTCGGAGAGGACTATGTTGGGGTTCGGAGCGCGTCATCGGCATCGTCACCGATGTCTGACGGCCGCACAAGACGACGGCCACATCACACGTAAGGCGGTTTTTCATCTATGCTTTCAATTTGTGTTCACTTTTATATTTCGATGGATTTGTATAGCTCTATGAGGAGCTAAACCCCTTTGTGGGTATTCGGACTTGTAAACCCTAGGATTATTATGTTTCTATGACAAAGTTTGAGTTGGTTGAGCATGTTTTCCATGATATCTGGTCGTGTTTTTATTGTATTTATAGGCTCTTGTTATTGTGCTAATGTTTCTGAATTTTTCTTGAGAGTCTGTGAATTTTTATAGGTAAACCAAAGAAAACACACGGCCGTGTGGAATTTCCACACTTGCATGTGTTACCAATTAGGGCTCAACTAGTGAGGGCACAGGAGCGTGACCTTGCCCCTGTGAGAAACCTCAGAAGGGGCACACGGCCCTGTGGAATTTCCACATTGCCGTGTGAAATCTTGCAGAACTTGGACTTTCATTCCCGAGTGTCATAGGGGCCATGTGGGTGCCCCTGTGAGTGCCCATGCCTTAAGGCACACGGCCATGTGGATGGATCACACGGCCGTGTGGATGCTTCACACGGCTGTGTGGAACACTTAGAGTTTCTCAGGCAAGCCAGAGAAGCCACAGGGGCGTGTGGGTTCCCCTGTGGCTGGCCTTGTGTTCTTTGCCAGGTTGGGCACACGGCCGTGTAGAATTTCCACACGGCCGTGTGAAATCCTTCAGAGACCTTAGGTGATTCCCGTGAATCCACAGGGGCATGTACCAGCCCCTATTCCCTATGAAGGCACACGGCCGTGTGGGGTAGTCCAGAGAGCAACCAGAGTACACACAGGGGCGTGTGATGGCCCCTATGAACCCTAATTTCAAAGGCACACGACCGTGTGGAAGTTCCACACGGCCGTGTGGATTCCCAAAACTTCAAAAGCCGCGATTTTCTTTTTAAGTTTCACTCGTGCCTCTTGATTCTTTCACTCTAGACAACTCTCTATTCCTCTCTTTCACTTCTCCGATCTTTTCTGAGCTTTTAGAGGTTTTATTTGGAGATTTTCCTGCCGATTTCAAGTATTTGTTCATCCATACCGCCGGTAAAAACTTCAAACCCTTTTTCTTCATCAAATCTTGATTTAGTTTGTTCTTGTTGATGATTTCGCTTGTGTTGAATGATTAAACTATAGGCGAACATGTTTAGAAAGAAATTCTAATGAATTTGAGTGTAAAAATGAGATTTTCGCCCCCACACCAGTGGGGCTCTGTCCGCCCGACGATCCACACGGGCGTGTGGATTTCTGCATATTGGTTCTTTCAACTGTTTTTGATTGGTTTCTTTTTTCAATCTTGCAGGAATGGCCTCCAGGTCTAGGAAGCAAGCCGGGAAACGCCCTCGTGAGCCTCGTGAGCCTTCTCCATCCCCCGAAGAGATGGATTTCGCTTTACCAGAGTATCAGGCCAGATTCAAGAGATTATTAACACTCCGATTTGGTCAGATGCGCTATCCAGACTTGAGCGCATTGAGGGATATATAGGTGGGTAACACTATAGCTACCGAGGTTGAGGAGCTTCTGGCAGTGGGTAGTTGGGGCAGCTTATTATCCTTTCGAGAGCCAGCTATTCAAGCACTTACACTCGAGGTGTTATCGACGTTCGAGTTTGACCGAGGGTACGATAGTTTCACCGATACAGATACTATTCAATTTTGTGCACTCGGTCAGCACTTCAGTTTGAGTGTTACCCAGTTATCGGTCAAGATGGGCCTCTACGACGAGGCGTTTACCGAGACGGAGGAGTATGCGCTACTGCCCACAGATTACCCAGGGACCCTGACACCTCAAAGGGCCTACAGGGAGTTTCGAAGGCGACATTCCTTTCCCGGCCAGCGTATAGCTATATCCATGCCGTAGTGAGCAGGTCAGTGAGCGGCAGAGGAGATAGCACAGGGGTGCTGAGTAGGCAGGAGTTGCTCTACCTGCACTCCATGGTACAGAGTGAGCCACTCCATCTGGGGCATGTTCTAGCTGATTATATACACCATCAGTGCCAATACCCCAGATGTGGAGTTATTTTCTTAGGCCCCTACATCACTCGCCTCATTATAGGCATGGGTCTCAGGGACGGAGTTCGTGGGGTTGAGAAGGCGACTGTACCAGCCCCGCTCAGCCAAAAGACATTACGGTTGATGGGTATGATTCGCAGATCAGGATAGGGAGTATACTCCATGATCATACCCGAGTCAGATCAGGCCGAGGGGTCACAACCGGCATTGGAGCCACCCCAAGAACAGGCAGATGCACAGGCACCACCCGCAGCACCAGAGCCACCTCCAGTGCGCATCTTTTCCCCATCTCGAGGCTAGGACAGATTTGAGCGCCTCGAGAGTGCTGTGGGTATCCTTTAGACAGAGGTGGCCAAGCTGCGAGCTACACATACCACACATCACTTAGAGACGATGGCACATCTTGATGCCATACAGCGGTTACTTGAGTAGTCCTTATCATCTCCTTTCGTGGTCCGGCCCCGAGCCTCCACTCCACCACCATCACCTCCACCATCAGCAGATCCACCAGCCTCAGACCCCGCAGCAGCAGCACCTGAGTCATTGACACAGGACACCAACGCTAAGGCGTCGTAGTTATCTTAGTTTTCTTTCTTTTGCATTTTTCGTATTATTTTCGACTTGTAGTACTCAGAAAGGACTCCCCTTCTGAGTTTATCTTTTATTTTTCTCGAGTTGTATTTCATTTCTATATCTTTATATACTCGAGTTTTATTTTGATTCTTCTTGAGCTATACTAAACCCTTGTGTATGTGTGCAGATGGTCTTGGATGTAAGGAATTTGAGGAATAGTCATAGGCACGGTCATGAGACCGTGTGTGCTCCATAAACCATTGAGAATCAACTCTCAAGGGACCTAACTCCATCAAACGCAACACTTGGAGTTCAGGTGAGTAATGTTTCAATTGCCTATCCCTACATTAATTGTGTTAATTGTTTTACTTGTTATTGTGCTTGCATGCGTACATTGAGAACAATGTACATCTTAAGTGTGGGAGTGGGGGGAGTTAACAGTGCATACACCTTTACTTGTGCGTTCAATTGCTTATGCTTATGTAGCCTATGGCGGTTCACCTTAGTTGCAACGGTTGTATTCTTAGAGTTTAGGAGAATTTTTAACATTGTATCCTTATCATGCTCTAGTTTCACTTGAATTTTAGGGAATTTTTGCTCGATTATCCCATATTGCACAACTCACTCTTAAAATCTTTTGGAAATTTAAACTTAAAGTTTTAAGGACTAGTTTAGTATTGCTTAGTAAGCTTTTAAGTGCTATATTGCTGAAAAAAAATCTGGTGATCTTGTGAATATTAGTTCAGCTTTTATCTTTGCATTTGGAGTGGAAAGATCTCTCTCCTATAAAGTATGTAGCTACTCTAATAAGTCGAATATGAGTTATGCCTAATGAGAGAAAGAGCTATCTCATAGGAAGCGTGAAAGCTACTACCCTGGTAGAAAGAGCTACCTCCTCGAAAGCGTGAAAGCCACCTTTGGCGGCCGCCTAGGAAAGGGCTACCTTAAAGGTTGAGTGAAGCTACTACCTCCCTACTTTGTGTACATAAATAAGTCCTTGTAACAAGAGTTTGAGGAGTACTCTTTGGTCTCTCTTGAGTGAATTCACACACACTTACACATTTTCGAGTTCTCTTTCTTTTTTATTCGAGTTTTTAGCTAGAGCAATGATAACCATATGCAATGTTTTGATTTCCCCTTACTTGTAGAATGCTTCTTTTGCACACTTTTGGTGAACCTAAGGCCGAGCAATTTTAGTTGTTCTTCGCAAGTACTTTCATGGGTTATTTTTGCTTGAGGACAAGCAAAAACTTAAGTGTGGGGGACTTTGATTAGTGCTTGTGTTATAGTACCGCGAAGCGTTATTATCTTACAATGAGCATATCTATTATTAGATTTTATCACTAAATTGTGTGCATTTGTGTGCTTTTGTGCACTGTAGGTTTGTGGAGCTAATTTGAAGAAGAAGAATAAAGTTAGATCATGTTTTCCGTTGTTGGGGAGTTTTTGGACCTAGCAAGAAACAAGGCACGAGCCTAGACTTGTGAGTGTGTGCCAACCTCCTTTGGAGGGGCACAAGGGTAGTCACATTTACAACAAGTCTAACTTGTGTAGCTTAGGAGAACTTCACCAATAAGAAAAATTGAAGCAATCGGCATCATCTACCATTGATTGTGTACCCAATTCAATGTTCTCGATGAAGAATGGTGAATTCGGGAGCGTTTCGGCAAAGTATTGTAGCAGAACTGTAGCAAGTCACTGCAGCAAAAATAATGTAGCAAGTTACTGTTCACTGACTGCCGAAAATCAGCATTCCAGCAACTTCACACGGGCGTGTGGAAATTCCACACGGCCGTGTGAAATCCTGATTCAGCCGAATTTAAACCGCGACTCAACGTTACAAAAGGGGGTTTATGAGACTTTTTACACATCTTTTGACCAATCTTTTCTCCCAACTTCTGGAGAGGGCGGCTAGGGTTTCAAAGAGGATTTTGTTGGGGTTCGGAGCGCGTCATCGGCATCATCACCGACGTCTGACGGTCGCACAAGACCACGGCCACATCATACGCAAGGGGGTTTTTCATCTATGCTTTCAATTTGTGTTCACTTTTATATTTCGATGGATTTGTATAGCTCTATGAGGAGCTAAACCCCTTGTGGGTATTCGGACTTGTAAACCCTAGGATTATTATGTTTCTATGACATTGTTATTATGATTTTCCATTATTGATGAATAAATTCGAGTTTCAATCTTAATTGCTTCTTGTAATTGTTTTCCTTTAGCCGTGACACTAGGATTGAGAACAATCTAGGTTATCCTTTGGAGGTGTGACAACTCCTATAGGGTTAGACTTCTTAATATTGAAGAGGGTTGAGAGGGTGAGTCGTGAGGTAGCGGAATGTCCCTTTTCCCCTCCGATGTGATTCTCCCTACCTCCGTGTTCCACGATTTCTTAGCATTTGAGATAGAGTGAAGTGCTAGGAGAGGAACTCCCCTGGGGCTTAGTTATGCGAGCAATAGAGTGAAGGGTTGAAGTGAATCCTAGTGCTGGGGCTTAATTGAGACTAGGGTTCTTCCACCTAGACCAAAGGGTTAGAACTATACATAGGAATAGGGTTTATCACTAGGAATCCCTAGAACTTAAAGCAATCCCACGTAGTGTGAGGCTTAGGAAGACGGACTCCCCTAGGGCTTAGTTGACAAGTCAACAAGAGAAAAGGGTCGTAGTGAAAACCTAATGCCGGGGCATAGTGTTGGGGTTAGTCACGGTTGACCTTAGGTTTGGGACCGTGTGTTTAAGGATATCCTCGACTCAATTAACATTGATAGGAAAGTATATTAGCATTGTCTTGCACTAGAAGCATAAGTCCTAGGGGTAGCTTGTCCGGGTGCTCAACTTTACTCATTGCTTGTCCTTCTTTATTTACTCCTACTTGTACTTTCTCACCTTCCATCTTTCTATTTTATTTTTTGTCACTTTATTTCTGCTTTCACACTCACTCATTGATTCTCTTCACACTTACCGTACACCGCTTAGCTAAATAGTAAAATCTCGTGTCTTAAATCCCTATTCCCTGTGGATACGACTACCCACTCACCAGGGTAAATTTATTACTTCGACAAGCCCGTGCACTTGCGGGATACATGCAAGGGGTCATGTCAATTACCTTGGAGATGAGTAGGTTATATAATTTATATGCCTTGGACCCTGAGCAGTAACCAATCAGAATACATTTTTCTGATTTATCATCAAGCTTGTGAACCCTATGAGTAGGGATAAGGGCAAACCCAATGCATCCAAACACCCTGAGATAACTCACATTTGGTTTGGTTCCATGCCATACCTCGTAGGGGGTCTTCCCATTCAAAGCTTGTGTGGGTGAACGATTGATCAAGTGTACAGTAGTTGATGTAGCTTCACCCGAGAATTTAGTTGGCAAGCCACCACTTTTGAGCAACCCTTTGGCCATCTCTATGACTGTCCGGTTCTTGCGCTTCACCACACCGTTTTGCTGTGGTGTGTATGGTGCCGAAAAGTCCCTTTTGATCCCTAGCTTCTCACAGTATTCATGACACTCCTATGAAAAAACTCACCTCCATGATCACTTCGAATTGCCTGGAGTTTCCTCCCCGTCTTCCTCTCCACCAAAACATGAAAGTTTTGAATCTTCTTGATCTCCTTTTTCCTTGAGAAAATAGACCCAGCTTCACCTGCTATAATCATCAATTAACAGATAAAAATACCTGTTTCCACCTAGGGAGTCTGTACTCATAGGACCACACAAGTCCATGTGAACGAGTTGTAGTTGTGCTGTTGCCCTTCATGTAAATCCAGTTGGGAAGCTTTTCCTTGCTTGCTTCACCAGCACACATTCTTTATACTTCTTGCTGTGTTTAAGCTCTGGCATTCCCTTCACCCTTTGATCTTGAGATAATAACATCAAACTCCTATAGTTCAGGTGCCCGAAATGCAAATGCCACAATTCCTCCACTGACTGACTCCTCTCCGCGACATTCAGACATTCCATGCTTGTGATGTTAATAGGAAACATATTGTTCTTCATTCTCGTGATTTCAATCACTTGATCACTCGAATTGTTGTTACTTATAACACACTTGTTATCAATAAACATCACAGAATAACCTCTTGTGAGCAGTTGGCCCACACTTAACAGGTTGTGAGCGAGACCCGGCACATATTGCACATCATGCAGCCTCTTCTGGTCTCCGTCTTCAGTGTACACTGTCACGAGTCCAATTCCTTGTACCTTCATTTCCTTGTTATCTCCAAGCCTCACAATGACCTTCAGCGATTCATCTAGACTACTAAAGAGTGTTTTATCTCCTGTCATATGATTCGAACACCCCGAATCAACCAACCAAACTGACTTATGATGAGATTCAACCATATTGCTTGCCATGAAGAGACATCCAATATCCTCTTCACCTGCTATAAGACCTGCACCATCATTCACCTTCTTTTTACTTCTACATTCGGCCTTCATGTGGCCAAAGCATTTGCATTGGAAGCACTGTATTGAGCTTTTATTTTCAAAGCTCGGCCTCGACCACCCCGGCCTCTTCCTCTCCCGCGAGTGAAGTGTCTTCCTCATCCTCTACCGTCACTCCATGAGCCTCCTGTGTTTCCACCTCTCCCATGGCTTGAACCAACATGATCACCCTTCATATGAAGAGCTTTCTCGCTACTCTTGAAGTGTCCCATTGAGATCATCAAGCGAGAGTGTTGATATCTCCTTGGACTCTTCAATGGCCACAGCAACCCAGTCGAATTTAGGTGCCAAACTTCAAAGTATTTTGGACACCACCTTAGCCTCAGCTACCTTGTGCCCAAGCGCCCGAACATGATTGACAATGCTGATAACCCGAATGATATACTCTCATATTTCTTCATCATCTCTCATCTGCAAGGTTTCAAAGTCTTGTATTAGAGCCTGAACTCTTACAACCAAAACCTTTGAAGTACCTTGGCATTGCTTCTTCAAGATCTCCTATGCTTCGTGTGCGGTCTTAACATCGGTAATCCTATCTAGATTGGGTCCGTCAACCGCCTGTTGGATTAGACACATCGCCCTCGCGTCTTTCTTCTTGTTCTCCCTCTCAACCGCAACCTCCTTTGATTCAGCAACACCCTTCTCCACTAGATCCCATAGTTCTAAGGATCTAAACACAGTCTTCATACGAAGACTCCACCTCCCGTATTCATCACCTGTGAATACCGGCACGGAGGTCTGAGAGAGGGTCACCGGCGTGTCCTTGTTGCTGGTGGATGTCATCTTCTCCCTTGGATCTCTGATACCACTTTATTGGTGTTGAGATGACTGAGAACAAGGTGAAAGAACAAGTATTCGATGAAATGCTTAGTAGTGAAAACCAGTGTTTTATGAAATGATAGAAAGAGCTTGTATGTGGACTTGTTAGTTGACTAGAAAGTAAAAAAGAAAACATTCACATAAGTCAACAAGCCAGCTAATTGGCTCTTGGTCTCCTTCCCATTAATAAACAAAAAGAAACATTAAAGTAATAGCACATAACACCTCAACCATTGGCTGAGATAAACATAGTACAATACTATTGGGCATAGAATAAGCTATCTTGAACCCTCATTGGCAGCTGTCAAAAACTATGTGGATTGAGACACATATAATATTAATTTCTTACAAACAGCCAACGAATATAACTTCCAGTTTTTCAAAACAGGTACCAAACTTTACTTCAAAAACTCCAGCAACCATGAGCCCCATGCTTCCTTGGTACAGTTGCTCACCAGCACAGCAGGGACACCCATCTTCTCCACATTCAAACGCCATCATCCATGTCGCAGCTGCTCGGGCCATGCTTCACCATGTTGACCTTGTACTTGGATTCAATAAAATTAACACTGCAGCATGTCATCCTCAGACTTGCCAGACACCTTGCAAGAGTTGATAATGGTTGAGAAGATCTCAGCAATTCTTGCTCGAACAGCAGGGATTGCGAGGTACAGGAAGATGAAGCTAATGGGACGCATGCCATTGTCAGAAACTTGAGAGTGTTTACTGTTTAACAAATGTATAAATGGTAGTGAAGTGGTTGATGATTGTCTAGTCTATGACAGCATCTATAAGCTCATCGGCGCAATTGGAGAGTGAGCAATGATCAACCCAAATGTGGCTTGAGTTGACAATGCAAACGACATCACCATCAGCCATTGTTCTCCATCCATAGTGAGAAGATGAATTGCGGATCATGGCATTGTCTGTGAGCTTCTGGATATTGATGTGGAGGCTGTGGATGATGAACATCAACACTGCGACCAACAATTGTCTTAAAACTATTCATTGTCAGTTCTTCCTTAACTGTGATAATAATGGCAGCAATCATTGATGGGGTTGCATATGCCACATGATAAGTGGCGAAGAGCACGGTGAGCTGCGTGATTGTTGGTACAACCATCTCCGGGTCATCAACCGTGCCGTGCATTGCTTCATGGTCAAATCTGACATCTTTGGGATTAGAATTTTCATTCACTTTACTTTATCTCAAGCTCCTCCTTGCCATCGTTGCAGCGCTCTAATCTGTGATCGTTTCGGGAGTCATTGATATTGCCATCTTTGCTTTCACTATGGCAGCTACCGTTGTCTCGTTCCTTCAGACATCTTCAGGACTGGTGTCACCTTCTTCATTGGTCCTTTTTAATCTCCGGCGCGACCATCAACGTCTCGGACTAGTATCACCTTCTTTGCCACCATTTCTCTTTCTTCGGCAGCAGCGACAGCAACTTTAAGCAACATCAGGCATTAGGCAGCAGCAGCGACATCATCAATAAGCAATGTTAGCAGACAGCAACCATGGCAGCAACGGCGTCAGGCGGCAGTAGCGACAGCAACAATGGTGATAGGCGGCAAGAGGCAGCAACGATTTTTTTTCCTTCTTTTTTTTTTTTAAGACATGTATATATAGGTATGGGAGAAAAAAAAACCTTTTTTCCCCGCTTTTTTCTTTCTTTTTTCTTCTCTTCTTCACTTTTCTTTCTTTATGTTTTTTCGCTATTTTCTTTTCCCAGAATAAAAATCCTCTCCAAAAAAAATTCTATCTGAATATAACCCCCACCCCCCTTTTTAAGAGCCTTCTCTCTCTCTCTCTCTCTCTCTCTCTCTCTCTCTCTCTCTCTTTTGTTCCTATCCAAAAAAAATCCCAACCCTCGCCGTAGAATCGCAACCCCATTGACCAAATCAAAAGAAAGGATAAGATTAAATTTAAAATTTAAATTTTTGAATTTTTTCTTTTGAAATTTAAAATCCAATTTGCCTCGGGATATGTGTTTGGGTGCCTCGAGATTTGAACTTTCTCAAGTTGCCTCAAGATATGTTCTCAGACTATATAAAATTTAGGATCTCCTCGGGATGTATATTCGGGTCATCCTAAGATTTGATATTGCCTTGAGATGTGTTCTCAAGGGCAATCTTGTAATTCGTGATTTTGCCTCGAGATATGTATTCTCGGGGACAATTTTGTAATTTGTCATTTTGCCTCGAGATATGTTCTAAGGAGCAATTTTGTAATTTGCTATTTTGCCTCGAGATATATTCTTAGTGGCAATTTTGTAATCTGCATTTTGGCTCGAGATATGTTCTCATGGGCAATTTTGAGTTTTGAATATTTTAGATGGCCTCGAGATCGGTGCTCTTAGCTGATCCAGAGATTTGAATATTTTTATATCGCCTTGAGATCTGTCCTCTCGACTGATCTTGAGATTTAGATCGCCTTGAAATATGTGTTCTCAGCTGATCTTGAGATTTGAATATTTTAAATCGCTTCGAGATCTGTGCTCTTGGCTGATCTTGAGATTTAAATATTTTTAGATCGCCTCGAGATCTGTTCTCTCGGCTGATCTTGAGATTTGAATATTTTAGATTGCCTCGAGATCTGTGCTAATATTTTTAGATCACCTCGAGATCTGTGCTCTCGGCTGATATTTTAAATTGCCCCGAGATACGCACTCTCGGCCAATATTCATATTTTAATTAATTTTTAGATTATTTCAAAAATGTCTCTGGATTTATCGCGAATATATCCAAATATGATGAAATTTATTCATTTTTACCACATATTGTCCTAATTTGATTAGAATTTGGCTGTATGTGAGTTTTAAAATTTATTCGATTTGAATTAGGACATACAATTTTTTATATGAACATGCCATAGTGTTTATGTGGAGAGAGAGTCCAAATTCACCCTTCAGTTTGCTGCTTAATCAGTTGAAAATCTTAAATGCTCGAACGCTTATCGTATTTGTTTAGTTGACTGTTTGCCTGATCGAACTTTTGTCGTATTCTTTTTGTTATCTGGCTACTTGATCGAACTTTTATCATATTCATTTAGTTGTTTGTCTGCGTGATCGAACTTTTGTCGTATTTGTTTAGTTGCCTGTCTGTTTGATCAAAATTGAATCTTGTTATTACTTTTTTGAACCATAAAGTTATGAACAATATATGGGCTTGCTTAATTAGTTTCTAAATTATGGTTTTGTTGCTTGCTTTCGTTACTATTGTTTGTTGTCATGATTTAATACATGTGATTGCTTAATCAGTTTCAAAATTGTTGTTTTCGGTTGCTTTCATTATTATCATTATTTGTTGTATTGATTTAAAAGAGCATCGGTCAGGCTTGTTAGTGTTAGAAGCATGTTATTTTTACTAAATAGATTTTGAGATATAAGTTATGGGATAAAAGTTTTTACATAACATTTAATTGGTTTGAATAATTTTTTTTTGTGTAAAAATAATAGAGCATTTTTTTTCTTACATTAATGACCAAACCTGTCATAATAATTAAATTAATCTACTCAATGAAGTTGGTATATTTCTCTGTTAAATTTTGCCGTCTATAATCCATGTTTAATTGTTGAAAATCCAATTTGAAATTTCTAATTACTTCTTTCTATCTATGGCTTCATCTCTGTTTGGTCATTCATTCAACGAAACAAGAATGCATTAATTATAAATAAATACCAACAAATAAATTAATAATTAAGAGTTACATGGAACCTAGCCATTATTTCCGACCTTTATCGAATTTTCAAAAACTAATTACCATTTAAACATTTCTAATTATTATACAAATTACTCCTTAAATACTAAACACATGATTAATTTAAATAATAATAATAATAATAATAATAATAATAATAAGATACTTCAAGGGATAGCGAGTAGAATCCTAATAAAAATGCAATAAATAAGAATTAATTTACTGGTCATTATTGCAAATAAATGTCTATTTGAGTCTTTTCCAAAATGAAAAGTGTGCCTTTCACTTACTATTTTAGGCAATCAGTGCATATACCCCCCCCCCCCCCCCTTCATCCTTATCTCATCTCTATGTCTTTTTCTCTCTCTCTATATATATCCCCACTTTACTTCTTTCTCTCTCTCTCTCTTTCTCTCTCGTTGTGCGCACTTGCGCTTGCGTTGCCTCGATTGTGTCACCTAGATCGGTGTTCTTCTTCAGTTCGGTTGATTTCTTGCGTCATGGTTGTGGTACTGTGAGGTTTCTATTGGAGGTTTTTGGGGTTGAAATCAGAGTGTGGAGTAATATCATGATGCTATTTGGGGAATACATATTGCAAATTTGATGTTTTTTTGTGTCTGATTTTAGTTTTGATCTGATCTAGGCTATCAAAATTGTAGCTTTTGTGTTTTTTTTTCTTTTTCCTTTTGCATTTCTTAGTGTTCTTGCTCTGTTTGTGGCTTTAGGTGAACTTGTTTTGGGAGTTTGATAAGTGTTTTGCTTGATCAGGTTTACCTGGGCATAAAAAAAGATACAAACTTTCCATTAGTACAAGTTGATTTACTTCTCATTATTATCATTGGATTTGTTTCGCATCTATTTACGAAATAAAAGTTATCTCATCCACTATATTCCAGGCAATCAATACATACCATTTAAGGAAAGCGAGGTTCCTATTGTCCTTTCCTTCTCTCTATATACAACATCCCTTAACCCTCTCTTTGCCCTTGTGACGGCTTAATTATCTCTCTTTTATCATAGTTCCTCTCCTCCATTGCTTTTATCCATCACCGCTGTGGTAATATGAGGTTTCTATTAGAGGTTTTGGGGTTGAATCGGAGTCTAGAGTCATTGCACGATGTTATTTAGGAAATATATCTTCCAAATATCTATTTCCCCCTTTTGGTATGATTTTAGTTTAGATCTGGTCTAGTGTCTCAGATCTGTTATTTCTTTGGAGGTCATCTCTTCCATCTCCTGTTGTTCCTTGTTTTGGCAATTTGATGAGTGTTTTCATGTGTAGGTTCTTTGCTACGGGAGAGGAAAAGGGAAGAACAATTTAGTTTAGGGCTTGCTTCCTATTAGTAGATCTATATTTGGTACTTTATTGATACTTCTTTTTCTTCCTCTTTGATTACTCTTTAAATACTTTAACATCCCCTTAATGATGTGTTTTTGTATGGTTTTCTAGAAATTGATCTTTCTTGTGTTGTTATTTTAAGGAATTTATTTTTGAATATGATGGACTTTTTTAGGAATGCTTGTTTGAGTATATGTTCTTGAGATAGATGCCCTACCCTATTTGTGATTAGATCTATAAATGTTATCCATTTTGAAGATTCTCATAAGGTTTTCCCTACTTAGGTATTTAGCGGTGGGAGAGAAAAAGAGAAGGAATAATTTGGTTTTGATAGTTGCTTGCTTCTGCTTCTACTTCTGATAAATTGATTTGGGATGGTACTTAATTGATGTTTTCTTTTCCTTTTTGCTTAGTTTCTAAATACATGAAAAGTGCCTTAATGATCTGTTTACTCTTATGGCTTACTAAAAATTTCTTTCTTGAATAGTTATTTCAAGGAATTTATTTTTTAGTGTATTGGTTTCTTCACTCTATTTGGATGTTTGTTTAATTGCATGGTGTTGAAATGTAGATGCCTTATTTAATAATTACGTTTGGAGCAAACTGTTTGTAGATTATATCTACTTTAAAGATGTTGAAAACATAAAGTTTTGCATGTTCAGGGTCTTAGCTGTGGGAGAAGAAAGAAGGAATAATTAGGTTTGACGGTTGCTCACTTCCCTTCCAGTAAGGTGATTGGATGTTGTTCTTTCATTTTTATTGCTCTTGGTATACTTTACCACGGCTTAAAATGGCAGCATGGATGTCTTAATGTTTGCTTTCTAGAAATTTTCTTGCTTGTATTGTCATTTTAAGAAATTCATTTTTGAATTTATTGGTTAGCATAGGAATCTTGCTTTGATTGCATGGGTTGATAAGGATGGCTTTCTTGTGAGTTATGTTTGGAGCTAACCATTTGTAGGTTATATCAACTTTGAAGATGTTGAGAATGCAAATGGATCTTTGAAATGGTGCATGTGATGATGCTGGTGATTGCTATTATCGAGCCATAGACTCTTGGTTTCATAGTCACCTCAGTTTGTCTTGATTTTGGTTTGTAGCTAACATGCATTGTGAGAGAGCTAGTGAAAATGCTTTCTGGAAGATAATGTTTTTTAATGTAATGATAAGTGAAGATGCATTAATTATGGGGCGACATGCAAGCGATTATCAATGAACCTTTAACATTTTCCAAACCAGAGGAAAGAAGAGAAAATGCCTTATTTGAGAACTTGATCTAATTTTGAATTTTTTTCGTATTCTTGTTTCTCTTTTCTTTCTTAATTCATTGCTATTGTTACCAAACATAGTTTAGAATTTTATTGAACTAAATGGATGGCCAGAAAGCAAAAGATTCTAAGAAGAAAGAACCCTTAAAGGGAGACAGGTTAACTCTAACGGCTACATGCTGTTGTGATTTTGGTGTCAAAAATTTGTCAGTTGGCCACAATTTTAAAGAAGTTTTAGTCATGTTATAAGAAGGCTGACAAAGTAGCCCTGCAATGATAAATACTCTGTCGAGAAAGACCTTCTAGAAACTTGGTATGATGTTTTGAAACTAGTTGAAGAGACACAGCTTGTTCAATCTTGGATAACAAAATTATTTTTAATTGGGTATGCTTAGGAAATTTTTCCAGTACATGATCACTAATTTTGTGCTCAAATTAAAATTGATCACTGTTTACTCATCCTGCATGAGTGGTTTTACCTCTTAAAGAGGAATCAAAATCAGCTGTGTTGCACAATGCAATCTTTAGGTTTAACACTGTCCAGTATGCCTAATTCCTGTAACTATGCATGTTGCTGTAATGCACAAGTAGCGTCAATAAGCATGTAGTGTATATTGACAAATCAATTAGTGTATGACGACAAATTAGTAAGTATTTAGCGTATAACGACAATGAATAATTTTTTAGTGCATGATGACAAATCTATTAGTATTTAGTGCATGACGACAAATTTATTAATATTTAGTATATGATGACAAATCAAACAATAACTAGTGTGTGGGAATAACCACTTTTGGCAGTTATTATGTGCTCACTACTCTTATTGTTGTGTTGTTTCTTATATGAAAAAGAATCTTTGAGCTATCTAATTTATCCATCAATTCTTTCAAATTTTATATGTCTGCAGCATGTGATAGCATGCTTGTACTCAAAATGAAAATGACACCCATTTTCTGATTCTGGAGGTTATCTTTATTGATCTTAGGCTCTCAGAAGGAAGCCTTCTATCAAGATGAATTCTGGTGATGATATTCCTATGTTGAAGATGGAGCAATCCACTTCTCTATATTCAGTATGAGAAGTTAATCATTGATTCTATCTCATACAAAAGAGAGTGAAGGAATTCTGTCTACTACAAGAGAGAGTCTAGCAGTGACTGCATCTCTTGGAAGAGAAAGTCAAGAAATCTCTTTTGCTGTAAGGGAAAGTCAATCAGTGACCCCATATACTGCAAGAGGGTATATGGAAAATCCTTCAGCCAGTAAAGCGGCTCAATCAGTGAGTACGTCTCCTTTGAGAGAGACTCTACAAAATCCTTCAGCTGTAAATGAAGGTCAATCAATGATTCCATCTCCTGCAAGAACTACTCAAGGAAATCCTCATGCTGGAATAAGCATTAGTTTAGGAGGAGGACAATCATCTGGTGCCAGTCCATCAGCATTTAATCAAATAGTGATTTATGACCCTGATTCAGAAGATGGCAATGAAAGTGATACTCATGCTGCATCTGGTTCTTCTGCACCACCTGATCCATTTGAACAGTTCCAAACATTCTCTGTGCAGTGCGATGACTGTTTAAAACGGAGGCTAGTCCCAACAAAGGAACAATACGAAAAAATTCGAGCAAATTTCTTAGAAAGACCTTTTATTTGTTCGCGGGCTCGTGAATGGAACCCTACAGTATCATGTGCAGATCCGACAGACATAATTCTAGATGATTCAAGAATATGGGCGATTGATAAACCTAATATTCCTGTATCTCCTCCAGGATGGGAAAGGTTGATTCGGCTTAGAGCTGAAGGAGGCACTAAATTCGTAGATGTGTATGCTCTCTTTCTCACTTTTGAGTATTTAGATATATTTGAATTCAAAGATGATATCTATGTTCACTCAAGTGAAAAAATCTAAAATTTGGTGGAAGAAATTACAAATTCTATTTCATATGCATGGATGTCACTTATGTTCACACAATTTTTAGGTTGAAGTATTATCTGATGGGATCTGTTTTTTTTTTTTTTTAGGTTTTATGTTACACCAACAAGAAAGAAGCTTCGATCTACACTTGATGTTCAACTGTATGCATACATCACTTGTTTTATTTCTTTCCATAAGTTTATTCTTTCCATAGTGTCTAACCATGTTTAAAGATGCAACATGGTAAGGAGCTATGCATATAGCATATGATTTAGCATCGATGAGTAGTTTTAACTAGAAAATAAATACCTTCCATCTTTTAAGTTCCTTTATCATCTCATTTGCTACATATTTTCAATGTTCACAGTTGTTAAAATTGAAGAGTGTTTTTCAATTATTTTTCTATGTAAGGTACTTACTAGAGAATTCCATACAAGATGTGCACATCTCCCAATTCAACTTCAAAGCACCAAAGCCACTTCGAGAGAACTATATCCGCAAATGGCGTCCTCGGCCTAAAGTACCACCCTCAGGTTTGTATGGCTTTTGATTTTTTTTTCCTTTCATTTTTTTTTTGTCTTTCTTTTTTGAGAATGTGGACAAATCTTGTTTCAATATTTTTGGCATCAGCTAGCTTCGAACCCTTAACCTTTTACTTTGTGAGAGGGTGTCTCACCAATTCATCAATGAGTAGGTTTGACAATAGATTCTGCTTTATAATAATATTATGCACTATATTTTTGAATTGTTTTCTTTGTAGCTGGTCTATATTAGCCAATTGTTTTGCATATTATCTCTAGAGCTATATGCAATGCCCTCTCGCTGAGAGGGTAGTGAGCTATTTTTGTGTTGTTTTTCCATGACTTCATATTGTCATTGTGGTTTGAAAGTGTTGTGTTATTATTGTTCCAGATAACAAAATTATGTTGGTCGTAGTATTAGCTGATGGGTTCTACACATGTTTATGATTTCATATCACTTATTGTTTTGACATGATTTTTAAAACATGTTGAAGTGTTTACTTTTGAATCAATGATCATAATTTGTAAGTCATGCCTCCATGCAACTGATGTTATCATATCAATATATTTTGAAGATTGGATTTGCTCCACCAATTCTATTCATTATTGTGTCCAATGTCTAATCATCCTTTTGTGATTGAAATTTGCAAATGACATCTCTTTAATTTTATCTTTGCCAGTTTTGGCCTATTAGTATTAATTTCTCATTCTTTTGACATGATTTTTTTCACTCGATGCAATTATTTTACCTTATTTTCTACATAAAGGTTCACCATAAGTGCAATATATTAATCTCTTGCACATTTGCACTCCAAATATTTTACTATCATTTACTTCTAATGCACATATTTGTGCATTCTGATGACGCTTCTTGTGTTCTAACTATAATACCCATAATGTCAATCATCTGAGTTACTACATCTTCTATAATTGAATATGATCTCATAGTAATTTGTATGAGTCAGACACAACACTAAGGAGAAATAGAATAGCATGTTTGTAAAGCTTCATCCAGGCAACCTGCCATCTTAAATTACAAGTGTGCCATTCATCTTTTAAATGCTAATCTAATTGTTTCCGCTCTTCTGTGTTTATTTTACTGAATCTTGTTTCCGTATTTTCCCATAATGCATGAACTTATGATCTCAGAGGCTCCAGTTTCTGGTGCACCTCCAACTGCTGTGCAAGAGGAGAGAGTATCATCTGTGACTCCTCTTTCACAGGTGCCTCCATCTGCTGTTGGACAAGAGGAACAAGCATTACCAGTGACTCCAAATTCGATGGCACCTTCATCTGTTGTTGCTCAAGGGGAAGCAACATCATTAGTGACTCAAACTTCACAGGCACCTTCATTTGCTGTTGCTCAAGCGGAAGGAGTGTCATTGGTGATTCCAATTTCCCAGGCATCTCCATCTACTGTCGCACAAAGGAAACGTAGATCATCAGTCAACCTAATTTCTCTGGCATCACCTACGACTCCAATTTCCCAGGCAGCTTCAACTGTTCTACCACAAGTTGAAAGGGCATTAACAATGGAACCTATTTCCTGGGCACCTCCACCTGCTATGGTGCAAGAGGAACCGACACCATCAATGACTCCTACTTGCTCAGCCCCTCGATCACCCATTGCACAAAGGAAACACAGGCGCAAATTACCAAGGGCTCCTACTTTCTATGTTGCTCCACCAGCTATTGCACTTGAGCGATGTTCACGACGGCCTATTTCCTGTGCACGTCCACTGACTATTGGAAGAGGAAAAGGGCTGCATGCACCACCAGTAACTCCTATTTCTGATGAATGTCAACCGGCTGCTGCACAAGAAGAACATGCACCACCAGTGACTCCTATTCTTGGTGCATGTCCACCGGCTGTTGCACAAGAGGAACATGCACCACCAGTGACTTCTATTCCCACTGCACACCCACTGACTATTGGAAGAGGAAAAGGAAAAGGAAGAGGAAGAGGAAGAGGAAGAGAGCGACATGGACCAGTAGTAACTCCTATTGCCGATGCACATTCACTAGTTGTTGCTCAAGAGGAACATGCACTACTAGTGACTCCTATTCTAGGTGCACATCCACTGACTGTTGGAAGAGGAAGAGGAAGAGGGCGACATGGACCACTAGTAACTCCTATTCCTAGTGCACATCCACCAGCTGTTGCACAAGAGGAACATGCACCATCAGTGACTCCTGTTTCCAGTGCATATCCATTGACTATTGGAAGAGGAAGAGGGCGACGTGCAACACCAATAACTCCTATTCCCGGTGCATGCCCACTGGCTGTTGCACAAGAGGATCATTCATCGTCTCCTGCACGCATGTCTTCTGCCACACTATCCATGCCTTCACCTGCACGCTCGTCCTCTGCTACTCTGTCCGATCCTTCATCACCTGTGCGCTCATCTTCTGCCACACTGTCCATGTCTTCACCTGCACGCTCGTCCTCTGCTACTCTGTCTGATCCTTCATCACCTGCACGCTCGTCATCTGCTACTCTGTCCGATCCTTCATCACCTGCACGCTCATCTTCTGCTACACTATCCATGCCTTCACCTGCACGCTCGTCCTCTGCTACTCTGTCCGATCCTTTATCACCTGCGCGCTCATCTTCTGCCACAGTGTCCATGTGAGGAGAGACCCAAATTCACCCTTCAGTTTGTTGTTTAATGAGTTGAAAAAACTTAAATGCTCAAACTTTTGTCGTATTTGTTTAGTTGGCTGTCTGCTTGATCGAACTTTTATCGTATTCTTTTAGTTGTTTGGCTACTTGATCAAACTATTGTCATATTCGTTTAGTTGTCTATTTGCTTGATCAAACTTTTGTTGTATTCATTCAGTTGCCTGTTTGTTTGATCAAAACTGAATCTTGTTATTTCCTTTCTGAACCATGAAGTTATGAACAATGTATAGGCTTGCTTAATCAGTTTTTTAATTATGTTTTTGTTGCTTGCTTTCACTACTGTTGTTGTTTGTTGTCTTGATTTAATCCATGTGATTGCTTAATCAGTTTAGAAATTGCTCTTTTCACTTGCTTTCGTCATTATCATTATTTCTTGTATTGATTTAAAAGAGCATTGGTTGTTCTTGTTAGTTTTAAAAGCATGATATTTTTACCAAATAAATTTTGAGATATACGTTATGGGATAAAAGTTTTTACATAACATTTAATTAGATTTAAAAAAATTTCTATGTACAAAATAATAGAGCATTTTTTTTCTTACATTAATGAGCAAACCCGTCATAATAATTAAATTAATCTACTCATTGAAGTTGGTATATTTCTCTGTTAAATTTTGCCGTCTGTAATCCATGTTTAATTGCTGAAAATCCAATTTGAAATTTCTAATTACTTCTTTCTATCTATGGCTTCATCTCTGTTTGGACATTCATTCAACGAAACAAGAATGCATTAATTATAAATAAATATCAACAAATAAATTAATAATTAATAGTTACATGGAACCCAGCCATTATTTCCGACCCTTATAGAATTTTCAAATTTTAATTAATTACCATTTAAACATTTCTAATTATTATACAAATTACACCTTAAATACTAAATACATTATTAATTTAAATAAATAAAAATCATTTTTATTGAAAACAAAAAAATTATCATATTGCACATCATGTATTACAAGAAGGAAAAGAAATAACAATAATAATAATAATAATAATAATAATAATAATAACAATAATAATAATAATAATAATAATAATAATAATAATAATAAGATATTTCAAGGGATAGCGAGTAAAGACCTAATAAAAATGCAATAAATAAGAATTAATTTACTGGTCATTATTGCAAATAAATGTCTATTTGCGTCTTTTCCAAATGCATTTTTTTCCTTACATTAATGAGCAAACCCGTCATAATAATTAAATTAATCTACTCATTGAAGTTGGTATATTTCTCTGTTAAATTTTGCCGTCTGTAATCCATGTTTAATTGCTGAAAATCCAATTTGAAATTTCTAATTACTTCTTTCTATCTATGGCTTCATCTCTGTTTGGTCATTCATTCAACGAAACAAGAATGCATTAATTATAAATAAATATCAACAAATAAATTAATAATTAATAGTTACATGGAATCCAGCCATTATTTCTGACCCTTATAGAATTTTCAAATTTTAATTAATTACCATTTAAACATTTCTAATTATTATACAAATTACACCTTAAATACTAAATACATGATTAATTTAAATAAATAAAAATCATTTTTATTGAAACACAAAAAAATTATCATATTGCACATCATGTATTACAAGAAGGAAAAGAAATAACAATAATAATAATAATAAGATATTTCAAGGGATAGCGAGTAAAGACCTAATAAAAATGCAATAAATAAGAATTAATTTACTGGTCATTATTTCAAATAAATGTCTATTTGCGTCTTTTCCAAATGCAAAGAATGTCTTTCACTTACTATTTTAGGCAATCAATGCATATAGGCCCCCCCCCCTTACCCTTCTTTCTATATCTCTCTCTATATATATCCCCCACTTCACTCCTCTCTCTCTCTCTCTCTCTCACTGTGCGCCTTTACGCCCCCCTTCCCCCCCCCCCCCCCCCCCCCCCCCCCCCCCCCCTTCACCCTTACCCTTCTTTCTATCTCTCTCTCTATATATCCCCCACTTCACTCCTCTCTCTCTCTCTCGCTGTGCGCCTTTGCGCCCCCCTTTTCCCCCACCCTTACCCTTCTTTCTATATCTCTCTCTATATATATCCCCCACTTCACTCCTCTCTCTCTCTCTCTCTCTCTCGCTCTCTCTCTCTCTCTCTCTCTCTCTCTCGCTGTGCGCTTTTGCGCTTGTGTTGCCTCGATTGTGTCGCCTACATCGGGGTTCTTCTTCAGTTTGGTTGATTTCTAGCGTCACGGTTGTGGTACTGTGAGGTTTCCATCGAAGGTTTTTGGGGTTGAAATCAGAGTGTGGAATATCATAACACTATTTAGGGAATATATATTGCAAAATTTGATGCTTTTCTGTGTCTGATTTCAGTTTTGATCTGATCTAGAATACCAAAACTGTAGCTTTTGTCTTTTTTTTTTTTTTTTTTTTTTTGCATTTCTTGGTGTTCTTGCTCTGTTTGTGGCTTTTCATGAACTTGTTTTCGTAGTTGGATGAGTGTTTTGCATGTTCAGGTTGTCAGCGGTGGGATAAGAAAGAGATGGGATAGTTTGGTTTTGATTGTTGCTCGCTTTGCTTCTGATATGTTGATCTGTTGTTGGTACTTCACTGTTTTTTTTCTTCTTCCTTTTTGATAACTCTTTAAAAACTTTTGACCAAATAGTTTGTTTATTTATCTGATTTTATAGGACATTTTCTTGCTAGTATAGTCATTTTAAGAAATTCATTTCTGAAAGGAATGCTTTTTTTCATTACACAGTGTTGAGGTATGGATGCCTATTTTGTGAATTATGTTTTGGAGCTAAATATTTGTGGTTTTTATCAATTTTTTAAGATGCTCATGAAGTTTTGAATGTCTAGGTTCTCAGCAGTTGGAGAAGAAAGAGAAGGAATAATCAGCTTTTGATTGTTGCTAACTTCTGATAAGTACTTTTATTGCTAGTACTTAAGTGGTGCTTTCTTTTACTTTTTTGCTTACTCTTTAAATGACTGAATGGTATTGAGATATCGGTGCCTTGTTTGTGAATTATGCTTGGAGCTAACTCTTTGTAGGTTATATCTACTTTGAAGATGTTGAGAGCTTTGAGTTAATCTGATTTTGACCGTTGCCCGATTCTGCTGCCTGTAAGTTAATCTATTGTCGGTACTTTGCTAATGTTTTCTTCTTCATTCATGATTATTCTTGAATACTTCAACATTAGTGGTTTGCTTATTTGTTATGCTTTTTAGAAATTTAACATTGCCTCAGTTTGTGTTGATTTTGGTATGTAGCCAATATGCATTGCAAGGGAACAAGTGAAAATGTGTTCTAGATGATAGTGGTTTTGAATGTGAGGATAAGTGAAGGTGCCATTAATTATTGCATGAGATGCAAGCGATTATTAATGAACCTTTGCCTTCTTTACCAACTTGATCGAATTTCCACTTTTTGCCGTATTCGCATTTGTCTTTTCTATCTTAATTTTTGTTCATTGTTACCAAACATAGACAATGATTTTTATCCAAATAAATGGTTGGCTAGAAAGCAAAAATTTTCTGACAGGAAAGAACCCTTTGATGATAATTGTGAACTCTAGCGGCTAGATGCCATTGTGATGATAGCCTCTAAATTCTGTCAGTTGGTCACAATATTATAAAATTTTATTCATGTTATAATGAAACATAGAATGTTGATAAGTTTTCATCCATGGGCCTGAATTCATTTGTGCGCTACATCTAGTGATGAAAACAGAAATAAAAATAGCCTGGTAATGATAACTACTCTATTAAGAAAGACCTCCAAAAGATCTTGTAAGAAGTTCTAAAGCTAGTTGAAAAGAGACAACTTGCTCGATCTTTGATAACAAAATTATTTTTAATTGGGTTTGCTTAGAAATTTTTTTCAAGCACTTGATCATGTTTAGTCACTTTGCATTAGTGATCTAACCAATTAAAAAAATATATATGATATAATTTCTTGTGTGTCACACACTGCAGTTCTTTCGCTTTGACCCTATTCACCATCTTGAATTCCATTGAGAATGCATGCTGATGTAATGGGCAAGTAGCATCAATCAGTATTTAGTGTATTGATGATGAATCAATTAGTATTTGGTGCGTGACGACAAATTAATGAGTAGTTAGTGTACGATGTCAAATATTTTTGGCAGTTATTATGTGCTAACTTCTCTTATAATGGAAAGGAACAACTGCCTTTTTATCTTTTCATTTCTATGTTTTAGTAAATTGATACTTGCCTTTTGGTTTTTCTTGGTTAAGTAAGTATTCCTCCCCGAATTCATTTGTACAGAGGTCCCTTTTTTGAGGTATTTATATGTTATTCTTTCATGTCTTCTCTCAAGGTTTTTTGCTTGAATTTGATAATGGACATTTTTTGTAATCTTTTTCTTGCTTTTGCAATTTCGAGTTGATTTGTTTCCAATTTAAATTAATGCTATTATTCTTAAAAAAAGGCATATATAAATAACTGGTTTGTTACTTGTATGAAAAAAAAAGAATGTCTAAGCTATCTTATTTATCCATCAGTTCTTTCAGATTTCATATGACTGCTGAATGCGAAAGCATGCCTGTGCTCAAAATGAAAATGAGTTATTTTCTCATTTTGGAGGTTATGTTCATTGATTGAAGGTTCTCAAAAAAAAAAGACTTGTATCAAGATGAATCCAGGTGATGATATTCCTGTGGTGGAGGTGGAACAATCCATGGCTTTATCTCTGATAAGAGAGAGTCAATTATTGACCCCATCTGATAAACGCCTAATTGTACATATTATTTATGTATGTTTGCGTATTTATCGAGTATTTTTATATGTGTGGATGCCCGTTTTCGGTCTAAATTGGTTAATTTCGTGTTACAGGCACAGAAGTTACCTTGGGGAGCTCGTCAACGAGATTTTTAGAAGAAATTGGCAAGAAAAGATCATTTTCGAGCCCCAGTACTGTAGTAGCATTGTAGCACGAGAACTTTGGCGAAGCGTCTAAGTCTGTAGCACTGTAGCAACACTATAGCAGCCTGAAGCACGCACATTTGGAGATTTTTCTAAGTCTGGAAACCCTCACGGCCGTGAGGTCAACCGCAAGGAATTCAGGGGTAGAGTACTGTAGCAAGGTTACTGCAGCAGGGTTACTGTAACAGGTTTCGTATCTTTGCAGATTCTTTCGTCCCGCATTATAGGCTACCTCACGGGCCGTATATGGACCGTGAGCTCACCGATGAAGAGGCACGAACTCATCTTTTTATGGGACTTGGAGAGTTCTTTTAGGGCATCTTGGGTCTTCTTCTTTGAGCCTCTCACCACCACCTTAGATCTGAGGTAGAAGGAGCTTTTCGAGGGCGATCTCGGCTAGGATTTGGCGAGGAGAGCAAGGTTTTGGGAAGAATATACATCCTAGGGCTCACATTTGGAGGTTGAAGTCAAGGGAAGCTACCCCTTTGAGTGGCGTCTTTGGAACTTCTCCGGCCTTCATCCTTTGAGGGAGTTTGCATGTATTCTTTGTTGTATTTGTTGAACATGAGCAACTAAACCCCAAGGTCACCGGATGTAGGTGAACCTTGGGGGTGAACTTGTGATGTTTTGGATGCTTTGTTCTAATTTATGTTTGTGGCTTGTTTGTGATCCATTGTTTGGTGTTTTTACATACTTGGTATGCATGAGAACTCTATGTATCAAAAGACTTAGGAAATGCTAGGTTGCATGACCATTGCCCTAGTGTTAGACTCACCAAACTTGGAAGGGAAATATGTATAAATACGCCGTAACCATCGGGTATTTGTACCCCTCCACTCCTAGGGTTAAATACTCGTTTGTATCTTAACTCTAGTTTGAGAAAATCACTTCACCCTTTGCAATCGTAGGGGTATTTTTGGGCGGTAGACGTACCGTATCCAATACCCGTACCGGATTAGGGGTCAATTTCCGTGACCATCGGGTTGGCCTAATCTAGGGTTTTCTCGGTTTAATTAGCCACTTGCATGTTAGTTCAAGAATCCTACTCACTTTAGTAGCCCCTAAGGGAATCCTCATCCGTGACCACTCTTAGCCCTAATTTATCCCGTATCTTGTCCTCGTATGTTTGCATTGGTTACTTATTTGTTTAGTTTATTTACATTTTATTCTCTCTCTTAAAATTGTGTCGGTTGAACAATATTGTAAAAGGGAAGTAAGGATAGCTTCTCGGGCCCTAGGGAATACGACCCCTGTATCATGCACAGAGTATTACTTGATGACCCGTGCACTTGCGGGTATAGCTTAGCGCTATCAGAGATAAAAGATAAGAAGGGGGCAGAAAACCTAGCTGCTGACCACCTATCCCACCTTTAGGGTCCCAATGATGACGTGTTAGAAAGAAGAGAAATAAATGACACATTTTCTGGGGAACAATTATGTGGTATTCAGGTGGTAGCAGAAGATGAGACCCCGTGGTTTGCTGACTTTGCAAATTATCTAGCGGCGAAAACATTCCCTAAGTGGCTCACTCACCAACAAAGGAAGAAGTTTTTTGCTGACCTGAAGTATTATATCTGGAAGGATCCTTATTTATTCCGGGTCTGCTCTGATCAAATTGTCAGAAGGTGTGTTTCGCTGGGGAAAGGGCGAGATATCTTGAAGCATTGCAATTCCGGGCCGACAGGTGGTCACTATAGTGGGAACCGGACAGCTAGGAAGGCCCTTGATGCAAGATTTTATTGGCCAACTATGTTCCAAGATGCACAAACATTGGTGCAACATTGTGACAGGTGCCAGAGAACGGGTAATATCTCGAACAGAGAGGAAATGCCTCAATCATGGAATCAAGCATGCGAAGTATTTGATGTCTGGGGAATCGACTTCATGGGACCGTTTCCTAGCTCTCAGGGCAACAAATATATCCTAGTGACAGTGGACTATGTCTCCAAGTGGGTGGAAGCACAAGCCTTCCCATCGTGTGAAGCACGAGTTGTTGTGAAATTTCTAAAAAAAATATTTTCCCGGTTCGGAGCACCCAGGACAATCATTAGTGACAGGGGCACTCATTTCTGCAACTCTCAATTTGAGAAGGTTTTAAAATGATACGGCGTGTCTCACAGAATCTCAACTGCTTATCACCCGCAAACCATTAGTCAAGTTAAGGTATCGAATAGGGAATTAAAGCGCATTTTAGAGAAAACAGTTAGCCATCATAGAAGGGATTGGGTCTACGCCCTATCGATTGGTCTATGGAAAAATGTGTCACTTGCCGATTGAACTAGAACACAAAGCTTACTGGGCCATAAAGCAACTCAATTTTGATCCCCATTTGTGTGGTCACAAGTGGAAACTCCAATTAAATGAGTTAGAGGAATGACGATCCTTGGCTTATGACACCTCGATGAGATATAAGGAGAGGATGAAGGAATATCATGACCGGCATATTAAACAAGCCAAGTGCTTCCAGCCCGGGGACCAAGTATTACTATTCAATACAAGATTGAAATTATTCCCCGGGAAATTAAAATCACGATGGCATTGCCCCTACACCGTGACTCAAGTGTTTCCTCATGGTGCCATCGAGATATCTCATCCACAAAAGGGAACCTTTAAAGTCAATGGCCACCGGTTGAAGCATTATTTCTCGGGGAACAACATTTCACACAAGGTTGGAGGTAATTTGACTTCCTTTGATCCACCATGATGACGAGGTAAGAGACGTCGAGCTAAAGACGTTAAACAAGCGCTCCTAGGGAGGCAACCCATGCATTTGAATTCCTTGCAAGTTCATTTTCATATTTTTTAGTTTGTGTGTTCATGTGTTTTTCGTATTTTTGAAGTGTTAGTGCTTGTTGTTCTTTGAATTTTAAGTGTGCCGTTGTGGTTGTTTAGCTATCTTTCTCAATTTTTTTTATCATAATCTTCAATGGTTGTCATATGCTCTTTAATTTTTGATTCATTGTGACGCATCAAACTTCATGTTCTTAATGGTTGTTAGTGATTTCGGCTATGTTTTTCATGAGTTTTTTGGATGTTTGAATGAGTCTTTGATGTAAAATCTGAAAAAAGGTCATTTCTTGACCGCATGCATGCCTGCTTGCGCATCTAGAGACTCATGCGGGCGACCATGCGCCCGCATGAGCACCCGGCATGCCCAACCCGAGGCTCATGCGGGCGACCATGCGCCCGCATGAGCACTCGGCATTGGCAACCCTTGACTCATGCGGCCGTCCATGCGGGCACATGGATGGCCGCATGGTTGGCCGATTGCCTTAAGCCCCTACTTCACTTCATTTCTCCACTATTCATTCATTTTCTCATCTTCTTCTTCCCCTCTCCTCTTCATTTCTCCATCATTTTCCTTCATTCTTTTTGCACTAAAAAGCTCTCCTCATCCTAGAAAACAAGCTTTTGGAAGATCTTTGAAGTTTTATCAAGTTTTTAGCCAGATTCCACTTCATCCTCACTTTGATGCCCTAGCTTGAGGTAAACTCCATAACTCTCCATTTCTAGGGCTTTTCTTTGTGTTTTTGGGCTGAATTTCTTGGGAATGTTGTTGTGAATGCTTCTTGTAAATGTTTTCTTTGAATTTGAAGCTTTGTAAAATTGTTTTGCTACTTTTACAAGGAGAGACTCTTGCCAAATTTTCCCGGATTTACTGTAGAAATACTTAGAATTCAGCCCATTCATTTCATTGAGCATTCTTCTCATATGTTTTTGGTTTAATGGTGCTTGTTTGATCTTATAGGGATGCCGACCAAGCATGTGGCTTCGAAGTGAGCCCGGAGGGGCTCTCCACCGCCCGTTTTCGAGCCAAGATTCACTAACGATTCCCACAAGACGCGTTTCACCCTATTGTTGAGGAAGAATTTTGGTGTTGTCCGAAAAATTGATTGGGAAACTTTGAAGATTTTGGATTTAGATTGTGCCATCCGGGGATACATATCGCATGGTGGTTGGGACAATGTTTTTGAGATCGATGAGCCCACTTACAAGGAAATCACGTTGGAGGTACTTAGCTCGATCGAGGTGTCCAGTCACCACCCCCTCACCCGATATGCTGGCCACCTATCCTTTATGGCATTCTGCAAGAAGCACAGGATCTATCAAGACCAATTGGGTGTGTATCTTGGGCTCTACACGGATGAGTACACTCAAACTCCCGAATTCAATAGTTTGCCTCAAGATTTCCCTCACCCAGTCAACTATAAATCTTTCTGGAGGTCCATTGCTTACACGACATCAAAGAAGGCTTCCACGATGTTGAACCCAGCTCACAGGTACATTCAGGATTTGCTATCCAGAAGCGTGAGCAGTCGATCTGATTCTACCGGGGTAGTTACGCACACTGATTTGCTTATGCTATATAGCATTGTTAAGTGCTACCCAATTCACCTTGGTCATCTTTTTGCGGAGTTTCTTGCCCACCAGGGGACTTCGACACGTCTCGGGATGATTTTTGTTGGCCCATATGTTACACGTTTGATCAGAGGCCTTTGTTTGATTGAGCTCACCCGGGGCATGCGAGTTGTGGGAACCATTACCCCGCTTGGATTGCCAATCTTACTTGCTATGGGGATGGTTGTGAGATCAGGGACCACATATCGGCTTAAACCCCCGGCAGGAGGAACGTCACAAGACCCTGGGACATCGCGGGATTCAGACACAGGATCTGATTCTGAGTCAGAGTCTACCTACGAACCTGAGCCCAATACCGGAGCTAGTACATCTTCTCTTGAGGCTAGGTTCACAGAGTTTCGCCTCAACGTCCAGCAGCAGTTACAGATGCTTGAGAGAGGACAGAGCCGCATCGAAAGCAGCATTGTTGAGATCCTCACATTCGTGCACAGCTCATCTTCATCTGCTGGCACTTCATCCGCCACGACCACGCGCATGGCGTCACCAACCCCACCAGATCATTAGACTCATGACACCGACTTTCAGTCTTTATTTTTCTTTTCATGTTGTTTGAATTTTGTTTGTATGCACTTAGACTTATTTTGGTGTATGTTGTACTGTTTAGTTAGTTAGGGTTTCGGCCCTACTAAACTATTTCTTTTTATCTAGTTTAGATTTTATCTGTTCGCTCTCCTTATTTTTTTTTGAGTTGTGATGCATTTCCTGTTGTTTTCAAGACTGATCATTGAGGATGATTCACACTTCATGGCCCTAGTGACTTACCCCTGTCCGTGTTCACTTTGGATTCACTGCATCAACTAATTGGGGAAGTCTCCTTGCTTCATCTCATTATTTTTATTGCATACCTATCAGCCTATTCTGCTAATTCATGTACATTAGGGACAATGTACGATTCTAGGTGTGGGGATGGAGTGCTTTACCCTTATTGCATGCTTGTTTTACCTATGATAGCAATGACACTTACTTTAGGACTTCCTAGCATGAAGGATAGACAGTTATAAGTTGTATTTCATTATTGTGCCTAAATGATGTCCTACTTTATCTTTAGAGCACTGACAGACTTTTGCACATTTACTTCCACCTCATACACTCCAACTAACCCATTACAATGTTTTGGCATCAAAATGTTAAAGTCTACTTTCAATGCCTTTTTAAGAGCCTTTGAGGTCGCTTGTTGTCTTCTTGGGTGGCTCTTGTGCCTGGCCAGCATGTGCATCCGTCTGAAAGATTTTTGTGCAGTCTACGTTAGTCGGACTCAGAAAAAAAAAACTATGTATATATGTAAGTAAAGAATAAAGTATCTTGTCTGTATCCCTTGGAGCCTGTTGCACAACCACTTGAGAGCCAAAGTTTTATTCAGGACCCGAAGGACTCTTAACTGGGTATTGAGGGTGTCTTTAATAGATTAATGCTGACTGCATTGTGTGTGAAGTGATGGGACACCTTTGGGTGATCCATGGTATGGAGGTTGAGGTTGGAAGTCAGCACACACTCACCAGTGCACTTTAGATGAAACAGGACTATCCTTACCCAGTTGCCAACAGAACAACTCATTATCTGTCTTTCCTTCTAACTGTGCTTGTGGGGTCCTCTACTATTGAGCTTGAGCTCGTACAGTTAGTCGTTTATCTTCTTGCCCCTATTCTTCATGTTTGTTTGCTTGGGGCCAAGCAAACTCTTAGGTGTGGGGATGTTTGATAAACGCCTAACTATACATATTATTTATGTATGTTTGCGTATTTATCAAGTATTTTTATATGTGTGGATGCCCGTTTTCGGTCTAATTTAGTTTATTTCGTGTTATAGGCACAGAAGTTACCGTGGGGAGCTCGTCAACGAGATTTTTAGAAGAAATTGGCAGGAAAAGATCATTTTCGAGCCCGGTACTATAGCAGCACTGTAGCACGAGAACTTTGGCGAAATGGCTAAGTCTGGAGGTCCAAGCGGGCACCCATACGGGCACATAACTAACCGCATACAGTCCTGTAGCAGTAGCACTGTAGCATAGCTACTGTAGTAGGGGGGTACTGTAGCATTTTACTATAGCACTCTGCTGCAGCAACTTACACAAAATTCGGGGTGCTATAGTGACCGTATGCGGACCGCATGCCAGGCCGCATGGCATCCCAAGAATGACCATTTAAGGGCTTGAAATTCATTTTCTTGAGGGAGGAAGCCCTAGCTCTTGTTCTACTTGTCACCACCATCAATTTCGGGCTAGGAGCAGCCGTTGGAGGCCATTTCCGGGGAAATAACGTCGAGGAGAGCGACATAAGACGAAATCCATCTCCTTGATCCACATTTGAGGGGAAGAACGACAAGGGAAGCCACCCCTTTGGTGGCATCTTTGGAAGCGTCATTCGGCCCCTATCTTTTGAGGAAGTGTTTTCTTTGTATTGTTTGGTTGTTTCCATGTATTTTATTAAGTATTTTGTATTCATGAGCAACTAAACCCCAAGGTCACTGGATGTAGGTGAACCTTGGGGGTGAACTTGTGTAGAATGTTTGTTTGATTAGTTTTATGCATTTGGGACTTGTTTGTGATCCTTGTTTGCTGTATTTGAATGCTTGGTATGCATGAGAACTCTGTGTATCAATGTTTAGAAAATGCTAGGAAGCATGATCATTGCCCTAGTATTAGGCTCACCAAGCTTGGTAGGGATACATGTACGAATACGCCGTGACCATCGGGTATTTGTACCCCTCCATTGTTAGGGTTGACCTAGATTGTGTCTTCACCCTAACTTGAGAAACCTATCATTCCTTTTGCAATCGTGTGAGGATTCGAGCGGAAGGAATTCCGTACTCGATACTTGTAGTCAGCTTGTATTGTTTTCTGATAGACTTTATTTTATTCAGGTATTACGCTACACCAACAGGAGAGAAGCTTACATCCACACTGGAGGTTCAAATGTATGCATCACATCAATTCTTTTATTTTCTTCCATAAGCTTATACTTTCATTGTGTCTAATCATGCCTAAAGATGAAGGATGGTAAGGAACTGTACATATAGCATACGCTTTATCATTAAAGAGTTGTTTTTAGCTAGAAAATAAAATTCTTCCATATTTTAAGTTTCTTTATTATCTTTTTAGGTATTTTGTTCAATTGATTATGGTTGTTAAATATTGAAGAGTGTTTTTCAATTATTTTTCTCCGTAAGGTACTTGCTGGAGCATTCCATCCAAGATGTGCACATCTCTCAATTCAACTTCAAAGTACCAAAGCCACTTCGAAAGGACTATGTCCGCAAGCGGCCCTGTCCATTAGAGCCAGTCGCAGGTTTATATTGCTTTCAATTATTTTTCATTCTTTTGGTTCTTTAATTCTTGAGAGCATGGACATATCTATTTTATTTTCTTTCTTGCTGCTACTTAGAGAATGATGTTAAATGCTATTTTTCCAATTGGTTTATGTATATGTATGCCTAGTCTAGATTACTCTGCTGTTTTGCATTTTGACATTGTAGGTGTTATATGTTGGCTAGTCATCTTAATGATTCTAGTTGTTACTATTTCTGTTACCATTATAATTAGAATCAGCAGCTTTGCTAATTTCCACACAAATTCATGGAGCTACTAATTAAATGAGCCAGTATAGAATTACAATGTTATATTGCTGATTGATTTTGGATGCATGTTCAATTGTCAGAACTTTTGAGTCAGTGACCAAAATTATGACTTCAAGTTATGCTTCTGACTAAGTATTGTTATTGTATTAATATATATTTTGAAGAAGATTAACCTTGTTTCCTTAATTCTATTCTCTGTCAGATATGAACCATTCATATTTATTTCTCTAATCCTATGTTGTTTTTTACTTGATTCTTTTCATCTAATGTGATCTTTTTCCCCCTTGTTTCTGGCATAAAATTATCTCATCTGAGTAATTGCATCTATTCCATTCAATATGATCTCATAACAGCATTAGGAAGAAATAAAGCAGGTTTTTTGTAGTATGCTTGTATAGCTTATTCCAGGTAGAGACTGTCATCTGAATCTTCATGGGTGTCATACCTTTCACACATATTAATAAAATCATTTCCAATTTTCTGCTATTTTCTTTAGTGAATCTAGTTGTGGTCTTTCCCTTCATGCTATATTCTTTCATTACTGGTTCATTAAGCTTCGAGGAATATGTAGCCTCTTGTTCCTTATAGTTTGTCTAGCTTTCATGCTTATTGATTTAAAACTTATTTGATTGTTCATCAGTGGCTCCTATTTCCTTGGCACTTTCATCTGATGTAAGAGAAGCACATGCACCATCAGGAATTCCTACTTTCCAGGCTCCTCCATCAGTTGTTTCACAGGGGAAATGCTTATCATTAGTGACCTCTATACCCTGGGCACGTCCACTGGCTGCTAAGCGACAACACATATCATCAACAACTTTTTTTTCCTGGGCATCTCCTCCGGCTGCTGCACAATACACATCATCAATGACTCCTCTCTCTTGGGCTCATCCACAGGTAGTTGCAGGAGAAAAATGCATGTCATCTGGGATTTCTGTTTTATCGGTATGTCTACCTACTGTCGCACGAGAGCGATGCCTGTCATCAGCTTATCCTATTTCCAGGGCTCATGTACCTGCATATCCTATTTCTTGGGCGCATCCATCGGCTACACGAGAGCCATGCACATCATCAATGACTCCCATTTCTTGGGCACATCCATCGGCTGGTGCGCGAGAGCACAGACCATCATTAGTGACTCCCATGCCCTGGGCACATCCACCAGCTGGTGCATGAGAGCCACAACCATCATCAGTGACTCCCATGTCCTGGGCACATCCACCGGCTGGTGCACGGAAGCCATGGGCATCATCAGTAGCTCCTATTTCTTGGGCACATCCACCGACTGCTGCACAAGAGCCATGGGCATCATCAATGTCTCCAATTTCCTGGGCACATACACCAGCTGTTGCGCGACAGCAATATGCATCATCAGTGTCCACATTTTCTTGGATGCCTTCAACGACCGTTACACAAGAACAATATGCATCATTAGTTTCTCCATTTTCCTAGACACCTTTACCAGCTGTTGCACAAGAGCAACATGCATCATTAGTGTCTCTGTTTTCGTGGCCATCTCCTCTAGCTCTAGCAGAAGAGAGAAGCCCATCATTAATGAATACATTTTCCTGGGCACCTGCACAGGCTGCTGCACGAGAGTCAGCTGCTTCATCAATGTCTCTCTTTTCATGGCCATCTCCATCGACTGTGGCACAAGAGCAACACACATCATCTATGAGTCATTTTCATTGGCCATCTCCACCGGCTGTTGCACGAGAGCAACAAGCATCATCAGTATTACCGGCTGCATTTTCCTAGGCACCTCCACTAGCTACTACACGAGAGTTTCTACCTAAATCACCAATGTCTCTTTTTTCATGGCCAACTCCATCGGTTGTGGCTCAAAAGCAACGTGCATCATCTGTGACTTATTTTCAGTGGCCATCTCCACCGACTAAGAAAGCATATCAAGGACCAATTACATGAAACCATGCTAAACAAATCAAAAACCAGGTGAACGCTAACTTAAGCTTATTCTTAGACTATATTGATATCGTGGTGCTTCCAATTTTTCTACCTTAATTGTACTTAGGTGTACCAGAAGCAAGGACATAAGTCCAGACTTATCCAAACAAGAGGATAGCGAGAGAGAAGCATTTTGAGCTACGCCACATGTGGGGCTCACACTCGTGTGTACGTTCAAGAAGGAAACTATGTCTATCTATGTTGGCCCCACGCAAACAGAGGAAGATGTGGTTTCCATTTATGTCAAACCACCCCAAGATATTTCTTTTCTACACCAACTCATTTTTTGGAAGGAGACAAAATCGATCCCAATTAGGCAAGAAATCAGAGAAGCCATAAAAAGAAGAAATAAAATCCCAATCAGCCAAGAAATCAAGTAATTGAAGTATTCCAAGTTTAAGGTTGGAGAGATTGCACTTGCCATATTCACATGCTATAGTAACCACGGGATACTATTCTTATATTTAGATTGATTTTCTAGCAAATTTTAATTCCCTATTTTTAGATTAATTTCCTAGAAAATTTTAATTTCGTATTTTTAGATTGATTTCCTAGCCAATTTTAATAAGATAGTTTCTTGTATCCCAAGTTTAAGTCGGCTATAAATAGCCTTGTACCGTCTCCCTTGTGAGCATTGAACTTCGATTATTCTTGAAGAAATAAGAGTTGTCTTACCACACTTGTTATAATTGTATAATGACATGTGACATCCTTTGCCATTTTTTCTATCACAAAGGAATAAAATAAAAAGAAAAACCTAACTAAGCTTCCTTCCTCTCCTTGCAAGATCCTTATTTCCATTTTTCCCTAGATGTACCACTATTGTCAATCTGCATTACCGTTGATGATTGTTGCCAAGATTCATTAAGAATTGTTGTCAGTTGTCCCGTTGCTATTGATTTGCATTAGTTTTCCATTGAGGATTATTGATGGTGGTACCGTTGTTCTTGATCTGCATTATCGTTAAGGATTGTTACTGGGATCCATTGAGTATTATTGTCAGTTGTCCCGCTGCTTCAATTTGCGTTAGTTTTCCATTGTGGATTATTGTTGGGTATACTACTACTCTTGATCTATGTTAGTTTTATATAGAGGATTGTTGCCTAGGTATGCATCAATAAGCATCATTGTTGTGAGTTGTGAAAATTTCTTTTCCTAGATTCTTTGATTTGATCTTTGTTTGGTATGTGTTTATGTGAAACCTATAAAATAGAAAGATTTCCTTGGTTGGATTTGTTGGTTCATAGTTTTCAAAACCTGTAAAATAGAGGCATATTACAAAAATATTATGTCGGATCATGTTCAATGTCTATATATTCAATGTGTATGTTGGAAGGGTAGACATCTATTACCTTATCAATATGAATTTCAAGATAATGACTGCATTTTTAGTGACTTTTGGTGTCTTAATATATATATTCATTGTACTTTTTTATCCCCTTTTTTGTTCTTTAATTTTGATTTGGGGTTCAATTTTTTTATTTATTTATGTTATGTAGCAAGCATCTTTAATTTTTTTTTCCTTATGTAGTAGATAATGATTTCTAAATTTTTAATCTAAAACAATTATGTGTCAAGAATAGTGGAAAGTCAATTCAATTGTGCTTTTAGTGATTACTAGTCCCAAAACATTTTTTTCCATTATTATAAGAAGTTGGGACTATTATTTTTCATATCTTCGGCAGCTACTGCACATTTATAGCCCTTTTTCTTTGCCGGTTGCAATAACTACCATTTTCACCACATTTAGCTTACAATCTTTGTTGTTGTTATGTCTACAATTACTCATCATTGATTTGTTTGTCTATTACCAATACTTCATTTTTTTTATTTATATGAAAGTTGGGATACACACAACATAGCAAAACCAAGGCTGTCACCATGTTTTTTTTTTTTTTTAATTATTTCTATAGTATTAATTTTACTCCATATATATTGTTAAAAAGAGATGTGAACAAAGTCCCATTAATCCACCTTATTAATATGATTTTTGATGTAGGTGTGAATGGTCCAGAGAATCAACGCAATACAAGCAGATAGAGCCTGTGTGTGAGAAACAGCACTAACCTTATGAAGTTTGCCAATTATTGGATGAAATCAATGTAATGGTGTTATTATTAGAGTTTGTTACAGCATAACAGCTTTATTAAGATGGTAGGGTGAGTTTGTTATGGATGGCAGAGCTGGTTACATGCATGTGTGGCAGGGTTATTATGGAACAGCTATATATAACTAATAAAAGAAAAATAGAAAGGACTGGTAGCCTTTTCCTCCATCCTCTTGTTTTTTCCCTACTCCTTACATCCTCTCCTTACCTTCCTCTCTTCCTCCTTACCTCCCTCTCTTTCACTTTCCTCTCTCTATAATATTCTTCTCTTTTCTCTCTAAGTTCTCAGTTTTTCTCAGCTCAACTTGTTAATCAAGGTTACTCCCCAGCAGTTACTGTCATGAAATTATAGATTTGGTTGTTTGTATTTTGCCTCATTAATGTAATGTTGCTACATTAAAGAGGCACAGTTCAGAAATATTATTTGAGTCATGTTCAATGCTTTAATCCATTAAGCCCCACATTTTAGAAATCTATATATTCAACACCCATGATTATATCATTCCTAATGGAAATATCTATACATATAGGCAATGTTCAAAAAAACTCTAGGCGCTAGTCGGGCGGTCAGCCACCTTCTAGCGCCCAAAGAGCCTAGGCGAGGTATAGGCGGTTTTACCCTTTTAGAAAAAATATATATTTATAATATAATTTTAATTCTATATAATACCCAAATAGACATTTATTAACAACCAAATTGATGCATCAACAATCAAATAATAAGCGAAGACAAGGTTCGTTATACATAACATATTATTTATTATTTATGTGCTTAGAAATTAGAATTTTATTAAAAATTTTAAATAAAATAAATAATAATAAATATTGGATGGATATACCCCTAAGAAAAACATAATTAAGTACAAGTCCCACAAAACACTAATTTTGAGGGTTTTAAATTAGTTAAGAACATTTAATTTTAAATTTTTTTCCAAAAGCCACCCAGGCCGCCTAGTCGGCCGCCCAGCCCACCTAGGAGGTTCCTGGGCGTCCGTTTTTTATATGGAAAGCCTAGGCCGATTTTTTCACCGTTTTTCGCAAAAACAGGGTGGCCTATCACCTTCCAACGCCTAGGCGGCCGCCTAGGACGATTTTTCAAACACTGCATATAGGTACAACATGATTTGTGGTTATAGAAAAGTCTTAGATGATAAGGATATGAGAAGTGAGTCAATGCCTATTAAAGACCTTTAATAGCCATTGACTATTAAAACCATCAACATATTCTCTAGCCCTAATTCAATACAAAAAGCTCATTTCAATAAGATCAGATTCAGATTTTGGGAATGAGAACATAAAAGAGTCACACTATACTCTCTGCAGATATACATTTCCTAGCATATTATTTATCTAAGTCACTATATATATATGAATACCTTAAGAGTCATACATTCTCTCCTTAACTCAGTTTAATCTGAAACTATTTATGTATAGATGGTTGATGAAAAATAACGGTTCATAAAAATTCTTATGGATCAAGTTCTATTTGGAAATTCTTTCTTAAAATTGCAACCATTGCATCATTTAGCATGAGACTAAGTTGTTACCATTGTAATTGGTTGGATCGCGAGCCACATAAATGAACTTAAACATGTTAGAGGTCAAATCACCCATGAAGTACTGTTTCAAGGAGACCAAGCAAGGGATGAGCTAACGTCAAATTTGCTTTCGAGTGATCTTTGACATAGCCTGATAAAAATGAGCCCTGCAGCTTTCCTAGGATTATATGAGATGTTGGTTAGAGAGGGCAATCTTAGATCAACATTACAAGTATCAATCGAGGAACAAGTTGGAAAAACATTTTACTTATTGGGTCACAATGTCTTCCATCATGATATATCTTTTTCCATCCGTTATTCTTGTGAGATGATCTTTTGTTATTTTCATAATGTTTTACAAGTCATCATGGAATTAGAGGAGAAATTCTTAATCCAACCAGAGTGCTCACAAATTCCTTCCGAAATATTCAATAGCAATAGATTCTACCCATACTTCAAGGTAACCACATGTCCACTAAATTAAAAACTTACTACAATTATGTGTATGGTAATATTGAAATAAATAAATTATTTTCAGGATTGTGTTGGTGCTATTAATGGAACACATATTCATGTAAAAGTTTCTAGTATCACAACCCCTAAGTATCATGGAAGGAAAGAATACAATCATAAAATATGTTGGTCGCATGCACATTTAATTTGAAATTCACGTATGCACTACCTGAGTGAGAAGGCACGACTTCTATTTCGAGAATTATGAAAAATGTATTAACTAGGGTGGCTTCTCTTAAAATTCCAGAAGGTACTTGTTGATATATTTTAATATTAACATATCAACAAGTACCTTAAGAAATCCACCACAAAATGTATGTGAATTATTTAATATTTGCATGCTATTGAACTGCCATTTGGTGTCCTTAAGAAGCAATTCGATCCTTATAATAGAAAACTCGATGAAGCCCCATTATGGTTTAGAAACTCAAAAGGAGATTAATTTTGCATAATTATCTAATGAGTGTAGACCCAGATGATGCAATACTTGCTTAAGTTGATAACGAATTTGAGGAGGAAGCACATAAAGAACATCACCATAGTAGAGAGAAGAAACAACTCAAGAGGAAATTATTATAGATGCCATAATGGCTGAAATGTAGATTAATTATATTGAGTGACTTAAATGGTTAAACTATCTTTTAATATGTATTGTGTGATTTTTCTAATATGTATTATCAAGTGGAGACTGATGTTAGGTTTTATTTAGCAAATAATTTAATCTTTACTTGAATGTAGTACATTTGTATATTGTGACTTTATGATTATGGTCGAGTCACTACTTTCCCTTTGTTAATATTTCATTATATTTGATGATCTTGTTTATCATTGGTAATCTTGTTTGTTGTTAATGTAGTTTGGTATATGTCAAAGGGGAAAACAACTCTTGATAGAAATACCACATTGACATGGACTTCTACAATGGACGATGTTTTGATTGAGGTGTACTCACATCAACATACGATGGGGAATAGAGTTGGAGGAATGTTTACTATGCATGCATTGGAAAACATAGTCATTGAGTTGAAGAATAAATTTTTTGATAATCCAGAAGAATAAATTTTTTGATAAGCCAGTAGACAAAGAAAGAGCACAAAATCGCATGAAAAATATTATAAAAAATTCACCCGATGCTATGACATTTTCAAAAATGGAATGAGTGGATTCACATGGAATCCAACTATGGAAACTTGGGATGTATAACCGGAAGTATGGCAAGACCTAATTATGGTAAGTTTTCCTTACTACTTGGAATACAACAAAATATAGGTACTAGTGGATGTCATGTTGTTAACATTGTTTCATATATAGGTTAAACTGGAAGTTGCTGAATGGATGAACAAAAGTTTTAGGAATTACAAAAAGTTGCTTTAGCTATATCGAAAAGATAGGGAAACTAGGCAACAGACTAAAACTGCAGCAGAAATGAGATGAAGAAAAGCTCCAAATGAGCAAAATACAATTGGTGAAATTGATTTCATGGTTACAAAAAAAAATGCAAATTTTGGAAAATTTGAGTGAAAATGAAAATGTGGGCTTAAATCACAAAGAGTTTAAAGATGAAGCTTCACCAATACCCACAAATAAAAAATCTCCCTTTGAATCTCAAAGTACTTCTAAGTCCAAGAAAGTCAAATAGTATTAATGAAAGTCTCAACAAGTTGGGGGTGGCCATTGATATGGTCACTAATTCTATTATTAAATCAACAACCGGTATGATTGAAGCATCTCAAGGCATAACAAAGATAACAACAAATTTTATAAGGGAATACTTCTCGAACCCAAATCCATACAAAGATTATGATGTGTGGGGCATGCTTACGGATTTGGGGCTCTCAAAATCTTTTTTGACCAATGCCCAAGTGAAATTTAATTAGATGCCCAAGTGAGAATGGCAAATCTTTATTGTTGAGGTTGATGGGCCATAAACATGAACCACGAAATTAAAGTGGAAGGTTAGCATCTATTCCTTGACAAAATTGAATAATTTTTGGTATGTTAATATAAGACATAGTTATTAAAATCATAATTTTTGGATGCATGTTGACAAAACAATAGTTCAATATCAATTGCAATGCATTTTGCTTTATTTTATTGTAGTATTTTATATTTTGCTTTATCTCGATGAAACAATATGTATTTTGATTATGGGGTATGTATTTTACTTTAGTTTAATAAAGAAATATGTATTTAGCTATGGGGTATGTATTTTAATTAGTTTAATAAAAACAATGTGTATCTTGCTTATGACGTTAGGGGTGTTTAAGCCATTACTGAATGATACCATGCAAACATATGACAGTTTTTCATATTCTATCATTTTTACTTTACTGTTCTTTTCTTATATCCAATTAATTTTGGTTATTGATTCACCATGAATTGGTATATGATAGGCTATTATCTTGAATTGACATATCATAGTCTATTTCTTTATTGCATCTTTTCTCATATTCAATTATTTTTTAAAAGCGTATCACACCAATATGATTTTATTATCTTGTTTGTTGTTGTCAAGTTGACATAACTAGGGGAGAAGAATGAACGAATATTTCTATGTGAGTGTTTTGTGAGTTTTGTTGATGTAGAAGATTTTTCTTCAAACTAACTACATCTTATATTATAATGCAACAGAGTGATCTATGAGGTTTGTGCTCATATGGAATTAGTAAATTCAATTAAAAAGATATATTTGTATATATTTTTAATTGGATAAATTTATTTATTTTTAATTTTAATTTTAATTTATGACATATCACATAATTTTATCTATCAAATTACTTTTAAAAATTAAGATAAATGTATTTTATTTATAAAAAAATTATTAAAGCCACTATCGTTAAACCTTATATATTAGAGATTACTTTTTGTATATTGATCCATTATTTTTTTTTTTTCATTATATAACATTGGCTCAAGGCGTATTTTTGTAATATTAGTATATACCCTTACCTTCCCTTACCTTTCATTACCTTCAAACCAAACACAAAAGGGATGATAACTTGCCTTTACTTTATCTTTGCCCCAAACAAGGTATGGGTTCAACCCTCCATTTCCCTTCCATTCCCTTCACTTCCCTTACTTTATGAACACTCACTACACCGCCATCCTAACACTAAAAGCAAATCAACTTGGAGAATTAAGAGAAAGAACAATCAAGTCAACCTACCTCAACTCGTACAAACATACAAATAACAAAAGCTATTTATTAAAAGGCAACTTAAAAACAAGGCAATGTATAGAGATACGCCCTTTGTAGACAAGTGAAGAAGCTTAATAAATTGCAAGCGTAATTCAACACATTACAAGAAATTTTCAATAAAAAAGAAAAAAGAAAGAATGACATAAGTGTGAATTCAAGGACCAATAGCTAGGGCATTATTAGCACTACCAGGGATTGGAGCAACCAACTTACCAACAAGTTAGTCATCATCCTAAGCATGGCTTATGTCAAAGCTGCGACAAAGCCTCAAAGGGTAACTTCAAAATTTACCACAGAGATATACTGATCAAGATACCCAAGATGAACTTCTTGCAGATGTTAAAGCTTTTACAACCTAATGCACACTCACACTCAGCCACCTATGTCTCTAATTGAACAGATTATTATAGTTCATGATCGTTCTAGAAGGGAAAGGCTTTATCTTCTCCTAACACTCCTAGATAAACTAAAAGTTACTAGCTTCTTTATAACAGAGCCTTCAATCTTCTCTACAACAATGTTCATCTCCTCCTCGATAGCTCAAGGGAGGGAGTATAGCCTGTGAGGTTGGCAATAACTTCTCAGCACACTTGTGGTCCTCTAAAGCCCACAATATTCAATATCTACTCTGCTCAACCCTCCATTACAAATCCTTAGTTTTCTCCTCAAGGCTTTCGACTGTAGCCTTCATCAACTCAGCCTCAATCTTCTCGAGTAATTCTCTCAATGGCCCCCATAACTCCGTCCTTCCCCTTAACTACCTAGTTGCATTAGCTACAAATAGATTAATATGTAAAGTAACAAGGTTAAATACCAAATTTGAGGAAAAATATCAAGAAAAAAATTAGCTGAAAAGTTACATACCTTAAACCTAACAAAGACCAAGGAAGAAACAATATCCCAATTAGTCTAGTAGCCTAAGATAGAACAATTTGAGTCCAATGTGATGGCTTCAAGTGTATTCACTTCCTCCATTGTGTCTTTGATTAGTAATTGCACCTTTGTGAGAAGATAAACCTTTATTAAAAGGATAACAACCTACATTTATATTGGGCATGAGCTACAATAGCCTCCTTGTCCAGACCGTGACCTCTAATTCCTTAAATAGTAGGAATAACCATTCTTCAATGATGGATCAATCAAACTAAGTCTCCAAGGGCGTTCATCTCCATGACTTTAAGAATAACCCAGAGGTTAAATTTCCTACCATGTCCTTCATTTAACACTTTGAGAAACAAATTGATGTACTATCCATAAGTGCACGAATCGTAGCAAGTAATAAAGTGATACCCCGCGAAGGGTAGGGTTGTTGAACCACAAGGACTGAGACTCCTAGTACTAATTGATTTTCTAATCTCTAGAAGAATAACAAATGGTTGGACAAAAAGCTAAGCAAAAAAAGAAAGAAAGATGAAGAGAACATGCAGACAAGGGTTGAGTTTTTTACAAACAAATAGAACAATGCCCGGGACAATCCCCATGTGCTTTAGTATACTGACATGCTTCTAATGACTATTAGGTGCATTCTAAAGTTCTTGTGGGTGCTCAACATCAATGTCGCACCTATGGCTCTCCAATATGTCAAGTTTTGCAAATGTAACTACGGGTTTCATACACATTAAGTTTTACAACTACATAAGGCAATCACAACTATGGTAGTCAACAAACATCAAGTCTTACAAATACAACTACGCAATATAGGCACATCAAATTATACGACACATAAATTAACACAAGAAAACAATAAAGCTCCACAGACATTAAAAATAAGTAAATCAAAGTACACTAAGCAAAATAGTTCAAAATCTCGGGACAACGTGGGACGGTTACCCGCTCATGAATTCATACAATTGAGAGAAAGAAATGAATACAATAGGGTGGAAAATTATGACTCCCCCTTTCACAATATTTTCTCAATTGTGCCTTCAAAGCTTCATGGATGAGACAACTCCACTTCTCAAGTGCATCTAACTCAACCTTACTCTCCCTAGAAGATGTGGTGAAGATGGCTCATGACTTCTTGCGAATAGTGTCGATAATCACAGGGAGAGCACAGTTGTGCTCTCCCCCAACATGCTTGTGAATGGAGCACGCAAACCATGCTTCTCCTAAAGGGAAGAGGGGCATCAATTCAAAGAATATCATGAGGAGGGAACATGCCGTGCTTCTCCCGTGTTTTCCTTAGAGCACCCCTTTGCTTACATTGTCGCTCGGGCCTCTTAGAGACAACAATAATCATGGCTAAGGAGCACGACCGTGCTCAGGCGTACTTGCTTGAACACTTAGAACACTTTGCTTTTGTTTGCAGATTTTTACTCCAATTTCACCTCTTTTGCTCCAAACCCAAATAATCTGCACAATGAACGCACAATACCTAGAATGATATCGAATCACAACAAAAACTTGCTAAAGGACAAGAGAAATGCACAAAAGAGGAAAGAGAATTTCTATATGAAATGCACTCATCACTATTCTCTAATGGGAGCATCGATTAATAAAAGACCCTAAGGAGAGCCAATCATTTCTTCTTATCCACTACATGAACTAGGATGTGCTTGCATATTTCTTGAACACCTAAGGATAAAAGGAGAAAATCACTTATCAAAGAAGAAAAGTAGCCATGGCCAATAAGAGTAAAAGAAGTGTCTTACTCTTAGAAATAGCAAGTCTAATCATGGGCAGGTTCCTAATTAACTTACCTTAAAAAAGATAAGATAGTAGGATTTTGGGCTTGGGAAAACAATCAAAGTTAGAAGAGACATCTAGGGTGGTAGTACCCTAAATGTTAGTGTCTCCCTAATGTCAGTCTTGAACTAAGCAATGCTTTTAAAGTTAAAAAAAGATATATATATATATATATATATATATATATATATATATATATATAGAGAGAGAGAGAGAGAGAGAGAGAGGGGAGGGATTAGTAGTCTGGTATGGAAGAGAACCCTAACCTCGAACATGTCATCCTCTTAGATGAGTTTGGAGAAATACAAAAAATATGACATTGATCCCACTTTGGCAATCACCTCAAACTTCCTATGGGCAGATCCCTAGTGCTCAACACAAGTCTTTAAAAACGAGGTGCCTCTACCTTGTTTACACTTTACATAACTTCTAAACTCATCGAGAGAAGAGCTACTATTAGTGAAATTAAAGCAATGACTTAAGCAAAAGGAATGTACAACTCTAAAAGAGAATAAAATACAAGAAGAGTGAGAAGAAGAAAAATAGAGCTAAAAAACCACATATAGGCACCCAAAAAAATAAATAGAATCATTCTCCTAAGATAAAAAATAAATAAAAAAAATGAAACCAAAGGCCAGGATCCACCTTTCTCACTAAACAAGAAGCTGTACAAAGAAAATGATAAAGGTTGACCACTTAGCAAAAATAAAGATAGCAGGATAATTATGGCAAATAGGGATACTAGGACAAATGAAAGCAAAATTTGACTCCGGCCTTAATCCTGGCCCAATTATTTATTAAACACCAATGGTGTAATTTCTCCTAGACATATAGTCACCATCCTAGTTAAGACAGTTTACCTAATAGACAACAAGATAGGTGGATGATATGTGGTATAATACAACTAATGCTTCGAGGTGATGTCTTGAAACACCATGCCTTCTCTTGCATTCATCACTTTCTCATCATCATGTCTCAAATAAATGCATCTCGAGAAGCAAAGCATCTTGTTCAACAAAGGCGATGATAATTAGGTGACCATCTTAACAAGCTCTTTGAGTAAGCTCACTCACAAAAGGACATCTCAAGGGCTAGATTATTAAGATTAGGGTTATTTTAACTTGATAAAAACAAAATAACTTCACCATATAAATCTTTCCTTAATCCCACTCAAACTCTCTAACTCATTGATATCTCAAGCTAAAACAACAGTTTAGAGAGTTGGGATAGATGTATGCAAATAAATATTCAACCGTTATAACTAGACATATGGCATAATCTAAGCCATTCATCACCAAATATTGGAAATCACCCCATAAGAAGAAGCATATCACATTATACATAAATAATCAACCTACAAAGAAATACACATCTAAATAAGAGGATACAAATTACACATATAGTCAAGCCTATCATTTACACATTGCAAAGCTATAAAAGAACTCGCACATAGCCATATCTAAAAATTTTATATCTAAAAATCTAAAAACTTAACCCTAAATAATAATTACTAAATCCTAAACCCTAAATCCTAAGCCCTAACCCCTAAACCCTAAATCCTATGCCCTAAACCCTAAACAATAAACAACTTATGATTTAGATAATAAAGAGAATTTTATTTTATTTTTTTTTTAAGAAGAGATAAAAAGAAAGAGTAACACGGATGCCGATAATGGCATTCACATCATTTAAAAAATTTATTTAGTAAAAATATCATTACTCTAATTAAAATTTATCCTAATCTGCTCTAAAGAGGTATTTTCACATCAACATTTAATAAGTAATCTATTGTTTACTAAAATGTTTATTAGAGTGTCAAGTAATAGTATTAGAGGGGGCACGGCCCCTTTTTGGCCTGACCCGATGAAACCCGCCGAGAGTCAGTTAACCCGACGGGCTGAGCCGGAAACCCTTAATCAATCAGCACTGTAATGAGGCCCGATGCGTGTTAAGTTTTTCTCAACCCATAACCAGGCGAGTTAACCCGCCAAGTCACTAGGTCTGAGTCCGCCGAGTTGGGCCCAGTCATCCTGACAGGTTCTTTCTTTCTTTATATATATATATATATATATATATATATATATTCACAAAAATGGGCTTTGACTAGAATGGTTGCTCACACAAAGAAGCTCTAAATAAATGACCAATAAATTATTGTGATCAAAATATTACCAAACCTTATTAAAACAATTCTTTCATTCATCATCATCACAATCCTTTTATAAATATTATTCACTTCTATTATTAATATTATTCAAAATCCATAGGATTTATACCAAATTATTTATATAGAAAAATATTATCATACGAATCAAAATAATTTCAATGGTATGCAATGATCTAAATGTTAATTTAAAACCGTAATCCTTTCTACAATATTTGTATGTACTTTTTTCAATGAAATCTTTAAAATCTTGTGTATTTTTAAACATATTATTAACTTAAAATTATAATATTCTCTAATGCATTGAGTAAGAAATAGTTAATTAAAAATTTTGTTAAATTAATAAAACACTTTTTACTCCAACATAATTTACAAAAAAAATCTTTTAATTATAAATTTTTATAAATCTTACTGTTAACAATATATTTTAATGAAAGAAAACTAAATTATAACAAAAAAATATTTATCATGAACTAATGTTAAACAATGGTAAAAACAACATTATTATTTTATTTTTTTAAAATTTATCATTTATATATTTAATTGTTTTTTATAGAAAAATAAATTTCATATATAATAAGATTTCTTCAATTTCCATTGTCTCATGATCCATTTTAATCAAATCTATGATTTTTGAAGAGATTTAAATTTAATCCTACATTAACTAATATTAGGTTTTGAAAATATTATCAAAACAGTTAATAATAAGTATTTAACAAAAATAAATTAATAACAATAAAATTATTGCAATTTATTTAAAATTATCGTAAATATTATTTTGAATTTTTAAAAATTACATTTGTTTTTTCAAAAAAGAAAAGATTCAACAATGGTGGTCAATATAATTTGATCTCAAAAACCTCATCAGTTCATACACCACAACTCTAACCAATCCACCAATCAGTTTTGATGTGATAAAAATGTTTTATTAAAAATTAAACATAAACAATATACAAATGTTGCATTATTATTATTTAGTTCCACATCAACTATTTCTAAGGAAAAGGCAAAACAATAGCCTATAAAATCAGTCATACACAATTTAATTTAAAGCAATTTGTATTTTACATTTTATATTATATTTTAAATTATATTTATAAATTTATAATTAATTTATTAAAAATTTATTTAAAATTTTATAAAATCTGATGGGCCAGCTTGTGAACTAGCGGATCTGGTCTGGCCAATTACAGGTCGGCCTAAAGCCGGCTAATTAACTCGACCGTGCCCATCTCTAGATCATAGTACCACCGTTTATAGAAAACACAAAATTTTTTTTTTCGAAGTTCTACACCCACTCTACAAAATATTATAACAATTAAAGCCCAATGTGATCACCGCTGATACCGGCTAATTGATTAAAATAATGCAATTTTTTAAATTATTTTCCAAAATATGCATTTTCGTACTTATTTACGAAAATGCGCATATTATATTTTTTTAATATTTCTTTTTTTTTTTTTGATAAAAAGTGGATAAACCACTGATTTATTGAAATGAACTAGGAGAACAGTACAGACATAAGCAAATAAGAGAACATCCAAACATCAAGAAAAAAGGATAATCCTCACCAGAAGTGAGGAGAAATACAATATAAAACCAGCAAGAAAAGAAAGATAGAAAAAAGTCTAGACTAACGAAGACATCCAGAAGGAGCCACAGGTCAGTCCAGACTGAAGGAGAGGGCAACTACTCGCGATCCAGGGGAGGTCTGGATCTCCAGAGTGAACGGCGATTCTGGAGCTCAAGAAGCTGAGAGATCTCTTGATCTTCCTAGAAGCTTCGGTGATCTCTTGCGAGTTAGATTCCGGATCTGCAGAAAGCCAGGACAGAAGCATATTAGCAATCTTATAGGAAACTGAATGAACGTGAGAGCAATTAAGATTAAAAATTCGATTGTTTCGCTCAAGCTAGATATTCCAAAAGAAGGCATGGACACTAAGGTCCAGTAAGACCCGGTGGGAAGCATTAGAAGAAGTAATCCAAGAGGTCCAAATGAGAGAAGCTGAGTTTGGAAGCCGATGAAGATCAAGGGAGTGATGAAAGAAAAACCAAATTCGATCAGAGAATTCACAATCAATAAAGAGGTGGTCCACTGATTCGGAATTTTTGTGACACAAAACACAAGTATCAGTAGCCAGAAGGTTACAACCTTTTTGGAATAGGTTGTCAAGGGTGAGAATTTTGTGTTCACGAGCAAGCCAACAGAATAAAGTGACTTTACTAGGGGAATGAATTTTTCAAAACTGAGGATATAACTGACTTCGGGTGCCTCCATCCATGAGGAATTTATAGTATGATTTGACAGAGAAGATTCCATTTTTTTCTAGTAGCCAAGAGTAAGAATCATCCTGATCACCAGAACAATCCGGAATTGAATCTAGTAAAATGAGAAAATCATCAAGGGAAGCATTATGGAAAATATTTCCCTGAGTGGTAACAATCTGGGTAAACTGTTTTAAGGATATGCATGGAAAACAGCAGTCCGTGAAGTAGTTCGTCCAAAGATCTTTGGGTGAGTGACCATGAAACCATCTGTCAAACCAAAAGGAGGTACAATCACCGTTCCCAATGACATTAGAAACACATGCGCTAAAGGAAGGTAGGATGGTGTTAATCCCAGCCCAGAAGAAGGATTTGTTTCTTGGAGGAGTCTGGAATAAAATCCCAGGTGGTTTTTTAAGTGCATAGTTTTCATCGAGAATTTTGTAACAACAACTGTTCGAAGTTGTGATAAGCTTCCACCACCATTTTCCGAGTAAAGCATTGTTAAATTCCTGTAAGTTAAGAATTCCCCAACCCCCCATATGGCGAGGTCGACAAATCCTATTCCAAGCGATCAACCGGAAACCTTGCGGACCAAGATCAGGGCCTTTCCACAGAAAATCCCTCCTGATCCTATCAATGTCGTGAATGACCCAAGTAGGGAGTTTGAAGACAGACATCCAATAGACTAGGATGGTAGACAGCACTGAGTTAATCAGAGTTAATCTCCCTCCTAGGGAAAGATAGATGGCCTTCCAAGAAGAGAGTCTGGAGCGAATAGATTCAATAAGTTTGGTCCAGTCAAGGCGTCTAGGACGTCTACCAGAAAGGGGAACTCCCAAATAAGTAAGAGGAAGACAGTTCCTTTTACAGTTGAGAATCACGGCAGAGGAAGAGTGCGGTTGAAAGCCAAAGTTTGTAGAGTATAAACAGCTCTTAGTGTAGTTGATAGAAAGACCAGAAGAACCTTCAAAGAGGTAGAGGATTAATTTTATGATTTTAAGGTCTTTGTGTCCACCAGCAGAGAAAATGATGAGATCATCAGCATACTGAAGGTGATAGATGTTATCAACTTGAGCAAGAGGAACACCAATCAAGACCTTGGATCTTAAAGCATGACAGAACATCGCACTTAGAGCATCAGCTGCTAGTGCAAAAAGAAGAGGTGAGAGAGGATCTCCTTGTCTTAACCCTCTGTTGCAACGAATATACCCCTAAGTTGTGCCGTTAATGAGAAATTGCGCTTCCGCAGATGTAAGAATGGAATGAATCCAAGAAGTCCAGCGGTTACCAAAGCCTCTAGCTACAAGTATATCCAACAGAAAATTCCAGTCTAGAGAGTCAAATGCTTTGGCGAAGTCAACTTTAAAGGCAAAGCCAAGAAGTTTTCTTTTTTGAAGATTGAAAATCACTTCTTGAGCAGCAATGATATTATCTACGATACATCTACCTTTAATGAAGCCAGATTGGGAATCATCGACAAGATTATTAATTACCGAACTCAGTCTGTTGAAGAGAATTTTGGAAATGATTTTACAGGTAGAATTGATCAAGCTGATAGGTCTAAAATCAGAGACTTCAGTGGGTGCAGATTTTTTGGCAATAAGAGCGATATGGACCCAATTAATTCGTTCAAGATTGGCGGATCCATCATAGAAATCTCTGCAGAGATTAATGAGATCATCCTGCAAAAGATCCCAATGTTTCTGGTAAAAGAATAATGGGAATCCATCTGGGCCAGGGGCCTTATCCGTATTAAGACCAAAAACAACTTGTTTAATTTCCTCAGTGGTAAAGAGAATTTCCAAAGAGGAGAGATCAACTCTAGCTTTGTGTTCGAATAAAAAGGACCAATCCAACAGGAATCTATTGGTGATAGGGGTTCCGAAAAGGGAGTGAAAATGATCACAGAAGGTTTTCCCAATTTCATGATTTCCTTCAATCCATTGGCCGTTAAGGTTTATGCGAGGAATAAAATTATTGTTCCTTCTACCATTAGCCAACGAATGAAAGTATTTCGTATTTGAATCACCCTCTTTAAGCCAACTGTTTCTGGAACGTTGCTTCCAGTAAATTTCCTCTTGTTTGAGCAAAGAAAAAAGATTTGAACGAAGGTGAGAGACGCGAATGTTTTCGTCCTCAGTGAGAGGTCTGCCTTCGTTAATAGAGTCAAGCGAATTGAGTTCAATGAGCATACCATTTTTAATAGCATTTAAATTCCCAAAAGTGTCCTTCGCCCAGCTGTGGAGTTTGCTTTTTAGATATGGTAATTTTTTGGAGAATATGAAGGCTCCGCAACCATCTAGATTCAGGTCAGACCATCAACCCTGAATTAAGGTCAGTAGTTGATCATTGGAATACCAAAATTTCTCGAGCTGAAAAATTCGGGGCCGAGGTAGATGATTGCCGAAATCAAGACAGATTGGAGAATGATCCGATACAAATCTGGGGAGGGCATACTGAAGAGTTCTGGGATTAGACAGGGTCCAATCATGAGAGTAGAGAAATCTATCTAATCGGACCCAAGTCGGATCAGATTGCCCATTGGACCAAGTGTAGCAACGTCCATGTAAGGGAGGATCAATAAGATTGAAATCATCTAAGAATCTTTGAGAAGTTGAAATGTCTCTAGAATTAAGAACTCCAGTGTTTTTGTCATCAAGTGAAAAAATCGTGTTGAAATCTCCACAAATGATCCAAGGTAGGGCATGAAGGTTTCTAAAATTGCAGAGTTCAATCCAGAAGTCAGTCTTAAGAGACCTGGAAACAGGACCATAAACACAAGTGCAGATCCAGGAAGTGTTATTGGAAGTATTCATGAATTCAATAGAGATTAAGTAGGTTCCTTTATGAATAAGGGTACCAAGTGCTTGAGAGCGATCCCAAGCAATTATGATACCACCAGCTGAACCTTGAGCAGGAATAAATTCAAAGGAGTTCAAACGGACACCACCAATTGATCTCCAAGTAGATTTATGAATATCTTGAAGTTTAGTTTCTTGCAAGCAAATGATGTCCGAACGGGAAGAAAAAATGACATCTTTAACTAAATGGCGTTTAGAGGGTCTGCCAAGACCACGAACGTTCCAGCATAAAATTTTCATAAGGAAACAATGTAAGTCTATGAGTCGGATCTCGGGGGAGATCTAGAAGAGGATGAGGGAATTTCACCTCTTTTAGTTTCTAACAAACGAATGTTATCTAAACATTTGAACTTATGGTTTGGAGAACCAAGGAATTTAACACCACAAGCTTTGCTGTAATTAAAGAATTGTGCATCTGACCAAGAAGTAAAGAAGGTATTTAAAAGAGAAGAATTACCGTCTCTCGGATCTTCAGGTACTTTCTTCTTCGAAGATCTTGGGGGATGTGGAATGAAACCGGCTTCTTCATTCCAGCGGCCAGAAGGCTTCTTGGGTCTATCACTCCTCCTAACAGGATTCTGGGCTGTGGGCGGCAGGGAGGAGACCGTGGGAAGCGCAGTTGGAGGGAGATCGGTGGAAGCCATAGTGAGATCCGCCAAGGGGCTCTTACCGGTCAAGGGAAAGGAGGCAGTTTCAGGAGTGGGATTTGCTGACATATCATCATAAGGTCGATCAATTTGTACACCTGAAATAATTTCCTCATTAAGAAAGTGATCATCTTCAGCAATTTCATCGATAGGAAAGTCATCATCTTCACCCCAGTCAACGAGTTCCTCATCAGAAGGGATATCCAAGGGGGTGGATGGGGGCGTTGGATCTTGTGAAAAAAATTTATCAGTGTTTATGATTGGAACCAGGGTCCAACCCCCATGAATGAAAATCCATTTGTACCCCTCAGTGATTGGAATTTCAGGAGGAATCAGTCTGAGATGGGTAGGAAGATCATCTTTCTCTAGAGAATTTGGCAGTGTTGAAGGAGAAATCATATTAACCTTAGAGCCCAGAGCAATTCCTGAAGTGGAAGAAGAGATATTAGATGTCAAAATAGGATCCTTAGACATCCCTGAATCAACTTGATTTAAATTGGCAAGAATTGGGTTCGGAATAGTTGAATCAGGATGTGGTAAGACTGATTGAGAAGGATCAGGTTGAGTAATGAAAGAGGAGTTGCCATCTCGAGGCAATATCTCAATAATTGAAGGCCTGATAGATTGATCTGATAAGAGCTTATCACGAGGCAGTAAAGGGTCAATGGATGAGTGAATAAGAGGAAGATCCAGTAACTTCTCATCACGAGACATGATCTCCTGATTAACTGCCCTAGATCGAGATGAATTCAAGTTAGAATTATTGAGAGAATCAGAATCCATATCTCAAGGCAGTGAGGACAACAGCAAGGGACCAAGCGATCCGACCGGGGGCTGATCCCGAGGCAGCTCAACGGCCATTGTGCGCTCGGCACTCTCAACGTCCCTGTGCAAGCATAGTGTGTCCCCTTCCCCGGTTCTCGTGCAGGAGAACGGGGGAATCCAGGGGACCACTGCACAAAGATCGTCGGAACTTCAACCAACCTCAGGTAAAGGTTGATCGTCTGAGTTCGAGATCATCGACTTTCTGGAAAGGTCAAGCTTCGAGAGAGAGGTCGCGGCAGGGTCTAAGGAACCAGCAGAACGTGAAGATGGAAGTGGCACTTTGCCTTTCTCTTCTCTGGTGAGTCTGAGTGAATTATCGGAGAAGACGGGCTGAGAGAGAGGAGGCTTTACCGACGAGGATCCAAGGGATCCCGAGACCTCCTGAACTTTAGAAGCAGTCGCGGGGTCGTGAATTATCTTGGATCTAATGATGGGAGCACCATCATCCTCAAGGCGGACTTTGAAGCTCCGCACACCTACATCGACAGTCATGATAATTGGAAAGATAGTGGGAGATTTGAGTCTGACCAAAGCCTTCATGTGCTCAAGGGAGACGTCTTCACACTTGCGGACGAAGATAAGGTCGCCAAGAGGCTTTAAAAAAGCAACGATGGAGTCCCAGTTCCAACAATGGAGGGGGAGATTAGTGAGACGAATCCAATTGTAGTTGCCGGCTGAAGCTGCATGAGAACCAAACTCCGGCGTCTAGAGGGAGAATTTGATAGAACAAGGGCCAAGGTTAGTCTCCAAAGATAGCGAGTTAAGCTTGACAATAGCCGAAGCAGCTTTAGCAGATAGCAAAGTAAGGATGAAATCATCTCCAAAGGGGATGATATTCTTACACTGATCAGTGTTCAATCACTTCGGCAGCGCAGCATGGAGAGAGCGGACACTCGCATTGCCAGCGGTAACTTTGATGATCACACGACGTCTCAAGTCTTCCTTAGACTGAATAATAGCTTCAGTGATAGGAAGCGAAACACGAAGAGAATGAGACTCCGGGTTAGGCCGAGGAACAGGGATATGAAGGAGGGTTTTTAGCAAGGATGGAGGTGATTTTGACTTGCGAGATCCAGGCCACTCAGAAGGATTATGATAAGAGGATTTGTAAGGACATCTTGCAGCGTAGTGACCAGTGCCAGAGCAACGACGGCAGGTAAGTTGATGGCGACAATCATTCACAGAATGACCAGGTCGGAGGCAGCGCTTACAAGAGATTTCGTTTTCCGGTGAGCGACGACGCTTCAAAGAGGAGGAACCAGATGGGGGAGGAGCAGCAGCTAACGGAGGAGAGGTTCGGACGACTTCGGCAAAGGAGATGCCATCCTTCACGGGGGAGTTCTTGTTAGGGATCTGATTGTTCTCCAGGGATGGCGAAGAGTTACTGGGAGGAGTCTCATTGGAAGGACGAGGATGAGGGGTGAAAGAACGGGGAATCTTGCGAGCTTCAAACCTGCGACCGCCTTTGCCTCCGCCGTAGGATCGCCGGGGACCGCCGTGAGATTCTCGGTCTCTGCTCAGGAACCGCATCTCTTTTTTTTTCTTATGGTTGAGGCATTTTTTAATGGGCCCATTGCATTTTTTAACATTTAAATTTTATTTAAAAAGAAAAACAGAGGGCCCCATTTTTTAAAATATTATGTTTTTATTTTTTTAAATAACTGAGGGTTTTTAAAATTAAAATATTTTACATCAAAGCCCTTATAATTTTCATTAATTTTTCTTATAACTTATTTCTTCTCACTTCTACTATGTTATTTCTACTTTCACTAAATGTATCCGACTGTTAATAATTTATAGGCTTGAGACAATTTTTAATGTATATCATAAAGAGTTTTAGCCAATATCAAATGAAAGATACTGGAAACTCTATAATGGTCCACGTTTATGTCATGATCTTACAATGCAAAGATCACCTTCAGGACGTCCAAAATCCAGTAGAATTCGTAATGAAATGGACATAATTATATCCAAGTGAGAAAAAATAATCATTGAAATGAAAGTCATAATCGTCGAAATTGGTCGAATACGGTTGGTCCAAGTCGTATGCCATAATGTAACTTAAATATTACATTTGTTGAATTATTTTATAATATATGTAATTGTTTTAGTTCATAGTTGTTGGAGTAATTTTTATATGTGAAAATTTTTTAATATTTAATATTTTATTATTATGTAAAAATATTAAAATTATTTATTTAAATTATTAACAGTCGGTTACAATTAATGAAACTAGAAATAACATAGCAGAAGTGAGAAAAAAATAAGTTATAAAAAAATTAATGAAAATTATAAGGGCTTGGAGGTAAAATTTTTTAATTTTAAAAACTACCGGGCCCTACAGTTTTTTAAAAAATAAAACTTAATATTAAAAAAATGGGGCCCTCTGTTTTTTTTTTTAAATAAAATTTAAATGTTAAAAAATTGTAATTGGCCTATTAATTTGAAAAGAAATATTAAAAAAATATAATATACGTATTTTCGTAAATAATTACATATTTTGGAAAATAATTTAAAAAGCTGCATTATTTTAATCAATTAGCCGCTGATACCATGCCTATGCATTTCATAATAATATATTAAATAAAACGTGTCAAGTTGAGAAACACTCGATCATCAATGCGCAGGCCACGCGCAACAATAGCATTCGTGTCAGGATGGCAACCTCTCTCGGAATGACACCTAAGCACCCCTTGAAGAACATCGCAAAGCCATTTGTCAAGCATCAAGAAGAGTGGGACTTATCAAACTAAATTTCTTTTTTAAAAAAAAAAAATAACAAATTCCCAACACATGCCATGCAGAGCGCTTTTAGTGGGTTTTTATTCTAAGTTTTAATTAATTTAATTATTATTTCGCATTTTAAAAATTTTAAGTGTTATATAGTATATTAATCAAAATTAGTTGAGTCGAATTAACTTTAAATTATTTAAATATGATTTTTCTACTTTCACTCCCCACCCTCCGCACACAGTCTATATATAGTCAATCCTGCGGCAGGGTATGAACCGCCAGACATCAATCTATTCCATTATAACCCAATCTAGCAAACAACTCTTCTGTAATCTTCTGTTTTTTTTTTTTCTTTCCATCACCAGCAACTACATCAAGATGTTTGGAGGGTACTTTCCGGTGTGTATCCAGTGTGGGACAAGGAGCAACCCATGCCGGTGCAAGGTGGTTGGACCAACTGTGGGCTTCTTGGCCTTCGCCGCTGCGGCGGTGGTGGAGTGGCCTGTTGGGGCTTTTGTCTATCTCTTTCGGCATGTGAAAGGCCGCCGTATTATGGCACATCCTGCTGCTGTTGTCTACCCTTCCGTCACTAATGCCATTCCCATCTGAATGAAAACTCGATCACCATGTATTAATTAATGCTTGTCTCTCTTTCTATATACTTATACATATGTTATATAGTTCTATGCTTGTTTTTGTTAACTGATCTAGTAGTTGTCATGCTAAACGTCAATAACTGTGTTTGTTGTATGTTTTTTCTGTTATACGGTTTTAGCAAATAAAAGAATGCTATCTGTCTTTTCTTAGTGTTTGCAATATATTGAAGATGTATGTTAACTGCTTCTCCACATGAACAATGCAGATATATATATATATATATATATATATATATATATATATATATCTTAATGAACTTGCAGTTATATAAAAAATTAGAGATGTGATGATTTCAGAAAATTCAAGAAGATTCATCCCATGGGGTCTGAACGTTTTCTTTCTAAATGTAAGAAAATGATTAATGAACTTTGAAAGTTTTTGCTGAAGTATAATTCCATCTACTTCGTCTTGTCTAAATTAGTCGAATGATCAGGGCAGTTGGGCTTGCTAGACGAGCGGGTCTAAGTATATGGCTAGAATGGTATGTTAGGAATTAATCAGAGATATAATATATAAGCATGTAAACTAATATATGTCGTATGATTTTACAATCAGTGTAAGACATTTAATATATTATATTAATTAAATAATTAATAAATAACTATGTTTTCTAAATTAGATGAGACAAATAAAGAATTGAGAATTATACTTGGAAATCAAGTCTGACCAGATGACTGTTTTCGCAGACGTAGCTCTCATTGTCTTTCCACTTTATTATTATTATTATTATTTTTTTTTGTGTTATTTCCCTCACCATGATCTATGGCTTTAGACGGCTGTTTTCACAGATTTAGCTCTCATTGTCTTTCTACTTTATTGTTTTTTTTCTTGTGTGTTGTTTCCCTCACCTCTGCTGAGAATTCAGTCTTTTCTTTTTTCCATGTTTGGTTCCAGTCTTTTCTTTTTTTCTTGTTTGGTTCCAGTCTTTTCTTTTTTCATTGTTTGGTTGCTTTTTTTTTTCTTTCTGAGTTTATACTGTGCTATTTTATTTTTTTTCAATAAATTAGTGGTTTATCCACTTTTCTTAATAAAAAAAAAGCATTTTTTTAACCTTTCCATTGGGTATTTACAAGATTGGTAATTGAGGAATTTCTTATGTTAGTCTATATTTAACTCTTCCCACCAAGAGATTAACTCTATTTTAATATAAAATAGATTGTTATTTAAAATATTTATTGAAATTAATATAGGATTCAAATGATAATATTATATATGAAACATCATGATTATTTAAATCAAAATTAAATTTAAATTAATATGTGAATTGGATTTAAACTAACATGGGAGAAGCACACGTACTAAACGACGGTAAGAGGGTGTTTGGTTCAGAAGTTTATCCACCAAAGTGATTGAAGTCAGGAAGTGGCACTTTGGTGAAAGTAAGGACTTCAGCTGAAGTTCTCAGTTCAGTGTGTTTGGTTACAATGGGAAGTGGGAGAACAGTGACTAGTTCCTATGTTTGGATGGTGGAAGTCAAATTCTGGAATTTGTGATTTCGACATTTCATAGTGTTTGGTTTGCTCAGAAGTGGAGATGTAGTCACCACTTCAGTAAGTGGTGAGATTACCCCTTAAATTTTGTTTTTATTAAATTAGAGTATTAGACAAATGGTTATTTATAATCTTGTTAATTTTTTTATGGATTAGTAATTTAAATTTTGATCTATAGTAATTTTTATTATTCTTTAAATTGCAAAACAAATATATAAATTATTAATGCAAAACCCATAAATTAAACTTGAAGTGTTGATTTATTGACATAATCGAAAATATTTATATACCATTCTCTTTCAACCTGATTTATTGACACCTAAAATGCAATAATAATTATTTCTTCCACATGTGATCTTTGAAAACAAAGTACTTTCAGTAATATATATTATTAAAACCATGGAAACCAAACCTCAATCATTTGTCTAGTTTTTTCTGGTTATAGTGAGTAGCACAATGCAACATCACAATTGAAATATAAGTATAAACTACTGCACATTCATACAAATTCTACAGTGAGAGTCAGATATCTATTATATTTCATAAGATGATGAAATCCCATTTACTGTATTACCATTGAATTATTTCAGAATATAAGGATACCAATTTTTTTTACATGATAAATTATTTTAGAATACAAGGAAACCCCAAGTGATCACAAGTTGCCCAAAAAAAAAAACTAACAAGAAGCACAAGAAGGCATGAACAGCACATTTAGCTCCACATTCTCGCAGCAAGTGGACTCCAACATCCAATTGGTCTACAAGATGCTTGAATAGCTTTGATCCATTGAAAATACAACCGTTGGGGCTTTATAGCATGGCTCAGGTAGCAAATAACTGCATACAACACTTGATTGGCATTCAAGGTTCCAAAATATATGTGTGAACATGAACATCTCCCACAGAATACCAAAAACAAAACAAAAATAAGGGGAACAAAAATAAAACCAAACACAACTCAAAAATTCGTCGATGCATTGCTTCTTCCTAACTAGGAAAGAGTAGGCTGCAGTGGAGGCATTGCATGCCCACTGCCCTGCCATACTCTTCCTTTGTCACGAGCCAAACAATTAACATTCTCTTAACCATCTTACCACATCTAGATGCTTATGGCTGCAATGGATTGCACCGCCAAAAGCATCCAGAGCCTTGACAGTCTCGACAACTGTGTTCACACAACAACAACCATAACCAATAAAGGAACCCTTTGCCTCAGTGCAACCGACAAACATTGCCATCATCATCGCCATAACAACAAAATCCTGCAAGAAGTATACACACAGTATGAGAACATAGTATGAAGATTAGCTCAACCAACATATAGATACCATGCACATGCAATATGGACTTATACGAAACAGTTATAAAAGGAACAAGAACAGCATGTCAACTACATAGTACAAACAACAGAACAAGATAGTAAATACTGATTTCCACAGCAAATGTAAACAGAACACTACAAACAAAAAGCAAATGAAAAAGTCAGCACAGCAACATATATATAGCCACATCCACATGATTCATGGTATCTAAAGGTCGGCACAATACCAAAAAACAAAACCACATCCACATGAGGCGGGGTATCTAGTAAAAATGAACATGAAAGTCAACATGTAGAAGCATAGAAGTGCAGAGTCCATAGTTGATAATAATGACACAGCATGAACGAGAAACATGCAACATGAACGAGGCCTGAAGTCAAAAGGTGCAAAAAAGGCAACAAAAGTGGGCATCCATGGTTCTTCATGAGCATGCATGCAACAGAACTAATGCATGGTGCAGGAAATAAAATTAAGTCATGTATGTAGATAATGCATAGAGCAGACAATTTCCCTCCCAAAACAGATTTCTAACTTGCATTGCCATCAATCATTCCGGGTGAAAAACCTCTCAATCCAAGCCTGTCACAAATCAATTCTCTTCACCATGAACCTACGGCCCTCATTCTCCTTCTCGTGCAAGTGATCGAACACCTCCTCTAGGGTTTGTTCACTAAAGCCCTCAACCTCCATTACCTTGGCATACAAAATCTCCGACCAGTGGGTGGGGTACCTAATTGCAGCAGCCATTTCCCCAACAACATTCACAAGTTCAGCCACATGGAATTGTTTTTTGCTCCTTTGGCCCGTTGTGCTTAAAATGTAGAAGAGGTGGCAAGGCTGCTAGGCACACAAGGGGCAGAGTTACCATCCTCGTCCCTCTCACTATTTGGTTGTTCGTTTGGTGATTCGTTATTCTCAATTTCATTGTCCTTAGATCCATATTTATCTCAAAAATCTGAATAAAGTGATGTCGCATATGACCCTGTTGCATTGTCATATATCCATGTAGATAATTTTCAAACCTTCATAATTCTCAATTGGTTTGTTGATAAAGGGTTTCGCAACTAGATGGGTCTGCATTTAAGAGGATTTGCACAAGCATCATAAATGATCCGATAAATAAATTCAGACAAATAGAAAATGTGACAATTGAGTCCAACATGATCATTTTGTTATCATCATCCCAACCTGCCCCGCTTAATTCCCTGACTTTCTTAATTTCAATATATCGTGCTTTAGTGTCCTGTAATGGTTTTCCACATTTTCAGGAGTGCAATCAGTGCCAAATTTTGCATTTACAGCACTGGCTGCGTGTGCAAAGGCAACTCTTTTGAAGGATTTGTCACACTTGAGGCCTTTGTTGTCTTGGTCAACCAACAATGGAATCAAAAAATTGTCAAATTCATTCTTCCACCTTTTGTTAGGGGTATCACGCTTGCCTTTTGCAGCCTCTGCACTGGGACCATCAACCGGACAATTGATACATTCCATGTTTCTTCAAACTCTAAGGCATACATAAAAACCATGAAATGTGGGATATTAATTATTTTTAGAATTAAAACACATACACATATCAGACGGGATAGTTAAACAGAAAACAAAAGGTTGATGCATGGGAAAAAAACTAATGCACAAGAAAGTCATAGTCGAAAGAAAAAATCTAGCATCTCAAGGCAGCAATAAAGTTCAGGTGTGAGAAATATATTAATGCCACATCTCACTGGCAATGTTATCCCTTAATTCAACCCATTGCCTGTTTTCCTAGCGTTGCTCTCGCTGTGAAAAAGATTGAGATAAAACAAGATGCTCTTCTTCCATGTTTCTATCGCGTAAAATCTGGTCATTTGGATCGACCCCCGCGATATAGTTGTGGATGATGCAACATACAATTACTAGCAAAACTTGGGTCTTGTATGGGAAAATGGGATGCGACGTAAGGATTTTGAATCTATTCTTGAGAATAGCAAATGCTCACGCGACTCTCGATCTTAACATGGAGTAAGGTTAAGATGGGAAATTGGGATGGGATGTAAGGTTGAATAGTTTTACCGGATCGTAGCGCATGGTACACTATAATTATATTTTATAAAATATTAAATATAATATAATTAGAGTGTAATTAATATTATAAGTAATTAATATAATTAATATACTTGATGGGATTTTGAAATTCGGTCATTTTGGCCGAATTCCAAAATCCCATAACTTTTGGATTTGGAAATACAAAAGGAAATTCAAATCCTTTGAAACAAACAAAGGATTTCTCAAATCCAAGGATTTGCAAATCCTGTGACTTTCAAATCCACTCAAACAAACACCCCCTAAGTTTATTTCCATTTTACCGTACCAATTAGGCATTTTCTTGTAGTGTATATTTATAGTATATTCAAAATCCTATAATTAACTATCTCATTACTAATATTATTTAATACAAGTATCTAATCTATATGCATCTTGTGCTTTAATGCACATTTTTTCTTTTAATAGTGTTATATTGATTTCTAAATTGTTTTCATTTATTATGTTTGTGTGTATGGAGGTGGTAATGATCCTAGAGATGTAATAGCTAATTCTCAAGAAAATATAAGAGATACCTCTCATGGAAATGCTAACGAAAAAATGATAATGAGAATAGCTTGGAGGAAGATTCCGAAAATGATGATGATGACGATGATGATGATGACAATGAAAATGAGATAAAGATGACGATGATGATGATGATTGATGATTTAATGTTTTGAATGTTTGCAACTCTTATTGAATTTCATTTTTCAAGCTTTTATTGAGTCAATGTTTTATAAAAGCCTAGGACACTTAACTTCGCACACTTATTTAGTATCATGTTTTGAACTTTTATTGTATCATTATTTTGTAGAAGTCTATAATACTTAATTTTGTTAGACAAGAATTGATGTTGTTAACCTACTATTGGGTTCACATGTTAAATTGACTCAATGTTGAGGTAAATGAGTTTGTTATGCGTAAGCTTGTTGTTATATAATTTCAATTATATTATAATATAGGATTCTAATTAATGAGGTGTATGCTACCCATTTTTTCAAGAAGCATTTGAGACGACTTGGTCACAAATAAGATTTATTTGTGATGGACACCAATTTGTATAAAAACTATTCATTTGCAACTAATGCTGATTGGTCGCAAATAACACTCATTTGCGACAATCCAAAACTAGTCGTAAAAAATATTCATTCATGATGAGTAATAGTTAGTCGCAAACAATAATTTGTTGTGACGGCTTGTTCTTTGTTGCAAATAATACCTTTTGTGACGGACAATATGTCGTCGCAAATAACACCAATTGCGACGACTAGTTGCCATTGCAAAAAATATTTCGTCGTCGTAATTCGTTGCGACAGCACTTTGATGTCGCAATAACTATTTTTGCAATAGTTGGTCACAAAACCTATCTTTTGCAATGGAAGCAGCGACAACGTTTATGTTTTGTGACGGCAACTAGTCATAACAAAAAATTGTTTTTCTTATAATGTGTGATAGTCAGTAATTGGCACAAATTACTAAAACCACACGATGGAGATACTCGTGTTATTTGTGACACCTAATAAATGTTAACTAAATCTCACTTGGAGTCATCCTATATTTATTGTTATGTTGCTTTGTCACACATATAGTGATCATGGCACTTAAGACATAAAGGCAGCATACAATCATTGCATAATCTAGTTGAAGTGTTTTTAAACTTGCAGACATCTAAAATAAAAAGAGATGCAGTCAATTTCACCAAGCTAACTATAAAAAAGAAGATGACAAAAAATAAAACTTGCTTATTAACTAGAATTGCTGTGAATTCATACAAAATATTTGCTTTCATGGCATCTCTAGCATTTCTTATCAATCTTAATCTGGCACATATATGTACAAATGATCAATTTGTTTTTTTTTTCATTCTTATTGATCTTTACCCAAAATTATGTTTGACTTCAAATTTCGTTGAGTAGTTTCATGATATACTCTACATGAGCATTTTAAGTATGTCAAGTTTGCCTTTAGATAGATATCTAGGGCTTGTTTGATACGCAAAGTTTTGAGATACAGCATAGCACAAGTTTCTTTGTTGCTTGGTAGATTTTTAAATTGGCTAAGAGTACAACACAAGAGGTTGTTATAGTATAGGATAAGTGGATAAAATTTTTGTACCACCCAAACCTTGGTACAAAAATTCTATCATGGTACAACACAACCAAAAAACTAAATCACCCTCAATAAAAAATAAAAATCACAATCGCGACATACCACATTCCACGATACTAATTCTCAGACCTTACACCTCCTTCACTTCCTTCGCCAATGCACGCCCTTCTCCATTTATACGATCCTCTTCTTTCTCTCTCCATATTTTCCTCTTCTCCCCCTTTTTATTTTTTTTTGCTCTCTCGTCTCTCAAAAATTTTAGGGTTTTCAGGCCATTTTTATCAAATAGAGATTTGATTTGTAACATCTATATATTTTCAAATAAATAAAAGTGATCATATTTAGATATTGAAAATTTAAACCATATAAAAAATATACATAAATCTTTTTATTTTTCTATCCAAAAATTTAAAATTAAAATTTTGTTAAAAATAAATATAAATCCTTTTATATCTTTACCCATGAATCATGCATAAGATTTTCTTGGAAATATCAAATATATTGGTGAACTTATATAAGAAATATTATATAAAAAAATTTGTGTTTTTAATAAGCAATTATTTTGCATATATTTTGAAAATACACAAATATAATTATGATTTAATAATTTATTAATTATAAAAAATTTAATTATGTTAATATTGATAATGAGAGAAATTTCAAAATTTATTTTCTTGTGAATTGTTTTTAATTGCATGACAAACATGATATAGAAGAAATAATTGTAGTGTACCACAACTCTTTCTACTGTTCTATACTATTTGTACTATTCTTAATTGTGCATCAAACAGACCAATAATATTTTGACAGCCCAATTTGCAAGCATGTTGTATACATGTGTACATGTTTTTGTGTTGAAGAACGTAGGCAATTTGTATATCATGTCCCATGAAGCTGTAATTATTCTTTATGCAAAGCAATTGCATGTTATATTTATACTAAAATATTTCCAAGATGTTTTGTTTGGAAATGGAAAATCAAGCATGGTAACCACATTTCTATGAAAAATTTCCAAGATGTTTTGTTGGTGATAACTTTTCTAGCCATCAGAATTGAGTTAATTCTCAAAACTTCTGGCATGCATGTTTCTACTGATTAATCCTAAAGTGGAAAAGTTCAATATTTTTATTTATTTAGCTGTCTATTTGACCATTTCCGGAACTTGAACCTAAAACATTCAAACTTTTGCTAAAACTAGTTGTAACTATGAATTCACAAGAGTAAATTTTATCAATAATATTGAATATTGATAAAGGGTAAAATAATTATTTTATTTGGCAAAATATTATTTAATAAAAAAAAATTGGATTTTTTTTTATAGTTATAACTATGAACTATCTCTTTGAAGATCTTTTTCTCTCAAACTGTCTTTGGTAGTGTTGTCAAATGAACTAAGCTTGGGTCGAGCTCAAACAAAAGCTAAGTAATATTAATTTGATGAAGCTTAATAGTATACATACATGCATATACATATAATTTTTTACTTGTAAATAGGTCAATAATATTAATATTGTTATTTTACTGTATATTAAATTATTACTAATTTAGGAAAATTAGTTACTGATTTTATTTTAACACGAGTTTTTATAAAATATGAAAATCAAAGATTCCATTTCCATTATTCCACATAGTTTTAAATATCAATATATATTAGCTATATAAACAACAATATTTATTAATATGTAATTAAAAATTAGTTAGTAAATGATTTTTTTTTTTAAATTTAGAGATAAACATATGCACAAATATAGAGTTAATCTTTAGATACACACTTGTGCGTCCATCGTTCACAACTGGTTCTCAATTGATCAAGAGATGGTTAATGTTAGTAAATGATTTGAATATAAGAAGTTTTTTAATAAATTTTTTCTTTCAGGAACATATATACTTAACCTTAATTCTATCACCCAAAAGTCACTGTTTATGTAAGTTGATCTGAAGTTGACATTTGGCTTATTATAATTGGACAGATAAATGTAAAATATAAAATATAATATATATTCACGCCGGTACACTTTAATATAAATCTGTTCTTTTGGAATTGTTGACAATTGTGCTGGTACACGTTAGCAGCCTTTGTCCGCAAGTGAGCAGACCATTGCATTAAATTTCTTTTTTCCTCCATAAACCCTAGATCTTATTGGAGCCGCCGGTCTTCTTCAATAACCCTAGATCATGAGAGGGATTCCAATTTCTACGCCATGCTCAATTTCTGGATGGGATTCCAGGTCGGCAAGGCCCGCAGGAAGTAAGTGATCTCTGTTTCTCTTCAATTTTTGCTGTTATTTCTCCAATTTTCAAGAAGCATATGATCATCGTCTTCATCTCAAGTACAAAGTTTTCTATCCCACGCTTTATGCGCTGGAATCCGAGAACAAGGATGCCAAGCTCTTCAACTGTATCCAGGTCCTGACCGCCTTCTCTCTTTGTCCATCTTTTATCTCGCTCTTGATTTTGCATGCCAAGTGTCTGATGAAAATGGGTCCGGAGCAGAGAGGACACCAGAACTCGCTGGAATTGAAGCCAGTCTTCTTCGTGATGACGGTGTTGGGAGGGATCCAGCATCCTCTCATCGCCGCTGGGCTTGGGTTGCTCTCGCTTCTTCTATTTTAAGGGTTACTCCACTGGAGTTCCGGATAACCGATTGAAGATCGGGTATGTTCGATGTTGCCCAAATTTTTCATTCCAAAGTTGCAATCTTTGATATTTTCCCCGCTTTTTTTAATTGGGATTGTGATTTTTCTTGGGGAAAAGCTGGGGGACAGGGAAAGATGCCGATGCATGAGAGGAAGACGATAGATCTGGAGCAAGGATGGGAGTTCATGCAGAAGGGGATTACCAAGCTGAAGGACTTCCTGAATCGCAGTTCAGCTCTGAGGATTACATGATGCTTTATACGTATTGCTCTATGTCTTTGATTGTGCATCTTAGTTTTGTGTGAAATTTTGTTGATTTTTGTATTATGTTTTTTGGGGATGTTTTGGATTTGATGGTTTAATTTTCGTGTTTTTTTTTTGGTAAGGCATTTCTTGCAAATGGACGGACAGAAATTTTTAGGCTAGGGCATCATGTGATGACTATGAATCAGTACGTGGCACTTAGGGCTCACATGCATCTTCTGACCTAATAATCATGTGACACCACGCAATGAAACCAATCTTATTAAATAACCACTTTAGTAGTGTCTGGAACTTTCATGGATTACACCTTAATTATTTGTTTTAAGAAATGCTTTTGTGTGTGTGTGTGTAACCTTATATAAAAAAGGGTTATTGTTTCTTTATTCAGGAAAATATTATAAGCAGGCGTGAGATAGGCTTTAATTTATATTTTTATTTTCTTAAAAATTTGAATGTTTGGAATTTATTAAAATAAGTTAGAATAGAGTTTTGGTTAATAATTTTCAATTATATATATTTTTATTAAAAGTATGACAGAGATCATCCAAGATGGAAACATTGTCCTCTTGAAACTAAGGGCATTATTGCTAGCTTCTCCTTCCCCGGTTTACTTTGAATCTTTTTTGTTCATGTTTTGTTTTGTCAATTTGCATAGTTGCTCTTTATTGTCATACTGTCTGTTGTGCATCTTTGTGTGAAATATATGTTCATAATGAATTGATCTATTCATTGATCAAGTTGTCTCTTATTTTGTGAATTTTCTCTACAGTCGCTCTTAAGTTGATTTAAACTAATGGTTTGGGCTATAAACACACATTCCACAATTGAGTGATTAATTTGATATAATGTTATATAAAAACGAATTTGGTGTGAAATTAGGGCGTGATTTAAATTTTTTTTTTTAAATTAGGTATTTTAATCATTGAGAAGTCTGAGTTCTTTGTTTTGATTTGAATGCTTTTTTGTTTTTGTTTTTGTTAGGATTACATGCATTATGTGAATTTGGATAAGATAAAAATGAGTGAAAAATAGATAAGTTGTTATAGTTGAGTGGATTGACTTGGTGAATTAAGTTATGCGTGTAACTATGTAAACAAACAGAAAAAGTAGAAATGTTTTGGTTGTTTGAACCTTTATCACTATATATTTGTGATGTCCATTCGGCCAAATAAACATTACCAAATAAAAGAATAAGGCCTAGATATTGATGGAAAAAGTTATTCACATGGACTAATTTTAAATATTTTTCAAATATTATCCCCTCAAATATCTTCCTTCCCAACTCTCATTTGGGGTAGGCATTTTTCACTCTCATTGGTGTCTTTTTTTCAAACCTGATTTTTACTGACCTTCTTCATTTGTATATTATTGAATCAAATTCAAATTCCTGATGTTTTCTTTTCTTTTTTTTTCTTGTGATTTGATAGTTTTGATTATGCATATATTAGTGGTATTATGCCTTCTACTTGGATTTTTTCCTTCTTTGTTGTAAAAATTGAAATATGGTGTATGGTGCCTGACTCGATTGTGACTTTAGTAGAGTCTGTTTAATTGATGCCTATATTAAATGTGTATGCTTTGTTTTTCTGTTTGCAGGATTTTTACTTTATTTTGTTGTTGTTTTCAGGTTAGAAGTGGTGTTGATGAAATCTGGAAAAAGAACTATTTGTTAGCATGCTTACAAAAGATTACTGTCATAGTCCCATCTAGAACTATTTGTTAGCATGCTTACACCTAAATTGTTGACATTGGGTGTAGATGTCAGTGATTTTTTTTTTATATTGACTTTTGACAGACTGGTATAGTGTATATATATATATATATCTGTCATTGCTTATAAAATGGTATGCTTGCAGTGTAAACCTTTGCATTCCAGATTGAGGATTGAGATTATCCTTCATTGAGAATAAATCAGGTAAATTTTATAATTTCTAATTTTAATGTTAACAGATACATGTGTTATTTTTTCATTCATTATCAACCTCTTTAAATATTTAGTTCTTAAATGGAATGGATCATGATATTGTTTCAGGGGGACTTAAGATTGAAAAATGCTTTCCCAATGTCAACTTAAATGTCCTGAACTCCACTAACATAATTAAAGATTAACCCTTTGAATAAAGAGACATAAAAAAGGTGATCAATGAGCTCATTTTTTAAAGTCCTCCGTTTCTCAATGAATTCCTATATTTTCTCAATCTTAAATTGTTCAGATGAAGCTCTTAATTCATAACTTAAAATACTATTAATTTTTCATGTTCTTCACTATCTAATAAACTAAGTACTATGTGAATCACATGTGTGTGTGTTTGTGTGTGTGTGTGTATATCTACACATTAAACTATTTGTCTTTAAGTAATGAAAGTTATAAGAACGCGCACAAGTGTCCACCATGTTTATCCTCTAAAGTTAAAAGAAAAAGAAGATGGTGAGAGCTCTGGAGGACACAATTAAGTGTTACATCATTTGATGTGCTAGGCCACAATGCCAACCAAAATCATTCATTATGAACTGATAATAGACAGCTTATATATGTTTAATATAATAATATCATGTTATTAATATTACCTATGTGAGAAAAGATCTTTGAAAAATTCATTTTCACTACTGCTTTACATATAGCTATCGTAGTAATTATATTGGAAAAAATTGTGAAAACTTCATAGATAATTATTTAAGTAATACTCTCTCCACTGAGTCTAAAATATAAGAATTTAAATAATCTATTTATTGTAATTGTCATGCATGCCTGTTGTCCATATATGTTCATCACCTAAAAAACATGAGTCAGTGTCATGATTTGATTGGGCTAGCATTTACTCAAGTGTTTAGAACATCAACTTTGCAAAAAAAATTAAATTTTATGTCAATTGTTTAATTAATTATGTTTTTATTTATGAACCATTTGATACATATGCTATTTAAATATCATGAAGAAGGAGGAACAAACAGATCCCAGATCTCAGATCCCTCAACAGAAAGTTTTGGGCCATTATCCTTCATCTTACAAACAGATTTTTTTACTTTTCTCAAGCAACACATTCATCTAGAGAACAACTAATGTCTTACATACTAAATGTCAATATCATGAAAACAAAATGGCTCTTCCTATGAAAGTAAACCATGATGATTCCATATTAAACGCCACGCATTTTTGGTAAACTAATGCCAATTTTTTTAACCCTTCAGCAAATATCTCAAGTAATTGCATAATGATCTATCCCAGAGCATCATAACATACAAAGTAAACAAACATGAAGATCAACAACTTACCAATAGGAAAAGTTTATATATATGTTTTAGTGATTCTTATATATGTGAATTTATTACTTCATTAATTACACTACATCTTAATATTACCACTGATTATTATATATTTTTTATTTTTTATATTGGAAGCTTTTACTAGTTCTTAATACATCACAATAGGTGGAAAAATGGAAGCCAACATGCAGATCGTTGTTGATGTACAATTTAAAGTATTACTTAAGGAGATTATGGAAAAAGTAAGATTACCACTTGCAGTTTATGCATGTGAACAACGTGGACCAGATAACAACCCATATTTTTTTTTATGCAAAATCATATATGAAGATAGATGTGGAACCCATGAACAAGTTGTATCGGCAAATAATTTATAATAAGATTAATCAAGTAATTAAGTATATATATTGAGTCCTACATACGTGTTATTTGAACTTGAATATACAGAATAAAATGACAATACCATACCCTGCCCTTGAAAGGGTAAATGTATTATCACCTAAATTGTTGACATTGGGTGTAGATGTCAATGATTTTTTTTTTATATTGACTTTTGACAGACTGGTACAGTGTATATATATATATATATATATATATAAATCTGTCATTGCTTATAAAATGGTATGCTTGCTGTGTAAACCTTTGCATTCCGGATTGAGGATTGAGATTATCCTTCATTGAGAATAAATCAGGTAAATTTTATAATTTCTAATTGTAATGTTAACAGATACATGTGTTATTTTTTCATTTATTATCAACCTCTTTAAATATTTAGTTCTTAAATGGAATGGATCATGATATAGTTTCAGGGGGACTTAAGATTGAAAAATGCTTTCCCAATGTCAACTTAAATGTCCTGAACTCCACTAACATAATTAATGATTAAGCCTTTGAATAAAGAGACATAATATATCTTAATATTATCATATAATATCCATACTAACTTAAATATCCTGATCACTTTCATATGTTTTCATGATTCCATAATTTATATATTATTATTTGAAAAAAATATGCTTATCTCTTATTTTTAAATTGTTTATGTGCTTATTTCATATTATATATATATATATATTATAATTTCTAATTGTAATGTTAACAGATACATGTGTTAATTTTTTTCATTTATTATCAATTTTTAACTTTGTTTCCTTGAAAGCAATTAAGCAAGTATTAAACAAGTTAAATATTTAAAAGAAAACAGTAATTTATTTTTAGAAACTTGATATGCACTTCTAATATGATTGAATAAATTAATATTAATTTTTTTACAAAAAATTATTTAAATAGATTAATAAAAATATGGAAGTATAAAAAAATGGAGGGATTAAAACATAAATGAGAAAGTATGTTTGTTATTTGGTTTTAAGAATGAGAAAATTAAAATTTAACATTTTCAAAAAATAAAATTAGAAAATAAAAGTTGCCTAGATTTTGATGACGTACTAACAATAACGATCTGTAAGTAATAATAGTAATTATGTCAACATTATAAAAAATATATATACATAGCTCTGATTTATTTACAAGCCTCATTGAAACAGTGATTCATTGCAACCTGATAAATAAATAGAAAAGATAATAAAAAAATAGAAAAAGCATTAGATAATAATAACATGCTTTGCAGTAAGGACAGTCCATAAGAGACTACTTGCCTTGTGATTAACCACTTCACCCACATATGAAACCAATACATGACAAAAAACTAAAGAAAGACAGAAGTAATACATGAGAGATTATAATAAATAGATATTATATAAAAAGAGAGATTATAATTTAAAAAAGATATATTTTTTCAAATAATGATCTTTTTTAAAAACTATAAATGAGTAAGGTGAATTGAATGAATTAATTATTATTTCTTTAATTGAATGGTAAATGTTCATTATAATTAGTATATAACATTATTGGGTAAGTAGATTTTTTTCATGTAAGATGCACTATGTGATAATAATTGGATTGATATAGAATTAATTTATGAAATCCTATCACAATTACTTAATAGCTCATAAGTTTAGTTTATATAACTATTCCTATGTTTTTTATATCAATTTATTAATGGAAACTTTGACCTGTGTTTAATACATCACAATAGGTGAAAAAATGGAAGTCGACATGCAAATTATTGTTGAAGTACAATTTAAGGTAGTATTGAAAGAGCTTATGGAAAAATTAAGATTACTGCCCGCAACTTATGTATGTGAACAAAACGGTCTTGATCACAAGCCAGTTTTTTCATGCAAAATAATTTTTGAAGACAGTTGTGGAGTTCATCAACTATTTGGATTAGAAGCAAATACAAAAAAAAAGGCCGAAAATAATGCTGCATTACGTGGCATAAAACATTTAAAAAATATTTATAATGTTATTATTAAAGATGTGAACGAGAAGGAATTATATGACGTTAAAAATGAATTGGAAGAGCTAAAGGATATTAACGATGTATTATCAGACAACCTTTCAATGATGACTGATGAGTTAGAAGAATTGAAGGACAGGATAAGACTTGTTGTGCAATGATGACTGATGAGTTGAAAGAACTGAATGACAGTATATGACAAATAAAATCCTCTCCTGAAAGTACTTTAGTGTTTAATATTTTATTATGTATTTTAATGTAAGTCTAATAATATTAAATATGTAACAAAAGGTGTGTTTTGTATTTTTTGCCGTTCATATGTATAACTGCTCTATTGTATATGTATAATTGAAATATTATATTTTATAAAGGGTCTTATTGCACATATTTCTCTGAAATCTTGTACGCCTCTAGGGCTTCTCCCACCTCCGTCCGTCCGTCTCCGTCTCTCTCCCTCGTGCCCTCTCTCTCTGTGTGTGTGTGTGTGTGTGTGTCTCTCGTTGAGGATTGCCACTACCTTCTCTCACTCGTTGAGGCGTTGTCGTCGACTCTCTCCGGAAAGCCACCGGCGTCCATTTGTGTGAACAGCCGAGCTCGAGCCGAGAACTTGATAAGAGATCACGTGAGCCGAGTTTTGTCGTAATTGGGAATTCTCTTTCTCTGATTTTGAAACAAAGGGGAAAAAGTTCGGAAATTTAGGGACAGTTCGAAGACAAAGATAATTGGAAGAACAATGGCCGATTTTCAGACGTCTACCCATCGATCGAGGTGGATTTTCTCTCCTCAAGACCTGGTAAACTTAACACTTCCCGCATCTCTTCTTCTTCTTCAATGCCTTCAGAAAACAGTTTGTGATTTTGAGTTTCTCTAGGAATTAGTTATAATGCTTGTAAAATTTTATCATTTTGTGCTGGTCATCAATTTATACTAGTATGTGTGCTTCTTTAAAAATCACTGTTATTTATATGTTTATAATGATCAAACATGAAATATGCTACCAGTTATTTATTTGTTTATTTTCTAATTGTCTCTAAAGTTGATTTTTTTTCCCTTATTGTGTTCATCCAGAAAGGTTTTCTTGTGTTGATATCTCACTTGTTTTGTTTAGGTGGAAAAGCATGAAACTGCAAATCAACGAGCTGTGAAAATGCTGGAGCAGGTAACCTTTTGATCGTGCCATTTTTTTTAGTTCTTATCTTTATGTAAATTTATTTGCTATAAGTGTAGACTACCCAAGATACTTTTTGCTGAGTAAAAATGAATTATGGATCTGTGCATTGATAATTGTTTCATTGACTTGTATTCAGCATTATGCTGGATTTAATTCCTGAAGTTGCTTCCATATTCATTTACTAGGTTGATACAACCATCTTGCTCCTGCTTTGTAATGACATTTTAAACCTTTTCTTCTTCTACTGAATATATACTAAGCACAGTTATTTTCTTTCTCAACAATGCATGGATCATTTTCTTTTTATCTAAAATAAGTATAATTGTTTGCTTGAAGTATGGTAGCACACGTCTGGAAGTTAGTATTGATGGATCACTATCCTATCCTGAACCTATGCATGATCAAAGAGAGAATGGTAAGTTCCACTCCTATTTCTGTGCTTGCTGAAAATTTATTCACTTCATTAATAGTATGAAAGTGTTCTTGCACATGTGCTTTCCTTTTCATTTCAAGCCTTCTTGTCCTGTCCTGATATTTAAACAACTGTTCCACAACAGAAAGACAATCCACTTCAAAGCCTCTTACTAGTGAAGAAGAGCAACTTATGCGAGTGTTTTATGAACAAAAAATTCAAGAAGTTTGCGGAGCATTTATGTTCCCTCACAAAATTCAGGTATGGGCATTATGGTGACGTTTTTGTTTAAACTATAGTTACTCTTTCATGAAATAATCTTGTTTCCTACTGTGACAGGCAACAGCTATCATATATTTTAAAAGGTTTTATTTGCAGTGGTCTGTGATGGAGCATCACCCTAAACACATAATGTATGTGATATTTCTTTTGTTCTATCTCTGATATTTATTTATTTATTTTATTTTGTGTACCATAGACTGATTATAATGCTCTTGTGGCCAGTATTAGTAGCCTATGTTACTCTGCTTTTCCATTCATGCTTTAGTATATTCTGTCATCTTAGCATATCCTTCAACAAAAGCAAGAAAATTGGATACTTATAGCATGATTTCCATGGTTTTGCACCTCCATATCATACATGACTTCCACGGATGCCACAGTGCTTACAATATACCTTTGCCTTTTTCTGTTTACAGGCTAACTTGCATATATGCTTCCTGCAAAGTTGAAGAAAATCATGTGTCTGCTGAGGAACTTGGTAAAGGAATCCAACAAGATCATAAGATGATTCTTAATAATGAGATGCTTGTCCTTCAGGTGCATTCCTCTTGTGTTTTGTTTGATGACGTCAATCTGCTTGTTGTTTGCATAAATACTTAATGATCAAGTACTTTCAGAGCTTAGGATTTGATCTTATTGTGTATGCTCCTTATCGTGCAATGGAAGGCTTTGTTGCTGACATGGAGGTGAGTCGACTCTTTCATGTTCTTATTCTTTCCTGCATAGACTATATAGCATAGAAATTTAAAAATGACTAAGTTCTGAAGGTCTTATATATCCTGAGCTTGTCATTGATGTTGTTGCACCTAGTAATTGATACTATTCTCTTTCTTCTGCAGGAATTCTGCCAATTAAGGATTGATGAACCAAGCAAGTTTAAGGTAATTCTGGTTTTTGTTTCAGGAATAGTCATTACGCATGTATGTTTAGATTAGCTATTATGTTCTGTGATTTTCTGGTTAAGTTACCCATGGGAGATACCTGTTAGATTAAGTGATTGACATTAATCAAGCTTGAGAGCTATTGATCTCTATATTTGACTTTTAACTCGTATCTATAAGGCTAAATCTGTATGATGCTAAATTTCTAAGATGGGCACTGTCTGTTTTGTCTTTAGTAACTTATGTGCAAGTAGGCAGGTTTGATGTTTGATGACTAGGTTAAGAATGATCACGCCTGTGTCAATGTGATTTAAACAGGGGTATGTGAATGAAACCTTTAGGGCCCATTTGGATTCAATTTTCGTTTCTCTTAGAAGTGCTCAACTCACCAAATAAGTGCTTTTGAGGAAAAACAACCAAACATTTGTATTTCTTCCATGAGTGCTTATTTTAGAAAAAAAAAAAAATATATAGTTTTGGTACTTTTTTAGAAGCTAGGAAGTTGGTCCTTCTAAAATAAGCACTAAAAAAAGCACTTGGTGAAAGCACTTTCGGAACACTCAAGCTAACCACTTATTTCAGAAGTGAACCCAAATGGTCCCATTGCTATCAGATTGTCTACCCCTCAGCAGTCATGCAGGAAGAATTGCTGGAATAGCAAAGATTGGTGTCCAGCACGAAAAAAGAAGCTTTCTTTTCATTTTTTTTATTGCTTTTCTATTATATTCTTATTTTCTATTTTATCATTTAATTTTCCTTAGACAATTAGGCAATCAACTTCTTAAACAATTCTACAAATGGATTTTCATTGATGATTGCTAAGGTGATTTATGATAAAGGCAATTAAAATAGATGATATCAATTTCATGGATGAAAGAAAAAAAGTAGACAAGGATTGAAATACTCGCCCGGTCACTGTTGAGTTGAGAATATGTTTCTTGAGTTGATTAAACCCTTTCTCTGATGAAGGATTAAATGAAACAAATCTGAGCTTGTGCCCTTATCTACCTTATTTCTTACTTACCTATGTATTTCTGACAGGATACATCATACCCCTATCTGATAATCCCAACCTTCTGATGTAATGGGGATTCTGTAGGGAATTTTAGTATAACTTTTTAACATCCTTAACATGACAATTAACTTATGCTTAGTTGGCCATTATAAATTTAACTTTTTTTGCTGCAAGACTTACTGAAGAAATTCTCAATCTAATAATCATATTTCCTAGTTACCACTAATCATTAAAAATTAAATCTGGCCTTTATAATAATTTAGTTGACTATAACATTGTAACATAAATGGACAGTGAGGTGGACAAGCGAACCAACCCTGCTTTTTAAATACTGATCAAGTCCTTGAGAAATTAATCATCATTTATGAAACTGAAAGAATTATTTAATGAGAAACACTCATTGACTCGAACCAGTTGTCATACGAGAGAAAAGACCCTGGTGTTATATTGTTACTTGATGGTATCTGACTGATAATTGCATGTGAAAAATCCATTTTCTAGTCACTGGCGTATTGTTACTCTACTGAAACTCCTGTAATGGCAACATTTGAGGGTGTCTTGAACTTATTGTTGGTTTTGTGTCTTTTGGTTGACCAATGACTCCACCAAGCATTATTATTCTAGAAAGGTGGTGTCTAAATGTTAATGTTGGCGTTCCTTTGTGTTGTTTTTGGGGAAATTTGTATTGATATTTACTTGTTTGTGTTAAGGGAAGCTATCCAATCATGTTATGTATTTAGATTAGTATCTTTGTCAATGTATTTTTGCACATGTTTCAATTTCACTCTCTTTTATCTTTTTCTATAGGATCTCAGTGACACAGCTAAATCAGAGATAGATAAGATCATGATGACTGATGCCCCTCTTCTTTTCTCTCCTGGCCAGGTAAATGCCATTTTCCTTGCAGAATGCTTGTTGAACATTGTTTTTATGGCTCCGTTCTTGTGTTTTCTTTGTCTTTTCCGTGAAATGCTTCTTTACTTTATGTCATTTCATCTTTTATGGTGCCTGTTTCTTTAGAAACCAATGTCTGGAAAATATCTTCCTGGATCCAAGCCATGCTTAGGCATTTATCTCATCCTTCTTTTAAGGTTATTTTTTTGCCCTAAGTTGGCTTAACCACTGCAATATGCTACTTATGGATTTCCAGTTGATAATTATAGGTGCATGACAGGGTACCCGCATACTTCAGACTGGATGTTTTGCATTCATATGATCCCCCTTTTTTTTGGCAGATTCCATATATCATTACAGAAGTTTTGTTGAATTTTGTTTTATTGGTGCCACGTTCAATAGCAATATAATTTTCATCAAATATCAGTTTGTATTTAAGTATGTGAGTCTCTTCATGCAGCTGGCATTGGCAGCTTTGTGCAGGTCAAATGAGGTACACAAAGTTCTTGATTTCGAAAGGTTTCTCACTTCTCTATTTCTTCTTTATTTAAAGGCTTTGACCTTTTATCTTCTTATGCTGCTATTGCTTTCTATTAAGTCATAAACTTCTGCAGTTATTTAGAGATCATATTAAATCGACAAGGTGCTAGCCATAGCACTTTGGAGCTTACTGAATCTCTGAAGCCTATTGACTTTTTGGTAAGCATTCAATCATGTTTGAATGTTTTTCTTTATTGTCTCTAATTTATAAAGCTTCGGATTGAACTTGGCACAGGACTCTGGAAATATACTGTATTTCTGTAAAGGATATTCTTTGATATTTATTAGGATCTGTAATTAGCACTTTGGAAGGTTTTTCTTTTGACACACAAGGGAGTGCAATATATGTAACAGTTTACCTGATTGTGATACTGGTTAAGATAGGTTGTTGCTATTATAATCATTAGATGAGGATTTAACTTCTTCCAATCGAAAATTATTCATTGCATTGGTGATGATAGTTAGCTTTATATTTATTATGGTTTAGCTGAAACTGGGGTTTATTTGTTGTGCATACTGAAAGGGAACAATTCATTAATTATGTTAAAATTAGACACAAATTGGGCAAATATTAATAGACCAAACCATGAATTTGTTGGGCAGTTTAAATTTTGCAGGGACCTTCTGCTTAAAATATTAGAGTATATATTTATAAATATGTGCGGGGGTAAAATTGTTGTTGTATGTAAGGAATATGATCATCTAGTTGAGAAATTCAATTGAAATGTTCATTACAAAGTTGCTTGGGATACTCACTTAATTGTTGGAGATGGATAAATTAACAATGTAGTTTAAGATGATATAGCTTGGATTTAACAGATTGCTTTACTGTGTATGTTGTGCTGTGGTCATCTTGTATCCAGACCTAGGCCAAAGGCTAGAGTCATGGTCTGGTTGTTCACTAGGAGACCTTTTAACTTACATTTGCTAGAAATGTTTGAAAGTTGGTGAGGATGCAACTCTAGACGAGCAATCTGAGGAGTGAGACCTTTTTGAGGGTTTGAAGTATATATGCTTGGCCTATTGCATGTTTGTACTAAGTGGAATTTGCTATATCCACATCATAAGTACTTGGGTAAACAAACCTGTGGATTGATAAACAAGACTAAAGTAAGATGAGGTTCCAAGGAATATATCAGTGAAATCTTTATGCTGATCAATACAATTAAGGGTTATTCAGGTTTTGATTTATTTGGGTTTGGGTTGGGTAAACATTAAGCATTGATTGACTGTTCCCTAAACTAATCTGCATGTTGGCTGGGAGTAATTGACACTGAAGTGTTGCTTGAGCGTTTGACTTCACAGCCCTGAGCTCTATTTGCACTAAGAGTTCTATGTTGAGGTTCCCTGCAAGGATTGAGATCAAGATACTATAAGTCAGTGCATGAGCTATTGGGGATCATAATGCAAAGAACTTCAGAGCTTAGGTAAAATCACCTCATAGATTAGTGCAATTCGCAATAGAATTATGATAAAAAGTAAGTGTACGGTTCATTCATTGGAATGTGTGGCAGGCCAAAGTTGAGGAAGGATCAAGACACCGAGTTCTTTGAAAACATTTTAGTTAAACTATTGGATAATTTAATACAATGCATTTGTAAGTTTAGCTAATTTAGTATTTGTCATCTCCTTCAGTTTGTTAATATGATAAACTATGTCTTTAAAGGTGCAGGATCGACTCTTGAACTTGCGCCGAAAACCTTGGGCATAGTGGATCTCCTTGGGGGTAAAGAAAGTTAAACCCTTCTGCTGATTCCCAATGATAGGTAGTTAGGCAACAGAATGAGTCGTAGTACTGTTAGCTGTAGCAAAGTAAGAGCAAGAGTAGAATGCTTACAACATGATGTAGGTGCATTCACAAGGCGGCCGGTAACAGTTCCTTCTCTCGATATGAGGAGCTGGATTTAGGTGTGCCTTAGTAAGGTGCAGTTTTTTTTTTTTTTAATTTTTATGAGAGTTGTTAGATGATTGCCAAATTAAATCTGAACCCTTAAAAATAAAAGAGGCTTTATATTTTGAGAAATGCTATAATTTAGACCGAACTCATAAAATGAGTGGCTGGAATGCTAATAAGAGTCCTTAAAAATAAAAACCTTAATTGGAAAAAACAAAATAGAACAAAGAAATCCTTTCCCTCGCCCTGAGAATTGCATACACATCTTGCCTAAGTTTGGTTGGCTTGCCAACTCACATTCTACTATTAGAGTGAAGAACTCTAAACCACTTTCGGTCTCACCAACGTAGGGGATGGGCAGTTTCATGGCACTAGCACACTTTTTTTTTTTCTCTGATTCACTCTTGTTGGAAGACCAAGCTTAAGTTGCTCTTATATACTGTTGAAAACCCGAAACTACTAGGTCTTTTTTTCTTTGCCTTTGTGGTTGTTCACATGCTTTCAAGGGTGACTACAGGTTGAAAAACTGAAGATCCCCACAGCAAAAGACATGAGGCATATTGACCGAAAACTGAAGAACTGTTGGGATCCAAGTCCAGTTGATGAGTATTTTTCCTTCAACTATTAACAAATCATGTTTTTTCCAGTCTCCATTTTTTAACTTTTGTTGCTTGAATTATTTGTAACTTTTCTGCAGAAGCAAAAAGCGGGAAAAGCGCTCCAAGCACAAATCTAAACGAACCGGGGGAGAGACCGAAGGAGTGCCCTCAGAAATGTAAATATGATGCTCCAACTTTTTTTTTTTTTTTTTTAATTTCAAAACCCAATTTTTGCTCTTGTGTTTTTCCCCTATTGCTCAGATATTTCTTTGTTCTTTCAGGTAAAAATGAGCCCAAGACAATCACAATTAACTGTTGCCTTCTATGCTTTCCGGTGGAGTGTTGAAGCATGTTCAAAATTGGTATAAGTATATTTTGTGAAAAAATTATTTATCTTCACCTCAGCTTGATATTAGTTCGGGTTTTTGTTTGTAGGCCTAATTTCATAATAATAATAATAATAATAATAATATTTTGGTTTTCTATTTTCAAAAAGTGAACTTATCTAATAGACCAGTAAAATGTAAATACTTGTCAACCTACATTCTATTTCCTTCATTCTTTGAATTAATTTTTTATATAATCTAATTATTTTTCTGATTTGCTGGTATGTCACGAGGAAGCATTAAAAAAAAATATATATCAAATCCAAATCCGTTCATGCAAAACCTGTCCCAAATCCATCTCAAACTAAAATAGTCCACCCTGTTTAATATTTACAAAACTTATAAAAAATTGAGAAACTGAAAAAAATATATATAATATCCAAAAATTCAAATCCTTCACACTGCGAGCAGAGGAGAGGTTTTTCTTTCTGTTTTTTTTTTTTAAGCCTACAAGATTTGAGTTTTTAAAGTAGGAATATATAAATTATAAAAAAAAAAGCAAGTGTTTAAACTTTAAATTAAGGTTTCAACTAAAGAATTTCAAATAATTATGGTAATTAATTAAATATTCTATATATATGATTATAGATATTAGATACACATACGGATTTAAGTTTTAAGCATCTTGGATCAAATATCTGGATTCATTTTAAACTCGTTTTGGTTTTAATTCACCATATACCCAAACTTTAATATGGCTATTAGAAATACTTTAATATGGCAATAAAAATTGGCATATCACCTTTGATTTTAATGCTTACTTGATCCAAGGAATGTGTGAAAAATCAATACTCTCTCTTTTTTGTGTGCGTGGGCGCTTTCAAGCCATGAATATGCTCAAATGATGAAGTGGGAGACATCTTATTTATCAACATTTGTGAGGTTTCGTTCCATTTCCTTGGTTCTTAATTTCAATTAATTTTGTTTAATAAAATCTAGATATTATCCTTATTTAATTTATTGGTGTTGTTGGCTAAGTAGTCAGTCCTTCAGCTTCAAGCGCCCTTCAAATTTCAAGTATTAATATGCGTAAAATCTCAATTATTTCTCCTTTGGTTTTTTTTTTTTTTTTTTTTTTTTTATGCCATAAATCTTCTCTGGTAATTAGCAAGGGTTTAATAACCGGACTGGTTCGCGAACCGATTTTCAACTGGGCCCATTCAACAATTTCCATTTTTTATTTTTTTTAAATAAATAAAATTTTTAAATTTTTTTATAAAATTATAAAATAATTCAAAAAAATGGAGAAAAATAAAAATTTAATAAATATAACTATAAAATTAAAATTTTATTACTTTTAAAAACTCATTTGCATTTGCAGAAAAAAAAAAAGCTCTAGAGACATTGTTTTAGAAATTTTGGTTTTAATAAAAGCTCAATCCTATTCTACTCGGATTAAAAATTTAAATATGTGTTTAAATAAAATTTGATTTTTATGGATAATGACACTGTTTATATATATAAAAAAGAAATTTTAATAAAAAGTTAGATCTTATCTCTCGGATTAAAAAAATATTAAATTTGAGTTTTATATAAAAATTTGATTCTATTCTAATCTATAATGATACTGAAAGAATTTTTTTTTTAAAATATGTATATATAAAAACTATGTATCAGATGAGATTAGGGGTGTAATCAATCGAGTTTGAGCCGAGCAGCAAGCTTCTCGAGCTCAAGCTTGGTTGGAAACTCGATGCTCGGCTCAAACTCGACTCGATACATAAATCGAACTACTAGAGCTCGCTCGCTCGATTAAACTCGATAAAAACTAATAACCTCTATTTGATCATAGATAATTTTATACTCAAATTCGAATTTGGGCTCGAGCTCGAGCTCGATCTCAATTATACATATAAAACAAACTAACATATAATACATATACACATAAATACAACTACTCGATTAAGCTCACGAGCGCTCGAGTTAAATATTAAGATGCTCGAACTTGGCTCGCTCGACTACTCGAGCTACTCGAGCTCGAGCTCGACTCGACTCTAAGCGAGTCGTGTTCGAGCTTTCCTCGAATCGATCTAGAGTAGCTTTTGTGGTAGTAGTGTATCATTTACACCCTATATGAGATAAAGATAAAAGAAATATAATTTAAATTTTAAAATAAAAATTCTGGGAACAAACAAAGAAGATCAAGGGAGTTGTTTTGTGGTTGGTAAAAAAAATACCAGAGAAAAAAATTAACAAAATAAAAAAGGCTGGAGAATAGAGGCGGAGGATCCATGTGCATCTCCTTTGACGATGGGACCCAAGGGTAGACATGGCCACGGTTCCGGAACCACCGTTACGGTTCCTGAACCGCCGATTTCGGTTCAAAAAAATCTTGAACCGGAACCGAACCGCCTAGACAAGGTTCTTGGCGGTTTGGTTCAACGGTTCCGGTCTGGCGGTTCAATATTTCAAATTAATGAACACAAAAATACAAAAATCAATTTAATACAATATTTTATTAAAAAATAAAAGTATTAATAATTCAAAACAATATTTTGCAATAAAAATACAATAGGGGAAGAAATAAAAAAAAAATAAGGTGCTTGAACTTAATTATATCAAGTTGTCTACGTATCCTCTAGAGGAATCAAAGCCCACGTAGTTCTTTTATTTTTATTATACATATGTCTCATATTTTCATAATGCCTAATTGCTTGCATCATTGTCAGAGGAGTTGGAACTAGAAGCCGCCGTTGTTGTACCAGAGCCATCATTTACCCACTCGTTTGATGATGATGAGTGTATAAGGTCATCTTGACTTCGCAATCTAGCTCTTTCACAATCATCAAGACAAGTTTGTGCTTCTAATGATTCTGGACCTAACCTTGATCGTCTTTCATCTAAAATGTTGCCTCCATTACTAAATGTTTGTTCAACTGCGACAGTTGAGGTGAGAACTGTAAGGAGTTGTTTAGCAATCTTCGCTAAAGTAGGAAAAGTCTCTGTGTGCCTACTCCACCATTCCAAAATTGAAAAATTTGAACCTGTATCATCACCAAACTCAAAAATTGTTGTTAGATAAACTTCAAGCTCCGAATATGTGCCGGATGTTCTAGGCCTCTTCCTCCTTTCTAAAATTTTGTTACCCCATTTTGTGAATTTTGAGGAGGATGAAGGTAGTGGAGGCTCCACTTCTTCATCACGAGTGGAAGGTGAAGAAAATGTCTCACATAACTCATTACACAAAACTCTAATTAAACTAACTATTAACATTACATCAATATCTTCATCATTAAACCCCAACAAATCAAAATAATAAGTGTTCAACATCTCTACTAAACCTTCAAATTTACATCTAGGATAAAAAATTATAGTAGTAAGATAAATATCGGGAATAGTTTTATAATAACTCAACCATTTTTCTCTCATGCCATAAATTGCATCATAAATAGGAAGATGTTTGAATCCTTCCAATAAAGCACCACTAATATTTATTGCTTCAATTAAAAATTGATGAGAAGTTGGTTTGTATACACTACTAAATGTATGAATAGCATCATTAAAAACACAAAAAATATCTAAAATAGTAGAACATATTTACCATTGGGTTGGCAAAAGTGTATGATGTTTAATATAAATAGATGCAAAAGAACACAATAAATTTCTATACTCATAAGATTGATCAAGTAATTTAAATGTGGAATTCCAACGAGTAGAATCATCTTTTGAAAAACGTTTTGGTTTCATTCCATTTTGTTTACAAAACTTTGCCCATTCATTCATAACTTGTGGATGCACCCAAATATATGAAATTACTTTTCTTATTGGAGATATATGTTGATTGAGCTCATGAGTCAAAGCATCTTGTACACATAAATTTAAAATATGGCATGCACAACGCATATGAAAAAATTTTCCACCAAAATTCGGTTGACAAGTTCTTTTTAACTCAAAAATGGAGCTGGTATTAGTCGATGCATTATCAAAAGAAATTGAAAAAACTCTATTAACCAATCGATATTCTTGCAAAATATCCAAAATTATTTTACAAATATTTTTGGCGGTATGTCTATCATCAAAACATCTATATGCAAGTAATCGTTTTTGTAAAACATTATTTTCATCAATCTAATGACAAGTTAAACCCATATAAGAATGTTCACACCAATGATCACTCCAAATATCACTACAAAGAGAAACATGAAAGTTATTGTTTTGAAAATATTATATTAATTCACTTTTACGTTTTTTATATAATTTCAAAAGATGTCTTTTCAAAGTATTTCTAGGAATATTTTTAAAACTAGGATTTAAATAATTTTGACAAAAATAATTAGAACCCAATTTTTCACCAAAGTTAAAAGATAAATGATCAATAGAAACCATCGAAGCTAATCCGGTTCTACATTCATTTTCATTATAATGAAATAATTGAGTAGAGTTAGAAGGAGATTTAAACCCGGTCATTTGAGATTGTCCTTTGCTTACTCCGACCTTAAGTGGATGCTTTGTTTGCAAATGTTTGGTGAAAGTCCCATATCCACCTCCTTTTGATTATTTGTAAACTTTATTGCAATAATTACAAGAAACATCAAACTTGCCATCTCCTTTTGCCGTCTTTTTGAAATGAATTTTGAAGTTGTCAGAGTTTGAATCTCTCCCACTTGCCTCCCCTTCCGGTTGTGATGAAGGTGGTAAATTACTTTCACTTCCTTGGGTTGAATGTTCTATCTCACGACTCTCACCAAAACCACTTCTGGAGCTTGCCATTTTTTTGTTTGAATTACAAGTGCTAGAGAGAATTAGAGATTGAAACTTGAGAGCAATTATCAATTGAGAGAAAGTTAGTGTGAGCGAATTGGATTGTGAAGTGAGGTATTTATAACCAAAGAATTGGAGATTTGGACGAAGCTATGAATTATAAAAATAAATAAATAAATAAATAAAATGCAACGGTCAGTAATATGACTGACCGTTGCTTAGAATTAAACTGGTTGCTTTGGCAGATGGCCAATTGTGCCAACTGCCGTTGCCAACGGTCCAAAATTGGCCCACTCAGTAACGGGCCAATTTTGGACAGTTGGCAAATTTTCTAATTCTCATTTCTCATTCACTAAACAATTACACAATTACAGAGTTACATATATAGAGATAGATAGTCAGACAGAGTTACAAACTTACAATTATAAATATTATAAATAAAAACAAGATCATCCACTCTAGTTGCTGGTTACCGGTGCTTGCAAGTTGTAAAAAAAAAAAAAAGCCTTCTTAGCTCTTTCATCCTGGGCGTCCCTTCCGCCGGATGAACAGCTGGCAGCCTGGCACTTCCTTTCACCCTAGAGTTCCCCTTCACCAATTCACTGCCATTCATAAGTAAATCTCTAAGTAACAAACAAGATCTGAAGAGAGATTATCAAAGCATAGATTATGATAACCTCCACTAACCAAAAAAAAAAAAAAAAAGATTATAAAAATGAAAAAACTAGAAAAAGCTCAAACCTTGCAGCCCTGCTTCTCTTCCTCTTCCTCCCCACGTACTCCACACCTCCACGCCTCCACCATCTTCGCTTCTCTGCCCTTATTTCCGCCGCCCAGGAGATGGATTTAGGGTGTTCAGTTTTTGAGAGGCCAAAAAGACCAAGAGGCAAAAGAGATAGATTTAGTCATTTAGGGTTTTCTGTTTTTGGGTTTTAATGTCCACTGTCCAATTTTTTTTCTCTAATAATTGTTTTTATTATTATTTTCTTTTTGGTTTCTACTTTCTAGTATACTGATATAACAAATTGAAAATCCTGGGAATTTTATCAATATCTTTAAATCTTTAAAATTTATTTATAAATTAATTTATAATTTAGATTATAAAAATTAGTTGTTAAATAATAATTTTGTACAAAAATTCTACTAACAATATTATTTTATACATTATAAAAATTAATTGTAAAAATCAAAAACTAAAACATAGATTTTTAAAAAAAATATACCACATAAAGTAATTCATAAAATATTAATAAATTAAAAAATAAATTTTTGTAAAGATATTTTTAAAAAATTATCATGGTTTAGATGATAAGGATTAATTTGTATAAAATTTTATTTTTCTAAATAAAAATAAAAAACTCTATCTATCTATCTATATATATATATATATAGAGAGAGAGAATAAAAAAATTATTATGGTTTAGATGATAAGGATTAATTTGTATAAAATTTATTTATTTTTAAATAAAAATAAAACTCACGGATCAATTGGTGAGAGGCGCTCACTTTAAGTGAGACAAAAGGCTTAGGTCGCGGGTTCGACTCTGGGGAGTGCGAATTATTATGCGGCTAAGCAGAACAATACCTGACTTGTGATGAGTTCTGTTTCGGGTCTCACTGAGGTGGGCCAGTTTCTCACAAAAAAAGCTAGATCAATTAGTGAGAAGCGCTCACTTTAAGTGAGACAAAAAGGCTTAGGTCACGGGTTCGACTCCGAGGGAGTGCGAATTATTGTGTGACTAAGCAAAACAATACCTGGCTTGTGCAGAGTTCTGTTCCGGGTCTCACTGAGGTGGGCTGGTTTCTCACATAAATGCTCTTGATCATACTATTTCAAAGACAATGTAAACAAGCAATTCAATTAGTATTAAAATTTGAGATTGATCTCTATTAAAGCTTTTTTAACTTTTAAGTACTCCTCATTAATTAAATTGTTTTAATAAATCAATATTTAATTTGTTACTAATAATTTGTGGCATAATCAATTAATTATAACTTATCTTTTTGCATGAGTAATAAAGTTTGGCATGGCGCAGTATATATAAGTCGGACGAATGTCACAAATTAGACCTAATTCGCTAACCAAGTGTTCAGAATCAGACCTAATCAATAATCAATTTGGTAAATATCTTTAATTATTTATTTAAAATATATTTAAACATGTAATTAGTTAATTAATTACCAATTAATGATTTTAACAAAATAAAAACCTAATCGTTCATGACATTATATATATATATATATATATGATATTTTGATTTAACTGGAAACGGAGGTTGAACAACCAGTTAAACCCTCTGTTGAACTGCAGGTTGGAACCGCCGGTTCTACGGTTTTCAAATTTTGAAACCGAAATCGAACCTTGTATAAAGGTTCTGGTTCCGGTTTTGTCAGTTCCGATTCGGTTTTTGATTGTTCGGTTTTGGTTCGGTTCCATGGTTTCGGTTCAAAATGGCCACGTCTGCCCGAGGGGAGAGAATGGATGCTTATGATCTATCTATCCATGTGCATGTGCATCTCCTTTCCTTCATGGTGAGATGGGGGATTGTTTTTTATTATAAAAAAACATGGTAAAGCAAGAGGATTGTTTTTTATTAAAAAAAAATCTTGGTGAACCGGTCCAGTCGAATTGGTTCACCGGTTCTTGGTTCAAAACCAGTTTATAATCGATTTGATCAGGAGTCGGCTCAAGTTATATAAGTGAATCGGATTGGCAGCCGGTTTGCCCGGCCTGGTTTTTAAAATCTTCATATGAACCGATTCTTGGTCCAAAACTAGTTTATAATTGGTTCGATCAAGAGCCGGTTCAAGTTATATGAGTGAACTGGACTGGCAGCCGGCCGGCCCGGTCTTGTTTTTAAAACCTTCATAATTAGTCTTCAATATTTGTGAAAATATTTGTGAAGTTTATTATTATTATTATTATTATTATTATTATTATTATTATTATTATTATTATTATTATTATTATTATTATTATTATTATTATATTTTATTTTTGACTAATAGGCGACGAGCGTCCCCAATTTAAGGAATTTAAATGACTGTCAAAGAGATAGATAGGTATGAAGTTGCACTAGTTACGGTGGCTTACAGCCTTGGAAGGTGAAGCTAGGGGACCTATACCCAGTCCCGTGAAAGAATATTACCGGATCCAAGTGTACAATGCATAAACTGTACAGGAAAAGTACTGTCGGGGGAAGGATTCGAGCCCTTGACTATAACATGATAAAAATATATAATATAATTAAAAAGTCACATCACTCTCCACTATAACATGACTTTAAAGTTGAGACACCAATATATAATATATACGTATATAGCTTGGAGCTGAAGGAAAAGAAAAAAGACTTGGAGTTAGAAATGAACTGCTGAAGGAAAAGGAAAAAAAGCATTGCAGCTGTAACCCCAAAGGTCATTGTCTACTTGTCTTGGGCTGAGGCCTCTTTGAGTCTTTGACACTCTGCATTGTTGTTATTCGATTTTCATTCTTCATCTCCAGGTTCTCCACCTCCAAATTTTAACCCGGTAACCAGTGATTGAGTTTTTCTTTTTTTGACAGGTAATGAGTCTTTTTTCTTTGTAAATTACAATTTTATTTTGTTTTGTTTTTAAAACATTATCAACTCTATTAGATTTATTCAATTTTTTAGGTTGATGGATTACAATATACAGTCTACCAAAGGTCCATAGTCTCTAATAGACTAATAATTTGGAGTTTGGTTTTTAATTTTTTGGATCTTTTCTTTTGGTTGCTATTATTATTTATCATTTTATGTTATATAACCATTAACTTGCTTTTTAGAGCTTTTGTTGTTTTTTGTTGATTGACACACCCCTTACGTGTGTCTGTAAGTGAACGGGTCATCTAACAATAAAGTACCCAAAGGGTCAGGTAATCATATCCACAGGGAATAGGAATACTAGCAATAGCCAAAGCTTCACTAAATAGCCAAAATCAATCAATGAGTGTGTAAAGATAAATTTGCAAGTAAGTAAATGGGTAGAAGTAAACAAGTACACGGGAAAATGAGGAAAAACCAATCAAGAAAAGTGGGGTACTCAGACAATGCTCCCCCTAGGATGTTTACAAGTGCAAAACTAATATTGGATTAGGGCATCAATGAGAGGGTCTTTGCCCATCCTTTGTCTACCCTCATTACTTAGGGCTTCAAGGCAGCGGGAGAAGGCAAATCCAAGGGAAGAAGAAGGTTGCTATCAAGGAGATCATCAAGGAGCTTGTCGGCGTGGTTCTACAAGCTTTCATCACCACCTTCTAGTCAACATTTCAAGGGGATTTCTTTGGTTTTGTTCATGCTTTATATGTATCTTGAGATTTCTCTTTTATCCATGTTGAATTAGACTCCCAAGGTCACCGAGCATCTAGTGAACCTTGGGATGAACTTGCTTGTATGAATGTTGTGATTTACTTCTAGTGCATTTGGTTTGGCTTATGATTTAAGCTTGTTGATCTTTGATGTGTTGATTTGTATAAAAACTTTGTATTTCAACTTCTAGGTTGTACTTGGTTGCGTGACCTATGCCCTTGTACAAGACAGACTTAGCTTAATGGGGATTCATGTATGAATACGCCCGTAACCATCGGGTATTTCATACCCCTCCAACCATTAGGGCTGGACCTAGGTTGAGTATCGTCCCTAATTAGAGATTTCCTTGTATGTATTGCAATCGTAGGAGGATTTGGCCGGAAGAGATTCCGAGCCAATACTTGTATTGGATTAGGGATTATCGCCGTGCCCATCGGGGTAATCTATTTTCGGATATCTCTTGGCCCAAAACGATTGCCTGTGTAATTCTAGCATCTTTCTAGCTTTAGTAGTCTCGAGGGGATCATTACCCGGGGATCCTCACCCGGGGCCTCGCACTTTTATTGTTATTTGCTTCCTTAATGTGCTTATGTGGTGAGCCTTAATCCATTTGTTTATAATCCTCTCTTTTGTTATTTTCTTACTTTATTTTAAACCTATATTTGGTAGACTAGATAGTGCCGTCTAGGGGGAAGTAATAGCAGCTCTTTGGACCCCAAGGAATACGACCCTCTTGTGCTTGTGTTAGAGGTATTACTTGACTACCCGTGCGCTTGCAGATCACATCAAAGGGCATGCTGGTGCTAGGAGTAAGGAAGCCGTGCTCTTCTCTCTCTGAAAATTCCAGTAAAAGGCATGAGCATAATCATGCACGTGCTTACTAACCGTGCTTCAAGAGCATGATGGTGCTAGGGGCGGTGAAACCATGCTCTTAAGTTTGTGCAGATTCCAGTAAAGTGCACCTACATATGCATAGGCGTGCTTCTTGACCGTGCTAGCCCTGAAAAGTGTATTCCAACTTTGTTTCAGGGCGAAATTTGTCCAAATTCATTCTTTTCATTCCAAGACCTATTTTCATGCACAATGAAACATACATACCCAAAATAGCATCGATTTACAACAAATATATGAGTAAAGACAAGCAATTCATGTAATAGAGAACATTAAATGTCTATATCAAATGCGCTCATCACAAATTTTCTAGTTATCCAATTTTCTTTAACTTTAGGCAGCATGCCAAGAAGCAAGAATGACACCACATTGACATAGTCACAAGGACTTTGGTAAGTGTTGCATCTTCTATGGTTCAATTTTTCAATGACATTAACATAAAAATAAGTTGCAAATTAGAACTTTTACTTTTAACACTTGTGTATGGAATCATTAATCTTGAATTGCTTAGATTTATTAATTGATTTGAAACTAATGAAATTTTTTTCTATTGATATGAAAGCTTGGAGAGTCTTGGTCTACAGCAAATTGGCATAACCTTTAGTCGATTAATAATTCATCATCTACATTTGATGCTGATGAGATGAGGGGAATATTTTGATTCACAGTTGTTTAGGGTGTTGTTTTTGTTTCTGATGAGCATGAGGGGTATATAATATATTTTGGGCATTAGTTGTTTTATTGTTTGGTAATATCACCAAAGTTGGATCTATGTGGTTTAATTCATTGTCTATTTAAATTTGGTGATATTTTCTCTAAGTTTGTTTGTCAGTAATGGAAACTAAATAGAAAAATCCAGCTTAAATTACTTATTTTTTCAGTGGTTTTGTTAATCAAACTTCTAAACATATGTCTCTGACTTAGGCAAAGCTAGAATTGCAGACTAGGGGGCGAATTGTAAAGAAAAAAAAATTTAATTAATAATTTTTAAATTTTTTTAAATTTATTTATTTGTTAATTTATAGTTTAGTTTATAAAAATCACGATCAAATAATAAATTTTTACAAAAACTCTACTAAAAATATAATTTTATATATCATATAAATTAATTTGTAAAAAGCCAAAAAACTAAAACATTAAATAAAGTAATTTTTAAAATATCAATAGATCAAATAATAAATTTTTATAGAAAAATATTTATTATGTTTTAAATAATAGGTATTAATTTATTAAAAAATTGATTTTTTTTAAAATAAACATAAAATATCCTAAAAAAGATACTTTAAAAAAAATAAAAATAAAAATAAAAATAAAAAAACCGAGATAGAGAAAGTAGTAAAAGGGAGAGAGAAGGGAAGGGTGGGCAGCCGCCCCCTCCTTCTGCCCCACCTACATATTTCATGAATATATGCAAAATCAACCATCCAGTTGCTGTTTTGGTATTTTTTTTTTTTTTAACAAAGATGACAAAGGCTGTTGTCAAAGGACAAGCAGATACTATGGTGTACTAATTATGGTGGAGGGATATAAAACAATATCCTCCCACAAGGTACCCAGTGAATAGTGAATGACTGGTATTGTTACAATATTTTTATAGTATTTGCATAGTGTTGTAATAGCCTACTTAAGACAAGCATGTGAGGTTTGCTTATTTACCATTCAAATAATAATCCATTTCACTAAATAGTAGTTGTTCATATTATTATTATTATTATTATTATTATTATTATTATTATTATTATTATTATCATTATTATTATTATTATTATCATCATCATCATCATCATCATCATCTTTTGGATCCTTTGTTTTCGAGTCATGACCATACTCAAATAATGAGATATGAAACATTTTAGTCATCATTTCCTAGTTATGTTATGATATGTGCACATCCACACATGCATACCTTTTCATAAACAATTAAGACTAACATGCTTCTATTGGCTCGTCTACTACAATGAATAACGTGTTTTGATGCTTGTATTTATTACAATAATAATATTAGTATTTAAGCGAAATCAACAAATTTGGGTCCAAGCATATGGCAATTGTCACTTTCTTTTTAATTTTTTTTAATCCCCATTGCATGATATACAAAGAGAAATGTGTGAACAACCTTGAGGATACAAATAAGCTAATATTTACCTTATGCTTTCAATGTTAAACCATGGGACTCAACTAGAGGGTTGTGGAGTTATCATCATCGTATAGTTTACTTCCTGTAAAAATAAGATTTTAAGAAATTTGGATTATCGCAAAGCAAAAGAAATTAAACAAGTTTTTCTTAATATCTCAAAATGGTTGTGTATCTGCTTTAAGCCACAAACATTTACATAATATCCTTTTATCATTAAACATAACTTTTATTGAATTGTTATTTTGATTGTTAAAAATAACCTTTAGTCTAAATCTACTTTTGATCATAATTAAGACATGATCCTTTATTTTAAAATACCAACAATTTCCAATATTTTTCAAAATTGTTTAATACTAACAACTTGAGTAATCTTATTAATGAAATTATCTAACTTTAAACTAGTAAAATGTATTATCACTTGTTCAAATTGTATAATTAACTAAGTATTGAATCAACGATACTCGATTGACTAATTGGTGGACAAATCAACTGTAAAACCCTTCAATTTGCACCTTGTTTTGTTAATATGTTTATGACTTTGTGTTGCGCATTCTTTAGTGAGTGCTTATTAGAGTCAAGTTTTAATTTCTACAAATAGTCACACTTCTAACTCACACGCGTAGTACTTACCAAAAAAACCAAAGTAATTACGCTACTTCAACAATTATTTGTTATAGTCTATTAAGAGTTTATTCAACCTTGCTATCACTCATTATAGATATTATAGATGCCAAACACGTATACCTTAGGATAATAAATTTAAGTAAGAATTCCAATCATCCATATGATATACTAAAACTCATTAAACTTAATAATTGTATGAAACCACGAGCATTGAATTAAGTGTCCACTAATGGTGATTTTATTTTATAAACTTTAGTTCTATCTTTTTTGAGGTCTTTAACATGGTATCATGTTATACATGATAAGGTCAATTATTCTCTATGCTATAAGTAATAGTCAATTACCTTGATTTCTTCACACGGTATCAAGTATAATAATCTTCCTCAATTTCCTCATGCAGTATTACTATCCATGGTAATATTAATTATCTTCTTAATTACCCTGCTTGATTTCTTACTTGGTATCCATTAATAATCTTCCAATTGAAGACTTAATCCTTATCATATCTCCACATCATTGATGCAGCAGCTTGTATCTTATTTCCTACGCTTGTAGTCCAATTAAAGTTGAGCATAACTTTAGTTTGTCAAAAGTCACTCTTTTCATCATTATATTAGCACGTTTCTTACTTCCTTAAGTCTTATCAAGCATTAAGACTCCATCTTTTAGAACTAATCTAATGAAGTGATATCGTACATATATATGCTTCGTCTTGGCATGATAAACAAAGATCTTTACTAAATGAATAGTATTTTGATTGTCACAATCTAATGTACTCTTCTTATGCTTGTGACGTAGCTTTTACGAAAGACAATAACCATATATTCTTTTAGCTAACTTCTATGATTGTAAAATACTTTGTTTCACTAGTTGAGAATGCAACAATCTTATATAGCTTCAAGATCCAACTAATTAATGTCATTTTCTACTATGTACATGCATGTAGTAGTACTTTATATGTCATCTTGGTCACCACATAAAACACATACATGTATTAGTATTATTACCTCTCAAGTACTTGAGAATCCACTTGACTACTTTCCAATATTGCTAATCTTGATTATTCATTAAATGTCTTGTGACTCCTGCTGCATGTACTATAACTGGTTTTTATACACATCAGAGTATACATGAGGCTTCCAATACTAGTGGAATTAGAAACTTTCTCCATATAAGTTCATTCCTTCTATGTCAAGCGTAATTGTTCTTTGATTAATTTAAAGCAATTAGCTAAAGAAATACTTGCAAGCTTTGCTTCATTCATATTGAGTTTGATAAGTATTTCCATTACATGCTTTTCTTGTGCTAATTTCAATGTTCTACTAACTTTATTTATGAAAATTTTCATTTTAAAGATCTATTTTGTAGCTCCAAAGTCCTTCATGGAAAACTCTTTTAACAAGTCCCTTGTGAGTTTACATATATGCATGCTTTGATGTTTGTACATTAGTTTCTCCTTTCCTTGTACTTTGAGACCTTATAGTTGTCTTATATAAATTTCATTATCTAAATCATCATGAAGAGAAAAATCCACCTTAACATCAAATTGCTCTAGATGCAAGTGTTTGCCACTTACCCAAATACATATATGCTTTACCATTGAAGAGAAAATCTCCGTGTAATGAATACCTTCTTTCTGTTCATATAATTTTTCAACAAATGTACGACCTTACACCACCACTTGCTGCCATCATGTTCTTCATTTATCCATTATACCCACTTATTATATAATTCTTTCTCTTTAGAAGTTTTACAGTTCCAACATTTGATTGGATGAATCCATCTCATCTTTCTTAGCTAATTCCAACTTGGTTGACTCTCAAGCTAACATTCTTCTTCATAAGTCTTCGATTTACGTTTATTTGTTAACAAAATGTAATGATGTGTAGGGGAGTATCTCTTTAGTAGTCTTATTGTTTTAGAAGATCTCCCCAGTTCAATATCTAAAGTTTATAGTTGTGCTACTACTTTTTTATTTTCCAAGTTACTGGTCCTTGAGTCATTCATTGAGATGTTTTTCAATAGCACTTCCTATATCATCTTTATTTCAAGATATTCATCATTCGCTTCAATGTTTGACCTATCCTTGTACACACCTACTCAATGAAGATTACATCCCTACTTCTAATGATCTTATCATTTTGTTCATCCCAAAAATGATAACCAAATCCATTATGACAATAACTAATAGAAAAAAAACATTTCCTAAATTTAGGATCAACCTGCCCTATTTATTAAATCAATGTGAACATAGGCTAAACAACTTTTTCTTTACCACTCCAAACTTCCTTTGCCATTTTCCTATCAAGCTCTATTGAATGTTTTCTATTTTTTAGATATACTATAGTATCAACTGTGTCATACTATAATAATCGCAATATCTAATGTACACTCTCATATTCCTAGTATGCTCATTCAGGGTTCTATTCATCCTATTAGTTACATTATTCTATTAAGGCATACTAGAAATGGTCTTTTCCATCATAATCATATTCTGTGCATAATACTTCTTAAACTCATCACCTTCATATTCTCCACTATTATAAGATCCCAAGCACTTTACCTTCAAGTTTATCTTACTCTCTACCATGGCTCTCCACTTCTTACAAGTATCATAAACATTAGATTTGCTTTTCAAAAATAAATCCATACCTTTTTTGCTTGAGTCATCAACGAAGGTTACAAAATATATGTTTGAAACTTCCAAAGGATGCCATGGGAACTAGTTCCCATACATTAGTATAAACTAACTTCAATTTTGTTGCTTTTGTTTCTCTATCACTTTTTAAAAAAACTCACCTTTTATATTTTCCAAGTCTATAACTTCCATATAAGTTATACTTAACAAACTTTAGCTCTAGTAACTTTCCATTTAACAATAGCACTTTCATTTCCTTCTTGCTCATATACCCAAGTCTATAATGGCATAGACTTGTATTAGCTCTAGCATTTACAACCCTTAGTGTATCTTTGAAACTTGAAGTTATGTAAATAGTTCCAATTTTATTTCTTTGAGCGACCACCATACCTCCTTTATTAACCTTCAACGAGTCCCCATTAATTGTCATGGCATATCTTTATTGATGTATTGCCCAACTAAAATAATATTCTATTTTAATCTTGGTACATGATTTATTTTGTAGATTTTTAATATAGATTTGTTTAACATCTTCAATAAACATCACCTATACCAATTATCTCCATGAGTTAGCCACTAACCCATAAAAATACTACCTAATTTTGACACCATAATTCTTAAATAAGTCACAATTTGTAGTTATATGAATTAAAGCACCTAAGTCTAAAACCCCAAAAATCAATAGATAATAGTAAAGCATATTATACCACCTCAAATACAACAACATTATTCTAGTTGTCGTTATTTTTTAGTAATCTATAGTTCCTCTTTAGGTAGCTAGCGTTACAACAATTCTAGTGCACTAGCTTCTTTCTATATTTGTTCTTACCCTTATTGGTCATTGACTTGGGTTCAATGTACATCAGTTAGAATTTTCTCTCTTCTTCTCCTTCTATTCTTGACATTTAAGAGCATAACTTAATAATAATCTTTCATTCAAATCTATCATTCAAACTTCTTCAATAAAAATTATATTCCTAATTAGCATTATTGAATTGCAGCTTTCTTTTACTAATCAAATTACTAATAGCTATCCATATTAGCTCCCACATATTTGGTAAGGATGCCAAAAGTAGAAATGAGTAAATTTCATTATCAAAATTTATACTAATAGATACCAACTATGAGACGATCATATTTAACTTACTGGTCATTAACTTGGGTTCAATGTACATCAGTTAGAATTTTCTCTCTTCTTCTCCTTCTATTCTTGACATTTAAGAGCATAACTTAATAATAATCTTTCATTCAAATCTATCATTAAAACTTCTTCAACAAAAATTATATTCCTAATTAGCATTATTGAATTGCAGCTTTCTTTTACTAATCAAATTACTAATAGCTATCCATATTAGCTCCCACATATTTGGTAAGGATGCCAAAAGTAGAAATGAGTAAATTTCATTATCAAAATTTATACTAATAGATACCAACTATGAGACGATCATATTTAATTCATTGATGTGCACCGTTACTAAAAGAAGTTTCTCCCATCTTCTTGAACATCTTCTTCATGTGATGTATTTTGTTGTTTAGGGAAGGTTTCTCATACACACCAAACAAGATAGACATCATCTCTAATGTGGTTTTCTCCTCTGCCTTGTTGTACACTACATTCTTTGTCAACATTTTATAAATTATACTAAATTCTTGTTAAAAAAAAAATTCAACTCCTTGTCCTCCATATACTTTGGTTTTGTTGCCGAAAGTCTTTAATGCAACTTCTTGTATATAGATAATCTTTAATTTGTAATCACCAAAATGAGAAATCTTGACCATTTAACTTGTTGATTCGAATTCTTGATCCTTTTTCAAAAGCCATATCTTCATAGTTCTAGCATGAATGTAATTACTGAGAAATTTTCTAGAACAAACCGCTAGGGACATGAACCTAGTGTGAATAACCAACTTCCTTAAAGAAAACTTTCCTAGGACACAAGCAAGCTTCCAAACACTGTAGATTTGAAATGAATTATGTTAGTGTGAAACCTCTAAAAGATCTAAATCAAACAATAAAAAAAAATTAGAAAAATAAAGTAAAATAATGATAATAAATTAACATGGTTCATCCAATGTTTGTTACTATCAAGCCCCGAACTCGGCTTGCAGGACTCGATGCTCCGACAAATGGCCGCACACTTATAGTGCATAGCACAATAGGTATGCAAGGCCTAGAACCTATCTCAAGACAAACATACAATCTAACATAACTGTAATTTCAAAAGTCAAAATTAGAAATTTACGAAGTTCAAAATTCCAACTTCAAATACAAGCTGTGTTCTATATATAAATCAAATACTCACATAGATAGAATGACAACTCAAATTTAGAAATGATCAAAAACACAATCTCTCTAGCTCACTAAGATATCTGTTGTAGTAATCACTCCGAATCTGAAAAAAAAATTCAACAACAAGATTATGAGCTTGACAGCCCAGTAAATAACCTACCAAAAAATATAGGGATCATTTACAAAAATCATAATTTATCAAAATCAAAAATCAGAAATCAAATTTATTTCAAATAACAAAGATGTCAAAAACTGAGCATATAAGTCCCCCAAACAATTATTGCCAAAACAAAATAACAGAATTCATATATTTATTCTCAGTGACACGAGCCAAATTATCAAAGGCCGTTATTTCTACCAACAGAAAGTGGTGGGAAACTATAGTTTCTAGATTAAAATACATGTTGACATAGTCAATGTTTACCCCTAATGACAATGTTATTGCAAAGTTAATCTAGGGACTACGAGTTCTATGTCAAAATATTTATTATCCAAACATTCAACAAAATCAAAATATCAAGGTTCAAATGATCCCAATTTCACTAAAAATATCTCACAGTGAATTTCAATAATACATAAATTAATAAATAAAAATAAAAATTATAAATAGAATAGTATTAAATATCAAAGATTCCAAGCAGTCATAATAATATATACTAATGATAATAATTTCTTTTTTTTTTCTTTTTGGCACTCTCAGAGGTATGGAAAGCCAAAAATTTTCGAGTTTATACATATAATATAATTTATATGCGGGTGCTTACCTGATTAATGCCCAAAACTCCAAATCCCAAATAGAACAAGTTTGCTTAGAAACCCCTATATTTGAGAATAATTTCCAAGGATATCAAAAGGCTATTTAACACAAGCAAGAAAATTGAAAGAAGTGCTAAGATAACCTAACTTCTAAAGCTTTCAACAATATTAGACATACATGCATAACATTGGATACTTAACCACCTAACTATAGTGATCAGTTCTCCCTACGGGAAAAATCAAACATTCTATACATTAACAAAGGATCTCATTAGAATAGAAATGCATACAAAAGCATGATTCAAGTAGGACTCGTACAAATAAGAACTAAATCTAGCGTAACATTTTCTATACTTTTCCAATTCATAAAATTCAAGATATTGAGAAAATTAGACACCTAAAACTATGACATATCCAAAATTCACATTGTTTCAAATACTACTCAATCTATACCATTGAATTGAATCTCCAACTATTTTTGAAGACTTGTAATTATGACTCATCCCTTTAAAATATGCGTATCTCTCGATATACAACTTCAAAAGCAATAATATTTTATTTACAGCTAGATAACTTAGTAATGCATCACTTTCTTATTATACACTTTACTGGATACAACATCTAAGACCATGAAAATCACCAAACAAACTTCATATTCTGTACAATAATATCAGTTGGCACAACTACACTAATAGTGCTATAACTTTTAAACTACAGATCCAAAGAATATGAATCTTTACAGGTATCTTGAAAACATCAAACTCTATAACTTTATTATTCACTCTCCTACAAATTCCACATATAAGACAATGAAATTTTCTAACCATACTTCATCATTTTTGCAGAAATATCATTTGAGTACAAGTATAGTAATATGGCATATGGCTATAACTCAACCATTACAAAGGCATAAATTTTGAAGTTTTGTATATCCATGTATGATGTTGATTTTTACAACTTTTCTATATAATTCAATATCTAATTCAAACTCTAAACTCATAAAATAAAGAAATAACTCTTCAAGGTCTGCACAGAAATCTTATTTGAGGCTTCTGAATTTAAAGGGTAAGGACTGATGTTTCAAAGACAACACCTTACTAATATAAGCGATTGAATGGGAATTCTGCATCAACACTGCCCCAATTCCAATTCCAGAAGCATCAGTTTCAACAATGAATTCTTGTTGGAAGTTTGGAAGAGCCAAAACTGGAGCTGATGCGAGAACTGTTTTCAACTGTCCAAATGCTTGTTGAGCTGCTGGTGTCCAAGTAAGCTTTTTATTTCCTATTAACAGAAATACCAAAGGATAGCTAATTTGAGCATAACCTTTAATGAACTTTTTGTAATAACCAGATAACCCCAGGAAACCTCTCAATTGCTTAATTGAAGCTAGAATTGGCCACTCCAAAATAGCTCTTATTTTTTTTCATTATCAGTGGCCACCCCCTCTTTGTAAATTAAATGTCCCAAGTAAATAATTGATGCTTCTGCAAACTTACACTTGGACAATTTAACATATAAAGAGTTTTTCAACAATAGATCAAAATCCTGAGAAAGGTGCTTTGCATGCTACTACTCTTCATTGCCACTATAAACCAACATGTCATAAAAAAGAAACCAGGACAAATTTTCTTAGGAAAGGCTGAAAAATCTAATTCATAATGCATTGAAAAGTAGAAGGAGCATTAACCAAACCAAATAGCATGACTTTGAACTCATAATGTCCCTGATGAGTTCTAAAAACTATCTTGTGAACATCTTCCTCTGCAACTCTAATCTGAGGATACCTAGATCTCATATCAAGTTTTGAGAAAATAGCGGCTCCATATAACTCCTCTAGAAGCTCTTCAATTAAAGGAATAGGAAATTTATCTTTAATTATGACACTGTTCAGTCCCTTGTAGTCCACACAAAGCCTCCAATTTCCATCATTTTTCTTTACCAAAACAACATGAGAAAAATAGGGTGAATTACTACATTGAATGACCCCTGATTCCAATAGCTCATGAATTATTTTTCAATTATATCCTTCTATAAAGGACCATATCTATAGGGCCTCTGATAAAGAGGATTAACTCCCTCCTTGACTGTAATCCTATGATCCTGAGATCTAACTGGAGGTAACTCCCTTTGCACAGTAAACACTTTCACAAATTTCTCCAAAATTGTTGACACAGGAAGAGGTAAATTATCAGGCAATTTTGTAATTTCCTCTTCTAACCCTTCCTTTGGTAGTAATTCCTTACTAGACCCAATAGTGGAATTAATGGAAATTGCAAAGCACTGACTCAAGGCTAATTGAGCCTTTTTCTCAAGTAATTTCTCCATACAAGAGCTGTCCACCAATTTCATCTTAGAATGTTGCTCGCCTTGCAAAACCACAAACCTTTTCCCCAAACTGAAGAACATCTTAAGTTTCTTAAAATTCCACAAAATATCACCAAGTTCAGTCAGCCACTGAATACCCAAGACCATATCATAATTGTCTAAGGGCAATATCAAAAAATCTACTGTAAAGTTGATTTCCTACATTTTCCATTGAAATGATTTACAGACCTCACTACAGATCAATTCATTTCCATTAGCAGCAAACACTTTCATTGCAGAAATGGGTTCCAAAGTACAACCCAAAGCCTTGGCCTTATTCCTATCCAAAAAGTTATCCGAGCTGCTAGAATCAATTAACAGAAACAAAACTTTTGTGCCATAAGAACCCCTGGCCCTCATTGTTTGTAAACTATCCAAACCTGTAAGAGCATGTATAGATAACCTAGGCTCAGAAAGTAATTGTTCTTCCATAGATAACTCTTCCACAACCACATTTTCCATTACTTCACTATCTTCTAAATCCTCATCTCCCAAAGTAAGCATATACAATTGCTTCTTAGCACATTTATGCCCCAGCACAAACTTGTCATTACACCAGAAACACAATCCTTTGAGTCTTTTCTCTTCGATTTCCTTATTAGACAACTTCTTGTAAATTTGGAATTGGAATTTACTCTAGAATGGTCAGACACTAAATTATTTCCTGCATTAGAAACATTCTTATTATCATTGGTGTTCACAGTAGTTCTTGCCGCATTTTTACTATACTGAAAAGAATTTCCCCCATTCAGAAATCTACTCTTCTGATTTCCACCCCATCTTTTAGACCATAACACTTCTTGAATCTTTGCAATGTCATAAGATTCTTTCAAAGAAGTGGGTTTAAATACCCTCACAGATAGCTCCAATTCTTCTTTAAGACCACCCAAGAAATGGTTCAATACTTAAGCTTCAGTAAGATCAGTTTTGTATAACGTTATATCAAATTCTTCAAGATACTTTTGTAAAGAACCATCTTGTTGAAGTTTCTTGATCTCAGCTGTTGGATCCCAAACAATTTGTTCCCCAAACCTTGATGTAAGGACCTCCACAAATTCCTCCCAAAGAACTAGTTTTCCTTTCTCCCTGGTACCAATGCAATGCCTTACCCTCAAAGTGAATAGTTGCTAATTTCATTTTCACTGCCTCATCAATGCTATCAATCTCAAAGAATTTTTCAGCTTTATAAACCCATTCAATCAGATCATTGCCATTAAAAACTGGAAACTCCAACTTTGTATGAGGACTAATAGTGCAAGAATTATTAAAACTAGCAAGATTTCCATGTCTCATACCTGCATCCTGTTGTAGATGTCTCGATTGGACAGACACTTTAGAATATTGCATTGTTTTACCAGAAATCAGCAACCGGATCTCCTCAAAAGCTTTTGAGTGTTGCTCCCGAACATCCTCAATAGCCTTGGATTGCCTTTCATCAACTTCTCGAATGAGATTCTCTAAATCCCTCAAATCTTGTTTTTTTTGCCTCCATTAGCCATGGTATAGGATTAAAGGTCTCTGATATCAATGTAACAAGGAGAAAATAGCTAGGAAATTGTAGGAAAATAAGACAATTCTCTTCAAGAAATCAAGCAAAAGGAAACTTCAATTGACTATCAATCCAAGATAACATGCTCTTCATTGTTATGTTACAAAGCTAATATAAGAGAAACGAAAAGCTAGGATTTCATCCAAACTGTGGGACCCTGACTTAATACTCATCCAACAGTTTAGATTATAACAACGTTCCAGCCAATCACAACCCATTTAATCCACCTATCCACATGTCACTTGATAAGAGCCCAACATATACACTTAACACCCATCGAACGGCCCATTGCTACTCAACAACTAACATTCAAAAGCCAACGAATTCCCTCCACTAATCCCTTCAACAACTTTTTTAATTACCTTTCCTCTTCTTAGATGCAGCTGCTTCTGCTTCACAGCTTCTTCACAACTTCTTCACAGCAGCACACTTACATCACCTTATCAACTCTACCAGAGAGTCATTCTTCCCAATTCTCCACATGACATAATGTCAACTATTTTTTTATATTATGTATGGCAAGCAGTTATCTTCCTTAATTTCTTTGCCCAATATCATGTTATATATACTAATATCAATTATTTCGTCGATTCCCTCAAGTAGTATCCGCTATCTACGATAATATCATTCCTCGCATGGAATCTGCTGACAATAAATCCTATCATTGTAATGGACTTTGCCTAATATTATTGTTTCTTAGTACCTAAAAAGACAACATTCATACCAAATGTGAAAATCTAATTTGTGGTAAAGATATAATGTTTTCTATTTGAATTCTAATTTACATCAACATACCATCTTAGGACTAAAGAAAACCCGCCTATAACAAATACTAAAGTTTATTGTACACATCAACTAGTTTAGAACTCTGAACTATATAACTTCGCACTTTATTTGAAATTGGTGTAACTCACTAAATAGTCTCTCTATTTTTTTAAATTTATTTTTTTAGTCCTTTAATTTAAATTGTAACATTTTAGTCCCTCTACTACGTTTAATGTCATTCTCCTTTTTTTAATGTTTTAGGGTTAGGGTTTAGGGTTTAGGAGGTCTTACATAACTAAATTAAAATTGTAAAGATGCCAAAATGTACACTTTAAAAAGTAAACGAATTAAAAAGGTAAATTTGAAAAAATAGAGAAACTGTTTAGGAAATTATATTTTTAAAATTCTTATAAACCTAGTTGACATCTATCTTACAAAGGTAATATATGGCCTCGTATATCTCATAATGTATTTTAAATGTCCAAATTACTATTTTATATTTCAATTGAAATCTTTATCAGATTCTAAATTACTATTTAGAATCTGTTTTATTAAATTTAAATCTCACATTATTCTTTGCTATTTTTTTTTTATTTTTTATATAAAAGTATAACATCCACCCTATCCATATCTCTTATTTCAAAATTCCTATCCATATCTCTTATTGCAAAATTATTATATATATATATATATATATTTTTTTTCACAGTCCTCCAATTTAAAAGTTTATTAAAAGATAAATAGATATGGAGATGAATTAATTAATTACAGAGCAATGCTATTTTTACCGAATAGATTTCCCGAATGACGTGGATGCCCAACTTGTCATCCACATCCTCATCCCGTCATTATTTTTTTTATATAAAATTCAAATTTAAACGTTAAAAGCCCTTAAATTCTTAAAATTTAAAAAGAAATTATAAAACTATATCTAAAATTTTAAACCCAAATACTACAAAATCTATACCCTAAAAATCTAAAAACTTAAACCCTAAATAATAAATACTAAACCCTAAACCCTAAACCCTAACCCTAAATCGTAAACCCTAAACCCTAAACCCTAAACCCTAAATCCTTTGCCCTAAACCCTAAACTGGAAATCACAAACCTTTGTGATTTCCAGTTTAGGGTTTAGGGAGAGGATTTTCGGTTTATCATTCACATGTTTATCTTTTACGATTAAATATTTAAATTTAGGATTTAGATAATAAAGAGAAATTATTTTTTCTAAAAAAAAGAGATAAAGAAAGAATGACATGATGCCAACTTGACATCCACGTCATTCGGGAAACATATTCGGGAAATCTATTCGGTAAAAATATCATTACTCTTAATTACATGACTTATCAATCTATATTTATTAATCTATCACATTCACCTCTATAAGATTTACAAAAACCATATTAAATTAATAAATTTTTTTATTATGTAACTTAAAAGGAGAAGATATAATTCCTCTCTTAAAATATTCACCCAAGATTCACTTGAAAATTATTATAGGATTTGAGTTTGAAAATATTAAGTGAACAACACTACTAATTGATAATCTGTAACGCCCTGTAGGAATTATATTATATGAGCCAATTTACATTAAAAAAAAAATGTAAATGAAATTAAGATTGAGTTATTATTATAACAAGATTCAAGAATAAAAGTGGTGGATTAGGCGGACAAAAATACTGTGGTAGATGAGTTGCGCGAACATTAGGAATCCGAAGCAGTAATAATAATAATAATAATAATAAACTAAAATAGTGATGAGGGAGAGAGACAAAACACTGCACGTAAACCGGGGCTACGAAGAAGAGAACAAGTCTAATTACCATCTAAAAGCGGACCCCACCTACCCACACCACAGCCCACCACTCCACACGTGTAAACATGCATGGCATCAACAAATCACCATCTTCTCCCACGCGTCCCTCTTCTCCTCCTATATATGTCTATATAAAATTATAAATCCCTCCTCTTTAAGACCCTCAAAGCCCCTCTCTTCTTGCGTTTCTATCTCAAACCCAAATCACAAAAATGGCTGACCATCAAGGTGGTTCCACTAACCGTCTTTTTGGCGGCCTTCAACACCGTGCCCCAAATCAGGCCCAGCTAGTTGGATTTCTCACCCTTATTGTCTCGGGTGGCATCCTCCTCATGCTATCCGGCTTGACCATCACCGGACTTGTTATGGGTCTGATTGTTTTCGCACCCATCATTCTTATTACTGGTCCTCTTTGGTTTCCTGCTGCGGTTGTGCTCTTTATTTCTGCTGCTGTGGTACTGTCCACTTGCGGGGTCGGTGTTGCCGTTCTGGCTGCTGTGACTTGGTTGTACAGGTACTTTACTGGCAGACATCCTTTGGGCTCTGACCGCCTTGATTATGCGCGTAGCCGCATTGCCGATACTGCAACTCATGTCAAGGATTATGCTAGGGAATATAGTGGTTATCTGCAGAGCCGTGTTAAGGATGCTGCACCTGGGGCTTAAATTAATCCTTTACCCCATTTCTTCTTTTATTATGTCTTTATGATGAGTGAGCATTATCATGTCTTGTGTGCCTTTTATGCTAGTTCGAACCTTTTTTCCCCCTGATGTTGGATGGTTTTACTATATCCATTAGTTGTTAGGCTATGTTCAAGAGTGTAAATTCTGTGGCCAATTTTATGGCACTCCTTCAAAAGTTTATGTAAAAGGACTTTTTTTTAATTATTTTTTGGATTACAGTGATGGATATGTATGTCTCTTTTGCGTAATTTTCTTTTTCTCTTCCAAAACATTCAGGTGTGAAGTTAGAAATGAATCCTTGACATAATTAATCTGGAATCAATTCATATTGATCAAATTTTAATATTTTAAATTTAAAAACTGGCATTTGGGGGCAACTATTTCCCAAGGCAAGGACTGATGAAGGAAGGCACCATCCTTAACTTGAAACATTGATGACTACAACAAGATGACTTAGACTTATTGCATGAGAAATAAATCAAACGCTTTTAGCATTTTTTAAGAAACGAAGCAGATCAAGGTGTTAATTAGGAATTTATAGAGACAGAGTAAATTTTAAGGAAGTTCAAGTAATTACTGAAGAGAAAAGGGTTAATGGTAGTTGCAGTTGGTTCAGGGAGAACGAAAAATATTAAATTGGGATGGAAAAATTGACATAAAAAAAATTATCTATTAAATTTATCACAACACAACATTTGGGACAGAACTAATAAAAACAATTATCTATTGGAATAGAATTAACAAACCTTATCAAATATATAATTTTTTAATACATTATTTTAATTTTGTATTCAATATCATGCTTAAAAATATAAATTTTGTAAACCACCGCAAGAAATCATGTTTTTAGGGTGGTTTTAAAGTCATGTTGTCATGTTGTTATAACTTCATTTAACAAATAGCAATTACAAAACCACTGCGTATTACAAAACCACTGCGTATACCTTGCGTATACCAACGTCGTGAATCAATTCACGCTGTTTTAACATCGTGAATCAATTCACGCTGTTTATAAAACGGTATATAACGGCTCCAAAATTATGGAGATTCTAGACATTAAAAATCTTGGCAGTTTTATAAATTGGACGCCAAATTTGGCAACAGTTCATGCTTAAAATCCTGTTCATTGAACATTAATATTTAAAAATAATAAAAATTTTATTTATAACTCATTAATAATTAAGTCAAATTTGTAAATTTGTTCTCTCAAAGTTGTATACATATTATAATATTATATATTGGCAATGCAAATCATAATATTAATTTCGAACACCCTACGACGACCACCCCTGTTGTGATCAAAAGAGTTGTTGTGCTGAGCATGACTCCCATTTGAAGAAGCTGGTTATGTTTCTCATCAAGCATGATGTTGATGTAATCCTCAGTGTCATCCACATAATCTCGCAGGTTCAAAAAATATCACAAGAGAAAGGTAAATTTTGTCATTCATTTTGAACTTCAAAAGAAAATAACTGAAATACTCGACTCACATATCCTGAATCAAATTTCTAACCAGAAAGAAAAAAGAAAAATGTTTCACATGATAAAAGTTTACAATTTTTGAAGTCCATGGCTTTCGTTATAATGTAACTAGAATCATCACTCTGACTTTAGAAACTTTTAAGGCATTAAACCAATTACTAACTCCAGATAGTTTGCTCAAAAGCATCAGTAGCAGGCTTTATACTTCATCTCTGATTTCAATGCAAAAAAACTTCCTCTACAATCCTATCTAACTATTAAGTTACAAGGTTTTTTGTAGTTTATTTGAATCAGTATTTCATGAGTCGAGGTGTTAGAGCCAGTTCATTTAATGAAGTTTCAGATGTTCCAATATTAACCTTGGATTCATAAATGATATGAAAAAACCAGAACTGACTATGTTACAATGCCTCCACTGTGCATTAGCCTGTAAGAACTGAGATTAGGTAATGCATTGGAAGAACTCAACAATGCTTATCAACTGGTCTGTTTGATGGATGCATATGTTATCTAATCAAATATGATGTTTGCATCAAATGCTTTGTGCTTAAATGTTATGGAGAGATGGATTCCTCAAACCCTTGAAATTAGAAGTTGTCAAACATACATAATCTAGAAGCATGAGCATCGTTACAAGTTTCCTAAAATTGTGTAAATAATTGGAAAAATAGTAAAAGAACAAAAGCATGCTGGTGCAGCGATGGTTATATGTTCTTCAAAATTAAATATACACTATTTATACAAGATGTGAATCATAAAACAAGCACACATGCTCAAGGCCATGAAGAAATCACATGCCAATCTAAAATTCTTTTAATAAATTAAAAGGAAAAGGTTGCAGCAAACATATACTTGATAGCTTGATAAGTGCTTGTGTTATAATACCGCGAAGCGCTATTATCTTACAATGAGCATATCTTTTATCAGATTTTATCACTAAATTGTGTGCATTTGTGTGCTATTGTGCATTATAGGTTTGTGGAGCTAATTTGGAACAAAGGAACGAAGTTAGATCGTGTTCGCCGTGGTTGGGAAAGTTTTCGGACTAATCAAGGAACAAGGCATTAGCATAGACTTGTGAGTGTGTGACAACCTCCTTTGGAGAGGCACAAAGACAGTCACATTCACAATAAGTCTAGCTCGTGTTAACAAGGAGAACTTCGCCAATAAGGAGATTTGAAGCAATCGACACGATCTACCATTGATTGTGTGCCCAATTCAATGGCCTCGATGAAGAACAACGAATTTGGGAGTGTTTCAGCAAATTACTGCAGCATCAATGTAGTGAGCACTGTAGCAAAACACTGTAGCAAGCTGCTGTCCACTTTCAGCCGAAATTCAGAAAATCAGAGAGTTCACACGGCCGTGTGAAATCCCGATAAGTTCAATTTTAAAGCCGCGACTCAACATTATAAAAGCCCGATTTGGAGACTTTTTACACATCTTTTGACCTATCTTTCTCCCCAACTTCTGGAGAGCACGGCTAGGGTTTTGGAGAGGACTTTGTGGAGGTTTGGAGGGCATCATCGGCATCGTTACTGACGTCCTGCGGCCGCACAAGACCACGGCCACATCATACGCAAGGGGGTTTTCATCAATGCTTTCAATTTGTGCTTTCTTTTATATTTTGATGAATTTGTACAGCTCCATGAGGAGCTAAACCCCTCGTAGGTATTCGGACTTGTAAACCCTAGGATCATTATGTTTCTATGACATTGTTATTATGCTTTTCCATTATTGATGAATAAATTCGAGTTTCAATCTTAATTATCTCTTGTAATTTTTTTCCCTTAGCCGTGACACTAGGGTTGAGAACAATCTAGGTTATCCTTTGGAGGTGTGACAACTCCTATAGGGTTAGACTACTTAAGATTGAAGAGGGTTGAGGGGGTGAGTCGTGAGGTAGCGGAATGTCCTCTTTCCCCTCCGGTGTGATTCTTCCTACCTTCATGTTCCATGATTTCTTAGCGGTCGAGATAAAGTGAAGTGCTAGGAGAGGAACTCCCCTGGGGCTTAGTTGCTCGAGCAACAGAGTGAAGGATTGAAGTGAATCCTAGTGGTGGGGCTTAATTTAGACTAGGGTTCTTCCACCTAGACCAAAGGGTTAAAACTACACATAGGAACTGGTTTTATCACTAGGAATCCCTAGAACTTAAAGCAATTCCATGTAGTGTGAGGCTTAGGAAGACGTACTCCTCTAGGGCTTAGTTGACAGGTCAACGAGAGTTAAGAGTCGTAGTGAAAACCTAATGCTTGGGCATAGTATTGGGGTTAGTCACGGTTGACCTTAGGTTTGGGACCGTGTGTTTAAGGATATCCTCGACTCAATTAACATCAATAGGAAAGTATAATAGCATAGTCTTGCACTAAAAGCATAAGTCCTAGGGGTAGCTTGTCCGGGTACCCTATTTCATCCATTGCTAGTCCTTCTCTATTTACTCATTCTTGCATTCTCTTGCCTTCCATCTTTCTATTTAATTTCTTGTTTCTTGCTTTCCTATTCACTCATTAATTCTTTTCACACCCACCGTACATTACTTAGCTAATTAGCGAAACCTCGTGTCTTAAGTCCATATTCCTTGTGGATTCGACTACCCACTCACCAGGGTAAATTTATTACTTCGACAAGCCTGTGCACTTGCGGGATACACGCAAGGGGTCGTGTCATAGCTTATTTAAGGTTCCATCTATCTGAACAAAGTAAGCTTCTAAGAGCATCTCCAGATCCTCGATGTTAGGCTTGTAACCACATAAGCTGTCATCGCTGCTCTCTGTGTCATCTTTGATATCTTCTATGCAAATTTGTTTTTTGGAAGCACATTAAGTGAAACTTACTTGCAAAGAAAGGCTATCAATAACCCCCGCTTCACAAATAACAAAAGAAAATTAAAAATCTAATCGCAAGGCTCTAAATATAACTTACAAGCTAGGAAAAGTTCACAGCTCCACCTTCACTAGATTCACCACAGGGACTACTCTCTATTGTTTGTCACCATCATCAACTAAATCCCATGAAAATCAACAAATATGGGAAGAAAAACAGCAACTTAAAAGCTCAGGCACATATATCAAAGCCTTGCATGCAAATGATCTACACCTTTACAGAACTAAGCAAAGTTCAGTATGTATATTGGCAATGCAAATCATAATATTTAAAATAGTAGTTTATCAACACTCAAATTAAACTAGTGAGATAAAATGCACCATTTGTAATAATCACAACTTGTTCAAGACATGCATTTGCCATGGTTCAAAAAGTTTGATAATCTCAAATGATTCTTAACTCAATTACATTTCGAGGAAAAAGGTAGAAAATCTCATTCGCATAATAATGCTCAGTTAAACACAAACAACAGGTTCAGACTTATTCACACAACCACTGGCATTGAACTTTGCAAGCACATTTTTATTAAACTGCTAAACTGGTAGGTTTAGCTAATTCTTATTGAATACCTAAAGCTGAATAATTTGATGGGAATTTATTCTCAACCTGTTAATAGTTTATGCATCTCTCATAAATTTCCGAAGGAAAAATAAACAAGTAGAAATATAACAGCACCTTGATTGCATAGTGTTTACCATCTTTAGTGGTTCGGTACAGAACCTGTCAAGTCCAAAAAAAAAATTATGAGTTTTGGGAAGTTGAATTAACATTAGCAACAAGTTTAGTCTCACCACTTTGCCATAGCTACCAGACCCAATCTTGTACTCACGAACATACTCATTAACCATCTTATTTCCATTCTCATTTTGGAAATCATCCAATATAAAAAGGATCGCCAAGGGGAGCAGGTAAATTGATTACAGGATAACCTTACAGTGATTCATTTTTATCATGATTCATGACTAAAGAAGTATTTTTCTAAATAACCTGCACAACTGATGAATTAAGATGGAGGGCTGAAAAAAGGCCAATAAAACTTTGGGACAGAAATTTAATTCCGATTCTTTGAACACTACAGCAAAATACATATTCATAACTTGCAATGATCCTCAAGTGTGAATCTTCATGAAGATAAAGATAAAAAGATCCCATACCTTGGCATTTGTTTCAGAAAAGAAAACAACAGAAGACAAAACATTGGAAACCATCGATGTTAATTAAAGATTCCATACCTTGGCATTTGTTGAACCACTAATGAACCATAGGAGTTCTTCAATAACACCTTGCCAAAAGACTCTCTGTTTAGTAACAAAAGTGTAGTTTATATATAAAACAAAAACCAAAGCTACACAATTCAGTCTGCAGAATTTATCTTTTGTATCAGAAAATTTTGGAGAAAGGGTGGAGTTCTGTTGAGTAACTAATGTATCCTCATGATTCATCTTTCACATTCATATTCACTAATACTTAATCAACTTATGATGTTGAACAAAAGGACATTGATTAGAACATCCACCTAATGACATTTGCCAACAATGTCCTAACGAATACCATTGTAATAAACACAAAACAGAAAGATTGAATTAATTACCTTTGTTGTGAGTAATGAAAAAGATCTACACAAATTAAACTGCATCTGAGGAGCACAAGCAAATAACAATGAGAAAGATTGATTATAATTCATTGAGAAGAGAGCTTAAGAACTTGGCAAGAAGACATAAAACTTAGCATAACATGCATTTTATGTTCACAAAATATTCCACAAATATAAATATAACATTATGACATTATTTTTTCATGAACTAGTAATGTCAAATGTCATGTTTGGACATTAAAAAAGAATTCAAAACTTATCTCCATATATTAAAGCCTTTCTGCCAAGTCATGTCATTGTTGCATCCTGTTGAGGTCAAATAATGAAGCTTGCATAAAATGGCTAGCTATAAACAATGAGCCATCCAAAGACCTAAACGTTTCTCCAATTTCAGGACTCTCTTTATACTGTATAGAGAGAGGGGGAGAGAGAGGAGTAGGTAAATTGAAGCAATACAAACAATATTTGATTTCGAAGAACTATGCAAAATTGATAGATCTAATTAAAAAAAAATTTCTTCCCTAATTTATATTGAATTCCCTAATATTAGTGTAAAGCACTTAGCACTAATGAATCAGGTAAAAGAACAATAATTGGGAAGACAGTTTTCAAAGCTTTGGGTGATAGAAGTTTCAGTTAGAACATGAGTAGATCCTAAGGTGGTGTAGCAAAGGTCTAATACCAAAAAGAGATCAAGGCCAATTTGACTTAACGTCTATCACTATTTATATTCTTTTTTTTATTCTTGTAATTATCTGATGTGGGACTATTCTCTTCTTTTTCACTATTGATATTACTGTTTATCATCTTGTTCTAACACCACTCCTTAAGTTCAACTAGCTATACGTGGCGAGTTGTAACTTGCCTTTCTTATCTTCAACCCTTTTGCACTCAAGTTGAGTCTCTTTATCTTTGCTTAGGACTTACTCACCGAGCTTCTTTAGAGGTCTGAGGCCATAGGTCAACCTGGCTGTTTTTCTTTTAATATGCAAAGATCTTTTAATGTGCATGCAAGTGTACGTATTGATCATGTAATAAAATGCTAAGAAGCAAAGTCGAATCCACAGTGACTAACTAGTAGAAGTACTAACTTTAATCTTATTATCTAACTAAAACAAAGTATCAATGGGTGTCAAAACAACTAAATCTAAGAATGATAATAACCAAAATCACAAGTCTAAGGATTGAGAAATCAATAGAAGAAAAAGGTGTCCGGATAAGATTTCACTTGGGAATTTAGAGTTAAAATAATTGCAATTAAATATAGATCAAACCCTAGTATTGTTAGACATAGGGATTCAAATATATATCGGGTCGTCTCTCAAGATTCCCAAATACCTAATCCCATTCTACGGTAGGAATGAATCTCTTCTAATCATACTTTCTTACCATTGCATAGAGATCTAAGAAATCCCTAATAAAAATTGGACCCCTCACCACACGACTCTAATTCTGAGGAATCTCAAGAGGCCTATCTTGAGTGCACACTTTTAATTCCCTTCATCCATGGGCGATCTCACATGATGAATCTCTCGATCTTAATCATGCAATCAAAATGAAATAGCCGCTCTCATTACGCTAAATCAACAGAATAAAGACATAGATAAACCCAACAAGCCGAAGGAAATCTATATTAAAAGCAACATCAAAATGAAATCATTCCAAGCTACATGGAAGAATACTAAACATGGAAGAAGAAACAGCCTCTCAAGAACAATTGAAAGTGCTCAGCCTTAGGTTCACCAAAAGCATGCAAAAGAAGCATTCTACAAGTAAGGGGAAATTAAAACATTAAATATAAAAAGTATTCATTGCTCTAGTTAAAAACTTGAATAAAAAAGGATGACAACTCAAAAATGTGTAAATGTGTGTGAAATTACTAAATAAAGGACTATAAATCATGCATGTTTTCTTATGTTCACATTTCATTCTTGCCCTTGAATGATGACTTATTTTACTTAAGGTTTTGAAATGATTTCTTTGATTTTTCTAAATTATAGTTAAATCATGATTTAGCTATTCCCCATAATTTCATAATGAACATTTTATTTTGTTTGGAAATCTTACTGTTGATGAGATATTTCATAAGGATGTTTTCATGGAACTTGATATTTTAGTTATGATGTTAAATGAGATATGCAAACTATGTTGAACTTCATTCGAATGATGTTATACTTGAAGTATATCTTCAATAATTATTGATAAATTGATGTTTCTTGATTAAAAAGGTTTTCATTGAAGATGTTATGATCAATTTGTTCACTCTTGGAGTGAAAGTTGTATATGTGAGAATTTATGAGCTCTTGATGAGACTTATACTATTGTGTTTATGTATCTATTAAACCTATGGGTTGAATATTGTTTATTTGTTTTGATGGTGACAATGGAGCCAAGCTCTAGTACTTACTGCAATAAGGGATAGAGTTTCCATGGCCTGACCTAGTTGAGTGACATGGAGTACTCAGATGAGGTATCACCCTTTTAGGGGGCGCGTAGAGAGCCTGGAAGGTGTGTAGTGTTGGGTACCCAGAGTTACCACACAGGTTCCCCAACGGCCAACGCTAAGATACACGCATCTTGGTGGTTCTTGACCTAACCGAGGATAGGGTTAGCGATGGAGGGTTTCTGAGGCTATTTGGGATACTATCGATTATTTTGATTTGTTGATTTATCTATTTCTAAACATTCTGAATTATGAGCTATTAAAAGGAATGTTTGAACTTGGATTTCAGACTTGTATGAATTCTTACAACCCACGTGATTCATTTTTCTAAACATTCTGAATTATGAGCTATTATGTATGAGTTAAGCTATTCATCCCGACGAAGTTGCCCCGAATTTAAATCCCGAATGATGTGGTAACCCACGTGATTCATTTTTCTCTCTCCTCGTCTTTCTGAAGTGAAGGGAAAGATGAGAGCAAGGAGATGGAGATGGAGATGGGAGCAAGGGGATGGAGATGATGAGCTTTGGCCATCTCTTTTGCTTTATTTTTTTTTTTTACATTGAACCGAGAGAAATGAGCTGAGGAGGAGAGAGAAAAGTGAATCAGGTTGGTTGCCACATCATTCGGGATTTAAATTCGGGCAACTTCGTCGGGATGAATAGCTTAACTCATTATGTATTTCTCTTCTTTGAATACAATAGTATGTAAGTTTGGTTCAGGTTTTGTATGAGCGATTTTACCTTATGTTCTGGAGTTATTATTGTTGTTGTTGTAGCTATTTGACAATATTATTGTGACCGTTGTATTTTATATCTTAGTGTTAACTTGTTGATCAAGTGTAGGATGATTGATGTATGTATTTATTGTTGAGCTATTCTTTGTGATTATAAATGTGTTGTACAAGGAACAGGTTAGCTTCCTACACTTGATCAACGTAGTGTTGAACCTCCCCTTGGTTGTAGTGGTGGTATGTCACGTGTGAGACCCGCTGGATGGGGCGTGACACTGTTAGTTTCATTGGGTGTATTGTGAGTTAGAATTCACTCAACCTTTCATGCAATCACTCACACAATCACACACAAACTAAAGAGAAAGGAGGCACACAAAATTGATAAACCATTTTGGCACATCACTTCCCTACATCTGGAGGGTGAAGCGGAGATAAATATCCACTAAAATAAGAAAATAATATGAGTACAACTCTCACACTCATCCTCACAAAGATAAACAAAAACCTCATCTAGATTACACAATACTCATTTTCTCTCACCCACACTTGGGTTTCTCTGGTGGCTCATCCTAAATCTCAGATCAAGGTCTCTCTCTTTTATAATTTTTGTGAGTCCTAATTTAGACACTTTCTAAACCCAAACATTACAACTCATGTTGTAACCAAGCTTGCACTTAGTTCCCTCTTGCTGACCTTGACTAAGTCGTAGCTTTTGCTATAACATGACCTACAGACACCTCTAGCCTTCCTGGTTGTGTCCAAGTCTGAGTCGATTTAGTCAAATCTTTGTGATCTCGACTAACCAGCAACTAGCTCACCTCCTCATACCCCATCATCAATACCCTAGCAAATGGAGATGCCCCTCATACCCCATCATCAGTACCCTAGCAAATGGAGATCTCCATTTGCTAGGGTATATCGGGCGTCTCCATTCTACCAAAGATAGTCTTCAACAATCTTTTAAAGGATATTTAAATCTTCTACCAAACTTGATATTCAAGTAATCAAAGTTTAATCTTCACAATCTTCCAATTACTAAACTTGAACTTCCATTCATTTAAATTTAGTTCTTCACAATCTTCTAGCATCCAAACTTGATATTCCATTCATCCAAGTTTGGTTCTTCTCAATGATGTCTTCAATATTATCCATTTATAGTTGCATCATTAAATAGCTCTACCCATAACTAGATTCCATCTTCATTTAGCCTTGACCCACGTTGGTTACTTAGATCTTCCTTTCCTAATTTGTGGCTCCATATAGCTTTGTTACCAAATTGAGGTTCAATGAGATTTTAGATTTCAAGTAATTGCTCTAAACAACTCCATCCATTATTAGCTGCTCCCTCCAATCTAAGCTTCAAGTGATTGTGCTAAATATAGTATTCACAATAAGATCTTGTCCTCGAAGTGGTTGTTACCCAAGTTGGATCTTCTTGTCAAATATAGATTATGCCTATTAGTATTAGGTTTGCCTCCATACGGTCATTGCTTGTTTCCTCTTTGAGTCACATCTTCTTTGCATTTCATAGCTCTTTCAAGTCTTGCCACACCACCATGGTCTCCATATCATCTTACTATATCATCATGCTTTGACACATCATTTTCAGTTGCCACATCATCACCAACACGTGTCAAATGATGCCAATTCAGGAGCCTCAAATCTAATAATTTTATATAAAGAGAAATTAATTTTAATTAAATTTACCATTCTACTCATTCTGTTACCAATTCTAATTGGCTGTTTTTATTTGGTTCAGTTTGGAAAAAGACTAAAATCACAATATTTCATATTTTTAATATTTTTGGTAGATTAAACTGAATTGATTGAACGAACAACCTTAGCCTCGCTGGCATTTGGCAGTTGACACCTACAAAGCATGATGCGAACAAAAGAACAATGAGTCAGCTCGATGCTAAGAACAGAGTCACCATATTGTAAAATGGATGTATGGTGTTTACAACAATGAATAATACAGTGATGGTAACTTACAATGACTTCAATTTGTTTTCTCTTAAGTCTTGAGATAGCGTCTAAGGTTTCCCCTTTTTTTTTAATTATTATGATTATTATAATGTGTTTGAAAACACCAATGTAATTTATTAAATTTCATAAATGGGTAAACCCTTCAAATTTATCACCCAACAGCAGAAGCTTGTTTCTTTCTTCCAAATGACACAACCTCCATAGATATTGGTGTTTAGACTGTATGAATTTGGATGATATTCAATGGAACAACCTCCATAGATATTGAAAATAGGGGTGAGCATTCCATTTGAGGGAAAATGAAGTGAAGGAAAAGAAAAATCTTTCAGTAGATTTATTTGGTTTACTTGTCATTCATTCATTCATTCATTCAGATAATGTTAAACCTGGCACAAGAAGGCAATTTCCCTTTCATGCATGATTTGTTTTTCTATTTATTCACATCTTCAAGTAATCCCAATGTCTTCCAAATGCCATGTTTGTTAGAAATACAAAACTGATCAAAAAATTAGTATACTTGTTTACTTTTGCTATTGTCTAATTAAGTTATTAAAACTAAAATAAACATTGTTTCCCTTATGATTATTTGTGCTAACTGAAGCAAATTTTATACTTCGCATAAATTTGTTCTCTAATCTAATTCTGAACTGATTAGTGCAAAACCTAGAATCTTCATTATTATTATTATTATTATTATTATTATTATTATTATTATTATTGTCATGTAGTTTTCCTCCTGCAATTCCAAAACAGTAAAGAACAATAGAAAGAACAGAGAAATTTTTTATTGCTCTAATGCTCTCTGCGTTGTACCCTTAACCTTCTTCTCCCTGTTCCAACTTTTTCCATCCAAAACAATCTCAAACACACAGATATCAAAACAAACTGAAATAAAAAAATGGAGATGCCAATTAGAGCAAGGAATTCATATGTTTCTTTACTTATAAATTTTATAATTAAACTACCAAACATGCTTTCTCAATCTTCTCCCTATTAACTTAGTACAATAAAAAGACCAGAGAAAAAAAAAATTTTCATTTCTCCAAATTCTCTCTGCCTTGTACCCTTATCTTCTTCTCCCATCTCTTTCTAATTCACACACAACCACAAAGAAACTAGTACATATAACTATATAAATATAGATGTGGATGGGTTGAACCTCAGAAGTGATGTGTTTGCTTATGAAGTTGCTACAACAGGGTGGAAAGCAAAAGAAGGGAGAGGACTACGGAGAGGAGAACGAGGAGTTGGGATCTCAGAGAGCTGTTTACCATTATTGTCATAGTATATAACCCCAGAGAAATCAAGAGGTTGACACTTTTCACCCATCAATATGCTCCTTCTCCATACTCCTCCCCCATACTCTTCTTCTACTTCTTCTTTTTCTTCATCTTGAGGACTTCGGATCCTTTTCCTGTTTTTTTTATGTTTGAAGAAAGGGAGGTAACTGGCGCCACGGGCGATGAGTGGCATGGTTTTGCGGCGGACGGGGGCGGCAGCGGCGGCGAGCTTTGAGGCGCTGACGGTGGAGTGGTCGCGGAGTTTCTTGGCTGCGCGTGAGACGTGCTTTGTGCAAACGGACATGAGGGTGGTGACGGAGTGGATGACCTCAGTCATGGTCATCTTGCACGCAGGCACAGATTGTGTTGTTGGGTATTTGTTTACAGGTTATGAAGAGGCAGGGGCAGTTGAAATGATGATTAATTTATAGAGGCTTGTTGTTGAGGAAGAGACTGTTTCAAGCCTTCTTCAACTTGCATAATAATGCTTGTATTTTGACTGTAGACTTTGACTCTTAATAATCTTTTGTTTTTGGATGGTATCTGTCCCTCTACTTTTCTTGCACAACCCAAAAAATAAAAAATAAAAAATAACATAGGGGACCACCAGCCACTTTGTAGTGGACAAGGTGAGGAGCTGTTTAACCAACCTGCTAAAACTCAAGAGACTGATTCAGTCCAAGGAAATTTTTTTACTTAGCTTTTTTTATTTTTAATTTAATTTGTTCAGTTTAGGTTGGGGTGCCTCATAGAACGTATCTAAACACTAAACTACATGTCAAGGCTAGGTTTTTCCCCTTGCTTGATTAATTAATTAGACAAGATAGTTGGTTCATAAGAATTTTCAAAAACTCATTGGACTCTGATTGATATGGAGAGGCATGTTTCTGAGAAAACTAAAAAAGGGAAGATAGGGTAGGACAACACCGAAAGAGATTTGAGTGCAAGTTGGGATCATTAATTTTGATAGTGGACTAATTAGACTTACAAACAGAAAGTAATAGGGAGAAAAGGTTAGAGGGTTGACATTATTCATTATATTGATCATTATATGTCTTTTTTCTTATCCTTTTCAATTGTAGTGTAATTCTTCCTTCATATTTTATTTTTTTAATCTTCTTACTTTTTAAGTTATAAAACTTCGGATAACAGATGGCATGACATTTTATGAGTTAATTAATGTTAGACAAGTATTGATTTGGTTTTATATTAATGCTTCTTCTATTCAATGTAGAATTTGTTTATAATTCCTTGACTATTACTTCCATTAGCAATCTGATATTTTAATTTTTTTTAATGATCACTAAGTCATTAATTGCCTATCATTAGAATAACCAAACTATAAAAAGTCATCAAAGATATTTGGAAGAATTCACTAGAGAAAAAATTTTAGGAGGTCACAGTACTATGACCATTTTCCACTTTGCTCACTGAATTTTAATTTGTTTCTTTTTAATCATCCTACACTGATTATCTATCTAGTAAAAAAACTGAGCTGGCCACCATAATTGGCTTAATCGACTGAGTTGGCTTGGTGATGTGTTCAAGCCAACTCAGCCAATTCCGGTGGCCAACTCAGTTTTTTACCGGATTTTTATAGGTGACCTCCCGATTAAAGAAAATCAGTGTAGGATGATTGAAAAAAAACAAATTGAAATTCAGTGAACAAAGTGAAAAATGCTTATAGTACAGTGACCTAACATTTTTATACAAATCCACTACTATATACTATTTTCTATTTATGTTGTAATCCACCAAAACTTTTAAATTTTGTATAAAAAAGTTGAAGTTCTCAATTAATCAATGAGGAATTTAGTTTTAGTATTAGAGGAATATGTTAACTTTTGCTTATATTTTCTTTTAAGATAGATCGTAAACAAAGTTGTATATTCATGCATTCAAACTAATATAATTTTAACTTGAAACCATGAATATGCTACTTTATTCTCTAAGAAAGACCTTATCGCAGCACACACAGACGCGATTCCACTTTTATTCTTTTAGGGTCTGTTTGGTTACCCGTAAGTAGGTGTGATGTAACTCAAATTACAGGTAAAATGCTATGTTGGGTTGTTTGGTTACCTGTAAAAACACATATGCAGTAACAAGAAATGCAGAAAAGGGTTAGTTTTGCTGCATTTGGACTTACGGCCAAATTGGCCGTAAGTCCAAATACTTCATTTGTTTTTGTTAAAGTTACCTTGCTTTTCTCTGCAGCCCGTTACCTTCTCTTCGCCGCCTCCCAAGCTTCCCCTTCTCTTCCTTCACAGACGGCAGCCAAAGTTCTTCGTCGCTGCCTCCCAAGCCTTCGTCACCGCTTCGTAGCGTCGCCACCTCCAAGGAAGGACGCGTTCTTCACCGCCGATCAGTGATTCGTGGTTCAAAGATCCTTCTCCAATCGACATCGTGCTTCAAAGATCTAACCTCAACTCTCCGCCTCTCTCCAGCATTTGTCGCAGCCCTTGGCTCCGCCGCCTCCGGTGAAATCTCCGGTGATAGGTGTGCTCCTTTCTTTCACCAATAGTTCGTGTTTTTATTGATTTTTGATCGAATTTGTGTTTTATTTGAAAGATTTTTTTTCTCAAAAATGGTGTCTTGGACTTTGATGAATTTGTGAAGGTTTTTTTTTATTATGTTGATCTTGTGAGTCTCCATGGCATCGCAAAGGAGAAAGTCCTAATCTTTTTATAGGGCAGACCATTATACTGAATGATTTTTGGATTCTATGCCTCAGGGAAGTTCTTTGTTATTTTAGCCCTTTTGTTGCTCCTCTCTTAAGCTTTGATGCAAAGATAGTGAGCATTTCTTTATCACTGTAGCAGTCATTGGTATTCATTACACATGTTAGTAGAGTAATGTCTCGGAAATTGTTCGTTGGGTTTTTTTTTTTAAAAAAATGGTTTATTGCTCAATTGTTGGTTCTTGTGTCCTTGATTCGATAAAATTACACATGACCAAGCCTTCCATTCCCATCTGAGATTATAATATTTGAGTTGGTTTCATATTAGTTTTATTCGTGGTTAATGAGACTTGTATTCATGTGCAATTAATAATTTTTTATCTTCATGATGTTCAATCCACTTGTCTGCACATTTGAATGCCAATTTCTGTTCACATGAAACCATAGGTAGTGTTTGGTTGGTTTACTGTTGTTATAGAAAATCTATCTGACTCGTTCTTCAGTTTAATAATTATTCATCGCCGCAAGTATAATTGGCCATTCTCTTTAACTACTATTGGAGTGCAGAATAACTTGTAATTTTGTTTGGTTGGTTTTTGATCACTTGATTTGAAATTTCAAACAAGTTTGTCATTTTTGAGATTGATCATTTGTCTATGTCCTGTGCTAAGAATTATGGACTTTTAATTCAGACCTTGTTTAATGATGGCTGAGTTTGTTATTTTAAAGACGCATGATTTAAAGCTGTAGACAAGTATTGAATCTTTCTTTTAATGGCATGAATCCAGTTTACGTTGAATGACTCTAATAGTTCACCATTAGTTGTTTGTGATTGTTGATAAGTTGAGCTTGTGAAAATTCTTATGTTCACTGCTTTTAACCGGTTGCCTATAGTGATTTGTCAGTTTCGTATCTGCAGCCCTGTTGGCATCATCAATTATGATATTTTGAAGCATCTTATGTATGTTCTTATGAGCTTATTGAAATATATTGTGTTTTACCTTAAGACATGTTCTGATTTGTAACCAGTAATGAGATGGTTCTTTACTATCATTGCATTCATAAAATTCATGTTTAGTTGCTATAGAAACACCATTCAATTTGGATTTCCTTTTATTTGTCACTTTTGTAGATTAGCAGTGGAGTTATGGATGCGTGCCATTGTTAGTGGTTGAGTCGTAATGTTATTTCTGGTCCTTGTTCTTTGGTTGTTTTAACTTATTGTTTGACTTAATTGCCATGACTTCATTTGCACTGATTAGGTTTTTTATTTTCCTTTTCTTCTTTGGCATAAAGTGCTTATGCATTCAAAAAATATTCTTCTGATTTGCATCTGATTGTTTCACATATTCTGGAAGCACATCTTGAGCCAAAATGAATCCATGCAGAATACTGATTACCTAAAGCCAATTCCCTAGTGTTTTGAATAGAATCCAAATAACTGGATATTCTCCAGGTAAAATGCAAATAACTGGATACTCTCCAAATAACAGGATATATATATATATATATATATATTCCGATTAATGAGAGTATTGGGACTCAAATCTGAATCAGCAGGGAAACAGATTTTGCCAAGCGTGTTCTTTGCTAAATTCTGCCATCAATATATATATATATATATATGTAAGTTTATGTATTGTATTTAGAGTGATAATTTTCAGTACCATTAGTGAACTCAGGTTTCCAGACATATCTGTTAAAGCGGTAGGTAGAACACTGACTGATTTTTTCTGAGCTATATCTTGCACAACATAGTAAACAAGGGAGCAAAGCGTATTAGGCGGGAAGAATTGGAAGTCATGCAAAAAATCTCCATTGGATTGGATAGGCTTGCAACTGCCGCGGAGACGGACAAAGGTGTACAGTTGAGCAAGAGATTATATGATGAGGTCATGACTTTGATTGGCTACTACAACAAGTCTGACCTTGGGTTAGCATATGACCATTTGAATGCCCAGAATAATCTTGCAACTGCTTTTATAAACAAAGATCATGACCTTCGATGCTTTTGGATGGATGGGTTTCTTAGGCAATTGGGGCGTGATAGTGGGGTCTGAGATCTACTCTTATGACTTTTTTTATTTCGTGTGTTTCTAAGTTTATGAACATTTCTTATTTTGTATGTTGTTTTTGTTTGGGTTGTTGAACTATGTTATGTTATGTTTTATGAACATGGACATTTCTTATTTGGTTGTTTTATGAACATAAAGACTTATTGAAGTTGAGTTTGTTGAATTTATAGATGACTTATTCAAGTTGAGTTTGTTGAATTTATAGATGACTTTATGTTGAATTTTAGGTTTAATTGATGGTCTTATTAGTATGCATTAATTGATAAGCACCCATTGATGGGCTTATTAGTAAGTTAAATTCATGTGTATTGAATAACTAATTTAAAAAAAATAAAATAAATTTGAAATAAATAAAATTCATTAAAACTTAAATCCATTTTGATAAATAAAATACATTAACTTAAATAAATAAAATGGATTTTAAATAAAATATTAAAGAAAATTATAAAATTAGAAAAAAATTTGAAAATATGGGTAATCTCACCACTTACTTTACATGGTGATTCTAACCCACAACTTACATCAAACCAAACACTTGAAAAAAAAATACAGCATTTTCATTTACAGGCAACCAAACAACTGTGATGTAAGTGAAAATACAGTAATTTTAGTTACATGTAATTTGACTTACACTGTAATTTGAAATGCAGGTAACCAAACAACACCTTAGAGAGATTGGGATACTGTCAAGGCTTGTTTGTTATTTTTGCTAATCAAGCATTAGCAGATGGTTTCTTTGAGGCTGAGTTATCAAAAAGTTTTTTCTGACCTTTAATCCCAAAGTCTGATAAGCAAAGTAGTATGGTTTGTTGCATACTGTCTACAAAATTTTGTCGAAACTCTTAGTGAATAATCTATAAGCTGGGAGTTTCATTGTCAGGTATATATTAGTTGACTTTTTTTTTCTACTCAGTTTATTTTGCTTTGTGTGATTTCTAATCAGTTATATATAAGTAATTGGAAATGGAGAGAATGCAGCCTAGCTTATAGAGGAAAAGATATTTACACCAGTCTGATTTTATGCCTATTGCTGTTTCACAATAATTCTTCAACCTCTTGTGGCTTTTTAAAAGCCAAAATGTTTTGAATTTTGGGAGGATGTGGTTGCTTGGTGATGGTTCTTTTTGTTAGAAAAGGAGAGAGAAATAGTGGAACAAGTCCTTGAACCTTGAACAAGTATCATTGATGGTCTATGTGGTTACATATAGTAACAAATAGATACCATATACAAGAATACATATACACCTAACATATACATATACCATATACAAGAATACACATACATATACATCTAACACCCCCCCCCCCCTCAAACTCAAGGCGGATCATACGCGTTGAGTTTGGATAACATGAAAAGGTGCTGATCACGTGTCTGTGCCTTGGTGAAGAAATCAGCTACCTGGACCTCTGTGGGAAGATAATGAAGTGCCACTGACTAAGCACTACATGACATCGAGTGAAGTGAGCATCGACACCAATGTGTTTGGTCAGCTCATGCTTGACTGGATCAGCAACAATCTGAAGAGCGCCAGTACTATCACAGTGAAGTGGAGTGGAAGAAGGAAGTAGTACACCAAAATCTTGTAAGATCTAATGAAGCCAGAGTACCTCCTGAATGGTGGAAGCTAAAGCACGAACCTCAGCCTCAGCACTGGACTTGGCAACAGTAGCTTGTTTCTTGGTCTTCCAAACAATGAGTGAAGATCCAAGAAAAATACAATAACCAGTGACAGATACTCGATCATCAGGAGAACTGGCCCAAGTAGCATCAGAATAAGCTCGCAACTGAAGAGTGGACTGACGAGGATAGAACAAACCACGTGAAGCAGTGCCACGAAGATAGCGCAGCACTCGAAGAAGATGAGCATAACGAATATAAGTGGGTGCCGCAACGAACTGACTGAGAATGTGAACAGCATGAAATATGTCAGGACGGGTGACAGTCAAATACACCAACCTACCAACCAGATGTCGATATCGTGAAGGGTCAGATAAAGGAATCCCATCAGAAGCACGAAGCTGCGAATGTAGCTCCATCGGTGTAGCTGCAGTACGAGTATCAGTCAAACCGGACCGAGCAAGTAGATCTCGAGTGTAATGCTGCTGAGAGAGACGATAACCATCAGGATGACAAGTGATCTCGATACCTAGGAAATAGCGAAGCAGACCCAAATCATACAGAAAAAGAATGGTCCGGCCCCGAGAGGAAGAATGAACAAAAACTGCTGGATCATGAATGCTCGCTGTGAAACCAGCAGCCTCAACTACAGTGCTGAATCGCTCAAACTAGGCCCGTGGAGCCTGTTTAAGACCATAAAGAGCGTGACGAAGGCGACAAACAGATCCTGGAGGAACTCGAAAGCCGGGAGTAGGAGTCATGTAAACCTCCTCCTTCAAGTCTTCCTGAAGAAAAGCATTCTTCACATCAAGCTGATGAAGGGCCCAGCCGCGAACAGCCGCGAACAGCAACCAAAGTGCGCAAAGTGTGCATGTGGGCTACTGGGGCAAAAGTCTCCTCATAGTCACGTCCATACTCCTGCTGAAAGCCACGAGCAACTAAACGTGCTTTGTAGCGCTCGAGAGACCCGTCAGAATGGGTCTTCACCCTATAGATCCAACGACAGGTGATGGGAACAGAATGAGAAGGAAGGGGAACGAGTCCCACGTATGAGTCCGAGTCAAGGCATCAAGCTACTCTGCCATGGTAACCCGCTACTCAGGTGACCGAACTGCTTCTCTATAGGTACCTGGCTCAATGACATCTGAAACGCTGGTGCTCACAGAAGCATAACGGACAGGGGGATGTAAAGTGGAGTGATCACGTAAAGAATAAGTGTGAAAAGGTACCTCAGGAGCTGGATCGGTAGTAGGAGAGGCATCAGAGATGATCGGTCGAGATGGAGATTCTGCGGGATCCCGACGGTGATATGTGAAACGAATAGATGGTTAAGGAGGAGGAAGCGAGGAAGGAGGGGAAGACACTGCAGGAGACTCAACAGATAAAAGAGGAGATGGGTCAAGAGAGGAGGGAGAAAGAATCTCTGAAGGAGGGCTGAATGATGGAGAAGAGGAAGACGTAAGGGGAGCATTCGTAGTGGAAGGGATAGGGAAAAGAAAAGACAGAGGGACTGAGGTGGCTGTCGGCAGAGGCCGAGGAAAAATAATAAGACGGCCAGGATAGTAACGGCCTGTGACGAAGAGAAAATAACCAGTGGACCGAGAAAAAGGACGGGAAAATGGTCGACAAACAAAGAAAGATGGCCGGGATAGTGATGTCGGGTGACGGAGAAAAGATGACCGGTTGCCCAAATAAAAGATGGCAAGAAAGATGGCCGGGAAAAACCTAGGCTCTGATACCATGTTAGAAGAGGAGATAGAGAAATAGTGGAATAAGTCCTTGAACCTTGAACAAGTATCATTGATGGTCTATGTGGTTACATATAGTAACAAATAGATACCATATACAAGAATACATATACACCTACGTATACATATACCATATACAAGAATACACATACATATACATCTAACATTTTTATCAACTTTTGGGATGACTTGTGGATGGGTTCAAATCCTTTATGTTTAATAGTTGCAACTTTGAATACTAATTAACAAAAATGCAGTTAACTTGAAGTTGGCAAATTTAATTGAACAACAGCCCCATTAGCAACTAGCATTAGTGTGGCATTTGTTACCTATTTCAAAGTTGATGAGGATCCAAGCAGTCCACATATATTCCTTGTGTTAGTTTATGGGATGATGGCGGTTAAAAGACTTCCTCAGCGAGCATATTTGATGTGGACATCAAGGCTAAGGATACAATTCAAGTCCCAATAGGACCAATGACGAGGGCTCGAGCTAGAAGATTTAAAGAGGAGCTTAGCAACTTGGCATGGAGAATTCTACAACAGGAAGAGAGTGTGATCACTACTGATGGTGAACAAAAGCTGGTCCTACTCATCCAAGCCGATTCCACTTAGACGCTTGATGAAGATTTGGTTGTCATTTGTTTTTGAATTTATTATGTGAACTAGAGTCTTTTGTAATTGTTTAGTCTTGTTGGGCTTTGTGGGCCTTTGGGCTAAAGTTGCTCTTTAGTTGGTTGTTTACTTTTTTTTATCTTTGAGGGTAGTTTCGAACTTTTACTTCTTAGAAGTTCTCTAGGGTTTTGGGCTATATATATAGCCTCTTGTAGCAGCCATAAAACACAACTTTGATCTTTGAGTATTTGTGAGGTTTTCTTCTTGTGTTTTTAAAGAAACTTTTTTTAAGAACTTATCAAGGGTTTTCCTTGTAGCGTTCAAACCGACTTATCAATTAGATTTTCATCTCCTTTTATGGCGTCATCCTTTTACCAAGGTTCGTGCTTCGCTAAGCATTGGGTCAAGGTTTTCCATCCCTTCTTCTCGAATCCTTGGCTTTTCTTCTTCTTGCCAAATTTGTTTCGGGTTAAGTCACAATCGTTGGCGAGGTTCGTATCAGTTGGTACCAGAGCTATGTCCATCCTTTCGACCTATCTTCTATTGATTTTTGTTCATTTCTCTTACAAAAAAAAAAAAGAAAGAAAAAACGAAAAAAAGAAGAAGGAAAAACAAAAACAAAAAAAAAAAAAGAAGAAGGAAAAAAGAAAAACGAAAAAAAAAGAAGAAAAAAAAAAGATAGTAGAAAAAGGAAAGAATAATAATAAAAAAAAATTTCTTAATTTGGTTAGATTTGAATTGCCATTCTTGAATTGCCAAAATTTCTTTGATTTGGTTAGATTTGAATTGCCATTCTTGAATTACCAAAATTTCTTGATTTGGTTAGATTTGAATTGCCAATCTTGAGTTGCCATTCTTGAATTGGCAAAATTTCTTGATTAGGTTAGATTTGAATTGCCAATCTTGAGTTACCATTCTTGAATTGCCAAAATTTCTTGATTTGGTTCGATTTGAGTTGCCAAAATTTCTTGATTTGTTTCTTTTTGAATTGCCAATCTTGAATTGCCATTATTGATTGCCAAAAATCTAGCCCATTTCTTGAATTGCCAAAATTTCAGCCCATTTCCAAGAAAACAAATCTTAGATCCGTTTTGGTTTGTTTCGGCTTGAACCCTTTGATGATGGTTTTTAATTAGTTTTGAAAGAACTCAAAGAAGAAAACGAGTGGAAAAAGGCAGCGAGGTGAGCTCAATTGAGGGTAAAAGCCAAATTGAATTGAGTGATACACGAGTGGATTTGAGTGAACTATTTCTTGGAGTGAACTACGTGAGTTTTGTGGTGAGGGTAATTTTTATCTAACATTTCTTTGCAGGTTTTTCCATCATGTCTCAAATTCCGGAGAGAAACACAAGCGAGGAGAGTACACCTCCAACTATTCCGAATTTGCAAGTGCAAGCTATAATTGGGGAAATGAGAAGGATGATGAGGGTGGAACTTGAGCAAATACATGAGAGGATTGATAGGGTTGAAGAGGGAGCACAACGGGGATAGCCACCGGTTGTTCCAAACCTCCCAAGGAGGAATAGGGTGCCCCAACGGGAAGTTGAAGGTGTGGGGGCGTTTGAAAATTTCGATGAAGACTTTGATAGGATGTCAACGGGCAGCCCTAAGAGATATGGTCGGGATAGAGACGCTCGAAATTGGTTAGACAACAACTTGGGTAGTATCAAGATGAGGATTCCGGCATTTCAAGGAAAGAGTGATCCCGAAGCATACCTTGAATGGGAGAAGAAGATGGAGTTGGTTTTCGACTTTCACAACTACTCCGAAATGAAGAAGGTAAAACTTGCCGCTATTGAGTTTACTGATTATGCTATTGTGTGGTGGGATCAGTTGTGCGTCAATAGGAGGCGAAGTGGAGATTTGCCTATCGAGACTTGGGATGACATGAAGAGGGTGATAAGGCGTCATTTTGTGCCATCTCATTACTACCGAGATCTATACCTTAAGCTTCAAAGCCTTCGACAAGGTTACAAAAGTGTTGATGAATATTATAAAGAGATGGAGATGGCTATGATTCGGGCCAATGTGGAGGAGGATCGGGAGGCAACAATGGCAAGGTTTTTGAATGGGTTGAATAGGGAGATTGCCAACACGGTTGAGCTACATCACTATGTGGAGTTGGAAGACTTGGTGCATATGGCAATGAAGGTTGAGAGGCAACTGAAGAAGGGCAGTACAACTGCACGTCCAAGACCCACCCCACAAAATTCTAGTGCAACACCATTGAGGCTGAATTATCCAAGGAAAGATGAAAGTAACTCCAACCCCAAGGCCAAAGCTGAGCAAAATTCAGCCACTACTTCCACGGCTTCTCAAAGTAAGATACCCACAACCTTGTCTCGTTCTAGTGAAATTAAATGTTTCAAATGTCAAGGAAGAGGTCACATCGCTAGCCAATGCCCAAACAAGCGGGTTATGGTGATTCGGGATAATGGGGCAATAGATTTTGAAGACGAAGGTGAGCTAGATGACATTCCACCATTGGAGGATGATCTTTTGGGAGATGAAGAGTTTGGGGCCGAGCATGGTGAGATGCTTGGATTAGTTGCTCGGAGAGCCTTGAACTTGCACGCTAAGGTGGAGGAAGAAGAAGTGCAACGGGAGAACATCTTTTACACTCGTTGTCATGTGAAGGACAAGGTATGTAGTGTTATTATTGATGGTGGTAGTTGCACTAACGTTGCTAGTTCTTCCATGGTTGAGAAGCTAGGACTTTCAACACTCAAGCACCCTCTTCCATACAAGTTGCAATGGCTGAATGATAGTGGTGAAGTGTGGGTTACTAAGCAAGTTGTGGTGCCATTTCGGATTGGGAAATATGAGGATGAAGTGTTGTGTGATGTGGTACCCATGCAAGCGAGACATCTCCTTTTAGGAAGGCCTTGGCAATTTGATAGACGTGTGCAACATGATGGCTTCACCAACAAGCACTCCTTCACTTTCCAACAATGAACCATCACTCTAGCTCCAATGACACCAAAACAAGTTTATGATGATCAAGTGATGATGCAAAAACTAAGTGATCAAAAGAAAATGAGAGATCAAAAGAATTTGAGTGATCACAAGAGAGTGAGTGAAGAGATGAGTAGTGGTGAGAAACAAGAGAGCAAGGCTGAATCTAGTGAGAGAGAAAAGAGAGAGATGAATTCAGCCAAAGAGGGAAAATTAGAGGGAAAAAGAAATTTTTATGCAAAAACAAGTGAGGTTAAGCGAGCTTTTCTTGCAAAACGGCCGATGATTGTACTTATGTACAAGGAGGCCCTTTTAAACACTAACCAACCTGACTCTTCATTTCCTAGTGTTGTTGTTTCTATTTTGCAGGAATTCGAGGATGTGTTTCCTGAGGATGTACCACATGGCTTACCCCCTATCCGTGGAATAGAACACCAAAATGACTTTGTTCCCGGTCCTTCAATTCCAAACCGACCTGCCTATAGGAGCAATCCGGAGGAAACAAAGGAACTCCAAAGGCAAGTTGAAGAGTTGATGGAGAAAGGGTACTTGAGAGAAAGCATGAGTCCTTGCGCAGTTCCGGTGATTCTAGTTCCTAAGAAGGATGGAACATGGAGGATGTGTATTGATTGCCGAGCCATCAACAACATAACGGTAAAGTATCGACACCCCATCCTTCGTTTAGATGATATGTTAGATGAGTTGCATGGATCTTGCGTGTTCTCAAAAATTGATCTTAAGAGTGGGTATCATCAAATCCGAATGAAAGAAGGTGATGAATGGAAAACGGCATTTAAAACTAAACATGGTTTATATGAATGGTTAGTCATGCCATTTGGCTTAACTAATGCACCTAGTACTTTCATGCGTTTAATGAATCATGTTTTACGAACTTTCATTGGAAAATTCATTGTTGTTTATTTTGATGATATTTTGATTTATTGTAAGAATTTGCATGATCATGCTTCGCATTTGCAATTGTTTTTGGGTGTCCTTAGGAAAGAAAAATTGTATGCTAACCTCAAGAAATGTACCTTTTGCAACAATAAACTTGTTTTCCTAGGATTTGTTGTGAGTGCTACAGGTATTGATGGGGATGAAGAAAAGATCAAAGCCATCCACGAGTGGCTGACCCCATCAAGTGTGAGTCACGTTCGCAGCTTTCATGGACTTGCTAGCTTCTATAGGAGATTCGTGAAAGATTTTTGTACCATTGCGGCACCCCTTACTGAAGTTATCCAGAAGAATGTTGCATTCAAATGGGGGGTAGCACAAGAGGAAGCATTTCAGCTTATGAAACATAAACTAACTCATGCTTCCTTACTTGCTTTACCTAACTTTGCTAATACTTTTGAAATAGAATGTGATGCCTCTGGTGTAGGTATTGGTGCTGTACTCATGCAAGATGGTCCTTTTCAAGTGCTCGAGCGGATCAATGACAATGCCTACCGCCTTGATTTACCGGGTGAGTACAATGTTAGTGCTACTTTTAATGTGACTGACTCAAGTCCTTTTGATGTAGGTCACGATTTGAGGACAAATCCTTCTCAAGAGGGGGGGAATGATGTGGACATCAAGGCTAAGGATCCAATTCAAGTCCCAATAGGACCAATGACGAGGGCTCGAGCTAGAAGATTTAAAGAGGAGCTTAGCAACTTGGCATGGAAAATTCTACAACAGGAAGAGAGTGTGATCACTACTGATGGTGAACAAAAGCTGGTCCTACTCATCCAAGCCGATTCCACTTAGACGCTTGATGAAGATTTGGTTGTCATTTGTTTTTGAATTTATTATGTGAACTAGAGTCTTTTGTAATTGTTTAGTCTTGTTGGGCTTTCTGGGCCTTTGAGCTAAAGTTGCTCTTTAGTTGGTTGTTTACTTTTTTTTTTATCTTTAAGGGTAGTTTCGAACTTTTACTTCTTAGAAGTTCTCTAGGGTTTTGGGCTATATATATAGCCCCTTGTAGCAGCCATAAAACACAACTTTGATCTTTGAGTATTTGTGAGGTTTTCTTCTTGTGTTTTTGAAGAAACTTTTTTTTAGAACTTATCAAGGGTTTTCCTTGTGGCGTTCAAACCGACTTATCAATTGGATTTTCATCTCCTTTTGTGGCGTCATCCTTTTACCAAGGTTCATGCTTCGCTAAGCATTGGGTCGAGGTTTTCCATCCCTTCTTCTCGAATCCTTGGCTTTTCTTTTTTTTGCCAAATTTGTTTCAGGTTTCGTCACAATCGTTGGCGAGGTTCGTATCAGTTAAAGGAAGAGTTCAAATGGGCTTGGTGTTTGCCCTGCATGGAAAATAAAAAACCGTTTTTCATGGTTGTTAATGTGCGATGGGTTGAGTACTAACATGATGCGTTTTAAGAAGCATTTGACTGAGGACATTACTTGCCAACATTTCATTGTAGGAGATGAGCGTGCACTTTACTTTTTAGAGATTGTTTTTATACTAAAGAATCTTGGGATTGCTGGTTTATTTTTGGGCATATTTTTTCTGACTTCTTTGGCTTAAATTTAAAAGACTGGGTTAAACAAAACTATTCTAGCAGGTTTGATGATCAAATTGGTATAGAATGGTGGTTACATTTTGTTTCCACTTTTTCAACAAGTTCTTCAGTCCCGAATAAAGTTTGGCTGTGCCACTCAAAGATACTTGGAATAAACAATACATAAAAAATCCACTCATTAAAAAAAAAAACATATATAATCACTATATTGCTTTTTCTCTCGAGTGAGAGATCGAGAGAAATCAACCCTTTCTTATAATGGTTGAAATGGTTGAGATGAGTGATATGTCCATTATATATATATATATATATATTTTCTATGCTACACAGTAGTCTTAATGTAGTTTTACCATGTTATAGTACATAGGTCAAATAATTTTAATAAAAAAATTGAATTTTGATTCTTTTAGGGGTGCGTTTGGTTCACGGGATGGGAATGGAAGGTGAATGGGAAAGTTAATGGTAATGATAGTGTAGGAATAGAAATGAGAATGAAAAATATGTTTAGTTAGAAGAATATTTCATTGTGAATAGAAAAAAATTTAAAAAAATTGTGCACCCAAACATAAGTATAAATTACTATTGATAATGATTCCCATTCTAACAGTGTTTATTACTTCCATCCAAACACATCGTGAATGTGAACATAAATAAACCTCACATGTAGGAAGGGCATTGGATGGTGATTAAAACCTAAGAAAATTAAAAGGAGATTTGAATGAAACAAAGAATACGGACAAAATAACATTTTTATAACAAGAGCTGTTGGTCATTTATGACCATAAGATTTTTCAATTTGGAATCCAAATGTGAAAGTTGGTCAACTTGTGGCGATTAAGACAGTTTAAATCAAAGGGAGGATGAACACTGAACAAAAAGGAACGGGTCAAATTGCGGCCTTACGCGTGCTCAATCGACGCCTCACAAGTCACAATCAAGGGATTGCCCCAACCATGCCTATTAATTCCCATTTAATTAATTTCCCTACTGACCATAAAAATTAATACTATGATTATTATCATTATTGTTATTATAGGTTTCATAGTGAATCTTATTTTATTAGGACAATAAACATTATTAATTCAATGTCATAAAAAACTTTTTCATAAATATATATATATATATATATATATATTTTGAAGAAATGTGGATAAACTAAGAACCATTGCATAGTGCAACGGTTTTTTACTTGACAATGAATGGTCAAGTATGAAATTCATATATCATAGTCTTGCTGACGGTCTCAGTATGGGTCTTTTGTTAAAAAAATTATATTCTCTACTTCTACAGAATTATATGGTAAAAGAGATTTGATATTATGGGGTTATAGTTCGTAATATATTATTTTGGGTACATGTGACAGGTTTCATTGTCACACCTGTTAACCCACTTCATATACTAAACTTTTATAAGATTGTTAAACTACAATAAATGATATACCAACGTGTCCCTTTTACACTCTTAAATAAAGACAATCGTTACCTATTTGTAATAAAAAAAAATCATAAAACACGGATATTATTTTCAATCATAACCTTTGAGTTTATAGAAGATAAAACACGGATTTTTTCTATACATCAACTTTTGTTGGAAAAATATATATAGAAGATAAAAAAACTTGCTTAGTTTTATGAAATTTTCATTTAATTTTTAATCATATAAATATATTACTAAGTAAAAGAAATACTTTGTGAGGTATATATATATTAGCAATTATCCATATATAAGCAATTTTTTCTTAATATTTTGATATGAAATAAATTGGCCGGATGGGAAGTGAGTTTTGATTTCAGACCATCCTTCTTTCCTATAATTTGGTTTATGTTATTTTTAATATCTAAATTGCATCTCGTACATTAACAAATTAAAAGTTTTCATTCATTTTTTTTCCAAAAATATATACAGATTCTATACCTTAAATGTGATATATATCTTGAATAGTATGAGGCTTGTTTTTAGATTTTTAGGAAAGAAGCTACTGCAAGATGGATTGATTGCAAACAGAGGTTGGACACCAACATCATATTTGTTTTCCCCTACAAATTAAATGATGCCATAGTTGGAACTTAGGTAGCGTTGCCCTTAGTATATATTAGGGTAACTTGCACCAAGTCCAAAGTGGGGAGCTCCATTGACAAACAATTAAACAAAGAAAACATTGATAAACTTATCTTTATGTTCATTGAATTGAATTCATAACATTAATTGTTTATATTTATACATATATATACTGCCATGTGGTAGAGCTCGGAATAATAATAATAATAATTATTTTATTAAAGCTATCAAGTTATGTAAAATGTGATTAATTAATGTAAGGCGTTAATGATTGCAAGTGAGTGGAGAGTATTTTCCGTGGTTGATATTTGTCAGCATATTTGAATTGTGGCCAAATAAATAGCTTTTCCTTATATCCTTAGATTGTGCTGTCAAATTTATTTGAAAAGATTGATATCATTACAATATAAGATAATAATAATTTATTATAATATGCGGTCGGTCATCAACGCACTAGGCGGTTATGGGTGAAGAGGAAGAAAGCATCATCTTTGATTTTTAAGAAAACCGAAATATATCTTTTATATCACCCCCTTCTTTTCTCACTAGCCAAAAGAAATCTCAATCAAATGCTTCTAAAAATTTGGTAGCAAGAAGTGAGTTATAGATTCAATAAATATAATATTTATATGATTATATAAGTAATCATATAATGATATATAATTAATAACATTAAATTAGCGGGTTAATTTTTGAATAGGTCACTAAACTTTATCCAATCTTTAGTTTGATCATTGTACTTCAATTTGTATCAAATCAGTCATCCAATTTAAATTTCATTTCACAGGACAGTCACCTAGAGAATTCTAGCCCCCAATTATTAACCTGGCCACCGGAGAATCCTAGTCATCCTCACCGAGCCCCATTAAATGACTCATGTGGCATGGTGAGTCAGCTATGTTATCCGTTGTCATCAAAGTGATGCCACGCTAGCATCTTTTTCTCTAGAATAAAGTTTATTTGTAATTGTTCTCATGAGCTAGGGAGAGAGACCTAGGACACTTACAGCGGGGATGAGGTGGTGAAGGAGAAGCTAGCTTTGGAATAATGGGTGAAGTTCAAATCTGGTTGCAATGGAGGATTCACTAGTCATTGAAAATTTTTCATCCGGTTTACGGTTGATTGAAGGATGAAGCTTCTTGAAATTTATTTTTGGGATTTTTGTAGTTGATTTCTTGTTGTGATTGTTAATGTAAAGAGGTTAAATTGGGAATCGAGTTGTAGAAGGTTTAATCATTACAAGAAATTGAAGTTGTTTTAGATTTTTTTTTTTAATATCTAGCTTCAATTAATTAGTTCTCCTAGCTGCAAACTAATTAATTGAACAAGTGCATTCATTGTTTGAAGTTTATTTCTTGTTGTGATTAATAATGTAAATAAGTTAAAACTAATAACGGAGTTTTAGAAGGTGTGCTCATTAAAAGAAATTGAAGTTTGTGGGTTTATTTTTTTCTGGCTTCATTTAATTAGTTCCCTTGATTGCAAACTAATTAATTGAATAGTTGCAGTCATTGTTTCAAGTTTATTGATTCATTAAATGTGATTCCTAATTCATTAACAAATATTGATTTAATGAATTTCCTTAACTTAAAGACAACAAGCATAGTGATTCAAAAAGAATTTCTGATTCAAAACAAATACTAATTCATTAACAAACATTGATTCATTAACAAATACTGATTTAAAAATAATGTTTGTATACTAAAGATTTCTAAATACTGAATTACAACCATAATGAATTACAACAAAACCATATTGAATTAGAACATGATTTTTGATAAAAACACATATCTGTATACTTAATACATGATGCCCACATCTCATTAATATAAGTTGCATAAGGAGATCTGGTGGAATATAATAACATAGAAGACCTCTAATTAATTCAAAGTGTAAAAGTTTTGCATTCCACCAAGTAAGCAAAAGAACCAGTTACATAACATTGAAGTGATTGACATATAGTAACTAATTCACAATTCACAAAACTCACAACTAAAAATAACACACACAGACACAAACATTTTCTGGAAGAAATAATTCCAGAAAATATAACGATAACTCGGATTACATGGAAGCTGCAATTAAAAAAAAAAAAAAAAAAACCACCAGAAGAACTTCTTGGAGAGACCCACGGCTTCCTTTTTTTTGTTGGACAACCTCCTCCTTTGTTTGTTTTTTGTTAGCATTTTCTCTTTTTCTTGAACCTGCTGTTTGAAAGAATCTGAGAATTGATTTGTGCTACTTGTGACCTTAGTAGGTTGGTTGAGTTGAGTAGCATCTCTTGTAGGAATTGTAGAAGTACCTTTGCCTCCTATTCTAGATAGTTTTTTCCTTTTCATTGCAGCCCTAATTGATGCCATGTCAGGGGCATTAATTAATTGCAGTGTCAACATTAGACAGAGAATCAACAAATCAACTGCATTTACAAACCAAATGTTGTGTACAACATCTTTTTTTTGTTGTATAAATTTTTTCCTTTTAGTTAATTACATGTGATTGAGGCTCTTTAGTTACATGTGCTTTTGATGTGGCGCACTATTGTTGAACCTTTGACATACAACAACCATATTTAATAGAGAGTATGATGAGATACATTCAACAAAACTGCAATCTCAATATTTAATAGAGAGTTAGTTTACAATTCATGTTTTTTATCTCATCATCATTTCAATTTTTTAATATAAATTTTACCTGTGATAGTGGCTCTTTCGATATCTGTGATAGTCATGTGTCACACTCTTGTTGGATCCCCATGATTAAATTATCAACTTGTAACATACAACAACGTAAGATTGAGCCATTAATAAATTTGTATTAGATGCATTGATGTTCAAAGGCATAAAAGATAACTAATCATTTCAAAATGCTCCTACAAAACTTGTGAGTCAATTCCATCCATTAGGTTGTCCTACACTCCTTTACTTAGGTGTCCATGTTGTTGTCTACTTGAATTTCCATGTGAAGCTTGCTATACACACAATTCAAAAAGTGAATTAATTGTGTAACACTAACAAAATAGTTCATTAATTTAATTACCTATTTTATGATGACCATGGTATCTTTTATTGTAGCTTATATTGAAACATATGTTCCCTTTGATTCTTACCAAATTTTTCCTCCCTTTTCTTTTGTTCTGTGGCTCAGGTGGGAGCATGGGCCCTTGGTGGCTTTTTGGCCAAGAATCCTTGCCATGTGTGGGGTTCAATGTGTGGTTGGATGTCTCTAGGTAGGTGCTAATTTTGTAATAGTTATCTATATATGTAATTTTCAACTTGGTCTTTGTTATAGTAGATCACTGAGATTACATGACTGCAAGGAATCCCAATGAAGTGCCACTTCCTACATGAGCATGTGCCTTCATCTTTATCAACTACAAATTAACTTCTAGACCTAAAACTTTGTATTTGCTTCCCCCATACTAGGTTGTGTTATAAAACCAACTCAATTATTTAGAATTCTCTAATTTTTTTAGAATTCTAGGGCAGTAGACTGTTGTACATTTTTTTCATGGCATCGTTTCTTTTTTGAATCTTGATCATCAACCTTTTTTTGATTATTTCATTCATTGTCACCACCCCCTTAGTCCTAGCTTCAAGTATTTGGCTATTGAAACACTCACAGAAATTATTGAGTAGGATATCACATTTAAAAATTGATTTGAAGTATGACCTTCTCTATTGGTGTGGGTTTCTATTCTTCATGTAATTACATGCATCTGTGGACATTCCATTTAAGATGCCCATGTTTTTCTCAAATGCAAATAACTAGCTTGATTTGGCACACAACCACAATTGGTCTTTTAATGTTTTCCCTCTAAAGTTCTTAAAATTTGTGTGAAAGTGTCTAACACAGAACATGCGATTACTATAAGGGAATAATTCCTATATAGATGGTATTAAACCCTAGATGTGCAAATTAAGTTGACATACAACCACAACAAGTATCAAAGGGGGAAAAACAAGAAAAACAAAATCAAGTAAATGCAACAAGTTAGCAAGTAAACACAGAATGCAATGCAAGGATGAAATCAATTCAAATCTAATATTACCTTATACCTATGAAAAGCAAAAGCAAGTAAACACAGAATGCAATGCAATGCCTAGTGATGGCTGTTATTAATCCCCAAGTCCTGTGCAAGCTATTCTAAGAACCATTTTGACAGGGGCCCGAAAGTGCACAGGTTGTCAAAATAATAATACTCCGGTGAGAGAGTAGTCGAATCCACATGGAGTAGTGATTCAAGACAAGAGAGATTGTTACTTAGCTAATGCGAAAGTAATGATGGTGAGAGAAAACAATGTGTGCAATGAAATAAGAAGATATATGGAAGAAAGAAGAGTGCAAGCAAAGAGTAAGGAAGAAACAATCAATGCGAATATGGGGTACCCGGACAAAGCTCCCACTAGGACTAATGCTTCTAGTGCAAGACTAGTATTATACCTTCTAATTGATGTCTAATGAGTCGTGGTAATCCTTAAGCACATGGTCCCAAACCTAAGATCAACCATGACTAGCTCCAACACTATGCCCCTGCACTAGGATTCACTACAACCCTTCACTTTGTTGATCGCTCAACTAAACCCTAGGGGAGTCCATCTCCTATGCCTCACACTACGTGGAAATGCTTGGGGTTGTAGGGATTCCAAGTGATAGACCCTGTCCCTAAGTATAGTTCTAACCCTTTGGTCCAAGCGAAAGAACCCTAATCTCAGTTAAGCCCCAGTACTAGGATTCACTACAATCCTTCACTCTGTTGCTTGCGCAACTAAGCCCCATGGGAATTCATCTCCTAGCACTTCGCTATACTTCGATAGCAAAGAACTCTTGGAACACGGAGGTAGAGAAAATCACACCGAAAGGGAAAGGAGACGTTTCACTACATTTTGACTCACCCTCTCATCCTTCTCCAATCTCGTGTAGTCTAATCCTATAGAAGTTGTCACACATTCCAAGGATAACCTAGATGACTCTCAACCCTAGTGTCACGGCTAAGGGAAAATCAGTACAATTATTATGCAAGATTAGAACTCAATTAAAAGCATTAATTAAGAAAGCATAATAAAAGTCATAGAAACAATGTCATCTTAGGGTTTACAAGTCCAAATACCCATTAGGGGTTTAGCTCTCCATGGAGCTATACAAAATCATCAAAGTGTATGTATGAACAAGCATAGCAAACATAGATAAAACACCTTTGTGATGCATGGCGATGGTCTTGTGAAGCCTCTCCGTCTTCTCCACCAAGTCCCTTGTCAAGCCTAGGGCACGCCTCCCTGAATCGATGCCGATGAAAACTCCCCCAATAGCTATCTTCCAAAGGACGCCGATGTTAATGCCGTCGAACGCTCCAAAAGCCTCCCAAAATTCTCTCTGAACCCTAGCCGTGAGCTCTCCAGAAGTTGGGTGAAAAATAGATCGAAAAGTCCCCGAATAAATCTGAGTCGCAACTTTAAATAGGCTGAAATCGGGCATCCACACGGTCATGTGGAATTTCCACACGCTTGTGTGGATTTTCTGCAATTCAGTTTCTAGTGCGCAGTGAACAGTAGTTGCGCCCAAATTGTTCTCGACTTCATGTTCTTCATCGAGGCCGTTGAATTGGGCACACAACCAACGGTAGATCATGTCGTTTGCTTCTTTTCTCCTTATTGACGAAGTTCTTCAATGTTACACGGGCTAGACTTTATAAGTGTGACTGCCTTTGTGCCCCTCCAAGTCATAGACAATTCGAGCAAAATGGAGGTTGGCACACATTCACAAATCTAGAACCCGTGCGTTGATCCAAGAACCTACCCAACAAACGCGGAGATGACCTAATTTTGCTGCTTTTCCTCAAACTCTTCTTCACAACCCTACATGCACAAAAGAATATAAATGCATACTAATCAATGATAAAATCTGAGAAAAGTAATGCTCAATATAATAAAAATAACACTTCGTATTAATTATACACGAGCACTTATCAAACTTCCCCACACTTAAGCTTTTGCTTATCCTTAAGCAAAAATAAAACATGAAAGTACTTGGGAAAAACAATTGAAAGTGCTCGGCCTTAGGTTCACCAAAAGTATGCAAAAGAAGCATTCTATAAGCAAGGGGAAATTAAAACATCGCATATAAGATATCAATGCTCTAGCTAAAAACTTGAATAAAAAAGGACAACAACTCGAAAATGTGTACGTGTGTGTGAACTCACTCAAGTTAACCCAAGAAGTACTCCTCAAAGCTCTTATTAGAAGGACTTATTTATGCACAAGGAAGGAGGTAGTAGCTTTGACAGGGGCCCGAAAGTGCACGGGTTTTCGTAGTAATAATAGTACCCCGGTGAGAGGGTAGTCGAATCCACAGGGAGTAGGGATCAAAGACACAAGTGTTTGCTATTTAGGTAGTGTGATGTACGGAGAGTGAAAACAGAATCAGTATGTATATGCAAGAGTAATTAAAAGAAACAAGAAATAAAAGAGAAGTATGAAAGACAGGAGAATGCACGCAAGAAGTGAGAGTAGGACAATCAATGAATGAAATAAGGTACCCGGACAAGCTACCCCTAGGATTAATGCTTCTAGTGCAAGACAATGCTATTATACTCTCCTATTGATGTTTAATGAGTCGAGGATATCCTTAAATACACGGTCCCAAACCTAAGGTCAACCGTGACTAATCCCACTCATTATGCCTCGGCATTAGGTTTCACTATGACCCTTAACTCTTGTTGACCTGTCAACTAAGTCCCAGGGGAGTCCATCTTCCTAAGCCTCACACTATGCAGGATTGCTTTAAGTTCTAGGGATTCCTAGTGAAAAACCCTGTTCCTATATATAGCTCTAACCCTTTGGTTCAGGTGAAAGAACCCTAATCTCAATTAAGCCCTAGCACTAGGATTTACTACAACTCTTCACTCTGTTGCTCGCGCAACTAAGCCCTAGGGGAGTTCATCTCCTAGCACTTTGTTCTATCTCGACCGCTAAGAACTCGTGGAACATGGAGGTAGGAAAAATCACACTGGAGGGGAAAGGGGACGTTTTGCTACCTCACGACTCACCCTCTCGACCCTCTCCAATCTCAAGTAGTCTAACCCTATAAGAGTTATCACAACTCCAAAGGATAACCTAGACGATTCTCAACCCCAGTGTCACGGCTAAGGGAAAATCAATACAATATGCAATCAAGATTGGAACTCCATTAAATTCATCAATAAAGAAAGCATAATAACATGTCATAAAAATATAATCATCCTAGGGTTTACAAGTCCGAATACCCACAAGGGGTTTAGCTCCTCATGGAGCTATACAAATCCATCAATGTACATGAATGAATACAAATCTAAAACATAGATGAAATCCCCTTGTATAGTGTGGCCGTGGTTTTGTACGGCCGTCGGGCTTCAATGTCGATGCCGATGGCACGCTCCAATCCTCCACAAAGTCTTCACCAAACCCTAGCCGTGACCCTCCAGAAGATAGGCGAAAAAGATGAAGAAAATGTCCCAAAAGGGCCTTTAAATAGTGTTGAGTCACGGCTTCAAATCGGCTGAAATCGGGATTTCACACGGCCATGTGGAATTTCCACACGCCCGTGTGAAGTTTCTCTTTTGTTGAATTTCGGCGAATAGTGAACAGTACTTTCTATAGTAATCTCGCTGAAATGCTCCTGAATTCATCTTTCTTCATCGAGACCATTGAATTGGGCACACAATCAATAGTAGATTATGTCAATTTCTTCAATCCTCCTCCTTGGTGCTACACGAGTTAGACTCATTGTGAATGTGACTGCCTTTGTGCCCCTCCAAAGGAGGTTGGCACACACCCACAAGTCTAGACTCATGCCTTGTTCCTTGCTTGGTCCGAAAATTCCCCAACAACGACGAACATGATCTAACTTTGCTCTTTTTCTCCAAACTAGCTCCACAACCCTACAATGCACAAAAGTACACAAATGCACACAATTTAATGATAAAACCTGTTAAAATTAATGCTCAATGTAAGACAATAACACTTCGTATTATTATAACACGAGCACTTATCAAGCTTCACACAACCTCTAAGGTAACCCTTTCCTACGTGGCTGCCATAGGTGGCTTTCACATTTTCGAGGAGATAGCTCTTTCTACAGGGGTAGTATCTTTCATGCATCCCATGAGATAGGTCTTTCTCTCATTAGGGCATAACTTGTATCTGACTTATGAGAGTAGTTACATACTACATAGGTGGTAGCTCTTTTCACCCTAAATGCACAAATAAAATCTAAAAGAAAATTTTTACAAGTTCATAAGTTTTTTTTGTTATCTCAAAACAAAACTAAAAATTCAACTAAAACAAAGATAAACTAGTCCTCAAAACATTGAGCTTCGAGTCTCCAAAAGGTTTCAAGAGTGAGTAGTGCAATATGAAATAATCGAGCAAAAATTCCCTAAAATCACTACACCTTAATGGGTCTTTAGCGGTGTTTTAAAACGCCGCTAAATATGAAATCGGCGTTTTTGCAAAACGCCGGCAAAAATGCCGCCAAAAATGGTGTCGGTAATGTTCAAGCAATTAGAGGCGTTTATATGAAAACGCCGCTAATTTAGCGGCGTTTTTCTGACTTTTCGCTGCGTTTTGTATCTAAAAAAATAATTAATTTACTAATTACATTAGCGGCGTTTACAGATAAACGCCGCTAAATCAGCGGCGTTTTAATGATCTTTAGCGGCGTTTTTAAAAAATATTTTTAAAAAATAATTTTAATTTTTTAACTTTAATTTTTTTAAAAATAAATCAGCTTATTATTATTATTATTATTATTATTATTATTATTATTATTATTATCTCTTATCTCTAGTTCCTCCTACTCCTTCTATCTTCTTCTTCTTCTAGTTTTTTCTTCTTCTTCACTTCTTGTTTCTTCTTCTTCTTCTTCTTCTTCTTCTCACTACAAGAAAAAAACCCTTCAGTCACGAAATTATTTGTCACGAAATATAATTTCGTCTCTAAAGGCTATTTTTGCCACTGAAATTACTTCGTTGCTAACATAGTCGTGGCTAATCAAGATGCATATCATGTGCGACGAAAATAGTCAGTTATTTGTCACAAAATTATTTGTCACGAAAATAGTCGTGGCTAATCAAGATGCATATCATGGCTAATCAAGATGCATATCATGTGCGACGAACGGTTACGTGGCTAAGTCCTTTGGCGATCACGACATTGGCGCGATCCCTTAAATCCTTAGCGACGAATTATTTCATGGTTGTTGCATCCTCATTTCGTGGCAAACGTTTTTGGCGCCCAAAATGTGGCGCCAAAATTTACATACTAAAATTTAACCAAAATTATTTGGTTTTGCTAAAATTTACAAACTAAAATTTAAATTTTAAAAAAATTTAAAGTTCACACACACACACACACACACACACATATATATATATATATATATTTCTACTATTTTAAATCCTAAAAAATATTAATATCATTTAAAAAAAATTAAGAGATAAAATTTAATAAACATATTTCATAATTTTTGAAAATTATTTGAAGTGTTTTAGAAAATATCATGTAAGTAAAAAAAATCCCAACACTTCATTATAAATAAATTTTTTTGGAATATAAATTTTGTTAATACTTTAAAAATTTAAATAACTAATTTTTTAATTCATAATTTTTTTTTTAAAATCATGTAAGTAAACAACACTTTATTATACTTTAAAAAAACCATCTAATTTAACCATTCTTGGCCCCAAATTCATCGCCCCAAACATCTAATTTAACCCTCCTCAATACTTACAGATTCATGTGATTCCTCATCTCCTCCTTTTTCCAAAGCCCTAACCCCACCCTCCTTTGCCTCCTCTCCACTCTTCCTCCTCCTCTTCCGCATTGGACCTCTGCCCATGTCCTCCAGCGCCTCCAGGTTCATCAAGTGTGTTACCGTCGGCGATGGCTCTGTCGGCAAGACTTGCATTCTCATCTGCTACACCAGCAACAAGTTCCCCACTATGCGACGAGTGTTCTATTCTCTTCTCTTTTGTGAAAATTTTGGATCTTCTTCTTGGATTTGGTTGTTTTTTTTTTCCTTTGCTGATTTCTGCTTGGATTTTTGTGGAATCGGTTGTGGATTTGATTTTTTTTTTTTTGGATGGATTTGGTTGTTTTGTTTTGCTGATTTCTTCATGGATTTTTGTCCATCGGCTTGTGGATTTGACTATGTTTTTGTTGGATTTCATTTTTATTTTTTATTTTTTCGGGTTTTTATTGAGCACATTGTGGACTTGGTTTTGCTTGGATTTTTTGCCGAACATTTTGTGAGCTTCGGTGTGTTTTGTTGGATTTGATTGTTTACATTGCTGATTTCTGCTTCGTTTTTTCATAGAGTACATCATGGACTTGATTCTGTTGCTTGGATTTGTGTGTTTCGCTTGCTGATTTCTACTGAGCCTTTTGTTGAATATCTTGTCTGCAGGATTATATACCTACTGTGTTTGATAACTTCAGTGCTAATGTTGTTGTGGAAGGGACTACTGTGAATTTAGGCCTATGGGACACTGCTGGTAGATTTCTGGATTTGTTCTTTCATATGCTTGTTCTTATTGTGCTGAATTAAGCTGATTTTTTTTTTTTAAATTCTTTTGGTTCTGAATAGGGCAAGAGGATTATAATAGATTGAGGCCTTTGAGTTATAGAGCAGCATATGTGTTTGTGCTAGCTTTCTCATTGGTGAGCCGGGCAAGCTATGAGAATATGCTTAAGAAGGTGAGCGCTGGATCTTGTGTTCTGTTTAGAATTGTGTTTTTGTTTCACTATTTACAAATTTGGTGAGCTCTCATCGACGAATCCCAGCCAGCCATCGCTTGTTTCGTCCAGTTCTAGCTTCTTCTTCTTCTCTTCAGGTAATGCCTTGAAAATCAATGTCTCTTTCGTCTTTGATCTTTTTAGATCCGTGGAAATTAATCCTCAATTCTTTTTCTCATTTGATATAGTTCATCCAATTTAGGATGATTAGGGTTTTGATTTTAGAGGTTTTTTGTTGATGTGTGCGTTGTTTAGAGATGTAGATGTTACAATCGGAGTGATCGGTGTGCGAGGGTGTTGCTTTCTTGACGAGTTGTGAAATCCAAAGCATGGAGGTTTCAATCTGGTAATTTTTTCTATTTTTGCTTGGTTTTTTTCCACAATTTTTGTTCCGCTTTGATGGTTTTGTTTATGTGAATTAATTATCCGGTTCTGATGACTTTTCTTGGGATTATTCTAATGATTTTGAGCTTATTTTGGGATTTGTTTTTCAGTCGATCATTGTCCTTTCTCGGTCTTTTGATTTCTTGAAGAGTGTTTTATTGATGTGGTTTTTTTTTTATTTGTTGATTTGGAATTTGATTTCTGATTGTTTTCGTGGTTATCTCCTGTTTTTGTAATCTGTGTGTTTTATAACGAATTTGTGGTTTATTTATTGAATTTTCTTTAAAAATAATTTGTTTTCATGGGTTTAGATGTAAAAGCGGATATAGTACTAACTGGGATTATTTGGTTTTGCTTTGAATCTAAATGAAATTTCAGTTTTGATTTTTATATTTCAGTTTTGGTTCTGAGTTTGAGGGCTTTTCAAGATACATTAGAATCCGTGCAGGAGTCTAGTGTGAGGGTAAGCCACTTTCAGAGCTATCATCTGCTATGTTATTCATACGTTATACTCTTCTTGACTCATGCATGTCTAAGCTGTAAAATAGCTGAATTTGAGCTAATTTGACATGCTTTGTTTTACGCATATGCAAAACTGGGTTGAAAATCATAATAAAGGCAATAGGTAACAAATATACTAATCTTGGATTCATATAACTCCACTAACTGTAATCACAAATCATTTCTGAACATTAAGGTTTATCTAATAATAAGAGTTGTCATAGATGATATCATTGAGAATTGATAAGAAAGAAGAAATGTCATTGAGAATTGATCAAGATGGTGCTTTAGATCAAGGAGTTTATTCGACTATTTAAATTGAGATTTTCGATGCTTTTACTGGACTATGTGCTTACATTTCATTCTGATTTCAGACTTCCTAGCCTTTTTTTATCTTCATGTAGTACTGTATCGGTGATAAATGAGTCTTCACAATCAATAATTACATGATATACAATAAATATGTAATACATATGGTTGAGAGTTTTAGTACTTGTTCATCTCCTCTTCCTTTGGAGGAATACTATCATAGTCATTAATCAAGAACCATTTTTCATCACAGCTATTCTTTGTATCATTACAATTGAGTTGGCTGGGAGTAACAATAACCATTAGTGTATTTTCAGTTTAAATACTGACTTTTTTCCCACCAAAATGAAACTCTTGCTTTACTAGTGTTCCATGTTTTATATATATATATATATATATATATATATATATATATATATATATATATATATATATATATATATATATATATATATATATATATATATATATATATATATATATATATATATATATATATATATATATTGAAAAGGTGGATAAACCACATTCATTAGAAACCATGTTATATTTTGGCTTCTTCTACGGATAAACATTAATTAATCACTTTTGTTATAATATTATGAATTGGTTATTTGGTTTTGATGATTGGCATTATGTGTGTTCATGATGCATGGAGTTATCTTGAGTTGCAAGAGAAGATAACTAAAGGATACTTAGAAATTTATAATCACTGCATTCTCTTAACTTATATGATCACTTTGACCTCTGTTCATTCAAATTCTCAACTAGCCTTTTCTACCATTGAGAATTGGTATCTTGATTCAATTTTTTTACCGGTTGCATTTATTCTTTCATATGCTTGTTTTAGTTACTATATCTGGTTGCACCAATTTTATTTATTTCTTTTCTTTTAGTAAATGAATGAACAACACATTTTCTTTTCTATTGTAAACATATGCAGTTGGTATTATTATAGCAACTAATTATCTTTTTTGTTTAATTATTGTAGAAACATTACAAGGAAGAGTTATTGAAGATCAAGCAGAAATTAGCTGAGGCATCAGGGACTTCACTAGAAGATATTCAGGTTCCTCTTTTAGTTCAGATGAGTATCTTCATAGATAAGAAGAAGAAATGTGGGGACCTTGGCTGCTCCTTTAATGTAGAGAGTTCCTCACATGCTACATCTGTCGGTGCATCCGGGGAAAAAGTGCATATTCTTCAAGGACAGGTGAATCAACTCCAAGCAACGGTCAATAAACTTCTACTGTCTGTTAAGAGGATAACAGCTCGATGTGCAGCTAATTTTCCTCCTCCTGATGATGATAGTGATGATGGTGATGGTGATGAAGGTGATGGTGATGGTGATGAAGGTGGTGATTTTTATGAGGACCTTTAGGATATATAGGGAGCTATTAGATATTGGAGTATCAAGACTTAACATATTATGAAGACCTTGATGATAGATAGGGACCTCTTAGATATTGGAATATCAAGACTAACATATTTTGTTATTTAAGTATTTTGGAATACTTATTTTGAAATGTTGTTTTGCAAATGAAAATTAATGCATTTATAAATTTTAATATAATTTTGTTTATGAAATTGAATTTATGGTAGAAACATAAGGCCAGAATTGAAATGAAATTATATATGCAAACAAAAAATAAATTTGAAAAAATGGTTTTTATTTTTATTTAGTGACAACATATTTGGTCACAAAAGAACCTCTTTTTTGTCGCCGAATTTGAAACTATTGTAACGCCTGATATCTTCAGTGACGACATTGTTTGTAGTGTATTAAAATTTGGAGCGAAAAAATTGGCGCGAAATTGTTTGAGCGCGAAGCCATGAAACAGTCAGCAACGAAAATGGCGACGAAATATGGTTGTCGCCCCACCAAAATGTTAGCGACGAAGTAAAGGTTCATCGCCGTATGTAGGTTAGCGACGAGCCTATTGCGACCAAGTGGAGCGACACGTATGTTCGTTGCTAATGGGTTTCAATGACGAAAAAAGGGCTATCTGCGACGACATGGTTTCGTGGCAAAAGGGTTTTTTTTTTTTGTAGTGTCTTCTTCTTCTTCATCTTCATCATCATCATCATCATCATCATCATCTTCTTCTTCTAGTTTCTTCTTCTTCTTCTTCTTCTTCTTCTTCTTCTTCTTCTTCTTCACCATCATCATCATCATCATCATCATCATCATCTTCTTCTTCTTCTTATCGCGTCATCATCATCATCATCACCACCAACAAATTCTTTATCTTCATCTTCTTTATTATATATCATCTTAACATTTCTTTCCATAAAACAAAGGTATTTATAGAAAAACTAAAAATTGATGGTATTTAGCGGCGTTTTTATTAAAAAAAGCCGCTAAATAAAATTTTTAAAATTAATGGCACTAAATTCAAATTTTTCCTGAAAAAGATGGCGCAAGTTTTGAATATTCAAAAAATTAAACTTTAGAGGCGTTTTTACCCATAAACACCGTTAAAGTTTAATTTTTAAATTTTAAATTAAAAAATATTTAAATTTTCACGGAGTTTTTTTGGTATAAACGCCGCAAAAGTTTTATTTTATAAATTTTAAAATAAAAAATTTATATCATTTGGTGGCGTTTTTAGAAAAAAACGCTGCTAAATTCAAAATTTTATGACTTTTATATTTAATAATATGATGAATTTAAAATTTATATTTAATATTATTTTCAAATTTAATAATATTAAGACTTTAGTGGCGTTTTTTAGATAAACGCCGCTAATGACATTACTTACGTGGTATTTATTCAAAAACGCCGCTAAATATAAATTTTATTATTTTTAAATTTAATAATATCAAGAATTTAGCGGCGTTTGTACAAAAACGCCGCTAATGATATTACTTTCATGGCGTGGCGTTTATTCTATAAACGCCACTAAATATAAATTTTATTATTTTTAAATTTAATAATGTCATGAATTTAGGGGCATTTTTTATATAAACGCTGCTAACTGCATTACTTTTGTGGCATTTATTTGAGAAACGCCGCTAAATTACAATATTTTTGCGGCACTTCTAGAAAATACCTGTAAATTAGATTTTTTGCGGCGTTTATGGAAAAAACGCCATAAAAGTCTTAAATATAGCGACGTTCTGCAAAAACGCCGCAAAATAAACGCCGCTAAAGACCAATTGTGGTGTAGTGAATTCAAGTAAAAACTAGAGCATGATAAGACACAATGTTAAAAATTCTACTAGACTTTAAGAATTTAACCGTTGCAACTAAGATGAACTGCCACGGGTTACATGAGCATAAACAATTGAGTGCATAAGTATAAGGTGTGTATAATGTGAACTCCACCCACACTTAAGATGTACATTGTCCACAATGTACGCATGCAAGCACAATAAAAAGTATAACAATTCAAACAAAATATGTGGGAGTGGCAATTGAAACAATACTCCCCTGAACTCCAAGTGTTGCGTTTGATGGAGCTAAGTTCATTGAGAGTTGAGTCTCAATGGGTTATGGAGCACACATGGTCCCATGACCGTGCCAATAACTATTCCTCAAATTCCAAACATCCAAGGCCATCTGCACGCATACATAAGGGGTTTAGTAAAGCTCAACAAAAATCAAAATAAACTCGAGTCTATAAAGATATAGAAATGAAATACAACTCGAGAAAAGATAAAAGCAACAGAAAATAAACTCAGAAGGAAAATCCTTTCTGAGTACTACAAGTCCAAAATATGAATAAAAGTACAAAATAAACGAAAAATATAAGAAACTATGACGCCTCAGCGTTAGTGTCCTGGACTGTCGACTCTGGTGCTGTTGTCGGTGCTGATACTGGTGGATCTGGTGGTGGTGATGCTGCTGGTGAGGGTGGTGCAGGAGATGCTTGAGGCTGTACCACAAACGTTGAGGTCATGGTGATAAACGCCTAATTGTACGTATTATTTATGCATGTTTGCATACTAATTGAGTATTTTTATATGTGTGGATACCTGTTTTCGGTCTAAATTGGTTTATTTCGTGTTACAGGCACATTAGTTACCGTGGGGAGCTCGTCAACGAGATTTTTAGAAGAAATCGACAGGAAAAGACCATTTTCGAGCCCGGTACTGTAGCAGCACTATAGCACGAGAACTTGGAGAAACGGCTAAGTGTGAAGGTCCATGCGGGCACCCATACGGGCGCATAATTGACCGCATACAACCCTGTACCAGTAGCACTATAGCAGGTTTAATGTAGCAGGGGGTACTGCAGCATTTCACTGTAGCACTCCACCGCAGTAACTTACACAAAATTCGGCGTGCTACAGTGCCCGTATGCGGACCGCATGCTAGGCCGCATGGCATCCCGAGAATGACCCTTTAAGGGCTTGAAGTTCATTTTTGATGGGGGAGGAAGCCCTAGTTCTTGAGCCTACTTGCCACCACTTTCAAATCGGAGCTAGGAGCAGCCATTGGAGTCCATTTCCGAGGAGAGAACGACAAGGAGAGCGACATACGATGAGATCTACCTTCTTGATCCATACTTGAGAGAAGAATCGACAAGGGAAGCCACCCCTTTGGTGGCGTCTTTGGAAGCGTCATTCGGCCTCTACCTTTTGAGGGGGTGTTCTTGTCATTGTATTTGGTTGTTTCCATGTATTTTCTTGAGTATTTTGTATTCATGAGCAACTAAACCCCAAGGTCACCGGATGTAGGTGAACCTTGGGGGTGAACTTGTGTAGGATGTTTGTTTGATTAGTTTTATGCATTTGGGACTTGTTTGTGAACCTTGTTTGGTGTATTTGAATGCTTGGTATGCATGAGAACTCTGTGAAATCCCGTAGAGGTACTCAAATTGGATCAGTGATCGATTTCTAGGTTTCGTCGTAAACCTAATTGGTTACTTCCAATTATGTAAATCAATAGTTCAAACCGCACTCAAAGGTAGGGCATTTCCCATTGATATAGGAACTTCTGTACCAGAAACAATGGTATCTCCAATTATAGCCCCTCTGGGATGTAAAATATATCTCTTCTCACCATCCCCATAGTGTATGAGGCAAATGTATGCATTTTGATTAGGGTCGTATTCTATGGTTACGATTCTACCAGATATGTCTTTTTCATTCCGTCGAAAATCGATTTTACGGTATAGACGCTTATGACCTCCCCCTCTATGCCCTGCGGTAATGATTCCTCTGGCATTACGACCTTTACCACAATGATGTTGTCCAGAGATCAAATTATTTCGTAGATTGGATTTAACTTGACTGTCTACGGCTCCATTGCGTGTGCTCGGGGTAGAAGTTTTGTATAAATGTATCGCCGTAAAATAGAATTTTGAAATATTTATTTGTAGTGGAAAAGAATTATGATTTATTCCTATGGAGCATCTGGTAATAAGAAGATGAAATTGGAAATATTAACAAATTTTTGCGTGGTTCAAGGAAATAAAAAAATCCGCTTTTACAAAAAAAAAATGTATATCGAATTTAAATATCAGAATAGCTGATATAGTTATGACTCAATGGGTCAGGTTCACTTACTTTTTCTTGATGAATATTCAGTTTGATAACCTGCTACTAATTCCTCTTCTGCTTCTGGTAAATCAAAAGGTAATCTCTCACATTCTGCTAGAGAAGAAATTAGAAAAACTATAAATCCTATAGGTTGACGCCATAGATTCCACCCCCAAAAACCATATTTTGACTGCGCCTCAACTATATCAACTGTACTTAAACTATTAGATAATCATAGTCGATAATAACATCACTCATTGTTCCTATCGCTATTCCAAAACCGTACATGAGACCTCAGCTTCATACGGCTCCTCTATGGTTACAAATAAATGTAAGGACCGATTTCGTCAACATCTTTGTAGGTAAATAGAAGAATAAAGATACATCACATAATCCCAAATTAGACCAATGAAATTCCGTCTGCTAGAATAAGAAAAAAAAAACACTTCCGAATTGATCTCATTCTCATCCTTTAGAATTCTACAATGGGTGGGACAAAGGGTCGCGATCCCGCGAGGGTGAGCTAACTCCAAAAACCCGTCCTCAGTTCGGATTGCAGGCTGCAACTCGCCTGCATGAAGTCAGAATCGCTAGTAATCGCCGGTCAGCCATACGGCGGTGAATTCGTTCCCGGGCCTTGTACACACCGCCCGTCACACTATGGGAGCTGGCCATGCCCGAAGTCGTTACCTTAACCGCAAGGAGGAGGATGCCGAAGGCGGGGCTAGTGACTGGAGTGAGAAATGCTCATCTAATCTAAACCTAATAGTATAGTGGTTGAATCAACCAACTAAACTAACTATTAAAAATTCTTATTCTTTTTAGGATATGAGTTATATATGTATACATAGGGAAAGTCGTGTGCAATGAAAAATGCAAGCACGGTTTGGGGAGGGGTCTTCTTCTTCTATTCCAACAAGGAAAAATTACCTACTCCATCCGACTAGTTCCCGGTTCGAGTCCGGGGCAACCCATACGTAAAGAAAATATCTTTTTTTTCTATTTTAAACTCATTTGAATTACCCAGACATTAAACCCTATGATCAATATTTTTAATTACCCAGACAAGAAGTTTGAAAACTGACATCCAATAGACCGGGACAGTTGATAGCACAGAATTGATGAGTGTTAAACGTCCCCCAAGTGATAAATAGTTAGCTTTCCAGGGGGAGAGTCTGGAGCAAACTATTTCGATGAGTTTGGCCCAATCAAGTCGGTTTGGTCTTTTCCCAGAGAGGGGAACCCCTAAATAGGTTATGGGTAAACAATTCCTCAAGCAGTTCAGGATTCTGGGCGAATTAGCATGTGGTTGAAAACCAAAATTTATGGAGTACAGATAACTCTTCCAGTAATCAATGGAATGACCAAAAGACCCTTCAAAAATATAAAGGATTAATTTGATGATACGAAGGTCATCTTGTCATCTGGCGTAGAAGATTAGTAGATCATCTGCGTATTGGAGGTGGCAGATGTTAACAGATTAGTCCAAGGGAACACCTACAAGGACTTTGGATCTAAGAGCATGAAAGAACATTGCGTTCAAAGCGTCTGCAGCTAGAGTGAAAAGGAGCCGGGAAAGGGGATCTCCTTGTCTTAAGCCTCTTTTGCAATGGATGTAACCCTGAGTGGTTCCATTGATGATGAATTGGGTCTTAGCAGTACTTAGAATAGTGCAAATCCAGGAAATCCATCTGGTTCCAAAACCTTGCGCATCAAGAATATCAAGAAGAAAACTCCAATCAAGAAAGTCGAAGGCTTTGGCGAAATCCACTTTGAAAACTAAGCCGAGTAATTTCCATTTTTGCAGATTGAAGATTAATTCTTGAGCTCCGATAATATTATCTGTAATGCATCTTCCCTTAATAAAACTAGATTGGGATTCGTCAACCAGGTTGCTAATCACTGTGCTTAAGTGAGAAGCAAGAATCTTAGAGATGATTTTGCAGGTGGAATTGATTAGACTAATAGGGTGGAAATCATAGACCTCCTCGGGAGAATTGTTTTTAGCTATGAGTGTAATGTGAATCCAGTTTAGGCGCTCATAGTTAAGAGATCCATCATAGAAGTCTTCACAAAGTTTAACTAACGTGTCCTTGACAGTGGTCTAGTGTTTTTGAAAAAAGAAAATAGGAAAACCATTCGGACCTGGAGATTTTTCAGGATTTAGATCGAAGACAGCATTTTTTTATCTCATCAATGAAAAAGGGGATCTCAAGATGAGATAGGCCTAATCTGCCCTTATAATCGAATAAATGTTGCCAATCTAGAAGAAATCTATTGGAGAGAGTGGTGCCAAATAGGGAGTGAAAATGGTCATTGAAGATTCTGTCAATTTGCTCATTTCCTTCAAACCAATGTCCATTGTGGCAGATACGAGAGATATGATTTTTGTTATTCCTACCATTAGCAATTTGGTGAAAGAATTTGGTATTTGAATCCCCTTCTTTGAGCCAAGTGATTCTGGATCTCTGCCTCCAATAGATTTCTTCCTGATTCAAAATGGAGAAAAGCTCTGAGCGAATTTGGGATAGTCGGTTGGATTCTTCCTCAGAGAGAGTTCTACATTCACCAGTGATATCAAGGGAATTAAGTTCAATGAGTAAGTTTTTTTTAGGAGATTGGTTGAACAAAAAGTGTTCTTTGACCAATTGCGAAAATTGGCTTTCAGATGAGCTAATTTTTTTGAAAGGATAAACGCTCCGTATCCCACAGGATTGATTTCCATCCACCAGTCTTGAACAAGGGATTCTAATTGGGAATTGGTATACCAGTATTTCTCCAGTCTAAAAAGGCTGGGCCGGGGGAAATGGTCTCTAAAATCAAGACAGATTGGAGAGTGATCAGAGCCAAGTATTGGGAGGACTGATTGAATTGATCTTGGAAATAAAGTTGGCCAATTATGAGAGTAGAGAAATCGGTCTAAGAGGATCCAGATGGGATCAGTTTGACCATTAGTCCAAGTAAATTTTCTCCTATTAAGGGCGTGTTTGGTTCATTGAAGTGGGTTCTGAAGTGGTTGAATCGGTGAGTTCTGAAACAGTTCCTTGTGTTTGGTTCGCTGAAGTGGACTCGGAAGTGGTGATTTGACTACTTCGGAATCGGCTGAGTTCCCCATTCCACTTCGGTTTAAAAAACCCCGAAGTGGGTTTTGAAGCTGCTGAGTTCCGCACGTGAGGTCACGTGTATTTGCATTTCCCAACGCCACTTCGAGATTTTTCTCATATAGGGTTCTCCGCCATCCCGTCTCCTCCACTTCCATCTCTCCTTCCCGTCTTCGTTCTCTTCTAGGGTTGTCCGCCTCCCTCTCGTTTCCTCCACTCTCATCTCTTCCTCTTGTCTTGGTTCTCTTCTAGGGTTGTCCACCTTCCTCCCGTCTTCGCCCGAGCATCATCGTGTCTTTCTCGCCACCATCCCTTCCTCTATCGGATGTAAATGTGTTTTTCTTGTTCGCCAGCCGTTCAGATCTACTTTGTAGACATCTTTCCTCTAAGAAATGGTTGAGAACGACGCTATTTTGTTTTCATTTGGTTCTTTACCTTTCGTTCTCGGTGTAATATGTTGTTATTTGTTTTCCGTTTTTGTTTGTGTTTTCTATTCAAGTTTTTTCATATGATATTATGATGGTATTGTGCTTTTCAGCGGTTTTCCTTTCCCGATCTGGTGTTTCTTGCAGATGTGCAAGAAACTCATTTTGTTTTTGTAGTTCTTGTTGATTTTTATTTAAAGTTCTTACAAATCTGGGGTTTCCATGGTATTTGTTTAGATATTAAGTTTTTTTTTGTGGTGTTTTTTTCCAGTATGATGTTTGTAAGCATGGTATTTTTTGGAAAATTTTTTGTGTTATATTTTGTTGTTATCCTTCGTCGCAGTTGTCCAAGCCATGTATGTTTCCTAGTTACTATTGATTTCTATTTAAAGTTCTTACATATCTGGGTTTTCATGGTATTTGTTATCAGGCTTGTTATCTTCGTTCTCTTTTCAGTTTGATGATTGTAATCATGGTATTATTGCACTGAAAATTTTTTCATATATTTTGTTGTTATCCTTTGTCGCAGTTGTTCAAGCTATGTATGTTTCTTTAATTACTGTTGATTTAGATATAAATTTCTTCAACATCTGGGGTTTTCATGGTATTTGTTTATATTTTTTCATGTTTGTTATCTTCATTATGTGTTATTTTCCCTTAGCGCAACATATTAATGTTCTGCTGTTTACTCTGTTGTTTACTATTGTTATTCAGTTGTGGTCTTCCATTGATAGCATGTTTTATTTATGTTCTTCAATTTGTTTAAACACCTTAACATGTACTGTGTTGTTATTATTATTATTATTATTATTATTATTATTATTATTATTATTATTATTATTATTATTATTATTATTATTATTATTATTATTCTGGTATGTGTTATTATTCTTTATGAGATCATGTTAATGTTCTGTTGTTTATCCTATTGTTTATTATTATCTTCCATTCATAGCATGTTTAATTTGTGCTCTTCAATTTGTTTAAACATGTAGACATCTAAACATCTACTGTTTTATTATTATTAGCATGTTATGTGTTATCATTCCCTATCGCAGCATGTTAATGATCAGTTATTTATTCTGTTCTTTATTATTATCTTCCATTCATAGCATGTTTAAGTTGTGGTCTTCGGATTTGTTTAAACATCTACTATCTTATTATTATTAGTATGTTGTGTGTTATTATTCCCTATCGCAGCATGTTAATGATCTGTTGTTTATTCTGTTCTTTATTATTATTATCTTCCATTCATATCATGTTGAATTTGTGGTCTTGAATTTGCTTAAACATCTACACATCTAAACATGCACTGTCTTATTATTATTAGCATGTTATGTGTTATTATTCCTTACCACAGCATGTTAATGATCAGTTATTTATTCTGTTCTTCCATTGTGTTTTTTTTAATACTGATATCCTATGTGATGCTAGCATGCTCTGGAATGTTAATATGATGTCCACCATACATCTTCATTTTATTCAGAGTATACCTTTGAATTCTGGGTTACCCTTTCATTTTCAGCAATATTATTGTTCTGTTCTCGATAATTTTTTGATATATATGTTTTGTTTGTTTTTGGTTTAATTCTTTGCATAATATGCAGTTTGTTATTAGTTATAATATAATTTTACTGTGATGTTGTTTGTTAACATCTTCATATCTTATTCTTCCTTTGTTGAGTATTATTTTCGATTGAGCTTCACTGTCTTTTCTTTTATACACATGTTCAAGACATGCTCTTTAATTGGTGCTACTAGAATGTGTTTCCATATTTATTTACTTATTTTTTAAATGGCTGAATGAATAGATGGTTAGTTACTAACCTTATGATGTTCCTTCGCATGATGCCTTCAAGTTTGTGGTATTCTATTCTTAGCTATCTTCATTAGGTAGGCATGTATGACCATATGGATTTAATGTTACATGGCATCAATTTTTGAATGGTGTGTAATGAATTCAGTTAGTAGTTCATGTTCATATGAATAATGCTATCCTTAATTATGTAGATGGATAGCTGGATTGTTAATGACCATGTAAGGCTATTGGTTGCCGCGTTCACTACCATTGTTGTTGTTGTTACCTGCCTAGCTAATTGAGGACATGCATGAATCTAGGCAAGGGAGAAGTAAGGAACCGTCCATGTTTCGAGACTTAACTAGGAAAAATCATATGGAACATATTTTAAGGAGTGGTCGTGATTATTGCGTGAGCTATCTAAGGATGGATGTAGGTCCTTTTATGCATCTAGCATCGATCATGCGTGATAAACACCTCCTACAGAACACACGCCATACATCTGTCGGGGAACTACTCTACATGTATACTGATGGGCGTCGCGTGACACGCTAAAGAAGCGAGCACGCGACTCCCCGGCCGCAAGTGCACGAGTCGTCAAGTAATAACCTCTCACGCGAGTGCGAGAGGATTATATTCCCAAGGGCCCCAAGATCTGCTATTACTTCCTCCTAGGTATCACTATCTAATCTACCAAATCAAGAGTCATAGTATAAAACACAAATATGAAAAAATAAATAAAAGAAAAGCTATAAACAAAATGGACTAAGGCACACCATACAAGCAACCTAAAGAGCAAGTAGCAATGAGAGCTAGAGGCCTCGGGCGAGGATCCCCTAAGGAGAAGAACAAGTTAGGATGAATATAGGAAATTGAGTGCTAAGTTGGCTAGGTTTGATCCGCTAGACTCGGGAGTCGACTACCCCGGAACCTCCGTAGTGTAGCCCTAATCCAGTACAGGTTCCTCTATCTAGAAGATACCCCTACGATGTCATTGGGAATAGGGAGTCTTGATTAAGGTTATTCTAATGCGCGCTTTCGGCTAAAACAACCCTAACCACGCGGGGAGCTACCGGCACCCAAAACAATAGATTGAACATCAAAACAACCCCTTCAATCATTGTGCGACCTAATACATGCAAGCATCCCACCATACATATACAATTCATGAATCAAAACCTACGGAATCCATCCATTGTAGGTTGAACATCAAAACAATAGATTGAAATCAAACAAACAAGCCAACAATCATTTATAAACAATTATCATCATCGATACAAGTTCTCCTCCCAAGGTTCATCGGAGCCCGGTGGCCTTGGGAGTCTAGTTCCACATCAAGAAAGAGAACAAACAAAATAATCAATGAAAATGCTCATAAGAAACTCCCTCAGATGTAGGCTAGAAGGTGGTGATGAAGGCTCGCTGGATCCGTGCCGATCAAGCTCCGTGATGATAACCTTGAGTGCTTCCTTCTTCTCCCCTTGAGTTTTGCTCTTCAAATTGCCTCTTCAATCCGGTGATGGTGATGGGAAATGATGGAAATGAAGGTGGAGGATCGTGGAGATGATGGTGGAGAAAGGTGGAGAGTATGGTGGCCAAAGACAAGCTCCCCAAAAGCCCTAGAAGACTTTAAATAACTAGAACAGCCTTGTTCTACCCGTGTGTGTGCGGGCTGCACACAGCCCGCACACCCTTCTGTCTCCTCTGTGTGGGTACTGTGCGGGGCCGCACAGTACCCGCACACTGCTACAGTACCGGTGCTACAGTAATGACGCTGCAGTACCGGCCCAAAAATCCACTCTTTTCTTGCCCGAAATATGAGGATGCGTGTGAGCTTCACTAAATTCTTCGATTCATGCTGAAACAAGGCTCAATCACGCGCTAGAAGATCTTCCAATGTCCTGAAACAATAATAACAAATAAAACACGTAAAGGGCATCAGAGTCATACAAAAATGCATGAAAGTGTATAAAATATATATAATAAAAGTAATGTATTTAGACACTTATCATATACACCAAAGGTATGTAATCTTACTTTCAAAAATCATTACGGGCACTACTCTACAGGTATACACACTTTACCTTTTTCTCTGGCAAACTTGTATGGCTTTTTTAATATGATTAGCTTTGTTGTTTTTCAAATGCAGAATAATTTGGAAGATCTCTACAGGCTTCTCATGTTAATATGAGTACATTTATATGTTTATATATTCATGTGGCATAAACTGCTGGTATGTTTCATAATTATTTTTTTGGGCTCAAAAATGAAGTGCCGATCTGCATGTGTAGTCGTATTTTCTTAAATTTGTGATTATTACAGCATTATTTCGCATACTTTTTTGTTTTTGTTTTGCATGGTGTACAGGCAAAGATCTTAATGAAAATCTCCTTGTTACGGGGAGCTGGGATAAGACATTGAGGCATGAGCATATTTACTAACTTTGTTTTCCCTAATTATACACTTTTCTTTTGCCCTTTGGTCTGGTTGTGTGTGTTGTTTGATGTGATGATTTGGACAGCCGCCCTAGTGTTTCACAACATAACCAGCAGTTTATGGGACTTACTTGAAAATTTATCTGCATTGAGTAGTTCTAAACAATTTTTGTTGTTCTCATCTTTGTTTATTTGTCTATGTTTATCTGTTTAATATCTTTCTGTACATCCAATATATATATTTTAATGTTATCATATATATATATTGGATAGCAGTGTGATAATATGTGTTAGTGACATCTCTTTAGGTATTGGGACACCAGACAAGCACAACCAGTTCATACACAGCAACTTCCTGAACGCTGCTATGCACTCACAGTTTGATATCTGATGTTGTGGGAACTGCGGATCGGAATGTAGTAGTTTAAAAATGCTTGATGAAATGTCTTCAGTGAAATATGTTGACAAACATGTATGTTACTTTTAATTTGCAAATCACTGTATCTCCTGAACTCTGTTAAACCATATTCATTGTTGATAATGGTTATAATAATAAAAGTTGTGTGGATGTTTGCTTGTTTGCATTCATATCTCACGACCATTTTCTTCTAATCTTGTTCTTGCATATTGCCCTACTACTAGTAATAGTAATAACTTGGGGAAAAAAAAGGTAAACAAAATCAAAAACAAAGAATCACTTAATAAGATTTAATAGCGTACAACAATAACCAAATTTTGGGATTAAGAAAATAAAAGTTAAAAAAGTTAAGTAAATTAAATTTTGGGTTTAAGTGAAATAAAACAAAATTAAGTTAAATATTGCAAAGTTAAAATTAACCCAATTTATAAAATGTTTGTTTATATTCATAAACCATTTCAAACCTAAGTAAAAATTTAATTAACATTGATATAGGTTAACAACCAATATTATTTGTTAAAATAATTTATAATTAAAAAAAAAAACAAATATGGGGTAACCTCACCCCCATCGAAGTGGTGATTATAACCCCACTTCTGTGTTACCAAACACAAAGAACTGTTGAAGTCACATTTTCAAGATTTTCACTTCTACCATATAACTCCTGAAGTGGTCACTGATGTTACAATTTCCCTTCTAACCAAACACATGGAAGTAGACACATCCAACTGAACTACACACTTCTACTGAAGTGATGTTTTCAAACTTCCATCACTTCGGTACCTCACTACCGAACCAAACACCCCCTTAATAAGGGGATCAATGAGATTAAGATCATTTAGAATCCTTTGAGAAGTGGTGATGTCTCTTGGGTTGATAATTCCTTTATTTTTATCATCGAGGGTGAACACCGTGTTGAAGTCTCCACAAATAACCCAAGGACTAGAGATGAGGTTTCTAAGGAAATGAAGCTCATTCCAGAAGTCGGTTCTACTAGATCTAGAGTTTGGACCGTAAACATTGGTGCAAACCCCGGTAGAGTTGTTAATTCTGTTGGAAAATCTGATGGAGATGGAAAAGGAACCTTTATGGATTAAAGTTCCAAAAATTTAGGAGATGTCCCAGGCAATAATTATATCTCCAGCAATGCCAAGTGCCACTAGAAAGTTGAAAGAATCTAAGCGCTTACCTCCAATTGATCTCCAAAGGGAGCTGTGGATATCTTGGAGTTTGGATTCCTGAAAGCAAGCCACCAATCAAGTCAAATCATAAAATAATTAAGGTACACCAGCAAGGGACAGATGTCAGTTATATAATTGAGTAATAAGACTAACCAATTTATAAGAAATCATCATAAATATTGCCTTGGGATGTAATATTAAGTCATATCGGTGAGAAGTGATGTAAAACAATGTTTTCTTTATTTTTATAAATTTGAAATTAAATTATTTTAAATACAAAAGCATAAGAACCTCTCATGAATATTGCTTCTGAACATGATATTAAGATTACATCCGGGACCACAAATGTAAACAACAAGAAGCAAGGTAAAATGTTGTCATTTTCCTTAATTACCTTTATTAAATTAATGTTTTTATTTTTTTATTTTTTTATTTTTTTGATAAATATGGATAAGTCACACACTCTTAAACATTGCAAAAGAAGGTAATTTCTTGACTTTCCACTTGAAAGGAAAATGAACTACTATTCTCTTATTGTAGGGATGATAAATTAAATTATTGTAGATCTAATGTAATAGTAAGGCAATTGAACTTGGGTATTGGAACCATGAAACTTGAAGGATCCCCTGCCAACCATCCAGCTTTAGGGGAAAAAGTGCACCACAGATCTGCACTAATTAGGGTGCTAAACTGATTCTTACAAAACATGGTTAGAAAGCTTTGGGAGTCTAGTTTCCAATGCAATAAACCATGTCTTAAATGGAGCTTTCTAGTAAAAGTTATCCAAATGTTTGATGGCAGACTAATTAAGTTTGCTGACTTACTGAATTTCTGCTACTCCCTTGCTCAGTGCGCAGCTCAGGTACAGTCTTTGTACTCTTGAACTCTTGATTTAGCTTATAATCTGTATTAGCTAATGGCTTTACCCTTGGGGTGTTTTCCAATGCCAGTAGGCGTATTACTTTACCCAAGTGACTTTTAATAGCTAGTTTTGGAATCATGTAAAAGAATGCTTGTTAGAATATGAATTGTTGGCTGAGAAAACAATGTTTTAAAAACCAGATAGGTTACCGACCCTGGTAAACAACTGGTTCACGGTCCAACCGGTTGAACCAGGCGGTTCAATCGTATTTAATATTTTGCAAATAAATAAATTTTTAAAAATTTAAAAAATTTAAAAATAATTTAAAAAATTTAAAAAATAAGAAAAAATTAAAAAATACAAAATTAGATATTGTAAAGTTATATTGTTTTTATAAGGTCACAAAGTGTCAATTCTATATAAATTTGAATTTTTCAAAGTACAAATATACAAAAATACAACCATACAAGAAATATTCAAAAATAAAGAATTAAATAAAATATAAGCATACACCAACAACAACAAAAACAATAATGAAAAATGAGAAATAAAATAAAATACAAGCATACACTATACAACAAACTGAAATAAAAGACAAGACCAGTTACTTGTTGTTTGGTGTGACTAATCAGACCGGTTTATTGGCTGGTTCCAAGTTGAACCGACCAGTCCGGTCAGGTTTTTAAAACATTGCAAGAAAAAGAACTCTCATGCTTTGGTTTTATTTTTCTTTGGTCTTTCTTGGCTATTGAGCGGTGAATTTGCTTCAACTCTATACTCCTTGGTGGATTTTGAGGGTAGGAGTCATTTCCATCATGTATCCATTTGTTGGATTTGAGACGATGGTGGATTTCTTCCCTTGGGACAACTCACGATCCGTGCCAGATTTTGGATTTCTTCCTTTTTGATAGCTCGTGATTCGTATTTAGTGTTATAAAAGCCGGGTAAATTTTTTATGTGGTCACCGTGTTATGACCGATTTTCAATTTGGTCATTGTGTTTCACTTTGTATTTTTTTGTCATTAAATATTGATTTGTCTTAAGTGGGAGGTCACTTAGGGTTTTCCGGTCAATTTTAAATGACATGGTAGCCGGAACTGCTACTTCACTCTATGATTAAGTAAGCTGAGTCAGTATCCGGTTGATGTGTTCTTGAGATAAAATATTAAAATAGAGTGACGTGGTATTTCCGGCTGCCACGTAATTTAAAATTGGTCGGAAAAACCCGAAATGATCTCTGGGTGAAAACAAATCAATATCTAATAACCAAAAAGATATAAATTGAAACACAATGACAAAAATAAAAATCGGCCATAACATAGTGACCACATGAAAAATTTACCGATTAAAGCCTTTGGGTTCAAACAGCAAATGCAATGATGCTTAATCCTTCTGCATTGAGCCCCAGTTTACATGTGATAAATGCTTCAAACAGGTTATGAATGTCGCAAACCAACAACCAGCTTCATTTAACATTAAAACGTTGAAGACACAATAACATAACATTTTCGAATTAAATAGAGAAAAAAATACAAATAATCTGGAAACATTGCTTTTTTATTTATTTTTTATCAGAATCCAGCTGATTTCCTGTCCTCAACTCACACAGTAGCAGAACACTTGGATTTCATCGGTCACAAACATTTCTTCACTGTTTTGCTGTAAAATCACAAATCAGACTTTTTATTTTGAATATATCATCTAATGTAACAGTTCAATCAAGCTCCTGTTTCATCGCACAATAGAATAATCTAATGAGTTGCAAGTTCAATCACAAGAAACTTAAGTGCAAATCATAAAGAAACCATTTGAATCATAAAAAGGAAGCACACACAAATCAATCGTATTATATACCTCACACAACGGAAAAAAAAAAAAAAAAAAAAAGAAATAGGATAGTCTTAGGATCAAGCTCTCTTCTTGTTCAAAGAGGAGGCGAGCTTTCCCATCTGAAATCTCCAATACAAAAAATAAGCCAAACCAAAGCCTAACAGAACCATCGCCAAAATCATATCATCACCTCCATCCTTCCCCACCAAATCCACCTCTTCAATACTAAATTTCCTTCCTAAAAAACCCCCATCAACATCATCGCCATCATCATCATCACCATTCTCCCCTACCAACACATACACTTTCCTCCCATCCCTCACCACCAACCCCATCAACACCCCTTTCTCCACCAATACCTCATCCACCACCACCGCCTCCCCCCATCCATCCTCACTCCTCACTACCCTTACCTTGTCATCTCCGCCCATCAACGCCGATCCATCACTACGCAGTACCAACCCTAACCCTAGGCCAAGACCTTTTCCCAGCACCGACTTCCCCCGCCCTGTCTCATCGTCCACTTTGTAGACCATCCCCGTGCTCGGCTGAGCAACCAGAAGGAACCCTCTGCTCACGTGCACGACGCCTCCCAGCGCCGAATTGAACTCTGAGAAGATTGATGAATTCCCCTCGGGATCTATCTTGTAGATGAAATTACCGACAGTAGCGAACACGGCACCAGTGGCGTCGTCGATGGCGAGGCCGGAAGGGGCAGCAGGGAGGGGAGAGGAGAAGATGAGTGTGTGGGGGCGGGGGGATCGGAGATCATAGGCAGCGATAGAAGCGGGGTTGGAGAGGGCGGCCAGGAGCGTACGGCGGGGGGAATCGATGGCGATGGCGTTGACAGAGGAACCATCGGACGAGAGTACGGTTTGGACGATGCCGGCATCGGAGATGGAAGAGATGATGGGGTGAAAGCGGGAGGCGAGGAGGAAGTGCTGGGATTTGGGGTCCCATGCCAGGGAGGTTGGGTGGAGGTTTGGAGCTGTGATGGTAATGATGTGGCGGGTGTGGGCAAGGGTTAGGGCTAGGGTTAGAAGGGGGAAGATATTGAAGATGAGGAATTGAGGAGACATTCTTGGTTTAGATTTTGCTACTAAGAAACTGATAATTTATGAAAGCTGTACGGTAGTTTTTTCTTTTTCTTTTTTTTGTTTTCTTTTTTTTTCTTTTTCCTTTTTTTTTCTTTTCTATTTTCAAGGGAAAAAAACTACAGTGAATGTGTAGTGCAACTATAAAATGAAAATATTATATTTTAATTTAGATTTATAACTAGTAATTAAAAATATTATATTTAGTTTTATTTATTTGCTTCCAAATAAATTAATAAAATACAGTGGCATGCAACTGGGATACGGAAATTAGTCCATTATATTACTATTAATTATTTAATATTTTTAATAAAAATTAATAAAAACAAAAATAATTTATTAATTTAATAAAATATTTATTAAATTTAAAAATATTAAATAATTTTTTGAAAAAAATACTCTTTACTACATTTATTAAAAAAAAAATAACAAACAACACTTTTTTTTTTTTAACAAATAGACAATAAATGCTCTCCGTTTAAGTAAAGTCAAAAGCATGCATAAGTGTGGAATAAGCTCAACAAGCGTCTTAGGCTATGCTTAGATGGAGGTAAGGGAAGGTTTTATAAAGTAAAGTAAGGTAAGGTAAAGGAAGGTAAAGGAAGATTATGAACCATGTTTTGCTTGGATGGAATGTAAGGTAATTGGAGGTTTTGAAACCTTGTGGTGCTTGGTTGGGAGGTTAGTGGAGGTAAGGTTACATGGTATATTACTAAATTACCCTTATGATTAATAAAAAAAACAATGTTATTATATTTAATTTCATTAATAAAATTAATTAAACAATATCATTAATAGATTAAGTAATATTTACAAGTTGGACTATATAAGTGTGACCGCCTTTGTGCCCCTCCAATTTGTATATTCACTTGAGCACTTTGGAGGTTGGCACACACTCACATGTCTACAACTTGTGCCTTGGTTCTTGCTTAGTCCAAGAGTCTCCTCAATCATTGCGTCCATGATCTATTTTTGTTTCTTTTCTTTCATCTCATTTCCACAACCCTAAAAGCACAATACTATTAAAATCTGTAGTTTTCCACTTTTTCAAAAAATAAAAAATAAAAATAAAAATAAAAATAAATTCTTTTCCTCTTCCCCATCATTTTCTAAAAATTTCCCCCTTAATTTCTTCTAATTCCTGTCCTCAATCCAAACAAACCCTAACGCCATTGAAAAAGGCACTACAATCCTAAATCCACCACCACATAAATCTCCATTGCAAGCACCAAAGTAGCACATAAATATTAAAATTAAAAAAAAAAGATTTTTTTTTTTAAAGAAACACAAACTCATTCATCAAGCATAATATAATCAACCATAGATCTCATCTCCTCATGAATCTCAAACAAACACCACCGATTCTTTCTTAATTTTTTTTTTTAAAAAAAGGCATGAACTTGGCTGAAGAGTCACCTCACTTCAGGATTGATTTGAAGATTACGAAAGAGCTAGTAGCCACAGATCTCGATACCAACCCCAACAGCACCAAACAAAGGATAAACCTAAAGATTGCGTGTAATCCATCAAGAAAAGAAGCCCATGTAAAGATGGCTTCTAAGATGAACAAAAGCAAGGTAGCATCTCATATTACACAAGATTAATGATCATGAGCTGAGGTTTCACTCGCAAGATCGGGATCGAAATTACTAACCTTGTTGGAGTCAAAGGAATGAAGGGGTCAGAGACTCGGAGTTGGAGTCAATGGCGGAGTCAGAGTCGGCGTCGGAGATGGCGTTTGAACTTTGAAGCGTTTGGACATCGGTGCCGTTAGGGTTCTTGTATTCTTGAGTATCGAGAGTGAGAATCGTGAGATGATTCAGAGAATCCAGATTGATTCAATCTGAGAAAGATTTTTTTTAATTTTTTTATCAATTAAAAAGGCGGGCTATAGCCTGCCAAAGCCCGCCCCGCCAAGGACCATAACCCAAACGGGTTGACCCGTTTAGGCCCATTTCCAAACAGGCCTATAAAAGGCCAGCCCAGCCCGCCAATTTTTGTTGGCGGGGTAGGCTAGCCCGACGGGTTAAGCCTGTTTTGGCAGCTCTATTCTTGAGTGTAACTTGTGTGTTTAAGTTCCTTTAAGTGTCCTCTTATGTTAGGACCTTAGTTGAGGTCTTTAAGAAGTATAAAAAGAGGTAAAAGCAAGGTCCAAGCCTTGGGGGCACTTGGATGCCCACAAGGGGCTGATTTAGGGGCTTAACAGCCTCCCTTGCGATAAGGGAGTCTGTGAAGCCTTCCAGAGAGGCCTCACGGCCTCCCTTGTGGCAATAAGGCAACCTGTGAACAGCCCCGGGTTGGGGCCTATTTAAGGCCCTTCTTGGACCTTCTAGGGTCTTCTTGAGCCCTTTTTTTCTCTCTTCTTCCCCCTCCTCTTGAGCCTTCATTTCTCCTCTCTAAACACATCATATTTGGCCTCCAAGAAAGGAAAGAAGTGGAGATCCTTCTCCTCCTCTTGATGAAGAGCTTCCTTAGGGTTTGGTGAAGCTTGGAGGTAAGTTTCTTCTTCTTCTTCTTCTTCTTCTTCTCCTTGCTCCTTTTACCAAATTCCTTTGGGTTTATGGTGGAAAATCTTGTGTTTTATTTGGATTTAAAGTTTAGAAGAAGTTTAAAGTTGTAAAACCTTAATTTGGTCAAGGATTGAGAGAGATCTTTTATGTTCTAAGTTAGGATTACTGTATACCGAACCAAGTTGGGTTCCTTTTGATTTTCTTGTTGGTTTTTAAGTTTGTGAGAGTTTCATTCTTGTAGGATCTTCAAGATGAGTTGTTTAGCAAAATCTAGAAGCAATCATTTCCCATTTTGAGCATTTTCCTTTCATTCTACTTGGTTAAGTTATTGTTAATGGTTGTTGTTTGTGTTGGTTGTTTAATTCCTTCTAGGAGGTGAAACTTCAAGCTAGGGAAAAGAGCCAGTGGAGTAGTGACACCGGAGTTTACAGCTTGCCAAGTTTGGGAGTGGGAATTTACTAAATTATGGGCTATAAATCATGCATGTTTTCTAATACTTAAATCGCTTGCCATTGAATGATAAACTTCTTGATGCTAAAACTCTTGAAATGTTTTCCATATGATTTAGGAATCATGATGATTTATGGCTTAGCTTATTTCATGAATATTGGTAAATTATATATATTACTTATGGTTTGGAAACCCTATGTTTTGAAATATATGTTTTCAAATTGTGTATTTTCAAAGGACTTGATATTCTTGTTATAATGACCAAAAAGGCATGTGTAAACCAAGTTAAATTTCATTGTGATGATGCTATATTTGAAGCATGCTTTCAAAGGATACTCTTCTATGATGTTTTCTTCATGAAAATGGTTTCATTGAAGATGTGATAATCAGTTTGCTCACTCTTGGAGTGAAAATTTTGTATATGAACAGATGTGATCTCTCGATCAGAATTATGCTATCATGTTGATGTATATACTGAGACTATGGGCTAGATTGGTATTTAAATGTTTTGATGGTGACATGGGAGCCAAGCTCAAGTATTTACTGCTGTAAGAAGTTTACAGTTTCCACAGGACTACCTAGTTGAGGTGGTGTGAAAAAACTGTCAAACTGGTTATGTCATTTCAGGTGGGAGCGTAGAATCCTGACTTTGATATTGTTGGGTTGTTCGGAGTCACCACACAGGCTTCCCAATGGCCAACACCAAGATACGCGCATCTTGATGGCTCCAAACCTAATCGAGGCCACGGTTAGCGATAGAGGGTTTTCGAGGCTATTTGGGATACCATCAATTATTATGATTTGTTGATTTATTTATTCCTAAGCATTTTGACTTATGAAGTTATTTAATTGTATGGACTTCTTGATGATTTCAAAGGGGATTTATTTTACATTTCATTGAGAAAGCATATATTCTTATGTTATATTTGTTATTTAAAGTATCCTTATTATTGTTGAGGATTGAAACATGTTTATGATATTTTATTTTTATTTTATCATGCATGAGTCATAGTTCTATATTTAAACTCTCACTAAGTAACCTAGTTACTCACCCCTTCTTTCTTCCTCACAGGTGCTAGCATAGCATAAGGGTGAAAGCGTGAAGTGCTTCGCAAGAGTTGTGTTGTATTTCCATTTTGAGCGGTGTATATTTCTTTATTTCCTTGGCACATATCATTAGGGATCCACTATTTGTTGTTGAACCCTATTATGTCCTTTCCTTTTTAGAATACTTTTATATATCAGTCTGGTCCATGTTATGTATGAAAGGTATACTCTATGTTTTGGGATTGTTGTTGTTGTTGTTTGACACGTAGACCAAATTGCGTGTGTGTACCGCAAGTGTACGGGTGTCGAAGTAATAATAATACCCTAGTGAGTAGGTAGTCGTATCCACAGTGAGTAGTGATTAAAGACAAGAGAAGTTACTATTTTGCTATGAATGAAATCGATGATGAGAGAAATCAATGTATGAATGAGTGCAAAGAAGATTAAAAGAAAGAAAGAGAAGAATGCAAGAAAGAGTAAAAGAGATAATAATCGATGAGATAATGGGGCACCCTGACAATGCTCACCGTAGGACTAATGTTTCAAGTGCAAGACTAATATTATACCTTTTAATTGATGTTTAATGAGTCGTGGACATCCTAAAACACACGGTCCCAAACTTAAGATCAACCGTGATTAGCCCTCTACACTATGCCGCGGTGGAGAAGATGCTCTCGACGCCTCACACTGTGCTAGACTACTTGGGGTTCTAGGGATTACAAGTGATAAACCCTGTTCCTAAGTATAGTTATAACCCTTTGGTCTAGGCGAAAGAACCCTAGCCTCAATTAAGCCCTAGCACTAAGATTCACTATAACCCTTCACTCTGTTGCTCACGCAACTAAGCCCCAGGGGAGTTCATCTCTTAGTACTTCGCTCTACTTTAACCGCAAAGAACTCTTGGAATGTGGAGGTAGGATAAATCACATCAGAAAGGAAAGGGGGCGTTCCGCTACCACTCGACTCACCCTCTCAACTCTCTCCAATCTTGTGAAGTCTGATCCTATAGAAGTTGTCACACTTTCAAAGGATAACCTAGATGACACTCAACCCTAGTATCACATCTAAAGAAAAATCAATGCAATTAACAATCAAGATTGGAACTCAATTAAAAACATCAATTAAGAAAGCATAATAAAAATCATAGAAACAATATCATCCTACGGTTTACAAGTTTGAATACCCACTACGGATTTAGCTCTCCATGGAGCTATGCAAAATCAACAAAGTGTTTGTATCAATAAGCATAGAAAACATGAATAAAACAGCCTTATGGCCCGTATCGATGGTCTTGTAAAGCCGCTTCATCTTCTCCAACGAATCTCTTGTCAAGCCTAGGACACACCTCGCCGAATTAATGCCGATGAAAGCTCCCCCAATAGCTATCTTCCAAAGGATGTCGATGTCGATGCCGTAGACTTACACCAAAAGCCTCTTAAAATCCTCTCCAAACCCTAGCAGCAAACTCCTCCAAAATTCGGCGAAAGATAGGTCAAAAGTCCCCAAATAAATCTGAAGTCGCGGTATTTAAAGGGATGAAATCGGGCATCTACACGGCCGTGTGGATTTTATGGAAATTTGATTTTCGGCGCACTGTGAATAGTAATTACTACAGTACTTTGCTATAGTAACTTACTACAGTGCTCGCGCCAAAAGTTGCTCCCGACTTCATTTATTCATCAAGGCTGCTAGGTTGGACACACAACCATGCAGTAGATCATGTCGTTTCATCATTTCTCCTCATTAACAAAGTTTTTCAATGTTACACGAGTTGGACTTTATGAGTGTGACTCCTTTTATGCCCCTCCAAATTATAGAACAATTTGAGCACCTTGGAGGTTGGCACACACCCACAAGTCTAGAACCTGTGCCTTGATCCTTGCTTGGTCCAAGAAACTCCTCAACAAACGCAGACATGACCTAATTTTGCTCCTTTCTCTTGATCTCTTCTCCACAACCCTACATGCACAAAAAAAACACAAATACACACGAATTAATGATAAAACCTGAGAAATATAATGCTCAATACAAGAAAATAATACTAATACTTCATATTACTTATACACGAGCACTTATCATTGTTATTGTTGTTGTTGTTATTATTAGCATATGGTGTTTACTTATATTTCTTACCTCTGTGTTAATTTAATGATCATGTGTAGGAAGAGTGATGTATGCATCTATTATTGAGTTATCCCTTATGATAATAGATGTATTGTATAGCGAGCAAGTTAGCATTACGGCGATCCAAGGTTGAGGTAATGTTGGACCTTCCCTAGGTTGTGGTGCCGGTATGTCACATGTGGGACCCGCAGGGCAGGGCGTGATAAAACGAGTAAATGGTTAGGACTAAACCGCTCACACTCATACCTCATTGGTGAAAGGTTTAGCTTTTCCAATATCTTCTAGAGCATGGCTTTGAATTGTACTCACAATAATAGGTCTCTCGCTCTCCATTTCTGTACATCTATTAACTGTCTTCTTTAGTCTTCTTCCTTTAACTTTTCTGTCATTTGACTTGTGATAAAGTGCTTGAGTGAACATATTTCTTTTATATGTTTTACATGCATTGAGCATCATTTTTATAATGTTTTATGTCTCATAAATTATATTTGGTGTTCCTTTTTGCAAATAGGGTTGTTAAAGCTTTTAGAGAGAAAATGAAGCAAATATAGGTCATGACGACACAATTTGGGAGACATTTGCACTACGTAAGGATCAAGACAGTGCTCATTCACATGGGGGTGTGTGACAACTTCTGAAAGAGTTCAAGTTAATTTGTGAGTTGGAAGGGCACAAAGGCAGTCACATCTTCATGTCCCAATTTGTGTAAAGATTTCAAGAGTCCTCCTAATTGTGCTTAATCTAGAAGAAGCCACATATTCTACCACACGGACGTGTGGCCACAAGAGAAGAGTTTTGAAAGCATTGGTCATGAGAGTACTACAGTAAGATACTGTAGCAGTTACTGTTTGCTACCTTGTGGAATTCCTACACAGGCGTGTGAAAAAATTTACAGCCCACACGGGTGTATGGTAGCCCACATGGTAGTGTGGCAGCACGTGACAGGCATAGGTTTCTGCTTATAAAAAGCACTGGTTACCCGATTTTTGGGAGACTTTTTCAAGGCTTTTGAGACACAAGCCGGCTAGGGTTTGGAGAGAAGGTCTTTGTGACTTGGGACATTTTTTTACCAACTTTGATCAATTTCTCCTCCATTATAGCATCATGGAAGCCATCGGTGACCTTAGCTTCGGAAAGGATTCCATCAAGATGTTGAAACTACCCATCAAGGCTATCATCACGAATTCAAAGTGGTTTATTTCCATAAATTTTACAGATTTTCACTCTATTATTTGTTTTGTAACTTGTTCCATGGAGAGCTAAATCCCAGAGGGTATTCGGGCATGTGAACCCTAGGATTTTATTCTTTGTATTGATTTACATTGTGTTTTCCTTTTAATTGGAGTTTAGTTTAGTTTTGATCTTGTATTCTTAATGTTTGTTTTCTTTATTGATCTATTGATTGATTGGTTTGCATTGATTCATTCACCTTGGTGAGAGAGAGGTCTTCATTAGGGTTAGAACCTTAAGACTGAAGAGGGTTGAGAAGATGAGTCATGAGATAGTGGAGCATCCCTTTTCCCTTCTGATTGGTGTATTCTATCTCCGTATTCTCTAAGTTTTAAGCAACCATATGTGGTGTGAGGTGTTGACAGAGTTCTCCTCTGGGACCTCATAGGGGGTTAGGGACCTTTCATCTAAAAGTAGGGCTAGGTCTATTCTTAGGAATCGAATACATCCCTTGAAATCTCTTGGAATCCCTAGAGTGTTATGCGGTCATATGTGGTGTAAGGTGTTGAGACTGAGAGATTTCTCCACTGGGACCTTGTAGGGGACTAGTATCGGTGATCTTGAGGCAGGATCCGATTATCTTTAGGTTTCCATGACTTAAACTAACTCAGTTTAGAAACATTTTGTGAATCTTGCACTTAATGTTTGAATCCTAGGGGAACCATTGCCCAAATGCCTCATTTTTCATTGATTAAGACATCCCTTCATTTTACTCTTGCTTACTTGTTCGTGACATTCATCTTTTTGTGAATTAGTTCATCGCATCATACTCTTGATCATTCAACTAGAAAACTTAGAAGTAGCTATTACTAATACTCATGACCCATGTGGATTTGACTACCCGACCCAGTCGGTACACTTTATTACTTGAGTGACTCATTCACTTGCCGGCACACACAAGGGGTGTATCAACTTGTACTTCAAGCTTCTAGCCTCAGAGGTCACAAATCCTAATACTTGCCTTAGTTTCACTTCTATGAGCTTGAGTCTCAGAGGTCTTCTTTAAACAATGGAGAATCATCTATCTATACTTTTAGATCTAACCACCTGGCTCTAATACCACTGTTAGAAGCAACGATGGGCCAAAATACGTTCAAGAAAGATATTAGGAAAAGGAAGATAAAAAAACACCAATCTTTTTATAAACTTAATTTACAAATCTTCATCTCTTAACAAGACACTACAAAAAATAGCCCTCTGTATGGTCTTTACAAACATCCTTTAACATTTGAAACTCCAAACCTTACAACTTCTATAACATGTAACTCACAATAATTAACTCAAACCTTTATTATATTTTATAATAATGCTTAAGTTTATTATTCCAACATATAGTTGTCTATTAGAATTTTCTAGTGAGATCGGTGTAGAATACCTAACTATGAGAGTTGTCAGATATGGAAGTTGATTAACAGAGAAATTTGGGTTCAAATTCTGATTGTAGCTTGTTTACTACTTCATTGGCTTGTATTGCAGAGAATCATATAAACTCATATCTTCTCTTAAAGACTGGATATTTTTAAAGCACAAATGGTGATTGAAACCCTAATGTCTATATCATAAAGAAGTTTACTTCAAAGTTCTCAACGCGCTTTTATCTCTTTTATTTTGAACTTTCAAAATTTTACTTTCTATCAAATTAAACAACACTTTTGATTTCTTAAATAAGGCATAAAGTAGTATTATTTGTTGTCTTTGAATGCGGTAGTCCTCGTGGGGTTTAAAACTTTACTTATCTCAATATTACTTGAAATGATTACTATATTTACTAGCATACTCTATAAACTTCTTTTTTTGAAGAAAAGAACCCAACGGCTATTTATTAGTAGAAAGAACAAACAAAATACAAAGAAAGAGAGGAACTAACAAGATAACACCAAACAACATAGAAGCAACAAAATTAAAAGAAAAACCCAGAGCTACAAAAGCATTTCATGATCCAATTGGGAAGGTCATCACCCTGGAAATAAAGAGTTAAAGCATGTAGATTAACACCATGAATAACAAGGTAGCAAGAAGGAGAAGCTTAACTCCTCGAAGTATTGTGTAGATGAGAATTACCTGTCGAGGTGATTATCTATTTGATGAATTAGATCCAATGATTTAACCTCCAGTTAAGCGCAAAAAGATTAAAATTCAAGGCTTTAAAAATTTCCAGATTAGTCATGAAAATATTCCGCACTTGAAAACCATTAACAGTAGCAGCATGCGTAGCAAGAACAATGGCCTTTAGATCAGCTTCAATGCTCGAATCGGCAAGAGTGGAGTAGGAACCTGCCATCAAAATCACATAGTTAGAATTTACTATGAAAAAACAATTCCACTTACCATATTAACCTCATTCCAGGTGGTGGAAATGAATAAGAAAGGGCCATCATCATTGGAAAAATTATTAAGGAGTAAACATTTGCCAAATTGCTTTGCAGGAGCCCTACAATATTCAGCCACATGCGCAAGTGTCCTGCAAACAATATTATGACTATGCATATTGATATTCCTGAAAATTTTATCACAACGATGTTCATATAAAAAAAAATTGTATGTCCAAATTCAAATTAAATAAAAATTTTTAAATCACATACGGCCAAATCCAGAAGACATTTTTGAGATAATCTAAAAAAATTAATTAATTAATTAAAATTTGAATATTGGCTGAGGGTGCGTATCTCGAGGCGATCTAAAATATTCAAATCTCAAGATCAGCTGAGAGCACAGACCTCGAAGCGATCTAAAATATTCAAATCCCAAGATCGGCGGAGAGCACAGATCTCAGAATGATCTAAAATATTCAAATCTCAAGATCAGCCGAGAGCACATATCTCGAGGCGATCTAAAATATCCAAATCTCAAGATCAACTGAGAGCACAGATCTCAAAGCGATCTAAAATATTCAAATCCCAAGATCGGCTAATAGCACAGATCTTGAGGCGATCGAAATATTCAAATCTCAAGATCAGCCGAGAGCACATATCTCGAGGCGATCTAAAATATCCAAATCTCAAGATCAGCTGAGAGCACAGATCTCGATGCGATCTAAATATTTAAATCTCAAGATCAGCTGAGAGCACAGATCTCAGAATGATCTAAAATATTCAAATCCCAAGATCAGCCGAGAGCACAGATCTCGAGTCGATCTAAATATTTAAATTTCAAAATTGCCCTTGGGAACATATCTCGAGGCAAAATGACAAATTACAAAATTGCCCCTGAGAACATATCTCGAGGCAAAAATGCAAATTACAAATTTGTCCCCGAAAACACATATCTCGAGGCGAGATATGAATTTTAAAATTGCCCTTGAGAACACATATCTCGAGACGATCTCGGGATAGCCCAAATACATATCTCGAGGCAATCTCAAATCTCAAGATAGCCCAAACACATATCCCGAGGCAAATTGGATTAAAAAAATTTAAATTTAAATTTGATCATATCCTCGTTTAATTAAAAATAATAACAAAAAATAAAATTAATTAATTTAAAAAAAAATAATTAGAAGTTGAATTTATCCGCCGTGATGATTCTCCGGGGTTGGATTTTTTTAGGATAATGATTGAAAAAAAAAATTTTGAAGTTGATTTAAATTTTAAATTTGAATTTGAAAAAAAGATTAAATTAAATTGAATTTAATTCGGAGTTGTGATTCTCCGGGGGTCTTTGGGGGGTTTGGATTCCGGATGATAAGAACAGACGTGTCTTTAAAAGAGGGGGGAGAGAATTTTAAAAAAAAAAAAAAGAGAAGAAGACCGAGGAAAAATTTGAAGGGAAGAAGAAAAAAAATGGAGAAGGGAAGTTTTTTTGGGGGAGAATTCAAAGAGAAAAAAAATTTGAGAAGAGAAAAGAAAAGAGCGGACGAGCAAAAAAGAAAAGTGAAAAGAAATTTTGGAAGATAAAAAAAAGGTGTTTTATTCTCTACCCACATATATCTATATATATATAATAAAAAAAAAAAAGAAAAAAAGCTGCCGCCGTCCGTTGTTGACCCAAAGCCGTCCACCGCTACAGCTGTTAACGCCGGCGAGGGTGGAATACCCCTCGCTGGCCGTTGACTCAAAACCGCTTGCTGCCGTTGTCACCCACTGCTGTCTCTGTTAACGCCGGCTAGGGTGGAATACCCCTCGCTGGCCGTTGACTCAAAGCCGTCTGCCGTCGTTGCTTAATGCTGTTGCCGCCTGATGCTGATGCTGCTACCGTCATTGTTGCTGTCGCCGCCACTATATGATGCCGCCGTTGTTGTTGTCGACGGTGCTTGAAGTTGATGCTGCTGCTGCCCTGGTGAAGACGAAGCCAAAGCCGAAACCGAAGCCGAAGTCCAAACCAAAGCTAGCTTGCCGCCACCATCACTGCTCCCTATTGTTGAGAGAGAGATAGACCGGCGAAGAAAGTGGCATTACTCCTCCGAGAAAGCAGAAAGATCGAGGCGATGATAGCTGCCACCGTTTAAAATTATTTGAGGCTGCTATCGTTGTTGTTGCTACTGTCATGCCTCCCATTTACCGAGAATGGACGAAGAAGCAAAGAAGCGAGAGTCAAGGTCTCCTCATCGTCGTAGGTGATCATCGATGGGGATACAGGCGATGATTGAAGTAAGGAAGATGAAGGTGCTGCACTAGAAGGCGATCATGTTACCGGTCGTTGATAAGCAGCTCAACTGCAAGACGTTCCGGCAAGTCATGCCGGCCCTGATGATGCAACAAACTTTTGTCGGGCCACTTACTCCCCATGAAGATGCTGTCATCATCCGCGCCCATGAACTTTTCAACAACCGATGGGTGACAATCAAGCTGCTGTTCTCTGACCGAACCAACAACTTGATGAACTCTATGTTGAAGCAGATCTAATCCAACTTCGCTGGTGCTGACGCTGACTCTGGGCTCGATGATGGTGACGAGGCTAGGTGGCCTGTGAGGCGGATGAATAGCGGCGAAATCCCTGGTAGTCTGTCGGGATCAGAGCCGAGCAATTCGAGCAAGAAGACCGATGGATCTAAGAACCATTGCTCGGTGGTGCTGCCAGAATTCTTTCTTCGGTTGAGAATTCGGAGGCGTCTCTTACACTGTCCTCGTTTAGCATGAACCGATTTGATCCGTCTGATAAGTATCAAATGGCTGAAATCGGTGATAAGAGTAATGCAGCGTTTATATGTGAAGTCCTTGCAATGATACAAGAAAATAAATGACTATATGTGATGCTGTGCTGATAACAACGCCAATGAGATGATGATGTGTATGTCTCTGTCGCTGTTAGAGAAAGACATTGCCAGAGAATACGAAGGCCGCCGCAGCGCGTGAGAATTGCCATGATGTAGAGGAGCTAGTGATGAAAGGAGTGCTGAAGATTTCTTCAATGGTCAAGGTTCAGATGTGGGAGATGACCAAGGCTTATCTTGATTCCTCTGTGAAAAATGCAGGGGTTACCATCCTATCTTATTTCGACGACTCATAGCGTCAACCCGTGAAGAACATCTCTGATATTGAGATAGGTGGGTGGATGATGGTGTGGAAGACTATGCTTACGTTGCTGATTAGCTTGGTCGTACTGGTCGACAAGATGCAGCATAAAATATGATGAAGGATACACCAATGAAGCCAATATCAGTTGATGGGTGCCCTCTCTTTGTACTGTCGCTCGTCTCTTTCCAATTTGCGTAGCACAATGGGAAAGTTATATTCTCGCTTTGGAGTTCCATTAACGAGTGGATGATGCATGGGAAAATTATGGACCAAGTGCTACCAATGAATTTTGAGAGGCCAAGTGTCTTCTTGGTGAATTAAGAAGAAATCTAGTGGATTAATCTTTGAGGACATTATTCACATGAATCCAGCTAGCATTAAATTTTGATAAATGGGAGCCACAATGTGCTACGAATGTCCGTATGTCGGTATTTTATGTTTATTGTTCTTTGTTGCTGGCTGCTTCTGTAGAAAAAAAAAAAAATCCAAACTATGATACTTGAAGCCACTTGCTTGGTATTAAATTTATTGAGTTCACCAATATTTGCTACACTAAACTCACTGTTGATATAAAAAAAAAAAAAAAAAAAAAAAAAAAAAAAAAAAAAAAAAAGCAAAACCAGCTAAAGGACATGGAAAGATGTTTACTTTAATGGAAACAAATAGAGGGTGATTGTGCATGAAATCATTGATGGCCTTAGATGACTAGATTAAAATTAAAAAAAAAAGCAGCATGCATGCAATAGCATGCATACGTGCATAAATAACATGATAATGGCATGCATGCACCTGGTGCTTTTGTGTGAGAAAGGTGTTTTAAGTAAAAAAAAAAAGTGTTATTTGGGCTTATGAAATGATAAAAGCCCATGATTCCAATGGCTTAAAGTGATTAAATGTATGCATAGGAGCCCACGTGCATGGCCAAATAAAAAAAATAATAAATAATAATTAAAAATAATAATAAAAAAAATGAATGAATAACTTGCAAAAAAAAAAAGGCATGCAAACGTGCATGATTTTAAAAAAATATATATAAAATAAGATAAAAAATGAGAAAAAAATGCATGCATGCATGGTTTAACCAAATAAAAAATAAAAAATATGAGAGAAAGAATCAGAAGCATGCAATGCACATGTGCATGATTAAAATAAAAATAATAAAAAATGATGAGAGAAAGAATGGAAAAGCATGCCATGCATACGTGGAAAAGAATGAGAAAATTGCTATATGCTCATCAAATGAAAAGGGCCCACCATTCTTGATTTCACAAATAAATAAATAAATAAATAAAAAACTCTTCTCAAATGATGCATGGGAAGGCAGAGCTAAGGTTGTCCTTCAAAATATATATATATATATATATATATATATATATATATATATATATATATATATATATATATATGATAACAATAGAGCAAGTTGTATGGGATGATTTATTCAAATAAAAAATACATGGAATGGACGTGTTTAGCTGGTGGCTTAATGTTGACACGCTACACTTTAAGCTGGCCCATTCTTTAGTTTCGCTGGACAATGAATTCAATGAACACATAAGCAATGACAAGATCGCAATGCGCAAGACTTAAAAATATATAATGAAATATGATTCGGGTTTCATAATACATGGGTGGATTATTTGGACTCTGATTCTAGTCATAATTAATGCAGTTGGTGAGGTTCTTGTAGAACTCGTCACAGCCTATGCTAGGGATGTTCGAAAGGGTTTTGTGATCGTCTCGGTACTACTTGTGATAGTACTGCTGCAGTTTATACCCATATGTTAAATGAAAGAAGAAAGACTAATGATGGAAAAGTTATTGTTCTTTGGTTGCCTAATGATAAAATCCAATTAACCCATTCACGGACAATGAATTGCAGCTTTTCGTATTTCTAATGACTGATGTAATTCCTTATCGCTGGTGTTTGTTTTACTGGATTGTGTGAGTAAATTGAGAACTACATTGCTTGTCTCATCGAGGAAAGCTTGATTCAAAACATATATTGACAAAACTATGCAATTGTAAAAAATAAGACATGAATGAAGATGAAAGTAGGCAGGAGTGCATGCATGCCCATGTGTTCATCTTTCACCCAAATATATAAAAGAATGAGAAGCATGCTGTTATATAAACAATCAAAAGGTGGATCCTACCAAGAATAAATATGCATGGCAATAAAAAATTTTAATATGACAAGTGAATTAGATTTCATGGATGGTTTAGCTGTGTGAGGCTCAAGCTGATGTAAAAAACAATAAAGAACAAATGGCAATATCATCAACAATGACCGTGGTGGCTATGGGATATGGAGCAATAAAAAGGGACTTATGCAAAGACCAACTGGTGCAGTCTGACAACCTGTATTTCCTTATTCCAAAGCAATAAAATGCTTATTCGATGCAATATTAGAACACATATCTCGAGACAGTTGATGAAATCCAAATCTTGAAGGGATTTGAATTTTGAGGTGATACTCAATATACATCTTGAGGCGATCAATGAAATATGAAATGGTGGAGGAGTACAAACCTTGAAGTGGCAATAAACACACATCTCGAAGCGGCAAATAAAAAATACAAATAACACGAATCTCGGAATGACAATGAAACCTTGGTTTCAAGATAGTCAAAAGCGGTGCAAAATGGCAACAAGGCTTGTATTTGAAGTGGTTGATGAGACGGCGGCAAAGCATGGCGGATGACGGTGTTATAAAAAAATAAATAAATTAATAATAATAATAATAATAATAATAATAATAATAATAATAATAATAAAAAATAAATAAGTAAAATATGTATGCCTATATATATATGGCAATATTCATATGTAATGGGTCATTATGTTTTGGCAATAAATTTATTATTTTCATTGCCTTTATATTTGTACTTTTGCCCTTAATCGGAGGTTCCCAAGACACTGTCTGGGGTAATTAATAATAGGGGCTTGCCTCTATTAGGAATTGAAGAACCCACGAAACAAATATGATATTTGTGCTTCGATGTGCCGTCTGGTGTCTTCTTCACAGACACGATGCCAGACGCGTATTTTCGATCCCACAAACGAGCCTTCCATAAGAACCAAGAAGTCGCGTCAATAATAGAGCTGGAATACAAGGAATAATTATTATTGGTGAGCCAGCTACCATTCCTAAAACCATCACTGAAGTTAATGCAAGTTCCAACATGAGAGCTGATCGAATGCCAAACAGATTGAGTAAAGGCATAATAAGCGATCAAATGATCAATAGATTCATACTGTAGACCACACATAGCAAAAAGGTTGAGAGGACCCAAATTAAGTGAAGCAAGGTATTCAAAAGTAGCAATTCTCCCTTTAAACATGAGCCACATAAAGTGTTTGGCACGAGGTGCCACATTCAATGTCCAGATTTTCCTTCAACCAATCCAACAATAATGGGCATGATGGTTTTCATTCAAGAACCTATAAACCATTGAAGAAATTCTGGTACATTGAGACTTAGGATGCTAAACCCAGTTGTTGGTGGCGCTGGAATCAACATTGCCAAGTCTCGGAATAAAGCAATCTAAATTTTCACCAAACAATAGACAAAGATTGTGAATGACCCAGTTATCATCCACAATAAAATCAGTGATGTTGCAAGTCTCTAAATCAACACTCATGTTGAAATAAGTAGGATTTAAAGCCAACGTGATTTCAGAACACCACGGATCAAATAAAAAAGAAGTATGGTTTGGATTTATATAATTTAGCCACAATTGAGGCCTCAGCTTAATGGCAACATGACACATGCCTCAGAAGAACCAAGAGCAACAAGCAGGAATTGAGTCTTTCCAAAAATTAATCCCCGTATTTGTGATGCAAAATGTCAACCCAAATAAAATCATCACAATTGCAACACTTGAAGAGATTCTTAGCCATCAAATATTGTTTTTGCAAGAAGTAGGTTTCTAAATGCAAGACCCCCCTTAGGCTTAGAATTAGTAAGTGATAGCGATGTCTGCAAGTGCACAGGTCGTCAAGTAATACCCCTCGCGCAAGCACGAGGGGGTCCTATTCCCTGGGGTCCCAAGAGCTGCTATTACTCTCCCCTAAATAGCACTGTCTAGTCTACCAATTATATGATAAAAACAAGATAAGAAGAATAACAAAGAGAAAACTATAAACACATGGACTAAGGCTCACCACATAAGCATACTAAGGAAGCAAGTAACAATAAAAGTTCGAGGTCCCCGGGCGAGGATCCCCTCAAGACTACTAAAGCTAGAAGGATGGTGTAACTTCACAGGTAATGGTGGTTTGGGCCGAGAGAATCCTAAGATAGGCCAACCCGATGGTCACGGCAATTGGCTCCTAATCCAGTACAAGTATTGATACGGAATTCCTACCGACCAAATCCTCCTACGATTGCATTAAAAGTGCAGGATTCTCAAATTAGGGTTGAAGCACAAGTTAGGCACAACCCTAATACCGGAGGGGTACAAAATACCCAATGGTCATGGCATATTTGTACACGTATCCCTTCTAAGCTTGGTCTGTCTAACACTAGGGCGATGGTCAAGTAACCTAGTATAACCTAGAAATCAATACACAGAGTTCTCATGTATATCAATACATCAAAGTGCACCAAACTTAAACCACAAAACAAACCAAATACCATACATGTAAATTAAGCATCAATACAAGCAACTTCATCCCAAGGTTCACCAGATGCCCGACGACCTTGGGAGTCTAGTTCATCATCAACAAAGGAGAAAGTATAGAAAATAAGAGATACAAGATAAAGCTCATAACAACTCCCCTAAGATGAAGACTAGAATATGGTGATGAGAATCTGTGGATCGGCTCCAATGAACTCCTAGATGCTTTCCCTTGAGTGTGATCTCCTTTCCCTTCAATTTGCTCCTCAAAAATGCCTTCTCCAGCCCGGATCGAACCCTAGATGGTGGTAGAGGAGAAGAGGTGGCCAAAGACACCTTCCAAGATGCCCTAACCCTTCTTTTAAAGCCCTTTCAGGATGGCTTGCAGCCTGGCTCACGGTCAATAAACGGACCGTGAGAATCCTCTGAATTGCCGAAATCCGCATAAGTTGATACAATGATTGTTACAGTAAAATGTTACAATGCCGATGCTACAGTGAAAGTGCTGCAATAGATCTGATACAGTAACTGCTACATTTATCGGCTTGCGGCTGACTTCATGGCCACAAGGCTACCCGTGAGGAATTCCAGACTTAGAATTTCTTCAAAATCTTCGTGCTTCAAGCTGCTACAGTATCGCTACAGTGCCTGGCCCTAAAAAGCCATTTTTCAATGTAGATTTTTTCTCAAATCGCGTCATTAAGCTCACCTAGGAATATTTTGTACCTAAAACATGAAATAAACCAATTTAGACGGAAAAGGGTATCGATTCATCAAGAAAATATGGAAATCATGCGCATACATATGTATAAAATATATATATTTAGACGTTTATCAGTAAGATCATTCCAAGCAATAGTATGGATGCCCTTTCGATCACCACCTTTATACCAAAAGAAATTCCTAATAATCTTATTGATCTCATGTAGAATGGAGTCCTGAATAAAGTAAAAAAAAAAATAGTAAGTGGGAATGGAAAACAAGGAGGAGTTAATAAGGATGGTTTTAGCTGCATAAGAGAGTTTAGGCAGTTTCCATCTAGAACAGAGACGCTGAATACGATCAACCAAAGGTCTAAACATAGCCAACGCTAATCACTTAGGAGAGACCAGGACTCCAAGATAATTAATGGGAAAGGAAGTAATAGGAAATTCAAGAATGGAGCAAATACTCCTAGTAATCCGTTTATTGAACCAAGAAGGAAAGTAAACCATAGATTTAGTGTTATTGGGGGTTTGACTAGTAATCTTCCCATAGATAGATAAACATAATCAAATGTTCCTGACAGTCTTCCTAGTGGCATGGGATACAAGAATAAGGTCATCAGCATACATGAGGTGGTTGAAATTAAAATGTAGTTGTGGATTGAAACTAGGAATCAAACTTTGTCTTAGAGAAAAATTAAGGATAGTCATTAAATTTTAAGAGACAAGTATAAAGAGGTAAGAAGAAATTGGGTCCCCCTGCCTAATTCCCCAAGAAGATTTAATCCAAGGCGAGGGTTGCCCATTAATCAGAAAGGAGAACGAGGTTGAGCTGATGCAAGTTTTAATCCAAGAGATCCACTTAGAAGGGAAATTCATTTTGGTTAAGGTGGCAAGAGTTGCAGCCCAACTAAGAGTATCATAAGATTTTTTTACATCAATTTTAACTAACATCTTAGGGGGGTCATAAAAGCCCTTGTCTAAAGAATGAACCACTTCTTGCAAAGAAATAATATTGTCAAAAGGATAGCGGCTAGACACAAAACCTGCTTGCTCTTTACCAATAAGCTAAGAGAGACAGGGCTTAAGCCTATTAGCTAAGATCTTGGAAATAATTTTAAAATAAACATTGCAGAAAGAAATGGGTCTAAAATCATAAACTAATTTTGGATTATCCTTCTTGGGAATAAGAGCAACGAAAGTTTTTCCCCAAGAAGAAGGCATCACAGAGTTAGAAAAGAAAAATTGAATAGCGGAGAACAAAGGATTTTCAATTTCTTGCCAATGATAAAACTCCTTATTGAAGCCATCCAGACCGAGACTTTTACCCAACGGGAGATCCATCACCACATTATGGACTTCCTGTCGGGTAAGGTCATGGATGAGCAAATCACACAGATCCTAAGTGAGTTTCGGGAGATCATCCAGAAGAGCATTTAAAATATCATCAAAAAAATCAATAGAGGGATTTGACCATAAACAAGAATAAAAGTTAAGAAAAGTTGCTCAATGCCAATGCGATCACTAGCAACAATATCATTAGGAGCAACAATCTAAGAGATAAAATTAAAATACTTATGAATGCGAATTGAATTATGAAAGAAGCTAGTATTTTGATCACCATTATAGACCCACATCATTTGAGAGAAATCTGTTTTTGATTGGCAGCATACTTTGCATGTAACTCCATAAGATGAGGATCAATACTGGGGAAATCATACATTTCAAGTGAAGTAGTAGCTGATTCACTATTATTCAAAGCAGAGTCAAGGGAATTCAAACCTGAGGCATGCCAAGTTCCTAACAAACTGCGCGTAAGAGCGATCAAATGTGAAAAGGCCTGCATCAGATTACCATGAGGGAAAAACTCCCAAGCAATTCTAACCATATGATGATAATCAAAATAATCAAGCCAAAAGTTATCAAACTGGAAAATACTACTATTACGGTGAGAGTGCAAACAGACAGTTAGGAGAAAAGGGGCAAGATCAAAGAAAATTCTAGGTAAATGCGTAAGGGTGTAAGAAGAAAATTTTGAAGACCAAGCAAGATTTACTAGACAACAATCCAAATGTGCCCATCTTCTCGCCATCCCAGATTGATTATTGCACCAGCTGTATTTTGGACCAATATAGTGCAGATCGAAGAGATTATTATCCTCGATGAAATTGAGAAAATAGCGGGCCTTACGAGAGTAGTAAGAAAACAGGTCTCCTTTGTGCTCATCATTAGTGATAATAGAATTAAAATCCCCCACAATGAGCCAAGGAAGCTACAAATGTGTTAGTTTAGAAAGCTTATGCCACAAAGAGCACTGAGCTTGGAGAAGAACAACATTATAAACAATAGAAATAAGCCAGTTACTGGAGAGTCCCAGAGAGATGATTAAATGCAGTGCACGGTGAGAGGTAGCAATCGGCGTTACTTGCCCTAAAACTTTATTCCACACTACCAGAATACCCCCTGAGAAAACATTTGCTGAAATTACCGCCCAATTCCATTTTCTAGGAAGCTTGGTGCAAAAGCTATCAACCCTGTTATCATTAGCCCTGGTTTCCACAAGGCACACCATCATTGGCTTATATTTCTAAATGAGTCTCAAAACACGACTAGAGGTATCCCTAGAAGAGATTCCCCTACACTTCCAGCATTTTATATGAGTGTCTATCATAGAAAACAAGTAAGATAAGGAAAGGAAATAGACAACAATAAAGAGAGAAATCTTCATGAAATAATGAAGACCAAAGTAATCCTAGTAGGAGTCTGGGAACTCAGACATCCTCCCCCAGTTCAACTCTTTCCTTCTTGTGGGAAGCTGTAGCATCGTCATGCACTTCCTTACAGACCAAGGCTTCACAACGGGCCTTCTCCTGGTATTAATCGAGGGTCATCAAGTCATCTAGCTCATCGTCCTCCAATTTTTCATCATCTGTCATCTCTACATCACTAGTATCCTGGGAGTCTTCATCATCCTCAAAGATAACTTCAAATGGTGATCATTATAGGGTTTCATAGACTCTATCCACAATCATCAAGTGTGCCAAATCTAAGTCACTATTATTTTTTCAAGGAGATAGGGGGATGGATGAGCGTAAGACCGGTGGTGGGGAACCCGAATGGGTATGAACAAGTGCCTTTCCTCAGTTATGACACTGCCGAGACATGGATACAATGGAGAAGGTTCCAGTCTGTTGCGTAGGAGGTAGGCTAACTTTAGAGTTTCGAGAAACAGACTTACTAGGGTCCTGTGAAATAGTTCCATCAAGTTCCCAAGAAATCTCAGGAATGGGATTCTTGGCTACATTATTCGGCGTTACAGTGGAGCCATTAAGATGTGTGAAATCATCATCAATTGGATTGGAGTGTTGGACACGCAAAGCAAGGGAGCCTCCACGACCATGCCCCCTTAGCCCACCATGTAGGCCTTGAGCAGCAGTATTTCAAGAATCTGTATTTTCCTTTTGCTCGTCGGCTGCCACGTCATCAGGCACATGAGAGACCTTGTGGCCCCCACCACAACCACGCGTGCGGTCTCGCCATCGAGCAACGAGCATCCAATGGCCGAAGTCCGTTTCAAGCGAAGCATCTTGTAAATTCATCAACTCATCTCTTGCCTGCTGGTCGGGACATGGTTTGGCCACTTCAACAGTCCGAGCAACAGTCTCCAGAGAAAAAACTGGAGCCGACCGCTATCTCTCGTATAACACGAGAGGGTGGAGTAACTACATTATTTCGAGTGACTGTCGCTCGAGGATAGGAATGGGTTCCATGCCTTATCACACCACAGGAATAGCAGAAAGTAGGCAATCTTTCATACATAACTATTACAAAAACATGGTGTTGATCCTACTCGATCTAGAAACCACGGCTTAATGGTTTGAGGGATCAATCTCAATATAGACATGGGTGAATTTAGAGCGAACCAGGGAGGTAGTAAAGTCATCCACTTTAAGAAGATTGCCAAGATGAGAAGTGATAGACTCAAGCGATTCTCCATCCCAAAAATCAACTGGTAAATTGTGAAGTTGGACCCATATAGCAGTCGCATTAAGCTTAGCAAACGCCGGCTCAAAAAACGGTTGCCATGGTGACAACTGAAGGATGATCACATTGATGGACCAAGGTCCATCAAGGTGAAGACGCTGCAAGATATCACGAGTGCCACATCGAATCAAAAGAAAACCATTAGGGAGATCTGAGATTAGTACCTCACCAATCTCAGCCCATTTGTCCATCAACGCTAGTTTTACCTGTTCAAAAGGAGGCGGTTTGCCAAAAAACTTACCATATAAGGAGTTTTTGGAACCTCATGCATGATCTAGTAATGGCGTCTCCATCAAGCCGGATGAACTCTAACGTAGACTCCTTGAGCTTATTCAGAACCTGGCTTTTATGCAATGGTGAGTTTTCAGTGAGTCGAGCAACTTGCGAAGTAATCTTTGCCCATGAACACTAGGCAGCATTTGAAGGATCACTAGGGACTTGTCCCCCGCTTGCCATGGCAAGGGGGGAAAGGCAAGCAATAGAGAGAACGAGGAAAGGAAAGGAACGAGAGAAAGGGAGAACGAGAATTGAGCTCTAGTGAAATTGTAACATTGTCCAGCATACTCTATAAACTTGCATCAAGTATCAAAAGAGGTGATTCCCTCATACGCATTCGCAATAGGAACATGCAGAATTAGAAACAAATCATAGCATAGCATTTGTATATATTATTACAACCTTTACTGCCCTTTCAACATTACTAAGGTATTAATAACCAAAACCAAACAAAATAATGCTCAAGTGAAGTATAAATATTGTTGAGGAGCTGCATCAGGCTTCTGTTTTCTCATATTCAGTTGTTTGAGTTTTTACTCTGTTTCTTAGATCTTCAAAAACTTGCATGCTTTCAGCATCAAATCCACCAGCAAACTAAATAAAAGTAAAGTTAGATACATGCCCTTATTGGCAAGTGTGCATGAAGAAATGGATTAGTTTGACTTTATATAATATTTTACCTGATGAACACGGAAGGCAAACCTCACTCCTTGAAGTAGGTAAAATTCTCTATTAGGCTCTTTCTCAGATGCAGTACTTTGGGCATCAAGCTCTAAAGCAACTCTCATCATGTACTTCTTTGCTAGCTGAATAGATGCAAGCTTGATCTACAATATCATTTGTGCACTATTAAGTCTTCATGATCTTAGTTTACCAAGAAATAAGCAAAAGTTTTGCTACTTGAAAAATTTGTGTAACTTTATTATTTTTTTTTCACTTTTGTAATATTAGAATTAGTTGAATTTAAATCAGTTATTGTTAACTACTCAGAGCTAAAAAATTACGCACACCTTTCCTACAACACCATTGTCTAACAACCAATTTGTTGGAATTCCATACTCCCTATAACGCGAAATGGCCATATCTCTTGTTCGAAGCAATGCATAAACACTGTGTTCCACCCTGCAATAAAAATGCAAATTGATCATAGATGTGCTTTGGCAAGAAATGGACCCTATTCCCTCTTCTTTTAAAATGAGAAACATATCATATCACATGCTATGAACTTACCTTTCGAGCAATGAATACATTTTCTTCAGGGCAGCTTCGCAGGAGAGCTTCGTATCATCAACAAAATTGGAAACCTGCTCTTCTAACTTGATCAAGTCTTGGTATTCAAAAGCAGCCTCCCTTAAGGCATCAGCTTTCCCTTCTGGCCAGTCAAAATGCTTAAGAACAGCTCGCTCATCAACCTACAAAAGTTGAGAAACGTAATTGTCTTCATTTGTGATATTATACAGTTGGATTGGCCAGGCACTTAGCCATCTAATAATATTGGGGCAAAAACTATGTTTTTATAGCAATATTTATTTGCTCATTTAATATGGTGATATTTATGTCGATTTTTACTTTTACATTTTCAAAAGATTCAATGTAATTGTCATTTAACACATGATTCTTTGTGATATTTACTTTTCCTAGTGAACATATATTTTATATTTGTAAATAAGTTATGAGAATATAAATTAGCAAAATCCTTCTTTTGTGCATAATTTCAAGTTGGTTAGAAAAATAATATGTTTCTGATTGTGTATCAGTTGACAACTAGTTTCAACAGTTTAGTAGTTCAAATTTGAAGACATATGGAAAGACAAAATATCAAAATGAACATAAACCCAACTATATGAATAATATTTGAAAGTTTTCAACATATTCAAATAAAAAATTAGAGAATTTGTTAGATGCAAATCCATGCAAGAACACAAGAATCAGCTGCATAAAAGTTAATTTATAAAAGGATTACCAAGAAGGAGAGCTCTTCATCCAACCAGTTCACAAATGAAACAAGGTCCTCTATATTTGTAAAGGAAGCTGCTCGGACCTCGGCGGCAAGGGACTGTACAAAATCTCCTTGTGTCTCAACATCAGCTTTAACCTGAATCACTAAAATTTCTAGTTAATGCTGGTCATGAGATCGGCTGATAGCTTTTCAAAATCTCTCACAATTAGAAAATATCAGCTTCAGATAAAAAGAGAGACAAAAACCAAATTGAAAGAAAGCAAAAAAGATAAAACTGACAGCTAAGAGAAATGCTGATCGGTTTTCAATCTCTCCAAGCATACTACTCCTTATATCAGCAGCACTTGATGCTGATGAAGGCAGCAACAACGTTGTCTCCTTCTTTGCTTCACGCTTCATCAAAGTCTGGTAAAACTCCACCACCTCAGGAGCTCGCTGAACTTTGTCTCCACTTGCTTGACCCTTTATTATTAGACCAGCAGCTGGTGGAGGAGGAGGTGGTGGGGCACCTGTAGGCAATGGCGGCCTCGGCGGTGGTGGTGGCGGCGGTGGTGGCACGCCATCACTAGCTGAGGGAGTAGTAGTGGTGCTTTTAGAATCACTGCGGGTATTGTCACTTCCTGACGGTTTTGGTGGTGGCCGAGGTACCCGAGGAGCTCTCTTCTCAATGTGCCCAAGTTTGATCTTGCTCATTACTTGTTCTGGATGATGATCCCGGCCTTCATTAGAATTCTGATGATTGACATCATCACCAGTAGCAGCTGGTACATTATTAGTCCTCTCCTTTATTTGAGCAAGTTTGGGTGGCAAAATGATTGACTTTTCTCGTTCAAAATTTATTGATCTGGGAGCCGCAGCAGCATCGCCACCAAACCTTTGTGCTCTGGCCTTCTCTGCTCGCTCCTTGATTGCCTTCTCCCTCTCGAGAGCCAGCTTGTGCCTGTCCTTATACACCGGATACTTGTCTTCAGCCACACCTTCCACAGATTTAGATATCAGATTGAAAGAAGCTTCGACAGTGGTATTGGGTGAGTCGGGCTGCTCTTTTGTGCCGAACGTGGTGATGGCCATGCCATCTCCGGCATTTCTGAGCATCAAGGCTTCGAGAGGGCCCTTGGCAGATGATGATGGTTTGTAGCTCATGCTAGTTCTCATGGGTGAACTGGCACCAGCTAGAGACCTTGTGGGGGAGGCTAGAGCACCAGTGTAATAATCGTCCTTGCTCTTCCCCCATTTCTTGAGCTTCTGGATTAGGGAGGGCTTCTTACTCAGACTGCTGAATCTACTGGAGCTGCTATCCATGGAGGCATTATCAAAGTCCTCAGTACTCCCGGGGGAAGAAGGCATGGAGGCAACGCTCTCAAGGTCAGTGTCGCCTTGTCCGCGCTCTGACCCTGCATACTCTAACATGAGCCTTTTTGCTCTCTCCCGGGACTTGGGGCTCAGACTTTTGTTGAGATCCCTGGCAGAAATCGTTCCTGCTGGTTTCTGAAAGTTGCGGAGCTCGTATCTCAAGCATGCATTCACCCAGCGCAGGTACACCAATTCCTCTACCTCACTGAACCTGTTCATCTGCAGCCCTTCCACTTGTTTTGTTAAATCTTCATTTGAATGCCTTAATTTACTCACTTCTTCTCTCGCCCGGGCCACCATTTCAGTCTGCATCCATGCAACATCAGAAACCAAGATGCTATTTAATCATCCATTTTAAAAACACGATTTCAGCCTATCATAAATTTAATCTATGAAGTACGGACTAAGTAGTGTTAGGAGAATGTTAAGCTACAAGGAAATCCAGAGTTGTGGACGGTATTGAGATGGACGTTAGTGATTACTTCTGTCATTTCTGAAAGTTGTTCCACCCTGGCCTGCGCTGCATCCAGCTTCACAGTGAGCTCTCTCTTCTCAATTTGCAATTCTTTATTCTTCCTCCTCAGCTCCACCACCTCCACTTCCAACTCCAGCAGAGCTTTCAGCTTCCTCTCCACCTCAGCATCTCTTTTGGATGCCTCTTCCTCTTTAGTTTTGAGAGAAGTCACTTGCTGCTTCAGCAACAACAAATGACCTTTGGTTTGGTTAGCCTCAAGCTGAATCTGCCTCTGCAGATCCTTGAGTTTGTTCCTGACCAAATCCAATTCCTTCTTAGCAGCAATCCCTTGAGCTACCTCTTCCTGAAGCTTCTTCCTCTCTGCTTGCAAGGAGTTTATTGTGATATTAAGCATGTCAATCTCCACAATCTTTATCTTCAACTGTTTCTGTAACTCAGCTACATCTGATTCTTGTTCCTTCAGGCCATAGTACTCAAGCAGCTCCCCTTCCAGCTTCACCTCTCGCTCTTGTAATTCATTCACCAAGTTGCGCAGCCTCTCCAATTCAGATGCATTGTTTGCCATTTCAATGTCATATTCCGAAGTGGGCTTCATATCAAACTTGTCACTAGGAAGGGGGACCTCTACCTCTCCGGAGAGAAGGTTCTCAAATTCAGGCAGCATATCATCATCATCATTCTCCAAGCTTGGGGGACACAACCTTTTCATCTGCTCTGCTGAGTTTATCACACTGCTGATTGTTTTAACCTTCTCTTCCTCCTCCTCTTCTTTTTCCACCTGCCACTGCAATGGTTGGGTTTGTTCATTAAAAATAATAATAAAAAAAAAAATCCTTTTTGAGCTCCTGGCGGGCTGGCCTATAAAATAAATGCAAAATATCCTGAAATAAATATAAAAATCGCTGTGTAAATAAAATATAAATACATCATAGACTTCATCCGCTTCCTTCTGACTTTCTTCAATCCAATCAGGCTTCGGCGTTGATTCTCCATTATCTGGTTTCAAAAGCCCACCAACAAATTCTCACAAAAAGAAAAAAAAAAAAAAAAAGAAAAGAAAAGAAACGAAAAACCACCAAACAGTTGCAAAAAAAATAGGAAACGTACCTCAATGATAAATGATAATTGAAGTGAAGAATTTAAGTAGCATACCGTTGGGCTTGAGATGTCGCCTTGAGCAGTTAACCTGCCTCACAGCATAGGCTCCAAGGGAGGCAGCGACCAGGAATCCTAATCTGACAATCATGTATAGATGTCACAGTAGTACACCTTGTCCCTTCTACCCTACTCATACCTACTCATCACTCCCGTGACTTAATTAGTCAATTGAATTAAGAAATCAAAACCAGAGAAAAGCAATCAGAGAATCATTCTTGATTCTGGAATAAAGGAGATGCAACAAGAGAAAGAGGCAGGAGGAGGAGGAGGAGGATAAGAAGGAGTACAATTATGAAATGTCTATCATCAACTCATGCCCACACATGACGGATAGATCAAAGAGTGGCACTAGTCTCGCTATTAGGCTATTGGAACTCCATGCCAGGCCACGCCACCATAACAGAACATGTGGTTCTCCAGCCTTGAATATCATATCCACTGGTTTTACTGCTAATGCCCCTATCATCTCATCATCAACAAAAATGAAATTCCTTAAATGAAGTTTCCAACGGAATGAAGTAAGCCCATGAAACTGACAAAATATGTATGTATGGCAAGTTCAAAAAAGAATGGAGCAGTCTTCTCACATTTTTTATGCTCTTTGGCTGTTAGATAGGGAGGTGGTGGGAGAGCAAGAATTGTGGGGTAGGTGGAAAGAGAAATTTATTCTCGAATTCTCAGCTATTTGATTGTTGGATGAAGAGAACAACAGTGCGGCATGCCTGATCTCACAGACCCATTCGTAGTGCATCAGTAGTGGTGAGAGGACTTCACACAATTAAACATGGATTGATAATAGATTAGTTTTGATGCCAAGTCAATTAAAAAAAAGAAATATAAAGTTTAGTTTATGAGACAAGTTCAATGCAAATATAGCAAAGTTAATTTTGGAAATTGACTAGAAAAAGGAACCAATAGCTGTGGGCGATGGCAAATGGGAGAGCAAGAAATGAAGAGTGAACCAAAGAGACGGTGAATCTATACTAGCCATTCATTTTGCGCATACAAACACAAATGAAGACAAATTTCTATCCAAAACATAGTACACTTGTCACGTGTTAGGGCAGGCCTTTGGGTCTTGCTGGCTTGGTTTGCAACCAGAAGAAACTACCGAGTGATAGCACGGTATCCAAAACTCATCCTACATCATACATCTCAGTCATTGTCGTCGAATATTATCAAGACAGATGGCAACTCATGTTCAGAAATAAATACTATTCTCTAATCAAACTATTGAAAAAAGGGAGAAAAATTACGCATCAGCAATCAATTATCTTTGTTCCTTTCATCAAAACAGAAACAACATAGGAAATCTTTTTATTGCTAGACTCGATAGCAACAATGCATTCGTAAATTGAATCAAAACGTTCAATAAGATAATATTCTTTAAGTCAAACATATGTTTGATATTAATTAAGGTCCTAATAACACCATCATGCATGCATGCATCCTAATTCTTTAAGTCAAGTATATAGTCTTACAAGCAACATAGTTGCTACTAAAACAACTCCATCTTGATATGTGATACTGTGATATGAACATCTAAAAGCAAGAATCTAGTCATCTGTTAACTTTGATTTATCTGACGACATTACTAAAAGCACATCATTATATATATATTTTTTTCCTCAACAATATTTATATTAGCTATATCAACTTCTTGCTTGTTACTTCTCTGAAGATGAAGATCTGGATTTGAAGATGAAGATCTAAAAATCAGTCACAAATCTGATGCTCAAATAAACACATTCACTGTTTAAACAAACACACTTTTTTCAGACACACTCACAAACTTAACTCATTTATGTACTGAACAAAAGAAACAAACAAATGAACAGAAAATTACAAAACTATCCTTACTTAAAGTAGCTTAGCAAACTCTCTGCTTATAGTCTTCACAAGAATCACAACACTAACTAAAATAACAGAATTTTAAACACAACTTCAGTCACCAAACTGATACAAACTCTGAGAACAGAACAACAGCCAACCTTCAATCAGCTAACAATCTCCCCTTTGATTGAAGACTATAAGCACCTAAACATTCTCTGAACTTGTGAAACTGATGTATACTTAACCATTTGGTAAAAATAGCAGCTTGTTGATCATCAGATTTGCAGAAATTCAAACTTACCTTTTTTTTTTTTTTGGTGAAAAGGAGCTCAAAAGCTTTTTATTAAAAACCTGAAAGAAAGTACATAAAGGAAGAAGCAAAACTAAAACAAGAGAGGAAGAAGCTAATCATCTAAAACAAAAAGGAAAAAACACAATGCTAGACTAAAGGGAAAGAACATAGAATTAAAATGATAATCCAATCTTCTGAAAGTTCTTCATAATCCATCTTGGAAGCTCTCTGCCTTGGTAGAACAAAATAGGATCATGATGGTCACCACCATGGACAGCTAAACAAGAAGCAACAGAAGTCCAACTCTTGGGAATAGAATGCAGCCTAACATCACCCATGTTCCTCATAGAGTTATGGATAGACTCAATCAAATTATTCATTCTCCAGTACTGAAGATGCACACCATGATTAATGGAACGAGCAAGCCCACTATTAGTGATGAACATCTGTCTAACCATCAGATTGTTGTGATTCATGTAATAAAGAAACGAACACATTGCCACAGCTTCAGCTTCAAAGTGGGAATTAGCATTGAATCGAAAGCAACCTGCAAGAGAGATTTTGGCATTAGAATCAAAAATATAAAATCCAGACCCAGAAATAGAGGTTTCCTTGTTCCAATAGGCTGAGATGACCATAAAAGGGCTATCAAGAGTAGTGAAGTTATTCATGATAAGATTCCTCCCAGGCTTAGAAATAGAAGAAAATAAGTATTCTCGAGTAAAAGCAATAGCCTTGGAAGCCACTAGCCAGCAATCCAAATTTTCATTTTCTGAATATCTTGTTGCATCTCGCCTTCCAAATATACCAAGCGGTCACAACTATAACAGATTGAGTAAAGAGATCCTTACTAACCACAGAGGGACTAATCCAATTCCTAGAAATAAAACCATCCACAAAATTAAAAGATTTATCAATAATATTCTTGACATAGTCCTAGATGAGAAGAGATTTAGGACACAAACAAGTGTTCAGCATCTTCATAAACCAAGCTGTAAAAAAACAATAAGTTTGGGGACCCAAGCTTAACCGAAATAAATAATCATAGGTTTTGATCCCATTATGGAAAAGAAGCCATAAAAAGTGTTTAACCATAGGAGCAATATGAAGCCTCCAAATGTTATCCCAACCATCCCAATGGTCTTGCTGAGCTGCCAGCTTAGTAATGTGAGAATAAATAATGGAAGAAAGTTTGAGTTTGTTAGTCTTGGGGAGCCAGACCCAAGTATTATCAGTCTCATAAGTAATCTGCCCATGACTAACAGTTTCAGAATTTAAATGTCTACCAAACACATTAATTAAAGCATGCATGTTACAATGAGAATCAATTTGAAAGTCAGAAATCTATAAGTTTTCAAAGACTTCATTCATGTTGAGATAAGTAGGCTTAAATGCAAGAGGGATCTCAAAATACCAAGGATCTAACATAAAAGAAATTTTCAGGGGATTAACAGAGAGAATCCAACAATTGTTTTTGATGTTCCTGGCAGTACGACACAGCCCACGAAAGAACCAAGACCAATTAGCCTTAACGTCATCAATCCAAGGATTAAAAGTCCCATATTTAAGATAGAGAATATCGATCCAAATGGCGTTATGATTATTCAAGTAGTTGAAAACATTCTTAGCCATTAAAGAGATTTTAGATCGGTGCAAATTCCTGATGGATAATCCCCCCTCAGTTTTATCAAGCATAGTATCAGTCCAACTTGTTAGTGTAAGCCCTAGCCCCAATACATTGTATGAACTCTTATTATTTCGATAATTATTATGAGACATCGTTTTATCTATTATTATTTCTGTGCATAGTTAATAAGATAAATATCCTTGAATATTGGTTCTGCTCAATTTATCAAATGCGTGATTTGGATAGTAAAACCTTGAAGCATAAACTAAAACAATATTCTAAATGTCCCTAGTCGATTATTTTTATGGGAATGAAAGTAAATTAAGACTAGTATGTCTTTCGTGAGATGGCCTTGTTTTACGGGTCATAGGATATGGGATATCAATCAAAGGACATAGATACATGTTAGGGAACAGTGTACCTGGATCGATCCGCTCTTGAGAACACTACATGGTTGTAAAGTCATAAGTGTTTTTCTCAAGCAATTCTTGTACTCGAATCCTTTGACTTGAAATCACTATAGATCTCGGATGAATCTTTACATGCTTTGACTTACGCCTAACGTCATTCGTAACTAAGTGGTAAGTACGGGTATGATTGGGCATGTCGCGATTCATGCTGAGAGACATGAGTGAAGTGAAGGATTGTCCCTCTCTATAGAGAGAGTGAATATCACCGGCCACTTGATTAGTGAGACTGAGTAGTGCGTTGCCACGCCCAAGGGAAATGATAAGAGTTATCATTTACTTGACCTAGTCAGTTCACTAATAGATGAAGAAATTAATTAGCATTAAAATAAGGGTGACTTGCTCCATGCCTTATGCCAATTAAGATATTCAGTGGCAAAGGACTGTATGAGGTTGCGATAGGTTCCGTTAATTCTCGAAATTGACCTTCATTTAATATTAGGTAATCGTATTATCTTGCTAGAGAATAATTATGATTTATGAGCGTTAAAATTGTTTAAGCACATTGCCAATGTTAAATGGACCTACAAGATCGTACACTAAGAATGCCGGGATCAAGGTTTAGTTTTGTTACTTATTGGAACACCTATTTAGGTTTTTGGTAAAAAAACTAAATTAGGTGGAGTGAATAGCTTATTTGGGTTGGGTCTTATTAAGTGTTGATCCAATCTAATCAATTTGGTTAATTAAAATGGTTTAATTAATCAAGTAAAGAAGAGATTCCTAATTTGATTAGGAGAGAAGGGTTTTTTTGTAAATTAGGGTTTAGGGTTTAGGTTTAGGGCTTAGGGTTTAGGGGTTTAGGGTTAAGGGTTTAAGGGTTTAGGGTATAGGGTTTAGGGTTTAAAGGGTTTTAGGGTTTAGGGTTAGGGTTTTAGGGTTTTAGGGTTTAGGGTTTAAAATCATTGGTTAATCTATGATCTCTGAAACTACATGCATGAAGTATCTATCATTCATAATATCAAAACATCATTCCCCGATATGTTTGTCATGCAGTGTTCTTGGATGGTTGCAATGATAAACAACGAGGCTATCGGTCAAATTAACAATCTACACAAATAGAAGAAAGGTGCATGCGATGGGAAAGATTTTAATTAAATCTCACCGTTTGATTCTCGTCATCACTACCCTCGTCACTGTCAGTGCACATCTCGCCATCTTCACCTTTGCCCTTTGGAAGCCATGATTGTGTAGAAGGTGGTCCACATGTGAGAACAATATAAGCCTTCTTTGCTTTTGAGCTACATAGTGAACATTACACTTTGATTAGATAATTACTCCTCACACATTGCATTTTATAGCATACTGTGCATGAGTGAAACTTCATTTGAGAAAGCCTCTGACAATTCAACATGACACCAGATGTGCAAGAGCATGCCCTACCTATGTGGATAGTCGACAACCACACCCCCTCCAAATCCAGCTCGCATAGCAGAAGTTAAAAAGATTGCTAGCCTTCAACAAAGCAGCAGGTTAAGCAGCAATGTTGCATCCTATCCATTCAGAACAATGCTTGCTCAGAAGCTGCACTGACAAAGCTGAGGAGGCATTGTGTAATACCCAGAACACAGTTCAAATTTCGCATAACTTAAATACAAAGTAAAAACATCCAAACACTATGACAAAATGTAAGTATTATATATTAAGGCAAACACCACCAAAAATTCCAAAGATGTCGTCTACTTCCGAAAGTTGGTCTAATCTAAATACAACCCAAGTGGAGTTTGGACGCTTCAAATGCCAATCAAGTTAGTTTGACTCGCCAATGCAGGGGAAAAAAATCACAGCATATTTCATCAAATGAAACATCATTTACAACACAGGCAATTGTAGGTTCAAGCTTGTAATAGTTCAAACTAAGACCTAAGAACATATATTTCAATGTTCTTTGAGTAGAAAGTTGTTGTATATAAAAACTGCATAACTATTATCATGTATTTAGTTGTTGATTCTTCATTAAGCATGCATTTTTTTAGCTTTTATAATGAATTATTCTCCCTTTGTGTACAAACTATTTCTTTTAGATACTTTGCATGTAGGAAGCTAGAGCTGACCAAAAACTAACTTTGATGAATTGAGGAAGTTCTAAAGGAAAAGAGGACAATGACAACACTTACCAGGTGGAACAGCTTTTCCATGATACACAACCCACATGTGGTTTGTAAAAGTGCCTGGGACCCAGTTCCTGACATGGGGTATAAAGGGCATCAAGAAAGGGTTTCTCTTGGGGGCGAGGCAGGCAGAAGGGATTGGCGACTGGAGAAAGAAGAAAGAGTTCTAAAGGCTCGGAAAGGAGGCTGAAAAGGGAAGAAAACAGCTGAAAATCTGGAGATCAAGCTTTTGTGGGCAAAATAAGAGGTTTTCCAAGTCTTGTTGTGTTGTGATTTTACATGACTTTTACTTTTTCCTGTTTTCTTTTGTAATCAAGACATGGAAGTGTACAACTTTCCTCTAGGTTTGGGATTAGCCCAAAGTAGTGATGGTTGATGTGCTTGTTTCTTTTGTAAGGATCTTTTATGATTTAATGGTAGATTATTTCGAGTTGGCTTTGGATTTGTATTACATAGCTTGTGAGTGTGAAAGCCTTGCTTGCTCTATCTTAGGGATCAAGATTGACTAAAAGGTTATTCTAGGTCTTGGAAACTCTTAAGTCCACCTTGAAATTATTGAAAGGTATTTCTCGAGGGTTCATTGTTTAATCATTGATCTTAATAGGGTTTTGAAAGAGTTCATCCACCACGAAAATAGGGGATGGCTTAATCAAAATCAACTTGTTGACTTTTGAAAGAGAGTGACAAGTAATTAAGGGTTATTAACCTTCATTTAATCTACCAAACCCAAGTAGAGATCCAAGCACATCTTTCGTTACTCGTTTTGGCGAGTTCCCTAACCTAGGCTTACCAAAATCTGATCTTCAGTCCACAGCCCTGCATTTCTGCATAGCCATTTGTGTAGTTTCTCTTGCTTGCTATTTTTAGACTTCCATCTATACACCTTTTAATTGCCTAGATAACATATTGTTGTAATAGATTAGTAATCACACTTGGTCTTCATGGGATTGATATCTAAATTACTACTTGGCAAAACCATGCGCTTGCGGTTGTGCACCAAAACGGTAATAAAAAAAAAAGCATAAAAAGTCAAGAATCTTGCTAAACTCTAAAGCCATGCATATTGATGACAGCCAACCAGCCACACTTGTACAAAAGAAAAAACAAAAATACATAAATAAAAAAGGAGGCAGCCAGTTTGAATCCTCAGTAAAGGGTTCACCTAGAGAAACGTTGATACTTATGGGCAAAAATAAGAAGTTCATTAGCAGAATTGGCATGATTGATTTTCTGGGTTGAATTAGAATGGTAGAAATTAGCACAACTTCCACACCATCACAGCACAATACAGATCACCATCATCATTAAAACCATTGATAGCATCATTAAATCCTCTAAGAGATAAGAAAACAAGTGAGTGTTAAAATTATAAATGCAAGAGAATGCAAGCAACAAACCCAATGAGACTGACCCGCATAATTTCAAGCTATGTAGACTTAAGAAGCATGCAAAAGAAGCTTACCTGCTCAATATTCAGCTATAGGTCGCTAAAACAGCAGGGTGCCTTCCAAAAGCATGTGCCACTTCAACACTCATACTCATCTCCTGGGCTATCTGCCATATGCAACAAAGAGCCTCCATAGTTCAATAATAGTAAAAGTAACATATTAGTAGAGCAAAAACATTAAATGCATTCAAGGGGAGGAAATGAATTGCTCATAATGATGGGACCAAGTTTAATTCAAACTGCTGTATCACAAAACAAAATACAAACAAAATCATTTTAGAGAGCAATAAATGGATGATTGAATTCTTACTGCTATTTCAATGGAACCAGAAATAGATTGTTGTCATTCAGTTACATACAGCAATTGTCATCTTTATGAGCAGCTACCCTGATTATTCATAAAGCTTGCAATACTTCTGGCACGGTCCATGGCAGATCTTACATCTGAGACAAGGTACCAGGAGTATCTGCTGAAGGAATAAGGTCATCCGATACAACCGGTTAACATCGAACCAAAGTATAATTGATGCAGCAGACCTCAAGATTCAAATGGTCAACAGTGTGGCACCCTCACATCTCAGCTCTAAAAAATTGATTACTATTTGCTACAAACAATTACCAAATCAGCACCTCAATCACCAGCCTGGTGGTATTCACAATTGAACATGTGATGGAAACAAAGATATGCAAAATAAATATTACATTGTAGTGTGGTTTCCTGCTTTAAATAACAAGGTTTACGTATGGCGCCCTTACCAATCAGCTGCAGAATAACAATATTGGTCTTAGCAATATTTGAGTGAAGAGAAAAGCATACCAGAAGACTGACATCTTTGAAAGCTATTGTGTACCTAAGGATCCAAAAATCTTGTGTTGGGGCCAATGTAGTTGGAGCACACCTGAGGCCAAAAATGAAAAATAGAACAGAGTACATCATTACGAGCAGCAACAATAAAAAAACCATTTAGACTAGGTTTAAACTACGAATGAAAAGAGGACTCTGAAGGGCTTCAACCAACATATATACTAGTTCAATATTGGCTACAGTTCCAGCTGGGAACATAGTGAAGGCTAAAGGCTCTGATAATCACGAAACCATGATGGACAATCTTTAAGAATTTCTGCAATTTGTTAATAACACGCACATTGCTGTAAACAATAGTGTGCAAGAAAAAAATCGACATGACTACCAAAATTCTATTAAACCAATGAGCTACCTTGTAAAACTTCAATATGACAGAAGGTACAATAGGATAACTGATGCACTCTGGAGTTGTTAGGAGTTCATATTGAAATTTTGGTAAGTGCACAAGTCATGAATTATGGAAAAGGAAGTTGTTGTCTGACTTTCATTCAGATCTTCCTCTCAGGCAACTTCACTAAATCGATAGTGATTCCTGTAGCCTTTGGAAAACTCTACCAAGGTTTCCTTAGTGATGGAAATAAGTCGGGCCAAGATGCCAAAAAAAAAAAAATAAATAAAAAGAAGCAAAATGTGCATAAATTTAGCTATGATAAATATTGGAAGTTATTTCAATTAGGAGGTCAACTGATTTTACCCAGCAGGATTAGTTGCATCCCTTGAATTTTGAGTGTTCACAACTGATTCACAGCTTGTGTCATTCACCAATGTGATAAAAATCTATCAGTGGAAGCTGCGCAACATAACATCTTTCTCTCAAGGACACTCCCTCATCTAATTGGATATACAACTGGCCCATTTAATCTAAAAGAAATTAACGAAGATATGACTTATCAACATTATTTTCTTAATTTCAAAGGGCCAGATGAAACTTGGGAGCTCATGGGAGAAACTATCACATGTCGGGTATGGATACACCTTGGCGTAGGCATCCGTAGCAGATCAGTTACACCTATACCTGGTCGCAAAGGAAAGGATTTCTCTCCATTACTTTCCACGTCAGACTATGACTATCCTATGGAAATAGATGGAGCATCCACCGACTAAGCTGTTCTAGAAGACAGAAGAATCTCTCTAGAAGAAACTAGATTTTCTAGCCAAGCATCTTCAGTAGCCTAAACCAAAAGAAACCAAAATAAAAGAGTCCATGAAATGTTCAGAAATAAACAGAAACAAAAGATCCTGCACATGAATGATTTAAAAATTGCTCAGTGATAGACAAAGTATGACCAAAGGATAAGTTAAGGAAGTTTATTTAAAGACAGTTCTTAGTAGTTGAGCCTTCTATGGACGATGTTTAGGATCCTACAAACTAACAGTTCGGAACTTAGGATATCATTTAGCAAAAGCAGAACTGTTTAATAGTTAAATCCCAGCAAACAGTACTTGATAAAATACCAATACAGCTTTAAGAATCCCATCAAACAACTCCAATACATACCAATTAATAAATCCAAATGAACAAGGACGCGGTTTAGCCACTTTTATCTAAAAGCTCTAGTGCAAACTTAGACCAAGGAATCGCTGGAGCAGTAAATGAGACCATGGGAGCCAGAGGCCATAAATAAATGTTGGAAATATAGTCCCACATCGGTTGTGTGATAGAAGTATAATGGGTTTATATATAGGTATAGGGGTTGAGCCACTAAGTCTTAAAGACTTTTTGGTGTAAGACTCCTAAACTTATATAGCACCCATATAGAACCCACTAGTACAAAATATATAATCTAACATAGTATCAGAGAAATATAGTGGAGCCCAATATATATATATATATATATATATATATATATATATATATATATATATATATATATATATATATATATTGGGCTCCACTATATTTCTCTGATACTATGTTAGATTATATATATTAAAAAAAATATATATAGGACCTCTGAGACACAAGTGGTGTACAAGTCCATATGGGTAGGACCTCTGAGACACAAGTAGTGTACAAGTCTTGGTAAAAACAGACCTTTGGTGTACAAGTTTAAGCAAGTTCAAATTGACAAAAAAAAAAAAAAAAAAAAATTGACCCAGTTGAACTTGAGGAGGGGTGTTGGAAATATAGTCCCACATCAATTGTGTAACAGAAGTGTAATGAGTTAATATATAGGTATAGGGTTGAGCCACTAAGTCTTGAGACTTTTTAATATAAGACTCCTAAGCTTATGTAGCACCCATATAGGGCCTGCTAGTACAAAATATAAAATCTAACAATAAATTTGTTGTAAGTCTATAGTTGAAGAATACTTTTTCAAAGGAAAAAAAAAAAAAATGAAGAGTGTGCATAAAGTGACAAGGAATTTGAACCATCAATATTCAAAGCAGACTAACTTTTTGTCCAACATCTCATGACCGTAGCAAGATTAAGGAGGGGGAGAAAGAACAAGAAACCATTGGTAGCTGTTGCCGCATGCATGAATTCTCACAAACCAACTAAGTGACTTGTTTTGAAGGCCCCCATCAACATACATGCCTATTTTTCTCCATTAAAAGTTTTTTCATTGCAGTCAAATTCCTGTTACAACTTGAAGCTGAGAAATCTCTTTCCTTTGTGTTGGAAAGTTATAGTAGGTAGCATATTTTAGGAGAATTAGAATAAAAAGATTGGGCAATAACTAATTCCATGATGTTCTAAGGGATTTATTAGTTAAGTTGTTTCTATTTTTTAACCTTTTCTTTTTGTTCTTAAGACATTGAGAATCAATCAAATAGAATGTTTTATTCGCGAAAAAACTACATGGTATCAAAGACAAGGTTTTACCCTAGTTTTCCATGGTGAAAATTGCAATGTCAGGATCCCAAGTCTGAAGTATCCTCCACGAGAGTCCATAACTTACCAGCCTAGATGTCACAACGACGAACTCCAACATAACAATTACAGTCCACTGACACAATGGCAAAAACTGCTTGGAGTGGTCTCAGTCAGTGAAGCTAGCAATTGACAGTAGATGCAAACAAGGATATTTAATACGCGAAGTAAAGACTCCAACTAAAGATGATTCTACCTATATGACTTGGAGGTTTGAAAATTCTCTTGTAACTACGTGCCATCTTAATTCAATGGGGAGCTCTATTGCCAAACCCCATATGTTAATGAAGACATTGAAGGAGGTTTGGGACTCTGTGCGTGAGACTTATTTTGACCTAAAGAATTCCTCTCATATTGTTAATTTCAAGACTCGACTATGGCAATTAAAGCAAGGCAACTGTGATGTTACTAGCTATTACAATAAAATAGTAGCATTATGGTAGGAACTTGACCAGTGCTATGATGGCACTGGGGAGAATGCAAACAATTGTACTAAACACATGAAGAGAGAAGAGAATGATCGGGTTTATATGTTTTTAGCAGGTGCTAACCAAGCCCTAGATGAAATAAAAGGGCGGATTCTTAGAAGAAAACCACTACCTTCTATTAGATAAGTCTACTCTGAGATTAGACAAGAAGAGAGTTGATGGAGAATTATGAACAATAGCACATCAATTCAGCATAATACTAGTATTAAGGATCATCGTTGGTGATAAAAAATGCTAAAATGGGGTATGGTGAGAAGAAAAAGCCTTGGTGTGATCATTGCAAAAGGTTTTGGCATACCCGTGATACATTCTGGAAAATCCATGGCAAGCCACTAGGAGGAAAGATAAAACACCAAAGAGCCCTTCAAACCATGGTTGAGCAGTCTCTAGATTCACAAATCAACTCAGATAGTAACCTTTCACTGAGGAACAACTAAAGCATCTTATAACAATGTTTCAATCTTCCCAAATTTCCCCTCCTGAAAGCTCATCTTGTTCTTCTTACCCCAAATGGTAAAGTTTCTATCTTTTCCTTTCTTGGGCAAAATCAAATTGCCCTTGGATCATTGATTTAGGAGTGACGGATCACATGGCAGGAAATTCAACCCTTTTTTCCTCTTATAAGCCACTTACAGGAAAAAGAATACTTAACATAATTTTTTTAACATGTTTATCTACTATCACATTATTAGATAAATTTAGCATTTGTAAATCATACAGATCATGATTTAATCTTCAACCATAAAGATATTAATTAGCTAAAGCTGCAATGCATATTATTGTAAGACTCAAAATTTAGGGAATAAAATATATCACATTTCTCCTGCTCAAAACCATACTACATGAATATCTTCCTTGTCAACTCAACATCACAAGATATTTTTATGCCGTAGTTGGTAGGCATAAAAATCAATAACTAAAACATGAAGTTACAAAATTAGCTTGGAAATAGTCCACACACATGTATTATATATATATATATATAAGGAAGGGGCGCAAGCCATAGGATAACGATCCCACAAAGAAAAATTGATATATAGAGGATTGTTTATCCCACCAATGTCAATAAATTAGATTTAGCTATTCAATATTATGTATTAACTATTTTTAAGATATTAATATTCATAAACGTCTATTGCTAATTAAAAAAAGTGAATTTTTAATTTTAAGTACTATTCCTTGAGTAAAAGTGTTTACTAACTTAGGACGGTCCAAGTAACAGACTTGAGACGCTTAAACAAGCGATTTCGAGTTAGAATAATTATGTATGCAAAAAAAATACCAATTGAAAGATCTACCTATTTATAAGGCTCTTAGTACCTTGTTCTAAAAAATAGATATGTTAAATAAAAAAAAAAAAAATTGATCCATTCATATCAAAATTTACTGTCATTATTCACCAATTAGTCAAAACGAAATATACATGAGAAATAAGGGATATATATAATTCAGGTTAAACTTATGGAGAAATACTAACATGCATGTTGTTGATTACAAATAAAGGTTAACACAAATTAAGGGAAGAAAATAATACATAAAACTTTGTTTGACTATCATGGGCCATTTGGCCATGCCAGAAAATTAGCATAGTTTGAAATTCCCATAATGGTATTAGAAAATGAAATTTCTAAAGCCATAAAGATTATCAAAATCATGGAAATGATGTCCCATAAATATGAGAAATTAAAATAATATCAATTTCTAACAAAATTATTAGTTCAAGTGATGTCAATAATTATTAATTCAAATGACTCATTCTAGCATAGTTCAAATGAAGATTTCGCAAGTAGAATTTATCATGCAAGACGGCGAAGAAAAATATTAACATGAACAAATACGCACAAAATGCTAAGAAGTACGGTTCCTAACTATAGCAATAGAAAATAAAACACCATAAAATAGCACAAACAAAGAAGTATCTAGTGCACATGAGTGATGATATATTTCAGAAAGACGCTACTGCAATGAGGAAGCAGTGCAATACTTCTAAACTCTTTCCTAACAATGCCACTTGAAAGTTAACAACTAAATATAAGCTTGAAAATAACATAAGAAATATTGGACACACACAAGTCATATTAAACCTGTGGAGAATGACCATCTTTAATGCCACTAATTCCAAATCAAGGTTAACAAAAGATGGAGGAAGAAAATATTACTAGGAATTGTTCACATTACCTTAGCTCATTTGCATATGCCTAGAAATAACTGCTTGGTGTTAAGCAAATGCTATAGGAAAGGCAACTTCATATCCTAAAAAAAATATGATCATGTAAGAACCAACTAGTAAAAATATAATTCTGTAAGTAAGAATAACAAGCCTACATCCATCTAGATATTCAGTAGAAATTAAATCCAGCTTCATAGCCATATCTTAATCAGGCTTCATAAGCAAATATGCATGAAGAAAAAAAATAGTCAAATTCTGTGCATGCACGTATTTCATCAAACATAATATTTTTGGTGAAATTCAGTCTTTGTTGTCATTTATGAGCACCCAAGTAGGAGATCTTCAAAAAAAAAAAAAAAAAAAAACTATTTATGCGTGCATGATGTTTTGAAAACTTCATACAAAATGAAAACACACATTTTGTTTCCTTTATAAGCAACTCACATTAAATCTAGAGCGATCCACTCCTTTTAATGCAACTAATTTCCAACAGTAATTTCAAATTAGGGTTAACAAATATTAATGGAACCAAAAGATGCCCTAAAGTTATTCTAACCTTGGCTTATTTGCACATGCCTACATATAACTACTCGATGGTGAACAAAAAATCTAGTATACTCACTGACACATCACCTAAAACTTCAAAAATTAAATAAATCAAATAAGAATGATTTGAATAAGAAATAATTCTTCAAACATTATTATGTGTAATTGTAGGAAGAAGAGAAAAAAATATAGGAAATTCAACTTTACATCCATGAAAAATATCTTATGCGAGCACCAAATAGTAACAATATAGTTCTATAAGTAAGAATAATGTACCTGTGTCCACCTAGATATAAGAAAATATAGGGAAATCAACTTCGTATCCTTGAAAGATATGATCATGTGAGCACCAAATAGTAACAGTATAGTTTTATAATCAAGAATAACATACCTATGTCCACTAGATATTTGGCAGAAAACAAAATTCAACTTCCTATAAATATCTTAGGCAAGTTTCACAAGTGTAAAGAAATAAAACAGTAACCTGCTTGTCCTTGGTGTGAAATGTAAATAATATTAATGAAGGACAGCCGCCTAAAAAGAAGATGATTTGAGTTGAAAATAGATTACTAGCATCACACTAGCAAGATTTTAAGAAGCACTCCTGAAATTCATAGGCATCACACCTAAACTTTGTTTGCATCTCATAAAACCAGAAAAAAGATGATAATTTTTCAGAAAATATTAATTGCTCTTTCTTTGATTTATGTTCTATTAATAGAGACTTGGCTTCGCCGATTGAGAAAACCCCTAAGAGTGGTTTAATCCCCGAATGAGCCGAGAGCAAGATTGGAAAATCCATCCATTAATGAAAGGAGAATCTATTCTTTAAGTAGTTTTTACTCACATGCAATGAGCGACTTATGACGAATGTGCTATGTATATGGTGCTGAAAATAGGCCAAATTGATCTTTGGTTCAAGTAATGCCACTCGATTATTATCAAACTGACTGCAATCTTTTTCTATCCGTGAGGATCCCACCAGAGGGTATTAAAAAACTCATAAATTCTTACATAAACCCAAGGGATGCACATGGAAAGCAACAAACTTAAACACCCTAATAAATATTTAAAACTTCTAAGACAATTTAAAAGATTTTTTATTTTGATTAGAAACTAAAAAAGCAATTGACTATAACAAACATAGACTTTAATCTTTGGTTTCTCTCCCCTTTGATAAGTCTTCAAAGGATGATTCCAGTTTGCAACAAATATTTGCAAATGAACTGAGCCAAAAGAAAACATAATAGACATGAATTAAGTAAAGCATTGACCTGAGAAGGTAAGCATAACATAAGGTACATATTTAAGCATCTACCACATTGATAAGTAAAGCATTGACCTGATAACGTAAGCATAACATAAGGTACATAGTTAAGCATCTACCACATTGATGATTAATTGGTGTGGCTTAAAGACTAAGCCTACATTATAGGTTCCATAACAATTGGAATGAAAAACTGAAAAACATGTTATTGATAATAATCACAAACGCTAAAACAAGTAAAAGCCCATTACCACATCAAAAAATTTAGGTAGCTACTTGTTAGTTGGTAAATATATAGCTGTGGATCCTAATGAACAAATTTGAGTGAAAATGAAACAAAGAACACAAAAATGACTAGAATGTTTTGGAGCTAAACCACTTGCAATTTTACCAGAGCATCAACACGTGCAAAAAACCACCCTAATTTTCAAAAGTAAAATCTATGACATAACCTTACCTTCCCATTTACATATCGATAACATTATGCATATTTTCAAAAATGTTAATAGTCAGATAAAAAATATTACACATTTTTAATTAATGCATCAATTTGAGCAAATTAAACAAATCCAGCATCCATTTTTAACAATTAGTTAACAGCTAATTTATGGTTTATTTTCAACAGGGTTTCAAGAAACCAAAATAATATCACAAATTTGTTTTGTTTGGCTTACACATACACTGGATTCATCCGATGAGACCAGAAATCATATCTCATTAGGAAATTGGAGTCTCTAGAACAAAAATATTAAAATTCAACATGTTGGTTTTGATGACAACTATCAAAAAAGCAATTGTGCTGACATGTTCTAAATCTTGAAGAAATATATGTATACATATATTACAAATAAGACTAAATAATATGGTGTAAACATAAGAAAACAAAACAAGAAAAAAACAATTCAACATAACTCTATTAAGGCCATAGACTGAAAGAACAAACCATTTAACTATATAAACAAAGAAAAAGTTCAAGCGTTCAACAATATTTTTAAACAATTATAACTACTTGTAGGAACAAGAACTTCATCCTCTGAGATCTTATCTTTGTCAAAATTCCCAAACACGTTTCCTTAACTAGATTTTATAACCACTTGGAGACCAAGAAAATTTTTGAATTTTGAATTGGCGGTTATAAAAGATGGAAGAAACTTATTTAAGAGCTATCAAAGAAAAACTTAAGAAGATGAAATACAACCATCATGTAAGGCACAGTTTCATAAAGCCCTTCCCATGTGAGATGAACAAAGTCGATCGAAAGATATCATCAAGATATTATCAATAATAAACAATAAATAAAAGTCAACACAAATCATTTACATTAGTCAAGTTTTAGATAATAGACTGTAGCCAATTTCTTATAAATAACTCCTCAATAGATTTATCCCACAAAATAATACATGAAAGTTTATTAGGTAGTAAAAACATGAAATTTTTATTAAAACAGAAATTAAGATTTCCTGGGAATGCATAATCAATTTTATATACAAAGAGATAATAATACTCTCTCATATGATCTTCAAGCAATGGGATAAGAATTAGACTCTTCACATTGTGTCTTAACTACAAGTTATGAAATTACCAATAACTATTTTTATACAAGTGTATAAAACATGAACAACCACACATACAAATTGGACAAAACACACTGAAAGTAGTGTGTAAATTCTAGCTAAGCAAGTGGCACCTGTCTTAGATCAAACCAAATCTTAACACTGATAAAGTTCATGAAATATATAGCAAAAACATGTGGTCAAATAATGTCACAAGACTCTCAACTAACTACTCCGTTTATGGTTACAAATAAAACTAAAAAATAGTTTCCTTTAATATCATATCAGTACAAGTGAACTATATTAAAACTAATTAAGCTCATATTAATTGAACTTCCTCACTTTAGGTAGGTTTCATGCAGTGTCATGTGAAACTCAAAAAACCTAAGATCAAGGTTGAGGCTATGGTCAACTGATACATTTGCGTAGGCCAACTGAAAACACAAACATGACCATGGAAGAACATTTTTAAATCTTACACTCTTTGTGGATAATCACAACATAAAGGAGTTTTATTGAATCTACACATTGAACTTAGACAAGCATCTCCCACAAAAAAGGCTTGAAAATTTGAACCAATAGCATGAAGGATGGTGATTATCAAACTCAAGTGTGCATTAACTTCACATGGGAGATCAAGAATATATCATTATGTTGGAACCCGGAGAAAGCCATGAACTATATATTAAGAAACAGGGTTCATATAACTCAGAAGGCATGATGCATTAAAACTAAACAGAACCTCACAAATAATAGCAACAAAATTACTAAAAAGAGTCTAAGTTGCTGACATAGCGACCAAACGAACCAAGAAAGCAAAAAAATAAAGCAAAGACAAGTACAAATCAAGGCACTATTTTAGCAACATACCATTGGCTCCTTGGCAATGTAAAAAAAAAAAAAAAAAGAAACCAGTTGGTTTGACCAAATTTGTGATTGATAATCAGCAAATTGAGATTGAAAGAAAAACTACACAATGAAACTACCACTAATATGTGTTATATAAAATAATTGATGAGTTCAGGAGTTTGAATGCATGTGAAATTAGTATTAACTAACAAAAAAAAAGTGCCTTAAAAATTGATCTACAAGAATCAAATGAAATGGACAGTCCATTAAGATGCTCATTGTTATATAAAACACAGAATCACAAGGACACCGGATCAGAAATTAATCATGAATTATGTGGCAGACAAACCTATGCTATGCATGAATATCAATTATGAAATATTAATATAAAAGGCTGAACATGTGATATTTTCAACGTAATCCATGATGCCATGAGTGTTAGAGTAAACAGTTAGGATATATACACCACTTATCACTGACATGTGTGGATGATTAGCAAATTGAATGTCATGCTAGAAATACAAGGAAATTTAAAATATAAAATCCAAAAATATAACCATAAAATAATAACCTTTATACTATATGCACGCAAATAAGATAGATATTCAAGTTGTCACTCTATACCTTGGTTCATGTTGAGTTTCGCATTGCCCACATCAATCAGGCAGTCAAATATCATCAAACTTCTTCAATAGTTTGACTCATGGGTCAAGCCCGTGCAGGAATGTTCATTTTTTTCCCTGTACTTCTTGATTTCGTTAGGTAGCTAACAAGCAGGGCAAGGCAAAGTCAACACTATTTGTCTGAATCTGATGAAAGTACAACAATGTTCTCCCCAATATAGTTCCCATAATTATATGCTTACAACCGAACAGCATTATAAGTATAACAATTAAAGAAAAAAACATAAATGTGTCAAATATACAACATTATATACAACAAGCCAAGTGATCAACATAGGAAAGATTTTGTTGAATCAGCTCAACTGCTAGATCATACAGCTATGGGGAATAATTCCCGGTGAGAAGCATAATAATTTTTGAGAAATAAAGAACACATCAAAGAGTCAACACTATCTAAAACAAACCTAGTAATCAACATAGGCTAGACTTGTTTGAACTTTCAATTAAGTTTGTAGAATAATAACTTTTGTGGAATAGAACATGCATCAAATATACAAGATTGTGTCCACTAAACCATGTGATCAACATAGACTAAACTTGTTTCAATCAGCCAAATGGTATGTGAATTGCCAAGTCTCACCAATACCCATATGTAAAGTAATAATATAATCACAGCATTCGACATAAGAGTAGTCAAAAAACCTTCGAAACAACAAAATATTTCTAGGCTCTAGGACAGTATGTATTAAATTTTTTTGATTTAGTATTTAAAACTCTACGGTCCTCTACAAAGTATTTCTAGGCTCTAGGACAGTAGAGAAAAATAAAAAAAAATTGTTACTATGTGGATGCCCTTATTATTCTATGTTGGAGAGATCAAAGATTGAAAAATATTATCAACCTCATCCTATAGATCATTTGACTATACCATAAATTTTTAAAAAATAATTTACTAATGCCGTGCCAAATGGCATGTCAAATATGGCGCATGTTGGGTTGGAGTTTGGCTTTTAAAAGAATTCTTGCTTGTTTTTAATAGAATTCTTTTTAAAAAATTCAAAAATATCCATTAGCCTTTATAGGGCTAGTGTTTGGTTTCTTTAACATATATAACAAGAAAATTTTAAATTAAATTTACTAAATATGAACGAGTAATACAATATACAAATAATAGACTTTCTCTAACAACGTGGATCACATGTTCACATCCGCCTTAACATCTATGTCATTTGCATTCTCATAAACAAGAACAATAAAACCTAAATAGTAAAACCCACAACATAATAAACCTCAAACCACAAACAACCACCCCTGAACTTTGAGCCCCCAACACCAAATCAAAATATCTCAACATCAAAACAAATATCTCAAACCAAGAACACTAACCGCTAAATATTGATATCCTAAATCCCCAAAACCAAAACCCAAAATAAAACATAGAAAACAAAACCTTGAACCACAAACACTTAACCCTGACAACCTCAAACCCTTAAGTTCCAAACCAAAACACAAAATCTTGAAACCCACATCTCAAACCCCAAACCCCAAACCCCTAAACCCTTAAACCCCAAAATCACAATCAAATCCTAAAAAACAAGAACCTATCTCAAGCAATACCAGCCATGGAACCAAGATCGGGATCTAATGTCCCCGTTTACCAGATCTTTATTGAAAAAGGGAATGAAAATGTAGAACTAGATGCATGAATACAAATAAGAATGCTAAATTAAGGAAACATAGGGTAAAGAGATGAAGTTCATCTTACTCATAAGGCTTGGTGGTGGGATACTCATGATCGCCCCCCAGCTCATGGCGAGAAGAGCACGGAGGCGCGCGCTGTCAAGAGGCTCGAGACCTCAAGCCTTCTTCTTGGGGATGTTCTATAGAAGTTATTATTCAAAATAGGTTAATATAAATGGCAGAAAAGAATTGTAAATTTACTTAAGAGCACTTGAAATTTCCATGATTATCATTCAGTCCCTCTAATTATTTTCTAAGTCTCCATAGGTGTAAACAAAACAGAGATATACGTTTTTTTTTTGTAAAATAAATAAAAATGTCTTCTATTTTTCTTATATTTTCTTGTGGAAACTTATATATATTTTCCCCATAAATGTAAATAAAAAAATATATGATTTTTTTTGTTAAATAAATGAATAGGTTCTGTAAATAAAACAAAAATATATGATTTTTTTTGTAAAATAAATGAATAGGCTGCGTTTTTCATATAATTTCTTGTGGAAATATATATATATATATATATATATATATATATATATAATATTTTTTTAAAAAAATTAAATAAGTTAAAAAATAGAAGCGAGAAGAAAGAAAAGAAAAAAAAGACAACAAGAGATACAAGGTATAATGTAGAACCCAATAAAGAAAAACACAATTCACAAACCAATCTCATTGAAACACTAGAATTGAAATTGTGATCAAATATATCTATTTAATAGTTTTTTTTTTTGGGGCTAAGGTTTATGGTTTGAGGTTTGGCAATTGAGGTTTAGGGTTTGGGGCTTGGGGTTTAGGGTTTTAGGATTTAGGGTTTAGGGGTTTGGCTTAAGAGTTTAGGGTTTAGGGTTTATTAGTGTTTAGGGTTTAGGGTTTATAGGGTTTAGGTTTAGGGTTTAGGGTTTATAGGGTTTAGGGTTTTAGGGTTTAGGGTTTAGGGTTCCTGCTTAGGGTTCCTGCTAATAAAGAGCTTCTTCAAGTTCCCACTTGTCCAATTTGTCATATTTGTATTTTGGGTGATCAAGGTCATTAACTAAGGCAAAGAAACCAAGGCAACTGAGGAAAGGCTGACTTGATCTAGGAGTGATCAATTTCCGCACGTGACGTCGGTGAGAAATCCGAGTGTGACATAATCTAATGACTCCAAAAGTGAATTTGTACGATCCTAACAAGCTAGACTATATGGATAGTCAACGTTATTAGGCACTTGCAGGAAAACTATTGTACCTTATAGTTACCCGACCAAACATATCCCTTGCAATTGGCGGAGTGAATCAGTTCATGGACAAGCCTAAAAAGGTTCACTAGAATGCGGTAAATCATATACTTCCCTATCTAAAGTCTACCTTGGGTAATGGCTTGTGCTTTAAATCTCATGAGCATCTTAACATTTTTGGCTTTTCCGATGATGATTGTGCAAGATCCAATGAAGATACATGTTTAATCACTGGATATTGTACTTATGTTGCTAGCAATCTTGTCGTTTGGTCGAGTAAGAAGGAACATATTTCTTGGTCCAGCGTTGAGTTTGAATGTCGGGCAATAGTCCATGCTGCTTGTGAATTATTATGGATTTCTTCCTTGGTACCTGACATTGGTATATCAGTCCAACATTCCATACCTATCCAGTTTCCAAAGCATGAGATGTTGAAGACCGCATGTCAGCCTGGACAAATGACCAGAGACTAATTAGAGCCTCTTCATGCTTCCCCTCAGCGTACTTTAGTAAGATACCATCGTATCGCAAATTGAGTGCCAACATATCTGTGTCCTCCTCGGAACATGCCATCAGGTGATCTTTGAAGTACTGGGACATTCGATTAGCCAATAGAAAATTGCTTTGCTTCCGAGCTAATCTGTGTAATTTTTGACACAGAAGCAATGTTGTTAAAGAAGTGGGTAGCACGGTACGATGGACACGAAAGATCTTTATCCACAAACTAGAGTCTTGGTGAATCATACTGATTGGTGAGTGCAACATTTGTTGTAAAGATTCTAAAACTGGTGGCATTTGTCTTGCTTCAGCTTCATTGCTACACTGGTACTTGCTTTCAAAACCAATTATGCAATAAAGCTGTGTAGCGCATGCGGCCACTTCTGCCAATCCAGTAAGTGGAGCAATAGATAATGCTTCATCCAGCATCAACTTAGCCTTTTCTAGTTGCCCCAGGATGATATCTGGTTTATCATTCCTTTCTAGCATCGATCTCAAAAGCATCTGCTCACTCCTCTCTAGGGATAGTCTTGGATCTAGACTAAGTTCACAACTACTTTTAGGTGTCAAATCAAGATAGCCACATGCTGCCTGGATGTCTCCTTCATCAAAACATGCTAAAGCATGAATAAGATTTATTTCATTGCCAGCCGCTGTTAGAGCACCAGAATAATCCTTTCCTGCATGCATAGAACGAAGTGTTTGTAGTTCTGCAAGCCATATATTCAAAGATCTCCAGTTCGAGAGAGATGAATAGCTCTCTATTACACGTGCAATAACAAATTGGATGCCATCAGCACCCATATAACTAAGTGCATCCTCTGACTGTAGAAGATGAGAAAAATGTGCAGCAGCTTTCTCATACTGTCCCCGAGCTTGGTAAATTAGTCCAGTCATCCATGAGAAAAATCCCATGCCTCCACTTCTTTCTGGGCCTGCTTGCATCTCTTCAGAAAATAAGGTAGGAAAAGCTGTCACAACCCACTTCTGAAGACCAGCCAAAGCCTCAGGTTCATGGCTCTTAGACAAGGCCAAGGCAGCATGTCGAAGGACTTTCAGGACATCTCCGGCTAATCTGGACCGAAGAGTATGGGCATTCTCAGAAGTTTGTGTTCCACGGGCATTGTCCTTCATGGTTGAAGCTACCAAATTTTTGAGATCCTGCAACCGCAGCACACAGTGATGGAATGTGGCATCATGACAATCCAGTGCTATCCCAGCATTCATCATAGGATCACACATTCGAGAAAACCATTCCCCACAAACCTTTTTGTTTGCCCGAATAAACAAAGAACTCTGGCGTGCGGAAGAAGGTAAAACAGAGGATCCTTCATAAGCATTATAGACTTCTTTCTTTAGTGCTTCGACAAAATCCAGAAGCAACCGCATAGGTAATAAATGAGCTCTTGACGAGCCTAAAGTGCTTTCACTTTGCTCAGTGTCTAGAAGCAAAGTATTCGGTATGTCCAAAAGCATGCGCTCAAGAGCAGCAAAAGTCTGGGCCGCACCACCAAAATTTGTTCGAAGACGAAGAGCCACACACTGCCTGGCAGCTTCATGTATGGACCACCAAACAGAAGCAAGAATGTTCACTGGACACATTCTGCCGATCATATCTAGCTCAGAGGAAGAATTCTGCCACATACTGTTGGAATTAGCACATTCGTCTTCTTCCAAATGGCTTGAGATCTTTCCACTGCTGCAACTAAAGACCAGTCGTTGAACCCAAGTGGATAGAGGCATCTTCCACCTGTGTGAGATGTAACTCAAAACAGAAACAAGTTGCTGTGAATGAAATTTCCACGGAAGCTGTTTAAAAGCAAGAACATGTTTCCAATCCAGGTGATGTTTATTACCAATCGACAGACTTTCAAGGTTGAAACAATTACCTCCATCTTGTATCAAACCATATGCAAACATTGTGAGAGGCAAGAAAATTGAAAGTACTCTTCCAAATGCAACTTTTACAGATCTATCCGGATCACCAAGCTTGTCAAGGGCAACTTTTGAGATGCAGTAAAAGTTCCCAGAATAAATAAGTCCTGCTTGCATCAATAGCTCCAAGACAGTTGCAACGTAAGACCTAACTTTAGGCTCCCTATCATATGCTGCATCCAGGATACAGAAGAGTAAATCAGTCCTAACAGCAGCATCTCCGTATTGTTCATTTGCAGACCTCATCAAATTTGTGCCCTTAATCTTTATGGACACCCAACTGAATGTCGAAATCCAATTGAGAGCTTCTAGTTTAACTGCCACAGTTGAAGAAGCATGGAGGATTCTGACCAGAAATGCATCATACTTCCTTAGATACTCACATAAGAGACTGGAATCTCCATGCCCGCTTTCAGAACTTCCAGTATTTTCATCTTTCAGATCACTGGAACCCTTAGCAAAAGAAGTTCGGGAAATAGTTAGACTGGACAAGATTTGTATTTCACTGAGTTTGTGCATTGTCCTAACAACATGGGCTTGCAACTCAACACAGCAAGAAATAGGAAATTCACATGGATTGAACTTTTCCAAAATAAAAGATGTTAGCCTATGGGCTCGTCCATATCGGGCACTGTCAATGAATGCCTGGTCAGACAGAGAACCCACAGAACCTTGATTTGGAAGGGTACCCAGTGGCCCAACAGATACTGAGCTCAGCAACATTGTTAGATCAAATCTAATCAATGAAAGTAGCTCCTGTGTGCAACAGAGCCCCATTGAACCCAACTCTGCATTAAGGTTGGCATCTGCTTCAATATCTATCATGCACCCATCAAGGGCAACTCTGGATTTGTGGATCTTCCCAAACATGTCTTTCAGAATATCCAGCTCCCCAACCAATGAGCTGATGGCCTCAGAAACAACATTCTCAGAGGAATGCTGGAGGCAGTAAATATAAGTGGTAGTAGTGCCCGCAACAACAAGATGATTCGGATGCAGCCGCAGCTGAGACAAAGGTGACTGGAATTGCAACAAAGCCCGAACAAATGAAGAGAAAAGTCCCTGCTTTTAAAGAGACAGCAGTTGAAGATTAGCTTGGAGAACACCATGCAACCTGTAGGATGGAACTCCTCTCAAACTTTGAAAAAAGATGTCAATGGCAATACAGTAAAATTCGGAGAAGTTATCACAGAGTATTTCAGCCAAAAGAACCAAGCATCTCCAAGCATCCTCCATCAATTTTGACCATCCAAATTTACTGCCAAACATCATTATGCAACTCAATATGCGAGGAGCCATGTTTTGGATAGGCATGGCTATCTGTTCAAGCAATTGGTTTTCAAGCAACCCGGAAGCAATGACCTGCAAGACAGTGGAAAGACAGGCAAAGAGAGCAAGCAGCCTTCCAAGCTTACCATCGTGGATCAGAACCTCCATGTCCCCTAGAAACTTGGACAGCAGTCCCAGTGAGAAGTGTACATTGCTCAGCCAGTAGGTTCGGAATTGCAGAAAGGTGTCAGTGATTGTGAGCCTGTCTGTCTCAGAGAGATCAGGAACAAAGGCCCAGCCAAGAAGCAAGTCCACGATGTCAACGAAATGAGGCTGGAAGCAGTGCCCAAACTTGTGAGAGATGAGGATGAGGACACTGAGTAGTGGGTGGAGCAAGCTCAGGGAGGTCCTTTCATCCTCGAGAAGCTCTTGGCATGCTTTGAGAATTGAGGGAATGTGTCTGCCAATGGATCCTGAATCCCCAATCTTGAGAAACTCGTGGAGGCTGTCAAGCGCCAACTCTGCAGAACCACTCCCGCTTCCAATTTCCCGGAGAAGGGGTAGAGCCCAAGCAATGAATCGGTCGGAAAACCCATTGGATATAGCATGGTTCTGGTGCCCACTCGATTCAGCTATGGCACTCAGGGACCCATAGGTGATTGCTGCAGCTCGGCGGACGGCAAATGATCTGCAAGCAAGCAGATTCAGATGTGCTACACTATGAAAGAATGAAATGGATGGTAAACCAATAAGCCCAATCACATAATTAAACTAGGGTTTTCCAGAAAAGGGATATTAAATATCTTAGTCGATTTGACAAGGCAAAAATAATGATGGAGAGGTAAAAGGGCTCACTTGTCAGAGAGAAGCTGAGAGAGGCCCTGGGAGAGGAAAGAAATGGAGTGCACAAGGAGAAGCGAGTTGGGAGGATAGATGATGTTGCGGTGGAGTGAATCGAGGGCTGCAAGGCGGGATGAATCGTCACCTTTTGAGCCCTCCGACGTAGTGGAGTCATCTCCACCTCCATTTCCGCACGTTGGGGGAAGGGCGGCTGAAAGAAGAGCAGTGAGCTGTTGTTGGAGGGGATGGTGCAGGTGGGGGCGAGGGTGGAGGTGACCTTGCATCGCATCGCGCCTTGCGTTTTCCTCCCTTCGTCTCGACTCTTCACGCGCCTTACCAAGACCCCGGGATCACGCGACCATTAACCTGTGTTTAAATATGTTTTATCGAAAAATTCCAAAACAGATTAAAACGACTTTTTTTTAATATTGAAAAAAAAAAAGCAAAAATACGCATATTTTGAATTATTTAGCAGTGCGCATTTTGAAAAAAAAAAAAATCTCATTTTCTCTTTCTTTTTATTTTTTATTTATTAAATATGTCTTCCGTTTTCCTTTAAAAAAAAAATAATAAATGAAAAGTGGAAAAGTCACTCCCGTTTTCCATTTCTGATTTAAAAAATTATATATATATATCCGTTAGTTAGTGGTCTTCTCTTCTAGGCCATAAAAAAAATTTACAGTTGCATTTTTTTTTATAAAACCGCGACTTCCCACTTTTATACCACCTCCTCGTCCATTCTCATTTTCTCCACTTCTAATCTTATTTCAATTTCTAATTGTCCGTTGTTTATATTTACACGTGTACAGGCTTTTTGTTAATAATATTTTATGACTTTCGTAATATTATTGAGTAATCACATTTCATCCATTTTGGCAGAAAAGGTAAATTTTTTATACTTAGATAACCTTTAGGTTAATTATTTATTAATAATTGTATTAAGTCACTAGTTTATATTAATAATTGTATTATATCGTAATTATTAATTGTATTAATAATTGTCTTATTAGCACCCCGAGCATGCTTAATTAGATAACCCACTATAGTTTTAAGCTATTTTTTTTAATGATTGTATTATGTCATTAGTTTTTATGAATAATTGTATTATATCATAATTAATTTTTATATTAATAATTGTTATATTAGTGCCGAAGCATGTTTTTAGATTACCTTATATATTATTGGGTTAATTTCTCATTAATAAATGTATTATGTCATAAATAGGACTTAGGGTTTAAGGGTTTAGGGTTTGGGGTTTGGGGTTTGGGGTTTAGGGTTTAGGGTTTAGGGTTTTAGGGTTTTAGGGTTTTGGGGTTTATGGTTTAGGGTTTTAGGGTTTTAGGGTTTAGGGTTTAGGGTTTAGGGTTTAGGGTTTAGGTTTTAGGGTTTTAGGGTTTAGGGTTTAGGGTTAGGGTTTAGGGTTTAGGGTTTAGGTTTAGGGTTTAGGGTTTAGGGTTTAGGGTTTAGGGTTTAGGTTTAGGGTTTAGGGTTTAGGGTTTAGGGTTTAGGGTTTAGGGTTTAGGGTTTAGGGTTTAGGGTTTAGGGTTTAGGGTTTAGGGTTTAGGGTTTAGGGTTTAGGGTTTAGGGTTAGGGTTTAGGGTTTAGGGTTTAGGGTTTAGGGTTTAGGGTTTAGGGTTTAGGGTTTAGGGTTTAGGGTTTAGGGTTTAGGGTTAGGGTTTAGGGTTTAGGGTTTAGGGTTTAGGGTTTAGGGTTTAGGGTTTAGGGTTTAGGGTTTAGGGTTTAGGGTTTAGGGTTAGGGTTTAGGGTTTAGGGTTTAGGGTTTAGGGTTTAGGGTTTAGGGTTTAGGGTTTAGGGTTTAGGGTTTAGGGTTTAGGGTTTAGGGTTTAGGGTTTAGGGTTTAGGGTTTAGGTTTAGGGTTTAGGGTTTAGGGTTTAGGGTTTAGGGTTTAGGGTTTAGGGTTTAGGGTTTAGGGTTTAGGGTTTAGGGTTTAGGGTTTAGGGTTTAGGGTTTAGG